>OZ030396.1:44733498-46007940 GCA_964023965.1 Melinopterus prodromus | reverse complement strand
GAATATGACTTTAAAGTAAAGTACATAATTGTTGTTTGTATTGTCATGCATTATCATGCGTTATCAAAGTTCAAAGAAATCAGCATGTGGTGTTTATTAAAAACAAACTTACATATTATTTACCGCTACCAATTGTTTCTTTGTTCAAAGTCTGTTTCTACGCGCGCTTGTGTCAAATCATATCTGTTCTATTTGCATAGATAAATAGTGAAGTCTGGCGTAATTTTTAATAGTTTTTTCGACACGAAAAATATGGAATATTAGCGCGTAGTTTGCATATCGTTTGACCTCGTCCATTATAGCTATCTAAATAACAAGATTGATGTTATTAATGTTGCTGTTAATTAATTTTAATCTGCGGGCATTACAGATAAATAATTGTTAATTGAATACACAAGAAGCACGCGGCAAAATTGTTTGCTAAAAGGAATTTAATACATCTGTATACTGTACAGTTTATATGTATATTATTCAATTGGTTGGTACAATAAGTTTCACATAATTTGTGAGAGAACGTTACAATGTTACAATGTTAATTTTTTCTATTATGCTAAAAGGTCTTTAGTAATATTAATTGTGTAGGTTGTTTAGATTATGCATAATTCACAATATAATAATAGTAAAAGTAACTGTTGATTCCTGGATTGAAGGTTGCACAAAACACGTGAGTTTAGAAAAAAAAATCGTACTGTAAAAACTCCTGCTACGCTACAGCACAAAACAGAAGAAAACGGTTGCGTATAATTATGAATAAATACTAATAAACACACAACAGAAACCGCGTCGAATTCAACAAAAACATTAACGACTGATTTAGCGAGGTAAATGATCCAAAATTGTTTACACAACCTTACCATAATATAAACATACTTAAATATGAAACGGATTGTACAACGTGTTATACACATTTGATTTCAGGGACTTTGTCTTGGACAAGGTGAATATCCTATTATAGACACTGTACAGGGTGATGTTGATTTCAAAAAATAACAAGCATAATTCATAGGTTTAAAGTTTATTACATAATCATTGTTTATCTTGCATTTTTCATACAAAAGATCGTGCTGAAACTCCGCGTGAATTCCGACGCTCTACGGTCTTTGGTGTGCTGCGGGGAAGGGAGGCGTTAGCGGTGCTGTCATGTCGGAGAGCCGACACAGCTGAGAGAACCGGGGCAGCTTATTATCGATACACAAAACGAACGATAACTTGTCAAGGTAGTAATTATAACCAACAATTAAATTCTTAATTTTTGCATAATTTTGATTATAATATGTGACCTGGTACGAGAGAAATCTCTTCTATCGATTGGCGTTTATGTTTTCTTCAGTTTTTATACAATAAGGTTGTAAACAAGATTTTGATGGAACCGGATAGATCTAATAATATGGAGTTGGCAGATTTTCCGATCAGTGGTGAATACTAAATTAAGTTTGCTTGATGTTTACCAAGCAAAAAAACCAAAAAATTTAAAAAGTTTGCCCGATTTTGTTATATAAATATTCAAATTATAACAGTTTTAACATACTTTGCAGATCAGTCATTAATTTTAAATGCTAATCCCGAAACCCGATTTAAATTGCCAAGAATTCCCATGGGACTTCCAAATGCCTGTTCATGGTTCTGTTATCTTATTGACTCATTTTGCCATTATTTTTTAATTCGGTAATCTGTCGCCGGATATCCAAATTTCTTTGGCGAGGCATAATCGCCGTGGCGTTATATGTATTGTGTCCGTAAACACTGTTCTCCTAGTAAGTAATGCACGTGCGATCCGCCACTACTGGCAGCGTCGCTGTCGATCCCTTCCCCCGCTCGCCCCAAAGACCGAAGAGCGCCGCATCAATTGCAGCAATCATGAGATGCTTCAACTCGATCTTTTGTAGGGAAAATGCAAGATAAACAATGATTATGTATTAAACTTTAAACGTATGAATTAGTGGGTAGCCTATAGTCTATATTTCATTATTCTAGCTCTTCTAATAGAGGAATTGCTGGCATTGCGTAATATAGCTTTTTGTGGGTCAAGCACTAATCCAATGATTTTACAAAAACGCATATTGAAAGCTAGCATTCCGCAGGTGATTTTCCTTTTTAATTCGTTCAAATCTATGGATTATTTCCATCATATTTTGAGCATCATATTTTATTAGAAAAACTCACCCAAGAGTTTTGTTGTTCATATTATTCTCTTGAATACCTCTGGCACAGGTATTCTATAGGTGTGATAATCCACGTTTGGTGTTACACTATTTGTTTGTTTTTGTCGGACACGTGCACTAAAAGAGTATTTCTTGTAGCGTTTAACACTTGTGATTGTTATCGCGTATAGCAAATGACTGACCTAAATTGAGAGATGTTCTCACTGTGAGCCTTGTTTATCATTTACACAAGATATCTACAAGTTGGACAGAGGAAACTGGCTAGTGATAAAGCAAGACAGTACAGAAGGACAAAAACTATTGCGATTCTGTTGTTTCTAAACGTTTGAAAATGGTATATTGACAAAAGAAAATGTGCTGCAGTGAATCTTGAGGAGATTTCGGTATTTGTTAATAAAAAAAAGAAAGCACAAAAGGAAATAATTGTAGAAAAATAAGAAAGGAAGCGAAAAAGGAACAAAACAAAACGCTACGTCAAGAAAAACACTAAAAATTCGAGGTGCAAGAAACATTAAAACAGGGAGAGAGGTCAAAAATGGTAAAAGTTTAACTGTTGTTATTACTACTTGTTGCTATATCTGTATGGGGGTTTTACAAAATTTATTGTTGCTAACTTCATTTTGATAAACATGTTTTGTTCTTTATATAATCTTATTTTGATACTTCTGATTTGAACTCATTAAAATGATTATGAGTCACAAGACCGCATTCTTATCGTAGTAAAAAAACGATTTCAATTGAGCGTAAATAAAAATCAACACCAAGCATGAGGAACCAGAATTGGCTTGATATTGATTGTTCTTAATAAGCAACACGACTTGTGTTACCAATATACGATGTTATATAAGACGTATGAGACGTCGTGCTAGTAGGCAACGACCCAGTTTTAGAGTGAGTGGTCTTAGAGCACTAAACTGGCATACAAATTACGGACGAAGAAAAAATATCACGTCTTGTCACACTGTTTTCCATTTTGGTCATTTGAAAAATGTCCAATCATACTAGATTTTGATTCGGTAATTCAAATACACACACAGAGAAATGTTTAAGACATTCGTTGTCTTGCCGAAATTTACTCCGAACAAATCAATAAAGTTTTCAATTTAGATGAGCTTTTTGAATCAAAACTCACAAATTTCTCCTTTGAAGCGACAACATTTTGTTTCCAAGTAAAACTACATTGGATAATTTTAAAAGTTCTTATGAGTTCTCTTAAGAATATAGTGTGTTGCATTGAACAATTCAATATATTCCAATGAAAACAACTATTGCATTGAAACAAGATCATATATGTAAAATATGGTGTTCAAAACAAGTAAAATTAGTTGGTTGATGCAAGAGACGTTTTGTGTGAACCAAGTAACCAAACGCTTAGTTTAAAATATCGGGTGGTTTCATTGTGCGGAAAACTTAAGAGTTTGCGCGGTTTGTGGCACCAGACTGACGCGACGTAGAACGGCGACAGGTTTTAGATACGCAGTATATGAGGACTACATTCTCCAGTCTCACTCACAACCCTCACAACGTTAACTCCATGCAAATATATTGGTTATAGTGGTAAGCAGTGTCGCTTTGATATACGCTTGATTGTATCTGCAGTTTTACATGTGATAATGGACAGCGTGGATGATTTTTCAATTTCATCAGATCATCTTAAAACGATATTTGACAGTAAGTATATGCGTATATCTACTTTTTATGCGAATGTTAATACACTATGTGCATTCTATGTTTGCAGACCATAAAATAACTGTGCAAAACATAACAAAACTTACAGAAGAAGAGATAAAAGAACTTATTCCGGCTATTGGAGATCGGATTGTTTTCCGGGAAGCGGTGAAGCTAAGAGGAGATTTAGAAACATCTAAGGTGAGAAACCGTATTATAATGGCCAGTTGCAGAAAGGCCCATCAAGTCTTGTTGACTGCTTAGCTCTTAACTGTACTAATTACTGTATCAGGATGACATTTTTTTGTATTTTTGATTGTATTTTAAATGTATTTTTTTTTTTCTTTTATAACAAGTTATTTGGTTTATATCAGTATGACACCTACTTGTTTGAAATGTATTTTTATTTGTATAATAAATTAATGTATTGGTATATATGAACTTTTTTTACCCATTGTCTTTGCTACATGACTAAAAAAAAGTATATGTCTTACAAAATAATTGCTTAAAGAACTTTGATGTAATACCACATATTATATTTTGATTAGATTTGTCAGCCAGAAGAATTATTCTTGCTAGTAAATATGATTAAGAAAGTAATGTGCTATTATAATCGTGTAGTTCTTTCTGCATTTGTTTTGATAGACTTATTTTTTTATGTAACCTTTGCAGCAGCGGTAGATAGTTTTAACAATACAACAAAAACATTCACTTCAAATCAATATATTATGTTGAATGTAAATTACTATTACTTGCTTTGAATTTTTAACGCACTTCGTTTAAAATGACAGTTACTTGCTTTGAGAACAAAATACTTTATTCAGAACACTAAAGGTGTTGAACCAAAATTACAAATGTTTCTCTGAAACATTGATTCTTCCAAGCAAAATAACCTATTACTTATTCCGATAGCTCTATTACTCTCTTTAAGACATTATATTAGTTGCATTAAAACAATATTAGTTTGGTCCAAATGTTGAAATATTTGAAATAATACTACAAAGTTTCATTCAAAACAACATTATAGTCCTTTCGAGTTGATGACTATTTGGTGCAAGTCAATAGTTTACTCGTTGCAACTAATTTTATCTCGAACGAAGCACTTAACACATTTGTACTGAGAAAATATTGTCTCGGTTGAAGTGGATAGTTATTTCGTGGATATGGAAATCCACCGTTGTTTTGATGCAAAGCATTTTTATTTGAATTGAGCATTCCTTTCTCTGTGTGCAGTGATGAAACTGATACTAATCGAGAGCAAACTCTATTTGATCGAGATCGGTCGCATCTGCATTGATATAATACTATATAGCGAGCCAGGATTTTCCAAATATTTTCAGACAAATGACGGTACCGGTAGTGTCAAATGCTGATGTTTTGACAATATCTCACTATATCTAATAGTAAAAATCTGATGTGGCCAGGCACATGACTTTATCATACAATATATAAAATTAATAGTTTAGCTGCATGAGAATCTATTCTATTAAGATAAATCGTAGGTATTGTCAAAGCATCAGCATTTGACACTACCTACACTACATCATTAGAATAATAGTTATTTATGTCACAAATGCCGAAAGTACGGAATAGCGCGACGAGCGGTGATGCGGCGCGTCACCGAAGGCGGAGTCTCGCCGTCGCATGTGAGCGAGTCGCGCTATCTAGTTTTTGGCAGGAGCGACATCAACGTTTATTGTGTTGCTTTTTAAGAAATACGTATTTAAAAAAAATAAATAAATGATTTCTGTATAGTAAATGCTAGGCTGGTACCACTTTGACGAAACGTCAAGTTTAAAGGTGCGTTCCGTTTGGTAGGTAATGGTAGCTAATGGCGGTGGTAGAATACGAAATTATAGTATTTCTTACATATCGTGATAATGACACATATTAGTTTGCATGTACATAAACATGAGTCACTAGCAATTTTCTATTGGAAATACTATAACGGCGTCTGCTACCACTGCCATTATCACTAATGAAAACGCACCTTAAAAAGGTAATTCAAATTCTGACAGATTTATATTTGTTCATGACACATCCCTACCAACATACTAAAATAAAACTACACTCATCGCTATACTTTATTTATAATTTTCGCAATTTATCGTTTTTAGAATTAGATATAAAGACGGGTTGATATTTCTTATCAACAAACAATCAAATTGGTGATCTTATTTTATTTGAAATTTGTATTTTATAATTTGCCGCACTACAGCGGCAGCGTTCCATAGTGGTTCTCCAACCTCTGATGAGATCAGCTGTTTTCGAATGTGACAACACAAAAAAAAATATTTGTCAAAATCCTGGCTACTATGTAATTTCATATCAATGCAGATGCGACCGATCTCGATCAAATAGAATTTGCTCTTGAAGCTAAACTATTAATTATACCAAAAAATGTCATAGGCATAAATTATACAAAATTTCTTCTACTTTAATTTATTAATTAACTATTTTGTCAAAATTACAGAAATGGCGGCTCATTTGAAAAATCTTTCAAAAAGGCTTAGAATAAACTACCAGTTCCTTTGGACCCCTTTCAACCAAAAGCTTTTCAGCTCTAAGTTTGGTTACAAAACTTCTAAATATGAACTTTCGTTCCGATACCTTTAGTAGTTTCTCCGGAATCGTCGTCACAAAAATCGTTTACACACAGACATACACACACACACACACACACACACACACACACACACACACACACACACACACACACACACACACACACAGACATTTTTTTGTACCTTGGTCAAAAATGTTCAGGGGACCCAAAAAGACCTATTTCCGCTAAAATCTCAATTTTTTTTTTTCGGCATGGTTACAATACTTTATCTTACTGCGTATGATAAAGTAAAAAGATCTCATATTGTGATACCGTGTACGGTCCTTGCCAGACGGCGTCGGATAGGCAGCCTGTTCAGCGTGTCCAAAATGCATGTGTTCTGTTTGTTTTTGGTTTGAGGAAGTATGATCATCTATCGAATGGGCTGGGCGACTTGGGGTGGTTGAACATGGATAACACTAGGGTGTTGCATGCAGCAATATTAAATCATAAGTTGCTATCCAAGAGGATCCCACAATACCTCATGCGGAAGACACGCTGTAGAACAGATGTCCGTAACCTTAATTTAAGATTCAGGGGTTTGTTTGCTCCACCTGCCCATCGCGCTGAGCTGTATCAACGGTCATTCTCTTACCAGGTCAGTCACATATACAATGGTCTCAGGGAAGATATGAAAAAAATATGTCTTAGTTCTAGTTAACTAACTCCAAAATGCAATAAATGAACGTCATTGGAACATTTTAGACTTGAAAAACCCGAGTATCTGTGTAAGTGAGAGGTAACTATAGACAAAAAAGGCAGATCCGGTTTCTTGGGATTGCCCATGAGGGAATTTCTTCGTGTCATTGGAAATCTTATGGCACGTGCCGGGCGATGGCTTGGGTTTAGAGGCGCCTAAACAGTATTAAAGTCTTAAACAGTATCCGGGTCTTCTGAAACCAGTAGCTCATAAGCGCATTGCTCGAGGTAACCTTTGAAAGGTTGGTATGCGTCCGCGACGCCCAGGTGGATTTCATAACCAAAAACTGGACGACTTTCATACATCTAAAGGTCGCTATAGACTCTGAATTGCAAACAAATCAAAGAAGTTTGTTTTAAGGCTCTTGTCTCAATTCAAATAGCGAACTGTGGCAATCTTCTCTCCAAAGCGTCGAAATATAAAATCACGACATGTAGATGGCGCTACTATAAACGAGTCTGTTTTTATTTCGTATTTATTACATTTGACGTGTGGTGTAACTTAAATACATTAATGTATTGCTTTCTATTTGTACAAATATTCAAACTGGACTGTGTTTGAATTTTCTATTCGATGATATAGTATTTTTACAATCGTCGCTATTGTAAACACGGTTGCCAACTTGTTACGAACACGCACTACAATACTCCAGAGTGCAAGTCTAGAGAAGTTCAGAAGAAAGCAATTTGTGCTCTTATAGTTGACATTTAGTTATGTTTTATAATATATTACAGCAGACAATAATCTGGCATTTCTATATTTGTAGTATTATTATTATAAAACACATATTTTCGTGTTTTCCAGGTCGGAGACGGGAACCTTAAAAAAATTGATATTTCCCTATAGTTGTTTACGATTTGGGTAAGTTGTACCAACAACCCCTTCGTGGGGGTTGTTTGGCACAACGGCAGCTTGTCATGTATGAAGGAAAAACAAGGACAAAATAATATAGAAATTTGACAAGGTTGTTTGACAACTAACCTAAATGATAAATCCAACATATTTGCCTGCAATGTTTGGGTGCTTTTGGGAATTTTTGGTAATAAAAGGGATTTGTGTAAGTGAATTGGGCAGGTGTGGCAACCGCAAATTAATTTGGGGTTGTTTTATTTCCCCTATGTGCTGTAGTCCTATAGTAAACAAGGGGAGAAGTTTAAGTATATAAATTTAATTTGGGAAACGCTAGGGGGAAAGGTTTATTGAATTCACCTCACAGGAGAGCAAATAAAGATTGATCTTATTACTCTGAAAGGTAGCTAAGATGGTTGTTACTATACAGGGTGTCTTCTAATATCACACGTTTTTTTTCCTTCAACCAGTATATAAATACATACGTTATCATTGTCGAACTTAAATAAGATATTTAATAAATAATATAAATTTTAAATAATTTTCGACTGGTACTAAAAAAGCCAATCCTTGGACGACTATAAAATTATCAGCGTGTTCCATAAGGTACTACCAACCCAAACTGATCATTTTTTAATTGGAACAACACAATTTTGAATTCCTCGCTAAAATTCACGCCAATGAAACATAACATTACCTAACCTAACTTTATATTTATTGATTTATTGTCATTTTTATGGAAAAAACAGTAGTCTAAGAAAAACTGTATATCCCAAAAACTGTTTTTAATTTTATTTCGCTCGCATAGATTATGATTAAGTAATAAGTGTTCTAGTATCATGATTATCTACAATATCCAAATTGTGTACAGCGTGGTGATAATCTGCAGCAAAATAAGCAAACAGTTTTTCCTAAGAAAGTTATTTTTTTTTTAATGGGTCATCCTGTATCTAATTATTTTTTTGAATTCTACGCATCGTTCTACACAAAAAAGTACTAGTACACACTAGTGCTAAAATAAACCACTGAGATAACTAGTCTCCTTAATACAAAAAAAAAACGATTTTTCTATCAATAAGTGCTTCTACACCTACATTAACAATTAAACCAGTTAAGTATTTACCTAAAGTACTGTTTTCTCGCATTTCATCTTGTTTTTAATAAAATAAAGCATTTTATCACATCTGTAATTTAATATTATAATTTGAATTAAAATTTAACTTATACCTTCTAGGCTGTGAAAACCTATGCCAAAGAAGTTATTAAGGTATCTGTCAGTGGTATCAGTCACTCTACTTGTCATTATTGTTGCTTTCGCCAAAAAGCCACACCATGTTTGCCATATTTCCCAAAATTATGCAAATCTAACTTAACAATCCTAAGAATATCACCACCGCTAAATATCACCAATTATGGCCAAATGCTGATAAATGGGTATCTAAACAAAAATACGATTAATAAGTGTTATTGGTATTCTATTGTAGTCAGGTTTTTGTAATTATTTGAAATGATAGTTAGTTTTACTTTTAACTAGACGATATGCAGACAGAGACATATCTTTGTTGAATTTTACATATTCAATATTATTCAAATTATTTTACACTACGCAATTTATCACTCAAAATGTTCTACAACTTTTTAAGCAATAAAAAATTGCGTATAGTGCCATGAACAATAGTGTTAAACCGCTATTATACAGTGAGAACACAAAGTATTGAAACATGACAAAATCTCTAAATCGGTCAATTATTTAAAAAAACTCGGTTTTAAATTGCAAAATATATACACATATTTATCGTAAACTAAATTTCCGACCTTCAGTGGTTTTTGAATTAAGACGGAATCGATAAATATTTTAAATGACACCATTAGGTTAATAACAGCATATAATAGTATGATGCCCGTACATAGGAAAATTTTCTAGAAAAAGATAGTTGAAATCTAGTGTTACATTGTGTATTTTATACAGATTTTGAGGTTTCTGGGAGATGGAGTTCAAATGGCATACATTTACTAATGTTGCTAAAATTACAGTTTTGACATTTGACCTGACTTTTCCGGATGTCTTGCGTAATTTTGAATTCGCATTCGTATTCAGGGCAAATAAAGTTCCAGAATACAATTTATATTCCATTTACAATCTCCATGCTACTCAAAGTTATCAATATTTCCAATTTTAATTATGGTCTTTAAGCCTTAAATTTTCTTCCGCTACCATTAAGACAATTAAATATTATATTAAAATAACTTTCCAATATGGGATTGCCATTACATCAAAATGTGTATTTTTATAGTAAAAAATCGACGTATTCAAAGACGTTTTTTCTTAGCCGTATAAGAAAATTGAAAAAGAAGCAAAATTAAAAAGCGCAAAATATCTGCAATCCTGTAGAACGTGGCTTTTGGAAATGGAAACTGCATAGGCGATTATGATCTATTCTTTGCCAAAATCGCAAAGTTGAGTTTTTAGACCTGTTTGGGTTTGGCACATGCGAGGTGAAACCGCCTGACTTTTTTAATCACAGAATCAAGTTGACCCCACATCAATTATTTGAATATCTTTACTTTAAAAATAAATATTGTTTTTTAACAAATATTTTATAATTTTTGTAATCTTGTTGACTATACCTCCCACCATCATCTGCGGCATTCTTGTGACAGTAATCTGGCAACCCTGATAGAACACCAAAACCGTTTAGATCTTCCTGTGTTCATATAGTTTTAAACACTTTGGCATCAAATATCTACCAAAGTGAGCCTCACATATACATACACTACAGAGTTGTGTAATTGTGTTAATGACCTCACAGTTTGTATCCGCACATAGTAAACATAGAGGGACTCTATTCAACAAAGTCTCTGACGCGTGTAGCCAGCTCGTATACACGGCTACCGCAATGTCATCAAAGCGACTTTGTGAACGAATCCGCCTTTGCTCTTTAATCGTGACGAAGACACTCAAACGCTCTGATATAGAACACTCAACTGTTCCTAATGCAACACTATCTGTGCAATGACAGATTGCATCAATTCGCCAGCATCGTTCTGATTTTATATGGATGTACACTCGTGGAATAAAGTATGTTCTGATCCGTATTTCAGCAGTGTGTCGATGTTACATCCATGTACGAGTTTTTTGTTACTCCAGTCGGCCGGTCGGCCGCTAAGTGCAAAAAATTGTCCGGTTACGCTGCATACTCGTATATCGGAAATTTATTATTTGAGAAACCTTGTTCGAATGCTTTGAATTGGTTTATAATGATTTATATATTTCTATTTATTAGCCTAATGTGTAATAAATTAATGTAATTCCTACATTGCAATGTAATTGTGTTTTTATTAAATATAATTTATGTAATAACATAAAATGAAAATTTCATTTCAAGATATTGCATAAAACACAACAAACTATACAAACTTATTGCATCTAATAGCTTTTTTCGTTAATAAATACAAAAATCAATTTCTTGTGGTGAATATTTTTACTGAAGGTTATTTCAGAACTTTTATGTATTAACATTTTATTCACATTATAGAAATAAATTAATAAAATTAAATTGCTTTAAATTTGTATTTATGGTAATTTGTTACTTGTGATTTCTGGTATTTTCGAGATATTTAGCTTCAACGATATTTTGCAGTTTAACTTAATAACCAGAAAGGATGTATTTTGTATAGCATGAATGTATCATTACAATCTTTTTATATTCTTATTTTGTATTTACTTTACAGCAATTATTTTTCAAATATCTGACAACTGAAAATAATGACAATTTATTATGTATATCACTAATTTACAAAAATTGATAATTGCTTGTAGAAGCAAGCTCTAAATTTTCGACGAATTTTGATGGAATGTAAATGTGAAATAATTAGTATTAAAAAATAAATAAACCAAAATATACGACCATCTAAAAGAACATTTAGATGACATTACAGTTAAAATTAGTTCCCTCTATGTCCAAAACTACTACAGATTTGAGATTTGAAAAAAGATTTGACATTAATCATTATTGACATAATAACCTAATTTTCAGTATTCTTAAGTAATTAGTTAATTAATTATAAGTAAAATTAACCGAATATATAATCGACATACTATTTTCAAATCCTGCGATAGCGATACGAACATACTTTTTTCCATGACTGTACATTTGGTATAAGATGTTGTTTAGTCATGCTGATACAATGTCGAAAGCAGATGTTGTGTGTCTCTGTGTTGTGATTCAAAACAAAAAAAGGTTTGCTGTGATTGATGATTCCGTGGGAAAAAATGTCATATACACGTGTGGGTCAGCGTATTTGCGAAGAGGATTGTGTTGTATGTCTGACAGAAGAAAAAAGACGAAAGTTACTTTGTGTTATCTCTGTACTTCGACACACTTTTAAACTTAAAATTGCACTTTTAGAATTAAAACTTTTAAATATGATGTGTATTGTAATTTATAAATTTCAAATTATACATCATTTAGCTTTGAAAAAGAAATTTATCCCTTTAAATGTATTCTTTTCTATCAAAACACATTTCTTTGACGTCAACAATATTTACTTCATTGAAACTTTAGTTTATTGGCTTGTAGAAATTAATTTATTTCGAATATGTTTAAATACAAACAAAAATAGTTTAGCTTAAAGTAATATTTTTGTTTTGATTTAAAAAGACGTTTATTTACACCAAAGAAATCTAAGTTTGATTCAAACACATATATTTGTGTACAAGAAGACATTTATTTTATTCAATGAAATATCCTGGCTTTGGCTTAAAAATTGCTTTACTTCTGCCAAAGAAATCATATTTTCATTCAAATAAATATATTTTAAGTGTGAATACCTCATCCAACTGTATTGTTAGATGGCGCTGTAAACACTCTCCTCGCAGTTCGGCCTTATCTTGAGTATAAATAATAGACTGGTGAAAGCCTAATTAGGCTTCCTTTTTAGCCTAATTAAGGACCATGCTAGTAACTGTTTTGTAGCATTTTCGTCATGTGTTATTCTTTACACCCTGAAATATGTCTATTGCTTTTCTGGTTGTGACATTTTTTACAAATTCTTTTATGTTATAGCCACGGTTGTGACCCTTATATGCTCGACAACACTTACCAATTATATATTGATATTAATTTAATATTTTGTTATTAATAATTGTTTGTAAATATATTTTGGCCAGAATCATTGCACTCTTACTCTAGAATTTAATATTTTGCATGATTTTCAACTAATATTGCTCTATAAACATGATTATAGAGTTTGCAATGGTGTCCATTTTCTCTGTATTTTCGGTTTTAACTTGTATTGTCGCCATTCGATTGTTTTCGATGGACACGACCCAAAAATTATAGCAAATTAATAAACGATGCAAAGGAAATATTAATTGGAATTCACTCAAGTTATGTGAGAGAGAATGTTTAAAACCAAAAATACAGGCACAAAATGGACAAAATTAATAAATCTATAATCGTGTCAATCGATCACATACAATATCTTAATAACAAATAGCGAGAAACAAACACAAAATATAGAGAAAAAGTGGATAAATGAAGTATAATCGACGACGAAATACAACATTTGTATTATTACTATTATACTTGATCACTTGAAAGGCGACAATGTTAGGTCAACTAACTGATGCTTGTTGCTATCTCTATAAAGCTGTATAGAAAATGAGGGTAAAGATTTTAGAGGGTATACATATACATACTATTTTTATACCAACTTTTGAAGAAACATAAGGAAAATATTGTCATTTAATCATAGGATGGCCCTTTTCAAACCAAAAAAACATTTGTCTAATTTTTTTATTGAACGTTTTTGAAAAGAAGTAAATCGAAGTTTTGTAATTTCGGTGCAAATTTTTGCCTATATGGGGTGATCTTTAAGTCTTTTGAAATATTTTGTTTTAAAATAGCTATTCTATTATTAACTTCAATGTGTTCCTTCAATTTGAACTACATAAATCTTGTTGGTTATAATTGCAAATTTTAAGGTTCTTTTTACCTACCAAATATTTCAAACAAATGCATTTTTATCCGCAAAGAAATATTTTCTTGGCTCTATCAAAACACCAGTTTCAAAACAACATTTATCTATCTGTGTACCATTATTCTAGAGTCTGCATAAGAAAACAAAATGGTTGGGGACCCCTGCTATATACACAGAGAGAAATTTTTGTTTGATTCAAATAAATATGCATTGACTCAAAGAAATTTGTTGTTTCAATAGAGGCAAAGAAATATTTATTTGCGGATAAAAACGCATTTATTTGAAATATTTGTTTGGTAGAAAGAACGTTGATTTGTGTCAAACAACTTATGTTTCCAGTTAAAACGTTTGCAGTTTGTGTATTATAAGAAATGAGATTTATTTACTTCAAATAATTATGATTGTGTTGAGTGAAAGAATTACATTTTTTGAAATTAAGAAAATTGTTGGTCGCGTTGAAATGCTTAAAATTATTAATTTGTTGAAGGAATTAATACAAAGAATTTTTCGGAAGACTCGCCATGTGTCACCTCCTTTTTGAGATGCCGCACATCCTCGACCAGTGCTTGGTCTTCTCAACCCAACATATAGTCCAGGTTAAGTTAGTATAGGCAAAACTGGGAGAGCTGAAGATTACTCATAGATTTCAGCTGTTATTTTAGACATACGTTACAGAATATTTCTAAATATTGACGCGTGTTAAAACGAAATAGCATACTTTTCATACGTCTGCTGTATAATTTAAATGGGCAAGACAAAAAAGTATGTCTGTTCTTAGAACCATAAGAACGAATGACAGCGGTAGCAACCTAACCTCCAATTCGACCGCGAACGTGTGATGTGAACAAGATGTTTTCGTTGGTATGTTTTCACTTTGCTTCTGTTAAACATGCTAATGATGGATATATAAATTAGATAGGACAATTATCACAATTAAATGACAGTATTTTTAATAATTAAATATTAATCATGAACGAACTACCTAGTAGGCAACTTAATATACACAGCTAACAATCTATTCACGCGGTACGTTCATAACTTGGTTCATACGATTTTAAGCGATGAATCACCTTCAGCTCTCCCAGTTTTGCCTATAAAGTGTACTCTGATTTGGAATCCCAACTTGAACCTGCAGGCACTGTACTCTATAAGTTCTATACTGTCGATCACGCGGCTTTATACTCTCGATATGTACGAAGTGCGAGGAGAGAGTTTACAGCGCCATCTAACAATACAGTTGGATGACATTAAAAATATATTTATTTGAATCAAAATATCATTTCTTTGGCGGAAGTAAACCTATTTTTAAGCCAAAGACATAATATTACTTTAAGCGAAATAAATCTCTCCTTATATACAAATTTATATGTTAGAATCAAAATTATATTTCATTGGTGTAAAGACGCGTTTTTTTAAAATCAAAACTAAAATATTACTTTAAAGGAAAGTAATTTTTGTTTGTATCAATATATATTTATTCCACTTAAATAAATATTTCAAATAAATTAATCTCTGCAAGCAAATAAACTAGAGTATTCAATAAAGTAAATATTGTTGGCGTCAAAGAAATATGTTTTGACCCAAAAGAATAAATTCAAACAAATAGATTTCTTTGAAACAAGAAATCTTTTCTATCTGTGTAGTAACAACCATCCTAGCTACCTTTCAGAGTAATAAGATGAATCTTTATTTACTATCCTGTAGGTTCAATTCAATAAACCTTTCCCCCTAGCATTTCACAAATTAAATTTACACGCTTAATCTTCTCCCCTTGTGTACTATGGAACTACAGCACATGGGGGAAATAAAACAACCCCAAATTCATTTGCGGTTGCCACACCTGTCTAATTCACTTAGCTACCTTCCCTTTTTTTGATAGATAATTGTTTATAGTTTATAAATTGCCCAAACACGTAAATATTTAAGTAAGAACATAGTTTTTCAATGTAAATAAAAGATATCGTCACTCCAGGTCTCTGTTTAAGAGGCACAATGAACTTGACACTGCAGATGAGAGGTATAAAAAATATTCGGATATCATGTTATACGAATGACTCATGCTATAGGGAGACTCCTCTATATCGCATATTCATGATGGTATATCACATTTCCATAATGTCAACGGTGTTAAATTATACTATCCTTTAACGATGTGTAAGTTAAATGATGCGTTAATATGTAAACAATAACTCAAGTGATTATAATACGAGCCCAGTGAATGTACACAAATAAAGCTATTGACTTTAGAAAACTTCGAGAATGACAACGTATTTACAAATCCATAATTGTCAGAACAGGACTGCGTGCTGGCTATAATATTGAGCAATTTCGTCAAATCCATTTTTGAGGAAATTCTGGTATAAGCGATTTACTAATTTTAATTTGTAACGTTCTTCTTCAAAGAGATAATTTTGAATTTTCTTGAACAGTACGTAATGTATTAGAGAAGAAGTGTAGTGCTAATACAGAAGCCATTTCGAAAAATTTGTTTATTTGCGAAAGGACTCCAGTGAAATGTGTAAAAAGCAGAGGACAGTGAGTGAATTGTTGGTGCAGGTATTTTTTTGTGACGCCAATATCTATTAGTTAACAAGTGCCAACTTAACAGGCTAGCTAGCTTGCCAAATAATTCCAGAAATACCGATCGCCAATGACTGCGTTGTTCTTTTCTTAGGAAGCATACTGGTCGAAATGCCAGAAAAGCATTCCAAACATCATCATTAGCTTTACAACTGTTTACAACATGCTATCTGTTTTGTTCCTCAAATCCTGAGATTTCACCTATACAACTGTTTAAAGACTAGATGATTAAAGTGCATTACAATTAATGTGCGCTCAATGCCTAAAGTCCCCCCTGTTGAGCAAACAGACAACACTTCACCTTTCCCCCAAAACTGCTTAACGATAATTTTTTCATATCTTCCCTGAGACCATTGTATATGTGACTGACCTGGTAAGAGAATGGCCGTTTATACAGCTCAGCGCGATGGGCAGGTGGAACAAACAAACCCCTGAATCTTAAATTAAGGTTACGGACATCCGTTCTACAGCGTATCTTCCGCATGAGGTATTGTGGGATCCTCTTGGATAGCAACTTATGATATAATATTGCTGCATGCAACACCCTAGTGTTATCCATGTTCAACCACCCTAAATCGCCCAGCCCATTCGATACATGATCATACTTCCTCACACCAAAAACAAACAGAATACATACATTTTGGACACGCTGAACACGCTGCCTATACAACAGGGTCCTGCAACTAAGCTCCCGTCTTCTGTAGCTCACTTACTCATTAAGCTAAGAGTTTCACATTTTGCAGGCTTACCCTGTACTTCAAGGTACAATTCAAGAAATTATTTTTTATTATACAGGGTGTTCCAAAAATGTGCAACGCCATGGTAATATATTTTTTTAAATTGCATGCTATACATTTTTCTACACATTTGGAAGCCGTTTATGGTTGCCTACATATCACCAAAATTTTATTGAAATCGGTTGAGTGACAGCAGCGGAAAAAAATAAAAACAAAAAAAAATTGATTTTGCATCGTAGGCTTTAAAAATCAATAAAAACCACAAAGTGCACCTCGTTAATAAAATTTTGCGACGCGCTTATTAAGTTAGATGTAATAGTCTCGTTAACCAAGTGACATTGATCCAAATTATACAGGGTGACCAAAATCGAGTGTCAAACTTGTCAAACTTCAAAGCGCGCTATTGTTCTTAATTTAAATTGGAACCCATAATTTTTTTAGGTGAAACGATGCGGAATTAAAGAATAAATATTGTTTCTGAATACAACCCCATCACAATTCCCAATATTTTAAAAGTTATTCGCCAAAAACTCAGTTTTCAACGTTTCCAACGGCAATTTTAGGTAATAAATATCGTACGTGGCGTTGAAAAACAATTTATTACATAAAATATAACGCAGAGAGGCATTTTAGATTTTACTGTACTTAATTAAGTAGTTATTCAATTGCTAAATTTACTGCAAAATTTACCTATAGCCAAATTTCCGTCCTTAAATTATGCAGTAAATTTAGCATTTGAATAACTACTTAATTAAGTACACTCAAATTTAAAATACGTCTATTATTTTTTATGAAATAAATTGTTTTTCAAAGCCACGTACGATATTTATTATCTAAAATTGCCGTTGGAAACGTTGAAAAATGAGTTTTTGGCGAATAACTTTTAAAATATTGGGAACTGTGATGCGGTTGTATTCAGAAACAATATTTATTTATTAATTCTGCATCATTTCACATAAAAAAATTTATGGGTTCCAATTTAAAATAAGAACAATAACACGCTTTGAAGTTTGACACTCGATTTTGGTCACCCTGTATAATTTGGATCAATGTCACTTGGTTAACGAGACTATTACATCTAACTTAATAAGCACGTCGCAAAATTTTATTGACGAGGTGCATTTTGTGGTTTATATTGATTTTTAGAGCCTAGGATGCAAAATAATTTTTTTTTGTTTTTATTTTTTTTCCGCTGCGGTCACTCAACCGATTTCAATAAAATTTTGGTGATATGTAGGCAACCATAAAAGGCTTCCAAATGTGTAGAAAAATGTATAGCATGCAATTTAAAAAAATATATTACCATGGCGTTGCACATTTTTGGGACACCCTGTATAATAAAAAATAATTTCTTGAATTGTACCTTGAAGTACAGGGTAAGCTTGCAAAATGTCAAACTCTTAGCTTAACGAGTAAGTGAACTACAGAAGACGGGAGCTTAGTTGCAGGACCCTGTATACAATACTTCATCATACTGCGTATGATAAAGTAAAAATACAACAAAATGCCCGTAAAAGATGCATCTTTGATATAGAGTGTAAGCTGGAGCGTATTTTTAATGACTGGCAAACATTATCCTATATTGGAGGTCATGGTAAGTCTAGACGCAGAGGTCACATGTAAGCATGTGACACCAAAACTGCGTGAAACAATTCGAGTTCTTTCCAATAGGCTAATGCGTGACATTGACTTATACAGAGTGAGCCGCTGTGTTCCGTTCAACTCGCAACTTCAACAAACAAAAGCCATCTACGGAAATAACAAACCAGGAATTCGAAATGTTTGGGTTTTTTGTTGCTTTTTGTTGTTCTATTCGGTCTCTTCTTCCTCCTGTCAACGAACCGTAACCTCAAAATAGTTGAAATAGTTTAGACGGATTCGCCGTACGACATTTAGAGTTTGCAGTCCGTTATTTGTACGAATGTAAAGACCGTGACTGTGCCTACTAGATGAGAACGAAATCAACTTTCAATTGTTCCTTAAATGAGCGTCCGGTTGTCATCTATAAGCTGTCAACTAACAGTAAACGGTTCATCTTTTCAAACGAGTTGTTGTGTGTGGTTTTTTTTTCTCACTCTTGTAGCTCCTAATGGAAGATACGGTATATCGTTTGTAACCTTGTCTATATCGTTTACGGAAGTTGTCTTTTTTCTCTTATTTGGTATGGTATTTATTCATTGATGAGATCTTGGATAGTCAAGTCTGGGTTTGGCCATGGTTATTTCAGCCAAAATGATACGAAATACATCAGATTATTATTTGTTTTACGAAAACTTTTGAATGATAATATGTTTAGTAATCAGGATTGCCAGATTAGTCTCACAAGAAATGCCGGAGATGATGGGGGACACATCTACACAGTTTGATGTAATGGCAATGCCTGATTTGAAAGTTATTTTAATATAACATTTAATTGTCTTAATGGTAGCGGAAGAAAATTTAAGGCTTAAAGACCATAATTGAAATTGCAAAATATTGATAACTTTGAGTAGCATGGAGGTTGTAAATGGAATATAAAATGTACTCTGGAACTTTATTTGCCCTGAATACGAATGCGAACTCAAAATTACGTAAGACATCCGGAAAAGTGAGGTCAAATGTCCAAACTGTAATTTTACCAACATTAGTAAATGTATGCCATTTGAATTCAATCTCCCAGAAACCTCAAAATCTGTATAAAATACACAATGTAACACTAATTTTCAACTATCTTTTGCTAGAAAATTTTCCGATGTACGGCCGTCATACTATTATATGCTGTTATTAAGCCAACAGTAAATATATGTACATATTTTGATAATTTAAAACCGAGTATTTTTTTAATTAACACACCGATATAGAAATTTTGTTATGTTTCAATACTTTGTGTTCTCACTGTATAAAAGCGGTTTTACACTATTGTTAACGGCAGTATACGCAATTTTTTATTGCTTAAAAAGTTGTAGAACATTTTGCGTGATAAATTGCGTAGTGTAAAATAATTTGAATAATATTGAATATGTAAAATTCCACAAAGATGTGTCTCTGTCTGCATATCGTCTGGTTAAAAGTAAAAGTAACTAACTAACATTACAAATAATTACAAAAACCTGACTACAATAGAATACCAATAAATATAATGACATTTCCCAGAGAATTAATGGATTTTAAGAATTTATTGAACTTATTTTAATAACACTTATTGATCGTATTTTCGTTTAGACACGCATTTATCAGAATTTGGCCACAATTAATTCGTGCTTCAATAAATATAACAAATTGTTAGTTAGTAACTTTTACCATTGTACCTTTAAGCCGACGATATATTATTTACAATAATGTAAAGCTATTTCCTTTATGTTTGATTTTGCCGGAGATGCTTGAATGCCTGCCGGAGACCCGAGATGAGCCTCAAATGCTGCAGACTCCGGCGCAATGCCGGAGAGCTGGCAACCCTGGCCACAACCCTTTACCCATATAGGCAAAACTAGGAGAGCTGAAGGTGATTCATCGCTTAAAATCGTATGAACCAAGATATGAACGTATCGCGTGAATTGGTTATTAGCTGTGTATATTAAGTTTAGGCAAGTTTAGGTAGTTCGTTCAAGATTAATATTTAATTATTAAAAATACTGTCATTTAATTGTGATAATTGTCCTATCTAATTTATATATCCATCATTAGCATGTTTAACAGAAGCAAAGTGAAAACATACCAACGAAAACATCTTGTTCACATCACACGTTCGCGCTCGAATTGGAGGTTAGGTTGCTACCGCTGTCATTCGTTCTTATAGTTCTAAGAACAGACGTACTTTTTTGTCTTGCCCATTTAAATTATACAGCAGACGTATGAAAAGTATGCTATTTCGTTTTAACACGCGTCAATATTTAGAAATATTCTGTAACGTATGTCTAAAATAACAGCTGAAATCTATGAGTAATCTTCAGCTCTCCCAGTTTTGCCTATAGCATTATACACGCATGTTTAAATATGTATAGAATATAGATATTCCGCAGTTTTTGCGATTGCACGCGGTTCTAAAAAGGCAGTTGTTCATTTACTAAATCGCATATACCGTTTATAAGAGCTTAATCATCATTTTTCGGGCTAATAAAAAACGAAAACAACTTAAAACTTCGTAAACCGGCACACCTGATATTAATTTGTTTATAGTGTGCTACCTTATACAAACAGTGGTCTCGAATTTACAACAGGTGATTTACCAAAGTAAACAAATGAGTGTATTAGGGTTATTAATCATTTCAATCGACTGCTAATAAAATTATTGAACGTAAACGTACTAATTTTATCTCGTAAAACTGTTAGGATAGGTTTCTGGAAAGATGTAGAATTTGTACCAAATATGCTACTTTAAGACTAGAATGATTCAAATTGTTTTAAATGAATTTCTAAACATTCTCATGTGCGACATTTTTTCTAGAAAAATGTATTCTAAACAAGCATAGTCTGAACTTAATTATTAGGTCAATACTAGGTCACACACAGATAGCAAATTTTGTTTAATTTAAATATTGCATTGACTCAAATAAATCTGGTGTTTTAGTAGAGGCAATGGAATATTCCTTTGCTGATAAAAATGCATTTGTTTGTAAGTTACACATAAATGTGTAAACACGTATTCACATATTTTATGTAAAAACTCAGTTACATACTTTCATCATACATACTTTTGCGTCTTAGATATCGATGTTTCAATGTTAGAATCCAACGGTATTTGTTTTGGAATTTTCAATAATTAATGTTTGACTAGCAGCCATATTGCAAATTTTGGTGATTAGCAGAAGGTCTTAGAGCTTTATTAAAGGCGCGTTTGGGTTACGACCGAGTTTGTCAAAATATAACGTTACCTGGGAATCGGAGATAGTCCCAGGGTATGTACAATGTACATGACATATTGGAGCTGTTGTCCACCAAACTTGCAGTGTTGATGGCACTAGCTACTACATGACGTAATTATTTGCATAATAAAAGCAATGAACTGTTGGAATTGTCTTAGAAAATGGCAAGCGGATAATAACATCCGGGCCAATCAGACGGCCTACTCTGAAACTGCCAGCAAAATCGCAAAATCGCAATATATGTGCAGTAACTGCTGGTGTACAGTACTGTAATAAAACTAAATATGACAAAAAATCCTAGATGATAATAATAAAAGTGGATTGAGATGTAAACATTTCCGTCTCACATTACAAACCAGGCGCCTCCACATTACCCGCTGCTGAACTTACTGCTTAATTACAGTAAGATTAACAAGGAGACGGATAGATAACTCTAATACTTTTGTAAATTTTAGATAAGTCACCAAAAGTTATAGTCGGCAGTTTTTTTTTTCGGAAACAAGTAAAAATAAATTAGTTAATAATGTTAACATACGTAGAAGATAGTTTAATATTAGCTTTATTAGGATCATAGGAAGCTAATTTGGAGTTAATAATTTGGATTATCGTTTGTTGAAACAAACATTCTTATGTGGGAGAAACAAAATTTTGCTGTTTATATCTCTAAACATCTACAACGTATTATTTATGAGACGAGGCTGTAATATAATTACAAGATCAAACGCACTTACCTAAGTAAAGTTCGATCTTGATTATATGAAGCCTCGTCGAAATAAATAATCACCCACCACTCCCTAATAGCCCGTTAAGTAACAGCAAACATTTTTTTCCCAGACTCTGAAGAAATGAAATAGTGAATCAGGCATAAGCCCGCAGCCGGCGCAGCAGGTAGTTTTTCAGTTTTTTTACTCTAAACGTGTGATTCAGACAAGAATAGAAGGTACTACAATGTATTATTTATTTCGACGAGGCTTCATATAATCAAGATCGAACTTCACTTAGGTAAGTTCGTTTGATCTTGTAAATGTTATATATTGTAAGTCATGTGCCTGGCCACATGAGATTTTTGACTTAAATAAATAGTCCAAATAAATTAATCTGTACAAGCAAATAAACTAGTTCAGAATAGGTCTTATAATAGGTCAATATTCGACATGACCTGCGGATCAAGTCAGCCTTGTGACGAAGACACGTACGACCTGTACCAAGGCTATTGTGATTTGTTATTGCGAAAAATGAGCATTCCAGATTGTCTGCTTTCTATAATACAAACAAATTATATATGATGCATCACTTTCTTTCGAGATTGCAATAATTTTTAACTGGTTAATATCACGAAATTAACCGGACTTGGCCTTATATTATTTTTTTGTGGAATTTTCTCTTTGGTGACTCATAATGTAATACATTATAGCTGAGATATTAATTAGTTGATTTAGTTTGGAAATTTTTACTTGGGGTGCAGAATATTGTAGAAAGTGTAATTTACAAAACGTATAATCTAATAATAAAAATGTGACTAAATGCGTGTAGATAGTGCATTATAATTTGGTTGAATTCTTAGATATCGTTATAATATTGGTGATAGCACCGTTGCAAAAACTAATTGTAAAAATTGTCGAGAACTCGCAAGAACAAAAAAAAGGTATAGGAAAATGCAAGCGAGGTTTGCTTTTGTAAAATTTAATCGGAATAAATATTGCTAATGTAGGTAATCAATATTTACGTTTGTAGTGAACAATGTAGCAATTATGTATTTATTACTGTAAAAACAAATATGCAACCGCACCAGCAGTAGTAAACAAATGCAATCTATTGTATGTCCTATATGTTCATGTTGATTGCTAAGTAATACTTAGGGGCACATGACTTTATCATACTATTTATAAAATTAGTAATAATAATAATAAACCTATATTCACAGAAAGAAAAACACTATACAAAATGAAAAAAAACAATACAAAATGAGCGAATGAAGATCGGTTAGACATGCCACTGCATTGAATGAACAATTGTGTGCGGCTTTAATTTAATTAGTACGCATACGCTCGAAGCCCAAGAAAAATAAAATTAACAAATCATATAATACTGATTGCGAAACCAGAACAAACAAAAAATATCGGAAAACCATCCCTCCTTAGCACAAACTACACCAACCCATCAATACTCATCGAACAAATAAATTCCCTAGAATGGCTGCAAGACATATCTCTGTCCAACGAAAGTACACCCAACACTTTAACCCCCGCTTTCCTCAGATAAACCACAAACATATTACATATCTTTGGTGCAACACTCAAAAATGATCTCTGGACAACCGACTTGCTCGCTCCATAAGGCAAACCGATATCTCTGCCCCTTGTAAAATAAGAATGGGAATAAGTACTTATCAACTTAGAATCCGCATATGAGACCTTCAGTGCAGAGTGCAGGTAGAGCTGTCTTAGACTCATAAAGTCATAAGCTATTATTAATACAATATATTAAATAAATACAATATATTAATACAATAAAAAGTGGTCGGATTCCTCAATTTTCTTTTATTTTAGCAATCGCTACATGTTTTGTGTCCTGCAGGGCACTTATTCAAGCGCTATAGGAAATGAGAAATAACTTACACAATTGACAATCAAATCAAACTCCAAAAAACAAAAAAAAAATGTAAAAACTTACATTTTTTCAGGCGCTGCCCGTGGAAAACATAAAACAACTTACAAAGGTCACAAAGAAAGCTATATGAGACTGCAGAACAGTTTTTTTTTTCGTAAAAATATCTACGGTTTGCAAACATCAGCGTTTGACACTATATACCTATGTAGTGAAATTAGAATGAAACTTGGGCAAATCTTGGCTACTAAGATGCAGACACGACCGATCTCAATCAAATACAATTTGCTCATGTAGCTAAACTATTAATTTTACCAAAAAATGTCATAGACATAAATAATACAAAATTTCCTCTACTTTAATTTATTATTTAACTATTTTGACGAAATTACAGAAATGGCAACTCATTTGCAAAATCCTTGAAAAATGCTTAGATGAAACGTCCAGTTCCTTTGGACCCTTTTGAACCAAAAGCTTTTCAGCTCTAAGTTTAGTCAAGAAACTTCTAAACATGAAGTTTCGTCCCGATACCTTCAGTAGTTTCTCCGGAATCGTCTCCACAAAAATCAAGTACATACATACACACACACAGAAATTTTTACTTTATCATACGCAGTATAATAAAGTATTGTAATCATGCCGAAAAAAAAAAATTGAGATTTTTGCGGAAATCGGTCTTTTTGGGTCCCCTGAACATTTTTGACCAAGGTACAAAAAAATGTCTCTGTGTGTGTGTGTGTACCCGTTTTTTGTGGAGACGATTCCGGAGAAACTACTGAAGGTATCGGGACGAAAGTTCATATTTAGAAGTTTTATAACTAAACTTAAAGCTGAAAAGCTTTTGGTTCAAAAGGGTCCAAAGGAACTGGCTATTTACTCTTAGCATTTTTCAACGATTTTGCAATTGAGCCGCCATTTCTGCAATTTTGTCAAAATAGATAAATAATAAATTAAAGTAGAGGAAATTTTGTATAATTTATGTTTATAACATTTTTTGGTAAAATTAATAGTTTACCTGCAGGAGAAAATTCTATTTGATCGAAATCGTGTCTGCATTAATAGCAGGTAGCCAGGATATTTTGAATCTTTTGACAGTATTCAGAACGTCAGCGGTTGCGAAACGTCAATTCAACACGCAAATGCATGAAGAATGCGAGAACACGCGCACGTACAGTGCAACAATATTAAAACATCTTGGTGTCAATGTGTATTTCGATTGCGGATAGCCATGTTCTTATGTTTTCGCGAATAAATACAAGAAAGATTGTAAGACGGTATGGTAACATTAAAACTTATTTGGAATATTGTGCATAATTCTTTATGAACTTTTGTAGTTAGCACTGAAGACGGGGTAAAACCCGAAAATATAGTATGCTAGAAGCCAATATAATATATTAATCATCAGAACCAATAACCTTTTTACTTTATCATATGCAGTATGACAAGGAGGTTTAGTCTTAGCATTTTTAAAATATTTTGCAAATAAGCCGCTATTTCTAGAATTTCGTCGAAATAGTTAAATAATAAATTAATGTGGAGGAAATTCCGAATAATTCATGACTATGAAATTTTTTGGTAAAATAAATATTTTAGCCGCATGAGCAAATTCTATTTCACCGGGATCGCTCGTACTGCAATAAAACACTAGTATTAAAACTAGTTAGCCAGGATTTGTCAGATATTGTGATTCTAATGATAGTAGGTAGTGTCAAATGCTGATGTTTTGACATTACATACTGTAAATATAATCAAAATATCTGTCTAGTTCTAGTAGTTTTATTTTAATGCAGACGTGGCCGATCTAATAATAATAATCCACGCCTTAACATCCCCCAACAGCTTTCGCCACTACGGGGGCATCGGCAGGCCCGAATTATCATTATTATGGCCCGCGTCTGTTGCACGTCTTAAGTTGTTTGGCTTTCAGTATTCGCCGTGGAGTAAAGGAAAACCACAGAAAAACCTTTACTCTGAAAGCAGGGCGTGGGGTTCGAACCCACGACCTCCAGACTGATAGTCAAGCGCGCTACCACTCGGCCACAGTCTGGCTCGATCAAATAGAATCTCCTGCAGCTAAACTATTAATATATGGTATGATAAAGTTATGTGCCTGGCCACATCAGATTTTTTTGTAGCTTAGTCAAAAATGATCCATAAAGACCTATTTCCGCTAAAATCTCAATTGTTTTTATCGGCACGATTACAATACTTCATCATACTGCGTATGATAAAGTAAAAAGTCTGTTTTCGTATAAACCCTATTGGATAGGCATTAACAATTTGATTGACCATAACCAAACCCGTGAAACGGCGCTTAATAATAATAATTTGCCGCTTATTTGCGGACACTTACAAGATTGCGTAATATTGCCTTTTCGCAACAAGATTTATAGCAAATACTGATGCAATATACAGTGTTTGAAATTCCACATTTATAGTATTTCGCTTTCTTTCAATACCTATAAAGTTGACATACCTATTATAGAAATATAAGTTGTATAAGTCGTGACTAATATAGGAAAGAAGCATTTCTAGATTGTAGCATTTGTTTGTTAACAGTATTAATTTAAAACATGCAACAAAAAGTATATAATCAAAATGTCAAAAGAGTAAACGATAAAAATAGATTCTCTTTTTTGTTGATTGTATTGCATGGGAAACGACCTTGATATTTCGATATTCTACAATACCAATTGGTATGTGGCATTTCCGGATTGTTTTGTTGTAATTTTTTGCTCGCTATAGCGTTTGTTTGGCTTTTTTGTTTCATGTGGCTTCCAATTTGCCAAAGGCTGCAGTTACGTGTTCGACCTATTATGTAAGTAGTTACGACTTCCTTTCCAGAGGCTGCTAGATTCTCCGAGAAACCATCTTGTAGCTCCATACAAGTCTTTATTTTTACTGTCACATCTGTCACGTCTCAGTGAGCAAGACGTGAACTGGGGCGTACTACAATTCTTGGAAGGGAATATAAATAAGAGTCGTCCCATTCACCTCGGCTTCGCGTACAATCATATTCACCTATCGTGCTGATTTTAACTGCAAAACGACTGAATCGACTGTCTCTTGAGATTGGTGTTATTTGTACCATTAATTTTGCAATAAACTCAGTAGTAAGACTTTTAATTTAGGCAATTTATAGTTTACGAAATTTTGTTGATTTCTTGAAAACCTTTCTGTTTAATAATTCTACCAGTAATAAAATTATAAACCCCTAACCACAACAAGTATTTTAGAACCTAAATACGTATTTCAGCAACTATGTTGCCATCTTCAGTAGAACCTAAAAAGAGGAAAAGAGAGATTAGCACTTCATAGTATCTTTACTGGATATTGTCCAAGCAAATCACTAGTGAAAGTGACGTCCATGTTAAAAATTGTCCTATATATACCCATTTGTTGTTCACACCTCAGTGAATTTTGATCATTGAAGCGTAAAAAAACAAGTTTTAATTAAAGCAGGTCAAACAATGGCGAACTAGGTATAGGACCCCTGTCTGAATTTATTAATTTATCTCTATTCAAGTGAATAAAGATACTTTCCAAGCTGTTTAGTTCCCTATTATTTGACACAGCTTTAACAAGTTTTAAGTCATCTACAACTACTTTATGACCTGTGTCTAAAATATGTTGAGCCACACTAGATTTTTCAAAACGATTATATTTAAAATGAGCTACATGTTCTTTGAACCTAGTTAAAATTGTTCTTCTAGTCTGGCCTACGTATTCTTTTTCACAGTCATGACATTTGATACATTTTATTTTGCAGAACAATATTGCTGTTACTATTGGTGTTAAATAAGACAGAAATAGTGCGTCATCTCGGAAGCCGTTGGAAATACTCATATTTTAATAATTATTTTTTGAAAACGTTGCTAATTTAAAGCACTGGAACCTTTACAACTAAAAAATTGACGTTTGTTTTTTTATTAATCTTCATCTTTGTTAGATTATTAAATTGTGTATGGTAACAATCATAGCATGTATTTACAAAATGTTCCGAAATCGACTACCAAAGGATTTAACCCCCATTAATGATCTTCAATTTGACGCACGAGGGAGAATTATAGAACAACATTTAGAAAACTTATAATATTTTGCTAAAGCAGGACAAAGTAATGGTCAGTTGAAGCCACACAATATAAGTACAATATCGTTATTTAGGGGTTCTTCACCTCAGAGCAATTGCATTCATGAATAGGACTACCGCATCTAATTATCTATAATTTAGTATATGGTGGAAAGTTATATAATAATTTTTGAAAAGGTTATAAACATGTTGTTATCACAGCCAACCAAAATATCAACTCCCTCCACTTGGTGTCATACATAATATCGTAATGTGGAGGCTTTTCAGCTTTTAATGTAATCATTTAAAGTATAATCCCAATCAATTTGGCCTAAGAGGAAAGGTTTTAAACAGTTTTTGTAAAAGATATAAACATTTTTCTGTTGTAAAGATATGTAATTTGTACCGCATACTCAAATAAGTAATAGACAAAATTACTGTGATTTAGGGGTTGTATGCCACTAAGAAAATTTCTCAGCGTAAATGAGTAAATACAACGATTAATTAGCTACGAATTTGTCATATGAATTTTTGTAAAAGTTATAACAACTTCTCTGTAGCATTTTTCGTAGTAATTCTGAAAGCTTGCATAGAACGAATATGCAAATTATTGTGATTTAAAGGTTGCTTGCTACAGAACGTGAAATAGTGACTTACTAATTGAGATAGGTAGTCTACATTTTGACGTATGGAATATCGTCGTTCAGTAATTTTTAAAACGTTATAAACAATTTTCAGCAATCAACTTTGTGTTTCTTTGGCTATCGATACTTAACATTGTTACAATACCAATCGGCTAGTCGCTCTATTGCCTGTTAGCAACGGAGTTGTTACCCCTAAATCATCATTATATTGTTTATCTCTCAATAAGTATCGAAAAGTAGTAAAATGATAGCATTTTCTTGGCAAAGAACAAATTACTTGATGCCTGGTGAAACTTGACTTATTCCATTCCTCCACCAATCTATACAATGTAATTGTAATTGGCCTCCTGCTTACTCCGACTGTTATTTTTTGCTTGTGTACAGTTGGTAGGGTCGTCCACATCCTTCTAAAAATACACTCACATCTCCGACGACGACAGGCTCAGGTTTACATTGGTGTTCAACGACTTGTTGAGAGCACGCTGCTTCTCTAGTGACTTCCTGGCGCCATCTACCTCCTTGCAATTAACAGAGCGAGTCAGTAACCACGAGGAACACTTAATTAATATATTAGATAAGACGTCGAGAGCAGCCAAAGCCCAGGAAAAAAACGATACGAGTGTTAACTTTATTTATTTGCGTTTGGTATGATTTAAACTGATGCAAGTCTTTATCGTGCGGCTGAAAAATACTATGCAGTTATTGTTTGTTTATGTGTTTATGTGTACATGTTGTGTGTACTGTGTATACCCACAATACGTATGAATTAAACTGTGCGTTGTATGTCCTTGTGTCGCAATCATGGCGTTTAACACTGCAAGTAAATGCCAAGAAGTTATTTTAGCCAAGGTTGAAATAGCGTATTGGTTTCTTCAATGTGTAGGTACAAATGTTACAATCTCGCACAATTTGTTGTTCTTGCGATCTAGTGGTTTTATTATGCACTTTTCTTGAACATTATTTTTGAAGATAATGAAAAAGGGATATGGTACACAGAGAGAAATTTTTGTTTGATTCAAATAAATATGCATTGACTCAAAGAATATTGTTGTTTCAATAGAGGCAAAGAAATATTTATTTGCGGATAAAAACGCATTTATTTGAAATATTTGTTTGGTAGAAAGAACGTTGATTTGTGTCAAACAACTTATGTTTCCAGTTAAAAAGTTTGCAATTTGTGTATTATAAGAAATGAGATTTATTTACTTCAAATAATTATGATTGTGTTGAGTGAAAGAATTACATTTTTTTTAATTAACAAAATTGTTGGTCGAGTTAAAATGCTTAAAATTATTAATTTGTTGAAGGAATTAATTGACAAGAATTTTTCGGAAGACTCGCCATGTGTCACCTCCTTTTTGGGATGTCGCACATCCTCGACCAGTGCTTGGTCGTCCCAACCCAACATATAGTCAAGGTTAAGTTAGTAAAGTGTACTCTGATTTGTAATCGCAACTTGAACCTGCAGGCACTGTACTCTATAAGTTCTATACTGTCGATCACGCGGCTTTATACTCTCGATATGTACGAAGTGCGAGGAGAGAGTTTACAGCGCCATCTAACAATACAGTTGGATGACATTAAAAATATATTTATTTGAATCAAAATATGATTTCTTTGGTGGAAGGAAACCTATTTTAAAGCCAAAACAAAAATATTACTTTGAAGGAAATAAATATCTTCTTGTGTAAAAATATATTTATTTTAATCAAAATATGATTTCTTTGGCGGAAGTAAACCTATTTTTAAGCCAAAGACAAAATATTACTTTAAGCGAAATAAATCTCTCCTTATATACAAATTTATATGTTAGAATCAAAATTATATTTCATTGGTGTAAAGAAACGTTTTTTTAAAATCAAAACTAAAATATTACTTTAAAGGAAAGTAGTTTTTGTTTGTATCCATATATATTTATTCCACTTAAATAAATATTTCAAATAAATTAATCTCTGCAAGCAAATAAACTAGAGTATTCAATGAAGTAAATATTGTTGGCGTCAAAGAAATATGTTTTGACCCAAAAGAATAAATTCAAACAAATACATTTCTTTGAAACAAGAAATCTTTTCTCTCTGTGTATAATAGTAACGATGGCAATTTTGATTTTCGTTGTCGATGATCGTTATCACAGAATTTTCAAATTTGTCAACTTTTCTTTATATTTAGTCATTGTTTTCCGTTTATGTGGTTACATTTTAAAATAATATTGTCGCGTTTTATTGTTTACCAATTTGTTATTAAGACTTTTTATCGGATACTCGATTGACACGATTATACAATTTAATTATCAATTGTGTTCATTTTGTGCTTGTATTTTTTGTTTTGAAAGGTGCCAGTTGCTCATTATACATTAGGCCTTGCTCGATGAACACGAGCTGGACATTCTTATAAAAAATTAACAATGTTTACTTCCAGGATATTACAAAATAATATAAATTCTTCAATGGTTGCCAATCAGACCAAATCTAAAATTCTAGGATAAAAGTTCAATGATTCTGAAACAAATATATAAATACAAATAATATACTATTATAACATTACAGTTTATAGTTAATATCTTTAATCTTGAATTTACTTTTAGAAAATTGATCAGTATAAAAACCCTTATTGTTTCCACTGGAATTCTAAGAAATTGGGTACATTAATTGTTATTTTTGTTGATTTGTTACATGTTTAGACTTGGTGTTATAAGAAACAGGATGCAACTTAGTCTAAATGCATTTAACTGTTCCAATGCTGGGTTTTCTTGCCGCATGTAACCAAGAATACAATAGAAACAACTTTCACTGTCATCCAAATTAACTTCCTAATGACTGTTTATCGAGCTGTGTATTACAGCTCCATAACTTACAGGCTTTCGTTGTTAGAACCGGATCTAAAAAAGTCACCAGATTCACTTTCATTATGACTCACATACAGTGCATGTTAAAAAGAAGAAACACCATCCTAACGCGTCAAGAGTTTTTACTCCAATGGAACCACAGGTAGACATAACCTCAATGTTCGATCGGACAGCTAAAAAATGACGTAAATGCCAAAATTGGCCGAAGGAAGTGTACTCTTAAGGTTCCCGTCTCCGACATTGTAAACGGACATTGAAAATACATTATAAAATATAATTAAATGTTAACTATATGAGCACAAGTTATTTTCTTGTAAAGTTCTTTAGACTTGCACTCTGGAGTATTGTAGTGCGTGTTTGTAATAAGTTGGCAACCATGTTTACAATAGCGACGACTGTGAAAGTACTATATCGTCGACTAGAAAACACAAACACACTCCATTTTGGATATTTGTACTAATAGAAAGCAATACATTAATTTCTTTAAGTTATACCATACGTCAAATGTAATAAATAAGAAATAAAAACAGACGTGTTTATAGTAGCGCCATCTACATCTGTGACTTTTTACTTTATCATACGCAGTATGATGAAGTATTGTAATCGTCCCGAAAAAAAAATTGATTTTTTAGCGGAAATAGGTCTTTATGGGTCCCCTGAACATTTTTGACCAAGGTACAAAAAATGTCTGTGCGTGTGTATGTATGTCTGTGTAAACCATTTTTGTAGCGACGATTCCGGAGAAAGTACTAAACTTAGAGCTGAAAAGCTTTTGGTTCACAAGGGTCCAAAGGAACTGGTAGTTTATTCTAAGCCTTTTTCAGGGATTTTGCAAATGAGCCGCCATTTCTGTAATTTCGTGAAAATAGTTAAATAATAAATTAAAGTAGAGGAAATTTTGAATAATTTATGTTTATGACATTTTTTGGAAAAATTCATAGTTTAGCTGCAAGAGCAAATTCTATTTGATCGAGATCGGTCGCATCTGCATTGATATGAAATTACATAGTAGCCAGGATTTTGACAAATATTTTTTTGTGTTGTCACATTCGAAAACAGCTGATCTCATCAGAGGTTGGAGAACCACTATGGAACGTTGCCGCTCTAGTGCGGCAAATTATAAAGTACAAATTTCAAATAAAATAAGATCACCAATTTGATTGTTTGTTGATAAGAAATATCAACCAGTTTTTATATCTAATTCTAAAAACGATAAATTGAGAAAATTATAAATAAAGTATAGCGATGAGTGTAGTTTTATTTTAGTATGTTGGTAGGGATGTGTCATGAACAAATATAAATCTGTCAAAATTTAAATTACCTTTTTAAGGTGAGTTTTCATTAGTGACAATGGCAGTGGTAGCAGACACCATTATAGATTTCTAATAGAAAATTGCTAGTGACTCCTGTTTATGTACATGCAAACTAATATGTGTCATTATCACGATATGTAAGAAATACTATAATTTCGTATTCTACCACCGCCATTAGCTACCATTACCTACCAATCGGAACGCACCTTTAAACTTGACGTTTCGTCAAAGTGGTGCCAACCTAGCATTTGCTATACAGAATTTTTTTATTTATTTTTACTTTATCATACGCAGTATGTAAAGTATTGTAATCGTGCCGAAAAAAAAATTGAGATTTTAGCGGAAATAGGTCTTTTTGGGTCCCCTGAACATTTTTGACCAAGGTACAAAAAAATGTCTGTGTGTGTGTGTGTATGTATGTCTGTGTGTGTGTAAACGATTTTTGTGGCGACGGTTCCGGAGAAACTACTAAAGGTATCGGGACGAAAGTTCATATTTAGAAGTTTTATGACCAAACTTAGAGCTGAAAAGCTTTTGGTTCACAAGGGTCCAAAGGAACTGGTAGTTTATTCTAAGCCTTTTTCAAGGATTTTGCAAATGAGCCGCCATTTCTGTAATTTCGTCAAAATAGTTAAATAGTAAATTAAAGTAGAGGAAATTTTGAATAATTTATGTTTATGACATTTTTTGGTAAAATTCATAGTTTAGCGTTTTAGTTTATTCTAAGCTTTTTTGAAGGATTTAGGAAATGAGCCGCCATTTCTGTAATTTCGACAAATTAATTAATTAATAAATTAAAGTAGAGGAAATTTTGAATAATTTATGCCTACGAAATTTTTTGGTAAAATTAATAGTTTGGCTTCAAGAGCAAATTCTATTTGATCGAGATCGGTCGCATATGCATTGATATGAAATTACATAGTAGCCAGGATTTTGACAAATATTTTTTTGTGTTGTCACATTCGAAAACAGCTGATCTCATCAGAGGTTGGAAAACCACTATGGAACGTTGCCGCTGTACTGCGGCAAATTATAAAATACAAATTTCAAATAAAGTAAGATCACCAATTTGATTGTTTGTTGATAAGAAATATCAACCCGTCTTTATATCTAATTCTAAAAACGATACATTGAGAAAATTATAAATAAAGTTTAGCGATGAGTGTAGTTTTATTTTAGTATGTTGGTAGGGATGTGTCATGAACAAATATAAATCTGTCAGAATTTGAATTACCCTTTTAAGGTGCGTTTTCATTAGTGACAATGGCAGTGGTAGCAGACGCCGTTATAGTATTTCCAATAGAACATTGATAGTGAGTCATGTTTATGTACATGCAAACTAATATGTGTCATTATCACGTAATGTAAGAAATACTATAATTTCGTATTTTACCACCGCCATTAGCTACCATTACCTACCAATTGGAACGCACCTTTAAACTTGACGTTTCGTCAAAGTGGAACCAACCTAGCATGTACTATACAGACATCATTTATTTTTTTAAATACGTATTTCTTAAAAAGCAACACAATAAACGTTGATGTCGCTCCTGCCAAAAACTAGATAGCCGACTCGCTCATATGCGACGGCGACTCTCCGCCTTCGGTGACGCGCCGCATCACCGCTCGTCGCGCTATTCCGTACTTTCGACATTAGTGACATAAATAACTATTATTCTAATGACGTAGTGTAGGTAGTGTCAAATGCTGATGCTTTGACAATACCTACGATTTATCTCAATGGAATAGATTCTCATGCAGCTAAACTATTAATTTTATATATTGTATGATAAAGTCATGTGCCTGGCCACATCAGATTTTTTTTAAATACGTATTTCTTAAAAAGCTACACAATAAACGTTGATGTCGCTCCTGCCAAAAGCTAGATAGCGCGACTCGCTCACATGCGACGGCGACACTCCGCCTTCGGTGACGCGCCGCATCACCGCTCGTCGCGCTATTCCGTACTTTCGGCATTTGTGACATAAATAACTATTATTCTAATGACGTAGTGTAGGTAGTGTCAAATGCTGATGCTTTGACAATACCTACGATGTATCTTAATAGAATAGATTCTCATGCAGCTAAACTATTAATTTTATATATTGTATGATAAAGTCATGTGCCTGGCCACATCAGATTTTTTATTTTGAAGCTTTGGAGAGAAGTTTGTTAAGTATCACTTAAAGAAGACCTTCTGTGACATTTGATATGACGCATGCGACGATAATAAAACTTGAGGTAAACAGGACAACTTTTCGCATTTCTCGTCTGGTTGTGTGCAGTGCATTTTATAGTCGGTCGGGTTTATTGTACCTATATATAAAATAACACGGGTCATTACCATTTTGCGGAAAAAAATGTCATAATGTGTCTTTAGTATAAGGTTTTCGTTAAAGGTCTATATAAAGGTATATTTTAGGACATTCGGTTTGTTGATTTGACATTAGACTTATCAACACTTAATCGTTTTTATTTATCATATGCAGTATGATGAAGTATTGTGAACGAAATTCTGAATAATTCATGTCTGCGACATTTTTTGGTAAAATTAATAGTTTAGCTGCAAGAGCAAATTCTATTTGATCGAGATCGGTCGCGTCTGCATTGATATAATACTATATAGTGAGCCAGGATTTTCCAAATATTTTCAGTCTAATGACAGTACCGATAGTGTCAAATGCTGATGTTTTGACAATATCTCACTATATCTACAGTCAATAGTAAAAAGATCTCATATTGTGATACCGTGTACGGTCCTTGCCTGACGGCGTCGGATACGCAGCATGTTCAGCGTATCCAAAATGCATGTGTTCTGTTTGTTTTTGGTTTGAGGACGTATGATCATGTATCGAATGGGCTGGGCGACTTGCGGTGGTTGAACATGGATAACACTAGGGTGTTGCATGCAGCAATATTATATCATAAGTTGCTATCCGAGAGGATCACACAATACCTCATGCGGAAGATACGCTGTAGAACGGATGTCCATAACCGTAACTTAAGATTCAGGGGTTTGTTTGCTCCACCTGCCCATCGCGCTGAGCAGTACAAACGGTCATTCTCTTACCAGGTCAGTCACATATACAATGGTCTCAGGGAAAATATGAAAAAATTATCGTTAGTTCTTTAATTTACATCAACAACACAAATTGTGATTGTGTGTTTTCTATTGTTTCGTTGTTATTCAACTTTCAGTGACGATACCAGACAAAGTAAACGATAATAATAGTCTAATGATTGCCTAATGGGCGCTAGACAATCAATATTACCGCGACGGCCGTCTGGTCTTTATCAACACAGCTTAAATATCGAGAAATACCCAATAATTGTTGTATACTTAAACTAATTTGTTCCCAACAACGAGACAGATAAATAATAATGGAGTTTACCTCGATATCTACGCTTGGGGGATATACTGTATTAGTTTATATAAGATTACCGCTAGGAAAATACAAGTTTCCAGAAGGTTTTTCAATAGAACACATTCCAGAACTGCGTTCTGGTGAACTGAGAAATTATGTTGTTCTGGTGATATAACTAGTATAGTCGGTAGTCATTAGGCTTACTATAATTATGAAATTTCAAACCGGCACAAGAATTACCTACTTTTGACTGCTTCTCAAGTGTTTTCTTATGTATTTCGTCTTCTATATAATCCGAACATCAGATATACCAAAACTATCAACAATTGGGACGTTTCCACAAAAGTAAATTTGAATACCAAATAATGCATATATTTCAACACAAAACAGCAAAAATTACTGTGCACAGATAAGACGTGATGGTGACACTGATTTTGTCACAAGAGATGTGAGATATCGTTTCAATTTTGTTTTCATAGATTCCAAACCAAGAAGTCTGCGTAACGCAAATCTAAGACGTGATGGAGACGTTCCCGGTTCGTCATCTACAAACAAAAAGCGCTTTGAAATGTCCATATAACGTTTTGTGACAAAAGAAAAACTGGAATAAGTGTAATTATTCATTGAAACTCTCGTATTTTTCGCTGCATGTACATTTAATATTATAATATCTTCTTTAAAAAAAACAAATGAAGCATTCCACAAATTTTATTTTGCAGAACAATATTGCTGTTACTATTGGTGTTAAATTTTTTGAAAACGTTGCAAATTTAAAGCACTGGAAGCTTTCCACCTAAAAAATTTACGTTTGTTTTTTATAAATATTCACATTTGTTAGATTATTAAATTGTTTATGGTAAAATCATAGCATGTATTTACAAAATGTTCCGAAATCGACTACCAAAAGGATTGATTTAACCCCCATTAATGATCTTTAATTTGACGCATGACAGAAAATTATAGAACAACATTACAAGGTTATAACAATTTGCTAAAGCAGAACAAAGTAATGGTCAGTTGAAGCCACACAACATGAGTACAATATCTTTATTTAGGGGTTCTTCACCTCAGAGCAAAACATTTTGCATTCATGAATAGGACTACCGCATCTAGTTACCTATAATTTAGTATATGGTGAAAAGTTATATAATAATTTTTGAAAAAGTTATAAACATGTCGTTATCACAGCCAACCAAAATATCAACTCCCTCCACTTGGTGTCATACATAGTATCGTAATGTGGAGACTTTGCAGGTTTTAATGTAATCATGTAAAGTATAATCCCAATCAATTACCTACAATTTGGCCTAAGAGAAAAGGATTTAAATAGTTTTTGTAAAAGTTATAAATATTTTTCTGTTGTAAAGATATGTAATTTGTACTGCAATACCCAAATAAGTAGTAGACAAAATTACTGTGATTTAGGGGTTGTATGCTACAAAGAAAATTTCTCAGCGTAAATGAGTAAAAACAACGATTAATTAGCTACGAATTTGTCATATGAAGTAAAGATATGTAACAATATTTGTTCCATTTCCTATACATTTAATTTTTGTAAAAGTTATAACAATTTTTCTGTAGCATTTTTCGTAGTATATCTGCAAGCTTGCATAGAAAGTATATGCAAATTATTGTGATTTAAAGGTTGTTTGCTACAGAACGGGAAATAGTGACTAACATATTGAGATTGGTAGTCTACATTTTGACGTATGGAATATCGTCGTCCAGTAATTTTTAAAACGTTATAAACAATTTTCAGCAATCAACTTTGTGTTTCTTTGGCTGTCGATACTTAATATTGTTACAATACTAATCGGCTAGTCGCTCTGTTACCTGTTAGCAACGGAGTTGTTACCCCTAAATCATCATTATTTTGTTTATCTCTCAATAAGTTTCGAAAAGTAGTAAAATGAAAGCATTTTTCTTCGCAACGAACATATGACTTGAGGTCTTTTTAGATTTTCAAAATTCTACCATTTGCAAGTTTCAAAGCTAGATGTGTTCTACCGATCAAAATTAATACCTGATTCACTAGTTTGACAATAATCAATCAATCTTTTGATCTGAGTGATTTGTTACTGATATAGATTTGTACTCGTAGGTACATCATTTTCCACTGTCTGAAGGACGTGTCTGTAAAATGACCGCAAACTCTACGTCAGACAGAGAGATAGTGATCAGGAATCAGGATATCCGGCATCCTGTACAGTGTGATGTGTTCATTTACATACAGGTAAAAAACGTTCGTGTTTGATAATGAATTGGCCAAAAAATAAAGTGTGTTTATTGTCATGAACCTATTATATTACCTATTGGTTTTTTTCGTGCAATATTATGGTATTCTGTTATAAATGGTTATACAGTACAACGACAGTTCCCTCTTCAATTATAGAACTATTATTTGCACAAACAAACAATGATCTCTGATACTAAAAGAGAATAAATATTTCATGTATTGGAACCGTTCTTTAAAGAAAAAGAGAGCCATTTGACTAGTATAATAGCAGTTGCTACGAACGGCGCTCCATTTTATTGGATAATACTTTTAAAACTTGAAAACCAAAATATATACTCTATTAGATTGCTCTTACATCTTAAATTGGTTCAAAAATTTTTCAAGCATTATTGTAAAATGTTTCAAGAATAGTCACGACAAAAGACAAAATTGTTTGATCGAGCCAAATTTTCAATTTTCCATATTGATGCCAATAAAACATTTTGACGTATTTTTGTTTTCTTCTTTAAGATAAAATTGGATAACTTTAGAATTCATATGTCATGGATGCTTATTCACGTGAAGACGTTATTTATTGTTCAAAATTGATGAAATATTCAGTGCAACTTCTTAGAATATAAAATATTCAATTTCTTGTCATGAAAAGAATTAATATTAGATACTTGTACATTTTTCGGTTTTCTCAAATACAGTTCAAATAGCCCAACCATACATTATAGATTTTTTTTTATCTAAGTGCCCTTTCTGACAAAACTTTTCCACTAAAAAAAGCGATAATTGTGCGATGAAGAAATGTCAAAAGTTACCATATTACCATTGTCACAGCTCATCACAAACTCGAGATGCTTCGTACCAAAGTATTACATATTTTAGGTTATGGTAGAATCCTTAAACTAGAAGAAACTGTTTCGCTGTATTTTATTACCTATTTACTAATTTTATATTCTGTAGTACATCACTAAATCCAGGTAAAGAAATCCGCCACAAATTTCTTTATTTTTACGTTTATGCTTTTTCCTGTTGTTGAGAGTAAAGTAACTAAAATACTTAAGCAAGTTGAAAAAGTTCATTTTTGTCTCCATAATAAAGTATAGAAGATTTTGTATAATTTATGTCTATGACATTTCTTGATAAAATTAATGCTGCAAGAGGAAATCCTATTTGATCGAGATCGGTCGTGTCTGCATCGATATAAAACTAGTTAGCCCGGATTTGACAGATAATTTCATTCTAATGACAGCAGGTAGTAACAGATTTTTTATTTTTCGCTTTATCAATTTCGCAACGGGAAATAGATCAAAATTATTCTCGTAATAATTTAAATTTGCATTTAAACTTGCATCAATTATACAAATTACCGGCAGTACGTTTCGTCATTTAGAAAGTACGCATTCCTTAGCAAATTAGCGGGTTAAAAATATTACATCGCATGCTCGCTATATATACCGGGTGTAATTATTTTTAATAGTCTATAGTTAGCGACATGTGACACTTTTGTAAGACACACAGTATATACATGCCATAGACAGGAAGCAAAGTTTATAGTTTGGGATAATTTTAGATACTAGGAGACAGATAGGTTCGGTTTTGTTTATATTCGAGTGTATACAGTATACAGGGTGGATAAATATCGTATATATCGAGTTGCTGAAGATATTCTGAACGATTTTTAGTTGAATCTAATGAATATACACAGTAATAAAACTAATGCATTTCGTTCTAATTGTTTTGGAGGTTATGATTCTCTTTTTTTAATGTTATTCATTTGTATTTTATCGAAATACACTGCAAACGATGTTAAACTTAAACGGTGTGGTAAGTGAAATAATTTTGAGAGCAATGAAGTGACATAACGTCGGTACAAAACAACTTTCAATCGGCTATAATTGTCGTTCACCTAGACCTGGAACTGGTTCAAATGAAATACCTAAAATATTATCGGAAGCCAAACAAACTGTCACCTGAACCGAAAAAAAAGAAAAGGTGTGTTCGCAGTGATCTACTGACCCCATAAATTAAAAACCTCGACTCGACAAAACAAAAAAAAAACAAAATCTAAACGTCTACTTACAAAACAAGCACCAAACAGCTGATCGGGTATCCAATTTATAACTTGTGTTATCTTTCTCAACTCGATAATCTCACAGAACTAACACATCAACCACAACAACGCACACTCTATATTGTCTGTTAGTTTACTAGTCATTTAATTGTCAGTTCAACCCGGTTGTATACTAAATAAATTAAAGTTTTTATAGGTTTTACTCGGGCTATACATAAATGTGCTTCGCTTCGACACTGCTAACGACCGTCTTGCAAGTGTTTTGCAGTCGGATTGGTGACCATGTTGTGTGCGGCAGTTCCAAGTTCCGACGTTCTATACACTGACACAGGTGTATTTGTAGTGGGGGGGAATCCACCTTGTGAATGTGGTGGTGTGTGCGTGTGTGTGTGTTTGTCAAAGCGAACTGCAATAATCAATAATCCGACTAACCTCTTCTGTTGTATTTCTTTTTTCGGGGAAACGTCACCACCAGGGTTGCCAGATTAGTCTCACTCTTATGCCGGAGATGATAGAGGGAGGTATAGTCGACAAGATTACAAAAAAGATATAAAATAATATGTTTTCGATATTCTTATACGGCTAAGAACATTTTGATGTAATGGCAATCCCATATTTGAAAGCTATTTTAATATAACATTTAATTGTCTTAATGGTAGCGGAAGAAAATTTATGGCTTAAAGACCGTAATTGAAATTGCTAAATATTGATAACTTTGAGTAGCATGGAGGTTGTAAATGGAATATAAAATGTACTCTGCAACTTTATTTGCCCTGAATACGAATGCGAACTCAAAATTACGTGAGACATCCGGAAAAGTGAGGTCAAATGTCAAAACTGTAATTTTAGCAACATTAGTAAATGTATGCCATTTGAATTCAATCTCCCAGAAACCTCAAAATCTGTATAAAATTCACAATGTAACACTAATTTTCAACTATCTTTTTCTAGAAAATTTTCCATCATAGTATTATATGCTGTTATTAAGGCAATAGTGTCATTTAAAAAATATGATACGTGATAAATTGCGTACTGTAAAATAATTTGAATAACATTGAATATGTAAAATCCAACAAAGATATGTCTCTGTCTGCATATCGTTTGGTTAAAACTAAAAGTAACTAACTAATATTCCAAATAATTAAAGAAAAAACCTGACTACAATAGAATACCAATAAATATAATGACATTTTCCAGAGAATTAATGGATTTCAAGAATTTATTGAACTTATTTTAATAACACTTATTGATCGTATTTTCGTTTAGATACGCATTTATCAGCAATTGCCCACAATTAATTCGTGCTTCAATAAAATATAACAAATTGTAAGTTAGTGACTTTTACCATTAGACCCGAGATGAGCCTCAAATGCTACAGACTCCGGCGCAATGCCGGAGACCTGGCAACCCTGGACTGTTTGAAATACTAAATTCTAAATTACTACGCTTGACTTGACAAGTCTTTAGATCTTCTGCATTTTGCACCATAAGTAGCTTGTGTTATCTGTGCAAGGGTTATTTCTACCTGTGAGATAATCACTCAGTATACCTGACGGCTGTGAATTATAAATACTATAGAGTATAGACAACTATGTATGTATGTGTCAGCTGATTCATCAATTTCTATTTTTTGGGAACATTTAGAACTAACATTCAAGTCTACAATCTAGATATTCAAGTACATAAATGTTAAGTGTTTTCAATATTGTTAATGAAATTTATTATTACGAAATGTTAAACATTTATGTTTTACCATTTTAAGTAAAACCAGGGCCGGGCCCTAGGCGGTAGGCTAGGTAGGCACAATAAAAAAACTCTAAAATAGGTATTGCTTGAATCTAGAAAATAAAGGAATAGTAAAATACAATCAAATACACTCGGAATTGACAGGCATCAGGCCATTCCTATATTTTAAGATGCATAGCAGCCAATAATCATACTTAAATAAAATAGCTCGTTAACTTTTATAAAGAATTAAGATCGGATATATTTGACAACGTTATCATAGAAGCTGAAAAGTTAGCTAACGAAATAAAAAAATCTGATGTGGCCAGGCACATGACTTTATCATACAATATATAAAATTAATAGTTTAGCTGCATGAGAATCTATTCTATTGAGATAAATCGTAGGTATTGTCAAAGCATCAGCATCTTACACTACGTCGTTAGAATAATAGTTATTTATGTCACAAATGCCGAAAGTACGGAATAGTGCGACGAGCGGTGATGCGGCGCGTCACCGAAGGCGGAGTGTCGCCGTCGTATATGAGCGAGTCGGCTATCTAGTTTTTGGCAGGAGCGACATCAACGTTTATTGTGTCGCTTTTTAAGAAATACGTATATAAAAAAAATAAATGATGTCTGTATAGTAAATGCTAGGTTGGTACCACTTTGATGAAACGTCAAGTTTAAAGGTGCGTTCCGATTGGTAGGTAATGGTAGCTAATGGCGGTGGTAGAATACGAAATTATAGTATTTCTTACATATCGTGATAATGACACATATTAGTTTGCATGTACATAAACATGAGTCACTATCAATTTTCTATTGGAAATACTATAACGGCGTCTGCTACCACTGCCATTATCACTAATGAAAACGCACCTTAAAAAGGAAATTCAAATTCTGACAGATTTATATTTGTTCATGACACATCTCTACCATCCCTACTAAAATAAAGCTACACTCATCGCTATACTTTAGTTATAATTTTCTCAATGTATCGTTTTTAGAAGTAGATATAAAGACGGGTTGATATTTCTTATCAACAAACAATCAAATTGGTGATCTTACTTTATTTGAAATTTGTATTTTATAATTTGCCGCACTACAGCGGCAACGTTCCATAGTGGTAGGTATTCCAACCTCTGATGAGATCAGCTGTTTTCGAATGTGACAACACAAAAAAATATTTGTCAAAATCCTGGCTACTATGTAATTTCATATCAATGCAGATGCGACCGATCTCGTTCAAATAGAATCTGCTCTTGAAGCTAAACTATTAATTTTACCAAAAAATTTCATAGGCATAAATTATTCAAAATTTCCTCTACTTTAATTTATTAATTAACTAATTTGTCGAAATTATAGAAATGGCGGCTCATTTCCAAAATCCTTCAAAAAGGCTTAGAATAAACTACCAGTTCCTTTGGACCCTTGTGAACCAAAACCTTTTCAGCTCTAAGTTAGGTCATGAAACTTCTAAATATGAACTTTCGTCCCGATACCTTCAGTAGTTTCGCCGGAATCGTCGCCACAAAAATCATTTACACACATACACACACACACACACACACACACACACACACACACACACACACACACACACACACACACACACACACACACACACACACACACACACACACACACACACACACACACACACACACACACACACACACACACACACACACACACACACACACACACACACACACACACACACACACACACACACACACACACACACACACAGACATTTTTTTGTACCTTGGTCAAAAATGTTCAGGGGACCCAAAAAGACCTATTTCCGCTAAAATCTCAAATTTTTTTTTCGGCACGATTACAATACTTTACATACTGCGTATGATAAAGTAAAAAGTCATATTTAAGTGTACTGTAGTGTAGTGATCCTATACAAAAATCAAAAGAGAAATATAAAATAGTCCTAACGACCCTTTTGAGTTTTTATACGATATCCACAAACTTAAAGAGAATATTATAAGTAAAAATTAATTATTGGCACATTCCGAAGATATAGAAACCGTTTTAAAAGTTGGCGATTCCTCCATCTTAACGGTTTAGAATTTGCTGTCGAAATGGTAATCTAGTTAATTTTTATTCGGGTAGACACATAATTTGCCCGCCTATAAAAATAATATCAAAATGTTGCTGAGTCTTGGCTGATATTATTATTGAAATTAATTAAAAACTATCAGTGATTAAAAAATTCGCCATGAAATGCTTGCATCAATATCTCCGAAAATATTACTCTTAGCAATACAAACTATACATCATATTAAAGATAAAATTTTGATGAAGATTTGGGTACATGATAAACAAAGAATTACTTAAAAATATTGAAAGAGTTAGATTTGGCAAAATGTAAAGAACGGAGATATGTCAATATCTATTCTGTCAAAAACGAGAGAAGTTTGCTGATGACACATGACTTAACAGTTGAACATTGACATAATATTTCGGTTCTGAAAACCCGTCTTTTAACCTTCTCCCAAATCTACATCTTTCAATATTTTTAAGTAATTCTTTTCATCTTTAATATGGTGTACATTTTGTTCTGCTAAGCTTAATACTTTCGGAGATATTTGATGCTAGTATTTCATGACAAATTTCACTGATAATCACTGATAATTTTTCATAAATTTCAACAATAATGTCTTCATTCAGTAAACATTTTGAGGGTATTATTAGTACTATTTTCATAGTCGGGCGAATTAATTATGATGTAAATGAATTTGCGTCCATAGACCTTGTTTCCAGAAGGTCCAGTTGACGTTTTTAAATTAATTACTTAACATCGGGCCAAAGTTAAACATTGCTTAGTAGATTTTTTCTAACCCTGCCTATAACTGTTGCTACTGGAGCGGACGATAGCCAGTTTGCTAAACTAAAAATAATCAAAAAAGTACTTAAGAACCATGTCTACTTAAAATTGTCTTAATGGGTTAGCAATGAAGGCCACTGAATATGAATTGAATAATACATTAGATCTGAAAGAAGTTATTCGCGAGTTTGCAGAAAAAAGGTTCCAAAGTGATTATTTTTAGGGTTAAGGGTTAAACTTTGTATATTGTACTAATATTCTTTATTCTTTGATGTTTTAAAAATATTGTTTGTACTAGTTTAGTCTCTAAAGGTTGTGTTTTTAATACAAATAAATTTCGCAAATATTGTGTGAGTGTTGACTGTACTTTTCTGGATCATCTTTTTGGTCTAAATCTGTTTTTTTATAAATCATTTTGGAGTTAGGGGCGGCACTATTGAGATTTGCCTACGGCGGCAAAAACGCTAGGGCCGGCCCTGATGAAACAGCATAAAATAAGTCGTTTTTAATTTAGGCCCATATGAGCTCGATCGGATTCAACTCTCAATAATATGGCGGTAGCCGCAGCAAAATTTTATTTAGTTAGCCTGAATAGATATTATTAGAACTTTCTTAATTACTGTTATCCTGTAGCAATGTTCAAAGAAGTCAAATTGCAGTTACCTTATAAGGAAAAAACCAGCTTTTAGCGTAACACTCAATTATCAATATCAGTCAAACTTTTAGGTTATATTCTGACCGTTTACTGTAACATTTTGAATATGGTTGAATTTTGTATACAAAGCACGTACACCTGTACAGGTGATCACATAACAGTGCATATTGTGTACTTATTATTGTTTCGACCCGTTGACAGATGTTTTAACTGACCACGTTGTGGTTATTAATGATAAACCGCGCTAAAATAAATAGCCATTTCTACAATAACAGAACGTGTACGAATTCGAAAAACTGCAAGTGACTCTGCCCTTGAAATACAAATATGTACAATTAAATTACAACGTCCGTAATGTTTTATAAACATAACAGAGTTCACTAAATCCTATGCTGATACTGTTTTTCAGCGACAGTTTGTAAGTCCGTAACTCGAAAAATGGAATTAGAAATTGTGATTACTATGTAATCAGTAAGTAAGTTTTAATATAGTTATTTATGTACCAAGGGCATTACAGAGATGTTCATGCCCCGAGGGTGACTTTTTAAATCGCCCGAGGGTATAAACATCAATTAATGCCCGTGGTACATACAAAATTTTATGTCCTACAATGGTTTTGTTCTTCCGTTTGTATAATATTAATCAATATTTTGACGTTATCAAGTGACATGCGTATCTACGGAGTTGAATAACAATACAAACAATTCGGAGTTGAATGACAATACAGACTTAAGATTAATTGTCAAACATAACTTTAATCGCCAATAATTGATATTGACGAGTGACAACACAGACAATTACTTATCAAACTTATAACCTTAATCGCCAATAATTGACATTGATGACTTAAAATTTACAATTTGAATGACAAATATTTGATATATTTGACATATAACCATGACAACCCGCAGGGCCGGCCCTAGCGTTTTTGCCGCCTTAGGCAAATCTCAATAGTGCCGCTCTCCTAATTACAAAACGATTAATACAAAAAAAAGAACAGATTTATACAAAAAACATGACCAGAAAAATACAGTCAGCACTCACACAATATTTACGAAATTTATTTGTATTAAAAACCCAACATTTGGAAAATTATGCTAGTACAAACAATACTTTTACAACAACAAACAATAAAGAATACTAGTACAATATACAAAGTTTAACCCTAAATTAAAATAACCTCTTACGAGCCTTTTTTCTGCAAAATCGAGAATAACTTCTTTCAGTTCTAACGTATTCATATTAAATTCATATTCAGTGGCATTCATTGCTAACCCATTAAGACAATTTTAGGTAGACATGGTTCTTAAGTACTTTTATAATTGTTTTTAGTTTAGCAAACTGTTTATCGCCCGCTCCGGTAGCAACAGTTATAGGCAGGGTTAGAAAAAATCTGCTAAGCAATGTTTAAATTTGGCCCAATGTTAAGGGAGGTAATGAATTTAAAAACGTCAACTGGACCTTCTGGAAACAAGGTCTATGGACGCAAAATCATTTAACATCATAATTAATTCGCCCGACTATAAAAAAGTACCAATAATACCATCAAAATGTTTATTGAATGAAGACCATATGAAGACATTATTATTGAAATTTATTAAAAATTATCACTAAAGTTTGTCATGAAATACCTGCATCAAAAATCTCCGAAAGTATTAAGCTTAGCGCTACAAAATGCACACCATATTAAAGATGAAGAGAATTACTTAAAAATATTGAGAGATGTCGATTTGATGTCAATATCTACACTGTTAAGTCATCTGTCAACAGAAAACTTCTGTCATTTTTGACAGAATAGATATTGACATATATCTCCGTTCTTTACATTTTCCCAAATCTAAATCTTTCAATATTTTTAAGTGATTCTTTGTTATACCCAAAACTTCATCCAAATTTTATCTTTAATCTTTTATCTTTAACATCATACCGTGATATCAAAAATTATGTTGGTCAAGGGTTGCCATGGAATACGGTTGTCTTAGCTTAAATCATCCTTTTGATATAATTCTATCAGTGTGAAGCTACACTGACATTATCAATGACTTACAAATGTAATGTAATGTATGACTTGACAGATTTGACATTTGTTGGTTGCTAATTATGTGTATACCCAAATATAAATTAACTAGATTACCATTTCGGCAGCAAATTCTAAACCGTTAAGATGGAGGAATCGCCTACTTTTAAAACGGTTTCTGTATCTTTAGAATGTGCCAGTAATTCATTTTTACTTATAATATTTTCTTTAAGTTTATGGATATCGTATAAAAACTCAAAAGGGTTGTTAGGACTATTTTATATTTCTCTTTTGATTTTTGTATAGGATCACTACACTACAGTTAATACTTTCATATTATTTTTGTTTATTTCGTTAGCTAACTTTTCAACTTCTATGATAACGTTGTCAAATATATCCGATCTTAATTCTTTATAAAAGTTAATGAGCTATTTTATTTAAGTATGTCTATTTTATTGGCTGCTATGCATCTTAAAATATAGGAATGGCCTGAAGCCTGGCAATTCCGATCGTATTTGATTGTATTTTACAATTCCTTTATTTTCTAGATTCAGGCATTATTTTAGAGGTTTTCTTATTGTAGTTCAGAATCCCTAAGGCCTTCGCGGACGTTAAGAAGCAGTTTTTGCCCCGATATCTAGGATGTAAAAAGTCACTTTATGATCATGTTGGACATAAAAGATATAGATATAGACCAGAATTCTGTCTAAAATGTTACCGAAAACATATACATTACATAAACTAAGAAATCTTCAATACTTTAGATGTACTATAGCTTGTTACGTGTATGCTGATATTCAATAAACTTTTTATTGCGCATATCAATCCCGCGGCCATATTTGAACCCGATTATATCTACGATGTAAGTTTGATCTTCGCATAACTCCTTATTCAGTTAAATATGGTATTTGTATTGTATCTGAAAGGGGGATTTTCTATTTACTTGACGAGAATGATGCACGATCACTTACCAGGGCCGCAAAACATCAACGAAAACGTCATGCTAGCGTATTTTGATGAACAGATCAAAACTTAGAAAGCCCCAACCCTTTGGCCATACTATAGCATGCTACACGCATGTTTAAATATGTACAGAATATAGGTGTCTATTCGTTTAAGAACTGTCATTTAAGAAGCACACGTTATAACCCGATCGCAGTACAGAAAATCAAGCCTATAAAGAGGTGTTATTATAGTACATGTTCCATGGATCTCTTCAAAATATTTACATTATAGTACAGCTTACGCGGCTTGCCGTATGTTTATTTATATTAGCGGAGCTTGTTATGAATACTAGACAACGCCGAGACCCGACAAAATAAGCAATATCGTTTTGTGAAATGATTGAGTGCACCATGCTGTGATACTATGGCCATTATCTTTTTGAAGATTCTTGCCCCTAAGTATTTTTTTACGGGTAACATAAATAAACCGATTTAATTTTTGCTTTTGTACGCGTGTGGTTTTGCAGGGCCTTGAGAAGAATTATATTGAGGTCCCCAGAGTGTTTTGTTTCACAAACTTTTAACACAAAATAAATACCGTACCACCAAAAATTTACCAGCAAAAATCAAAACTACAGTTTGTTGTATTCAGTCTTGAATTCTGTGCTAAATAAAAGATGTTTTCCATCTTTTCTTACAAACTATAAATTCATAAAATAGAACGATGGTATAATTTGTAGGTCTTAATTAAAATCAAGCTATCGATTTAGACATTGAAGTCATCATCAGGCTCCCTGAAAAGGAAATGGAAAGAAAAGGAAATTGTCGAAAGAATTTCAACAACCAAATAGATATGGAACCTTTATTTATATTTTTAAAGGTATTTGCCTAGGCAAATGTATTTGCCAAGACCGTTCTAAGGCAAATAGCATTTAAATAGCGTACGGAATGTATTTTAGCGTAGCGAAACGTAAGCGATAAATTTCTATACAAAATGCTATTTGCCTAACAACGGCTTGGGCAAATATATTTGCCTAGGCAAATAGCTTTTGCTAAGGCAAAAGCATTTTGCCAGAAGTTCCATTTGTCTACGACATATATAAAATAAATATAAGAATTAACAACTACCATTACACTGTTCAAGAATGTCTAACGACTATTTACAGGAATGGAATAAGAGTACAACGTATGCAACCAACGTTACACCAAACCGCCGCATAGCATTACAGTTTCCATCTTAACCTTTACCTCATTAACCACCACAATGAGACGTTTATTGAACGTAGATGTTTTCTGTAGGCAACCAACGTTACACCATAGCATTACAGTTACCATCTTTACCTTTCCCCGGTTAAATAACACCACAAATAAGAAAACTAAACACCGAAACAACATCAGATCAGCTTTATTCAAACTATTACAGACAAGATTAGTTAAACAAAATTTTCCGTTTTATGACGCGACACACGATTCATTAGTCGATACATTTTTTCAGCTGAAAAATCAGTTGTACTGCTTTGAAAAGAACTGGCACAAATTCCGGGGCGATAACTTCGACAACAGCTTGATGATTTCCATGGCCTCTTCCGCTTCATCCCCGCCCAGCGACACAGAGACGCCATAATTCGTGGTAAAACTAGCATTCTCCATACAGTTCGACGATCTAGCCTTACAAAACACCTCAACTTTATCGATATCAATGCTATAGTTGTCTTTGTTTGGATAGAAATCGTACTTCCAGTATTTTGAAGAAGGCAACTCCATCGAGGATGTAGGAGTAGTCTCAGACTGGCAATTGCCTGTCCTATTTGGCTGGTTAAAAGTCTTAGCTTGGTTGAACTTCTTGAAATACGAATTCGATGCGTTATACTTGATATATCCTTTCTTCCTAGCCAGGAAGGTCTGTTGGGCTTTATGCATCCTCGCAATAAGCTCCCTAACCTCAATGGGCAACTGCTCAACCATCTCCACCACGATATCTTCCAACTCAGTGCTCGAAACCTTCGAAAGATACTCTTTAATCTTCCGACGTTTACTACTCTCGTACCTCTTGTGCCTCGGTCGCTTCATCAGCATAGAAATCAATGTCTGGAACACTTCCTCTTTCGTTGGTGGCGCTTCGACTTTAGAATAGATGTCCACGATGGGCATCTCTGCATGCCTAACATCAAATTTGCTATAGGTGCACTCGCATAACAACCGTTCCTCCACACTATGCTCGCTCAGTTCCGAAGGACTACTAGGTCTGGACCTAGCGTGTCTAGGGGTGTGCCTCATGCTGATATGCCTCTTATGGCCTGACCCCGAAGACCGTATGCTGGTCTGTGACCCACACTTGCAAAAATCAGTGTTGGAGTCCATGGGAGTGGTCGGTTTCTTTTTGCCACAAGTTGAACAACTTTTCTGATTGCTCGTCTTCTGGGGGTGGTTGGTGGGCGGTGGTGGTTTGACCTTCCTGGGTAAGGAGTCGCAATGACATAAGCTCTCTTTGCTCGTGCTAGCGCAGGACTTCTTATTCTTCCCACAAGTTGAGCAACCCGTCTGTTTACAGTTCGGATGATCTAAATCGCACTTGCACAAACTGGATTTACTGCTGAGCTTCCCGTGTTTCTTCTTCTTCCCACACGTCGAACAATTCTTCTTATTCTGCTTCTTGGTCTTCTTCGTCTTTATAAGCTTCCTCTTGCGAGTGGATGTATCATAATCGCACATGCAGACGCTATCAGTGCTCCCAAACTCACCTGTCCTCTTAGGCTTACCACAAGAAGAACACTTCTTCTTCTTCCGATGTCGCTTCCCCAGCCTAGCGAGCCCGCATTTACACAAACTCTCCCTACTAGTATCTTTAGAATGCTTATCGGGTTTCTTCTTCCCGCAACTCGAGCACGTCTTCTTTTTCTTCGTTCGGTGTGATACTGTTTCGTCCGATGGTGATGGATCTGTCAACCCGACCTTCTCGTGATGCCTGAAAAAATGTCTGTGATGATGAACCGCCTTCTTGGGTTCAGCCGCTTTCTTCGACGCCCTCTGCTTTTTCTTCAGATCGTGCTTCTCGTGTTGCTTCTTCAAGATGCTATTCAGCGAATGCTTCCTCGATGCTTCGTCAGTAGTTCTAACGCTCGTCCTTGAACTTTTCGCGCTCTTCCTCAAGCTAGATCTTGAAGACTTGGGCGTTGCTGGGTGAACCCTCTCCACAAACCCTCTACAATCTGCCGTGCAGTCTTTGACGCTGGTGGTGCTCTCCTCGCTGGTGAGCGGCGTCTTGTTTGGTGACGCACAACTAAGCTTCGAACAACAACTCTTCTTCTTGACTATCGGATACTCGGGATGTCCAGGTTCGCACCCGCACGGTTCCGTAGGGTGGTGCCTAAACACGTCCCCGAAATGATGCTTGGGTTTACTTTCCTTCGAAGGTTCCTCCACCTTTGGAGCATCTTCAATTCTCTTCGCCTTTCTATGAATGGAACTGGGAATTCGTTTGATCGTGCACCTCTTCTGCCTCTGCTCATCAGTAGCGTTTGGATGCGGTGGACACTTACACATCGAATCTTTTACAACTGCCAATTCCTGTTGAGGTTCCTCGGCTTTGCTCCTCTCATGTCTGCGCACCATAAACATGCTTCTAGCTTTCGGTTGCTCGGTCTTAGCTGGGTCAGCCTTCTTCCTACCCAGGATACTCCAGCTTCTCCTCTTCGGTGTCGTTTCCTGCTTAAGGGTCTTCTCCTGTTGTATATCAGCCTTCGCCATCTTCAGCAGTGAGTCGTTACTGGTCCCTGGCGAATTACTCGTAGATTTAAGTTTACTTCTACATGACGAGCATATCTTCAGTTTGTCAGGTTCTTTCTGCAATTCCGGCTTAGAGATCGGCTGGGGTTCGTCGTGGTGATCGTCTTCTACCTTCGTCTTCTTCCTCTTCGAGAAGAATTTCGAAAAGAACCCATGGCGGTCCTTCGGTATAGTACCCTCGCCCGGTTTCGCTTTCTTCTTCCTTATAAATTTACAAACGGATAATTTTGAGTTCGCTTCCTCATATTCTGACCTCCTATACGGGCACCCCACCTTCTTCCCTTGGACCAGTTGGTTCTTCACCTTCTCGATCGATGTTACCGAACTCAACTCGTTACTGCAAATCGAAGCGGTTCTCCTCGGTTGCTCCTTCGCCTGACGCCACGTCACCTTTTTCGAGTGCGCGCAGCAAGTGTAAGGCTTGATCTCCGCTTGGTAGTGGTTCGCAAAATCCCTCGTCGACTTTCCCGCGGTCTCCACAGGCCTGCTATGCTTGCTCTTATTCCTGCTTCGCGACACTCTACAGTAGCACAAGCCTTCGGTTTGGCAATGGTTCTCGCAAATGCCACACGAGTACTCAGAACTCTCGATGGTTTTCGTGCTCAGATCGGTTCTGGTGCTCGAAGACCATGAAGTCTTTGAAAACCTCGACAAAGACCCAGAAGACGTTGAATCTATAGATTCGCTAGATGGTGTGCGAGCTACGCGCTTCCTCCTCGCGAACACATTAGATTTGACCAATGGATCGAGCATGGGTTGGTGGAACCTGTTCACGCGATCTAACATGTTAGTTGCTGCTTTGAACATATTGCGAAACGGGGTTTTTCTTTCGCTGGCCAAACCGATGCAGACCGCATGAGCAGACTTTGACGGAGACAGGAATGATGGGCTCATGGCCACCCTGCTTCCATCGGTTATGGCGCTGTGGCTTTGCGAGGTCTTCTTCAAAGGGGTTAGAGTTAAGACGGCCCTAGGTCTCCCGCCAACTTTCTTCTGGTCCTCTGCTAGTTCTTCTTCGGCTTTGAGTAGGAGATCGTCTATTAGGCTTCGGCCAACCGCATAGGGGTTACTTCTTTCTCGCGGACAGGACATGTACGTATCTCCATGCAGCTTGAAAAGGAAAGTTATTAATGAATGGTCTAAATGGGGTTTAGAAGTGGACTACCTTTATCTGCATACCTTTTTTGTTGGGTTGCTTCGAAATAGACGCTTCATTCACTTTAGCCATAGTTTGGAAGAGGCTCATTTCTCGTAGCGGCGATGGCATGCGGTATTTTCTGGATAGGACACCGGCCAGTTCTTCCTTGTCCAGCATGATGTTGCCTTTCTTGATCATGTTGAGGAGGTCATCGGATTGAGACGCGTGTGATGTTTCGGAAGTGACAGTGACGGATGATGTGGGAATCTCTGCTTTACCGACGCTGGAAGATTGAGTCGAGCTCCCTAGATTGTCGATGCAATGCAACGAATGTCCTTTGTTTGTCGGATATGGAGAAATCTGATGGTGGACGTATTGAGTGGTCTTAGACTGGTTGAGGGTACTCCATGGTGTGGACTGTGTGGACGGTGTAGACGGTGTGGACGGTGTGGACGGTGTGGGGCTGGTCTGCTGCGTTACGGTTTCAGCATCCTCCGATAAACCCTTAGCTATATCCTCAGCTAGCTTCCGTCTATCCTTTCTGCGCAAACTCCTCCGGTTGCCAAGGAGGGATAAAATGTTCCTATCCACTGGTTTCGTGTCTTTGATTTGGCAACACTTATCGCAACTGTCCTTCTTCTTGATGAGGCCCAGTTTCTCAGGGATGCGCTTCTCTTTAATTTTCGACCAGAATTCGTTCTCCTTCTTCCCTTCACTGTGGTCCCTCTTATAAAAGCTGGGTATTAGTCTTTTCCTGACCCGTGCTATCGCTGCCGCTGTTGGCCATGATGTCGTTTCATCAGTTTGTACTTCACCACTCCTCAAATCGCAAGTTACCGGCGTGGAAGACCTCGAAGGTGTTCGAGAATGGTGCGGACTCGGTGGAACTGACGATTGGGTGTACTGATGACGCAATGGAATATCTATCCCTTCTTCGGATGGAGTCAAGACTTTTAGTATCCACTCTTCTCGACGAGCCCTGCTTCCGTCCCTTTGGGGTTCGTCTTTCTTGTTTTGTGGATCTTCTCTCTTGTATTGTGGATCTTCTCTCTTGTATTGTGGATCTTCTCTCATGGATTGTGGATCTTCTCTCTTGTATTGTGGATCTTCTCTCTTGTATTCTGGATCTTCTCTCTGGTATTGTGGATCTTCCGTCAGTCTGCAATATGTTTGTTCTCCCCAAGGGTCATCTTCTGTGGATGTGTACCCTGTTGGCCTTCTTCTCATAGGTGGCATCTCTATTGTGGATTTATCTTCTGTTGGTTTCTGATGCGTCTGCCCAGTACTTACATCCGACCTTTCTGGTTTGGGTAGAGGGTCGTCATCGACAGATTTCCTACCAGGAAATAAGCAGCTTTTTACATCCGGCCATGCTACTTTGGGTAAAAGCCCCCCTTCTTTGGATGTCTCAGGAGACTGCTTCGTTCTTACATCCGGCCTTTCTACTTTTAGTATCCACTCTTCTCGACGAGCCCTGCTTCCGTCCCTTTGGGGTTCGTCTTTCTTGTTTTGTGGATCTTCTCTCTTGTATTGTGGATCTTCTCTCTTGTATTGTGGATCTTCTCTCATGGATTGTGGATCTTCTCTCTTGTATTGTGGATCTTCTCTCTTGTATTCTGGATCTTCTCTCTGGTATTGTGGATCTTCCTTCAGTCTGCAATATGTTTGTTCTCTCCAAGGGTCATCTTCTGTGGATGTGTACCCTGTTGGCCTTCTTCTCATAGGTGGCATCTCCATTGTATTATCCATCGATTTATCTTCTGTTGGTTTCTGACGCGTCTGCCCAGTACTTACATCCGACCTTTCTAGTTTGGGTAGAGGGTCGTCATCGGCAGATTTCAAACCAGGAAATAAGCAGCTTTTTACATCCGGCCATGCTACTTTGGGTAAAAGTCCCCCTTCTTTGGATGTCTCAGGAGACTGCTTCGTTCTTACATCCGGCCTTTCTACCCTGGCTATAGGTTTGAATTCTGTAGATTTCTCATCACCAGGTGGCTTGTCTCTTATATCCGGCCGTTCTAATCTTGTTACAGGCTTGCCTTCTGCAGGTTTTACATCAGTTTGCTTATTTCTTATATCTGGCCTTTCTATCTTAGCTGTAGGCTCTGGTTCTGGATATACCTCCATCTTCTTCGATTCAATTCTCTCCATTTTGGGTACAGACTCCTCCTTCTTCAATACCTTCATATCAGTTCCAGCGTCTTTTTTCTTTGCTATTGGCGCTGCATCAGTTCCAACGTTCTTACTCTGATTCTCAACTTTAGCCATAACAGCTTTCTGCTTCTTGGGCACTATGAGCATAGGGATCTTACATTCGCAACCTACATCCTTCTTGAGGACTTCCTTTGCTATTTTGAGCAGAAACGCAGTTTGGGCATGTTTATTTTCAATATTGAATACATCCTCCAGCGTGTCCCTGATGTCTTTGTTGGTCATGGCGCCAAATGCGCTGAAGACAGACTTGGCGTCTTCCGATTTCATTCTGGAGATCACCTCCATGAAATCGCTCTTGGTGTTCGGACAGATCCCAGCGAAGAAGATCGACAGCTTCTTCGCTTCTCTTGCGTTTAATTCGGCTAGTGCTACGAGCGCTTGAAGAGTATACAGGGTGTCTTCGTCATCAGCGCCGCTGTACACGCTCTTCTTGCCTTTGGCCAGCTTGGCGAGCAGTTTTGCTTGGACTTCTTCGGCGTTCTTAGCAAGTAAGGCTTGGACACCTTCTTTAACTTTCTTATGGGTCATGCACCATTCTAAGGTTGGCGAGAGCATCTCTTCGGGAACTGTAACGAGGAAACTATTTCCTAGATAGGTGACTCGCACGTTCTTCATGTGTGCGAAAGGGTCCGATCTGGTGACGAACAACTGTGCTTGTCCGGTATTTACTTTGACAAAAGCGTTTTTCATTAGGTCTATATCTTTTATCTTACCAAGTCCTTCTTTCAAGTTTCTATGGTCATCGTTCAGAAATACGGTAAAATCTGGTTGGGTAAATGCGTTTAATGTCTGGGGTTTGGCGGGTTGTGGTTGGTCATCACCAATGGCTCTGTGTATCTGCGCTATGGGATAATCACCAATCGCTTTGTGCTCTGGTCGATAGACGCCAATGGCTTTCGGTTGGTAGAAGCCGATGGTCTTCAGGTAGTCGTCTAGGTCTTGGTCGATTTCCTCGATAGGCTTGCCGACATTAGCCAGAGACGATTCGAAAGCGTTAACTCGTTGCTCTTCGGTTTTGGGCAGTATCGAAAACTCGGAAGCGGCTTCGATCTGCTTAACAAATTCCTCTTCTTTAGGAGGACGACGCGCGTTCATTATGTCGTAGTGGTCTTCAGCTAGATGATCCAGAATGTTTTGGAGGTCAGAAGTGGCTAGGCGGCCGGTTTCGTGGTAGTCGATCCTAACTTCAGAAAGCATATTCATCGGTGGTTTGTCTCCCATCAGTTTATCATACAGCAAATGCTCCGTATGAATCGGCTGCCCTTCGTCGTCAAATTCTTCCTCCTCGTCAAATGGTTCCATGAAAAATTTTTCTCCTGGTTGCTCATCTTCTTCATCTAGCTCTTCGAAGCTGAACTTCCCCACAGACTCTGTTTCGGAAGAACCCTCAACGCTCAAGACACCAGCCGGAAACTGGAGTTGACTGGGCGTCTGGAACTTCCTCCAATCGTACGTCGGATAGAGCAGGATGTTACTATCTTCAGATATATGCTGCCTGATCCCAGATTTGAGCAGCGCCTTCCTCATTCGTGTCCAGGTTTCTCCTTCGCCTTCGGTCCTGAAGAGATAATCATCTGAAGACTCGCTCGAGGATCCTATCAACCTCTGGTCAAGAGATAGCTGAGCGCTCTCGAAAGATGGTCCACCCTCATGGACCAGGATGAACGAATTCCTTGTACTGAACGGACGACTCGGCAAATTTGATGTGGTGCTTTGGCCTACAAATGCGTGGATGTTGTAGATGTTCCGGTTGGCTACTGCTGTTAGCTCTGGAACCATGGGTAATATGCCTCGCATTGGAGGAAATGATCTAGTATGTGGTAGTTCTATCAAATACCTCTTATGGGCATGCTCGCCTTCAAGTTTTTGTACTATATCTGCTTGTTCAGGTTCGTCTTCATCCTGTGGTTTCTTGCGTTCAGTATTTCCTTCTTCGGTGTCAATATCTTCCGATTCTTTTCCGTTTGCTTCTTCAGTTTCCGTGCCAGTTAACTCTAAGCTACCGATTGGAATTTTCAACCATGTCGTTTCTCCTAAAGTCTCTTTCTCTGAAGACTTCTTCCTCGTCGCGGTGATTTCGGTTTTTTTCTTCCATAAGTTCCACCAATTCTTCTTCGGTTCTTTCTTCTCGTTCTTCTCAAGAGCTTCCTTGGTTTCAATATTCGATTCGCTCGTTTCTTCAAGCACTTCGGTTACGTTCTGTTGTGACGTTTGTGCACTTGACACTTTATGTAGACTGGACGTTGTGGTGGAATCTCCTAGGTTGATCTGGCTCTCTGGTTTCTTCATTAGGGTTATGATCAATTTGTTGACATCCGCTGGTGACTCTGGGTTCACCTCTGCGCAGACATGGTCGGGTTTGTCCACATCAGGTATCTCCTCGTCCTTGTCTTTTTTCTTCTGGTGTTTTTTCAACTGGTCTCTTTTCTTCTGGGCTTTTATCATCTTGTCTTCTTTCTTATCTTTTTTCTTCTTGTCTTTCTTCATCTTGTCTTCTTTCTTTTTGCCTTTCCTCATCTCGCCTTCTTTTTGCTTGTCGGCTTTCGCCTGGTCTTCTTCTTTATCATTACCTTTCTTCTGGTTTTCCTTTTCTTTTGTGGTGGTATTGTCGTTAGGGGTAATTTTGCGGACATCCACTGAATTTTTAAGAAACTTGCCCTTCTTTTCCGTATTCTTCCGTCTTCTAAAGATTTTTGGGAGCAATTTAAAGCCAGATGGACGTTGTTTTACTTCTTGACCAGACGTTTCTTCTTCTGTTTTGGTCGAAGATGGAGTGCTGACGATAACAACAAGCTCCCCTTTGGTTTGGGCTTTGTCATTCGTAGTGTTAGTGTCGAGAGTACTAATTTCGGCAATGCTTTGTTGGCCTTCGCGTTCACGCAGGTTTGCCAACTCCCTAGCTAGTTGCTCTTGGTCAGGATTCTCAAGCTGATCACTAAACTTGGTTTCCATTTGAGTTTTCTTACGCTTCTTCCTAAATTTCTTGTTCTTCTTCTTCTTTCCTTTGGAAGCCTCATCGGAGGAAGTTCCTTTACCGCCGGTAGGGTTCTTGATCCTCGGCGGTTTCCGGTACCTTCTAAGTTTCCTGCGTGGCTTCTTCTTTTTGGGCGCTTTTGGGTCAAAATCCGAACTCTTTGAAAGATTCGTGCAGATCTTATTGGTGATGACTGGATATGTGAAAAGGTTGGTGGGCATGGTGAAGATATCCAGGCCGTCTCCGCCACCAAACTTGCAAAACCCGAATAAATTCTGCTTGGCCTTGTCGTTCTTCTTCGAGAATAATGCTTGCTTGTGGTTGTAGACTGCGGAAAATATTGATAGAACAGTGGTTTCAGCGGCTGCAGGCTTGCACCGGCTGACGGTCCCGGTTGTTGGTTTGTTGGGTAAGCTGATTTGGGTACGGGAGCCATCAGGATCACATTGGAGGATGATGTTTGAGAATTTAACGCGGACATCCCTTTCTGGCATATCTTCTGAAGATTCTTCCTCGGCGATGACTACTTGTTCCGTTTCTTCTTCGTCATCAGCAAATTCTGTATTGGTGAAGCTGTCGCAGTATCTTCCTTTCTGCAAGATCCCTCTGACCAAGGTCTTCGCTCGTTTGATGTACCTGGTTACTTTCTTGGCTTTCTGGAATCGATAGTCGTCTAAAATTAATGGATAAAATTGATTTAGGAATTTTTGTCGTTGCATAGCTGGATATTCAAGAAAAACAATGATACGTACTTACTTTTCGATCTCTGGCATACATGATCTTCTCATCATTTGGGTAGATCTTTATCGTACCCAAATCCTCACCATAAGCTGGTAGAGTTTGACTACCAATGTCATATACCGATTTCCTCTCCTTGAAGACGTACAACTTTTTATTTGAGGTTCCCTTAGACGCTTGAATGCCTTTCGATATGCTAAATTCATCGCCTGTGTTCGTTGCCTTATCATTGATCGTGAACATAGATCTTCCGGCCATAGTACCTTGATGCGTTAGGTCGCAAGAAGAAGTACCAGCCATGTTACCTACGTCCTCGAAATCCTTGTACTTGGTGGCGTTAACTTCTTTGTCATAAGTCATAAGCACGTCGTCTAACCAATCTGACGGTTCTGGTTTGATACAAATCGCCGATTGCGTGGTGACTGATGACTTGGTTGCCGATGAATCTGCGACCAGAGGCTTCTTCTTCGAAAACGCGCCTTTCTTGCTCTTCTTTTGGGCTTTCCCTGGGGATTTCTCTACGGTTGTTGCATTGCTTTCCGTTGGTAAGAAGTCAAATTCATGCAGCAGTGGTACAATTGTCGCTGGGGACTGCGAGTTGAACATCGTGAAGAACTCTTCGCCGAAAGGCTGTAGCTCGAGATCAGTGGTTAGTAGGGAGTTTAAACTGTCGTCCTTCGAGCTACCAGATTCTAAGAAATCGTAATTCTGGTCACCGTGGATGTTGATATCAGAGATATCATCGACCATGGTTTTAAGGAACTGTTTTATTTCTGAGGTGATTTCAGCGATGTGCTCGTCCACCTTTTGGAGACCGTTATCTGAAAGACTTGCAACGAACTTTTCTGATAATGGATCAACATCTTCTTTAGTCTTTTTCTTCTTTTTCTCGATGATGATTTTGGGTAGCTTCTGCCTTTTGCCTTCGCAGAGCTTACATTTCTCGGTAACTATAAAGCTAGGGTATTTCTGGTTCTGGAGATCTGCTTTATGCCTTCCCTCGCGGTACGCAGCCAACTTATTAAAAGATTTCTGGATGTCTTCAGTTAATAAGGGATTCTCGGACGTCAAGAATTCAGCTACCTTAGAAATAGCTTCTTTGCGTTCAAGATCGGTTGGAACAACTCTAGTTTGTGTTGAATTCGCTTGGTGGTACTCCGGTTGTTGTACCCCTTGGTTGGAAACCTTCTTAGTTTTTTGCATGAACTGCAACCACTCTTGGAACTTAGCCTGGACCTCAGTGTACATGCAAGTATCACTAGTGCTCGTGCAGCAATGCCTTTTAGCTTCGTTCACAGGTGACGTGTACCTTAAGCACTTCTTCTTCTTAGTCTTGACTACATAATTGAACCTACCAGATGCTTGTTCGTCAGAACTTTCAACCATGTTGCCATGGTTAGCAAACAACACCGTGGTCGATTTCAGATTCCCTCCAGTGTTTGTCTCTTTGTTACAAGTCATAACAGGAGAAGTTTGTAGGGTTTGGTCTAGTGGTTCACTAGATGACATTAGATCTAAACATTTGATGATCTTCTGGATCAAAAGCGGCGGCAGACGCGGTGAATCGACCTGTGTGCTTTGGTCTGCTACGGCATGCTTCGTGGAAGTGGTTTTATCATTGTTGTCTTCAAGTTCGTATTGGCATCCTCGGTCTGTAGTGTCTGCTGGACTATGGTGATAGTAATTTACTGATATAGGGTATGTCTGGTATTGGAGAGGAGTTGAAACTTGGAAGAAACTCGTGCTGAAGAACGTGGCAGCGCTTAGGCATTGCGTTCCCAAGGTGTCGTTCGATGATATGGCCAATAGCGACTTCTTGTTGTCAGCTTTTGGGTTGTTGAATACTTTCAAGCTTGTTTTATTGAAGCACTTTGCTAGTTCTTGCTCGAAGAACTCCCTGGTGATGTTTTGGTATAGTGGGGATGCTTTCGAGTCATCAAATTTAATGTCGTTGTCGAATCGTTTGATATTTTTCGAATCCTCGTTCTGATTTCTAGATTTTAAGCACCCGCATAATAATTTTTTAAACGCCCCTCCGAAGTTGGTCTTGTCCGGTCGAATGTCGAATTTTCGTCGCCGTTTCTTGAAATTTAAATGGCCGGTTTCACTCATCATGATGTCCAGTCTTTACCAATCGAAATGAGTCGATGCCCATAATGAACTGGAATATTTTGTGGTGGCAGGTCCAAGAATTGGTGTGTTAATATTTCGACCTTTTCTGGGCGCTAGCACATCGTAAATTTGTTAAACGTTTTTCATGAGATTAGATTAGACACTATGGTTTTGATTTGATTTCTACAATAGGGTAGCTGTCAAAATGGCGGATAAGTAAACGTCTGCCATGACCTACCGCGTTTTAGCTTATAGGTTGGGTTTACATAGGTTATGCCACACGTCAATATTCTGCGACGGTGTGACGTCAACTAAAATTGTTGAGAATATAAGTGCCTAGGTTCACTTTGTTGTCCCCGTTTTTTAGGCTCGCGTAGGTACTCTCCTCAAATTATATATTAGTATTTCGAAAATAAACTGCTTCCGGGTTATGCCGTGTGTCAAGATTTCTAAATGCTGACGTTTCGCGAACCATGTTGCTCGCTTCTTCAAAGCTAATTGAATACTGAAGACCTACCAAGACAATCTCCCTTATACACCTAAATTTACACCTCACTGCGCACATCTGGAGCTACTGCTCCCATGTCCTTTTTCACCTGACTGCGTTAGGATCGATTTCCAGACCCTACCAACGTCAGTACCGTCCTCACAATTGATTTCGATGGCTTCTCTAATAAGCGTTCGATGATAATTACCCACCCTTGCCAACATATTCACGTCATCGAAATTCATTGTGTGTCCCGACTCGTGGCAGTGTTCAGCAACAGCGGACTGTTGAATCTTGCGTAGCCGGGTGTCTCTACTGTGCTCCTTGACTCTACATTCGATACTTCGTCCTGTCTGTCCTACATAGCATGTTCCACACTCACATGTTATCTTGTATACCCCTTCGTTCTTCAGGAGTGGTGTGATATCCTTTGGGTTAGGCAAAAGATGCTTTACCTTTGCTGGTGCTCTGTACCTTACCGTGATACCCGATTTCTTCAGTATTCTACCGATTCTTTCTGATACCCCGCTTACGTATGGTAAGCATGCGAACCCCTTTGACTCTTGCCGCACCTCTGAGACTTGCGGTTTTCTTTGTGTGACACCCCGTAGAGACTTGGAGACTTGGTGTTTCCATTCTGACGTAGAGCCAACCCAGGTGTTTCCGTTCGTCGTCCAAGGTGCTGGAGTCGCGCACCTTCTCGGCTTTGTTGAACAGAGTGTTAATAACACTTCTCTTCTGTATATATTAGTAGTTATTCTTTAATTTAAAACATTTGCAGGTCAATGACTAAATGCTCTTTGTAGTCCACACGATGCTGATTATATTTATTCGATAATATTTGTACTTATATATTAATTTTCACAAATTTTTATCATTCGAAATATAGAACTCCACTTAAAGAATCGCTGTAAATGCGTCAAAGACATTTGGGAAAGACCTTTTGGAATTTCAGGTAAAAATACAAAGATTTAGTGACATATTGTTTTCCGGGTGGAACCACGTTGAGGACTTTGAAGCAGTCGACGTTTCGCGCTCTGTTGCAAGAGGCATCTTCAGGACTAAGTTATCAAACCAAGCGCTAAGAAGATACTGTCGTCTGTTGGGACGGGTCTTTATATATGAGTAGAGTGGTGTCACCAGATCGTGTTTGGTGTGGGGGTAACGAAGTGGAAGGGGTAAGGTTAATAGGTAGTGGGCCAGCAGGTAGAACCGGTTAAGACAGGACTGATTTCCAGGTATGATGTAAGCGAAAACCATCATCTCTATTGATATTGGAGGGGTGTTTTAGGATTTCTATTGATTCACGGATCCTTCTAGGGTAGTAATAAGATTCACGGGCGAGGATTTTGGTTTGTGCAAACAGGATCTCATGTCCCGTGTTATATCTGTGTTCAGCGAGAGCCGAACCAGCAATTTGTCGCAATCTAGTGCAGCGTGCGTGCTCAGATACTCGGACGCTAACTGATCGCTTCGTCTCGCCAATATACACTTCCACAAGCACATGGAATCCGGTACACACCAGAGGAAAGAAGAGGAGGGAATTTGTCCTTTGGAGAAGAAAGTAAGTCCGATAGTTTGGAAAGGGGTTTGAATATCGGTTTTGTTATACTTGCGGAGGATGCGTCCAATACGATATGTCGTACCCTGGACGTAATGAAGAAAAGCTGTTGCCATTGGGACGTCGTGATGCTGATGAGGTGTGTTATCGGTTAGGTTTAGGTGTCGGGAAATGGTTTTAATTATCGAGGACTTGGGATAGTTGTTTTGGGATAAGACTTTGGTTAAGTGGTCAAGTTTGTTTTGGTGGGTTATAGAAATTGCTCTTTTCGCAAGGGTGTTGATCACTACTTGTCTCTGAGAGAGCCATCTGTTTTTGCATGGTGAAGCGTATGTCTGGGTGTTGCTGGTTGCGGTAGTCGTGGAAATAGTTTAAGGATTGCCGTCCATGTGGCCAAATTACGAAGGTGTCATCCACGTATCTGAACCAACATTTCGGCTTGAGGTTGTGCGACTCAAAGATTTGTTGTTCAGATGCCCCCATGAAAATGTTGGCCGCAACAGGGGATAAGGGTGAGCCCATGGCAGCTCCCGAAACTTGTTCATAGAACTTGCCTCGGAACTGGAAGTAAGTGGAAGATGGACGAGCACCTACCATGTCAGCGTAACAGGAAGGCAGGAAGCGTAACAGAGATATACAAAAATTTAGGTTTACTATTAGACCATTTTGAGGTTTCTAGGACAATGGGTCCAGCTGGAATAAAATAAAAAACCGAAACATTACTACCTTTTGCTATCTACCTACGGTAATCAGACAGTAACACATAACCCACGTCATCGATCTGTCTCTTTTGCTTGCGCTTGCCTCAATTCTCGCCAGTGGTTATTAATCTATTCGTAAATCAACAAAAGATATAAACTTTACTGAACATGGGGTGCAACATAATTTTATTGGTACATTAGTACATACTATCTTGGTCACAAATTGTCGCTTCGCCAAAATCTCAGATATGGAACTTTTATCTTATGGATACTATTGACTATAAGTCTACCATGCGGGGTGTCTTTAAATCTCGTCCAAATTCGACCCTCGGTCTTCGTAATCTTAGTTTCAGCAACAGCGCACGAATTCGAAGCCTGCGGGAGCGAACGCTGACCTATCGCCTCAGAAGTGAACGCGTGGTGGATCTGGTGCCCCTTCTTCTTCCTGGCATCTTCCTTCCTCTTCGCAGGATAACTAAAAGGATACCCAGGATCACACGACAAAGGATAACCGTCCAACTGGTACCAAAACGGCTTCTTATTCGACTGCTTGCCATCCGTCAAATACTTCCTATCAACTGATCTCTTCCTATGTTTATGCTCATCGCGTCCGAGTGCCTTATCGAACAAATTCTCCAAAATACAAGTGGTACCGTCGTCCTTAACCCTGTATATCTTTATCTTCTTATTCGCACCAATTTTCACCATCTCAGTCCAACCGCTATCTGCACTAATTTCCGACGAAGAAGAAGAGTCATCCGCTTCATCTATCATCGACCTTCCAACATGGATCTCTTCTATTAGTTCGACGTTCTCTTCATCTTTGCTTCTGTTGATCTTTTCAATGGGTGTGCCGTCGTTTTTCCTTGGTTTGAATTGCCTCATAGGGACTTGTCTGATTGGAAGTTGATTTATTGGTAGTTGTTTGACGGGATTTAGCCTGATGGGGAGTTGTCTGGTGGGGAATTGTCTGGTGGGGAGTTGTCTGGTGGGGAGTTGTCTGGTGGGGAGTTGTCTGGTGGGGAATATTCTGGTGGGGAGTTGTCTGGTGGGGAGTTGTCTGGTGGGGAGTTGTCTGGTGGGGAGTGGTCTGGTGGGGAGTTGTTTGATGGGATATTGTTTGGTGGGGAGTTGTTTGGTGTAGATTGGCTTCAAGTACGTTTGTGTATTATACGCAGCCATTCCTTGATCTTTCTTGAAGCATACCTTGCTTTGGGCTAGTTTGGCTTCAAGTTTAGTAGGAGCAGTATGGTGTGACGGCTGTTTGGTAGTCCTGATCTTCACAGCGCAGTCTTGTCGTTTCAGTATCGGCCTGGGCAATCTCGTCCTAGCCTTGCCTTGCTGTCCATTCTTCAAGACTTCGTCTCTCGTCGCTGTTTCCTCTTTGGTCACCTTCCGCTTCTCTGTTCTTTGGCTACTGGACGCCGCACATGCGCTGTGGACTCTCCTGTTGCCATCCTCGAGCTTGGTCTTCACCTTTTGGCGCCTCTGGTCCGCACTCATGGGTTTTGGACCGAAACCATACAACGTCTTGTATCTATCGATGCCCTCCTGTAATATTTCCTCCTTTGTCTTACCCTTGAACTCACTCCTCCTTGGTCTGATCTTATCGAAGCGTGTACCCCTCAGTTCTTCAGCTTTTTGCTGTCGGTCTTCGAAGTACATACGAGACCTTCCGTCCAGCTTAGTCCTTTTAACAAATGTTAAAGATTCTGTTAGGTAGCTACCCTCATCATTGACCCTGTCCTCAACCAGCTTATAGCTTATCCTATTCGGCCATTTCCCAACCGCCTCTTCTTTAGGGAAATTGTAGAAGACGTTGAATTTAGCACCCATCTTCTGGCAGTCTGCCGGAAGATTGAAATCGACGCCGTTGGTTCTAGTTTCAATTTGTAGGTTTCCAGGTTTGGGCAAGTCCGGGCTAGACAAAATCTTAGTATTCGTGTTCTTATCCACGGAGTTCAGCTTTGCGATGGTCGGTGCCCTAGCGGGTGGGACTTCTCTAGTGATCCGCGGGGCTTCCCTAGTAGACATTTCGTGTATAATCGACTCAATAACCGATTTTATGGTCCTTGCCTTGAATTCTTCCATCAATACGTCGTCGGATTTCTTTAACTCTTCTCTTGGTATAGGCAAATCATCTTTCGTCTTCACTTGGACAATTGGTTTTGTTTCATTTTGGGGGCTTGCCTCAATTTGGCGCAATGGGATGATGCCAAAGAATTCTTGTATCTTCTTCATTTTAGCGCTGATGAGAAGGTCGTTTGATTTCGGATACTTCAGCACTGGTCTGCTGATCGCAGGTCTGCTGGTCACTGGTTCTGACGCTACTTTTTCTATGGAACATGCTTCATGGATTTCTCGAATGGTGACCCCTTTGGTATTACCTTTAGTGTTCCCTCTGGTGTTGCCATTGGTGTTCCGTTTGGTGTTCACTTTTGTCTTGCTTATGACGCCTATGGTGGTATTCCCTTTGGAAACTGTCACTTGGGGAATGGTGGAGAATTCGACAAGCACCTCAGGCACCAAGTACCTATTCAGTTTGGAGGTACTTATCTCCAAATGTTTCCTCTGGATGACTCCTTTAGAACCATCCATGACAGTCCCTGTATCTTTGGTTATCCTAGTCTTTTGGGTGATCATAGTGCGTGTCCTTTTCTTTTCACGGTTCGTCACCATGTTCGCAACCGATTGTACTTGTGTCAGTCTCGAGACCTTCGGCTGTTTAACTTTCAAATCATCCCCGCCATCATGGTTCCCTTCTCCATATTTCAAAGTCTGGCTATATCCTTTATCGGTTTCCAGATCTATTAAGTTCTTCAGCTTTGTGGCCATGATATTATCCTCTTCGGCTCGTTTTGATGGAGACGAATACCCCAGCTTTCGGCTTCTTGATGTTCTTTTCAACCATTTATCAGCATATCCTCCACTTGGTGTAAGGGAAGCATAATCATCTGAAGTGTACTGAGTGTGCGCGGGCTGTACCCTCTGAGTGATATCTTCATGCAAAATTGAGCTTGATGCTAAAATTTTGGTTTCATGATTCCCGGAGGTAGTTAATAAGCCTTCAATTGCCTCGTCGGTATGCTTGACGGCTAACTTCTTTGGTCTTTGGCCAGGAACGATATCTTCTATCGACAGAAGGACTTCTTCGTTACTTGTTATCGTGTTATCGTCTTTTTCATCCATAGCATTGATTACCTCCATCAAAATCTTCGCGTACTGAGGTTCCATCTCAGCTTTGGCTACAATTAGGCCGTGTATGTCGGTTTCGTCCATCATAGTGGACGCTTCATGCATTTTCTTCCTTCTAATGGCCTTCTTCTTCAAGGGAGGATTTATCATGTTTACCAGTGGTGCTTCTTCTTCTCTAACTATGGGTTTCTCCACCGGTGACTTAGCTTCTTCTCTGTTCTCTTTATTCTCTTTAATGGCCTCCACTTCAAGCAAATTCTTTATTGTGCTTGTCTTCTTTAAAGAAACGCCATCCTCCATTTTTGTTAAGACAGCATGCAAGCTGGTCTTTGTATCAGTTCGTTTCAATGGTGCTTCATCTTGGACTACCTCGGGGGTTTTCTGGCCAATCTTTGTTAATAAGATTTCCTGCAAAATCCATTTGCAGGATGGTGTTTCGTCATGGACTACCTCGGTTTCCTTTTGGTCCTTGTTTGCCAATAAAGTTTTGTTCAAATTCATTTTGGTGTCGCTTCTTTTCAATGGTGTTTTATCTTCGACCACCTCTGTTTCTTCCTTATCCAGCTTTGGTAAGATATCATGCAACTTCCTCTTTGTGTCAGTCTGCCCCACTGATGTTTCATCTTGGACTACCTCCGTTTCTTCTTTATCCATCTTTCTTAAGATATCATGCAACTTCCTCTTGGTGTCAATGTTTTTCACTGGTGTTTCATTTTGGAGTACGTCTGTTTCTTCCTTGTCCGTCTTTGTTAAGATATCGTGCAACTTCCACTTTGTGCCAGTCTCTTCCACTGGTGTTTCATCTTCGACTACCTCTGTTTCTTCCTTGTTCATCTTTGCTAAGATATCGTGCAACTTTCTCTTTGTGTCAATGTTTTTCACTGGTGTTTCATTTTGGAGTACCTCTGGTTCTTCCTTCTCCATCTTTGTTAAGATATCATGCAACTTCCACTTTGTGCCAGTCTTTTCCACTGGTGTTTCATCTTCGACTACCTCTGTTTCTTCCTGGTCCATCTTTGTTAGGATATCATCCAACTTCCTGTCTGTGTCAGTCTTTTTCAATGGTATTTCATCTTGGACTAGGTTCGCTTTTTCATGGTCCATCTTCACTAAGACATCATGCAAGTTCGTCTTTGTATTACTCCTTTTCGGCGGCAATTCAATCGGAATTATCTTCGAGTCTTTATGACCCATCTCATGCAAGTTATTCTTGGTACCAGTCTCTTCCAAGGGCGTAACATCCTCAGCGATCTTTGTTTCTACCTTATAGCTCAACTTCCTACGCAGCTTTCTCTTGGTTTCCGCTTTAGCCAAAGGTATACTACCTTCCTTGGCTGCAATCTCCATAATTTTCTTTTCGTGATGAGTGGAGCACGGTTCGATTGCAACTTTTAAAGACGCAATGGCTTTATCAGAATTTTCCAAAGATGGGACGTCATTGCTTGTGTTTTCTTCCTTTTTCGTGAAATTTTGAGGGGGGTGGGTTAGTTTAGATGTTAGAGAGCTAACGGCTCGTAGCGTCGATTGGCTATGGCTAGAGCCTTTCTTAGAAGGATTCATATTGTCGCTCTTGCTGCAGTGAATACAATTCTTCTTTTGTAATGGTTTGTCATCTGTGATATCTTGTAGGAAGATCTCAGACAGCGGATTAGCGATGCTGTTGACGGTACTGGTTGACGTGAAGGATTGCGTGTTTAAAAGATGAAGCACGCCGATTGGCTCATCGGCTTTTTGGGGTATCTTCTTGGCATTTTCATTTACGTGGATCACTGGTATGGTGGAATTTGCCTGAATGGGCTTCTTCTTCGCGTGAAGGAGCTGTTTGCAAGTAACTGGAAGGTTATCGTGAACTTTTCGCCCAACGTGTAAGTTTTTTATGTTCTTTTCATGGTGAGCAAGAATGGCTTCTATGTCTAGGAGTTCTTGTATAGAGGCCTCCGGAGCTTTACTTTCCATAGCTTCCTTCAAGTTTGTCTTGACCATGGCGGTCATTTCTCGCAAGATACTCTGCACGTTCAATGGTTTGTGTCCCTCCACCTTTTTCTCATGCTCTTCCTTCATCTGCACGTCGCTGAAGCACGAAGAAACGTTTTTTAATGTACTGGACTCGAGACTATTCTCAGATTTCGCCTGATAATATTTCTCCACCAGCCCATCCAGTTCATCTTCTAAGGAATCGATGTGGATGATCCCGCTTTCTTTTAATTTCCTAGCCATTAGTTTTAGATGCTTCGTCATGATTTCTTCACGAGAATTCTGAAATTGTGGCGAGAAGAAACTTATTAAAAGGTTTTAAGTCGTTACCTCAGAACGTTACCTCTGGTTTTGGCTCCAACCGTTCCAAAATCTTCTCCTCCATATCTTCTGTTGCCAACTTTGTAGACTGCTGAGGAGACACCACCGCGTCGACCTCCATCTTCACTCTCACTTCATTCGATTCTTGCTCAGCATCTTCCTTTCTGAGTTGTCTTAAGACCTGGCAAAACTCCAGGATTTCAGCCTTCTGCTTTTGGTGCTTCAACTAAAACGAGCATTACGAAGAAGAGTATGGCATTAAAGCATCTAATACTTACCGATTTCTTCGTCCTTTTTTGTTCCGTCTTCGTCGTATCGTCAATGGTGATCTCTTCTATGGCCTCTACATCCTTCTTTTCTGGTTTACTGATCAGCTCAGCGTCTGTCATCAAATTCTGCAAGTCCGGGCGCTCCAGCTTATATTCGTCTGCATTCGTACCATTATTTATACGTTTTATGGTGGCATCCAGATGCCTGTTCAACTCATAGTTCAAACAGAGTTGCTGCATCAGCACTGACATCAGATTCTGGTTGCTCGTTTGCAGTTCTCCACTCTTCATGAGGTAATCATCCAGTAGGCCTTCGATGCTTGGTAGCTTCCCACCGTCTATCATTGGCTTTAGAAGGTCCATGGATTGGACTGTGTATTTGGTAAGATTGTCCCTTGCTGAGCAAATTTTCCCCAGAAGCTTGCTCTCCTCTATAGGAGGAGATATCATGGATTGCGTTGTACGTATTGTGTCCGAATTTTCATTTTTTGCAGATGTGGGTCTTCTTTTAGGTGAGCGAGAGGAGCTCCTTGGCTTATACACTGATTCCTCGGGCTTACGAATTAAGGCCCTACAGGTTTTCATATCCTTCTCAAAGCCTGCTATGATGGGCTGGTTGTCTCTGTCAGCGCACGGCTTCGCCTTAACGAGTGGAAGCTTGTTTAGACTGGTAGTGTTTCTCCAAGGGGCCCTCTCTGGTGGTTTTCGATTTTGCTGAGGTCTCGATGAAGACGAAGCTGGTGGTGTGGGTTTTCTAGGTGGTCTAGGAGGAATCTTAATCGGCAATTTCTTGATTAAATCAAAGACGTCGTCTTGGATTTTGAGGTATTTCGTTTCGGCGACTGGAGAAGCCTGCTTCAAACGACCTGCACATGTCTTAGTTTGGTTCTGGTGAGGTTTCTCGATGACCTTCTTAACTGGAAAACGCTTTGGCCTACATGCCTCCCTTTTAGGCTTCACATCCTTCACTTGTGGTTTTGGTTTCATTGGTTTTGGTTCCATTGGTTTTGGTTCCATTGGTTTTGGTTCCATTGGTTTTGGTTCCATTGGTTTTGGTTCCATTGGTTTTGGTTCCATTGGTTTTGGTTCCATTGGTTTTGGTTGCCGTTGTTGAACGGCCGTCTTCCTATCCACGGGTATCCTTTTTGGGGACTTACTTCCTTCAGTTTTCCTTTTCTCTTTAGTCGATTGGTCATCGCTATCACTGGAAACCCTATCTTCCATCCCACAGAAACCTGGGGGTGGCTTGAAGGTGTATTTCATCAAAGGATACGCTATTACTTCTATGTTTTTGAAGATGTGGACGTCTCCATCGCCCATGTGGCGATGGATATGCCCATGGTAAGGTTTATTGGCAATGGTCTTTAATTTGTCCAGTTTTTCGGTAGCTGATTTGGCTTTTTCAATCGCCTGGTGATCCTGGCCACTATTTTCTTCATGGTCATCGTGCTCTGGTTTTTCCACGCACTGGTGATGGACGAGCTTTTCTGCAAGAGTGGGAAACATAAGGAACTGGATGTTTCGCTTGCCGCGGAATACGTACTTACTTTCAGGTCTCGCTTTGACGACTCTTTCGCCATATGGAAGATCGTGAATATCTTGGAGTGTGTGTTGTAGACTACGGCGTTATGCGTGGCGGAAATGGTGCTTATCGTTTGGATTCTTTTGGACGCTTTAGGGTCTTCTGTGTTCGTGCTTTGATCGGCTCTGTTTCCTTCTATTAAGACCGATGTTCCAACCATGATGCTGCGATTGCAATCTGCGGTGCAATTTGGTGTTCCAACCATGATGGATTTATCCACAAACCTTTTAGTGGATATTCCTGCCATGATGCCGCGTTCTTTTAGATTATCTTGGAGGCTTGTTTCCGAGCTACCGCTATCGATATCGTAGATGCGTGGCATCTTTTTCGGGTCGGTCGGTTTTAGAGTCACGGCGCGTGAAAGAAGCGACTTCATGATGGTGTGTATGGAATATTGACTACCCGAAACGAAGATGTTCGTTTTTTCTTTGTTTGGAGCCTTGAGGATGCTTGCTTGCTTGGATATCCATTTGTAGTTGACAGAATACGACAGGTTCTGCGGTTTTTTCTTTATGGGCGTTATGTTTATGGGTTCTATTGGTGGCAGTAGAGGCTCAGTGGTCGCTGACATCAGACTATGGCATCGTATGAGTTCCTCTGATTCGTCGTAGTCTAAACGTATCGGATCCTCCATGATGTTCTGATATTTAATGATCTCTATGATTGTATCGTCGATTTCTTCGTCAAATTTCTTCAATTCGTGCTCGGAGAATGTGGGTTTAACCATAATTTGCAATTGTTTAGGTATACTTTGTTTCTTCTTGTTTTTGCCTTTATTTCTCGCTACCATTGGGCCTTTTTGGTGCGTCCCGTCTGGGACTATGAATGACGGGTATCTTACTTTGTTCAAAGATGCTTCATCATCATCGAATGGGTTGACTGATGCGAGGCGTTTCGGTATTTTCGACCTCTTCGGCTTCTTGGCGAATAATGTTTTCGTGTTCTCGTTCATAGTTAAGTTTGAATTTGAGAACTGACGCTCAAATTTTCTATCTTCATCCTTGCGCATTGTTAAGAGTAGTTCTGGGCTAATTCTTATTAAATATCTTTATAATTTCGTCTCTCCATAATGGTTTCTATAAGATTGAAGGAGCTTGACAGTTAAACCATTCTTAATTTAGAAGTTCCAATGTGACTCACAGATTTGATTGATGGCGTACACTATCTGTCAGAGAGAAAAAAATACTGAGAAGACTAGATTATTCTGTATTGTACCAAACGCCATCTATATGCTCTTGTGGTGAGAAACTATAAGTTTGGCATTTGTCACTTTTGGCTGTTGCATAATCGAATTAAGTAATATGACATGCTTGTGCTAATTTAAATCAAATAAGTAAACGCTTTGGAAGATTGCTTCAGTGCATAGTAACACAATAACATAACCTAACACCGCTGTCAGAATGAATGTATGTAGTTAAGTCGTTTCTGTTTTACCGACAATGCCAACTATGTCTTTGAGATAGGCAACCAAATTTATCACACACATATGGCAGTAATAACTTGACTCTTGAGTCATTTACTTTACACCATTTTTCTCTATGCGCAAACGTCGGCTAATTTATGTTATCTCAATGGCCGACGTAGATTTTGAAGAGATTTCAGTTGCCAAGCAATGTTGACATTCCATAGTTTGCCAAATTCAAAGTCAGGCGCAAATACAAATTTCGGCGTCCAAAATATCAAAATTATGCTGTAAACCAAACACTAAAGTCGAAAATTACTCGCATTATGGATTACATCTTCAACAGATGATGTATGATGTACGGATTTCCTATAAGTTATAGGTTAGTGAAGACAAGGGCGAGATGCAAGCACCACGGAACCCCGAGGAAGCTTACAGTCGGGTTCAGAAACCACCAAGGACGTTCTTCAACACGAGAAGTAAGTAGTTATGTTAAAATGACTTGCTGAAACGAAAACACTAACTTGTATGTTCTTTACTTCCTTATTGCAACTTTTGTGGTGCAGACATCTTCTTTATGCTTTCAGAGTTCACAAGCAAGAAAACCAAGAAAAAGATGTCACACGAAAAGCAAGAAGATCACAAAAACAAGGTTGAATCATCTACTAACGTCTACCGTATATTTCGTCCCAGCAAGTCAGAAGTATGTTGTGTGTCCTGTCAAAGTATACGACCACGATGGCGATAACACCTCAGCCGATGTCCAATCCGAGTATTCCATCAAAGAAAGCAACATGTCCATCGATCCAACTACACCGAACCCAATAGATAGAACCGACACGATGCTGCTGTTCAGCAGCCACTACAAGTCGTCAGACAGCACCGACGAGATGGTTCTCCCCAAATACGAATCCAGAACTTCGGAAAACACCGAAAACAGCGCGGACAGTCGAAGGCGCTGCTACATCAGCCACAGCGGGACGCTCTGCATGTCTGAAGACATGTATCCGCTATTCGTGGAATGGTACAACTTTCTCCAGAAGAACAAATCGAATCTCAAGAAGAATTTCCAGTTTTTCGGCAAGATGAAGACCATACCTTTGCATGGTAACAAAAGCGACGAAACGTCGAATGTTTCCAGCACGACGGCCGACACAACGCAAACTGTTAGTGCGTTAGAGAGCGATAGCAGCATGCTCATGCAAAAAGATGGCTCGCATAGGTATCCAAGCTTCTTGACGTATGACGTTATGAATACGTTTAGTAATCTAGAACGTCGGAGAGCTGACGAGAAGAGGAGAAGAAAAAGACCGTCCGAAGCTAATATGAGCACCTCTGAGGCGAAATTTGAAAGTTCTCGATCAATTAGGAATCTTAACCTAAGCCTAACCAAACCAGACGATAAGAAACCAAGAAATGAGGAACCCGATACTACAATGGTCGACCCGACGATCTCTAGCAGATACACCATTGGTAGAACAACCAGTAGGTACGACTCCATACGTCAGAGGCGAAGCAAGAGTGACAACCCGTCGAAAACCATCTTCGAAGATTGCCAAACATCAAAAACAAAACAATCGAAAGACGCGAGGAATATCCAAGCCTCGAAGAGTTCTATATCCATGCCTGGAACTCAATCTCAACACCTGCAAGCGGAAGAGTCCAAACGAAAGATCGACATCTCCAAGAGCGTGGTCAACCACTTGGTTAACGTGCGTCTCGACGAAGAACTGAAGAGGACGAAGTTAAAGCCCACACCAAGCGTTGTCCGTGACCAGAAACCACCGAGAACCAAGCGTGTCCAAGCGTCCAATCTCCAAGCGTCAAACAGCTATACGGATAGGTATAAATATAGCGAGAGCTTGAAGGCTAAGGAAGAGGAAAGATTGAAAAAGGTCATGCAAGAGAAGGCGTACCTCCAGTTGAGGTCTTCCATTGTTTCCGCGGCACCCAGTAAGAATCTAATGACCAGTAAGGCTAGTAGAGCAAGGGTTAGACCACCCAGAACTGTTACCGAAAAAGAGGAAACGTTGATGATTGAAGATGATCACCGTAAAGCCACGAAGCTGACCGATGCTAAAAATAAGGAGGGTGTAAAAGAGGAAAAGACGCCGAGAAGCAATGAAGGAAAAGAGGAAAAGCTTCCAAGAAGCCATAGTGTAACAGAAGAGAGGAAGGTGAAAGGCAACGAAGCAAAAGAAGCAAAGAAATCGAGAGGGCAGAAAATAAAAGACGATAGGAGAAGCCTATCGACGAGTTCCACGGAGGAAGCCTGGAAATATTCTAGCAAAGGTAAGGACGTTATGAAGGAAGCAAGAGATGCCATAAAGGAATCAAAGGTGTTGAGGAAGATGAGTATGGTGGATGTCAAACGGAAGATTTCTATTGACGAAGGCCAGAAGAAGGATAAAGAGCAGCCAGGGTCGTCGCAGACGCCAAATGCGGAAGATACAAATTTGATTATTAAGACAAAGAAACCTATGAGCTTCCCACCAAAGAGAAAAGAAGGGAAGAAGGAACAACCATCAGCGAAAAGTATCACCTCCGCCGATGAGAACCGAACACCGATACCGAAAGATACGAAAAGGCAGAAAGATGATCCGAAGGTAGCTGATCCAACTAAAGACAAACCAGAAAAAACGAAAGCGGTCAGGAGAAGCCTATTTAGAAAATTTTCGAACAAAACGGAGGAAACCACCCACAGCAACTCCAAGGCGTCCCTAACCTCAACCGAGGAGAAACCCAAACGAAGCCAAACATTCAGGAAGTTCGCCCAAAGGTTCAAAGATGAGTCGAGGCACTCCAGTCCTGTGAATCTAACCAAAACCGCTCTGATAGACAGAGGGCGAACGAGGACCACGCCTAACATAACCAACAAATCGGACGTACCAGCCAAATCGTCAAGTTTTCTCGGTCGGAACATCTCGTGTAGCTCAAGGTGTAGCCCGAAGAGCTTACCAGCGTATACGCCGTCGGGGATAAACGAGAAGGCGAGCAGCGACGAGGTTTTCAAGCATATCGAGAAGGATTGGCCGTATTGGGAGAGGTTGCTCCTCTTGGAGAAGTTCACGGAAGAGATCAACGAGCAAGATAAGATGATGAAGAAGAATTTGAAGAAGTACAAGGAGGACAAACGGAAAACTAAAGACCAGAAAGAGATAAAGACTCTAAGGGATTCGTTGATGACCGTGGTGCCTCTGTTCTACAATAAGAACGTCCACGAGGTGACGGATAGCGAAGCTTTTATCGTTCAAGAGAATCAGACGGTGACGGATTCGTCGTCTTCCGGTGCGAGTACCTCGGCTTCCAGATTTGGACGGTTTCGGAAGACCAAGGCTGGTTCCAAGCATGGGGATAAGTCTAGTGAGGTATTCCATAAGCCGTCTACCAATTCCTCAGTGTACTCTTTCATTAGGAAATACCTAATGTGCGTTAACGTCTCGAGATCTTCCGTGGAACATTGCGAACAGGAGGAAGACTGTAGACCGACGAGGATTTACTCCCCAACCATTATTGAGGAGTGCACGGAATCGACAGAAACAGATGCCTTGATAACTTCGTCTTCGACCATCAAAGTCGCCGCTGAGAGCTCCGCGGATTGGAACCAGGACACCACTTCAGAGATGGGTGCGGACAATGTAGAGACGAAAGTAAGTACGTATCAGATTATCATCAATAATACGGATTTAATGACACTAAATTGAAGTGTACTTGATAGGATTGTTCCCGGCCATGAGGACCATATTCTCGAAGGTGGTCCTCTTGTTCCAACAGCTGAAGAAGAAGACCTTCAAAGGTTTCTTGAGGAATGCTGACGCAGCGGCAGGCAAGGTGTCCCTCACTGACCTCATCGAGATGTACTCGGACAGGGTTAGCGATGAAGCTGGACACAACAGCCGTTTACCGTTCCAATCCAATATCGAAATCTATTTCTCAACCATCCACGACGAGAGCGCCAACAGAGGAATTACTGACCCATGTGCGAAGTACGCACACACCACGGTCTATGCAGATAGGCTATTCTTAGGCTACAAGAGAAGGATGTATCTGAGGTCTGGCGTTAGGAAACTACATCCGCAATATAAGAAGCTTCCTCTGATACCAATGCTCGACTGGAAGAGACGGCTAAAGCCAACGGGAATACCTCCAATGATGACAAATGTCGGAGTTCGGATAAAACCTGATAGCTCAGTGGTAATTGTCCAGTATTTTTAGACTTAATTCAACCAAAACCCTGAAAAGATAAAGTAATTCTGCAAATTTGTTTATACTTTCTATTTCAGCCAGGAGTTATGAGCGATTTGCATTATTACCACTTTGCAGATATACTTTATTTTTTAAACCTTACCTAATATGGTAAGGGACGACATATCAGAATCCTTAGACCGCAGGCTCGTGTTTCAGCTCAGGATGAACCTACCCAACACAGCAGTCTGCATCGAAGAGCTAGGTTACGTCAACGACGACAACGCCGAAGAACTCCACCTGGACACGCCCAAATTCGAGAAGATCGCCAGAACCTTGGCCAACGACAAGTACGACGTCTGCGCCACGCCAGAGGAGATCAAGATGGTCGCGGAGATGACAGAAGACAACTACCACGAGGTGAGCGAGAAAGTAGAAGACGAAGAAGACCTTGACGACTTCATGAGGATCTCCTTGGGCAGCGGCGACCAGGAAGAAGAAGAAGTGAAGGTCAAGAAGAAGAAGAAGAAGAAAAAGAAGAAGAAGGGCGTCAAGAGGGACGATAACTCAGGCTCGCTCAGCATGAGTGACGGGGTGTCGATCGGTACCGCAGATAGTACCGTGACGGAAGAAGAGAAGCCTGAGGAGTCGGACGTGTCAGAAATTGAGGAATGGTCACCGATACCTTCGTTGGAACCGTTGCCATCGTTAGATCTTGGGCAATACGAGATACCGCCTGAGGTGGAAGACGTGCCTCCCGATGTGGTGTCAGAACCTGAGCCGGAGGAGAAAGAACCAGAGGAGAAACCAGAGGAGAAACCAGAGGAAGAAGAAGAAGAAACGCCACCGAAACCAGTAGTGAAACGTGGACAGGTCGCTGCACCGAAACCAAAGCCAAAGGAGGAAGACAAGACACCCAGAAAGGTTAGAACTAAGCAAGCAGCTAAGCAGAAACAAGCCCCAGATACGAGTAAACCACCACCACGTGGCAGTGATGAAGATTCAGAAGAACCTACCTACGCTAGCAGCCAGTCGGACGATCTATGGGATCTACCACCGATCCGACCACCACCTAAGCAAGCACCACCACCCGAGGAAGATGACTGGGAACCAGAAAAAGTAGTTCCCCAAACCCAGTCTGAACCGATAACACGTCCAGCACCACCAAAACCACCAACACCACCAATAACACCAACACCAACAACGCCAACAACACCAACAACACCAGCAACACCAACAACACCCACAACACCAACAACACCTCCACCAAAACCCAAAGTCGAGACTCGGGCATCTGACCCTGGTGTAGAAAAGCCCAAAGAAGCTGCTAGCCCCCCACGTGTCCCACGTCCTCTCGTAAAAGAGCAACCAAAACCCAAACCCAAACCCAAACCCGCCGAAGAAGTCAGCACCCCGGCGGTACCAAGCCCGAAGATCGAAGAGATGATCCAGCCGAAGAAGAAGACACGCGATGAGTCCCCAGAAGAAGTCCTTGTCGACTTAGTTGAGAATGAAGAGATCGACTGCGATTGCGGCAATTTTAAGTTTGTCCTCAAAGCGGCCGACGTCAAAGACAAACTGGACCAGTTTAAAATCCAATTTAAAAAGAATCGTTTGGTGCTTACGGCTCCCTCTAAACTTCGAGAAGCCCTGCAGAAAATTGGCGGGTGCAGATCGACGCAAACAGAAGCCGAGGCCGATCCAGAGAAGCCAGGAGGAGATCCGGAGAAACCCAAGAAGGAAGCCAAGAAGAAGATTCTTTCGTGGCAGAAGATACACGAGGCCGGTATCCAGTGCTGCGATGAAGACAAACAAAGGTTCCTATGCTCGAGAGATGAAGACGACTGGATTTCCGCCAGTGAGGAAGCGATGAAGATCAGGGAAGAAAGGAAGCGGTTAAGAAAGGAGAGGAAGCAAGCTGAGAGAGACCACAAGCGTGAAGATGCCACGCGCAAACCGAAAGATGATAAAGACCACGATCGTGACGATGGCGGCAAGGATACCCCACCAGATAAGAACAAAGCTAGACCATCCATCTTTGAAAAATTCAGAAGACCACCTAAGAAGCATAAGAGACCATGCAAGCAATGCACCGAAAGCTGTGGGCAAACAGGTTCGAACGAAGGAGGTTCTGCTCACAAGGTATGCGCTAGAAACAAACCGAAACCAAAAGAGTCGGAAGCCCACTTTTGCACAGTATCCACGACGATGAGTAACATATGGAATTATGGAGTAGTACGCAAGAAGATGCCGTTGACAGACTCCCAGGAGAGAAGGAAAAAGCGGAGAAAGAAGAAGAGGAAGCATCACAGGGAAGAACGGAAGAGTGCTTCAGCGACCAACATCACCTCAGAAGAGAGCAAACGTTTGTTCAAGAGAAACTTTCAAGTGTACCACCAGTATAAGGGTAGGCAAAGCCACTACAGAAGACCTGCATGCTCACTGGCGTCAATAAGTAACCCCAGAGATGCTGAGGTCTACCCTAGAAGAGGCAAGAAAGAAGTCAGAATCAACCAGAAGGAATTACAGAGGCTTCTCGAAGCAATCTTACCGAAAATATTGGAGCGTAGCTACACGCCAATGCTGAATTCTATAACGGAAATTGATGATGTAAAGAGAAACCCATCCCAAGATATATGCATTGAAGATACTGCACCAGCAGAAGAAATAAAAATGGTCGAAGCCTCCGCAGGCGCTTTCGAAGATGCCATAGCCTCCACGCAAACTTCAGAATTCCAAGAATTGCGGATGAAGCACAATTTAATTGTCACACTATTGGAAGACTTCAGCTCCAAGGATGCACCACGAAGTTACCAGTTAAGATCAGACGAGCTATCACGTGTCGACGAAGAAGATTCTACTAAACTGGTAGACTCGATTCCAGAAGAAGTCATGTACCCAACGAGAAGGAAACTAAAGGCGTCTGGTGCGATCACCTGGTCTATTGTGCCAGAGCCTCGGAAACCAATTGAAGATCGCTCGACTTCCTACGACCAAATGCCGAAGACCTCCAGCAGTTCAGAAGACGATAAAGCATCTATGATTGTCCAACGAGGTTCCATGGAGGAAGAAACTGATGAAGATAACGAACTAATGAAATCTGAGATGGCATGGGGTACCAAACCAACAATTGTCCAAATGTTAAACATCCAGGGCAATATGAAGAGGAGCAGCACCCAATCAACCGTGGTCGGCCTACGAATGTCTACAATAAACGATATGCCAGTATCGGCGACCAGTTTGGAAGACGAGGAGGAGGACAAACATCTCTTCTACCAATTAGCAGGCGGTTTGAAGTATTACTACGCTGAATCTGATTCCTTCAAAGATACGGACGTCCAATGCACGGAAAGTATAGACATACGCGAACCGTGGAACCTCTACAACGAAGATGTCTTCGATAATAGCATATACGAGCGAGGTAGCACCCATTCTACATATGAAACATCGTGTGCTGTCCAAATATCACCAACCCCCATTGTGGTTCGACCAAACGTCTTGGATGATAGAGAAAGACAGATCCAGAGGTTGGAGAAAAGGTTGAACAAAACTAAGAAGGATTTGCCGCCAGAGCAACTGGAACGAAGGAAGAAGAAGATCCTTCACCAGCTGAAGAAGCTGAAACTAGGAAAGGATACGATATCCTCACTATCCGATAACAAGAAGCAGGCAGTTCGAAAGAGGAAGGAAACCCCGCCAGAAGTCTCTCTTTCCGGTACGATAGGTGCTGTCAACAGCTCCCACGCCATCAGCGCAAAGAAGGTTGCGTATACTCCAGTAGTAGCGGATAAAGACGCAGCCTATCGTAAGAAGCGTGAACTGCGCAAAGCAAGACTAAAAGCGCGGAAGGATGAACCACTGGAAGATATCCCAGATGAAAAAGTAACAGACTTCTTAGATTACGAGACCATGAAACCTTTGGAACGAATTGCTGAAAGTCCATCCAGTGAGATAATCAGAGAGGAAATCATGGAGCGCCTAAGCGAGACCCTCATGCTGGTCGCGGAGAAAGCCGAGCAAAACAAACTGAACAAGAAGCGAAGACGTAAGAAGTCGCTGTACCCGAGGTTATCAGACCTGGCCGCCATTGATGAAATACCCAATGTGGAAGTGAAAATTAAAAGAGCGAAGACTGCGAGGTTTGACGAGAAGAGGAAGGTTGAGTTGAGGAATATTGCAATGGAGCGGGAAAGGATGGAGATGGAGATGAGGCAGCTCACCAAGAGGAGGGTGGTAGATAACGCTGTGATTAGGAAGAAAGCCGCTGAAGGTAAGAGGATGCTGGACGAGATACGAAGAGAAGAGAAAGTAAAGACCGACGCCAGGAGATCTAAGGGGAGATCCGAGGATGAAACAGCAGGAGCTTCTGGGTTACAACCTCGAGTACCCAAAGATCGAAAAATTGTATTTAAATCGCGTCTAAAACCAGAGAAAGTCATACCAAGCCCTCAATACATCATCAATTATTCTGCTTCAAGGAACTCCGATGGAAAGTTTGATGACCAGGCTTTACCAGAGTCTTCTACCAGTACGGCAGGGTCTTCGGGGCTGTTGAGAATGTTGGCTAGTAATTTGGGGACAGTGTCCAGCATAGGTGATATTGATTACGATCAGATTGAGGTTTTTTGTAGTGATACTAAAAGAAAAAAGGAAAATGTAGTCGGTTCGTCTTCTGTTGGTAATGTGTTGTCGCATGATAAGACAAATCCTAACGAAATTGGGGATATACTCAAGTTGTTTAATAGGTTGTTAAGCATTATGTCTAGAAGTAAGGTGTCTATGTAGTACTCGATAATGAAATATGTAATAAGATAATTTTTTATATATCCTTTCAATACATTATTTATGACTTTATTGAGTTTTATTGTGTAGAATGTACAGGAACTGGTTGTTTTTTATCAATATTATAGAATAGGAGAATACTTGATAAGATTGAGCCAATGTTATCAGTGAAAAATTAAAAGAAGCGAGAAACAAGTCAGAACCAACCAGAAGGAATTATAGAGGCTTCTAGAAGCGATCTATTATGCATTGAAGGTATTGCATCACCAGAAGAAATGATGCGGAAGTGTCCGTAGGCATTTCTAAAGATGATAAACCCTCCACGAAAATGACTAGAATTCCAAGAATTGCTGATGACGTACAACTTGATCGTAACAGTATTGGAAGACCAGCTCTAAGGATGAACCACGAAAATGCCAGCCAAGACAGACGAGCTGTCACGTGTCGACGAAGAAGATTCGAATAATATGGTAGACTCTGTTCAAGAAGGAGTCATGACTCATGAACCAACCTAGAAAGAAACTAAAGGCAACTGGTGCGATCACCTGGTCTATTGTACCAGAGGGTCGTAAACCAATTGTAGATCGCACAATTTCGTACGACAAAATGCCGAAGTTCGCCAACAGTTGGGAAGACGATAAAGCATCTATGATTGTCCAACGAGGTTCCATGGAGGAAGAAGGTGGTGATGATAATAAGGAACTAATGAAATCTGAGATGCCATGGGATAGCAAACCAACAATTGTCCAAATGTTCAACATCCAGCGCAACGTCCAGCGGAGCAGTAGTACCCAGTCAACGATGGTCAGCCTATGTTTTCAATGAATATGTTGCCAGTATCGTCACCCAATGTCGCAAAGGAGGAAGAGGACAGGCATTTCTTCTACCAATTAGCAGGCGGTTTGAAGTATTACTACGCTGAATCTGATTCCTTCAAAGATACTAACGTCCAATGCTCGGAAAGTTTTGACATCCGCGAACCGTGGAACCTCTACAACAAAGATGTCTTCGATAATAGCATATTCGAGCGAGGTAGCGCCCATTCTACGTACGAAAGATCGTGTGCTGTCCAAATATCACCAACCCCCATTGTGGTTAAACCAAACGTCTTGGATGATAGAGAAAGACAGATCCAGAGGTTGGAGAACAGATTGAACAAAAATAAGAATGGTTTGGCGCCAGAGCAACTGGAACGAAGGAAGAAGAAGATCCTTCACCAGCTGAAGAAGCTGAAACTAGGAAAGGATAGGATAACCTCACTATCCGATAACAAGAAGCAGGCAGTTCGAAAGAGGAAGGGAACCCCGCTAGAAGTCTCTCTTTCCGGTACGATAGGTGCTGTCAACAGCTCCCACGCCATCAGCGCAAAGAAGGTTGCGTATACTCCAGTAGTAGCGGATAAAGACGCAGCCTATCGTAAGAAGCGTGAACTGCGCAAAGCAAGACTAAAAGCGCGGAAGGATGAACCACTGGAAGATATCCCAGATGAAAAAGTAACAGACTTCTTAGATTACGAGACCATGAAACCTTTGGAACGAATTGCTGAAAGTCCATCCAGTGAGATAATCAGAGAGGAAATCATGGAGCGCCTAAGCGAGACCCTCATGCTGGTCGCGGAGAAAGCCGAGCAAAACAAACTGAACAAGAAGCGAAGACGTAAGAAGTCGCTGTACCCGAGGTTATCAGACCTGGCCGCCATTGATGAAATACCCAATGTGGAAGTGAAAATTAAAAGAGCGAAGACTGCGAGGTTTGACGAGAAGAGGAAGGTTGAGTTGAGGAATATTGCAATGGAGCGGGAAAGGATGGAGATGGAGATGAGGCAGCTCACCAAGAGGAGGGTGGTAGATAACGCTGTGATTAGGAAGAAAGCCGCTGAAGGTAAGAGGATGCTGGACGAGATACGAAGAGAAGAGAAAGTAAAGACCGACGCCAGGAGATCTAAGGGAAGATCCGAGGATGAAACAGCAGGAGCTTCTGGGTTACAACCTCGAGTACCCAAAGATCGAAAAATTGTATTTAAATCGCGTCTAAAACCAGAGAAAGTCATACCAAGCCCTCAATACATCATCAATTATTCTGCTTCAAGGAACTCCGATGGAAAGTTTGATGACCAGGCTTTACCAGAGTCTTCTACCAGTACGGCAGGGTCTTCGGGGCTGTTGAGAATGTTGGCTAGTAATTTGGGGACAGTGTCCAGCATAGGTGATATTGATTACGATCAGATTGAGGTTTTTTGTAGTGATACTAAAAGAAAAAAGGAAAATGTAGTCGGTTCGTCTTCTGTTGGTAATGTGTTGTCGCATGATAAGACAAATCCTAACGAAATTGGGGATATACTCAAGTTGTTTAATAGGTTGTTAAGCATTATGTCTAGAAGTAAGGTGTCTATGTAGTACTCGATAATGAAATATGTAATAAGGTAATTTTTTATACATATATCCTTTCAATACATTATTTATGACTTTATTGAGTTTTATTGTGTAGAATGTACAGGAACTGGTTGTTTTTTATCAATATTATAGAATAGGAGAATACTTGATAAGATTGAGCCAATGTTATCAGTGAAAAATTAAAAGAAGCGAGAAACAAGTCAGAACCAACCAGACGGAATTAGAGAGGCTTCTAGAAGCGATCTATTATGCATTGAAGGTATTGCATCACCAGAAGAAATAATGATGCGGAAGTGTCCGTAGGCATTTCTAAAGATGATAAACCCTCCACGAAAATGACTAGAATTCCAAGAATTGCTGATGACGTACAACTTGATCGTAACAGTATTGGAAGACCAGCTCTAAGGATGAACCACGAAAATGCCAGCCAAGACAGACGAGCTGTCACGTGTCGACGAAGAAGATTCGAATAATATGGTAGACTCTGTTCAAGAAGGAGTCATGACTCATGAACCAACCTAGAAAGAAACTAAAGGCAACTGGTGCGATCACCTGGTCTATTGTACCAGAGGGTCGTAAACCAATTGTAGATCGCACAATTTCGTACGACAAAATGCCGAAGTTCACCAACAGTTGGGAAGACGATAAAGCATCTATGATTGTCCAACGAGGTTCCATGGAGGAAGAAGGTGGTGATGATAATAAGGAACTAATGAAATCTGAGATGCCATGGGATAGCAAACCAACAATTGTCCAAATGTTCAACATCCAGCGCAACGTCCAGCGGAGCAGTAGTACCCAGTCAACGATGGTCAGCCTATTTTTTCAATGAATATGTTGCCAGTATCGTCACCCAATGTCGCAAAGGAGGAAGAGGACAGGCATTTCTTCTACCAATTAGCAGGCGGTTTCAAGTATTACTACGCTGAATCTGATTCCTTCAAAGATACTAACGTCCAATGCTCGGAAAGTTTTTACATCCGCGAACCGTGGAACCTCTACAACAAAGATGTCTTCGAAAATAGCATATTCGAGCGAGGTAGCGCCCATTCTACGTATGAAAGATCGTGTGCTGTCCAAATATCACCAACCCCCATTGTGGTTAAACCAAACGTCTTGGATGATAGAGAAAGACAGATCCAGAGGTTGGAGAACAGATTGAACAAAAATAAGAATGGTTTGGCGCCAGAGCAACTGGAACGAAGGAAGAAGAAGATCCTTCACCAGCTGAAGAAGCTGAAACTAGGAAAGGATAGGATATCCTCACTATCCGATAACAAGAAGCAGGCAGTTCGAAAGAGGAAGGGAACCCCGCTAGAAGTCTCTCTTTTCGGTACGATAGGTGCTACCAACAGCTCCCACGCCATCAGCGCAAAGAAGGTTGCGTATACTGAAGTAGTAGCGGATAAAGACGCAGCCTATCGTAAGAAGCGTGAACTGCGCAGAGCAAGACTAAAAGCGCGGAAGGATGAACCACTGGAAGATATCCCAGATGAAAAAGTAACAGACTTCTTAGATTACGAGACCATGAAACCTTTGGAACGAATTGCTGAAACCCCATCCAGTGAGATAATCAGAGAGGAAATCATGGAGCGGCTAGGCGAGACCCTCATGCTGGTCGCGGAGAAAGCCGAGCAAAACAAACTGAACAAGAAGCGAAGACGTAAGAAGTCGCTGTACCCGAGGTTATCAGACCTGACCGCTATTGATGAAGTACCCAAAGTGGAAGTGAAAATTAAAAGACCGAAGACTGCGAGGTTTGACGAAAAGAGGAAGGTTGAGTTGAGGAAGATTGCAATGGAGCGGGAAAGGATGGAGATGGAGATGAGGCGCTCAGCAAGAGGAGGGTGGTAGATAACGCTGTGATTAGGAAGAAAGCCGCTGAAGGTAAGAGGATGCTGGACGAGATACGAAGAGAAGAGAAAGTAAAGACCGACGCCAGGATATCTAAGGGGAGATCCGAGGATGAAACAGCAGGGGTTTCTGGGTTACAGCCTCGAGTAACCAAAGATCGAAAAATAGTATTTAAAACGCGTCTAAAACCAGAGAAAGTCATACCAAGCCCTCAATACATCATAAATTATTCTGCTACAAGGAACTCCGATGGAAAGTTCGATGACCAGGCTTTACCAGAGGTGTCTATGTAGTACTCGATAATTAAATATGTGATAAGGTAATTTTTTATATATCAATACATTATTTACGATTTGATGAGGGTTTTATTGTGTCAATGCAACCTGGAATTGTTTCAAACAATTCGAATACTAATTTATAGACTTACAAGCCATACAATCATAACAATACAGCGTTACAAGTTCTTGTGTGGAATGTTCTGTTAATTACGTAATGAATGTCATCAGTCGGGTCTCCTATAGACCAGAAAACGGAACAAAAAAACACGTAAACAGATGCAATAGCGTCCTCCAAGGTAGGTATTTGTATATGAAAGACAACTGAGCATTTTATGTCATAACATAACTAAACGACAATACTTCTAAGAAATTTTATTATAACATGTCTCCATGACTGAAATACACGTGTTAGGAATTAATAGAGTACCGTTTAGCGGTGTTGCAATCATTTGTTCTCCTAGATTATAATCAAGAGAACGTGATTTGTAATGGAGAAACATAATTATGATTTTTTAACACTCTTTGTACAAGTGAATTATATGATATTTCTTTTATGAATCTATATATTAGATTTTTCAAAGACAATGGCACATTACACATTAAAGCGTAGGATGGCCACCGCGTTTACCCGATATTACGCCACTCGACTGTTTCTATGGGGATATTTGAAGCAAAAGGTGTATTTAATAATCGATCATGTATAAATTAAGCATGTATAGTATACATAGTATACATAGTTAAGGCGCAACAACACAGTGAAGCTGACTTCGAAATTAATAGCTAATTTATTGATATATCATCAACGTATTTAGGAGTTTGTATGCACTTTAAACTATTGGACACGTAAAATCAATCATTCTGTAGAAGTCGTCAATATTCATATGATTTTTAGCTTGCCGTTTAGTGTAATTTTCCACTCTGGTTTTCGCAAAAAACGGTTACAATATACCGTTATGTTTAAATGTGGTTCACAAGCGTTTGATATCACTTGGAATTTTCCTTCCTTTTTTTTCCTATAAATAGCTTCTTATAGAAGAAGGATCTACAGCCGTAATCCGTATGTAAATGTCCATGGGAGTTGCTGACGAGATTTTTTATAATTATTAGACGTTTGTGGTCTATCGCGTCTTGCTTATGTAAATCTAGGTTTTTTTTTCTTAAATTAAGCATAGCAAATTTTCTATTTATGTCTGTTTTTGCGTAGTCATCTAGATCCTTCGCGACAAAAATTAATTATCTATTCATAATTCATAATTTATGGTGTAAAGCATAAAAAATACATACACTCGTCAGGCCACATTTGTATAACTGTTCATAAATATCAACAGTTCTAAATTCTACGCTTAGACAAAGCTAATACAAAAACAATCAAAATAAAATTATGGAATTACATATAAGAGAATGGCATATAAACAGTTATGAAGTAGACGCTACTATACAGGGTCCTGCAACTAAGCTCCCGTCTTCTGTAGCTCACTTACTCATTAAGCTAAGAGTTTGACATTTTGCAGGCTTACCCTGTACTTCAACGTACAATTCAAGAAATTATTTTTTATTATACAGCGTGTTCCAAAAATTTGCAACGCCATGGTAATATATTTTTTTAAATTGCATGCTATACATTTTTCTACACATTTGGAAGCCTTTTATGGTTGCCTACCAAAATTTTATTGAAATCGGTTGAGTGACAGCAGCGGAAAAAAAATAAAAACAAAAAAAATGATTTTGTATCGTAATCAATAAAAACCACAAAATGCACCTCGTTAATAAAATTTTGCGACGTGCTTATTAAGTTAGATGTAATCGTCTCGTTAACCAAGTGACATTGATCCAAATTATACAGGGTGACCAAAATCGAGTGTCAAACTTGTCAAACTTCAAAGCGTGTTATTGTTCTTATTTTAAATTGGAACCCATAAATTTTTTTACGTGAAATGATGCAGAATTAAAAAATAAACATTGTTTCTAAATACAACCCCATAACAATTCCCAATATTTTAAAACTTATTCGCCAAAAACTCATTTTTCAACGTTTCCAACGGCAATTTTAGATAATAAATATCGTACGTGGCTTTGAAAAAATTATTTATTACATAAAAAAATAATAGTCGTATTTTAGATTTGAGTGTACTTAATTAAGTAGTTATTCAAATGCTAAATTTACTGCATAATTTACCTATAGCGGTAAGGACGGAAATGTGGCTATAGGTAAATTTTGCAGTAAATTTAGCAATTGAATAACTACATAATTAAGTACAGTAAAATCTAAAATACCTCTCTGCATTATATTTTATGTAATAAATTGTTTTTCAACGCCACGTACGATATTTATTACCTAAAATTGCCGTTAGAAACGTTGAAAAATGCTTTTTTGGCGAATAACTTTTAAAATATTGGGAATTGTGATGGGGTTGTATTCAGAAACAATATTTATTCTTTAATTCCGCATCGTTTCACCAAAAAAAAAATATGGGTTCCAATTTAAAATAAGAACAATAGCGCGCTTTGAAGTTTGACAAGTTTGACACTCGATTTTGGTCACCCTGTATAATTTGGATCAATGTCACTTGGTTAACGAGACTATTACGTCTAACTTAATAAACACGTCGCAAAATTTTATTAACGAGGTGCATTTTGTGGTTTTTATCGGTTTTTAAAGCCTACGGTGCAAAATCATTTCTTTTTTGTTTTTATTTTTTTCCGCTGCGGTCACTCAACCGATTTCAATAAAATTTTGGTGATATGTAGGCAACCATAAAAGGCTTCCAAATGTGTAGAAAAATGTATTGCATGCAATTTAAAAAAATATATTACCATGGCGTTGCACATTTTTGGAACACCCTGTATAATAAAAAATAATTTCTTGAATTGTAGCTTGAAGTACAGGGTAAGCCTGCAAAATGTCAAACTCTTAGCTTAATGAGTAAGTGAGCTACAGAAGACGGGAGCTTAGTTGCAGGACCCTGTATATTAAAAACAAAAAAGGGCCAAGGACGGATCCCTGAGGGAGACGGGAGTGCACAAAACATTTAGGTGCTTATCGTTTTATCTAGAACATCTGGCCAATCGTTTTTTAACAGAATAATTTTTTCAAAGTTCTCTGACTGGTGCTATTGTGTGTATGGGTACGCTACCCTATTGGAAAAACATAATATTTCATCAAACGTTTGGGGCTTAGGTTGATTGTTTAATTAATATTTCGCTAATAAACATAAATATGTCCAAATGTTGTTTTGAAATAACACTTTTGCATAGCATTGAACGTACCCTACAACGTTTATATTGTTTACAATGTGACACAAATAATTGTTGCTAATTCCATGGACTGTGATTTTGTTAGTTGTTAATTTTAGCAGTTTTTTGCGAATATCCTTCCTTTGATAATGGTTTCGCAGAACCAGACGCAAGAGTCACCACTAAGGTTGCTTAAATATTGTTTGTTAGTCTATTGGGTATAATTATTTTTTAACCTGAGTGTTGTAATATAATTTAGGTATATTGAAACTGATGTTGTTTTATAGAATATATGTTGGATTTACGGTTTAGATGACTTGTACCAACAACCCCTTCGTGGGGGTTGTTTGGCACAACAAAAGCTTGTCAAATTTCTACAATATTATGTCCTTATTTTTCCTTCATACCTGTCTTTATAATTTTATTATAGAATTTGTTGTGTTGCTACTACAACACGATCTTGCAATTCTAAACTGGATGTATATATATATATATATATATATATATATATATATATATATATATTTCTTCGCTAATTGCAGAATCCGAGAAACCACATACTATTTTATGCCTGACATTATCAAGACTATTCCGTTGAGCAACAATACAGTACAACGACAGTTCTCTCTTCAACTCGATGAGTCTACGATACCACACAATGAATCTTTACTTTTAGCATACGTTCGCATTATAAACGATGATCAAATTTGCCAAGAACTATTATTTGCACAAACAATGATTCCTGATACTAAAAGACAATCATTATGTATTGGAACTAGGGATGTGCAATACTATCAATTCGTTACTTCGTATTCGTTACTTTCGTATTAGTTTGCCGTATTTTATGTAGGATTGCTAACTTGAAAAATATCAATATCAGTTTAAGTAACGAATACAAAGTAACCAATACAAAGTAACGTATACTCGATTAGAAAGTGCCGGTATCAATTCGTTACTCAAAAGTATCGATACTACAGATCCCTAATTGGAACAGGTATTTAAAGAAAAAGAAAGTCATTTGACTAATAAAATGACAGTTGCAAGCAGGGTTGCCAGGTCTCCGGCATTGCGCCGGAGTCTGCAGCATTTGAGGCTCATCTCGGGTCTCCGGCAGGCATTCAAGCACCTCCGGCAAAATCAAATATGAAGAAAATAGTTTTACATTATTGTAAATAATATATCGTCGGCTTAAAGGTAAAATGGTAAAAGTCACTAACTAACAATTTGTTATATTTTATTGAAGCACGAACTACCTGTGGCCAAATGCTGATAAATGCGAATCTAAACGAAAATGCGATCAATAAGTGTAATCAAAATAAGTTCAATAAATTCTTAAAATCCATTAATTCTCTGGAAAATGTCATTATATTATTGGTATTCTATTGTAGTCAGGTTTTTGTAATTATTTGAAATGTTAGTTATATATGCAAATAGATATGCAAACAGAGACATATCTTTGTTGAATTTTACATATTCAATGTTATTCAAATTATTTTACACTACGCAATTTATCACGCAAAATGTTCTACAACTTTTTAAGCAATAAAAAATTGCCTATAGTGCCATTAACAATAGTGTAAAACCGCTATATACAGTGAGAACACAAAGTATTCAAACATGACAAGATCTCTAAATGGGTCTGTTATTAAAAAAAAAAAAACTTGGTTTTGAATTATCAAAATATGTACACATATTTATAGTAAAGTAAATTTTCGACCTTCAATGGTTTTTGAATTAAGACGGAATCGACATATTTTTTAAATCACACCATTGGCTTAATTGTGTATTTTATACAGATTTTGAGGTTTCTGGGAGATTGAATTCAAATGGCATACATTTACTAATGTTGCTAAAATTACAGTTTTGACATGTGACCTCACTTTTCCGGATGTCTTACGTAATTTTGAGTTCGCATTTATATTCAGGACAAATAAAGTTTCAGAATACATTTTATATTCCATTTACAACCTCCATGCTACTCTAAGTTATCAATATTAGCAATTTCAATTATGGTCTTTAAGCCATAAATTTTCTTCCGCTACCATTAAGACAATTAAATGTTATATTAAAATAACTTTCAAATATGGTATTGCCATTACATCAAAATGTGTATTTTTATAGTAAAAAATCGACGTATTCAAAGACGTTTTTTCTTAGCCGTATAAGAAAATTGAAAAAGAAACAAAATTAAAAAGCGCAAAATTTCTGCAATCCTGTAGAACGTGGCTTTTGGAAATAGAAACTCCATAGGCGATTATGATCTATTCTGTGCCAAAATCGCAAAGTTGAGTTTTTAGACCTGTTTGGGTTTGGCACATGCGAGGTGAAACGGCCTGACTGTTTTAATCGCAGAATCAAGTTGACCCTACATCAATTATTTTAATATTTTTACTTAAATATTAAAAAATAAGTATTGTTTTTTTAACAATTATTTTATTCTTATCTTATCGACTATAAGGGTGCCTGTTTAAATCGATTTGACAAACTTTTTGGTTATAGTGTTTTTTTTTTCAAGGCAAGGAAGATTTATTACGAGACAACTTAAGAAAAACATGGTAAATTCCCATGAAATAAAACAACAATCGTCCTAATACTGTAAAACACTCAAAAGAGGTGATAATTTAGGTTGACGTGGACAAACAAATTATTTTTTAATTCGTTCAGATTAAGCGGAGTTTTTAGCAATAATCTATACGCTCTAGAATGTGGTTTACCTGGTACAATTTCTACCTCTACTATAGGCTGGCCTATCCAGAACATATTATCAGCAACCAGGTAGTGACTCTTCAACAGTTCATTATTACTGGTGTCGATAGCAGTCAGGTGTTTTGTGCAGAAGACGTACGACTTTCGTTTGTTCTAACGTGACGGAAGTGGGATCGAAAATAGTCGATTTAGTATTTTGGAATATTTCGACAAAGTAAGTTATATTTGAATACTTTCCCTATACTTTGCTATGTATTATTTATTTAATTCTATATAATTTTAAGATCAAATAATGTAATGTATCAAATAATATGAAATGTTTTTTTTTTTTAATTTCGAGTTGTTATCAACTGTATATTATTTTTTTATTACTTTTTTAGCTCTTTATTGTTTGTTCGTGCCTTGGTTTAAAACAAACTAATCTTAAATCAAAATTACAAACCATAAAACGCTTCAAATATAATTCGTTCGCCGATTCAGAACACACGGAATAATACGTACTTAATGCCAATTGATTGGTTTATTGTTATTTATTTGGTAAATATACCTCCAGACCCACGACAAGGTCGGAAATGTTAAACAATCCATTCGCAATTACAGTGACAAACAATTGCCCGTTCAATTCCTATTAATTTAAAATTGGCCGAAATTTTGAATTTCCTGTATACGTTACGTTATAATGGGACAGTAAAATTGACTTTTCCGACATTGAAAATGCGTTACAATACCGACTATATTGCATATTTATAGCCCTCAGATAACGATTATTAAGTTTTGATTTATTTATGCATAGATAGGGTACAGGGCCGGCCCAAGCTTTTGCGGGGCCGGGTTCCAACAATTGCGCGGGGCCGGGTTCCAAATGCGCGAGGCAAAAATTGCAATTAATGTCAACACATTCATTTTTCAAAAACTATTCTGACGTAAGGATAAAGATAGAAAAGAATTCATTTTGGATAGTAAAAATATCGCACTTTTCAACAGTTATTATTGGTTAGCGATTCTAATATGACTTATCCCGAATTACTGCAGATTTGCTAAATGTCAATAGATTTGTATAGGTCTATCGTCAACAGCTTAAAATGTATTAAGGATCTAATTTGATATTATTTGTAACTTAATAATTTAATAATTTATAAATTAATTATATATTACATATCCAGACGGTTCGGCAAAATTCAACAATCTCACAAACTTAAGTTTATCTTTAGTTTAGTTTTTTTTTTAATAGTAATTATTTTAATGTATATTCTGTAATTTTGAATTACACCGACGGATAATTTGTGATATTGATTTTCTTCATAGTCAAGAGAATAAGTAATTTATGTACCAGTCTAAAATAGTTTAAATAACATTTATCAAAGACAATAATTAATTCGTTATACGTCAACGTTTTGGAAAATTAGGACGCATCTTTTAAGCCTCTGGAGGTAGACATTCAAGGGGATTTTGCAACTATGATAGCCGAACATGAAGAATATAAAAAGGTGGCGTTTTCAAAACAGTTTTATGGAAACCATGGACAATGTAATATTTCCACCGAAAATTTACGCATTAACCTATGCACTATTGACAATCGTACCGACATAATTATTGTTTATTCAGTTTACAATAATCCATTTATTTAATTATTTATTCTTATGAAAGTATTACTGACATTGTGTTATGGTTACAGAAATATTAGGATTTCTACAGAACACTTTATTTCTACCAAAGCAATCCTTGTTTTTGTTATCTGTGGTAATTAGACCACTGTTTAATCGATCTTGTTAATATACCTGTTGGTTAAATAACTATTTATACCAGCAATTTATAAAATGGTCAGTCTAACCTCATAATTATAGAATAAAATACTGTAATTTATTATACCGACTCACAAAACGACAACGCCCAGTTGCACAAACAATGATCACATTTTATCCGGATCACCAGAACATTTCTTTATATCATGAATTTGATAGTAGGTAGATGGGTGCTGATTTAAAATGTGCGTTATTGGCTCCACTGAATTAAGTAATTAATTTAGTAATTTACCCGATAAATTACGCTCTTACAGCACTTGTCGACTGCTTAGGAGTGGTGCGGTACATTCACGCAAGTACGGGTGGAAGGTTTTTGAAATTAATTTGGAAATTCCGGTAAATTAACAACTGTAATTAAAATTATTGGTAAATAACTGGTAAATTACCAACGGTAATTTAAATTGACGCAAATTACCATCGGGTTTTTAAGCCGTAAATTACGGTAATTAAAAATCGGTAAATTACCATTAATTACGGTAATTAATTTAGTAATTTACACGGTAAATTACGGTTTGACATCACTGGTTGTAATATCTCTACTCATGTACAGATGGCGGCAACAGAACATTGTTCCCCGCGGTAAGACTGTAAAGCCTCCCCCAGACGCAAATCGTTGTGTGGTATCATAACCACTCTTTTGATATACATAGCAAAATTATCTGGTCGCTGTCGCGGCGACAAAATCGCCTCAGTGTGAGGAAGGGGTTAACTTGTAACCTGCGAGGCAGTTCGCGGCACTGTCAAAAGTGCGGGGCCGTCCAAAGCGCGGGGCCGGGTTCCGGGGAACGCGCTGAACCCGCCTCGGGCCGGCCCTGATAGGGTATAATAAATCGGTATATTTCGGCGAGGATTTTACCATATTCGCCGAAAATGGCGTTTGACATTGTGCGTACTATAATTTTTATGTTTTTCGGGTTATACTTACTAAAAATTAATAATAATAAAAACTCTCCTCGCAGTTCGGCCTTATCTTGAGTATAACTGATGCACTGTTTATTTTTCAAGTGTCAAATTAGTAACCAACATATTCATAATCCTCGCAAAATTTCCTTTTATTTGAGTACAAACACGACCATATTACCTTGAATAGTTTTCGAGAAATACAAAAAAGAAAATTGTCATGGCCTGCTAAGTTAAAAAGTATGAAATTGAATATCTCTTCAACGGATTAAGTTATCGAAATGAAACAAAAACTGTTCCGTTTAGAATTTATTCCTCGATCAATTTGTGACGAAGAATTGTGACGAAAAACTGGATTTGTTATTTAGCCCTTAAAATTTACTTTAAAACAAACTCTTAAGATTCCCTTCAAACCGAGTACAAACATGATATAGTTATAAATTATATTTACTGAGCTAAGCTAAACCTAACCTAAGCAAGGCCTACTGAGGCGCAGGGATAAAATTTGAAAAAAAAAATTGTTTTACATTAATAGTCAACATATTCAAAAACCTCGCAAAATTTCCTATTATTTGAGTACAAACACGACCACATTACCATGAATAGTTTTCGAGAAATACAAAAAAGAAAATTGTCATGGCCTACTAAGTTAAAAAGTATGAAATTGAATATTTCTTCAACGGATTAAGTTATCGAAATGAAACAAAAACTGTTCCGTTTAGAATTTATTCCTTGTTCAATTTGCGACGAAGAATTGTGACGAAAAACTGGATTGGTTATTTAGCCCTTAAAATTGGCTTTAAAATAAACTCTTAAGATTCCCTTCAAACCGAGTACAAACACGATATAGTTATAATTTATATTTACTGAGATACGCTGAACCCAACCTAAGCACGGCCTACTGAGGCGCAGGGACAAAACTTGAAAAAAAAATTGTTTTAAATTAATATTCAACATATTCAAAAACCTCGCAAAATTTCCTCTTATTTGAGTACCAACACGACCATATTACCATGAATAGTTTTCGAGAAATACAAAAAAGAAAATTCTCATGGCCTGCTAAGTTAAAAAGTATGAAATTGAATATCTCTTCAACGGATTAAGTTATCGAAATGAAACAAAAACTGTTCCGTTTACAAATTATTCCTTGTTCAATTTGCGACGAAGAATTGTGGCAAAAAACTGGATTGTTTATTTGGCCCTTAAAATTTACTTTAAAACAAATTCTTAAGATTCCATTCAAACCGTGTACATACACGATATAGTTATAATTTATATTTACTGAGATAAGCTAAACCTAACCTAAGCAAGGTCTACTGAGGCGCAGGGACAAAACTTGAAAAAAAAATTGTTTTAAATTAATAGTCAACATATTCAAAAACCTCGCAAAATTTCCTCTTATTTGAGTACAAACACGACCACATTACCATGAATAGTTTTCGAGAAATACAAAAAAGAAAATTGTCATGGCCTACTAAGTTAAAAAGTAAGAAATTGAATATCTCTGCAACGGATTAAGTTATCGAAACGAAACAAAAACTGTTCTGTTTAGAATTTATTTCTTATTTATTTCTACAAACTAATAATTTATTTAATCAAAGAACCATTTGTTGTTAAAATATCGCATTTTAACTCAACCAACAATTTCGTTAATTTAAAAAATTGAAACGCCAGATTTGTTTGAGTAAATGCATATTTATTTGAATTAAACAAAATTTTCTGTATGAATGAATCAACTGACAATAACAACATTTTTTGGAAAAAAGTATATATTTTAGCGTGACAGTTAACTGAAACATGCATGTAAGATCACTGATCAATTATAATTTGTAACTTCAAGCTCACGGCATTCTATTTAATTCATAACAATTACAGTGTACGTACATGGTTAGGTTGTGTTTTGTTTCAGTATGGAACACACTCTAAAGTCGTGTAATATTCTTAGAAGTGAATACTGAGGAATTATTTTTTAAGAAAGCAGCGACAAAATACTTTGCACTACTTTCTAAACTAAAATTATACAGATTATATTATTGGCTCGTAAACAATTTTGACGTTTATGGCTTACGACAATTGCTTGCCTATTTCTAAATTATCTAATTTTGACTAGGAACAAAACAAGAGGAATGTTGTTCGGAATACTCTGTTATTATTTTTAAATATCCTCTAAATATAAATAGAACAATATTACCAAGAAAATGCTAAAATGGGTTCCTCATTACTGATACAAAACAAGTTTCCTAGCAATTATAACATATGAAAGTTGTTGACCGGCAATAGCTTTACTCATTCCAGAATCTTCTGTTGTCCGTTACTAAAACTAAGGTAAACGCAGTGGCGTAGCTACCATGGGTGGCACCCGGTGCGGATATCTTGGTGTCACCCTAAGAATGAAAAGTGAAAATCGTCAAACAAAAATCCGATAGACATAAAGTTTATAAACATAAGTTTATTTAATTAATACAAATGAGTGTTAATAATAACTAAGTTACAATATTATGATAATAATAGTACTAATGATTATAGGTACTTATTATAGGTATATCCTTTCATATAGATGTATGAAAGTGAATCTCTTCTTTTCTCAGAACCTCTTCTGTCTAGTTTTAACAGATGCAAACTCGAAAATCACATTTTGAACATTTATATTTGGTGTTGCCTGGTGTTTTATTGTTAATATGCCAAGATTTTTAAGTCTAGTTTGGGTCATTGTTGCCCGAAAATAATTTTTAATTCATTTTAATTTGCTAAAACACCTTTTACACGACGCAACTGTTTGTGAACAAATTATCATAAATAACTTTAGTGCGATCGTTACATTCGGATGAGATTCTATAAAATCATCCCATTCCACGATGAATTTCAAGTCTAGAGACGGCCAATTAGAAACTGTAACTGGCCGCTTTTAAATGTCTTCTCTACCTTTTGGTATCTCTAAGAGGAGTTCTGTTACTGATACCTCATCATAAAAACCAGTAAATTTGGTTACAGCTAATTTCAACTTTTCAGTATTCGCCAAAAGTAAAGTGTTTGGCTGCACAACCTCGAACAATGAAGCTACATCTTAAATTGGCTTCGATCTAGTTGGATTTCAATACTGAATCGGTCAAAACATTCTAACACATCCTTTTCAAGTTCAGATCTCTGTGAAAGTCCTGCATCGGTGGCCAAATCACCGGCCATTCGGTTTTTACGACGATTTCGTCGTTTTATTGGAATGTCGTAGTCCTCCGATTTTCCACAGCAAAATCTATTGCCTCTTCTACAATATGACATTTCTTCTTCATATTTCATATTTATACGAACTGTCTCTATTTTTATAGCTAACTGATCAACACTCAAGCCTTTACTTTGCAATGCAATCTGAGCACAGTTTATTTTCCTTGGAAGAAAAGATAGCAAAGAAATCACACACAGCAGACATAAGGTTCAGTGCAACACCTCTGGTGTCGTGATGATCACACAATTTCTAAATTGCAGCCACAATCCCATCAAAATTTTCAGCAAATACTGCAGCATAATGAGCACCCCAACGCGTTGTTGGGAGTCTTTCAACAGATGCTTTGCTGTGATTAAGAAGTACTTCCAAGCTGCTAGTAGAAGCAAAAAAATCTGATGTGGCCAGGCACATGACTTTATCATACAATATATAAAATTAATAGTTTAGCTGCATGAGAATCTATTCTATTGAGACAAATCGTAGGTATTGTCAAAGCATCAGCATTTGACACTACCTACACTACGTCATTAGAATAATAGTTATTTATGTCACAAATGCCGAAAGTACGGAATAGCGCGACGAGCGGTGATGCGGCGCGTCACCGAAGGCGGAGTGTCGCCGTCGCATGTGAGCGAGTCGCGCTATCTAGTTTTTGGCAGGAGCGACATCAACGTTTATTGTGTTGCTTTTTAAGAAATACGTATTTAAAAAAATAAATAAATGATTTCTGTATAGTAAATGCTAGGTTGGTACCACTTTGACGAAACGTCAAGTTTAAAGGTGCGTTCCGATTGGTAGGTAATGGTAGCTAATGGCGGTGGTAGAATACGAAATTATAGTATTTCTTACATATCGTGACAATGACACATATTAGTTTGCATGTACATAAACATGAGTCACTAGCAATTTGCTATTGGAAATACTATAACGGCGTCTGCTACCACTGCCATTATCACTAATGAAAACGCACCTTAAAAAGGTAATTCAAATTCTGACAGATTTATATTTGTTCATGACACATCCCTACCAACATACTAAAATAAAACTACACTTATCGCTCTACTTTATTTATAGTTTTCTCAATTTATCGTTTTTAGAATTAGATATAAAGACGGGTTGATATTTCTTATCAACAAACAATCAAATTTGTGATCTTATTTTATTTGAAATTTCTATTTTATAATTTTGCGCACTACAGCGGCAACGTTCCATAGTGACAACACAAAAAAATATTTGTCAAAATCCTGGCTACTATGTAATTTCATATCAATGCAGATGCGACCGATCTCGATCAAATAGAATTTGCTCTTGAAGCTAAACTATTAATTTTACCAAAAAATTTCATCGGTATAAATTATTCAAAATTTCCTGTGCTTTAATTTATTAATTAACTAATTAGTCGAAATTACAGTAATGGCGGCTCATTTCCAAAATCCTTCAAAAAGGCTTAGAATAAACTGAAAGGCTAAACTATTAATTTTACCAAAAAATGTGATAGGCATAAATTATTCAAAATTTACTCTACTTTAAGTTATTTATTAACTATTTTGTCGAAATTACAGAAATGGCGGCTCATTTGCAAAATCCTTCAAAAAGGCTTAGAATAAACTAGCAGTTCCTTTGGACCCTTTTCAACCAAAAGCTTTTCAGCTCTAAGTTAGGTCATGAAACTTCTAAATATGAACTTTCGTCCGGATACCTTTAGTAGTTTCTCCGGAATCGTCGCCACAAAAATCGTTTACACACAGACATACACACACACACACAGACATTTTTTGTACCTTGGTCAAAAATGTTCAGGGGACCCATAAAGACGTATTTCCACTAAAATCTCAAATTTTTTTTCGGCATGATTACAATACTTTAGCATACTGCGTATGATAAAGTAAAAATAATGTTTAAAACCGAAAATAATCAAAAAATTAGCAAAATGGTCAAAATTAAAAAGTTTGTAATCACTTATAGGTAGCGATAGGTATGCATTCGGGTATATTTATAGTACTATCAGTATCGTATATGCGATAAAAATGCAAGTAGAAACTCAATAATTAAGTGCATTGTTTCATTATTACTGATAGCCGATACTATTTTGAAACAGTCTTTCATAGATTATAACTGCTTGCAAAATTTAGAGGTTACCTTTACTATTAGGTGTGAATCATGTTAACAATCTTTATGATTATGACAGAACGCAAGTAGTTTTCATTTGTTTTACTCCAATTTCTTCAAATACTTTTCTCTTGGTGTCACGGTTTAGTTGTGAAATTTTGATGAAATAACTGGTATAATGAACATCGTTGTACTATAGTCATTTCAACAACGTAATGAGTTGTTGAAACAAATATACATTTTAACGTTGTTCTTAATGATTTCTACTGAGTGTTCTATTGTTTTCTCGAAACTTTCACTTGGGCATCACACGAAACTGTACTGTAAATGTAAATCATATTTTTTTATGTTGTGCGAACAATTTTAATTATTGTGAACCAATTGAATTTTCTAAAAGAAAAAATAGTTTGTTTTATATTGCCATTTTGTCAATATTCAACTGTTTTAACTATAAATAATGGTTTAGCTTCCAACTAATTTATCAAATTTCATTTGGCTAGAACAATTATTTGAAAAGTTCCTGGTCTCGAAAAAAAGTGTTTCCCTATTTTTTGAACAGTGTCATATTTTTTATTATCTTGTTGCTTATTAATTAATTAACTTACTCTTCCATTTATCATAGTTTGTAATGTCAGTACTTATCACTTTTTCGCGTCTTAATAAAAATTGGTTGCTGGTGTAAAAAAGCCACTGTAGACAACAAGTTATTTAAAACCCCAAGAAATTTACATGGGTACAATTGACAAGAAATACTGTCCAAAACAAAGATAGAGCAACCAAAAACAAAAAAAAAAAAACAAAAAAAATTACTATCTTTATATTCGTATTTTTATTTTCCTCTATTCCAATTATGAATTACCGAGGTTAGAAAAGGCTCTTGAGGAAAAGATTGCTCAGCAATACTTTTAGACATGGCTCAGGCTTTCGATAAGGCATGATGGACTCTGAGAAACTGGAACAGCAGCTTCCTACTGAATATACAGAACTGTTAAAATCATATCTGAAAGATCGCCACTTCAGGGTGAAACAGGATGACGAATACTCCTCGCTACGCAATATCAATGCCGGAGTACCCCAAGGAAGTGTATTGGGACCACTCTTGTACCTACTGTATACTTATGATATTCCTGTTCCGGGAGAAAGCACAATGGCAACATTTACAGACGACACGGCTATTTTGGCGATTAGTGACAGTGTCGAAGAAGCAACTGAAAAATTACAGATAACTTCAAACAAAATCAACCTTTGGACAAAGAAATGGCGCATCAAACTCAATGAAGGAAAATCCACGCATGTAAACTACACCAATAAGAGAGTTAACTATATTCCAGTAACCATTAATGGGGACGATATTCCATACGCGGATACAGCGAAATACCTTGGCATGACACTGGATGCCAAGCTTAGATGGAAAGTACAAAAACCGGAACGAACTCGACCTATAAAATTTCGCAAAATGTATTGGCTAATGGGACGGAGGTCAGCCCTGTCAGTGCAAAATAAGCTCCTACTATACAAGCAATTATTAAAGCCAGTATGGGTGTATGGAATACAGTTATGGGGATGCACTAAGCACTCCAATATCAGCGTCATTCAGAGGTTCCAAAATAAAGTTCTAAGGGCCATTGTTGGTGCACCATGGTACATCAAAATCGCCAATCTTCATCGGGACCTTCGCATGGAGATGGTAACTAGCGAAATATCAAAATTTGCTGAGAAGCACGAGGATCGTCTACTCCACCACGACAACTTTGAAACCATCCAGCTGCTAGACAACAGTGCGCTAGTGCGTCGGCTGAAAAGAACTAAACCATTCGAACTAGTGCGGGAGTGATTAAAAGCAGAGTAGTGTATTCACAGTGATAGTATAAGTGAAAACAACCGCCGTCTACTTGAGTGGTAAAAACTGTCAGACTAAAACAACTTGGGCCAATGGGCAAAATTGTAGAAATGACCATTATTTTATCAGTTTAGGTTAAGTGAAAATAACTTGTTAGTCATTGACTAGGTGTTATGCTACAAACACTCTGTGTTTGAAAAAAATAATAAAAAAAACAATTATAAGTAAGTTGTTGATCAGTTTGGCCGCTCTTGGAATTTGGCCGCCTGTGTTCATAGCACTTATTCGCACGCACGAAGAGAAGGTCATCGCGGCCCTGGGCATATTAAGATCGCATTAGAACTAATCAAGAAGTAAGTCAAGTTTTCGAGGAAATGTATCCTGCTCGGCAAATTTGTTTGCTCCACCTGCCCATCGCACTGAGCTGTATAAACGGTCATGCTCTTACCAGGTCAGTCACATATACAATGGTCTCAGGGAAGATATGAAAAAATTATCGTTAAACAGTTTTGGGGGAAAGGTGAAGTGTCGTCTGTTTGCTCAACAGGGGGGACTTTAGGCATTGAGCGCACATCGAAGGCTGTTTTAATTTTTATTTTTGTGGGCATGTGCGATGTTTTCTTGAGTTGGATTTGCTGCAATTACGTGTAATTAGACTCTAGAGTATTTTTTGGTGTGTTTTTGTTTTGATAAGTTCTCGGAATTATTGTTATATTATTGGCACAATTATGTCTTAGTTCTAGTTTGCGTAAGGGGTTGAGTGGAAGAGCAAGGCAATTTGGAAACAAGTGTGCTGATCTCCGCCCTAAATATAAATATTATTTTGTTGCATTTAATATTGTTTTATGTTAATAAAGGAATTATTTATTTATTTAATTATTTATTTATCTGTCAGATCCTGGCTAACTAGTTTTATTTTAATGCAGACACGACTGATCTCAATCAAATAGATTCTCATGCGGCTAAACTAATAATTTTATATATTGTATGATAAAGTCGTGTGCCTGGCCACTTGTATTAGCAAAATTACCGTTTTTACTTTGTTTGAACAACAACACAATCAAAATACAGCAGCGGGTATCATGTCTTATCCAGGTTATGCTAGACTTAAGAAATTACAACTCTAACAAACGTATCAGCAGCCTCACTAATCTCCAAGCAAATATCATCAAGTTTCCATCTATTTTTGCAGGTATTTCATTTGGAAAAGACACATTTCAAACATACGATGGGTATTTGCTGATTATCATAACCTAAAAAACAAACAGGACGAATTAGAAACATCAAGATGATTCCCATATGTAAAGGTATGTATATTTACGGTCTTTATAATGTTATTTTCGTTGTCTTCCAATATCAACTTTCTTATGTTTTTTTTTTATTTGTAGATGTGATACCAACGCGGGCTGTCATAGCCATCATGATATTCTCAGCGTGTTTCATGTCTTACGTAATGAGGGTCAACATGTCCATCAATTTAATAGCAATGGTAGAACCAACAAGAAAATCTGAACACCATGAAGCTGAGTGTTCCAATATGAACGTAATGGGAAATGAAACTGAATCTTTAGACAAACTGACAGCTGTTCCAGATGTAAGTCTCCTTTGTTTTTGTTTTGTTTATTATGTGTTATTGATGTCACAATTATGTACTGTATGTACTACGTATAACTGGAAGGGACCCGTAATGGTCAATAAGTGATTCAAATGCATTTGGTATGCAACCCGTAGTGCTGTGGGCAAGCTATCTCTTTCTATCTCATACGGTACTATCACCGTATGCGGTTTGAATTTAACTTTTTTATTTGTAATATCTTATTCAATTTAATTGGAACAAATTAATCAACCCTTAACTCTTGCAGAGACTTAAATACATGAGCTAATAATCGCAGATTTAATAAAAGTTATATTTTATTCATATATTCCGCCTAATTAAAATTTACAGAGTAGGTGCTATCGCGAGCATAAAAAACGGGGACACTCTAATTTGCACTGATTAAACTGGGCTTCGTAATGCCATGTCAGTACGCTTGTCATGTCACATTAATGTCATCTTGAATTTTGACGTAATAAATAAAAATTTCGCAATTGAGTGAATTTTAGAAGGCAAATTAAAACACGACTACATGTTAAAATAAGCATTCGAGAAATTGTTATTGAATTAAGTGTCGGCAAGAATACCGCGAAGAATACAATTGGTGGAACCGGAACAAAATTGTAGGTTGACAAAAACTGCCAGAGTTTAGACATCATAGGTTAACAAATACTGTCAAAGTAAATGTTACACAACTAAAATTGTTGAGAATACAAGTGCCCAATTTCACTTTGCTGTCCCCGTTTTTTATGCTCGCGATGGTACTCTCAAATTATATATTAATAGTTATTCTTTAATTTGAAGCATTTGCAGTCCAATAACTAAATGCTCTTTGTATTATTAAATTAAGGAAACCCATTCTGACATTAAAAGTAGTCCACATGATGCTGATTATATTTATTCGATAATATTAATACTTATAAATTACTTTTCACATTTTAAAATTTTTATTCTTTCGCAATATCTATACATTGAGCGCATAATGTAAGGAAACATGACACAATGTCTGAAACGGTTTGTTATTTGAAAAATTTCGTTGATTGTAATTATCAAAATATACATATGTACATCAAATTTAATTTCCGACTTTCAATTGTTTTCGTCTTTTCACGCAATCGAACCTTTCTAAATGGCAACCCCATATTTTCTGTACTGTTATTGATAGGTCTGTTAATTGTAAACATAATTGTAAAGTAAACATTCAAAAAAATCGAGAAAACGACAGTTGAAACTTAGTGTTATATTGATAACTTTTGTTTGTTTGTGGTAAGCGAATAGGCGTTTTCAAAAGCTGCATATATTGTCAGGTTATTGCGTTTTTTACGTTTTCTATGAAGCCGTCTGCACCCCACTTAAAGAATCGCTGTAAATGCGTCAAAAACATTTGGGACCAAATGTTTGGAATTTCACGTAAGAATACAGAGATTGAGGTTTACTATGAGACCACTTTGAGGTTTCTAGGACAATGGGTTCAGCTGGAATAAAATAAAAAAGCGAAACACTACTGCCTTCCGCTATCTACCTACGGTAGTCAGACAGTGACACATTGCCCACGGTATCGCTCTGTCTCTTTTGCCTGCATCACTTCGATTGCAAGCGATTCTAAAAAGGGAGTTTGTGGTTATGTGTGGTTACTTTTGACATATGATATCACTGTGACAAATCTTAGAAAAAAGTTACAGCGTTATATTTGCGAGAAATTGGCAAAACAAGTATCTAAAAGTCAACACACTAACCAGACGTGCTGAAGAAAGAAAACATAACATGTATATGTTAATTGCAGTGACATCAAATTTGGAAACTTACCATTAAAAAGAAATGACGTAGATGTTGACACTGAAGTTGTACCTTTGCGTGATCTTCATTTGTTTGAATTAATTATTAGCTATTGGTAAATAATTGCTGTCGATGGCCTTAACCTCGCAACGTACGACCTAACTTTCAAAATTTGTTTTATACAGGGTGTCCCAAGTGAAACACAAAAAAACAAATCAAACTGGGTTAAATCAGAAATTATTACCACAAACTGGTTTATCGAAATCTGGAAGTTTTTCAAGATATACAGGGTGTTTCACTTAAAATTCTTACGTTATTATACATTTTTTCTTTGCTTCTACAACCTTGTAACTTACCTCACAATAGTTTTATGATAAATCCACATTTTTTACTTTACTTTAATTTCGAAATATCTCCGAAACAGTTGATAATATCCTAATACAATTTTACGTACGCAGAACGCTGTTATTTTCTTGTATAATTACAGAAATCAATCATGTTTACCGGAATTGCAAAATCGTGCAATATAGGTATAGCAAATTAAAACCTAAGCAATGATTATTTCTTTGTTGTTCAAATTTAATCATGGTTTTTGCTGGATTACTGTAGATCTTAGATCTACAACAATTGATTTACGTGCTGTTTTTTTCTTCTATAATTTGTTACTTAACAATCAATATAATAGCCATGTAAATCTGCAATTACTGATTTTATTATGCCAGTTGGTACTTTTTAGAATGGTTATTTTTCACACGTGGGTATAGATTTTGTACGATAAACAATTGAAAGCATGAGTCACTTGTGATCAAGATTGCTATTATGTGAATATTATTGTTAATTGTCTAACATTTATTTAACCAATTACTAATAGAGTTACAATGTATTGTCCGTCAGATTTTTTTTTTAAACCTAGCACATCCAACTTATTGAATTTATCGATAAACAGCTTTTTAAAAAAGCCATAGCAAAGATAACTAACCTCTGCAACGCAGCATTTAGGCTTACATATGTGCCACCTATCTGGAAAACTGTGGAGGTAGTGATGATTCCTAAGCCAGGAAAACCACCAAATGAAGCATCCTCCTATAGGCCAATTTCTTTACTGTCCACATTATCAAAACTGTTTGAAAAACTACTTGCAAAACGACTGAAGCCAATCTTAGATGAAAGAAACATCATACCCACTCATCAGTTTGGATTCAGAAACAAACATTCCACAATTGATCAGGTGCACAGAATAACAATGATCATAGAAAGAACTTTAGAAGAAAAAAAAGTATGCTCCTCCATATTCCTGGATGTGGCAAAAGCCTTCGACAAAGTTTGGCACGAAGGTCTACTCTATAAGCTGGATCGGCTACTACCCTTCGAGTATAGCCAACTATTAGGATCATATCTTTCTGACAGATACTTCCGCATAAACCAAGATAATGAGTACTCAACCCTCAAATGTATTAAAGCTGGAGTACCACAAGGTAGTGTACTTGGCCCAATTCTTTACCTTCTATATACACATAAGCTTCCGCAACCAGATGGTGTTACCGTTGCCACGTTTGCTGATGACACTGCTATCATGGCAGTAGATACAAATGTTGAAGGATCAACACTAAAACTGCAGAATGCTGTCAACGATATTAGTCATTGGATGCAACAATGGCTAATTACATTGAACGAAACCAAATCCGTTCACATAAACTTTACCAACAAGTGAATACGATACGTTCTAGTTAAAATAAATAACACTACTGTACCCTACTCGAACACAGCAATATACCTCGGTATGACGCTGGACTCCAAGCTCCACTGGAAAACACATGTTAAAAATAAACGAAAAGAATTGGGCAAAAGATACAAAAAAAATACTGGCTTATTGGTAGGAAGGCGGCATTGTCGGACCTATGGTATCCAACTGTGGGGCTCCACTAAGCCAAGCAATATCACCATCATTCAACGCTTCCAAAATAAGGTGCTAATAAACATCGTGGGTGCACCGCGGTATATAAGAAACAAAAATCTCCACAGGGATCTCGAGATGGAATTAGTAACCAATGAAATTGGAAAGTTTGCAGAGAATCATGAAAACAGACTTCTTCAGCACACCAATGTCGAGGCAATCCAGCTTCTTGACAATACTGACAGTGTGCGCAGACTCAAAAGAACTAAACGTTTTGAGTTGGTGAAGTGATGTTACAAAAGTAGACCACAGTGTTATGTGAGTGATAGATGATAGGTGAACAAAGCAGAGCAACGTGCAGTGTGTGAAGTTTAAAGCGTCAGCATCCAAACGTAGCAATTTAGGTTAGATTAATATAGCTAAATAGTCATCAGACTAGGTGTTATACACAAGTACCCATGAGTTGCTGTTACTTATAAGTCCTCACAGGTCCCCTAGCTTTTACTACACGAACTTGTTTTCAAATGTTTTCCTTCTTCCAGTATGGTGTCAGGTACGACTGGGATGGCCAAATCCAAGGATTGGTCCTGGGATCATATTTCTGGGGCTACATCCTCACCTCTATACCTGGAGGTCTCCTAGCAGAGATGTTTGGACCTGTCAAAATCATTGGCATCAGCAGTATACTCTCAGGTGCTTGTACACTGCTCATACCTCTAAGCGCAAGTTGGCATTACGGCTTGGTGATAGCAGCCAGATTCCTAACAGGAGTTCTAGGGGTAAGTCTTAAGTGTTAAGTTCCATCGCTCATATAGCAAATTAGAATGTGTCCCGGTAGACAAAATTATGGAACTAATGACCTCGTTTCCTTTGATATTAATTTCTTAACTAAAACTATTAATTTTATCCACAGGGTGTTGTATATCCAGCCTTGCACTGCCTGATATCAAGATGGGCACCACCAATCGAAAAAGGAAAGTTCACTGGTGCCCTACTAGGTGGCACCTTAGGTACTGTCATCACTTGGCCAGTCTTGGGAGCAATCATCGAAAACATGGGTTGGACTTGGGGATTTTTCGTGCCTGGGATCTTCGTGTTGAGTTGGTGCGTCTTGTGGTTCCTCTTAGTGGCTGATAGTCCAGAAGAACATCCCAGGATATCAGAAGATGAGAAGAAACACATAGCGGTATCCTTGGGTGACACCATAAACAAAGAGAAGAAGTTACCACCGTACAAAGAAATGTTCCTGTCGATACCGTTTTGGGCGTACTGCGTTTTGCACTTTGGAAACCTATGGGGGCTTTACCTCTTGTTGACAGCCGGTCCAAAATTCATGTCCGAAGTCCTTGGCTTCAATTTGGGCCACTCTGGGATCTTGGCTTCCCTACCATACTTGGCCAGAATGCTGTTTGGCTTCCTCTTTGGTTTTATAGGAGATTTCATCAGGAAGAAGGAATGGTTAACGGTCACGGGAATAAGGAAGTCGTTTGTTACATTCTGTAAGTCATCTCTTCACATTTTGTGAGTATTTTTCAAGGTTTTTCGTTTTGTTTCAGCTCATTTCATTCCTGGGTTGTTCCTGATCTCACAAACAGTATCGGGATGTGACCCCACGTTGGCAGTTGTATTCCTAACATTAGCTTTAGGAATGAATGGAGCTTCAACACTAACAAACCTACAAAATTCGCAAGATTTAGCGCCGAATTTCGCTGGGACTCTATACGGAATTGTCAATTGTTTCGGTGGGACTACCGGTTTTATAACGCCTATATTGACAGGATATATAACGAAAGAAAATGTAAGTAAAATTTATTGTAAAATTATACAATGTCATTTGAAGTTAATGAATAATAAGTACATATAGTTGTTATCTTTATTTTTTGTATTTCAGAGTGGTTTACATGAATGGCATATTATATTTTGGATTGGTGCGGCGGTTTACATAGGAGCTGGAATTGTATTTTGTATTTTTGGTTCTGGTCAAACGCAGGCTTGGAATTCCGCTGGCCAAACAGAAACGCCAAAAATTCCTGATGTTACCACGACAGGGTTAGACAACCCGGCATACGAGACGGAGTCTAAAGACGACAACACCAAAGTTTAATTAATAATGAATATAGCCATGAAAACCTCAATTCATAGTCGCATTTTATATGTACTGTATAGGTATTATCCTAATTTATATTATACATAACCTACATTGTGATCTAAAATATTATACATAACCTAACTATAGTCTAATTACGTTTTAGATTGTTACAAAGAGAATGCCTGTATATATAAATTAAATAAATAAAACGATATGAACCGTACTTAACTTTAGTCAAATAAAGAACTAAACTGCGAATAAATTTACATTTACGTTTGATAAAAATGATAAGACAAGAACACACAATATCGCATGACATGCGTTTTAATGTTATCTCACAAGTGCAAAGTTGAAGTCCTATTATAGCAAGAAAACAACTCCTATACATTCGCAGTTTAATTTAGTTTAGAAAACCGCAGCGAACATAACCGTTCGCTTCAAAAAAACGTATAATTTAAGGTCAAAAGTGCAGTCATGGGTGACATTGATGGTAACACAGTTTTAGCAAGATCCCTAAAACAACAGGTACGTTACTTTTTGTTGTATAATTGCGTTTTCCGGCGAAAATATACCCGAAAACAGCACATATCTGACGTTTAGAGGTTATGTTAATCAATATACTTGAGAGTTATATTAAATACTGGTAGTGACATCTAATAATAAACCGTGGTACTACACGAAACAGTCAACCGACGGTAAAACAGTTACCTGTAGCAACGAAATCGTCATTTTATATTGAAACAGCTGTTTAAAATAGGACAAATGGTATTAGATTAAGCAATTTATATGTAATAAACACTCAGCTAGGTTAAAACACTCAAGTTCTTTTTTTGTTTGCGATAAATAACTGATAAAAACTCTCTTTTTGATAAGACAATGATATTCAAGTAATGTACTATCGTGGTCATATATTATATCCGCTCTTTTGAAAGCTGTATATGTTGGCGTTTACCCGATTTTTCCAAATTAAGAAGAATGCGCTGTTTTGGCTCCGTAAATTTCATTCGTTTAACTTTAGCAATTAATTACTCCGGTAATAATCCATAGATTTCACCGAATTAAAAGTAAAATCACCTGCGGAATGCTAGCTTTGAATATGCATTTTTTTAAAATGTTCGGATTATTATATAAAAATAGGTTTACTTCCGCCAAAGAAATCAAATTTGATTCAAATAAATATATTTTTAGTGTGGGTAAAAATGTCCAAATATGTCCAAATAAATCCAATACGTCCAAATAAGTCAAAATAAGCCCAAAAACGTCAAAATAAGTTCAAATAAGTCCAAGAAAGTCAAAGTAAGTCCAAATGAGGCCAAATATATATATATATATATCTAAATACGTCAAAATAAGTCGAAATATGTCCAAATAAGTCAAAATAAGTCCAAATCAGTCAAAATACATAATGCCAAATAAATCGAAGTACCTAAGTCAAAATAAGTCCAAATATGTCCCAATAAGTCTAAAGAAGCCCAAATGTGCACAAAGAAGTCCAAATACGTCCAAATGAGTCAAAAACTAAAAAAAAATGGTGCACTGCCACCCGGTATTTGCTTTCCTAATAACCTTGTTTACCTTGTCTTTATTGCCAACAACTTTATGAAAGCACTAAAGCCAATCTATAGACGAGGTCTTAAGTTACCCCAACTGTAAATTTGAATTTATTTGGGGCAGCGGTTTGATGGGAAAAAGTCGGAAAAACAAGCGGTTCTTTAAAACTGCTACAATCGGGTACATTTTTACACTTCTCTCACGCTCAAACCTAGGGGCAGAAAATTTTGAAAGTCCTACTGGTAATGTAGAAATGATTCAGGAGCATAATGGTCTTTCTTTCAAATTATTTGTGTCAGTGGTTTCAGAGTTATTAACCTTCAAACACGGGGTTGAATACTTGTGTAAACGATAGAAACACAGTGGGCGTGTCTAAAACATTGGAAGGCGATGGGACGATCTAGGCGGCAGCAAGAATTCAAACCGACCAATCGGGGGATATATGTTCGCGGCTCATCTAGAATATCGTGTTGTGATTGGTCGATTGAGTACAAAGAACTGAAGACCCCAAATAATAAAAAAAAACAAATCAACAAAAATCACGGCCGAACCGACAATCTCTCTATTATTATGGGATTTTTTTCTTCTTTCAGGGCATCGAATATGTCTTCGGAATCGTCGGTTTTCCCGTCATCGAGTTCGGCATGGCTTGCCAACAAGAGGGTCTCCATTACGTCGGTATGAGGAACGAGCAAGCAGCTGCCTATGCAGCTCAAGCCATCGGCTACCTCACTGGTAAGCCAGGAGTTTGCTTGGTGGTCTCCGGCCCAGGTCTCCTCCACACCTATGGTGGTATGGCCAACGCCCAGGTGAACTGTTGGCCACTCCTGGTCATCGGTGGGTCAGCACCACAAGACCACGAAGGCATTGGCGGTTTCCAAGAGTGCAACCAAGTCGAGTTATCTCGACCATACGCTAAGTACTCAGCTAGACCACCAAGTGTTGGCTTAATTCCAATGCATGTCGAAAAAGCCATTCGAGCTACAATGTATGGAAGACCTGGTGCTGCATATTTGGACTTCCCTGGTAACATGCTTGGTTTGCAAGTCCCGGAAGATAGTATCAAGATGTATTACACCGTTGGTGATATACCTATTGTCTACCCACAACCTAGCTTGATCCAAAGGGCTGTCGACGTCTTAAGCCAAGCTAAGAGGCCTCTGGTTATTGTTGGTAAAGGTGCTGGGTACGCCGACGCTGCTATTGAGTCAACTTCTTTCATCAACTTCACGAATCTACCGTTTTTGCCATCACCCATGGGTAAAGGTGTCGTTCCTGATGTCCATAAGAACAGCGTAGCTTCTGCCAGGTCAACAGCTTTACAACAAGCTGATGTCGTCCTTTTATTGGGAGCCAGACTAAACTGGATCTTGCATTTTGGCAGAGCACCACGCTTTGACCCCAACGTCAAGGTCATCCAGATTGACATCTGCGCTGAAGAACTGAACAACTCGGTTAAATCTGAAGTCGCCATCCAAGCTAACCTAAAACCAGCGGTGCAGATGCTTCTCGAAGAAGTCCAAAAGAGGAGATACGTCTTTGATGGTAAGAGTGATTGGTGGACACTCCTCAATCAAAAATGTGAAGGCAACAGACAAGCTGTGCAGGTATTCTCCATCTTCTTGTTTTCTTATCAAAAAATATGAACCTTTTTAACCTCTCTAGGCCATGATTGATAACACTGAGCCACCTCTAAACTACTACACAGTCTTCAACCACATACAAAACACCATACCAGAGAACAGCATCATCGTCAGCGAAGGTGCCAACACCATGGATATTGGTCGTTCGATACTCCTGAATAACTTGCCCAGGCACCGTTTGGACGCTGGTACTTTCGGTACCATGGGTGTAAGTGAAAATGAGTTCAAATAAGTCCAAGTGTGTCCAAATAAGTCGACATATGTCCAAATAACTCCAAATATGTCCACCGAAGTCCATATAAGTGCAAATATGGCAAAATAAGTCCAAATATGTCGAAATAAGTCCAAATATGTCCAAATAAATCTAAATAAGTCCAAAACAGTCAAAATAACCGAAAATATGTCCAAATAAGACAAAAAAAGTCCAAATATGTCCAAATAAGCCAAAATAAGTTCAAATAAGTCAAACTAAGTCTAAAATAAGTCCAAATACGTCCAAATAAGTCTAAATAAGTCCAAATAAGCCAAGATAAGTCCAAAGAGTCAAAATACGTCCAAGTAAGTCAAAATTTAAAAAAATTCCGTGTGTCAAGCAAGATTTGTAAATGCTGACGTTTTGCGAACCATGTTGCTCGCTTCTTAATTCAGAGCTAACTCAATACCTAATGAAACGTCCGCATTTACAATCTTAACACGGCGTAACCCGGAAGCAATTGATTTTCCAAATGAGTCTGGCCGTGAAAGCCTACGTACTTACCTACTTAAGTCAACATAAATCCTATGTCCAAATAAGTCCAAATAAGTCTAAATAAGACCAAATCAGTCCAAATAAATCCATACTAGTTCAAATATGTCCAAATAAGTCAAAATAAGTCCAAATAAGTCAAAATAAGTACAAATCAGTCCAAATAAGTCCATATACGTTCAAATATGTCCAAATAAGACATATGAAGTTCAATTAAGTCATATTAAGTCCAAATAAGTGTAAATAAGTCCATGTTACTTCCAAATAAGTCATAATAAGTCAAAATAAGTACAAATCAGTCCAAATAAGTCCATATAAGTTCAAATATCTCCAAATAAGACATATGAAGTTCAATTAAGTCATATTAAATCCAAATAAGTCTAAATAAGTCCATGTTACTTCCAAATAAGTCCAAATAAGTCAAAATAAGTACAAATCAGCCCAAATAAGTCCATATAAGTTCAAATATGTCCAAATAAAACATATGAAGTTCAATTAAGTCATATTAAGTCCAAATAAGTGTAAATAAGTCCATGTTACTTCCAAATAAGTCATAATAAGTCCAAATAAGTCAAAATAAGTACAAATCAGTCCAAATAAGTCCATATAAGTTCAAATATGTCCAAATAAGACATATGAAGTACAATTAAGTCATATTAAGTCCAAATAAGTCTAAATAAGTCCATGTTACTTCCAAATAAGTCATAATAAGTCTAAATATGTTAAAATAAGTCAAAATAAATCCAAATAAGTCAAAATAAGGCAAATAAAGTCCAAATAAGTCCATATATCTAAGTCCAAAGAGTCAAAATACGTTTACTTTCTAAATTATTCTGGCCGTGAAAGCCTACGTACTTACTTAAGTCAAAATAAGTCCAAATAAGCCAAAATAAGTCCAAATAAGGTCTACTATGTCCAAATCAGAAATAAACCAAAATAAGTCCAAATATATCTAAATAAGGCCAAATAAGTCAACATAAGCCAAAATAAGTCCAAAGTGTCCAAATACGTCAACATAAGTGAAAATAGATCCAAGTCAATATAAGTCAAAGTAAGTCCAAATATGTCCAAATAATTCCAAATATATCCAAATGTAACCAAATGTGTCGAAATGTGTATAAATGTGGCCAAATATGTCCAAATGTATCCAAATGTGTCTAAGTATGTCCAAATGTGCCAAAATGTGTCGAAATGTGTCCAAACGTGTCCAAATCTATCCAAATGTGTCCAAACGTGTCCAAGCGTGTCTAAATGAGTTAATTCATCTTCTCTTAGGTTGGTCTTGGTTTTGCCGTGGCTGCTGCTCTGTGGTGTAGGGACTACGCCCCGACTAAGAGGGTAATTTGCGTAGAAGGTGATTCGGCCTTTGGATTTTCTGGCATGGAGATTGAGACCATGTTCAGACATAAATTGCCTGTGATTTTGATCATCGTCAATAATTCTGGTATCTATAATGGTGTTCCGAAAGAGATGTTCTCCGAGATAAGGGAAATGGGACCACCATCAAGAGTGTAAGTATTACAAAAATATCTAAGGGTTGTTTTTTAGCATTTTGGCTGGCTTGTTTTATAAGATGTTTATATTTTTAGTGTTCCACCAACTCTTTTGACCACTGTGACTAAGTACGAGTCCATGATGAACATGTTTGACAAGAGAGGACATTTGGTTGCCACAGTTCCAGATCTTGTGAATGCCATCAAGGAAAGTCTTAAGGTTGAGGATGGTCCAAGTATGATCAATGTTATCATCAATCCATCAGCAGATAGGAAGCCACAGGCGTTCAATTGGTTGACAGAATCTAAGTTGTAAACGTGTAAAGATGTATAACGAAGTTTGAGGTTATATTTTGTATATTTTTTTAATTGGTTTGTATATATTGGTGAATGAAATAAAGAAGTCTATTTCCATATACCTATAGATACGATTTGTTTTCAATAATTTACGCAACTGACGTCAAACACAACCTATCTTAAACACCCCACCCCTTCCCACAAAAAAAACTACCCCTCCAACCATAAATCCAAACTTTTTTTAACCTATTACATCACCTTACAGCAATAGGTAAATAAATATCACGTGGTATCGACACCCAAACATGTCCAGGCCTTCAGGCCTACGGGGGTGGTCCCAAAGCATCCCCAGGCCGCCGCCGGAGCGCCCTATTTCCACCCCCACCTTTCCGTGAAAATACCCTCACAGAAAACCCACCAGCATATTGATTTTAGGTGACATCATAACGTTGCTAGGTAATGGCAAGCGCCGGCGCTTAGAGGGGTAGTTTCAACTCCCGATCGACCTGCAGGGTCCATCCCTAAAACAGTGTCGGTGCAGTGCAGTTATGACAAAGTTATTTTGAGGCGAAAATATCGGAATATTGTCAGACCACGATGGGTACAGTGTTGAGTTTCTCGCCAAGGGAACGAAGGCCAGTGTATACGACAACTTCGACGGATTTTACCCTCAATAATTTCTCGTACGAACAGTTGAATAACGTGAAGAATCGGGAGAATCAGAAGAGTAATAATTCGATAACAAAATCTACGTCAAATCATAATCTACAGACGAATTGCAACAACATAAATAATAACGACAATGCTAGGATCATACAAGAGAAAAACGCGTTGGAGAAGAACCTGAAGAAGCACTCGTTGTTCATAAACGCGTTATCTTGGAAGAGGTTCTCAACAACAAACAACAACAAGAAGAAACTAGATAACAAGAATAAGAACGTCACTGTTTACAGACAACCGTTGGACAACATCAACCCTGTTGTCGACAAGAACAAAAATATCCAACAAAACAAACAACAGAGTTTGTATTATTCGTCTTCGAAACCCTTAGGATCGTCAGCTTTGGATATTGTTAGGGCCAACAACGCCAACAACAATACCAACCATCATGTCAACTGCGACAAAATATCCAACAAGCAGACACTGTTGAACCACAACCAAAATCAAGTTGTACCACTGCGAAAGACTGTCATTCAAGCCTCTACTTCAGAATTGTTGAAATGTCTTGGAGTCTATCTTCATACGAAATGCTACAGGCTCAGGGATTTTCAAGCCGGTGACGCCGTCATGTGGTTGAGGACAGTTGACAGGAGTTTATTGTTACAAGGATGGCAGGTTAGTTTTTTTTTGTTTATAATTTCTCGAAATGTACCTTGAAGTACAGGGTAACCCTGCAAAACGTCAAACTCTTAGCTTAATTAGTAACCGAGGTACAGAAGACGGGAGCTGAGTTGCAGGACCCTGCATAAGAGACCATTTTCTATATCTAATATCAACCACTGCAATCCTATGACCCACCCTTTGTGTTGATTCCAACACAGCCAAACCACGAGAACATAATAAAAAACCATCCAAAAAAACATCAAACATAAAAAGACGAAGTATAAGTTTATTCCTTATCATATTCGGTCAATAATACACATCAAACTGGTTGAACATAACCTCCAAAGGCTTGCTCCAGTTCCCTGGCAACAGCAATAGACAATCTATCATTGTTTGGGGTTGTAACAACTTGAACACCGAATGGTATACCGTCACTGTTTAAACCCATAGGTACTTGAGTCACTGGGAATTTTAAAGCACTAAATACAAAGAAAATAGCTGGAAAACATGGTTGGAGTATAGACCTATAGTGGTAACTAGCTACTTCAGACTCGGGCGGTAAAATAAGCACACCATCATTACCAAGGTACTGCATAAGGTCCTCCTTAAGTTTATTTAAGGTCTTCTCACACCATGGCATGTCTAAACTTGGTCTAATTCTTTTGAACAGCACGTAGAGGGTATACAAGGCGAAATCAGAACGTCCTGTGAGGTATTTGAGAAGTTCTGAGTAGAAATCAACTTTGTACCGGTTGTTTGTGAGTTGCATATGGTAGTCTGATCCTTTCTCTTTGGTGGACATGTATTTCCAAAGTTCTATGCCATGTTTTAGGTCATCCAATTGCACTTCTTTGGGGGTCGTGTTGGAGACTTCTTTGAAATGCTTGACGCATTTCAGGACTGATGTTTTGACCTCTTGAGTAATCGGGCTGTTTGCCCACGAGTCAATAGTGGTTGTATAGAAAATCTTAACGGTTTTTATATCGACAGGATCGTCAAGTTTCAAGACTGGTGCGTTGTTGGTTAACACCTTAAGGCACGGTAGCAGGTCTTCTGAATATTTCACCATGGGCCCCGCAACGACCATCGTAGGACCTTCTGTACCCTTCCTGTGGGTTAGCCCTTTGGTGCTGATGATATCATTCGAGGGTTTATGCCCAAACAGTCCACAGTAAAACGATGGGATTCTTATCGAACCTGCTATGTCAGTTCCTATCCCCATTGGTGAGCCGAGGGCTGCAATAACACTTCCTTCGCCTCCAGAGGACCCACCCACGTTTCTTCTGGTATCGTAAGGGTTTTTAGTGGTCCCGTAAACTTTATTGTAAGTTTCTATCCACATATTCAACTCGGGTACGTTTGTTACACCGAGTAAGACAGCACCTGCCTTCTTCATGTCTTCGACACAAGGAGCATCTTCAGATCCCTTGATGCCTCTCCTAGCGATTAATCCATAGGTCCAGCTTAAGCCTTTACAGGAGGTGGTGTCCTTTGTAGTGAAGGGAACACCTAGGAATGGCATACGTTTGAAAACATCGTCTCCAAATTGGTTATTTTCAAGCTTTTTATCTATTTCTTTAGCTTCTACTAATGCTTCTTCAAACCTGTCATCAACCACGGCATTTATGAAAGGATTTACCTCTTTTATCCTGTCTATATAAGCTTTAACAACTTCGTATGACGTCACCTTCTTCGTTCTGATCTTCTTGGCTAAACATACAGCACTGTCTAGTAATAGTTCGTTCTTTGGTGGTGGTATTCGTTCAAGATGTCCGCCGTGGTATAACCTTAAAATCAGCACGACGAAAGTGTCTACGATTTTTCGTATTACTGCGTATATTTCGTAAGACAACATGACTTGACTGTGCTGCAAGCCAAACTGTTCTATTAGGTGATTATTATGTTTATTTGTCAATACGTCATAACTCATATCAGTGGTTATATACGCTGTTTGTTTGTCAAGTTGTAATCTGTTGATTGTTAGTGGAATCTTTTGTTGGGATACTGTTTATATTTAGATGTTTTATGGTTAGAGGTTTATGGATATGGTCGTTTGCTAACTATAAAGATTTTGGGGAATTTTGGAGTTGTGGTGTGATATTTATTATTTAAACTATAGTTCGGACCTGGTATAGTATACATCAGACAAATAAAAATGTAATCCAATGTTCAACTGCACCAGAAAGTATATATAGATAAGGTGTTGATAAAGTTGCAGGTTTAATAAACAAATATAACAGTAATAAAATTATAAACCCCTAACCACAACAAGTATTTTAGAACCTAAATACGTATTTCAGCAACTATGTTGCCATCTTCAGTAGAACCTAAAAAGAGGAAAAGAGAGATTAGCACTTCATAGTATCTTTACTGGATATTGTCCAAGCAAATCACTAGTGGAAGTGACGTCCATGTTAAAAATTACCCTATATATATTTGTTACCCTATACCCATTTGTTGTTCACACCTCAGTGAATTTTGATCATTGAAGCGTAAAAAACAAGTTTTAATTAAAGCAGGTCAAACAATGGCGAACTAGGTATAGTGAATAAAGATACTTTCCAAGCTGTTTAGTTCCCTATTATTTGACACAGCTTTTACAAGTTTTAAGTCATCTACAACTACTTTATGACCTGTGTCTAAAATATGTTGAACCACAATAGATTTTTCAAAACGATTATATTTAAAATGAGCTACATGTTCTTTGAACCTAGTTAAAATTGTTCTTCTAGTCTGGCCTACGTATTCTTTTTCACAGTCATGACATTTGATATAATATATACCAGATTTATCAAGTACATCTACCTTATCCTTTGGGTTTCCAAGAAGGTTTTTTATGCTATTATGAGTCGAATATGCTATACAGAGATTTTGTGATGTAAAAATACTTCTCAAACCCCTTGTATATGCACAATCGAACGGTATTTTAACATATTTCTTCTTTTCTACGGACAAAGTATTTAAAGTAGATATTTGATTTACATAACTACATTTTTTGATTCTGCTTCTTAATCATTCTATCAACTATTTTCTCAGGGTACCCATTATGTATGACAACATTCTTAATAAACAATAATTCTTGCTGATATCTATCTGCGGACAATGGAAATTTCAATAACCTATTTACTAAACAACTAATAAAAGACAATTTTTGTTGAAAAGGATGCTGCGAATCATTAGGGATAAACCTGATTGTGTTAGTATCTTTCCGATACACGTCAATTTCTATTATATTTTTGCTATTCCTGACTACCAGAGTATCTAAAAATGGAAGTTGGCCGTTAACTTCTTGTTCTACAGTAAAGTTAATGGTGTTGAATTTAGAATTCAAAACGAGAAGAAAATCTTGAATACTGCACTTCTTGGTGTCAAAAATAGCAAAAATATCGTCGACATACCTAACTCAGAAATAATATTGTTAATAAAAATTATTAATTACACATTAACGATAGAAAGGAAGCAAATTTTCTTGCAATTCACTTAATATCAATGTGCTATAGATAAGTTGCCGAGCATACAGGTAATTCATCAGTTATATGAATAACAGTGTATTATTACATTTATTTTCTACAATGAGTATTAGATTTATTTTGGACGGTAGCCAATAGCAACGCTGTTATTTTTCAGGCAAAATTGACCAATTTTTATGGGCTTCCATGAAAAACAGAGTTTTTTTCGTTATAATTTTAACCCGATCTATCATAGTAACTAAAGTGGAAAACATTGCGTGTCGATGCCGATATCAAACGCGATAGTAGATATGCGAAAAACTGTACAGGGAAAACACGGAATGTGCTCGAAATTCAAGGGAACATTATCGTATTTTAGTTGGCACGCTAAATAATGCACACTTTTTATTGCAAATTACTTTTGCAACTTGTAACGAGAAAGATATTTACGTTGCCAATTCTTAGCATTAACTATCTTAAGGCCCCAATAATGCAAATACATAATAATCAACTGCAGTGAGACATGCAATATTTCCATTTTCCGACCGAGTCACCTGCACTTTACTGGAACATGTAATAGTTTTCAAAATAAGTAGTTGCGCTTGAACGACTGTTTCGCCTTGACATTATTGCCCACCAGATGTCGTTGGCGTGTTGGTTTTATACCAGTCGGTCATGCAGATCCAAGAAATAGTATATTATTATATAGAAGTTTTATAAGACGTCAAATTGGTCTTATAAAGCCAGTAATCCTCAAAACTTTAGATGTACTATATGGGCAAAACTGGGAGAGCTGAAGATTACTCATAGATTTCAGCTGTTATTTTAGACATACGTTACAGAATATTTCTAAATATTGACGCGTGTTAAAACGAAATAGCATACTTTTCATACGTCTGCTGTATAATTTAAATGGGCAAGACAAAAAACTACGTCTGTTCTTAGAACCATAAGAACGAATGTCAGCGGTAGCAACCTAACCTCCAATTCGAGGGCGAACGTGTGATGTGAACAAGATGTTTTCGTTGGTATGTTTTCACTTTGCTTCTGTTAAACATGCTAATCATGGATATATAAATTAGATAGGACAATTATCACAATTAAATGACAGTATTTTTAATAATTAAATATTAATCTTGAACGAACTACCTAGTAGGCAACTTAATATACACAGCTAATAACCAATTCACGCGGTACGTTCATATCTTGGTTCATATGATTTTAAGCGATGAATCACCTTCAGCTCTCCCAGTTTTGCCTATAGCTTGCTACGTGTATGCTAATATTCAATAAACTGTTTAGGTGTCGTATTTTATAGCGTTTTCGTTGTTTTTTTTTAATGGCATTGATAGAGACATATTCGTATTTATTAGTTAGGATTCTAAAATTGAGACACAACAAACATGAAAATAATAAAAATATTTAAAAAAATACCGAATAGCCCATATTGTTCGTCATTTATTACACATTATTTTAAGTCATTAGCCACGGTTGTGACCTCTGTATGCTCGGCAACTTATCTATAGCATATTGATATAAAGTGAATGGCAAGAAAATTTGCTGCCTTTCTATCGCTTGTTAATGTGTAATTAATAATGTTTATTAAGAATATTATTTGTTTTTATATATCTGTTTCAGAATCATTGAATTTTTATCCTAGAATTTTAGATTTGGTCTGATTGCCAACCAATATTGAAGAATTTTTATTACTTTGTAATATTCTGGAATAAACATTGTTAATTTTTTATAAGAATTTCCAGTTCTTGTTCATCGAGCAAGGCCTAATGTATAATGAGCAACTGGCACCTTTCAAAACCAAAAATACACGCACAAAATGAACACAATTGATAATTTAATTCTATAATCGTGTCAATCGAGCATCCGATAAAAAGTCTTAATAACAAATTGGTAAACAATAAAAGGTGAAAATATTATTTTAAAATGTAAGCACATAAACGGAAAACAATGACTAAATATAAAGAAAAGTTGACAAATTTGAAAATTCTGTGATAACGATAATCGACAACGAAATTCAAAATTGCTATCATTACAATTATACGTAAACACTTAAAAGGCGACAATACTAACTCAACTAGTTAATAATAATTGTTGTTATATATAAACAGTATGAATGGTCTGTGCGACCATAGTAGACAAGTTTTTGAATAAACTCATGTCCGGAAATGTATTGTTTGAACGTTGGAGAGAGTCGGAAGATTGAACCAATTTGACAAACAGCATACGAAAAGTAGTGCCATGTATCATAGGACGGCACTTTTAAAGCCAAACAACATTTGTGCGACTTTTCTTATTATTTATCGTCTTTGAAAGAAGTTAATGAGAACCGTTTTGTAATTTTGATACCAATTTTAGCCAATTTGGGTTATCTTGAATTCTTTTTAGAGACGTTAAACAAATAAAGTTTTACATACAAATTATTTATATCATCTATAATATATTAAGGCTCTATGCAGTACCTAAACGGTGTCAGGTGTGTGGACATGAGTTCGATACCAAAAGTTCAGTATACTTTATCTCTATTTTACACTTATTTTTAACACCCACTATATTTGAGATAAACAGCTGAGCAGTGCAAAAAGGTGAGAAAATTGTTCGGATTATCAAATATTTAAACTAAATACCAGTAAATAAGATTGGACTGTCAATTTTGCAAGCTAAATCGATTCCCAAATTGAGATTTAAGATCACATAAGACGACTCCAGGAAAACGTTTAATCCCACCTTGCGCAAACAAGCAATTTTCTCCGCAAGTGATCGCTCGACAACCCTCAAAAGGAAATATTTACCAACCCCCTTACATAACCCTCATTTTCCATATTTCGTTCGGCATTCGAACATTCGACGTCAGTCGGGTTTGATCGTTTTTCGCACTTGGCGCTTTTCTGACCCCCAGCAGACATCACAGCCGCCTTGTGTTGGTCGATACTCCGGCTGTGGACCTCATAGCAGGCCCTGCTCTTGCCCTATAGGCCGGGGGTGACTCACCCTAGCTATATGCCTGGGCCAATACAGCCCCCTACTACTGCCTGTAATATTATTGGACTGAACCATTTCTGCTACAAGGGGTACGCTTTCAGGTTTCAGGCTGATTGCTTTCAGTCTGCGAAGGTAATTGGACTGGTTTTAGTTTATACAGGGCATTGAATTTGCATTCTTTTGAATATTTATTTCAATTAAAAGTTGCGAAATTCCGTATGAATCATATGAAAAATACGCAATGATCGAATGCTTTATTCAAAGTAATAACAATGCTGAAATTGCATCCGAAACATACTTCAATCGTTATCCAGAAAGAACACAACCTCACAAATCTATTTTTGGGAGATTAAAAGAAAATCTCATCAATCACGGGTCATTTAGTATGCCAAGGCCCAGACATTACCATATTGAAAATGCTGAAGAAGCTGCCACCAACACAGCTGCAGCCGCAGTTGCAAATCCCTCAACTCCAACTCGTGAAATAGAAACTGAATCTGGGGTATCACGACGTCGAGCTTTGAGAATCCTCTCTAAGCATAAATTTAGGCCATATACTCTAAGAAAACAACATCATTTGCAACCAACAGACCCTCAGCAACGAATGGAGTTTTGCCAGTGGTACCGTGAAAATCTTCAGCAGAATCCATTATTTTTTAAAAAAGTTATTTGGACTGATGAAGCCTACATCAGCAGTGCCGGAATTTTTAATAGGCACAATGAGCACTATTGGTCTGATGTCAATCCTCACCGTACCGTCAACGTGCAAAACCAAGGACGTTTTGGTTTTAGTGTTTGGTGTGCCGTGCTTGGCGAGCGTATTTTAGCATACCATATTTACGAGGAACATCTTAATGGCGACCGGTACTACGATATTGTAAACCATCATGTTGTGATAGAATGTTTGGAGAATTTGCCACTAATGAAGAGGGGGACTATATACTTCCAGCACGACGATGCACCACCTCACAAAATAAGAAGCGTAAAGGGATTATTGAATATAAATTTTGAAAACCGTTGGATTGGAAACAACGGTCCAGTGAGGTGGCCACAACGATCACCAGATCTTACACCTTTGGATTTTTTCTTTGGTGGCACATTAAAAACAAATTATATAAAAGATCACTTAATGACATTCAGGACCTAACGCAGCATTTTGAAGAATGTATCAATGCCGTTCCAAATATATTTATAAACAACGCTCTTCGAAGTATTGCGACCAGATATAATTTATGCATCAATAAAAATGGACATCAATTTGAAAAATGGTTAAAGTAGTTTGTAGTAGGTAATCTTATTTTTTATATTTTTATTCAGGTAATTATCTAATTATTTTACTTCGATTAAAACAATATATCCTGCAATGTTTAACCTTTCAGTTATACCTTCGACATGCCGATATAAAGTGAAGATTGACGACTGGAAATTGTAGGATCACGGCTACATACTTTGATGACAGTTTCTTCAGCGTACCACTTCCATATCACAATGTTCGGCTTTTGGCATATTAATCAACCCGTAATTGATGAGATGTTCTTTTAATCCCAAAAACAAGTTTGTGCGGTCGTGCACTACCTGGATAACGATTGAATTATGTTTCGGATGTTATATCACAAGTATTGTTATTAATTTGAATAAAGCATTCGATTATTGCGCATTTTTCATACTATTCAAACGGCATTCCGTAATTTTCAATTAAAATAAAAGAATGAAATTTTACTAATTTCACTGATTAGTAGTGTCAAATTACTAGTGACATACGCCTACTCAAAGAAATCTCGAAAACAATAATCAAAATGCCTGTGATATAAACTAATTTCATGCTATTCAATAAAACGTTACTTTTGGAATATTTTGGACCAGCATGTTATATATAGTTGAAAAGAGGAAAAAAGGGCCATTTTTTTAAACTGTTCTTATGTAAGGTTACACAATTTATTTCACTAAAATATCCTCTACTATCTTATCCTCTACATTTTAAAACAAAAACATACCATTAGTCCATTTAAAAAACATGAAAACTGCAGTTCTTATTGTTATAATTTAAAACCCGAAATAATTGTGAGATCAACAATATTAAAACAACAAAGATTGTGCAATTTGACCCAATAATATATGGAAAATAACTTCAACAAACTCCAATACCCAATAGAATAAAATAAACTCTCCCGATGTGTGATTTTAGAAATCCCACCCTGCACATAACACACACCAAATACCGTTCAGGTACGATAAATGTACTGGACCGGATGTGTCAGCGCTAGTTTTTATCATTGAATTGCTTATTGTAACATAACTGGTCCATCACAAAAAAAATGCCAATAAAATACACGTAGGTATTTAATACTTTTCTAAAAATTCCATTCTTTTTCAATCAAATTGAGGTCAAACAAGTTAATCTGAAGAGAAAACTTCAAAATCAATACGAGCACTTATGCATAACGCTTTCCTTAAACTATTAACGACGCAAAACAATTGAACCACTCCAACGTCGATAAATATTAAATGCCTCCAATCCACCTTAAAGTTCATGTCTATTTCTGTGTCTCTAAGATGACGTCAAATAACGTCAACAATTGATAAGTCACGTGACATATCCAATCAATAAGACGTGTGATATCTCTTTAGAAAACAAAAGTAGCACGTGTCGTCAGCGACCCCTACACCGCAGCTTTCAGATAATTAGCTTATATATAGGTCTTCCTTTCAAGTCATTTTGACGAATATTAATGATAAAGACCCCTTTGTATATAGACAGGTAAACACTGCAGGTGCACAAGAATTATCCTTTTTACTTATATGACATTTTATTATAAATTTATAACAAAATAAATTATTCTTTCATAACAATATTGTTAGGCCTTACAACTTATGTATTAATGATTCACATTATTTTCACTCTTAATAAAAAAAAAGCTACAATAAGAACAGCAGTGGTTTGTTTACGATTTATATTGAAAATATGGCTGTTTCGATAAATTCAAAAAATCAGCATTTCCTTTAGAGGGAGTTTTATGTCTTGTTAGGGCCTTTATGCTGTTTATTGATACATCATAAACAATCGTAGCAAGTTTCATAAAAATTCTTAGGCTATGTTTACAGTTATGATTTGTTTACGATTTATATTGAAAATATGGCTGTTTCGATAAATACATAAAATCAGCATTTCCTTTAGAGGGAGTTTTATGTGTTGTTAGGGCCTTTATACTGTTTATTGATGCGTCATAAACAATCGTAGCAAGTTTCATAAAAATTCTTAGGTTATTTTTAGAGTTATGCATCGTTTACGATTTATATTGAAAATATGGCTGTTTCGATAAATTCAAAAAATCAGCATTTCCTTTAGAGGGAGTTTTATGTCTTGTTAGGGCCTTTATGCTGTTTATTGATACATCATAAACAATCGTAGCAAGTTTCATAAAAATTCTTAGGCTATGTTTACAGTTATGATTTGTTTACGATTTATATTGAAAATATGGCTGTTTCGATAAATACATAAAATCAGCATTTCCTTTAGAGGGAGTTTTATGTGTTGTTAGGGCCTTTATACTGTTTATTGATGCGTCATAAACAATCGTAGCAAGTTTCATAAAAATTCTTAGGTTATTTTTAGAGTTATGCATCGTTTACGATTTATATTGAAAATATGGCTGTTTCGATAAATTCAAAAAATCAGCATTTCCTTTAGAGGGAGTTTTATGTCTTGTTAGGATCTTTATACTGCTTATTGATGCATCATAAACAATCGTAGCAAGTTTCATAGAAATTCTTAGGTTATTTTTAGAGTTATGCATCGTTTACGATTTATATTGAAAATATGACTGTTTCGATAAATTCAAAAAATCAGCATTTCCTTTAGAGGGAGTTTTATGTCTTGTTAGGATCTTTATACTGCTTATTGATGCATCATAAACAATCGTAGCAAGTTTCATAAAAATTCTTTGGGTATTTTTAGAGTTATGATTTGTTTACGATTTATATTGAAAATATGGCTGCTTAGATAAATTTAAAAAAGCAGCATTTCCTTTAGAGGGAGTTTCATGTCTTGTTAGGGCCTTTATACTGTTTGTTGGTGCATCATAAACAATCGTAGCAAGTTTCATAAAAATTCTTAGGTTATTTTTAGAGTTATGATTTGTTCACGATTTATATTGAAAATATGGCTGTTTCGATAAATTCAAAAAATAGCATTTCCTTTAGAGGGAGTTTTATGTCTTGTTAGGGCCTTTATACCGTTTATTGATGCATCATAAACAATCGTAGCAAGTTTCATAAAAATTCTTTGGGTATTTTTAGAGTTATGATTTGTTTACGATTTATATTGAAAATATGGCTGCTTAGATAAATTTAAAAAAGCAGCATTTCCTTTAGAGGGAGTTTCATGTCTTGTTAGGGCCTTTATACTGTTTGTTGGTGCATCATAAACAATCGTAGCAAGTTTCATAAAAATTCTTAGGTTATTTTTAGAGTTTTGATTTGTTTACGATTTATATTGAAAATATGGCTGTTTCGATAAATTCAAAAAATCACCATTTCCTTTAGAGGGAATTTTATGTCTTTTTAAGGCCTTAATACTGTTTATTGATGCATCATAAACAATCGTAGCAAGTTTCATAAAAATTCTTAGGTTGTTTTTAAAGTTATGATTTGTTTACGATTTATATTGAAAATATGGCTGTTTCGATAAATTCAAAAAATCTGCATTTTCTTTAGAGGGAGTTTTATGTCTTGTTAGGGCCTTTATACTGTTTACTGATGCAACATAAACAATCGTAGCAAGTTCCATAAAAATTCTTAGGTTATTTTTAGAGTTATGATTTGTTTACGATTTATATTGAAAATATGGCTGTTTCGTTAAATTAAAAAAATCAGCATTTACTTTAGAGGCAGTTTTGTGTCTTGTTAGGGCCTTTATACTGTTTATTGTTGCATCATAAACAATCGTTGCAAGTTTCATAAAAACTCTTAGGTTATTTTTAGAGTTATGATTTGTTTACGATTTATATTGAAAATGTGGCTGTTTCGATAAATTCAAAAAAACAGCATTTCCTTTAGAGAGAGTTTTATGTCTTACTAGGGCCTTTATACTGTTTATTGTTGCATCATAAACAATCGTTGCAAGTTTCATAAAAACTCTTAGGTTATTTTTAGAGTTATGATTTGTTTACGATTTATATTGAAAATGTGGCTGTTTCGATAAATTCAAAAAAACAGCATTTCCTTTAGAGAGAGTTTTATGTCTTACTAGGGCCTTTATACTGTTTATTAATGCATCATAAACAATCGTAGCAAGTTTCATGAAAATTCTTACTTTATTTTTAGAGTTATGATTTGTTTACGATTTATATTGAAAATATGGCTGTTTCGATAAATTCAAAAAATCGGCATTTTCTTTAGAGGGAGTTTTATGTCTTGTTAGGGCCTTTATGCCGTTTATTAATGCATCATAAACAATCGTAGCAAATTTCATAAAAATTCTTTGGTTATTTTTAGAGTTATGATTTGTTTACGATTTATATTGAAAATATGGCTGTTTCAATGAATTCAAAAAATCAGCATTTCCTTTAGAGCGAGTTTTATGTCTTGTTAGGGCCTGTATACCGTGTATTGATGCATTATAAACAATCGTAGCAAGTTTCATACAAATTCTTAGGTTATTTTTAGAGTTATGATTTGTTTACGATTTATATTGAAAATATTGCTGTTTCGATAAATTCAAAAAATCAGCATTTCCTTTAGAGGGAGTTTTGTGTCTTGTTAGGGCCTTTATACTGTTTATTGATGCATCATAAACAATCGTAGCAAGTTTCATAAAAATTCTTAGGGTATTTTTAAAGTTATGATTTGTTTACGATTTATATTGAAAATATGGCAGTTTCGATAAAATCAAAAATCAGCATTTCCTTTAGAGGGAGCTTTATGTTTTGTTAGGGCCTTTATACTGTACTATTGATGCATCATAAACAATCGTAGCAAGTTTCATAAAAAATTCTTAGGTTATTTTTGAGTTATGATTTGTTTACTACTAATATTGAAAATATGGATTAGATCATTAACATCAGTTTTCTTTTCTCTTTTTCAGGACGTAGCCTTCATCAACCCAGCCAACGTAGTCTTCGTGTACATGCTAGTCAGAGAACTGGTAGAAGAAGACATAGAATGCGAGCAAGACTTGCAAGCAGTCGTCCTAACGTGTCTTTATCTCAGCTATTCATACATGGGTAACGAAATCTCTTACCCATTGAAGCCATTCCTCGTAGAAGATTCGAAAGAAAAATTCTGGGATAGATGTTTGGACATAGTGAACAGACTGTCATCCAGCATGCTTAGAATAAACGCAGAACCAAACTATTTCACAGAAATCTTCACTGAACTCAAGTCCTGCGGTATTGGAACTATAACCACGAACAACATGGCAACCATGGCCTGTCAAACAGTCCCAGTTGTCCCTTGCACCACAGGCACGACAGCAGCTTGACCCAAAGAACAAATTGTAAAGTTAACTTTAACTGACACTCCGACAGTACCGTGTGAAGTTTAACACGTAATTTAGTGCCATCTATCGGACTCGAGCGTCATCTATCGGTGTCCAACGCCATCTCTCGGACAATTCCCGAAGCTTAAAACGTCAATCATCCAAAAAAAACTAATCTGTCATCATCAGGGATACATTTTTTTGAGTTGATGATTGTTTGTAATCGGTTATGGTTATATTAGAGAAACTGCACAGTTTATATTTGACAGATACGTCATCTTCCAAGTTGTTGAAGAGGTTATTTAAGAGAAAATAAGTGACTTTGATCTTCTGCGTATAAATATACCTATTTCGTCGTTTGTAAAACAAAATGTGTTCATTGCCGTGTTAATATGCCGCGTCACGTGGTATAAAGAGTTTGATTTGTATGCATTTCTAGCGTAAGAGAGACAAAGAAAGAAGATAGTTTTATTATGTGGTGAAGTGAGGTTATGAAATCTTGAAATCGTATTGCGTATTATAGTTTCGAAGGATTCGTTGTTTGGTTTTAATGGTTTAAAGTCTGGTCGTTTGTTGTTAAAATGTTATGTTTCGTATGTTTTCTTGTTCGGAACTTTATTTTCAAATCTTGTTTTGCCGATTTCTAGATTCATTTTACCACATACGAGAATATATTCGTTGAGATTATTTGATAACTCGAATCTAGTATAAGAAAAAATATACTGTGTCCCAAAAAATGAAATATTTGCACTGTTATTTTTTGGTCCACAGTGTATATACAGGATGAGTCACTAAATTCGCGGTGGTGGATACTGCATTTATCTTAAGAAACAGGTAGCATCTAATATACAAGTTATTCCATTTAAAAATCTCAAGTAAAAGCAAATAGCAAATGTTAAAACATTTCCTTTTGTGGAAAATATTTATTTCCATTTCTAAAGATAAATGTAGTATCAACTACTGCGTCTCTAGTGACTCACCCTGTATATAATATCTTGTACATACGGTTTTGGAAGCGGAATCCATAGCATAAAAGCAGGCTGTTTGATTTCGAATATTTCAACTAATAGTCTAGACACGAGGTATAGTTTTACCTAAACAAAAAAGGCGATTTAGAACTGCTTACACAGTTTAAAACATTTGTAAAAAGAACTGATTTGGGTGCCATCTACCCAAAAATGTCAAACTATCCCAAAGTTTCAAAACTCCGTCATTTTTTGTATTTAGGTAATCCTATTTGTGTCTAGACTACAAAAAATCAGTGCTCATTGTAGCACAGAATTAGTAAGGGAGGTAGTTAGAATTTTTTAGGTTAAGTGAGGTCGGAATGTGCAATATTTGTTAAGGAGATGACAGCTAAGCCGCCATTTTGAAGTTACTATTCGATCGCATTTGTATAACGACCTACATTACCGACTGACCGCAAAATTTTGACAAGTAGAGTTTCATATTGAAACGGTATCAATTACTGATGACAGAACATAGTTTTGTGTGAGAAATCTGTTTGATAAACAACTGTAATACAATCTAATTAAATATTTTTACGCGATGAGTCGAAATTGTGATCGAAAAGTGACTTAGAATGTAGCGGTTTCGGCGAAATAGTAAAAATCATAGTGTTAGATTATTTAAAAAGAAACCAATTGATAAATCTTTGCGAAGATCTCAATTTTTCTTGTTAGCAACTTTTAGATTTGACCATATTTTCTATTAGTCAAATCTTAAAAAAAATGATCTAAGTTCCAAACTTGTTTGATCTAGTCATTAGAAAGTAATTTAAAAAAAAACGGACTTATAAACATCATCAAATTTTGGAATCAACTCTGATTTTATAGAACAAAGAAAACAAAATGTCTGTCTTCGATGCCATTCGAAAACTGCACTAAACATTTTGGTACGGCGAAAAACTTTTTAAAAAGAAGTAAAACGCGATTAGTACATTAAAAAATACTTGAAATCCGAAAAAAAAAAAACTTTAGCGAAATAAGTATAAGTGTTGCGAAGCGTGTGTATGTCGTTCGTGTTTTGTTTTACCCCCCGTTGTTCCGTTGTTTCACCCGCTTATTGATGTTTTCTCTTTGAAGAAAAGAACAAAAACCCGAGATATTTTTATAAACGAAAAAGAAAATGAACACTGAGAATATTGTAAGCAAAAAAAAAAAAAATAAAAAAAGCAGTGTGATATTAAAAAATTGTTTAGTAAGTAAGTATGTATATGTAAGAAATGTTTCTCCGTTTTGTTTCAACCTTAACTTACTTTTTGATTGTTTTTTGACATAATGAGATGTATGAAAGTGATGTTAAATATGGAAAAAAATAAACGTAGTATTGAAATAGACTTGTATTTATTATTTTACAGGTACTATCGTGGCCATATATTATGTCCCCTCTTTTGAAGTCCATTTTCTCGCAAATCTAGGGGCGAAAAAAATTTAAAAAATTCTGACCCTGTCCTTGATTAATATGCTACAACTCATAAAAATTAGAAAGCTGTATATGTTGGCGTTTTCCCGACTTTTCCAAATTAAGACGAATTGGCGCTGTTTTTGCCCCGTGAATTTTATTCGTATAACTTTAGCAATTAATTAGCATTTTTGTAAAATCATTGAATTTGTGCTTGACCCACAAAAAGCTATATTATGCAATGCCAGCAATTCCTTTATTTGAAGAGCTAGAATAATGAAATATAGACTATAGGCTACCCACTAATTCATAGGTTTAAAGCTTATTACATAATCATTGTTTATCTTGCATTTTCCCTACAAAAGATCGAGTTGAAGCGTCTCATGATTGCTGCAATTGACGCGGTGCTCTTCGGTCTTTCGGGCAAGCGGGGGAAGGGATCGACAGCGACGCTGCAAGTAGTGGCGGATGACACGTGCATTAGTTACTAGGAGGACAGTGTTTACGGACACAATACATATAACGACACGGCGATTATGCCTCGCCAAAGAAATTTAGATATCCGGCGACAGATTACCGAATTAAAAACTAATGGCGAAATGCGTCAATAAGATAACAGAACCACGAATAGGCATTTGGAAGTCCCATGGAAATTCTTGGCAATTTAAATCGGTTTTCGGGATTAGCGTTTAAAATTAATGAACGATCTGCAAAGTAAAATCTATGTGTCTACAAATTTACGATGCTAAATTTGTAAAAGTTTTTTGATATTTCTAAGTTTTATACGCTCAGAGCTAAGTTTGTAATATACGTAATATATCAAGAGTTGTATTTATTTTATATTGTTTGTGCATGTATTTAAATATTATTGATAAATAAACTGTTGAAACTGTTATAATAGTTTGAATATTTATATAACAAAATCAGGCATACTTTTTAAATGTTTTTTGGGTTTATCAAGCAAACTTAATTTAGTATTCACCACTAATCGGAAAATCTGCTAACTCCATATTATTAGATCTATCCGCTTCCATCAAAATCTTGTTTACAACCTTATTGTATAAAACTGAAGAAAACATAAACGCCAATCGATAGAAGAGATTTCTCTCGTACCGGGTCACATTATAATCAAAATTATGCAAAAATTAAGAATTTAATTGTTAGTTTAAATTACTACCTTGACAAGTTATTGTTCATTTTGTGTATTGATAATAAGCTGCCCCAGTTCTCTCAGCTGTGTCGGTTCTCTCCGACATGACAGCACCGCTAACGCCTCCCTTCCCCGCAGCACACCAAAGACCGTAGAGCGTCGGAATTCACGCGGAGTTTCAGCACGATCTTTTGTATGAAAAATGCAAGATAAACAATGATTATGTAATAAATTTTAAACCTATGAATTATTGGGTAGCCTATAGTCTATATTTCATTATTCTAGCTTTTCTAATAACGGAATTGCTGGCATTGCATAATATAGCTTTTTGTGGGTCAAGCACTAATCCAATGATTTTACAAAAATGCACATTGAAAACTACTATTCCGCAGGTGATTTTACTTTTTAATTCGTTGAAATCGCCCCTAGTTCTGTGAGAAAATCGAAGTCAAAAGAAGTGACATAATAGATGGCCACGATAGTACATTTAAACAATTACAAGTTTGCAAATAATTATATTCTCTCTAAGTTGTATAGGAAAGTAGATATGTATATTGAAAAAACTTAATTCGTTTGTTTAATTATATATTTTTATTGGTAATACTGAACGAAACATTACAACAAATCGAAGAAATAATCCAAACCTTGGCCGAGTTCCCAAATTGAAACACTAACTCCTAATTTATTTATCAACTTTATCCTTTCGTTTATCGAAAACAAAGTCGGAAAGAAAATAACGTGTTTCCCATCGGATTCCCTGCAAAATAAAAAAAATTAGACAAATTAACAAACTAAAGAAATAACAAATAAAAAATTTATAAATTACCTAACTTCAAAGTAGTGCTCTTGTGATTTTTCATCCATCATCAACTTTCCTTTATAATTCTGCAAAAGCTTCACATAATCATTGCTGGTTATTGCCCCACCGCCAGATGGCGTAAAGTCATAACCGTAAAAGTTGAACCCGGTAAATATTTTCTCACGTTTCTCTTTATTAGGAGCCAACATTTTAATGCAATCTTCAATCCATAGTATAGGAGCGTTAGGTCCTATAAAATAAAAGAGTAAATAAAACAAATTGAATTAAAAGGAAAAATAAATTGAAACCAAAAAATACCTGGTCTGTGAACGCTAGAAAAGTCGTAGGTCATAAGAGAAAATCCGCTGACGTATTCGTAGAGATCGTCGAATAATTTTTGGTCGAACAGCAGATTTTTTGAACGCATCGGGGGAATTACAAGAATTACCTCTAGCTTCTCTTTTTTCAATCTAATAGCTAAAAAAAGCAATAAATAAAATAAAACGTGCAATTCTTGTAAGCATTTGATAAAAAATTTGACCAATTCCACAAATATTTGTACAATACAATAAATATTTGAGCAATGCAAAAAATTACTTGTGCATTAAAAAAATAAATGTGCAATAAATTTATATAAATATACGTCAGAAATTATACTGATATATATTTATATACATATATTTAAATGTTCCTTTAATAATATATTTGTACACTTGCAATATAATCAATAAGAACATAATAAGAAGCTTAAAAAATAATTGTTCATTGAAAAAAATACATTTCCAATAGTTTAAATAATTCAGTTATTAATCGTTGTTATTAATCTTTCGATGGTTCACTCCAATCGAACGAACGATGTCATTTCTTGTTCCGATTTTTTTCCAGTTTAAGAAATTTACCTTAAACTAACGAAATATTTAGGTACGATGTTGTTCCATCATGAAGTGCATGTACGCCATAGATTGCGTCTCGGGTAAAACATCTCGAGTTTGTATTGAGCTGTGACAACGGTAATATGGTCGTTTTTGTCTTTTTTTTTATGGCACAATTATTCCTTTTTTTGCTTTTTTAGTGGAAAAGTTGTGTCAAAAAGTGCACTGTAAAAAATCTATTTTATAATATGGGTTGGGCTATGTGAACTATATTTGGCATAACCGAAAGACGTACAAGTAATATTCATTTTGTCCATGACAAGAAATTGAATATTTAATATTCTAAGAAGTTTCACTGAATATTTCATCAATTTTCAACAATAAATAACGGTTTACTTGAAGACGCATTTAGAACTGGGTATACAAGTCATTATATTTTGTAAACAATAATCGTTTTATTTAAAATGCAAACAGTTAGTCTATTTGAATAATAAACATCCATGACGTATGAACTCTACAGTTATCCAATTTTATCTTAAAGAAGAAAACAAAAAATCATCAAAATATTTGTTGGCCTTAATATAAAAAATGGAACATTTGGCTCGATCAAATTATTTCTTTTGCCGTGACTATTCTTGAAACATTCTACAAGACCGTTGAGATTGAAGATGGAAGAGCAAGTTATTATCTTAATGGAGTTTAAATTTGTTTATTATTGATGTCAATACGCACACTTTGACACCTTCTAAACCGATAATTTAGGTTTTCTACTTGTAAGGTAAAATTTGAAAACGTCGATCATGTTTCAGGGTAAAAAATATTGTCCAATCAAGTATATTTAATGCACAATATTTAATATTTTAATGCTCAAAGTATCTATTTTAATGCACATATCTATTCAAATAATGCGCGCTTAAATCGCACGCATATTTTTATGTTATAAATTATGAATTACCCAAAAACTAACCTATTTCTTGAACTAAATTAACCAATAGTTCATTCTGGACACGACCGACAACTTGCGACCACAGCTCCAAAACATAACCGTCAAATTTGTATTTCTTTGCGGTGTTTATAAGTCGTTCGGAAAAAGCTATCCATTCTTTTTCTTCGGTTACTAGATCCATAAAATCTTTAGCACTCCACGCTTCAAAAATTATTCTCGGAACCACTAAAAAAAAATCAATACAATGTGTAAACATTCAATCATTATTCTTATTTTTAATAATTCTGATCGTTTTAAGACAAAATAAAACAATTGTTTTTGCACAAAATTGCGTCTACAACCAACGTTATTGATTTCCGACGAAATTTCTACTATACTTTTTAGATTCCGGCTCTCCCCAGCTTTCTTAACGTCAGCCATCCAAGTAGCGTCCACATCATGTAATCCCGTAACATCGTAATTCTCCTTCATAATTTTCTTCGTCTGGAGCCAAACAGGGCTGATATGCGTGAATTTCTTAGCAAATAAGAACGCCGCGTTGTATCCATTATTATTCCACTAAAAACACTACAAAATTACAGTAAAAAATCGAAAATGTTTATATTCAAACCTTACGGGTGTAACATAACCTAGAACTTTTCCTTCGATTCTAGTCTCTTCAGTTTTTGAAGAGAACGCTTTGTAATTAGTCAAGATTTCTTTAGCGCTTGGTGCTTCCGCTACTAAGTTTTTGTCGAAAACGTTGTAATCCTGCGGACCTAACCTCAAAGTTTCGGCTTTATCTTTCTTCTCGGTTTTCGGCGATTTTGGGGTTAACGTACAATCGGTTAGAAGAAATATGTGGAAAAGGGTGAATACTATCTTAGAAAACATCGTGGGTCTCCTATATTTCTTGAAGTATGATGAAAAAATTGAGAAAACAAGACATAAGATAAGATAGCTATGCTAATTTTTGAATCATCGTAGTGTAAACATAAGATTTTACTTGGTTACTAAATAGATTTGTTGTTGAATTTCGGCTTAATTTCCTTAAACAGTCGTTTTTTCATTGCAATCTGCTGTAAATGTTTATAAATAAACCATAATTTAAGTTTTTTTGTTTTAGAACGTACCCTAATAAAATACAGGGATCTTTATTTTATAACCTCCAATTGTTTTGTTTAGGGTTCGCTGGTATTCTCATAGATGGCAGCACTACAAACTATTCAAGAATTATTTCATCCTCTGATAAAATTATATCCAACACATCTATATTTTAGTTAGAAGATAAAAACAGCATTACTTTTAAGACGACAATATCTAATCATTTGATCCTCAGATCTCTAGTGTGAAACTCCTAAAAAACATGCGAATATTAATCATTTTAACTAAAATATTCTTAATTTGCTATGCTACAGTTTTTGACAAAAATCTACTTGAGAAAACTCCTCATGCGTCAGAAATTTTGCATAATTTTGATAAATTTGATTTAAACGTGGAATCCAGAATTGAAAATAAAGTGATAGGTTTTGTGTCCCAAGTAAGTTCTAGACTACAAATAGGTAATTTATTAAATATTATATATATATAATTATATTCTCTATATTTTAGAGCAAGGAAAGTTATGAAGATGCGACAATATTCACGAAAAAGTTCACTTATATCAGCCCGGTCTGGTTTAATATCAAAAGAACTGGTGATAGAGCATATTCAGTGAGTGGTGTTGAAAATTTTGATAGAAAATGGATTGAAAATATGATGGAAACTAGAAGAGATATAAAAAGTTGTTCTTCATTAAAAAGAAATCTAAAAAATATGATTTTGATATTCAATTTTTCAGTTGTTCCAAGAATGACTTTCAAAGGTTGGACTCCGAAAGATTTTCTTATGTTGGCAACATCTGATTATGAATTGATAAGTTTAGGGAATGAGCTAGTCCACTTCTCCCAAAGTTTTTATTTCCACGGATTAGTCCTGGATATTTGGTCGGAATTTTCAGGAAAAATACCTGATCAAATACTTATTCTACTCACACAAGAATTATGTAAAAATTCTAGGTATATTTATCCGAAAAATCGATAATTACAGTTTAAAATTTACAGGTGTTAGGTTACGGACGAATTATTTTGAAGCTCTCTTAATTATTTCCCCAAATTTCGGCTATTTTAACAAGAATTTATTCAAGGATTTAGCTGAATTTGCTAGTGCTTTCAGCTTGACACCTTTTGAATTTCCCGCGCAATGTTCAAACCCAACAACAGGCGTACCAATTCGGGTTATCGAAGAATTCATTACAGATATTTGTACTGAGGAACGACACAGACGTTTAATCTTACTTGGTTTGAATTTATATGGATATAGTTATACGAAAACAATGAGAAGAATTATCAAGAAAGATGAATATTTAGACTTGCTAGAGAAATATGATGATTATTTAAAATATGATGACGTTTCAGCAGAAAACTACTTTGATATAAGGTTTGTAAATACTAAAAACCCTAAATGCAACCGGAAATAAGTAATCGTTTATTGTTTTCAGAATAAACAATGAAGATCATAGAATAATATTCCCGACGTTGTACACAATAAACGAAAGAATACAATTAGCTAATAAATTAGGAATTGGGTTAAGTGTTTGGGAATTATCAGATGGATTGGAATATTTTTATGAATTATTGTAATATTGATTTACTTATTGATTAATTGGTTAGATGCTCGCTATACACCGGAACATATTTGGTTGCCTACCGCGATTTGTCATTTCTCCAGTAAATAAAGTAATACCGCGCGATTCGGTCAAATTTTATACTTCAATAACGATTCGGTGCATCAGTGAAATAAAAACTAGTTTAACAATTAGTTTAATTAATTAATTTAGTGTTGTGCTTGTTCTTCAACGTATGGTATCGATTTTGTCGCCAACCTGACAAAATGCAGTGCCAGTGGTTTGTTTATGTGATATTGTGTGATTATTTTGTTAGAACTTGTGATTGTGTGTGTGTTTATTTATCAAATTTCATCGGGCGATGGTAAGTTAGTTTCTCTATAATATTTGAATTAATTATTTCATAGATTTGTGTATTTACCCTTGTAAACATTAACATAACTCAACATAACCTAAAAGGTTAACCAAAAACACCGGTTGATGAGAGATTTCTTTCGTCTTTTTTGATATTTCGACACAGGATATGGCGTAAATAAGAATTAGAAATAAAATTTCGAAAGACTTTTATATAAAACATAAATAACAACTAGGCTATCCCACTTTTCACGACAAGTAGGTACAAAAACATTAAGTAAGTAGTTATTTCGACAATAACAAGCAATTTAAGGTTATGCTGCTTCGACTTCTTGTTCTTGGAACATTCTCATACCCATCATAGACTGTGGTCCTTTAATTAATCTATGAACAATCGCCCAGTTCAATTTCGCTGGTATATAACTGAAAATAAACGAGAAATTTAATAGAATTTAGCGAGAAAAACTGGATAAAACTTACTTTTTGAGTGGTAACATGAATCTAGACCAAAACGGCATCGTTACAAAAACTTCTCTGCGCTTAATAGCTGTAATAATCCGTTTAGCAACATCTTTAGCTTCTAACATTGGCATATTTTTGGGTTTGCAGCCCTCAAACATTCCAGTATTGATGAAATATGGGCATACTAGAGTCATGTTGATACCTCTGTGACCATGTGTCTGAAAAAAATGCGAGAAAAATAGTAAATTTGTATGAACATTTATAAATTGGGGTTAGGTTATGTTAGATGTATCCATGGTTACTAGGTTTATAATGAAAACTGTGTATTATAACACCGAAAACGGTGTGACAATGTGTGTATTATGAAACTAAGGTAGGAAATAGTATATTATAATACAAGTTTTATAAGACAGAAATTGGCGCACGAGGTGTTTTGGGCACGACGAGCGTAGCGAGGAGTGCCCAAATGGAACGAGTGCGCCAATACGTCTTATAAAACGAGTGTTATATACTATTTTTTCTACTTTGCGACATTAATTTTACATAAATTTCGAAAATTGCGACTGTCATCTTACAATCTAGAATAGTTTTACATTCAACAGTTGGTAGTTGGCGTAAAATTCACAAATACGATTGACGCGAGCCAATACCCATTGAGATGTCAGCCTTATTTGGCACAAGACGTCACAATCTTCAATCTCGGAAAATTAAAAGTTACTAAAAGTTTGTGGTCTAGTGTTTTCATAACGACACCGAAAGCGGTTTCGTTATGAGTTTATAACGAACGCAAAGTAGAAAAATGTATTTTTTGTTGTTGTTTGTGCTATTTTCTGGTTATACTTACTCTTAGTTCTGTGAGTAGGCTCTCATGGAATCCTATAGTTGCATGTTTACTGGCGCTGTAGTCAGTGCATTTGTAAGTTCCTAGCATACCTGTCAAACTGCTAACTGTGACGATGTGTCCTTTTCCATTTTTGAGCATGTCTCCCAAAAAGGCTTTCACAGTCTGGAATGGAAATATTGCATTTGAGAACAAAATAAAATCTTTACTTTTAGCAATTTGTACTAACAATCATGGGCGCCGTTACAAAATGTTCTAGGGGGGGGCAAGATTTTTCTAGTAATAAAAGGTGACGTAGTCAGAATGACTATACTATTAATTATTTTGGAGCGTTTTAGTTGTTTTATTTGTATCTATATATTTGTTTCAGAATCATTGAACTTTTATCCTAGAATTTTAGTTTTTGTCTGATTGCCAACCAATATTGAAGAATTTTTATTACTTTGTAATATTCTGGAGTAAACATTGTTAATTTTGTATAAGAATTTCCAGCTCGTGTTCATCGAGTAAGGCCTAATGTATAATGAGCAACTGGCACACCTTTCGAAACCAAAAATACAGGCACAAAATGAACACAATTGATAATTTAATTCTATAATCGTGTCAATCGAGCATCCGATAAAAAGTCTTAATAACAAATTGGTAAACAATAAAAGGTGAAAATATTATTTTAAAATGTAACCACATAAACGGAAAACAATGACTAAATATAAAGAAAAGTTGACTAATTTGAAAATTCTGTGATAACGATCATCGACAACGAAATTCAAAATTGCTGTCATTATTATTATACGTAAACACTTAAAAGGCGACAATACTAAGTCAACTAGTTAATAATAATTGTTGTTATATATAAGCTGTATGAATGGTCTGTATGACCATAGTAGACAAATTTTTAAATGAACTCATGTCCGGAAATGTATTGTTTGAACGTTGGAGAGAGTCGGAAGATTGAACCAATTTTACAAACAGCATAGGAAAAGTAGTGCCATGTATCATAGGACGGCACTTTTAAAGCCAAATAAAATTTGTGTGACTTTTCTTATTATTTATCGTCTTTGAAAGGAGTTAATGAGAACCATTTTGTAATTTTGATACCAATTTTCTCCAATCTGGGTTATCTTGAATTCTTTTTAGAGACGTTAAACAAATAAAGTTTTACATACAAATTATTTATATATTCTATAATATATTAAGGCTCTATGCAGTACCTAAACGGTCTCAGGTGTGTGGACATGAGTTCGATACCAAAAGTTCAGTATACTCTATCTATATTTTACACTTATTTTGAACACCCACTATATTTGAGATAAACAGCTGAGCAGTGCAAAAAGGTGCGAAGTACAGTAGAGCGTCGATAATCCGAACTAATTGGGGCCGAAGGTGATTCGGATTATTAAATATTGCAGCTAAATAGTGGAAAATACGAGTATTGGATAGAAGATATAGGCAAAACTGGGAGACCTGAAGATTACTCATAGATTTCAGCTGTTATTTTAGACATACGTTACAGAATATTTCTAAATATTGACGCGTGTTAAAACGAAATAGCATACTTTTCATACGTCTGCTGTATAATTTAAATGGGCAAGACAAAAAAGTACGGCTGTTCTTAGAACCATAAGAACGAATGACAGCGGTAGCAACCTAACCTCCAATTCGAGCGCGAACGTGTGATGTGAACAAGATGTTTTCGTTGGTATGTTTTCACTTTGCTTCTGTTAAACATGCTAATGATGGATATATAAATTAGATAGGACAATTATCACAATTAAATGACAGTATTTTTAATAATTAGATATTAATCTTGAACGAACTACCTAGTAGGCAACTTAATATACACAGCTAATAACCAATTCACGCGGTACGTTCATATCTTGGTTCATACGATTTTAAGCGATGAATCACCTTCAGCTCTCCCAGTTTTGCCTATATAAAACAGACGCAACATTATTAAGACATTATTAATATTTATATTCGTGTTATATTAACCATCTGCGAGTTTATGTTAATATAATTTAAACAATTTCGCAAAAAGTGTATCGACCTTACCCAATAATGCGACAGGATATTCACTTGGAAAGTCTTCTCGATCATATAATCTGGTATATCCAAAAAAGTGTTACCACATACGACGCCGGCGTTGTTGATTAACACGTCGACAGTTCCAACTTCTGATTTCACCAAATCTGCGTTTTTGTAAACGTTTTTTCTATCTGTTACGTCAACGACATAAGTGTGAATCTTGTGGTCTTCTTTTTCAATTGTTTCCTTCACTTCATTGAGTGCTAAAAATGGTAGAAAATCGAAAGTTAGTAGACAAGAAAGAGCATAACGACCAGATGCGTTATTGTGTAAATTTAATAAGACCAATCTTCATCCAGATGCGCTTTTGTGAGTTCAGTTGCAATTATTTGTGTTATAAAAGCGTTGCAGTTTGTTCTATGTATATGTAGTCATTGTAGCGGAGAAAAGATGTTGGAATTAGAAAGTTGTTGGAGATGTAATGTTATCCTTAGCAATTAACAGTTTTTTGTCTTTTTATAGACTTCAATCTAAGCGGTAAATTCAAAATATTTCCCTAGCTGTTTACGATTTGGGTGGTTGTTTGGCATAACGGCAGCTTGTCAGGTATGAAGGAAAAATAAGACTATAGATAATTGATAAGTTGCCACACAGTAGCTGAAATAGTCATTTTGAACGCGCAAAACTATTTTTTTGCACTAAAATTGAGTGAGATCAGAAATACGTATTTGGGTTTGTATATCTGAACAATTGGTATGAAAATGCACTAACTTTATAGTTATTTTGTATATTCCAGTGGCGTCGCGAGAAGCTTTTGGCATACCGTGTACTGAAGAAAGTACAACACATGGGAAATATATTAAAAAATATATTACCAATTTCTTAGAAAATTTTATTCCTCATAAAAGTGCCTGGATTGTCTTAAACCTAAAATGTAAATATTAAAATGTATCTGCTTGCATATACCGGGTGTTACTAAAGCTGTGAAAAATACTTGTATGCAGTATCTTTATGTTGAAAGCTATGCAAAAACATTATTTGAAACAGTATTTAGAAATATTATAGTTCTCTAAATACAAAATTATAATATCTTTCTCCGTTGCATATACCGGGTGTTGCCAAAAAGATGAATAGGTATATGTCTTAAGAGTAAGTACCTTCATTTTTCAATCTATACAAAAATGTTATTTGAAAAGGTTATTAAGATATGTCAGAAGGAATTTTAATATGAATTTATAGTTCGACGTTGCATATACCAGGTGTTGCCAAAAATAACTTAACACTAAATTACCTTTATTTTGAACAATACGCAACGTTTGTTTGAAAATAATATTTAGAAACACCATAAAAGAAAACATATACAGTGTGTCTCACGGGACTTTGAATTGTATGGGTACTTTTGTTATTAATAGAGATACTTAACAGAAAGTCGGTTAAATGGGCAAATTACTCAGAAAGAAATGATGAATCCAAACATGTATAAAACCAATATGGCGTCCATAAGAAAAACAAAAGTTTTGATTGTTTCTGGCGAATCCATCTAACGTCTCGTGAGACACTATATACAGTATCATTGATTTTACGTATGTAATATAGTCAGAAAACTATGTTTTGACTTTATCATACATATGATAAAATATAAACCTTTTCGGCTCTAAGTTTGGTCATTAAACTACTAAATATAAACTTTATAATTAGAAGTTTCATGACCAAACTTAGACTAAATGGTTTCCAAGCTATGAATGATGTGAAAAAACCAAAAAATGTAATTTTTTAATTATGGTCATAACTTCTTTATTTGTGATCCCATCAAAAAAGAGTTTTGCCAATATAAAGGCACTTTTTGTCTACAATTTGATTATGTCAGTTTAAATTTTTTTTCGTCAATGAATACGTCAGAAACAAACGAAATTGTTGTTTTTCTTATGGACGCCATATTGGTTTTATATACATGTTTGGATTCAGATTTTTTCCTGAGTCATTTAATCGTCGGTCCTAGTTAGTACACCGGAATAGATGGCAGCACTTTACCACTGCTGACTTCCAACAAAATATGCCTGTTTTTCGTACATAATTTCCCGTGACAGTTTGCGTCTAAATATTTTTTCTTACCGATGGAGAAAAGACGGTCTAAATGCTGATATGGGGTTTTGATCAGAACTCGCTTCCATTTTCCCGCTATAAATTAGACAAAACAGGTGACTTTTACCGTTTTTTACTATATTTTTCTATAAGGATTCATTAAAAATATTTTTTTGCTCTTATTGACACTTGGATTATCTCCATATCTATATCCAAATTTCACGATCATATGTCACAGCGTTCACGGGACGTTTGTGTTGAAAAAATGCACTAATTATTACCGCTGTACAAGCCAACTTAAGGCATTTATTCCAGTGAGAACAATAAATATTTATATGATATCAAAATGCAGAGCTTTGAGCGTCCAGATTGAGTGTATCAACCAGTGTGTGCCGTTGTGCCAAGCAAACTCCCACGAAGGGGTTGTTGGTACAACTAACCTTTCGGTAAATCCGATATATTTATTTGGTAATTAGCGCTTTTAATTCCTTTGGTATCCACCAGTATGATGTTTACATTGTACCGTAACAAGGAGAAAGTGCTAAAGTCAGCAGCGAAAGCAAATCTTTTCAATGAAAGTGAATGCATTTCTTGTTTCGTGTTCTTTATTTTTTTCTTCCTGTTTTGACCCCCACGTCTTTTTCATATATCATGATATAATAATATACTTTCTATTGACATTTTGATATTTTTTATTGCTGATGGTCGTACACTAGTTTGCAAATATTATACTTTTTTAACGGTTTTCTTACCTTTTTCGTTTATATCCCATATGACCACTTTGGCATTGGCCCTTGCCAACCTCAGGGCTAATTCTTTACCGACACCGCCAGCGCCACCTGTCAATAAGACCACTTTTCCTCTCAAATTCTTCTCTTTTCGCAAACTGGCTGGCGTCAAAGTTAAGATTATCGTTTCTGTGATATAATAAAACGTCAACCATCCCATTATGGCCATGTCCACTATAGCGGCAACAATTGCCAATGTTGTCGTCTTGATCCAAGCAGTCACCGACATTACTAGAAAGAAAAAACAATTGTTAAAAGTATTTGTATTTGGCCACCATGTTTGAATGGTGGTCTGAGCAAGCGTCTTGCTGTAAGTCCAAATAAGAAAAAAAAATCTGATGTGGCCAGGCACATGACTTTATCATACAATATATAAAATTAATAGTTTAGCTGCATGAGAATCTATTCTATAGAGATAAATCGTAGGTATTGTCAAAGCATCAGCATTTGACACTACCTACACTACGTCATTAGAATAATAGTTATTTATGTCACAAATGCCGAAAGTACGGAATAGCGCGACGAGCGGTGATACGGCGCGTCACCGAAGGCGGAGTGTCGCCGTCGCATATGAGCGAGTCGCGCTATCTAGTTTTTGGCAGGAGCGACATCAACGTTTATTGTGTTGCTTTTTAAGAAATACGTATTTAAAAAAAAAATAAATGATTTCTGTATAGTAAATGCTAGGTTGGTACCACTTCGACGAAAGGTGCGTTCCGATTGGTAGGTAATGGTAGCTAATGGCGGTGGTAGAGTACGAAATTATAGTATTTCTTACATATCGTGATAATGACACATATTAGTTTGCATGTACATAAACATGAGTCACTAGCAATTTTCTATTGGAAATACTATAACGGCGTCTGCTACCACTGCCATTATCACTAATGAAAACGCACCTTAAAAAGGTAATTCAAATTCTGACAGATTTATATTTGTTCATGACACATCCCTACCAACATACTAAAATAAAACTACACTCATCGCTATACTTTATTTATAATTTTCTCAATGTATCATTTTTAGAATTAGATATAAAGACGGGTTGATATTTCTTATCAACAAACAATCAAATTGGTGATCTTATTTTATTTGAAATTTGTATTTTATAATTTTGCGCACTACAGCGGCACGTTTCATAGTGGTTCTCCAACCTCTGATGAGATCAGCTGTTTTCGAATGTGACAACACAAAAAAATATTTGTCAAAATCCTGGCTACTATGTAATTTCATATCAATGCAGATGCGACGGATCTCGATCAAATAGAATTTGCTCTTGAAGGTAAACTATTAATTTTACCAAAAAATGTGATAGGCATAAATTATTCAAAATTTCCTCTACTTTAATTTATTAATTAACTATTTTGTCGAAATTACAGAAATGGCGGCTCATTTCCAAAATCCTTGAAAAAGGCTTAGAATAAACTAAAAAGCTAAACTATTAATTTTACCAAAAAATGTCATAGGCATAAATTATTCAAAATTTCATCTGCTTTAATTTATTATTTAACTATTTTGACGAAATTACAGAAATGGCGGCTGATTTCTAAAATCCTTGAAAAAGGCTTGGAGTAAACACCCAGTTCCTTTGGACCCTTTTGAACCAAAAGCTTTTCAACTCTAAGTTTGGTCATGAAACTTCTAAATATGAAGTTCCGTGCCGATACCTTTAGTAGTTTCTCCGGAAATGAATTAACAAAAATTGGGTACACACACACACACACACACACACACACACACACACACACACACACACACACACACACACACACACACACACACACACACACACACACACACACACACACACACACATACACACACACACACAGACATTTTTTTGTACCTTGGTCAAAAATGTTCAGGGGACCCATAAAGACCTATTTCCGCTAAAATCTCAAAAAAAAATTTCGGCACGATTACAATACTTTACATACTGCATATGATAAAGTAAAAAAAAGGATATTCTTAGTTAAGACTTTTATAGTTACAGTATACATTTTGCGGTTTGAACATACCCAGTTTTGAATTTTAAGGATTTTTTCGCTGAAAAAGTTATTGAGCTGTTGCATAAACAAAACAATTACTACGAACTTTTCCAGAAGAATGGAAAATATTCTATAGATACTCGTACAAACTACAATATTTTCTGGTATTTCGATGACAATAAATATGGCGTGCAACCAAATCATTTATTTCAAATTGTTGAATTGTAATTCGTTTTTTTATCTACGGCTAAATTAATTTGCTGTTATGAATATGTTCATATTGATCACATTATCTTGAAAGGTGCCAATTTGATAATAATCCTCAAATAAACAGGATGCTCGGTCAAGATTACAATAACTCTGGTTTTGGTTTAAGTATCCGGTTAATCATAGGTCTATATCAGTGGTTCTCAAACGTAATTTGTTCACAGCCCCCTTATTCAAAAAAATTAGTGTTAGCACCCCCTTCATGAAATTAACTCATCCTTTCTATACACAGAGAGAAATTTTTGCTTAATTCAAATAAATATGCATTGACTCAAAGAAATTTGAGATTTGTTTCAATAGAGGCAAAGAAATAAATATTTCTTTGCGGATAAAAATGCATTTATTTGAAATATTTGTTTGGTAGAAAGAACGTTGATTTGTGTCAAACAACTTATGTTTCCAGTTAAAGTTTGCAATTTGTGTATTATAAGAAATGAGATTTATTTACTTCAAATAATTATGATTGTGTTGAGTGAAAGAATTACATTTTTTTAAATTAACAAAATTGTTGGTCGAGTTAAAATGATTAAAATTATTAATTTGTTGAGGGAATTAATAGACAAGAATTTTTCGGAAGACTCGCCATGTGTCACCTCCTTTTTGGGATGTCGCACATCCTCGACCAGTGCTTGGTCTTCCCAACCCAACATATAGTCAAGGTTAAGTTAGTAAAGTGTACTCTGATTTGGAATCGCAACTTGAACCTGCAGGCACTGTACTCTATGAGTTCTATACTGTCGATCACGCGGCTTTATACTCTCGATATGTACGAAGTGCGAGGAGAGAGTTTACAGCGCCATCTAACAATACAGTTGGATGACATTAAAAATATATTTATTTGAATCAAAATATGATTTCTTTGGTGGAAGTAAACCTATTTTAAAGCCAAAACAAAAATATTACTTTAAAGGAAATAAATCTCTTCTTGTGTACAAATATATTTATTTTAATCAAAATATGATTTCTTTGGCGGAAGTAAACCTATTTTTAAGCCAAAGACAAAATATTACTTTAAGCGAAATAAATCTCTCCTTATATACAAATTTATATGTTAGAATCAAAATTATATTTCATTGGTGTAAAGAAACGTTTTTTTTTTTAAATCAAAACTAAAATATTACTTTAAAGGAAAGTAATTTTTGTTTGTATCCATATATATTTATTCCACTTAAATAAATATTTCAAATAAATTAATCTCTGCAAGCAAATAAACTAGAGTATTCAATGAAGTCAATATTGTTGACGTCAAAGAAATATGTTTTGACCCAAAAGAATAAATTCAAACAAATACATTTCTTTAAAACAAGAAATCTTTTCTATCTGTGTATAATCGGCTTTGTGTTTATCAAATTCAGCTCGTCTTGCAGTTGTAGATTTATTTCATTGCATTTTTTAAATATGTCTGCCAAATAAGTCGTGTCTGCTTTGCATTTTCTTAAGTTGTCTCGCAGTGAATCTTCTTTGTCGTGAAGAAACTCTAGAACTTAATCAAAGAGTTTGTCAAATCGATTTAAACAGACACCCTTTGATAGCCACCGTACTTCAGTATGAAGTAGCAAACGAGTAACACTTCATCATTTTCTCTGCTAATTTGTTTAAACAATCTAGTGTTGATGGCATGGCTTCTGATATTTTTAACTTCTGGAATTACGTATTGTAATGACTTATGCATGCGATTACTCACTTATTGCCACTAAATGTGGTCGATGGATCACACAATGTATCACACTTTATTACGTACTGACTTTTCAGAAATGCTACAAAACCACCATAGTGTCCTATCATCCCTGGAGCGCCGCACAGTTTTTGAAAATGAGAATCTAGCCGTTCAAAATTATTTTAGCGCTATTGTCCAATTTAATCCAAAGTGACAAGAACATGTTCTTAGATAAGCAAATGAATTAAAACCAATCAGTTTGCCGCCCTGGGAAATTTAGATAACCTACAGTAAGGTGATAAAGTCCGATGCAGATTTTTGGATTAAGCTTTAATTTCCGCATCAATTCTCGACTGTCGTATTGAACAATTCGTTACTAAGTGATTGTGAATGTTGTGGGTGTAAATTTTAATATGGCCGGATTCTCTGAGGATGAGCTTTGATTTTATATTAAATATTCATTAATACGAATTTGGAAATTTAATTAAGCTTACAGTTTTGTTGCAATAACTAAAAGCAAATTTTGCTATATTTGTCATATTTGCCTTAAATATTTTTTTAGTGTCGACTGGTGGAATTGCTTATTGGAGGTTACTAGGTTCGCCAACCATAAGCCTATATATGATTTTTTTCTTGGTTATATGACGTCACGGAGTCTCAAGAAAGTATATTACGTAACATAACATACCTGATGGATTTAACAGTTTTGATTTCCATAGTATATCGAAAGTAGTGATAACTGCATGGGGGTGGAATTTATAATCAGTACCTAGGTCGTGTGGAGTATCATTGGATAGATGTTTTAATAAGACACAATATTTGGTTGAAAATATTGTTTATGAATACAGTTTACGATAGTAACCATAATAGAGAAGGCAAGTTATATTATATCCATAGTCAATGATTTAGCAAATCTGTTGATGGCGATTGTAAACCCTTTAAGTCCGTTTTCGACAGTCGACTGTAAAAAAATATTATTTTCAAAAAATCGGCATCATATGATCTATTTCGTAAGCCATATTATTGTGTAAGATTTCTTTCCAACGAAAGGTGTTTAATTATTAAATATCTATCTAATGATACCACACACGACATAGGTTTTATTTTTTTACGTCTTCAAGATAGCTTATTTTATGTTAGTTTCTTCCCGAATCCCTGTGACGTCACATACCAGGAAATAAGCATAGGATAAAACTGGCTATATTTACAGATATAATAACACTATACGATCCCATTGGTGTTTAGATTTTTTTAAACATTTTATATGTATTTGCAGCTGTAATATTATCATATGCACATGGTTTCAGAATTTTAACATAAACTTTTTCTCAAGTTCAACCCTGTCAAAAACAACCCGATTCTTACTTAGATTTTTTTAATTATTTTTCTACCCCTATGCACATCCCCTTTGCGGCAGAGATTTTTTTCACTATTTTTCCGCGTATCTAACAACTATTTGAAGTTCATCTACAAAAAAATCTGATGTGGCCAGGCACATGACTTTATCATACAATATATACAATTAATAGTTTAGCTGCATGAGAATCTATTCTATAGAGATTAATCGTAGGTATTGTAAAAGCATCAGCATTTGACACTACCTACACTACGTCATTAAAATAATAGTTATTTATGTCACAAATGCCGAAAGTACGGAATAGCGCGACGAGCGGTGATACGGCGCGTCACCGAAGGCGGAGTGTCGCCGTCGCATATGAGCGAGTCGCGCTATCTAGTTTTTGGCAGGAGCGACATCAACGTTTATTGTGTTGCTTTTTAAGAAATACGTATTTAAAAAAATAAATAAAAAATTTCTGAATAGTAAATGCTAGGTTGGTACCACTTTGACGAAACGTCAAGTTTAAAGCTGCGTTCCGATTGGTAGGTAATGGTAGCTAATGGCGGTGGTAGAATACGAAATTATAGTATTTCTTACATTTCGTGATAATGACACATATTAGTTTGCATGTACATAAACATGATTCACTAGCAATTTTCTATTGGAAATACTATAACGGCGTCTGCTACCACTGCCATTATCACTAATGAAAACGCACCTTAAAAAGGTAATTCAAATTCTGACAGATTTATATTTGTTCATGACACATCCCTACCAACATACTAAAATAAAACTACACTCATCGCTATACTTTATTTATAATTTTCGCAATTTATCGTTTTTAGAATTAGTTATAAAGACGGGTTGATATTTCTTATCAACAAACAAATTGGTGACCTTATTTTATTTGAAATTTGTATTTTATAATTTTGCGCACTACAGCGGCACGTTCCATAGTGGTTCTCCAACCTCTGATGATGCTCTGATGAGATCAGCTGTTTTCGAATGTGACAACACAAAAAAATATTTGTCAAAATCCTGGCTACTATGTAATTTCATATCAATGCAGATGCGACCGATCTCGATCAAATAGAATTTGCTCTTGAAGCTAAACTATTAATTTTACCAAAAAATGTCATAGGCATAAATTATTCCAAATTTCCTCCACTTTAATTTATTAATTAACTATTTTGTCGAAATTACAGAAATGGCGGCTCATTTGCAAAATCCTTCAAAAAGGCTTAGAATAAACTACCAGTTCCTTTGGACCCTTTTCAACCAAAAGCTTTTCAGCTCTAAGTTTGGTAACAAAACTTCTAAATATGAACTTTCGTTCCGATACCTTTAGTAGTTTCTCCGGAATCGTCGCCACAAAAATCGTTTACACACAGACATACATACACACACACACAGACATTTTTTTGTACCTTGGTCAAAAATGTTCAGGGGACCCATAAAGACCTATTTCCGCTAAAATCTCATTTGTTTTTTCGGCACGATTACAATACTTCATCATACTGCGTATGATAAAGTAAAAATTATTTTGGTCCTTATATTAGTCAAATGACTTTCTTATTCTTCAAAGAACTGTTCCAATACACGGAATATTCATTCTCCTTTAGTATCAGAGATCATTGTTCGTCCAAATAACAGTTCTTGACAAATTTGATCATGTTTTATAAACCCACCGTATGCTATAAGTAAAGATCCATTGTCTGACATCGTAGGCTCATCCAGTTGAAAAGAGAACTGTCGTGGTACTGTATTGTTGCTCAAAGGAATAGTCTTGATAATGTCAGGCATAAAATAGCATGTGGTTTCTCGGATTTTGCAATTAGCAAAGAAATGTTGTAAGATGCACGTAACCCGTCTTAATCTTGTTCGGATGCTGCGCATCTCAACACAGAATACTAATGTCCAATTTAGAATTGCACGATCGTGTTGTAGCAGCAATACAACAAGTTTTATAATAAAATTATAAAGAGAAATAAACTAAAGCCCCTTTACTACACAGAGAGAAAAGATTTCTTGTTTCAAAGAAATGTATTTGTTTGAATTTATTCGTTTGGGTCAAAACATATTTCTTTGACGCCAACAATATTTACTTCATTGAATACTCTAGTTTATTTGCTTGCAGAGATTAATTTATTTGAAATATTTATTTAAGTTTAATAAATATATATGGATACAAACAAAAATTACTTTCCTTTAAAGTAATATTTTAGTTTTGATTTTAAAAAAACGTTTCTTTACACCAATGAAATATAATTTTGATTCTAACATATAAATTTGTATATAAGGAGAGATTTATTTCGCTTAAAGTAATATTTTGTCTTTGGCTTAAAAATAGGTTTACTTCCGCCAAAGAAATCATATTTTGATTAAAATAAATATATTTTTACACAAGAAGATATTTATTTCCTTCAAAGTAATATTTTTGTTTTGGCTTTAAAATAGGTTTCCTTCCACCAAAGAAATCATATTTTGATTCAAATAAATATATTTTTAATGTCATCCAACTGTATTGTTAGATGGCGCTGTAAACTCTCTCCTCGCACTTCGTATATATCGAGAGTATAAAGCCGCGTGATCGACAGTATAGAACTTATAGAGTACAGTGCCTGCAGGTTCAAGTTGCGATTACAAATCAGAGTACACTTTACTAACTTAACCTTAACTATATGTTGGGTTGAGAAGACCAAGCACTGGTCGAGGATGTGCGACATCCCAAAAAGGAGGTGACACATGGCGAGTCTTCCGAAAAATTCTTGTCTATTAATTCCTTCAACAAATTAATAATTTTAAGCATTTTAACTCGACCAACAATTTTGTTAATTTAAAAAAAAATGTAATTCTTTCACTCAACACAATCATAATTATTTGAAGTAAACAAATCTCATTTCTTATAATACACAAATTGCAAACTTTTTAACTGGAAACATAAGTTGTTTGACGCAAATCAATGTTCTTTCTACCAAACAAATATTTCAAATAAATGCGTTTTTACCCGCAAATAAATATTTCTTTGCCTCTATTGAAACAACAAATTTCTTTGAGTCAATGCATATTTATTTGAATCAAACAAAAATTTCTCTCTGTGTACCCTAAACGCCCTCTGGGGGTGGCGGTACCGCCCACTTTGGGAACCACTGGTGTAGATTATGCATAATTAATACATTATCCTTCAAATGTATGTCAATTACAAGCGCTACTTTCAATCTATGTATGTACTTATTTTGTAATTAGTATAATATTGCGTATATGTAAATTAGATACCTACCATAAGTTTGTGTTTTTCATGTATTTCGCAAATAAACCATGCCATACAGGAAATTAAGCTAGACTGATAGTTTATCTATGATAGTAGTTTTTTCTTCAATACACATTTAATGCAATACATTATTTATAAAATATCAACCGCACAGTCTGATGTTTTAGAAATACTGTTATTTGCACTAAAATTGTTTGTTTTATTTTTTAATTAAACATTACATTACACATTAGGGTGGTTCAAAAACGCATTGCAAAAATTTTTGTAATGATAGAAAAGCTACGATCGAGGCCTCAAATTTATATGAGAAAAAGCATGGGAAAAAGACATTTTTTGGTATTTTTCGAATAATTGGTCGGGGTTTGTGAAAACTTAAGACTAAAGTTATGGAACTTGTAGAGGACTTTCCAAGGAAGAATTTGACCTATCATACATGTGGATTTGATGCCCCCAACCCACCCCCACAGTGCCCTGAAAACTACCCTAAAATGAAAAAATTTACATACTTCAGAAAATTGATCGTTCTAATCATTTCATTCTTTTTTCTCATAGAAATAGTTCGTATAAGTCTAGTCGAATTGTTATAAACAATTGTCAGTTAATTACCATTTGTTTAAATAAATTCTATTTGTTTAAATTGTTTTTCTCGAAAATCTGTTTGAATTCTGTTTTCTGAGGTCGAAATGGTAGTTTATTATCTTAGAATGACTTTATTCATTATAAAATTTCTTCCTATTGTGTTTCTTCCTATTGTGGTTAAACAACCAATTATTATTCATTTTCACTTTTTCTAATTATGAGCAAAAGTCAGCGTTTTTTGTGAAATTAAACAAATACAATTTGTTTAAAAACTTCTCAAGTGACTTCATTTATATTTGGGATGGTTTTCAATATTTCATCAAATTAGAGTAGGTACAGGTGACTGGACGGACTTCAGGAAAATTAATATTAAAAGAAAAATTAACTTCCCAATTTCCCCAAAAAAAGAATTTTAATCTATCAATTTTTTTGAATAAATGATCTTGAATGCGAATATTATTTTATTATTTAAACAATGGAAATCATCCCAAAATATAAATGAACCCGGAAGCAGTTTATTTTCTAAATGATTCTGGCCGTGAAAGCCTACGTACTTAATAAATGATATAACTTGGGATATCTCAAACATTCTTTTAACAAAAACGTTAAAACCTTTCCAACAAAATTTAGAAAAAAAATTGAAAATGAATAATAATTCATTGTTTAAATAATAGGAGGACTTTTTTAATGAATAATTTCACTCTAAAGTTTTAAACAGCCATATCGAACTCAGAACAAAAACAATTTATACGGATTTTCGAGAAAAATGATTTATTTAAAAAAATAAAATTTGTTTAAACAAATAGAAATTAACTAACAAATGTTTATAAACATCCCACTAGACTTATAATAATGATTTTTGTGGGAGAAAAGAGAATGAAATAATTATGTTAATTTTCTGAAGAATCAAAATTTTTCATTTATGGGTAGTTTTCAGGGCACTGGGTTTGGGTTTGTGGAATCAAATCAAAAAAAAAAAAAATACCAAAAAATGACTTTTTCCCATGCATTTTCTTATGTAAATTTGAGGCCTCGACCAAAAGAGGACCAAAATTTCCAAGAAAAAAAATACGTGTCCACTTTTTTTGGATTTGGATCCGATTTTGGGGGATCCTTGCTTTCTAAATAAAAATAGCCAATTTGAATCACCTTATTATACATATATCATATTTATATTATATATAATATTTCGCCCTAAAACAACTATATTTTAGGAAAAATTCTTCAATTTTAATCTAAAAAAAAGTTAATATCTGACTTACTGATGTCTAACGTTGCGTCCACAAATTTGAAATTCATAGAGTTCAGGTCTACACTTTTAAGGAAAATGAACGATAACATGTAGCGGAGTGCTTCTAACGAGTACACTGTACGTACACACTGTAATAACCGATCGCAACGACACTTGTTGACGAAGTAAGGCTATTAGGTAGCTGACAGATAACTATATCGCCAAAGAAAGTTCAGTCTGCTGCCTCTAAAAGCCTTTCTCCACGGATAATCTCTCTAGATGGCATCTCACAACGTACCTACTGGAGGGAGGCAATTATACACGACTTATTATACAGGGTGACCCATACGCCTAGGGTTGCCAGAGCTTACTTATCAAAATATAGGAGACTGCTCGTAAAAATACAGAGTGTCTCACGGAACTAGTACATTAGAAGTTCCTCATGTTCTACTATTATAGAAATTTCAAATTTTGGAATTATAATTTACTTGATCTGAGCCCTTCAGCTAAAATATTCTCAAGTTTTCTTTTGTGCTTTCTTCTTTTTTATTCTCCCCAAGCATTAGATAATAATATTATAAAAGAAACGTTTCTTTTTACTTTATTTTAGTGTTTCAGAACAGAATTATGATTTTTTTTTAAACTTCATATTTAGAAGTTTCATAACCAAACTTAGAGTTGAAAAGCTTTTGGTTCAAAAGGGTCCACAGGAACTGGGTGTTTACTCAAAGCCTTTTTCAAGGATTTTAGAAATCAGCCGCCATTTCTGTAATTTCGTCAAAATAGTTAAATAATAAATTAAAATAGAGGAAATTTTGAATAATTTATGCCTATAACATTTTTTGGTAAAATTAATAGTTTACCTTCAAGAGCAAATTCTATTTGACCGAGATCGGTCGCATCTGCATTGATATGAAATTACATAGTAGCCAGGATTTTGACAAATATTTTTTTGTGTTGTCACATTCGAAAACAGCTGATCTCATCAGAGGTTGGAGAACCACTATGGAACGTGCCGCTGTAGTGCGCAAAATTATAAAATACAAATCAAATAAAATAAGATCACCAATTTGATTGTTTGTTGATAAGAAATATCAACCCGTCTTTATATCTAATTCTAAAAATGATACATTGAGAAAATTATAAATAAAGTATAGCGATGAGTGTAGTTTTATTTTAGTATGTTGGTAGCGATGTGTCATGAACAAATATAAATCTGTCAGAATTTGAATTACCTTTTTAAGGTGCGTTTTCATTAGTGATAATGGCAGTGGTAGCAGACGCCGTTATAGTATTTCCAATAGAAAATTGCTAGTGACTCATGTTTATGTACATGCAAACTAATATGTGTCATTATCACGATATGTAAGAAATACTATAATTTCGTATTCTACCACCGCCATTAGCTACCATTACCTACCAATCGGAACGCACCTTTCGTCAAAGTGGTACCAACCTAGCATTTACTATACAGAAATCTTTTATTTATTTTTTTAAAATACGTGTTTCTTAAAAAGCAACACAATAAACATTGATGTCGCTCCTGCCAAAAACTAGATAGCGCGACTCGCTCATATGCGACGGCGACACTCCGCCTTCGGTGACGCGCCGTATCACCGCTCGTCGCGCTATTCCGTACTTTCGGCATTTGTGACATAAATAACTATTATTCTAATGACGTAGTGTAGGTAGTGTCAAATGCTGATGCTTTGACAATACCTACGATTTATCTCTATAGAATAGATTCTCATGCAGCTAAACTATTAATTTTATATATTGTATGATAAAGTCATGTGCCTGGCCACATCAGATTTTTCAAATAACAAACCGTTTCTGACATTGTCCCATGTTTCCTTACTTTACGCGCTCAATGTATACATATTTCGAATGAATAAAATTTTAAAATGAGAAAAATAATTTATAAGTATTAATATTTCCGAATAAATATAATCAGCATCATGTGGACTACTTTTATTGTCAGAATGCGTTTCCTTAATTCAATAATACAAAGAGCATTCAGTTATTGGACTGCAAATGTTTCAAATTAAAGAATAACTACTAATATATAATTTGAGAGTACCATCGCGAGCATAAAATACGGGGACAGCAAAGTGAAATTGGGCGCTTATATTCTCAACAATTTTAGTTGTGTAACATTTACTTTGACAGTATTTGTTAACCTATGATGTCTAAACTCCGACAGTATTTGTCAACCTACAATTTTGTTCCGGTTCCATCAATTTTATGCTTCGCGGTATTCTTGCCGACACTTAATTCAATAACAATTTCTCGAATGCTGATTTTATCATGTAGTCGAGTTTTAATTTGCCTTCTGAAACTCATTCAATTGCGAAATTTTTATTTATTAAGTCAAAATTCAAGATGACATTAATGTGACATGACAAGCGTACTGACATGGCATTACGAAGCCCAGTTTAATCAGTGCAAATTAGAGTATCCCCGTTTTTTATGCTCGCGATAGTACCTAGTCTGTAAATTTTAATTAGGCGGAATATATGAAGAAAATATAACTTTTATTAGATCTGCGATTATTATCTCATGTATTTAAGTATCTGCAAGAGTTAAGGGTTGATTAATTTGTTCCAGTTAAATTGAAAAAGATATTACAAATAAAAAGGTTAAAGTCAAACCGCAAACGGTGATAGTACCGTATGAGATAGAAAGAGATAGCTTGCCCACTGCACTGCGTGTTGCATACCAAATGCATTTGCGTCACCTATTGACCATTACTGGTCCTTTCCAGTTATACGTAGTATATACAGTTCACTGTTTTCTAGTATAAAGACAGCGATAGTATAAAGATGCGAATGTTTATAACTTCTGCAAACATGTTTGCATAAATTTCTATCATACTTCAAATTGTAGGTAATTAAGAAACCTAATGTTCCTATAACGTTCTGAGTTTTGCCCCCCTAAATCGCGATAGTGTTCGTTCCTACAGCTAGCGTATTACAATCAGTTTCCACAGAAAAATGTTTATAACTTCTGCATAAATTTCATAAACTCTACGTTTCAAAAATCCTCGAGAACAAACTACAAAGGATATAGGGCAGTAATGTTCAGGATGCCTGTTTCACCGATTAGCATAACAAGACGCACGCAGGATGCGCAAAACGGTCCACAAATAGGCTAATCTTGGCAATGAAAAGTGTCGAAGGTTAAGATATTCAAGATGGCTTATCGAAGAGAAATGAAACGTGTTTCACGCGAGTGAAAATGTGTGTCACGTAGCATGTACCATTAGTCAAGGTGTAGGTTAAAAAGTTTCATGGCCCGGAGTGAAATTCCCATAGAAATGAATGGTACAGCCGCGCCGTTTCTTGCGTTCATGTCGTAGGTAATTTCCTAACCGTTCGGACTTCGATTTCTAAACGAAATTGCCAAGAGAAATAGACAGTTTGCACAAGGATGACAGTACTTAACTCCGATCTGTGTCGGATGACATGCTCTTTGAATATTTATGCTTTTGATTGGTTCGTACTCAAAAGCCTAAAGTCTCGATGACGTTTTTAATTGTTTGGTTAATAGTTTTATGGGGTATTAGAAAGCTTATCTATTAACTTCTTATCGAAAAATGTATTGGCCTATACCGGGTGATTCAATTTCGAGCCTCACCATGGGGATCTCGCTTATTAGTGGAGATAATAGCCTATGTTTAAAGTTTCGTATTTTTGTGCTAATCAATTATCTGAAAAGAAATTCAATCTATCATTTTTCATTTTGAAGATATCCACAAAAAAACTGAAATGTTAAGATATCGTTTGTAATTTTTTATTCAAAACCAAATGTAGCTAGACATTTGAAACAAAAACATTCTTGCTTGGTTACAGACCGCCGGAGTCGTTGCCAAACAACGCCAACAAAATGCACTTGGATCAAGCGGCGCCCTCAGCGTTAGGTTTGCCATTTAACCAAATAAACCTTAATTGTGGTTGATTGTGGATGTAAAATGCCGTTTACCAATCACTAAAAGCGTGATATATAAAGGATTTATTATTGTTCTCTTAGAAATGTCGCATCGTACAATATTCCTAACATTAGTCGGAAATTTAGCGGACCATGGATCGTTTAGTAAACCCTGCAATTCTTATAATCCTCATGGAAATGTTGAAACTGATCAAAGAGGTATTTTAGAAATGGTAAACGTTAAATTACCATAATCTGCAATGCTTCAACTACCGATTTTTAGATAAATTACGATCCTCGGATTTCTAAGCGGAAGTAGCCCTTAATTTGGAGTTGCCGCAAACACGTGTTTGCAGACCATTTCGAACAAAGAAATTGAAACCGTACAAACCCCACACAAGTCAAACTTTGCAATTGTGCGAAATTATTTAAATCAACAATTTCCAAATCGCTGAATTGGTAATGGTGGAGTGGTGGATCCCCTGATTTAAGTCCTCTGGACTATTTTCTTTGGGGAACTGTGAACGACGAAATTTATCACGATACTCGCAGAAATATCGACGATCTGCGGGATCGAATAACAAATGCGGTCAATGCTATTCCGGGAAGAACAGTTAGAAGAGCATAACAACATGTAGAAAAGCGGGTACGCTTTTATGCCTTCAAGAAAATAGCGACCAATTTGAACATTTACTTAAAAAATAATTTTTATGTTGTGTAAACTTGCTTCTTTTACAATCTGAATGTTTTTAATCCATAGCACTCTTGGTCAGTCCAGCGCCGGCGGTCTGTAACCAAGCTGCAGTTGGTTACTTGATAAGCACGACAAACAACAAGAAAAAGAAGAACGTGTGTTTTATTATTAAACCATTGTTTTAAAAAATAAAGCCAACATGTTATAGATTTCGAAAATGAGAAAAGACGCAACTATCGGAAAATGTCAAAATTCAATTAAACTCTTAACTGTATCACGCTTTTCGTTATTGGTAAACGGCATTTTACATCCACAATCAACCACAATTAAGGTTTATTTGGTTAAATGGCAAACCTAACGCTGAGGGCGCCGCTTGATTCAAGTGCATTTTGTTGGCATTGCTTGGCAACAACTCCGGCGGTCTGTAACCAAGCTCCAGTTGGGTACCTAAAGGTTTTTTACTTTATCATACGCAGTATGATGAAGTATTGTAATCGTGCCGAAAAAAAAATTGAGATTTCAGCGGTAATAGGTCTTTATGGGCCCCCTGAACATTTTTGACCAAGGTACAAAAAAATGTCTGTGTGTGTGTATGTATGTATGTCTGTGTGTAAACGATTTTTGTGGCGACGATTCCGGAGAAACTACTAAAGGTATCGGAACGAAAGTTCATATTTAGAAGTTTTGTTACCAAACTTAGAGCTGAAAAGCTTTTGGTTGAAAACGGTCCAAAGGAACTGGTAGTTTATTCTAAGCCTTTTTAAAGGATTTTGCAAATGAGCCGCCATTTCTGTAATTTCGACAAAATAGTTAATTAATAAATTAAAGTAGAGGATATTTTGAATAATTTATGCCTATGACATTTTTTGGTAAAATTAATAGTTTAGCTTCAAGAGCAAATTCTATTTGATCGAGATCGGTCGCATCTGCATTGATATGAAATTACATAGTAGCCAGGATTTTGACAAATATTTTTTTGTGTTGTCACATTCGAAAACAGCTGATCTCATCAGAGGTTGGAGAACCACTATGGAACGTGCCGCTGTAGTGCGGCAAATTATAAAATACAAATTTCAAATAAAATAAGATCACCAATTTGGTTGTTTGTTGATAAGAAATATCAACCCGTCTTTATATCTAATTCTAAAAACGATAAATTGAGAAAATTATAAATAAAGTATAGCGATGAGTGTAGTTTTATTTTAGTATGTTGGTAGGGATGTGTCATGAACAAATATAAATCTGTCAGAACTTGAATTACCTTTTTAAGATGCGTTTTCATTAGTGATAATGGCAGTGGTAGCAGACGCCGTTATAGTATTTCCAATAGAAAATTGCTAGTGACTCATGTTTATGTACATGCAAACTAATATGTGTCATTATCACGAATGTAAGAAATACTATAATTTCGTATTCTACCACCGCCATTAGATACCATTAAGTCAAAGTGGTACCAACCTAGCATTTACTATACAGAAATCATTTATTTATTTTTTTTAAATACGTATTTCTTAAAAAGCAACACAATAAACGTTGATGTCGCTCCTGCCAAAAACTAGATAGCGCGACTCGCTCACATGCGACGGCGACACTCCGCTTTCGGTGACGCGCCGCATCACCGCTCGTCGCGCTATTCCGTACTTTCGGCATTAGTGACATAAATAACTATTATTCTAATGACGTAGTGTAGGTAGTGTCAAATGCTGATGCTTTGACAATACCTACGATTTATCTCAATAGGATAGATTCTCATGCAGCTAAACTATTAATTTTATATATTGTATGATAAAGTCATGTGCCTGGCCACATCAGATTTTTTGTTCAACGAACACACAGTACAAAAGAAGCGCATTCATAGTAATTGTGGTAAATGCAACTTCTCGTAGTGCAGCTACCGTTATGTACCGACAATTATTTCATCATTATTTCTGAAAGCTAAGAAGGTCTTACTTCTCGCTTGGATAGCTCTTGAGGTTGTTGACTTCTATTGCGGCAAATTAAAGAGAAATTTAACATCAACTCGTGAAATATTCTCCTGAGAGAAATGACACTTTTTAAATTAAAACTTGCCATCACCCAACACATCACCTACTTTATAATTATAACGATCTATTATATCACATTATCTTTGTATATCTTTGTTTGTTTTAATTAATGAAGCTCGTTGTTCTGCTTGTGATTCACCTCAAACGTCCGTGGAATATATTAACATTAAATTAGATTTAATTAAGCTTGACGTTTCGTTTAGTTGTTTGGTCTTGATTTTGTGTTCCTTATGCAACTGAACTAGCTCTGATGGAAGGATGGTTGCTTATATTGTATAGATTTTAGCATGGTAGATAAAACAGATGTCTACTGACTTAGCAATAATCAATAGTACGGTTACCTTATCAAAGATGGCGCTATACTATGGCGAAATACTATCATCAAATCATTTTCAGTACAAATTATTTGCGCAATTTATAAAATGAAACGTGCATTTATTGTAAGCATTTGAAAAAATATTTGAACAATACAAAAAACATTTGACCAATACAAAAAATATTTGAGCAATGCAAAAAATGCCTTGAGCATTTAAAAAAATAAATGTGCAATATATTTATAATATGTGCATCAGAATAAATAATTGTACGTTTATATATTTGAATGTTCCCTTCATAATATATCTGTGCACTTAAATAAATAAATGTGCAATACAATCGTTACCTCTATTAAAATATAACGCGCATCTCAAAAAATAATTGTTAATTAAAAAATATATATGTTCAATAGTTTAAATAAATCAGCATTTGAAAATTTGGTAAGAGCATTCAATAATCTAAATTGTGCCATGAGAAAATTATAATGCGCCCTGGAGAGATTATAGTGTGCATTAAGTTCTGCAACCCGTAGCGCATTTACGTGTATCGTACAATTCGTACAGCTTAGTCCTGTCGTTGCTCTGTGGTTTTGGGGTCAGCCAAATAAAACTTTATAACTGAGTAATAAAAATTGGTTTGACAGGGAAGTGAACTGTTTTATTTTCTTTGAATAAATCAGTTCATAGTGTAAATATAATTCTAGTTACAATCATAACGTCAAATATACCAAATCGCGCGCGTTTGAGGAAAGGCGATTTTAGTAATAGTTTAAACCCTTATAATATGTATAAGAATATGTGTGTTGTATCACATGTATCCTACGTCTTGTTCTACTGCTTGTTGTTATACTTGTTTATTTTTTATTGTTTAAGAAACTGTCGTAATATAACATATAATAAAAATTCTTTTTGCACACGTAATTTGTAGAATTAGATGCTGTACAATTGTCAATATTTTTTCCCTTTGGTTGCTATGATAATCAACATTTTTTAATAGTAGTACCATTGCCGCTGTATTTCAGTAGATAAGTACCATTACGCCGTATGTTTCGTTTCAAATACGGTTATTCCGTGTACAATTTTAACTTGCTATCTAATAATTATTAGTTTTATAAAATGAAACATACATAACACCTGTGCGGAGTTTTTATACAAACAAAACATTCATAACAACCCAAAAACAATGTAATATTTTTACAATTAACAATTAATGTAAACGTTTGTGTTCTAATGGAAAAAAAATCTTTTTAAATTACATTAAGATTGGTTGGGATTTCGCTTTGTTCGATTGTAAAATATAGGTTTACTCTTAGCATTTTTTCAACGATTTTGCAAATGAGCCGCCGTTTCAGTAATTTTGTCAAGATAGATAATATAATAAACTATAGGAAATTTTGTATAATTTATGTATAGAATATATAGAATATAATGTAATCTTGCAATGCTTTCTAACATTCCATTGACGCTACTTTGTACAAAGTTTAATAAATCTATATCTATATCTAAATAAAATGTTTTGCTAATATTCATAGTTTAACTGTATGAGCAAATTCTATTTAGTCGAGATCTTGTCTGCATTAAAACTAGTTAGCCAGGATTTGACAGATATTTTGATTCTTTTGACGGTATTGTCAGAACATCAGCGTTTGCGTTGCACGCGAATTCGGCACGCAGATGCGTCGAGATTGCCATGACGAGGCACTGTTGTATAGCACGATAAAGTAGGTAATGTGCTGGCAACACCTGATTTTGTTTTAATTCAAATTATATTTTTTGGGTTATGTTCATAACACCACGGGTTATCCATTTTTCATTTTATGAATCCTATAATAGAGATAGAACTTACAAATAAAAATATTATATTTAATATCGCTATGTAGGTATGTAGACATTAGATTCAGTAATACAAAAACAAAGTTAGTTTCGATATTTTTCTTCTGATTGTGTAATTAATGATTTAAGTTAATTTTTACCAATTTTAGGGAAACATGACACGAAAATATTTCTCATTATAATATTTTTTATGTAACATAATGATATTTATTTAATGCTCAGTATGTATTATTTTAATGCACAAGTCAGCCATTCTAGGGCACAATATGAATTAAATATTGCTCATTATTAAATTTTTTATGTAACATATTTATATTTATTTAATGCTCGGTATGTATTATTTTAATGCACAAGTCAGCCATTCTACGTCACAAAATGAATTAAATATTGCTCATTATAAAATATTTCATGTAAGATATTCATATTTATTTAGTGCACATTATTTCTTTTTTTTAATGCACAAAGTATCTATTTAATGCACTTATCTATTTTAATAATGCACGCTTAAATCGCACCCTACCCAATCATTTTGTTCTTTGATCTAGTATCTGAATTTTTGTAGTATAAAACGTAGTTTTACATCAACAAGATACGACAAGAATATTAATTATTATTCACAAGTCGTAAACCTCAACCAATTCGTACATTCTTGGAATTCATTAGATTAAAGTTTGTTACGTAAAGTGTTTGATATATGTATCGCTAATTATTTCGCTAGGTTTGCACCTATTTTGACTTATTTTTAGACACACATACGGACAAAAATACACTTTCACTGCACATACACAGATAGAAAATGTTGTTTAATCCCAGAACGATAATTCTTTCATATCTTCCCTGAGACCATTGTATATGTGACTGACCTGGTAAGAGAATGACCGGTTATACAGCTCAGCGCGATTGGCAGGTGGAGTAAACAAACCCCTGAATCTTAAATTAAGGTTATGGACATCCGTTCGACAGCGTATCTTCGGCATGAGGTATTGTGGGATCTTCTTGGATAGCAACTTATGATATAATATTGCTGCATGCAACACCCTAGTGTTATCCATGTTCAACCACCCCAAGTCGCCCAGCCCATTCGATACATGATCATACTTCCTCAAACCAAAAACAAACAGGACAGATGCATTTTGGACACGCTGAACACGCTGCCTATCCGACGCCGTCAGGCAACGACCGTACACGGTATCACAATATGAGATCTTTTTACTATTGGCAGTAGATATAGTGAGGTATTGTCAAAAGATCAGCATTTGACACTACCGGTACTGTCATTAGACTGAAAATATTTGGAAAATCCTGGCTCATTATATAGTATTATATCAATGCAGATGCGACCGATCTCGATCAAATAGAATTTGCTCTTGCAGCTAAACTATTAATTTTACCAAAAAATGTCGCAGACATTTTTTTTGCAAATTTGCAAATTTTTTTTTTTGGCAATTTGAACCACCCTAATGTGTATACATATACTAGGAATAGTATATATTTTTATACAGAGTTGATGCTTTTACTAAAATGACCAGTAAATGTATACACTGACTAGTAAGTGTATAGATTTACTCCAGTTTACGCTTTTGCTGCAACATACCTACAACGACCGCTAGATGTGACGACAGAATCTGGGCTCGAGTGCGTTGGCTACGTCGGCCTTGACATTACCGACATTTCATCCGCCTAGTAGTCTTAAAAAATACTGAAACCTATTGCCAAATACGCATGTCAAAATCGCTGGTGAAACGCAAATGTTACAATACTTTCGTCAATAGCATCTTGAAATTAAACACGTTATTTATTTTGTCTTGTTCATTAAAGGCTCCGTTGTACAAAAACATCGCAAGTACGAAACAAAATGTTTAGATTCGGTGTTTTTCTGTCGATGTCCGTGTCTATGCCGTGGTTTACGTATCGATTAAAACTAATGGCTTTTGCGATGAGCTGGCCATACGTAGGCTTACCATACATCCCGGTTTGACCGGGACAGTTCCGGTTTGGGACATCGGTCCCGGCGTCCCGGCCGGTTTGGTATTACGTCCCGGCTAAAGTTCTTTACTGGAATTTATATCAGTAACGAATCACTCAGATCATAAGATTGATTGATTATTGTCAAACTAGTGAATCTGGTATTATTTTTGATCGGTGGAACACATCTAACTTTGGAACTTGCAAATGGTAGAATTTTGGAAATCTAAAAAGGCCTCAAGTCATTTGTTCTGTGACAAGAAAAATGCTTTCATTTTACTATTTTTCGATACTTATTGAGAGATAAACAAAATAATGATCATTTAGGGGTAACAACTCCGTTGCTAACAGGCAACAGAGCGACTAGCCGATTAGTATTGTAACAATATTAAGTATCGACTGCCAAAGAAACACAAAGTTGATTGCTGAAAATTGTTTATAACGTTTTAAAAATTACTGAACGACGATATTCCATACGTCAAAATGTAGACTACCTATCTCAAATAGTTAGTCACTATTTCCCGTTCTGTAGCAAACAACCTTTAAATCACAATAATTTGCATATATTTTCTATGCAAGCTTTCAGATATACTACGAAAAACGCTACAGAAAAATTGTTATAACTTTTACAAAAATTAAATGTATAGGAAAAGGCAAAAATTCTTTCATTTGTTTGCTTCATATGACAAATTCGTAGGTAATTAATCGTTGTATTTACACATTTACGCTGAGAAATTTTCTTTGTGGCATACAACCCCTAAATCACAGTAATTTTGTCTACTACTTATTTGAGTATTGCGGTACAAATTACAAATCTTTACAACAGAAAAATGTTTATAAATTTTTAGAAAAACTGTTTAAATCCTTTTCTCTTAGGCCACATTGTAGGTAATTGATTGCGATTATACTTTAAATAATTACATTAAAAGCTGAAAACTGGAAATCGTTTGGGGTGATCATTGCTTTCTATCATAACAAAAATTTTTGCAATGCATTTTTAACCACCCTAATGGGCACTTTTCCTCCATACAGCGAGGTAAATTTAGAAAATTGCCCCCCTTTCGATTTGAGCTGGATACTCTCATGGCTAGGGGTATTATTATATTTTAAACAAGAGAAAGATGTAGAAGTAAAATCATTTTTATCTTACCAAAAAATTATTTTTGGCCTGGCCAAACTCCTTGTTTATCTAAGAATTGGCACTGAGAATTTCATCTATGTTGAACCATAAATAACGCCGTTTATAGAAAACGCACGTTTTCGCACAGGTAGAGCTGGGTCATAAATAAACTTTATTGTGCTGTGTTCTTCAAAATAACTTGCTTTTTAAAAGATTGAGTTGAACTGGATAATCTGGTTTTTTTTATATAGCGCAATCTGTGACATCTGCAAGACGTTGAGACAGATTCTTGTTTTGAGAACGTTGACATAAGTGGTCGTAGTTGAAACAATTCATGGTGTTTTTAGAGTTCTATATCAGCGGTTCTCAAAATTTTTACTCCTGCGGAACCTGGTAAATTAAAAAAAAATCTGATGCGGTCAGGGACATGACTTTATCATACAATATATAAAATTAATAGTTTAGCTGCATGAGAATCTAATTGATTGAGATCAGTCGTGTCTGCATTATAATAAAACTAGTTAGCCAGGATTTGACAGATAAATAAATAATTAAATAACTAAATAATTCCTTTATTAACATAAAACAATATTAAATGCAACAAAATAATATTTATATTTAGGGCGGAGATCAGCACAGTTGTTTCCAAATTGCCTTGCTCTTCCACTCAACCCCTTACGCAAACTAGAACTAAGACACAATTGTACCAATAATATAACAATAATTCCGAGAACTTAAAAAAACAGACAACACTTCACCTTTCCCCCAAAACTGTTTAACGATTATTTTTTCACACCTTCCCTGGGACCATTGTATATGTGACTGACCTGGTAAGAGAATGGCCGTTTATACAGCTCAGCGCGATGGGCAGGTGGAGCAAACAAACCCCTGAATCTTGAATTAAGGTTATGGACGTCCGTTCTACAGCGTATCTTCCGCATGAGGTATTGTGGGATCATCTTGGATAGCAACTTATGATATAATATTGCTGCATGCAACGCCCTAGTGTTATCCATGTTCAACCACCCCGAGTCGCCCAGCCCATTCGATACATGATCATACTTCCTCAAACCAAAATCAAACAGAACACATGCATTTTGGACACGCTGAACACGCTGCCTATCCGACGCCGTCAGGCAAGGACCGTACACGGTATCCACAATATGAGATCTTTTTACTATTGACAGTAGATATAGTGAGATATTGTCAAAATATCAGCATTTGACACTACCGGTACTGTCATTAGATTGAAAATATTTGGAAAATCCTGGCTTACTATATAGTATTATATCAATGCAGATGCTACCGATCTCGATCAAATAGAATTTGCTCTTGCAGCTAAACTATTAATTTTACCAAAAAATGTCGTAGACATAAATTATTCAGAATTTCCTCTACTTTAATTTATTATTTAACTATTTTGAGGAAATTACAGAAATGGCGGCTCATTTGCAAAATCCTTGAAAAATGCTTACAGGAAACGTCCAGTTCCTTTGGACCTTTTTGCACCAAGTTTCGTCCCGATACCTTTAGTAGTTTCTCTGGAATCGTCTCCACAAAAGTCAAAGTCGAGTACACACATACATACATACACACACACACACACAAAGAAATTTTTTTTGTACCTTGGTCAAAAATGATCATGGGACCCAAAAAGACCTATTTCTGCTAAAATCAATTTTTTTGCGTCACGATTACAAAACTTCATCATACTGCGTATATTAGTCAGAACAATAATTACGTTCTTAGAAAAATGTGTGGGAATAAACATTAAACACCCAAGTGGAAGATATTTGTACACACAAATTTCTTCTATAACAGATGTTTTCTATATTTTCTCTTAAATTTGTTAAATAAACAAAAGCTTGCTCTTGCATACACAATGTTGAGAACTGCACTGATACAAGGTAATTTATAACTCGAGGGAAAAATTAAATGCAAAAACACCAAATTATAAATAAAAAATGTGAGAAGTTTTAGATTTTATGCTTCGTCAAATAATTTTGACCACAAAAAAAATCATGTCGGCCCCATTCATAGAATATCAATAAATATACAGAGTGATTTGCATTTCTAGACGAAAATATATGCGGATAGAAAAGTAAAGTGAAAAAACTAAAGTGTTTTAAATTTTGTGACTGCATTTAATTATTTTTTGTACATTAGTACTTACTTTTATTTAATTTAATTATTTTTTGTTTATCAAATGAAGTCACAAATGTTAAAACACTTTAGTTTATTCACATTAGTTTTCTATCAGCATATATTTTCGCCTAGAATTGCAAATCACTCTGTATATGTATTGATATTCTATAAATGGGACCGACATGATTTTTGTCATAGAAGCTCAGAACTTCTCTGGTGATAGGTTAGTAATCTTATCTGGAATGTAAGATCATATTGAAATCCACCACCTACAACTCTGTTCTTCTCCTAATGTAACCAATACGAGCAGCAGATTCAAATTAATGGTTTATTTTGTCAAACATTTAGAAACGCGAAAATATTAAGAACAAATAACTAACCTAGACTGTAAATACAACATATTTTCCCAACTGGTTTGGTTTTATGTTTTGGTTGACTCATTATCTTGTTTTATACAAATGTATCCGCCAAAACGATGAGGTTTTAATAGTTTAGGTTATGTTCAACGCAAATTCACCGTCATTTTTTGTTCGATTAAGTTATTAAATTATTGAATAATATCTGCATTAGCATCAGGAAACGACACACTTACTACATAGTTTTGACAAATAATTGGAACTTACGTAATACTTAATTGGATTTCAATCAACTATATCTGTACATACGTAGTCATATTATATTAGAGGTAATTTAGACATTATTTCACTTCATTATTTAAGGATTGTGTGTGTATGCCTGCGTTGCTATAGCAACGAAATACCTGCTATACCTGCTTGCTTGGGTTACCTGCTATTGGTTTGTTACTCTGTGTTCAGTTGTGTTTACTAACCTGGATTTTGTGGATGTTGTTGTTGCTGAATCTCATATAAAACAAGGTTTGTGTTATAAATATTTATTTTTTTAAATTTTTTGTTTGTACTTATTATACATAATCAAATTAGTTAATGAATTATTGAAGTATAACATTACTGTGTTATCGACAGTGTGGTTATCTTCAAGATTGAAATTTTGAAATGGTTTTCAATGTCGTCGATTGTGTTGATCTAAGTAGCAATATGCAAGACAGATTTACTCGTTTTGCTGTCGTGAGGTTACATAATAATTTTTACTGCACGTGTTTTGTAATATTTCGCGTATTTACTCAATATTGTTAGAAATTGGATACAGATAGGTGCGACTGTTGAGTATCATTATGTATTGCCTAATTTTTACGCTTATTGATTTTAAGCTCGCTGAAATGTGTTTGTTTAATTTTAGCCAAATTTTACTACTATATTAGGTATACATGTACTAATACACTGGCACTGCTAAAAAAAATCTGATGTGGCCAGGCACATGACTTTATCATACTATTTATAAAATTAATAGTAAATGCATTAAAATAAAGCTAGTTAGCCAGGATTTGACAGATAATAAACAATTGTGTGTGGCTTTAATTTAATGAGGACGCATACGCTCGAAGCCCAAGAAGAATAAAATTAACAAATCATATAATACAGATTGCGAAACCAGAATAAACAAAAAATATCGGAAAACCATCCCTCCTTAGCACAAACTACACCAACCCATCAATACTCATCGAACAAATAAATTCCTTAGAATGGCTGCAAAACATATCTCTGTCCAACGAAAGTACAGCCAACACGTTAACCCCAGCTTTCCTCAGATAAACCACAAACATATTACGTATCTTTGGTGCAACACTCAGAAATGATCTCTGGACAATCGACTTGCTCGCTCCATAAGGCAAACCCATATCTCCGCCCCTTGTAAAATTAGAATGTGAATATGTACTTATCAACTCAGAATCCGCATATGAGACCTTCAGTGCAGAGTGCAGGTAGAGCGGTCTTAGACTCATAAGCTATTATTAATACAATATATTAAATAAATACAATATATTAATACAATATAAAGTGGTCGGATTCCTTAATTTTCTTTTATTTTAGCAATCGCTACATGTTTTGTGTCCTACTGGGCACTTATTCAAGCGCTATAGGAAATGAGAAATAACTTACACAATTGACAATCAAATAAAACTCCAAAAAACTCAATTGTATAAACTTTTGACATGCGCGGCCCGTGGAGAACATAAAAGAACATACAAAGGTCACAAACAAAGATATATGCGACTGCAGAACAGATTTTTTTCGTAAAAATATCTACGATTGTCAAAACATCAGCGTTTCACACTATATACCTACTGACATTAGAATGAAACTTGGGCAAATCTTGGCTAGTAAGATGCAGACACGACCGATCTCAATCAAATAGAATTTGCTCATGCAGCTAAACCATTAATTTCACCAAACAATAAAATAAAACTGTACATACTCGTGGTTCACCCTGTATATAATTCATAATTGTCCATCGATTGGTAACTCTGCGTATTCAGGTTTTTTCCTAATGTGCAATTTTTTTTTATTACAGCATTACGTCTCATCATGCAGCAATAATAATTAAAAACTAATAATTTAAAAAAGGAAGCAATCCTGATCTTAAATAGTACCAAATTAAATGTAAATTAAACAATCAATTTGCAATTGCGTATTCATTGATTCCAATTTATTACACGAGGTGTCAACATTTTGTCTGTGTACGTCAAAGTACTCGGCATTTTGTGTACTTTAAACCTAACTTTAGTACGTGGCCACTTATTTTTGATGATGCTCCTAATATGTATTTACCTATTTCCTGGAAACAATATTTTTAAGTATTTAGTACTATTCTTGTTTTGATTGCAAAATGCGCTTCTCTTCGCCAAAGAAATCCCATTTTGATTCCAATTCAACAATTCAAACAATTTTAGTACTAACACCAATATTCTTAGAATATTAGAATAATATCTATAAAAAAAATAAATCTGATAAATTGTTTTATACCCAGTAAATTAACTAATTGGTATTGAGCTTTAGCAGCAATTTATTCCATCACAGTACCCTTTCGAGGCTTTAAATTTAGATATGAAACAGGCATTTTTTGGTATTTTTCGAATAATTGTTCGGGGTTTGGGAAAACTGATGTTAAAGTTATAGGATTCATGACTTTTCACATACATGACTTTTCAAAGAAGAATTTGACCTATTATACATATGTATTTGACGCCTCCAATACCCCCCAGTGCTCTGAAAACTACCCAAATCAAAAATGTTAATTTTTGAGAAAATTTACCGTTCTAATTATTTCTTTATCTTTTTTCACATAGAAATCATTACTATAAGTCTTGTGGAACGTTTAGAAACATTTGACAGTTAATTTCCATTTGTTCTATTTCATTCTGAGTTCGAAATGGCTGTTTATTACCTTAGTGGGACATTATTCATTAAACAATTTCTTCCTATTGTTTAAACAATAATTAGAATTCATTTTCAACTTTTTCTAATTATGGTAGATTTGTGACATTAATTTATAAATTTCATCTAGTCTGTATTATCTAATTAGCCCACATTTGTTTAAAGGAAAATACCTAAAATTAATTTTTTTAGATCGGTCTGGCCAACTGTTATTCTGAAGTGACATCTTTTTATATTTTGGGATGGTTTCCAGTGTTTGAATAATAAAATAATATTCGCTTTCAATATTTCATGAAATTAAAGTGCAGGGGACAGTTTTCAGGCAGCAACAAATCAACATTATCTTGCGACCAAGAATAGTAGGAAATTAGAATAAGAAATGGAGAGAGAAACGTGATAAATAAAACTTATTTTAAAGAGAAATTTAACTCACCAATTCTTGAAAAGGAGAATTTCAAATCATTTCAGATTTTTCGAATAAATGATATTGAAAAAGAATTATATTTTATTATTTAAACAATGGAAATCAACCGAAAATATGAATGCTGTCACCAGACCGCTTTAAAAAAAATAATTTTAAGTAAATTGCAAACAAAAATTGTTTAAACAAATGGAATTTATTTAATCAAATGTGGGTTTATTAGATAATAGGTTTGTTAAATATCTCGAACATGAAATTTATAAGTTAATTTCACAAAAAAGCTGAGTTTTTTAGCATAATTAGAAAAAATCTGATGTGGCCAGGCACATGACTTTATCATACTATGTACAAAATTAATAGTTAAGCAGCATTAGATTCCATTAACCATTAACATAAATATATTAATTAAAGAAAATACATATTATCAATTAACATAATTTCAAATGCTATAAAAATGGTGCCTTGCGCCATGGGCGCTTATCCAAAATTGTATTTACAAATTTGAAATCTTTACGATATACCAAACGACGATAAAATGATAAAAAATGCTTTACAAAAATATTAGAACGTAAAACGTTTTGATCTAAAAAATTATTGAATAAAACACAGCACGCACACGCAGCTACCGCCGCCGCCTTCGCCGTCAGCTTCATTGATCAGGATCAACGTCATCTTCATCGCTGACGCTGACGTCTAGTTGCAGAGGTTGACAATGCATCCGCATTGTCTTCGTGCTCGTCCCCAGGCTGATCTTGCGAATATTTTTTGACAGTAGGCATTGTCAAAACATCACCCTTTGAAACAACCTACTGTCATTAGAATACATCCGTCATATCTGTCATAACATTTGTCAAATCCTCGCTTACTAGTTTCTTATTAATGCTGACACGACCGATCTCGATCAAATAGAATTTGCTCATGCAGCGGCTAAACTATTAATTTTACCAAAAAGTATCGTTGACATAAATTATTCAGAATTTCCTCTACTTTAATTTATTATTTAACTATTTTGACGAAATTACAGAAATAGCAGCTCAGCTCATTTGCAAAATCCTTAGAGGAAACGTCCAGTTCCTTTGGACCCTTTTGAACCAAAAGCTTTTCAGCTCTAAGTTTGGCCATAAAACTTCTAAATATGAAGTTTCGTCCCAATACCTTTAGTAGTTTCTCCGGAATCGTCGCCACAAACATCTAGTACACACATACATACACACACACATACGCGCGCGCACACACACACACAGACATTTTTTTTGTACATTAGTCAAAAATGTTCAGGGGACCCATAAAGACCTATTTCCGCTAAAATCTCAATTTTTTTTTCTGCACGATTACAATACTTCATCATACTGCGTATAATAAAGTAAAAAAGAAATGATGTACGATAGAAAATTATAGAACGTTTGAAAAAGTTTCAAATAAACCGGTTAGTGGAAGAACAAAATAAGTCGAAATCTGGAATCTAAAGAAAACTGTATAATTCTGCAACTGTACATTAAACAGATTTGGTCAGCACACAAAAGTTGTAGTAAATATCATTGGTAGTTTTTCTAATGTTTAATTTTCGGTCAAAAATCAATAATAAATTAGTACCTAATTACTATCGGCTGAACTTATTCTGTTCTTCCACTCAATAACATATTTATCAGTAATTATGGGTTATTTGATGTATAAATATCGTGCTATGAGAAAGAATTCAAAATAAAGATCAATAAACACAAAAATAAATAAACGTTACTGTAGTCGTCATATTACTTATCTTAAATTGATGATTCTAATGAAGTACTATGATAGTAAAACTCCAAATCTTTACCTTCTATATACTGAAACACTTAAGACAGAGATATTATGGAAGTTAACATTTTTTTGGTTCACATACACAACAGAATCATTTGGAAGCGCCGACGTATTTACAGTTTCTTTTAATAAACTGCAAGTATGAGTAGTAGGTTGACACAAAAAGAATAGTTTCTTTTTAATCCCAACGTGCGGAGAAGATTCTTCTATTTAAAATAAATAAAGGTTATAATTATTTTTGGATAATGATAATACCTTCTGCTGCCACCAGTCATCTTGTTATTGCAATACCACCAGTTTATTGGTAAATACAACGATTAATTACCTAGTATTTGACATATGAAGCAAAGATATACATACAACAATTTCGGTCAAAGTTATAACATTTTTTCATTAGCCGTAGTTTTTTAACATATTTCAAACTTACAGAGATAGTCGATGCAAATTATTGCGATTTAGGTGTTGTTCACTATAGAACGTGAAAGGTTGAGTAACTAATCGAAATAATCTATGTTTTGACGTATGTAATAACGTTTTTTAAAAGGATATAAACAATTGTCAGCATCAACTCACTAGGTGTATCTTTGGCAGTCTATACTCAATTATGCCACTTCTTCTGAGTACTGATCTGATTACTGATATAAAAGTTTGTTAAAAATTTGAACCGGGACATAGTACCACACCGGCCGGGATGCCGGGACCGATGTTTCAAACCGGGACTGTCCCGGTCAAACCGGGACGTATGGTAAGCCTAAATATGTCGGTATTTAGCACAGTTCACCTTAGTTTATTTTAGGAAATGTCGATTTATCAACAATTTAACGATAATTTAAATCGAAATCTTTTACGGTCATTTCAGTATTATTGCACACAACGCTTTTGGACTAAATTAACAAAGTGTATCCATCGGCTGGCGCGGCGGCTGTACAATTTGTAGGTCACTGGAACTCGAATTGCAAATGGAATACGCTTTTAAAAGGCAAGCAAGGTGGTAGACTGTGGTATATTCTGTGCTATTCCAACCGTGCTATAGTCAGATACCGATGACATAACCACATCGCAACCGACCAAGGTACCTTGCCTTTACAATCTCCACTTGGCATTTCACAATGCTGTCCGAGTAGACTGTAGCGTAGATACGCGCGCTTCGCACACCATAGACATGCTCGCAGTTTTGACGTGTTTTTTGGTGTTCAACCAACGGACACAGTAGCAGTTTGTCCATAGCTGTCTTACTCAGCGTTCGCACCATTTCGGCTTTAGTAGTGATCGATCAGTGATCACTCGTTTGAAACTGTTAAATCGTTTTTCTTTGTGAATTTAGAAGATGAGTTTTTAGCAAACTTGCAGTAGTTGTGAGGAATTGTTTGTTGTGGTTTGCTGTGCAGTTCTTGTTATTCAAGAAAAGTGAGTAAGTTTTTAAAATCTGTTTTGTGGTGTATGTGTTTCTTGGTGATTCTGGTAGAGGTGTTAATTATATCATTATACTGTGTGTTCATTTCAAAAGTATCCACCCTTAAGAACTCTTGACCTGGTGCGATTATTGCTTTGAGTGGAAACACGTCGATTTAGATATCGAGGGGGAAGTTCAAAAATGGCACCTAGAGAATTTTAGGTTTCATCCCTTCAGTCCCCAGACACCCCAATTTGAAATTTAATATGGCACCCCCTACCTTGTGATACATCATTTGAAAGGGCATACAATTTTCTACTCAGCCATGATAGAAAATGAAATCGATCGATTGGTTCTTAAGATATTTAATAGGTATTTAATAATGATATTTATTTAGTTAAAAGAAACTAATAATCACAATAAATTTGGTTTCCTAAGTACTAAACTTATCAACTACTTAAAATTAGCCAATACATGAACCCGACATGATGTTTTAAAAAGACTTAGCGAACTACTGTTTTTTATATCACTTGGTAGGCTGTTAAACAACTTCAGTGCTTTATAATAAAATGAATTTTGTGTGCTGCTTTTTGTATATTTTGGTAATCTGAAGTGGTCCTTTTGCCGAGTATTGTATTCATGCTGCTGACTATTGTATGTTAAATAATTACTCATATAATTTGGGCGTTTATTATTTATGTATTTATATACCAACGTGAGTGCCTGATATACCGTTCCTTGCTTAACATTCAAAAAATTTAATTTACTCAACTTGGACTCGATACTGGTTAACCTGGAGCTTTGTAATAAAATTCTGAGTGCTCGATTTTGTTGTACTTGAGTCTTTTTAATGTCTTTGTCTGTACACAAAAATAATATACTGATGCAATAGTAAAAATATGGTTCTATAATCGTATGGTACAAAGATATTCTAGCTTTTAATGTAAGTTTATTAGATATTCTTCCTAAGTAGCTAATCTTTCGACTCACCTTTTTAACTACATATTCCATATTACTCGTAAATTTCAAACGATTATCTAAAATGACACCTTGATATTTAAATTTGTCCACTATCTCAACAACTGTGTTATCAAGAACTATGTCTGGTGTAGGGTTTACCGAATTTCTATTTCCCAATACCATAGCTTTTGTTTTCAATACATTCAAACATAATTTATTTTCTTTATACCAATTTGATATCGATACTAGTTCGGAGTTTAATGTCGCGATTACATCAGGTAACTTATCTCCTGCAATTGATATTAGTGTATCGTCTGCAAATAGGTGCATATCACAAGATTTAACTTGTGAAGCAACATCGTTTATGTACAAATTCAATAAAACTGGTCCAAGAATAGAACCTTGTGGTACCCCTAAGCTGTCTATTAATTCACTTGACTCATTTTCTCCAATCCTATCCTTCTGTCTCCTGTTTGTTAAATAGTTTTCAAACCATTTCAATTCTTTTCCTCTGATTCCGTAAGTTTCCAATTTTTGTAGTAACTTTTGACGAGAAATTGTCTCGATGCTCTTTTCAAGTCTACAAAAATAGCAACTATCGCTTTACCGTCTTCTAATTCTCCTTTCCAATTTGCCAATACCAAATTTAGGGCCGTCTCGCATGAATGCTGAGCACGAAAACCTGACTGTTGGTCATTTTATGCCCTTTCAAATGATGTATCACAAGATATAGGGTGCCGTTTGAAATTTCGAGGTGGGGTGATTGGGGGGAGAAGGGATGAAGTATAAAATTCCCTAGGTACCATTTCTGAACTCCCCCCACAATATCTATCGACGTGTTTCCACTCAAAGCAATAATAGCATCAGGTCAAGAGTTATTAAGGGTGGATACTTTTGAAATGAACACACTGTATATAATTATTGTACATTTTATGGCTTTACTTGAGAAAATTTTTGAGATAAGGACAAACCGATGGTCCCAAAGTTATTTCCTGAAATTTAACTTGCCTTTTGTTCTGATGTATCTTTTGAAATAATAGTTCTACAATCAATGCTTCAGTCAGTTCCTGTTTGGTTAGTGGTGGATTAGGGCGCTTGCGAACACATCGGTCAAGCTGATCCCACACGTGTTCAATAGTATTCAAGTCAGGACTTGACAAAAATCGAGATATTGTGATGAACGAACACCAAAATAAAGAGAATTCATTTGGCTTTGTCACAGACTACTTAAAAGCCTGATTAGTTGGCCTAATTACTGTACAGGGTGTGTGAAATCTAGTCCACCAAAACATCATATTAATTCTCTCAGACTTTTTAGTTATCGAGACTAAAATTTACCTAATTTCAATGTCAACTTATTTTTCTCCGTCAAAGCATCAAGAAAAAAGTTCAAATTAAAATTAACCTGCTTCAAATCTATTTATAACGTAATCGATAGAGAAAAATACGCATCATATTGAATTGAGTCAGTATTCTATTGAAAAATAATTATATCACAATTATTAAATAATTACCCGTTTGATTGCCTTCAGCTGTTGCTGAGATAACAACTAAAAGGCAAGGTTAGGAACTTCTTATTTATGGTCAGTTTAATTATAAAATTTTTAATTGATAAATAACATTACGGTGTAACTAAATAAGGTATAAGTTATAAATTTTCCAATTAAGTTTACAACTTAGGAAATCTAATATCATATAAACTATTTTTCTGTTTATAGTTGCCACTAAAAAAAGGGTAAAATAAAGCTTAATAAAGCGCTAGGATTTCCTTTCAACATTTGACATTTAAAGTTTAATTAATTTCTTCTGTAAGTTACATTTAGCAATAAAACCGCTTCTGCTTTAAATTATAAATTACCTAGTTTCAAGAATCACAACGTACTGGCAACAATATAGGAAATAACAAATCTAAACGTCGGGAATTTGACATAATATGCGAAGTTTGTATGCAAATCACGTCTACGTTGTTTAGATGCAAGTCACGTAAACAAAAGGCACTTATCTGCTTTTCTTTGCACTTTCACAATCATGACTTGCTACAGACTCAAATCACAATAAAACTGAACGTAGTAATATATTATTTTTTACGTCACGTTTCTTGTATTTGTTTAAATCGTCCCCAAAAATAAAAATTTTAATTGCTGCGCAAGAGATTTTCTGGGTTGTCAAAATTGGAGCTTACTTCAATTTGATTTAATTATTGTTTTTTTATCATAAATTTTCGCCTGGAGGCAAATCACTCTGTACACAGATAGAAAAGATTTCTTGTTTCAAAGAAATGTATTTGTTTGAATTTATTCTTTTGGGTCAAAACATATTTCTTTGACGCCAACAATATTTACTTCATTGAATACTCTAGTTTATTTGCTTGCAGAGATTAATTTATTTGAAATATTTATTTAAGTGGAATAAATATATATTGATACAAACAAAAATTACTTTCCTTTAAAGTAATATTTTAGTTTTGATTTTAAAAAAACGTTTCTTTACACCAATGAAATATAATTTTGATTCTAACATATAAATTTGTATATAAGGAGAGATTTATTTCGCTTAAAGTAATATTTTGTCTTTGGCTTAAAAATAGGTTTACTTCCGCCAAAGAAATCATACTTTGATTAAAATAAATATATTTGTACACAAGAAGAGATTTATTTCCTTCAAAGTAATATTTTTGTTTTGGCTTTAAAATAGGTTTCCTTCCACCAAAGAAATCATATTTTGATTCAAATAAATATATTTTTAATGTCATCCAACTGTATTGTTAGATGGCGCTGTAAACTCTCTCCTCGCACTTCGTACATATCGAGAGTATAAAGCCGCGTGATCGACAGTATAGAACTTATAGAGTACAGTGCCTGCAGGTTCAAGTTGCGATTACAAATCAGAGTACACTTTACTAACTTAACCTTGACTATATGTTGGGTTGGGAAGACCAAGCACTGGTCGAGATGTGCGACATCCCAAAAAGGAGGTGACACATGGCGAGTCTTCCGAAAAACTCTTGTCTATTAATTCCTTCATCAAATTAATAATTTTAAGCATTTTAAACCGACCAACAATTTTGTTAATTAAAAAAATGTAATTCTTTCACTCAACAAAATCATAATTATTTGAAGTAAATAAATCTCATATCTTATAATACACAAATTGCAAACTTTTTAACTGGAAACATAAGTTATTTGACACAAATCAACGTTCTTTGTACCAAACAAATATTTCAAATAAATGCGTTTTTATCCGCAAATAAATATTTCTTTGCCTCTATTGAAACAAGAAATTTCTTTGAGTCAATGCATATTTATTTGAATCAAACAAAAATTTCTCTCTGTGCAGATTCAAATTATTGGTTTACTTTATCATCACACATTTGGAAAGGCGAAAATATTGAAAACTAATAATGTTAGATTTTGGCCAATAACTCTGCAGGTTGTTGTTTTTAAGAGATTATTTTTTTATGTAACTGAAAACTGTAAGTAATACGACAATCTTAATACATAATATGAATGTTTTATTCAATATAGTTCCTTAAAATTTTTGCTAATACAAAAAAAAATATCTATAATCCTGTTACACATTGTTACACAACTAACAAAGAATATCACATAACGTAATACATAATTATTTATAATAATGCTAGTGGTAGAAGCTAAAACTATAATAATTATAAAAATAATAACGTACGCACCGAAAAAAAGAGTATAATAAAAATTACTTTATTTGATGCAATTTATTTGATGCCTTAACCTAGTTGTTGGCTAGTTTTCTCTTACCTACCTGTGTCTTATAAATAAAGCTATTTGTTGTTGCGTCAATTCTAAAGTTGCTAAAGAACGTAGAATTTTTAAGCAAGCGACCAGTCCAAGTATGTATTGCGCAAAATTATGGTGAAAATTTTATTTGAAATTGTTAATCTTTATAGGATTACTACGTCAATAGTTTCAATGTCACTAAATATTGCCATATAGTGAAAGGAAACCCAATCTTCAGATGTTTTGTTATTTGTGGGTTCATGTGTGTGTGTGTTTTTTTTAATCGTACTTTGACATTGATAAATAACAAAATAATGTTTTAATAATTTACCTGACGGTACACGAACAAGTTGATTGACGTAAACTGTTGAAAACTTTTTGTTTGTTTGGAATATTTATTTGAGTGAAATATATTTTTAGTGTGAATACCTCACCCAACTGTATTGTTTGGTGACGCTGTAAGCACTCTCCTCGCAGGTTGGCCTTATCGTGGAGTATAAATAGTAGCTGGTGAAAGCATATCGCTCAGTTGATAATTTTCTCAAATCTTCCCTGAGACCATTGTATATGTGACTGACCTGGTAAGAGAATGGCCGTTTATACAGCTCAACGCGATGGGCAGGTTGAGCAAATAAACCCGTGAATCCTAAATTAAGGTTACGGACATCCGTTCTACAGCGTATCTTCCGCCTGAGGTATTGTGGGATCCTCTTGGATAGCAACTTATGATATAATATTGCTGCATGCAACACCCTAGTGTTATCTATGTTCAACCACCCCAAGTCGGCCAGCCCATTCCATACATGATCATACTTCCTCAAACCAAAAACAAACAGAACACATGCATTTTGGACACGCTGAACACGCTGCCTATCCGACGCCGTCAGGCACGGACCGTACACGGTATCACAATATGAGATCTTTTTACTATTGACAGTAGATATAGTGAGATATTATCAAAACATTTGCATTTGGCACTACCGGTACTGTCATTAGACTGAAAATATTTGGAAAATCCTGGCTCACTATATAGTATTATATCAATGCAGATGCGGCCGATCTCGATCAAATAGAATTTGCTCTTGCAGGTAAACTATTAATTTTACCAAAAAATGTTGCAGCCATAAATTATTCAGAATATCCTTTACTTTAATTTATTATTTGACTATTTTGAGGGAATTATAGAAATGGCGGCTCATTTGCAAAATCCTTGAAAATGCATCATACTGCGTATGATAAAGTAAAAAAATTATGTTTGTTTCACTCAACACGGTTATAATTATTTGAACTAAATGAATCTCGTTCGTTTAATATACAAATTGTAAATTTGTCCTGAAAACATAATTCGTTTTACACAAATAAACGTTCTTTCTACCAAATAAATAGTTCAAACGAATGTATTTTTATACGTGAATAAATATTTCTGTGCCTCTATTGGAACACCAGATTTCTTTGAGTCAATGTATATTTATTCGAAATAAACAAAATTTTCTACCTGTGTGATGTCTCGAGCTCAGTAATTCAAATGTGTGATGGATGATGACGCATGACAGATGTGAATTACCAAACACGTTTCAAGTTCAGGAAACGGTTCTGGACAAAAAAAAAACTAGTTTATGTATAGCGGTAAAATAACTTCTACGCCGAATATCGTATGCCCCGCAGAAATAGTTTTTTCTACTAGCAAAAGATTGTTTTTGGGTTAGTACGTTTTAGTTTCGTCAAGAAAATATTATGTATCTTGATGGGTAGGTACAGTCATGGAAAAAAGTATGTTCGTATCGCTATCGCAGGATTTGAAAATAGTATGTCGGTTATATAATCGTGTACTGTGCTCCCTCGACCCGGCCACTTCGCAAAAAGTTGTCCGTCACGAGGGTCACGAGGTGGTTTTTCGATGGATGTAATGTAACGGAATTTAGTTTATATTGATCGTGTCCGATCTTTTCCTTAATGTGATACCTTTATTGCAATGTAATAGATGTAATATGACCACAACATTTAAGTTTACGAGTAGTGCATTTAATTAACTTTAAAATTACTTTTATAATAATATTAATAAACATGAAATTTGATAATATGATACGAAAATCTGATATTAAGATATTGCGTAATATCACGACACATTATTTAAATTTATTTTATCTAATACACATATTAATTACGTAAGTAAATGCCTTTGCCCAGCAGTGGGATGACGGGCTTAAGTAAGTAAGTAAATGCACAAATCATCTTGTTGCCAAGGATTATCACTGAATATAGACTATTTCAGAATTGTAATATTAAAATATATTCACTAAATGTTAATAAATTCTCTAAATTTAATTTAAATTTATATTTAGGACGGAGCATGTATTTTGTATGAAGGGACAATAGAAATATATCTGTATTTACTTTATAGCAGTTAATGTTTCCATTATCTTTCATGACATCTAATACATGCTTGACAACCAAAATAATATAAAATTATAGCAATAATATATGCAGGCTGTCCCACGTTTCTTCTGCAAAACATTTTTTCAGTAAGCACATTACTTTTTCAATTCATTAAAAAGTTACAGCCGTTTGAATTATTAACAATATCTTATTTTAAACGGCTCCAACTTCTGAAGGAACAGAGAAAACCAATAAAACCATATGAAACTGATTACTTTCTATTTTCTAGAAAAAAAAAAAAAACATTCTAGTTTCTTCTTTTGTTCATTTTTAATTCGAATTATTAAAATTTTACTTATAGTTAATTAACTAATTACTTAAGAATACTGAAAATTAGGTTATTATGTCAATAATGATTAATGTCAAATCTTTTTTCAAATCTCAAATCTGTAGTAGTTTTGGACATAGAGGGAACTATTTTTAACAATAATGTCATCTAAATGTTTTTTTAGCTGGTCGTATATTTTGGTTTATTTATTTTTTAATACTAATTATTTCATATTTACATTCCATCAAAATTCGTCGAAAATTTAGAGCTTGCTTCTACAAGCAATTATCAATTTTTGTAAATTAGTGATATACATAATTGTCATTATTTTCAGTTGTCAGATATTTGAAAAATAATTGCTGTAAAGTAAATACAAAATAATAATATAAAAAGATTGTAATGATACATTCATGCTATACAAAATACATCCTTTCTGGTTATTAAGTTAAACTGCAAAATATCGTTGAAGCTAAATATCTCGAAAATACCAGTAAATCACAACTAACAAATTACCATAAATACAAATTGAAAGCAATTTAATTTTATTAATTTATTTCTATATTGTGAATAAAATGTTAATACATAAAAGTTCTGAAATAACCTTCAGTAAAAATATTCACCACAAGAAATTGATTTTTGTATTTATTAACGAAAAAAGCTATTAGATGCAATAAGTTTGTATAGTTTGTTGTGTTTTATGCAATATCTTGAAATGAAATTTTCATTTTATGTTATATAATAAATTATATTTAATAGAAACACAATTACATTGCAATGTAGGAATTACGTTAATTTATTACACATGAGGCTAATAAATAGAAATATATAAATCATTATAAACAAATTCAAAGCATTCGAACAAGGTTTCTCAAATAATAAATTTCCGATATACGAGTATGCAGCGTAACCGGACAATTTTTTGCACTTAGCGGCCGACCGGCCGACTAGAGTCGTACATGGATGTAACATCGACACACTGCTGAAATACGGATCAGAACATACTTTGTTCCACGACTGTACATATATATGTAGTATGTTTTGCAAAATATATAAATACATGTGGGTAATTCCCTGTTAAATCAACACAGTTGTATTCCTCACCACCTTTGATTTTGATGAAATTTTGTACAATTCTTGCTTTCATGTAGTTATGGAAAAATACCAAATTTTATGAAAATATGTTATCCGGTTTTTGAATTATGGGTATGCAAAAATACATGTCTATAAACATAATATTTACTGAAAATGGTATACCAACCAAGTGAAGTGCAATACACTACTATTTATTTTAATACTGTTATTAATTTTAAATCACATAATTGATTTTTTAAAATCATACATGAACCCATTTCCGTTATACTATCAAACTTTGTGAATTAACCAAAAATACCGTAAGCAATTAAACGATTTTTTTTTTCAAAATTAAAAAAAATGAGCGTTTTGGACTAATCAAAATTAAACTTTTAATATTTAATTAAGAAAAGAAGATTCCCCCACGAGCCCTATTGTGTTATATATAAGCAGAAAGCCAATTCCAAAACGGGATAACATATTATATGATCATAAAATTTGGTATTTTTATATACCTACATCACGACAAAAATTGTACCAAATTTCATCAAAATCCAACATGGCGAGGTGAATAAAACTATGCTGATTTGACATGGAATTACTCTGTTAATAAGTTCGTCAACTTTAAGCTTATTTATATACCGATTAAAAGACTATTTAACGACAAAATTTTGTTATTCTGTTGACGAGTAGGTACATATATATCTGACAAACACATCACAACACTAATTGGTGTGCGTCACTATTTATGTGTGTCTTAAATGTCATATTTATGTCTATTGATTTGTGGTTTGGAGTGGAGATATTTTGTGTGAAGTTATATTCTTATATTGTAATGTGTTTTGTTAATTTATTTAAGAGGTATGATTTATGAAACTATTTTTTTACGTTGCAAATGACAATTGTCAATAATTTAGTACCATGGGCATGGCCTTCTTCGACGACAATCATTTATAATGATCCTGTATGTATGTAGATACACCGTTACACCATACACGTATATTAAGTAATATTTCTTTATAATAATATTGTTTAAAGTAATTTACACCACATAACTCCGGTGCACTTGTCCGGTCCAATCACTTCATATCATTGCTGAAGCCGAACAATAGATACTCTGGCATCTCTGTGCAGCGACAACCGGTGCACTTTGGGTTAAAATCGGTGAATTCAAGAATCATTGCTGTTTTATACGTATGTAAATGATATGTGAACTATCGCAAATACTACCATTGATAAAATAAAACTATATTCTAGAGCAGTGGTTCTTAACCGGTGCTCCGCGGAATACTGGTGCTCCGCGAGGTTGTTGCAAGTGCTCCGCAAAATTATGAAAGCCGAAATTGTTGACTCATTTACCGTGTGTGATCGAAATAATAATATTTGTATTTCTATGTTTTTAACGTACAAAAACTTCAACAAAACTAACAATTATAGTATATTATAATACAAGAAGACACCCTAAATAAGAGATGGAGCAGGGTAGAAAGACCTAGGTCAATAGCCCGTTCGAACACCAAATGAAATTTATTAAATGAAACTAATTGTGTAATAAACCTGTACAAAGCTGGATATTGGAATAAAGATTATTACTACTACTATAATACAAGTTTTAGAAGATAAAAATTGGCGCACGAGTTGTTTTGTTATATACTATTTTTTTCTACCTTGAGACATTGATTTTACATAAGTTTCGAAAAATGCGGTTGTTATCTTACAATTTAAAGTAGTTTTATATTCAACAGTTGGTAGTTAGTGTAAAATTCATAACTACGACTGACGCGTCAGCCTTATTTGACACTCGACGTCAATATCATAAATCTTGGAAAACCAAAAGTTACTAAAAGTTTGTGATCTAGTGTTTTCATAATGACACCGAAAGCGGTTTTGTTATGAATTTATAACGAATGCAAAGTAGAAAAAACATTTACAATTTTCAAATAGTAATAAATATGAATAAAATAAATAAAGAATTTAGAACATAATACAATTAAAATAAATATGATGTTTTGATAATATTTTTGCCCTCATATACATATCATCCACATGTTATGTGCGGATTTATTAAGCCTTAGATTAGTATAAAGTTGTATTAAAAATGAGCTTATCAAAACTACTTGAGTAGGTGGTACGTAACAGCTAATATAAAGAATCTAGCCAAATTACGTAAATATTTAACAAACTAAGAAGGTTTTAAAAGTTTTATTATATTTAAATTTACATTACCGCGAACATGTCAGATGCTTGGAGGAACTACCACAATATACCAAATAGGTGGCGGCATTTATAACCACCAGGTGATAGTTCACGAACAAAATTTTGTGGGGCCAGAAAATCAAAACATACACACACACACAATGTGGAATTATGTGAACACGGGCAAAAAGAAAACTTCGGAAGCAATTCGGTACATCGAGAGTGCTTTTTCCCTCAAACATTCAAGAGTTGGTTTATAGAAATAAATTCCAAAACTCCCGTTATGTTCTAAATTTATACAGAAATATATCTTTTTCTTTTCTGTATCAGACTAATGATTTTCGCCGCAAATAAACTTCATTCGAGTATTCATTTTTCAACTCGGTAAAAAGTTAGAGCTGATAAAAATATCAATAAAACCGTATTTTAAACGGCTACAACTTCTTAAGGAATTGAGAAAACCAATAAGTCAATATGAACCTTTTTACTCGGAATGACATTTAGTTTTTAGAAGAAAATCTGTAAAAGGTTTAATGTGGATTTTATTTTGTTACTTAAATTTATTTACTTTTTATTGTTGTAATAGGTATTATGTTATTTTTTTATCGTTTTCGCATTGTTTGATATGTATTTTATCTATTACTTTTCTTCGTTTGTTACCATTTCAAACGGCTGTAACTTCTTATGAATAGAAAAAACATATAAGACCATATAAAACATTATATTCAGAATGACATCTGATTTCTAAAAGTTAATTCTGCTGAAAAAATGGGTAGACTATTAATATATTTTATATTTTACCAAACTACACGCAAAATAGTAACGTACAAAATCACATACCAAATTTACACATTTTTAATGTATATTTAACTGATTATACCTGTTTTCGGAAAGTTAATTAGCTGATCTTTCAAAGTACCAATTTCGAAATATACAGAGCGTTCGATTTAACATTCTATAGTTATTTCACATTATTGTCTAGTAATAATAAACGCATTATAGGCAAATAAAGTACTTCAAAAAACAATACGTGCAAAACAGAATAAACACAAGAAATTAAGTGCTGTCTGTAGTAAAACTGTTTTATCGCATACCAATTATCGCAAATTGTAGTCAATCAACAAACAAACAACTGAGTAACGAGCAAACAACACGGTAACTTTACAGTCTTTAGACTAATGAACATCGGCTACGATCATTTGTTTTTTAATCGATCCAAGGACTTCAATAGACCGGTATCGAACACGTTTAGCATTGTCCTCTTCTTCCTATACAATTAACACAAAAGCACCGATGAGAAAACGTGACAAAACTTCACAACACCCCTCCACCAAATATTACTGACATGAAAACATTACTAATTATCGCGTATCTTTTTTTTGTAGATCTCGCAAAAGTGTTGAAACTGATGTGTTGAACAGCGGTCAAAGATGGTGTCAGAAAGCGATTACGGTACTCTGAGAACAATTGTGGATATTATTGGGTTTCTACTGATATCTCTGGCACACATAGCCTACGCTTTGATTAAGATGTGCATACCAAATTCTTACAAACCAAAGAAAAATATCGATGGGGAGGTTATACTTATAACTGGCGGAGGAAACGGTCTAGGAAGATTGTTGGCCCAACGTCTTGCGAAGTTGAAGGCAACTGTGGTTGTATGGGATGTGAATGAAGAAGGTAAGTTTGTCTATCCATTACACTGTAAGGCTATAAGAGATACCGAAAAATGAGTAAGGTTGTTCTTTCGTCTTTTTTTGAGAGAAACTCAATGGTGTAAATCAAAATTAGCTATAGTCTTTTGTTTTCGAGTTATAATAGTGTGTTTTTTAAATAGAAACCATAGCTGGTTATGACTGAAATCAATTGAGCCTTTTTTTCTCTTTTCAACGAGGTATAACATAATAAAATTATAAACCCCTAACCACAACAAGTATTTTAGAAACCTAAATACGTATTTCAGCAACTATGTTGCCATCTTCAGTAGAACCTAAAAAGAGGAAAAGACAGATTAGCACTTCATAGTATCTTTACTGGATATTGTCCAAGCAAATCACTAGTGGAAGTGACGTCCATGTTAAAAATTACCCTATATATACCCATTTGTTGTTCACACCTCACTGAATTTTGATCATTGAAGCGTAAAAAACAAGTTTTAATTAAAGCAGGTCAAACAATGGCGAACTAGGTATAGGACCCCTGTCTGAATTTATTAATTTATCTCTATTCAAGTGAATAAAGATACTTTCCAAGCTGTTTAAGTTCCCTATTATTTGACACAGCTTTTACAAGTTTTAAGTCATCTACAACTACTTTATGACCTGTGTCTAAAATATGTTGAGCCACACTAGATTTTTCAAAACGATTATATTTAAAATGAGCTACATGTTCTTTGAACCTAGTTAAAATTGTTCTTCTAGTCTGGCCTACGTATTCTTTTTCACAGTCATGACATTTGATACAATATATACCAGATTTATCAAGTACATCTACCTTATCCTTTGGGTTTCGAAGAAGGTTCTTTATGCTATTATGAGTCGAATATGCTAAACAGAGATTTTGTGATGTAAAAATACTTCTCAAACCTCTTGTATATGCACAATCGAACGGTATTTTAACATAATTCTTCTTTTCTACAGACAAAGTATTTAAAGTAGATATTTGATTTACATACATTTTTTGATTCTGCTTCTTAATCATTCTATCAACTATTTTCTCAGGACTAGAAGAACAATTTTAACTAGGTTCAAAGAACATGTAGCTCATTTTAAATATAATCGTTTTGAAAAATCTAGTGTGGCTGAACATATTTTAGACACAGGTCATAAAGTAGTTGTAGATGACTTAAAACTTGTAAAAGCTGTGTCAAATAATAGGGAACTAAACAGCTTGGAAAGTATCTTTATTCACTTGAATAGAGATAAATTAATAAATTCAGACAGGGGTCCTATACCTAGTTCGCCATTGTTTGACCTGCTTTAATTAAAAGTTGTTTTTTACGCTTCAATGATCAAAATTCACTGAGGCGTGAACAACAAATGGGTATATATAGCGTAATTTTTAACATGGACGTCACTTCCACTAGTGATTTGCTTGGACAATATCCAGTAAAGATACTATGAAATGCTAATCCCTCTTTTTCTTTTTTTAGGTTCTACTGAAGATGGCAACATAGTTGCTGAAATACGTATTTAGGTTTCTAAAATACTTGTTGTGGTTAGGGGTTTATAATTTTATTATTAAGTTCGCCACAGTCTCCAAAATATTGTTATTGTTATTAGAGGTATAACATGCTGGTCCAAACTATTCCAAAAGTAACGTTTTATTGAATAACATGAAATTAGTATATATCAGAGGCATTATGATTGTTGTCTTCGAGATTTCTTTGAGTAGGCGTATGTCACTAGTAGTTTGACACTACTAATCAGTGAAATTAGTAAAATTTCATTCTTTTATTTTAATTGAAAATTACGGAATTCCGTTTGAATAGTATGAAAAATGCGCAATAATCGAATGCTCTATTCAAAGTAATAACAATAATTGTGATATAAAATCCGAAACATAATTCAACCGTTATCCAGGTAGTTCACGGCCGCACAAACTTGTTTTTGGGATTAAGAGAACGTCTCATCAATTACGGGTTGATTAATATGCCGAAAACCGAACATTGTTATATGGAAGTGGTATGCTGAAGAAACTGTCATGAAAATATGTAGCCGTGATCCTACAATTTCCAGTCGTCAATCTTCACTTTATATCGGCACGTCGAGGGTATAACTGAAAGGTTAAACATTCCAGGATATATTGTTTTATTCGAAGTAAAATAATTAGATAATTACCTGAATAAAAAAATAAAAAATAAGATTACCTACTATAAACTACTTTAACCATTTTTCAAATTGATGTCCATTTTTATTGATGCATAAATTATATCCCGTCGCAATACTTCGAAGAGCGTTGTTTATAAAAACATTTGGAACGGCATTGATACATTCCTAAAAATGCTGCCTTAGGTCCTGAATGTCGTTATGTGATGTTTTATATAATTAGTTTTTAATGTGCCCCTAAAGAAAAATCGTAAGGTGTAAGATCTGGTGATCGTGGTGGCCACCTCAGTGGTCCGTTGTTTCCAATCCAACGGTTTTCAAAATTTATATTCAATAATTCCCTTACCCTTCTTATTTTATGAGGTGGTGCACCGTCGTACTGGAAATATATAGTGCCCCTCTCCATTAGTGGCAAATTGTCCAAAAATTCATTCACAATCTGATAGTTTACAATATCGTAGTACCGATCGCCATTAAGATGTTCCTCGTAAATATGGTATGCTAAAATACGCTCGCCAAGCACGGCACACCAAACACTAAAACCAAGACGTCCTTGGTTTTGCACGTTGACGGTACGGTGAGGATTGACATCAGACCAATAGTGCTCATTGTGCCTATTAAAAATTCCGGCACTGCTGATGTAGGCTTCATCAGTCCAAATAACTTTTTAAAAAATAATGGATTCTGCTGAAGATTTTCACGGTACCACTGGCAAAACTCCATTCGTTTCTGAAAATTTTATTTCAAATTATAATATTAAATTGAAGATGTGATAAAAAGTTTTATTTTATTTAAAAAAGCATGAAATTATGCGAGAAAAGAGTACTTTAGGTAAATACTTGACTGGTTCACTTGTTAATGTAGGTGTAGAAGCACTTATTGATAGAAAAATCGATTTTAATTATGAAGACTAGTTATCTCAGCAATGGTTTATTTCAGCACTAGTGTGTACTTTTTTCTAGTACTTTTTTGTGCAGAACGATCCGTAGGATTAAAAAAAAGAATTAGATACAAAGTGTTCCATTTAAAAAATGTACTTTCTCAGGAAAAACTATTTGCTTTATTTTGTTGGGTAGGTAATCATGATAATACAACGCTTTTTCATTAATCATAATCTAAGCGTGCGAAATATAATTAAAAACAGTTATTGAGATATACAGTTTTTCTTAGACTACTGTTTTTCCATAAAAATGACAATAAATCAAAAAGTATAAAGTTTAGTGTAGGTAATATTATGTTTCATTGGCGTAAAATTTGGCGAGGAATTCAAAATTGTTCCATTTAAAAAAAAAAACATTAGTTTGGGTTGGTACTTCCTTCTGGAACAGCCTGTATACACGCGAATAATTTTACAGTGTGCGTCTTGGCGTCCTGTATATATGAGTGAAATTAGTTTTAAATTATCTTCATTAACAGAGGTACAATGTTCCGAGATCGCCTTGGCTAGACACATGTTTGATACGAACGCAAAAAAATTGCTAAAACTTCTGGGAAAACCTATTACCTCCAAGGTTGTTAAGTTATTATTTTTTTTGTTTAAATAAATATGCGTATCCATTGACGACACCAAGACGGGTTTATTATTAAAGATCTAAAAAGGCTGCTGAATACATAAATAATGATGCAATTTTGTTTTTGTGGAACAGACAATCATCAAACTGCTTTCTTTGCTTCCAAATTGATAGCAATCTTAACGAGCACATATTTTTCCTTAATTTGTTTATGATCAGAAACTTTATTATTGATTGATGTTTATGAACTTCAAAGTACATTCCCATTTCACTTGATTGCTATCCACAACATAAGTAAAATTTTGTAGAATCCAATAACAATTATCATGTTAGAGCATTAGATTGATATTGTTGGCATTGACATGTTTTGATTGTTTTGTTTGTTCAACAATTTGCACCTGGTTGTAGACGTAAGGTAAACTTTACTCCATAAATAAACTTTAAGTTAAGTAATCATCGCATTGCAATTATTTTCATATAATAGCTAACTATTATCTCCCTAATGTTATACTTATGCCTTAAATATTCTGATTAAATATTAGAATAATAAAATCATCAAAAACGTAAATTGTTCAAAATTACTTCTAATTTGAGCCCAAACACGGCATATTTATCTCTTATACTTTTAAAGATGTGCGAGAAAGAAGATATTTCATGGCTAACTAAGACCGGGAATTAAAAATTCAATAACTCGCAAACGGGTAAAGATATCTTGATGAAACAAGTTATTTCAATTAGGAAACGTTATTTTAAGCTATTTTCAATCAGGTTATGATAAATTGGTGTACTATTTATCCTGGATATATATTACACCGACAGGAACATAAAAATCGTAAATTGTATAAAATTACTTCTAAGTTGAGCTCAAACACGGCATATTTATCTATTATAATTTCAGAGATATTTAAGAAAGAATATATTTCATGGCTAACTACGACCGAGAATTAAAAATTCAATAACTCGCAAACGGGTAAAGATATTTTGATGAAACAACTTATTTCAATTAGGAAACGTTATTTTAAGCTATTTTCAATCAGATTATAATAAATTGACGTATTATTTATCCTGGGTTAATATTACACCGACAGGAACATAAAAAACGTACATTGTATAAAATTACTTCTAATTTGAGCCCAAACACGGCATATTTATCTCTTATAGTTTTAGAGATATTTAAGAAAGAATATATTTCATGGCTAACTACGACCGAGAATTAAAAATTCAATAACTCGCAAACGGGTAAAGATATTTTGGTGAAACAACTTATTTCAATTAGGAAACGTTATTTTAAGCTATCTTCAATCAGATTATGATAAATTGATGTATTATTTATCCTGGATAAATATTACACCGACAGGAACATAAAAAATGTAAATTGTATCAAATTACTTCTAATTTGAGCCCAAACACGGTATATCTATCTCTTATAATTTTAGAGATATTTACGAAAGAATATACTTCATGGCTAACTACGACCGAGAATTAAAAATTCAATAACTCGCAAACGGTTAGAGATATTTTGATGATATAAAGTGCGATTTAATCCGAGAGCCGAAGATTTTTAATATATTCATTTATACTTCTCCCCATACCTGTCACGTCCAATTATATACCAGATGTTTCTGTTGCTAATACATAAATTATTGTTATTTGGTAATTTCTCAATAATTATTAATTATTACATACGCAAGTGCTTTCCAATCTGTATCTTTAAAATTTTTCCCGCATGCAACGAGAAAAACCCTACCCGTCTCTATGGAGATTAATCAATCTCGTTTGTTTTTATTGTCTCGGCAACGCACTCTATCTATAAAGAAAGCAACTTTCTCAGTTGAACGAACTTTGGCAATGAAAACCGAGTTGACCGGCCTTGAAAGATTTCGAGGCATTTTTACAGCTTTACGCCGTGACGTAACCGCATTCTGTTGTTTTTTATTCAATAGTAGGTCACGTGGTGACTTGTTAAATTGTGTCTGCCCGGAGCTATATAAGACAGGTTATTTCGCAATTTACACAGCTTGCGAGCAGCGATATTGAAGTAATTCACAAACTGTGCCTTACGCAATAGATCTTCGGTTATATAATACCGTCTTGTGTATGTTCGAGCATGTGCAGATAATTGATTTATGTAATATACGCTCGTCTGAAAGTGCATTCTGAATAAACATTGCATCTAACAACAATTAAGAGGAAGCAAATGAAGTACTATTTTAAATAGTTTTTATTTCGTTGACATATCTTTAACAGTTTGAGAGTTATTCAATTTTTAATTATCGGTCGTAGTTAGCCATGAAATATATTCTTTCTTAAATATCTCTAAAATTATAAGAGATAGATATGCGGTGTTTGGGCTCAAATTAGAAGTAATTTTATATAATTTACGTTTTTGATGTTCGTATCGGTGTAATATTTAATCAGGATAAATAATACATCAATTTATCATAATCTGATTAATGTTATCTTAAAATAACGTTTACTAATTGAAATAAGTTGTTTCATCAAAATATCTTTACCCGTTTGCGAGTTATTGAATTTTTAATTCTCGGTCGTAGTTAGCCATGAAACATCTTGTTTCTTGAATATCTTTAAAAGTATAAGAGATAAATATGCCGTGTTTGGGCTCAAATTAGAAGTAATTTTATACAATTTACGTTTGTTATGTTCCTGTCGGTGTAATATTTATCCAGGATAAATAATACATCAATTTATCAAAATCTGATTGACGATAGCTTAAAATAACGTTTCCTAATTGAAATAAGTTGTTTCATCAAAATATCTTTACCCGTTTGCGAGTTATTGAATTTTTAATTCTCGGTCGTAGTTAGCCATGAAATATATTCTTTCTTAAATATCTCCAAAATTATAAGAGATAAATATGCCGTGTTTGGGCTCAAATTAGAAGTAATTTTATACAATTTACGTTTGTTATGTTCCTGTCGGTGTAATATTTATCCAGGATAAATAATACATCAATTTATCATAATCTGATTGACGATAGCTTAAAATACCGTTTCCTAATAGAAATAAGTTGTTTCATCAAAATATCTTTACCCGTTTGCGAGTTATTGAATTTTTAATTCTCGGTCGTAGTTAGCCATGAAAAATATTCTTTATTAAATATCTCTAAAATTATAAGAGATAAATATGCCGCGTTTGGGCTCAAATTAGAAGTAATTTTATACAATTTACGTTTGTTATGTTCCTGTCGGTGTAATATTTATCCAGGATAAATAATACATCAATTTATCATAATCTGATTGAAGATAGCTTAAAATAACGTTTCCTAATAGAAATAAGTTGTTTCATCAAAATATCTTTACCCGTTTGCGAGTTATTGAATTTTTAATTCTCGGTCGTAGTTAGCCATGAAATATCTTCTTTCTTGAATATCTTTAAAAGTATAAGAGATAAATATGCCGTGTTTGGGCTCAAATTAGAAGTAATTTTATATTATTTACGTTTTTGATGTTCCTGTCGGTGTAATATTAAACCAGGATAAATAATACATCAGTTTATCATAAATTAATTAAAATTAACCTAAAATAAAGTTAGCTATTAGAAACAATTTGTTTGATCAAAATATTTCTACCCGTTTGGGAGTTATTTAATATTTAACTCTCGGTCTTAGGCGGCCATGAAATATATTCCTTCTTAAATATCTCTAAAATTACAAAAGATAAATATGCGGTGTTTGGGCTCAAATGAGAAGTAATTTTGAGTAGTTTACGTTGTAGATATCAGTATCATTGTAATATTTAACCAGAATCAATGAATACATATTTTGTATCAGTAATTGATTAAAATTAGCACAAGGTAAAATTAAGCAATGTACCGTTTATCCCATAGTGATAAGATTATCAGCTTGCTAGATATGACAATTTTCATTACGCGTCGTAGTGTGCCATGGAATGGTTAATTTTTGAGATATCTCAAAAACTAAAAGAGTTACCATAGGGTTGTTTGGGCTCGTTTTAAAGCTCGTTTCAAGTAGTTTTTGGTAATAGTTAAAAAAAATAAAAACAATGGTAGTTTCATAAAAATAAATTCTATATTATTTTTGTAGTAAGTAGTCGATTCTCCATAAAAACTATTATAAAATGTCACAAATCCCGTGATAATAACTTTATTGGTTCGCTAGATATATCAATTTTTGTTATCCGTCATAGTATGCCATGGAATGGTTATTTCTTGTAATATCTCGGAAACTAAAAGAGTTTACCCAGGCTTGTTTGTACTCATTTTAAAGGGAATTTCAAGGGCTTTACTATGGTGATAACTAAATTTTGATATTTTGTTATTTCAGGGGTCAAAGAGACTGTCAAGTTAGTTCAATCGGAAGGTGGTAACGCGTACGGGTACAAGTGCGATCTGACTGACAGAGAGGACGTATACAGAGTGGCTGATAGAACGACCGCAGAAGTAGGCCATGTAAGTATAGCCGACCATATCGTAAAGTATAATGCGAGCAAATTGTCTCTGGTTGAAAGTAAAAGTTGGGTTATGATGCAATGAGCCGCCTGGCATAGATTGAAATTGGTATTATTTTTAGGCCATCTCGAATCCCAATTTTAACTCAATTTAAACAGCGAACGAATGCAATTTTATTGCAGTGTGTTATGCAGTTGTGTTTGCTTTGTTAGGTCTCTATGTTGGCTGGAGTGGAAAGTGAATATAGATGAATAGAAAGCTGTGTGTACTTGTCAATTAGTGTGGATAGGGTTTTTTTGTTGTGTTTTGAGGATATAGTTAATTGCCTTAGAACAATAGGTGTCGCTAATTAGAAAGAAGAATAAAATGTCACTATACGTAGAAGTATATAGGAACTAAATAAAGTTTTTCTAGATAAACTTATTTGTGAAGCATTTGGTGTTCTAAAAACTTAAAAATCTAAGAATTCTCTAAAAAATTCTCTAAAAATTGTTAAGACAAATGTTGTTTGGCTTGCTAGTTTCTATGACGTAACATTATTTGCATTTATACAGGGTGTTGCATTTAGGCGTGACGTAAAGTATGTAATTTTTTTAAATAGAACGCCCTGTATATTTTATTATTATGTCAATAGAAATAAATTTGGCTATCCAAAGGTATAGGTTGCTAACACTCAGCGTTAATAGTACCCGAGATATTCAATTATTTCTCCAAAATATGCCCGTTGCACGATCTTCTTTAAAACTATGTAAAAATGACATTTTTGCAGATTTTGCTTTTAAACTATGTCAGACAATAGTCGTAGATAGATGATAGTATCCAAAGATATTAAATTCTGATGCTGTCCTTGATTAATATGCTACAACTCATAAAAATTAGAAAGCTGTATATGTTGGCGTTTTCCCGATTTTTCCAAATTAAGTCGAATTGGCGCTGTTTTTGCCCCGTAAATTTTATTCGTTTAACTTTAGCAATTAATTACTCCGGAAATAATCTATAGATTTTAACGAATTAAAAAGTAAAATCACCTGCGGAATGCTAGCTTTCAATGTGCATTTTTGTAAAATCATTGGATTAGTGCTTGACCCACAAAAAGCTGTATTATGGAATGCCAGCAATTCCTTTATTAGAAGAGCTAGAATAATGAAATATAGACTATAGGCTACCCACTAATTCATAGGTTTAAAGGTTATTACATAATCATTGTTTATCTTGCATTTTCCCTACAAAAGATCGAGTTGAAGCATCTCATGATTGCTGCAATTGATGCGTCGCTCTTCGGTCTTTCGGGCGAGCGGGGGAAGGGATCGACAGCGACGCTGCAAGTAGTGGCGGATCGCACGTGCATTAGTTACTAGGAGAACAGTGTTTACGGACACAATACATATAACGACACGGCGGTTATGCTTCCCCAAAGAAATTTGGATATCCGGCGACAGATTGCCGAATTAAAAAATAATGGCAAAATGAGTCAATAAAATAACAGAACCACGAACGGGCATTTGGAAGTCCCATGCAAATTCTTGGCAATTTAAATCGGGTTTCGGGATTAGCATTTAAAATTAGTAAACGATCTGCAAAATAATCTATGTGTCTACAAATTTACGATGCTAAATTTGTAAAAGTTTTTTGATATTTCTAAGTTTTATACGCTCAGAGCTGACGTTTGTAATATATGTAATATATCAAGAGTTGTATTTATTTTATATTGTTTGTGCATGTATTTAAATATTATTAATAAATAAACTCTTGAAACTGTTATAATAGTTTGAATATTTATATAACAAAATCGGGCATACTTTTTAAATATTTTTTTGGGTTTATCAAGCAAACTTAATTTAGTATTCACCACTAATCGGAAAATCTGCTAACTCCATATTATTAGATCTATCCGCTTCCATCAAAATCTTGTTTACAACCTTATTATATAAAACTGAAGAAAACATAAACGCCAATCGGTAGAAGAGATTTCTCTCGTACCTGGTCACATATTATAATCAAAATTATGCAAAAATTAAGAATTTTATTGTTAGTTAAAATTACTACCTTGACAAGTTATCGTTCTGTTTGTGTATTGATAATAAGCTGCCCCGGTTCTCTCAGCTGTGTCGGTTCTCTCCGACATGACAGCACCGCTAACGCCTCTCTTCCCCGCAGCGCACCAAAGACCGTAGAGCGTCGGAATTCACGCGGAATTTCAGCACGATCTTTTGTATGAAAAATACAAGATAAACAATGATTATGTAATAAACTTTAAACCTATGAATTATTGGGTAGCCTATAGTCTATATTTCATTATTCTAGCTCTTCTAATAACGGAATTGCTGGCATTGAATAATATTGCTTTTTGTACGTCAACCGTCATACTATGCCATGCTACACGCATGCTTAAATATGTATAGAACATAGATATTTCCCAGTTTATGCGATTGCAAGCGATTCTAAAAAGATGTTGCGACTAATACTACAACATTCCTGTGCCAGGTGACAATATTAATCAACAACGCTGGTGTGGTATCAGGATATCTACTGCTGGATACCCCAGATCATTTGATCCAAAGAACCTTCGAAGTAAATGCGATTTCACACTTTTGGGTAAGCCTTAATTCTTGGATTTTAATTTTTTCTTTGTCTGCCAATAATCCAATCATTTTCCTCCAGACAGCTAAAGCATTCTTGCCAAAAATGATCGAAAACCAACATGGCCACATAGTGACCATAGCCTCCATGGCTGGACACACGGGAACGAAGAAACTTGTTGACTACTGCGCTTCGAAGTTTGCGGCAGTTGGCTTTGACGAAGCTCTTAGAGTTGAGCTTGAAGCAACGGGTAACATGATGTGATGATAAGTTATGGTAAATTTTAATGTGTTTTTGTTTGATTTTCGTTGAAGGTATCAAAGGTGTGAAGACCACTGTTGTCTGTCCATACTTCATACAATCTACGGGAATGTTCAATGACGTCAAAGCTAGATTTGTGCAGAAATTACAACCGAACAATGTAGCTGATAGGGTTGTCAGAGGAATTTTACGGGAGGACATATATGTCTTCATACCGTCGATATTTAGATATATCTTCTGGACGAAATGGTGAGATACACATTTTTATTTCAACATAACCTGCATCTGCATTGATATAATACTATATAGTGAGCCAGGATTTTCCAAATATTTTCAGCCTAATGACAGTACCGGTAGTGCCAAATGCTCATGTTTTGACAATATCTCACTACATCTACTGTCAATAGTAAAAACATCTCATATTGTGATACCGTGTACGGTCCTTGCCTGACGGCGTCGGATAGGCAGCGTGTTCAGCGTGTCCAAAATGCATGTGTTCTGTTTGTTTTTGGTTCGAGGAAGTATGATCATGTATCGAATGGGCTGGGCGACTTGGGGTGGTTGAACATGGATAACACTAGGGTGTTGCATGCAGCAATATTATATCATAAGTTGGTATCCAAGAGGATCCCACAATACCTTATGCGAAAGATACGCTGTAGAACGGATGCTCATAACCTTAATTTAAGATTCAGGTGTTTGTTTGCTCCACCTGCCCATCGCGCTGAGCTGTATAAACGGTCATTCTCTTACTAGGTCAGTCACATATACAATGGTCTCAGGGAAGATATGAAAAAATTATCGTTAAACAGTTTTGGGGGAAAGGTGAAGTGTTGGCTGTTTGCTCAACAGGGGGGACTTTAGGCATTGAGCGCACATCGGAGGCTGTTTTAATTTTTATTTTTTATGGGTAGGTGCGATGTTTTGTTGAGCTGGATTTGCCGCAATTACGTGTAATTAGACTCTAGAGTAATTTTTACTTTATCATACGCAGTATGCTAAAGTATTGTAATCATGCCGAAAAAAAAATTGAGATTTTAGTGGAAATAGGTCTTTATGGGTCCCCTGAACATTTTTGACCAAGGTACAAAAAAATGTCTGTGTGTGTGTGTGTATGTCTGTGTGTAAACGATTTTTGTGGCGACGATTCCGGAGAAACTACTAAAGGTATCGGGACGAAAGTTCATAATGTTCATATTTAGAAGTTTCATGACCTAACTTAGAGCTGAAAAGCTTTTGGTTGAAAAGGGTTTATTCTATAGCTTCTATAGTTTATTCTAAGCCTTTTTGAAGCATTTTGCAAATGAGCCGCCATTTCTGTAATTTCGACAAAATAGTTAATAAGTAAATTAAAGTAGAGGAAATTTTGAATAATTTGCCTATCACATTTTTTGGTAAAATTAGTAGTTTAGCCTTTTAGTTTATTCTAAGCCTTTTTGAAGGATTTTGGAAATGAGCCGCCATTTCTGTAATTTCGACAAATTAGTTAATTAATAAATTAAAGCACAGGAAATTTTGAATAATTTATGCCTATGAAATTTTTTGGTAAAATTAATAGTTTAGCTTCAAGGGCAAATTCTATTTGATCGAGATCGGTCGTATCTGCATTGATATGAAATTACATAGTAGCCAGGATTTTGACAAATATTTTTTTGTGTTGTCACATTCGAAAACAGCTGATCTCATCAGAGGTTGGAAAACCACTATGGAACGTTGCTGCTGTAGTGCGGCAAATTATAAAATACAAATTTCAAATAACGTAAGATCACCAATTTGATTGTTTGTTGATAAGAAATATCAACCCGTCTTTATATCTAATTCTAAAAACGATACATTGAGAAAATTATAAATAAAGTATAGCGATGAGTGTAGTTTTATTTTAGTATGTTGGTAGGGATGTGTCATGAACAAATATAAATCTGTCAAAATTTGAGTTACCTTTTTAAGGTGCGTTTTCATTAGTGAGAATGGCAGTGGTAGCAGACGCCGTTATAGTATTTCCAATAGAAAATTGATAGTGACTCATGTTTATGTACATGCAAACTAATATGTGTCATTATCACGATATGTAAGAAATACTATAATTTCGTATTCTACCACCGCCATTAGCTACCATTACCTACCAATCGGAACGCACCTTTAAACTTGACGTTTCGTCAAAGTGGTACCAACCTAGCATTTACTATACAGACATCATTTATTTTTTTTTAAATACGTATTTCTTAAAAAGCGACCCTATAAACGTTGATGTCGCTCCTGCCAAAAACTAGATTGCGCGACTCGCTCACATGCGACGGCGACACTCCGCCTTCGGTGACGCGCCGCATCACCGCTCGTCGCGCTATTCCGTACTTTCGGCATTTGTGACATAAATAACTATTATTCTAGTGACGTAGTGTAGGTAGTGTCAAATGCTGATTCTTTGACAATACCTACGATTTATCTCAATAGAATAGATTCTCATGCAGCTAAACTATTAATTTTATATATTGTATGATAAAGTCATGTGCCTGGCGACAGATTTTTTTTGTTTGTTTTTGTTTTGATAAGTTCTCGGAATTATTGTTATATTATTGGTACAATTATGTCTTAGTTCTAGTTTGCGTAAGGCATTGTGTGGAAGAGCAAGACAATTTGGAAACAAGTGTGCTGATCTCCGCCCTAAATATAAATATTATTCTGTTGCATTTAATATTGTTTTATGCTAATAAAGGAATTATTTATTTACTTAATTATTTATTTATCGGTCAAATCCTGGCTCACTAGTTTTATTTTAATTCAGACACGACTGATCTCAATCAAATAGATTCTCATGCAGTTAAACAATTAATTTTATATATTGTATGATAAAGTCATGTATAAATGCACGTTTGATTTTATTTATTGCACATATAATTTGTACTGAATGTATTGTTACTGTTTTTTTTAGGATATTCCCATGGGCAATTGTCTCCATGTATCTGAGAAACTTGGTTCCTGATGCAAGTCCGTCAACAACAATAACAACTACCACAACAAAACCATTAACAGTAGAAACTGTAGGTTCAAAAATCGAAACTGTCAACGCTAAAATGGTTACCAGTGAAACTGTGACGAGGAGGAACATATCAAACGAGAGAAAATTGTAAACTATACGTCACAGTGAAGAGGGTCTTTTTTTGTATTGTTGATATTAGTTGTAAGTTTTCATAAATAAATGATGTTAAAAATTAAACTCGGCGGTGTGTGCTTATTTCTCATTATTTTTACTGTTTCGTACGTATATTTACCTATAGTCAATTTGACTATTTGACAATTTTCATAACCTAAAAAATGTATGAGCTAGATATTTAGCTAGTTTAACGTATAATTTGAATGGAAATACCTAATCATTTTGGAGAAATACTGATCAGAAATGAAGAAGTATATTTGGTTTCATTTTTTCATCTGAAAATTCATTCGCGAACCATGTTGCTCGCTTCTTCAAAGCTAATTGAATACTGAAGACCTACCAAGAAAATCTCCCTTATATACCTATATCTACACCTCACTGCGCACATCTGGAGCTACCGCTCCCATATACTTTTCCACCTGACCGCGTTAGGATCGATTTCCAGACCCTACTAATATCAGTACCATCCTCGCGATTGATGTTGTCAGGATGTTTGTAAATTTCGATGGCTTCTCTAATAAGCCTTCGATGATAATTACCAACCCTTGCCAACATCTTCACGTCATCGAAAATCATTGTGTGTCCCGACTCGTGGCAGTGTTGAGCAACAGCGGACTGTTGAATCTTGCATAGCCGGGTGTATCTACTGTGCTCCTTGACTCGACATTCAATACTTCGTCCTGTCTGTCCTATATAGCATGTTCCAACATGTTATCTTGTATACCCCTTCGTTCTTCAGGAGTGGTGTGATATCCTTTGGGTTAGGCAAAAGATCCTTTACGTTTGCTGGTGCTCTGTACCTTACCGTGATACCCGATTTCTTCAGTATTCTACCGATTCGTGTTGATACTCCACATACGTATGGTAAGCAAGCGAACCCCTTTGACTCCTGCCAGTCCTCTGAGACTTGCGTGTTTCTTTGTGTGACACCCCGTATGTCAGACTTGGTGTATCCATTCTGACGTAGAGCCCACTCCAAGTGTTTCCGTTTGTCGTCCAAGGTGCTGGAGTCGCACACCCTCTCGGCTCTGTTGAATAGAGTGTTAATAACACTTCTCTTCTGTTGGGGATGGTGGTGTGATTTGGCGTTCAAGTACCGATCGGTATGTGTCTTCTTACGGTAGACGGTATGTCCAAGCGTACCCGTTGACGTTCTCTATACCAGCACATCCAAAAATATCAGCTGTTTATCCTCTTCTATTTCCATCGTGAATTCGATAGAAGGATTAACATTGTTCAGGTGGCTAAGGAACTCAGTAAGTTTATCTCTACCGTGTGGCCAAACCACCAAGGTATCATCAACATATCTGACGCAAAGCTTGAGTTTGTAAGGACTGGACCTAATGGCTTTTCTTCAAACAATTTTATGAAGAAATTGGCGATTACCGGTGAAAGAGGTGATCCCATGGGAGCACCCTCTACTTGCTCATACATCGCTCCCGCCCACTTGAAGTATGTGGTGGAGAGACAATACTCGACAAGATCCGGTACATCGGTTGACATTTGTTTGTGTATAGTGGCACCAGATAAATATAAATTCTACAGTTTAAAATGAAATAAATAGTATATTAAAAAGAGCGATTGATAATCGAGACTGTTTAACGCACGAGCGAAGCGAGCGCGTCAATTGTCTAGCTCATTAATCGCCGTTTAATATTCGAGTTGGTTACAAAATTTGTTCGTCGATCGTATTCTTATAGCGTCGTCTACATAGATTTTTCTTCGCCGATGTCTTTTTAAGTTATATGACAATTTATGTAATTTGACACTGACAGTTCTACAGGGCGGTATGTTTTGATTGGAAGGTTTCATTTGGCATATGTTCGATTGGCCAATCAAACGACGTCATTACGTCGTGTGATTGGCTATAACAAATCATGCATTAATAGAAATCGTGCATTAATGGAGTACTTTAATAAACGATTTCCTATTCACTTAACTGCCTCATAAATAAACGATCGACGGAAAAATTTCTTAACCTAACTGAATTTGGAGCGTTTATCTTATTTTTCTACCCATTTTTGAAAAAAAAGTTGTAGTCGTAGAATGTATAATTACCGGTTGGACATTGACCAAGTGGCTACTTAAGTATTTTTTGCTTGTGAACCGTTAAAATTGTTCATCAATTGCTAACTATAAAACATATAACCTTGCTGTGTACTTTGTACACTTAACGTCTTTTATTATTGTCACTTTTCATACAAATAAAATAAATATTATTATTCACAAAATCTATCTTACGAACTCATTCGAAAGACTCCACATGTAGATTCGTCATATACTATATCGCTTGCCAGAAACTTCAACACAAATAGACCTACACATAAAACAACATGCGTTGAGACAGCAGGCAGGCGCTTAGTCATTAGAATCCGTGATTACCACAAAACGGCGCAAAAAACGACAAAAAAAAACGCATCGATCCGATGAACAAATCACTGTTTATTTGACATTTAATATTGAACTTGATAACGCGACCTATGATAAGCACCTAAGCGGAATATTAGATAATATACTACAAACCGTATATAACTTCTCATTCCTTGACAACTAACTCAAGGAACGCCGTCAATTTACTTATTATTACTAGTGCCATTATAAGATTAACACAATGGCCGACATACAGGCCGGCTTCCAGACCACAATTGAGATTATAGGCTTCCTATTATACGCTATTCTACATTCCGTACGATCGCTGATCAATTTTGTTCTTCCCGCTGCGTACGAAGCTGTAAAAGCAGTCAAAGGTGATGTTGTGCTGATCACAGGTGGTGGTAGTGGTATTGGTCGACTTCTAGCGACTAAATTATCGAAGTTAGGTGCTACTATTGTTATTTGGGATGTTAACCAAAAAGGTAAGAATCAATTTCTAATTTTGCTTCGGTGTGATTGTTTAGATCTGTTGTTTAGGTATGGAAGAAACTGTCAAGATGGTTAAAGCTGATGGTGGGAAGATCTACAGTTATAAAATTGATATCACGAAGAGGGAGGAGGTGTACAAAGTCGCCGATGATGTCAGGAAAGATGTTGGAGATGTAAGTATTTTTGTGATCGAATAGTTGGATAAAAATCACGCGTTCGGCGAGCGTCTCGCCATAAACCGCTTTATTTGTTCGGGTGCGCGTCGATCCGTTCAATGTCGGTCTATTGACGCGGCTCAAAGGGTTTTTTGTGTGTACCCGAAGGTATTATTTACGACAGGGGTCTGATTTATGGCATTAAACACGTACGGTGCCTCAATGCAACCCGAAAAGTAGGTAACGAATGGAATAAATTATATACTATTAAAATAAAAAGATTACGAAACATTGAACGCAATAAATTTATATGAAAAATGCAAATAGTTTACATTGATATTAAATTTAATATCCGATAGTTTTTTTTTCCTTTTTGTGGCGTCCCCATTACTATAATTTGTCAGGAAAAAATCACATACGCAAAATTTAACATGGAAAAAATACCATAGGTATATAAAAAATCAAACAAAAGTCGTTTGATTATTTTAGCTATCGTCTAAATATATTTATAATATACAGAGTGCTGATTTTATTATAGAAACTGGCAACCTTTCCTTTTTCTAATGAAACAAATATTTTTACGTTTTTTAATTCTAAGAGTAATTCCAAGACCATTTTGTAGGAATATTTTTTTATACAATTCATCATTTTTGAGTTATAAGCAATTAATCAAAACTCATAAACTTTTATTTTAGTTAAACGGATGAAAAATAACAGAACAATTAAATAGAATTAAATTAATTGTTCAAACAGCAAATTAAAAAAAGTACAGGAGTTTTAGTTAATTCCTGATACCTAAAAATGATGCCGTTTATGAAAAATGATTCGCACAGTAAATTCGTAAAAATAATCTCTGAATTAAAATTTTTTAACTTTATCATACGCAGTATGATGAAGTATTGTAATCGTGCAACATCGTGCCGAAAAAAAAAATGAGATTTTAGCGGAAATAGGTCTTTATGGGTCCCCTGAACATTTTTGACCAAGGTACAAAAAAATGTCTGTGTGTGTGTGTGTATGTCTGTGTGTAAACGATTTTTGTGGCGACGATTCCGGAGAAACTACTAAAGGTATCGGAACGAAAGTTCATATTTAGAAGTTTTGCTACCAAACTTAGAGCTGACAAGCTTTTGGTTGAAAAGGGTCCAAAGGAACTGATAGTTTATTCTTAGCTTTTTTGAAGGATTTTGCAAATGAGCCGTTATTTCTGTAATTTCGACAAAATAATTAATTAATAAATTAAAGTAGAGGAAATTTTGAATAATTTATGCCTATGAAATTTTTTGGTAAAATTAATAGTTTAGCTTTTTAGTTTATTCTAAGCCTTTTTGAAGGATTTTGGAAATGAGCCGCCATTTCTGTAATTTCGACAAAATAGTTAATTAATAAATTAAATTAGAGGAAATTTTGAATAATTTATGCCTGACATTTTTTGATAAAATTAATAGTTTACCTTCAAGAGCAAATTCTATTTGATCGAGATCGGTCGCATCTGCATTGATATGAAGGATTTCGACAAATATTTTTTTGTGTTGTCACATTCGAAAACAGCTGATCTCATCAGAGGTTGGAAAACCGCTATGGAACGTTGCCGCTGTAGTGCGGCAAATTATAAAATACAAATTTCAAATAAAATAAGATCACCAATTTGATTGTTTGTTGATAAGAAATATCAACCCGTCTTTATATCTAATTCTAAAAACGATAAATTGAGAAAATTATAAATAAAGTATAGCGATGAGTGTAGTTTTATTTTAGTATGTTGGTAGGGATGTGTCATGAACAAATATAAATCTGTCAGAATTTGAATTACCTTTTTAAGGTGCGTTTTCATTAGTGATAATGGCAGTCGTAGCAGACGCCGTTATAAGTATTTCCAATAGAAAATTGCTAGTGACTCATGTTTATGTACATGCAAACTAATATGTGTCATTATCACGATATGTAAGAAATACTATAATTTCGTATTCTACCACCGCCATTAGCTACCATTACCTACCAATCGGAACGCACCTTTCGTAAAAGTGGTACCAACCTGGCATTTACTATACAGAAACCATTTATTTTTTTTTAAATACGTATTTCTTAAAAAGCAACACAATAAACGTTGATGTCGCTCCTGCCAAAAACTAGATAGCGCGACTCGCTCATATGCGACGGCTACACTCCGCCTTCGGTGACGCGCCGTATCACCGCTCGTCGCGCTATTCCGTACTTTCGGCATTTGTGACATAAATAACTATTATTCTAATGACGTAGTGTAGGTAGTGTCAAATGCTGATGCTTTGACAATACCTACGATTTATCTCTATAGAATAGATTCTCATGCAGCTAAAGATTCATTTTATATATTGTATGATAAAGTCATGTGCCTGGCCACATCAGATTTTTAAAATATTTAATTATTTTTTCAAATTCATTTATTTTCAATTATTCTTATATCGAAAATTTTCTTCTGGTAGATCTTAACAAATCCACTGAATGCTAAACCCTCCTCCCCCCCAAAATCGTAACTTCATTATTTCTTTTATGGTATACATATTTCGTTACATTTCAGGTAGATATTTTGGTCAACAATGCCGGTGTGGTGTCGGGATATTTCTTTTTGGACACTCCAGACCATCTGATCCAAAGGACCTTTGATGTGAACGCAATCTCACATTTTTGGGTAAACTAACATAACAAATAATCAGCAATATGCTCAGTAACCAATTTTCAGACTACCAAAGCATTTTTGCCCAACATGATCAAGAGTCAAAAGGGCCATATCGTCACCATTGCATCCATGGCTGGCCACATGGGCTGTAGCAAGCTCGTAGACTATTGTGCTTCCAAATTCGCAGCAGTTGGCTTCGATGAAGCTCTGAGAATTGAGCTAGAAGCTTTAGGTATGTTTTCCCATATCTTTAGGGACTCACATAGTCAAGTAATGTGTTTCTAATTACATTTATTTTTTGGTGTAGACGTTAAAGGAATCAAAACTACTTGTATCTGTCCCTTCTTCATACAAAGCACTGGAATGTTTAATGATGTCGTTGCTAAGTACACTCCGACTCTATCGTCTGATGACGTGGCTAATAGTATTGTTACTGGTATTTTGAGGGAGGATCTATATGTGATGTTACCTCGTCATTTTAGATACGTATTCTGGCTAAAATGGTAAGTACTACTTGAATTGCTATAATAAGTAATAATTATTCCGTATTAAGCCAAGTTTCAAGTTGTTTTTCTGTTGATTATCAGCCACTTCAATGCTATTTTGAGTGTATAAGATATCGTCCTATCTTTTATTTATTTTAGGGTCTTTCCATGGCCGGTGATCTCCATGATGATGAGACACTCTGTACCTGATGCGTGCCCAACTCCCGGCATGAAATAGAATGATTTGTTATCGATATTTGTTATATAATAAAGTCTGTTTTATAGGTTATAGTTTCATTGCTGTCACAGTAATATCGGAAAACAAACACACGTACTATGAATATGTGGAATATTTGAAAGTGTAGTGAGGTTATGTGCTCATATATATTTATACCTACAATACGTAGCATTGTGTCATGGTACCAAAACTTTGAAAAGTTGGTTCTAAAGAGAATGAAACCTATCATTGAGAGAACGGAACTAATTCCTAATCATTGATTTGGTTTTAGAGAAAAGCATTCGACTATAGATCAAGTTCATAGAATAACAAATATCGTAGAGAAAGCCTTAGAAGAAAAGCTTATTTGCTCAACAATCTTTCTTGAGATGACACAAACTTTCGATAAGGTTTGGCACGAAGGATTGATACACAAACTAAAGAGTATGCTACCTTTACAATACGTCGAGCTGCTAACATCCTATGTATCTGATAGAATATTCAGAATAAAACAGATCGATGAATACTCGGAACTAAAAGAAGTAAAAGCTGGTGTACCTCAGGGTAGCGTATTGGGACCAATTCTCTATCTACTATATACAAGTGACCTTCCCCAGCTGGAAAATGAAACAGTCGTCACATTCGTAGATGACACGGCTCTAATGGCAGTGGGATCAACTATTGGAGAATCTACTAGGAATCTTCAACAAGCTACTAATAAAACGTATAAATTGACCAAAAATGGAAGACCGAGATCAACGAACTGAAATCTGTCCACATTAACTTTACAAACAAAAGAATCGAGGACATACCTCGAGCATATTGTACGACTCAATGCTTAATGCTCGGATAATCGCAATAACAATGGCAAACTCCCCCACATCTTATTGTATCTCCTCGTCTACGCTTGGTGTACCAAAATGGCTACGCAACACAATTACAAGCCATAACAATGAATTTAACATCACTCGTTATCGTATTGATGATGATACGACATATCCATTGCCAAGAAGTCACCAAAACAAGCATCACCGATATTAAATCCCATCATAAAATCACCAAAGATGAACCAAAACTTCGTATAATCAACGGTACTTTGGTAGATATTGGCAGACATCGGTTCATGGTCGCCATAATAGTTTACGGTCTTCACGTCTGCGGAGGAACCATTATTTCAAGGCACTGGACGCTAACAGCAGCACATTGTTGCTACACAGAAGACAAGAAAGTAATACCAGCTGATAAATTCCTATTATCAGCTGGTAATGTATACTGGAGGGACGGTCTAAAGTATCACGTACAAGAAGTAACCATACATGAGAACTACAACGAAGAGCGCGTTCTAAACGATGTAGCAATGTTCAAGATCTTTGGTTCTTTCGATTTTGGCGACAGAATAGTACCAATAAAGCTGAACCCTAATTATATCGACGATACTGAGAACAGTACAACTGCCATAGTGATAGGTTGGGGTTTTACTGATGTCGGCGAAGAAGTTATTGAAGAATCCACTGAAGAACTGAAACAAGTGAATGTGATGGTTGTTCCGTGGTACGAATGTCTCAATTACTACCCTTATGTCTACCCCAGCCACATATGTGTGTTCAATGCTGAGAAAACCGACGGTAGTTGCGATGGTGACAGCGGAGGACCACTGGTTTCTTTACCACCGACTTCGCAGATCGGTATTGTGGCGTTTGGTGCTGACGACTGCAGAATTAAAATTCCCGAGGTGTATTCAAGGGTGTCGGAGTATTATGGGTGGATTATGAAACAACTTAACAAGAATTCAACGAGATTTGGGAAATTGGCAAAAGGGGAATGATGTATTTGAGTGAAGAAGACTTACTATAACTATAATTTTAAGCGGTATTTATACAAGTTGTTTTTTAATAAAACTATTCTAATGACTTTCTTTTCGTCTAATGTTTAGGACCTTTGCGTTTCTAGCACAATGCTCTCCCATCTGAGCTACTGAGGCCTATGCTAGAAACGCAAAGCTCTCTGGTTCAAATCCAGGTTGTGGCTGTAATTTTTGATTTATTTAAAATTTACATCCCGCCTGTCTGTCACCATATTATTAACCTATAATATTCCTTTGACAAAGTATGTCGTTAAACATTTTCATTTCTTATTTATTGTCCTTTACGGTCCTTTACCTACTCTACACCAGCGACCTCCCAGCACTAGAAACTAATACTGTCGCAACTTTTGCAGACGACACGGCTATCCTAGCTGTTGGGAACAGCAATGAAGAAACGACGAGAAAACTCCAAACAGCTCTTGGTCATTTTCAGGTCTGGACAAAGAAAAAAAGAATCAAACTGAACGAACTCAAGTCAGTACATGTTGACTTCACCAACAAGAAGATACAACACATCCCGATTACTATTAATAACCAAATAGTACCGTACGCAAACACAGCCAAATATCTCGGCATGACATTAGACGCCAGGCTCCGCTGGAAAGCCCACGTCAAAAAGAGAGGAACTAGGAATCCGCTATAGAGAGATGTACTGGCTGCTAGGAAGAAACTCTACGCTGTCTGTACATAATAAGCTTCTCTTGTACCGGCAAATTCTAAAACCCGTGTGGACGTATCGTGCTCAACTCTGGGGTAGCACCAAAAAAAGCAACAATAAAATTGTCCAGACCTTTCAAAATAAAGTATTGAGATGCATTGTCAATGCGCCTTGGTACATTAGGAATGATGATCTCCACAAGGACCTCAAAATGGAGTTTGTTTGCAAAGAAATATAAAATATAGCAAGAAGTCACGAGGATAGGCTTCACCATCACGTGAATGTTGAGGCCATCCAGCTCCTCGAGAACACCGCATTAGTCAGAAGACTCAAGAGAAAGAAGCCTTTTGAGTTAGTGTGAATGTGAGATAGTGATAAAAGCAGAGTAAGTGCTGGTTGTAGGTGTTAGTTCCAAAAGCAGAGTCAGTGCTACGTAGTGCGCAAGAAAAACGTGCCCAGTATACCAGGACTAACTGAGAGACATCGATGGGTGCCTGTTAGGTTAAAAAAAACTCAATAAAATTGTATAATTAATTTATTATGAAATATAAAACTAGAATAAAACTATAGTTCATCATGCCTAACTTCAGTCGATGTATAGTGGTATAGATCATCAGGCAGTGTCGTGTTATATAATTCTTTGGCAAGTTTAAAGTACCTTTTCCTGAGATGATGTGCGCTAGCTTTGGGCTGCCTATTCCTCGTAAAAATACCCTTTTTATTGCCACCAACCCTCGTATAAGCTAGAACAAACATCACAGCGACTCATCATTACTATTCCGAATCATTTTCCCAAACAATAAACACTCCAAGATAAATAAAACTTACTCTGGGCAGTCTTAAAATCAGCAAAATTCCATATGAACTCCCCAATGAAAAAGCCTTTAGCTCTTAGCTGGTCAAAAGCTTCGAAGTGCTTGGACATTAAGTGCACTTGATACTCTTCGGACCAAATGAACTCAGGAGACTGAAAAGTACACCTTGCTTCAACATAACCTAACAAATCGATGAGGGATATCTTACTATGTGCAGTCCTTCCAACGTATCAGCTCCATACTCAGACATGAGGATTGGCTTATTGAATTTTTCAAACCAAGCGGTCGCTTCGTCAACCACGTTTTTGGTGATCATGTTCAATTGACCAGCGTTCGAATACCAAGCGTTGTATCTGTTGAAACTTATTATATCCAAGTGTTGAGCCGATTGGTCTTCGTACACACCTCTCGCGATGGCGATGGTGATTGGTCTGCTCAGATCTAGAGATCTGACATGTTCAGCAACTTCACTAGAAGAGAAAGTAAAGATGGGGATGTATTTACAGTAGAGTCAAATAGTAAACAGTTGTAAGTTAGAAGTGACTAAGAGATGTAACATTGTTTTTCACAACCCGTTCGTGGGGGTTGTATAGCACAACGCAACCTTGTCAAATTTCCATCTCTTACCCGAAATAAGCTCCTGCTGCCAACGTTTGTGTCCTAGGCTCATTCGCAATCGACCACGCTATGACACTAGGCCTATTCTTGTCCCGTTTGATCAACTCAGTCAAAGACTGCTTATGCTTCACTAACAGAGCACTCGAAAAGAACCTAAAACCCCACAATATAATTCACAAACACCAAAAAATGTTCTCAAAAAGTCTAACTCAGTATTGACGCTTGGACACTCATCTATGATCATGATTCCTTGTTCGTCAGCCAAATCCATAATCTCTTCAGCGTATGGGTAATGAGAGGTCCTGTAAGCATTTCCTCCGATCCATTTGATCAGGTTGTGGTCCTTAATGGTGGTAGGTAGGTCAAGACCTTTACCACGAATGTCAGAATCTTCATGTCTTCCAAAACCGTGGAGGTAAAGAGGTCGGTTGTTCATGAGGAATGTGGTGTTGTCCCATGATAGCTCTCTGATGCCAATTTTCTGCCTGTAAACGTCTATTAAGCTACCATCTGTTGAGGAGATAAGTTGAACCTGAAAAAATAACCATGAAATAATGCCCATACAACTAAAAAAGAACAACATATGTATATTTTAACAAATTACGAATACTGGAAAAGTTGCCTTTCGAATAGGATATTTGACTATTATCGGAAAACCATCTTAGTGTGGTTATTCCTTCAGTCTACTTTGTAAAAGCATTTCTTTCGTCATTATTCCCTAAATATTTCTAAAAATCAGCGTTAAAAATTGTGTGTGTGTGCTGTAATCATCGGCATCGTTGTTGAAAAAGCGGTCAATATACAAGTGTTTTCTGTTGTGAAGATTACTTAGACATAAGTAAAATAGACTAGAATAAGTTATTTATCGTGTTTTAGATCCAGGTATAATCTGACAGTTTGCGGTTGGAACTAACCTAACCTACAAAGTTATGCTTACGTTGCACTTTTTACACGTTACTTCGTTCCGGAGCGTAAAAATAAGGATTATTTTTAAAGAAGAATCCCACCATCAGAGCGTTAACCTTCGGTAGATTACCACCATCCGCTCTAACAAAGTTGTTTTCCATTGTTTCCATTTAGGCTTTTAATTGAAATAATGCATGTTTTTTTGGAAAAGTATTAACAAAGTTTCACAAAAAAAGACATAAGAGCTAATTACCTTTAGGGTATAGAGATATCCTGGGTCTTTGTCCATCAAATATGGCCACCAGAACTTGGCAGATTTTACGCTTAATGTTCCTTCTGGGACGCCTGTATCTGAGTTGGTAGCAACTGTCAGACCATCGCGATCTATTAGGTCTACGTGACAGCTAACCGCTTGATCTTCTGGATAGAAAGTGATGTTATAGTCAACAATACCAGTGGTCCCATCAATCTTTGTTTCTACTGTTATGTCCTTAATGTAGACGATAGGAGTTGTGAATAAAGTGACAGGCCTATGGATGCCAGCATAGTTGAAGAAGTCGAAACTATACGTTTGGATATAGTCTTTTCCAGTGTCCCTAAAATGAAACAGAGAAATTATAACCTAAAAAAAGATAGGTGCACTGATAGGTCAAAATGTTTTTATTAAACACAAAATTACAAACTGAGAAAGCTGCTTAATACTCTGTATTGCGTTCCCTAGTAACTTTAACTTCTCCTTAATTCATCTCACAAATGTTCTATTGGGTTCAGATCGGGGATTCTCGCAGGCCACTGTAATGTGGTGATACCCGTACCTTCAAAGAAGTTTCGCACTATTCCTAGTCCTTCTCAAAGCTATTGTGCTTTCATCCACTATGTTTTTTTTTTCAAGCACCCCACTGGTACTTGCGTATAACACCTAGTCTGATGACTATCTATCTATATTAATCTAACCTAAATTGCTACGTATCAAAAGTGTACGATATTAAGTGTTCCCCATTGGTGTAACTTAAATTTAATTTGGATGCTGACGCTTTAAACTTCACACACTGCACGTTGCTCTGCTTTGTTCGCCTATCAGCTATCACTCACATAACACTGTGCTCTGCTTTTTGAACTTCACTTCACCAACTCAAAAGGTTTGGTTCTTTTGAGTCTACGTACACTGTCACAATTGTCAAGAAGCTGAATTGCCTCGACATTCTGGAGAAATCTGTTCTGATGATTCTCTGCAAACTTTCCAATTTCGTTCGTTACTAATTCCATTCCAAGATCACTGTGGAGATTCCTGTTTCTTATATACCACGGTGCACCCACGATGATGCTTAGCACCTTATTTTGGAAGCGTTGAATGATGGTGATATTGCTTGGCTTAGTGCAGCCCCACAGTTGGATAGCATAGGTCCACACAGGTTTAAGTATCTGCTTGTAGAGTAGGAGTTTATTATATGTCGATAAAGACGACTTCCTACCAATAAGCCAGTACATTTTTTTGTATCCTATGCCCAATTCTTCTCGTTTCTTTTTAACATGTGCTTTCCAGCGGAGCTTGGTGTCTAGCGTCATACCGAGGTATTTTGCCGTGTTCGAGTAAGGCACGGTGGTGATATTTATTGTAACTGGAACGTATCGTATTAGCTTGTTGGTAAAGTTTATGTGAACGGATTTGGTTTCGCTCAATGTAATTAGCCATCGTTGCATCCAATCACTAATATCGTGGACAGCATTCTGCAGTTTTAGTGTTGCTCCTTCGACATTTGTATCTACTGCCATGATAGCAGTGTCATCAGCAAACGTGGCAACGGTAACACCATCTGGTTGCGGAAGATCATGTGTATATGGAAGGTAAAGAATTGGGCCAAGTACACTACCTTGTGGTACTCCAGCTTTAATACATTTGAGGGTTGAGTACTCATTATCTTGCTTTACGCAGAAGTATCTGTTAGTATCTGTATCTGTCCACCATGTTAAGGCAAAACCTTGACTCATCCGTAAACAAGACATTCGATCATTCAGGAATAGTCCAACCTCCAGAATTTTCAACAACATTTTTTTCTAACAGCACGATGTACAGGCAACAATTTAAGTTTTTTTAGGTCTTCTAGCTTGTACATTAACGTCGTTTAGACGTTACAGACTAGACAACTCTTTCTCGTTAAATTCAGAAAGTTGGTAATTTGCAAGATTTCAAGGGTGTAAACCTTATAAGTATTGTTTTGGTGTAGACTTACGTTTCAACTTGGACGACGCTTCCTTGTGGTACAGTGTCAGATAGTAAAGTGTTGTCACAAGCCACTGTAACCCTATTCTCTCTACCATACTCAAGAACGGCTGTTATTTCCGTTTGAAAGGGAAGATGTCCAATCTCGTGGTTTACAGCCAAGTTACCATTGACCCACTAGAATTTGAAGATTGTACAGTTATTATTTACGTTTACACTCAAAATAAAAATGGCGTCGCTGATAGAACAACAAAGAATTGAAGTTTTGTTGATGATTGTGTATGGAGATGGAAGTAGACTCATCAAGAAGTATGACTTTTAAGAGTAAAGTGTCCTGATCTGCAGATAAGCCAATCCACAGTCAGCAGAAGAGAAAATACATTTTTAGAACACGGTATTGTGAGGTATATTCCAAAAAACCAGTTGCTTGGTCCATGAATTAGCAGAAAATGACTTTAATCATGTACAACAACTTTTTATTTACATGAGACCGCTATTGGTTGCAAAAGTATTGAGCCCTGTGTTTGAATGCTCATAACTCTGAAACGACCGAACAAAAAGAAATAGTAAACTGCTTCATACTCCCAAATCATTTCCATATATCATGAAGCGGGATTCCGGTTTTCTAATAAAGAAAAATCGAAATGCAAAATTAGCCAAGTTATAAGCATTTAGCCGACGGCGTGCAGGTGCCAAAAATACGGTGCGCGCGGATCGGTCGGATCGCGCGCCCAACAATTTTTCCGGTGGAGTTAAATTGTTTTCAAGCCAAGAGATCTTGCAGTGTGTGGTTTATTATTCTGTGAAATCCTCTCGTGAACAGTCACGGATAAGAAACACTCAAGAAAAAACTCCTTCACGTGCTGATAGACGACAAAAAAGAAAATTTTCGGGAATTCACTCTCGTGAAAGAAAAGTATTTGTTAGTACGTCTGCCAATATATTGTCGACAGCGGAAGACGAAGAAATTATAGTGCGTGCGTTTTTGAGACGGGATATGGAAGAAGACAGATTACACTTCCGTTGTCTGGGATCACATGACCTACTTACAAAGAAATATACTAACAAAGTGGTTGAGTTTGCCGTGAAACTTTCCTATTGTCATGCCTGTGAGTTTTGTGAATCAGAATCTGGCAAACATAACAATTTTATCGAAGTACATACAGACAACTGTACTGCGAATATGATGGGTCAGCGGGAGAAATAGTGGATTCTACCAAAGACATATTCCGCGAGGCTGTGGGTTGGAGCACTGGGTCCGATACGGCTTGTACATTGAAAAGAATAGACAACTTTCTATATTTTACCAATCAGAAGACATCCAGACTGTTAATAATATGTACAACGCTGTGTGGACCAAATTCTATCATAAGATCTGGACGAATGAAAATCCCCAGCATATGTACTGCCCTGCGGGATCACAGTGTTGATACAAATGCGAAAAACCGAAGCCGAGAAAACTCTAGATGAATTCAATAACACTTGATAAAAACGTCGATAATGCCACCAAGCCGATTTACAACAACTTGTCGTCGAGAGAGTTGCTGGAACGGTGTTTGGGGAGGAGAAACTCAAAACAACAACCTATAGCTTCAATTCTACTGTCTGGCGCCTCGCACCCAAACATCTTTACCGTGGCTCAAAACCTATCAAAATTGCGGCTTATGCAGCAGCAGGAATGTATAAAAAAGGCTTTCCTGCCGTCCTTAAAACTATGACAACAATAGGAATCGTTGTTGGCACGGAAACGAAGATATTTGCAAATGTGCGCGAAAAACAGCGTCTGGTGAGGTCGTCGAGACGTGCACTCCAAAATAAGCTTCAACAAGGCGTAGAAATGAGCAAAAATGTCAAAATATATTCTACGAAGTGGAGGAGGGAATAATGTATGGCGCTGGTATGACATATTAACAGAAGAAGACTGTAAGTACTCGATGTCACGTTATAAACTGCACTTGAAAGTTTAAACGTGTTTTTCTCGAAACCGTTTATTCCCGTACGGTTGGCATGATATTTCAAAAACTATTTGACCGATTGACTGCAAAGTTTAAGTGGTGGTTCAGTAAACATCCCTCTATCGTTTGATGAACCAGAAATGCAATATGTTAAGTACTTTTCTTTTCATAGAGAAAACATTGTCAATTTTTATGAGAAAACTCGATATTTTGACATTGACAAGTCACCATTTCCTCAAACATAAATATTTTTTTCTACTTTGCATTCACAATGCACACATTGTAACACAGTTTTCGGTGTTACAATTAACAAATTGTAATATCGTTTTTAGTAACTTTTTTCTAAGATTGGTACACACTGATACAGTACACATTGATTGTTGATATCAAATGCCATATGTCAAACGTACAACACATAACCACACACTCCCTCTTTTTAATCGCTTGCTATCGCATAAACTGCGAAATATCAATCTTCTATACATATATAAACATATGTGTAGCCTGCTATAGTATGTCCAAAGGATTGGGGTTTCTTAGTTTTGCTGTGTTCATCAAAATACGCCAGCATGACATTTCGGTGATGTTTTGCAACTCGGGTAAGTGATTGTCATAATTCTTTTCAACTAAACATCAAATCCCCTTTTCAGATATAATTCAAGGACCACATTTACTTTATAATAAGGTATTATACGAAGATCAAACCTACATCGTAGATATGAACGATTTTAATTCCTGCTGCGGGATTGTATATGTGCAATAAATGGTTTAGTGTATATCAGCATACATGTAGGAAGCTATAGTACATTTAAAGTGTTGAGGATTTCTTAGTTTATGTAATGTATAAGTTTTCGGTAACATTTTGGACCGAATTCTGCTTGGTTCAATACCGTACTTGTTTTTGTCCGTCGCTTTTGACCACGTCTTAACTCTGGTTGTGTGCAACGAACTTGTATTACCTCTATCACATGTAATTTTACTAAATGCAACTCATTCTAATAAATTATTACACCAAAATTACAATTTAGTTTCAATTATATGTGCGTGTAAACTGGTATAAGCCAGTGGTACTAGGTAGAAACTGCTAGTAAAGGTTAACTATTAACTATTCTTTGAAGTAACTAATCAGTTACCGCCAAACACGTCTATTCTGATTATAATAATATGAAACCACTATTTTAAAGGTAACTTTTTAGGTTATGTTTCATGATTTTATCACAGTTGGGTTTACACTGTTGCCCCAAGCTCCATTATGATCATAGTTGCGACCTCACTGATTATTTATTAAAACTTGTAGACTAAAGTAGAGTAAAATTATTCACAATTTAGATTTTGTCATGACTTTATCCAGACCTTACGCATTTGACAGTTAGTACAGTACTGCCACCTGGTAGTGTGGAACCTGCAAAATACCCTAGATTCTAATTTAGCGCAAAATAGTAACCAAAATTACTAAATTTGTATAAAATTAATGACGCAAAGTAGAAAAAATAGTATCGTCTTATAAAACTTGTATAATAATATACTATTTTTACTTAGTGGTTTCGGAGTTATAGACATTCAAACACAGGGCTCAATCCTTTTGCAACCGATAGTACTCGATGTTGGGCTAGCAAAAATCGTCACTAGCAGGAAGCCGGAAGTTTACAGAACTTAGTCCTAAGAAAATACTTACCACTTGAGCAGCATAAGACACAGAAGAAAATCTCAACCAAACTCTTTGATTCTGCCACGATTTTGGAACAAAAAACGTCCTATCATACCAGACTATACCAACATGGTCTCTGATATCTGCATTTTGGGTTATATCGTTGTAACTGGATGGCACTGGCATTAGTATAACTTCATCGGCATCGCTCTGAAAGAATCAGTCGTAAATTTCAGTGTCAAACAGCAAAATTATTAGCGTAATATCGCACAAACCTGGCGTAATTTTTTCTTATACCAGAATTGTCTGAACCCTACTAGCGGGTCAGTTATTGGGGCTACCGCAAAGTTCCAAATTCCATCTAACGATTGCGTTTCTCTTGTTTCGGATGGTCTGGGGAACAATATACCTCCCTCAGCTGAAGTATGTCGTAATACTGTTGTTATAGTTAGAGATATAATGGCCAATTTTATGTACATGGTTGCTGAAAGAAAGAAAAATATTTTTAATTGTGTGTATTGCAATTTTCTGCATTAGAAAATCTAAAAAGAAAGTCTTGCCAATTACATTTAGAACTAGCGAGACCTCCTAATGAATAGTTGTGCTAAATACTAGTTAGTGATTGTATGATTTCCTCCACAAAAGTGGAGCTTAAATTACAAATCATGAACACACAGAATAATCTATATGGGTTATCGCTGTCGATACAAAAACATCATTAACCATTTTACTATTTTACATATCGAGCCACAAAGTTGCATTAAACATAAGGTAAACACTTCAAATTCCGACAGGTTAAGGATCTTTAGTGGAATATTAGTAAATGCCAGTGATACTAAAAGGTTCTTTTTAATCTATTCCTTAGGAATTTCAATGATTTTTTTAATTTTTTTGTTATTTTGATACGATATCTAATGTTTATTTTGAACTAGATACTCATTTTCTTGGTGCGAAGTTGTTATTTCACCCTGTAGATATTAATTTGTCATACAATAACTAATTCAGGAGCGTGACTTAACTTTAATTCGGTTAATATTAATGACTGTGGATAGGCTAAGTTAATAACTATTATGAATATTAAACACGCTAGGCTACCCAATAGTTCATAGGTTTAAAGTTTATTACATAATCATTGTTTATCTTGCATTTTTCATACAAAAGATCGTGCTGAAACGCCGCGTGAATTCCGACGCTCTACGGTCTTTGGGGTGCTGCGGGGAAGGGAGGCGTTAGCGGTGCTGTCATGTCGGAGAGAACCGACACAGCTGAGAGAACCGGGGCAGCTTATTATCAATACACAAATAGAACGATAACTTGTCAAGGTAGTAATTTTAACTAACAATTAAATTTTTAATTTTTGCATAATTTTGATTATAATATGTGACCCGGTACGAGAGAAATCTCTTCTATCGATTGGCGTTTATGTTTTCTTCAGTATTATACAATAATGTTGTAAACAAGATTTTCATGGAAGCGGATAGATTTAATAGTATGGAGTTAGCAGATTTTCCGATTAGTGGTGAATACTAAATTAAGTTTGCTTGATAAACCCAAAAAATATTCAAAAAGTATGCCCGATTTTGTTATATAAATATCCAAACTATTATAACAGTTTCAACAGTTTATTTATTAATAATATTTAAATACATGCACAAACAATATAAAATAAATACAACTCTTGATATATTACATATATTACAAACGTCAGCTCTGAGCGTATAAAACTTAGAAATATTAAAAAACTTACAAATTTAGCAACGTAAATTTGTAGACACATAGATTCTTTTGCAGATCGTTCATTAATTTTAAATCCTAATCCCGAAACCCGATTTAAATTGCCAAGAATTTCCATGGGACTTCCAACTGCCTGTTCGTGGTTCTGTTATCTTATTGACTCATTTTACCATTATTTTTTAATTCGGTAATCTGTCGCCGGATATCCAAATTTCTTTGGCGAAGCATAATCGCCGTGTCGTTATATGTATTGTGTCCGTAAACACTGTTCTCCTAGTAACTAATGCACGTGCGATCCGCCACTACTTGCAGCGTCGCTGTCGATCCCTTCACCCGCTCGCCCGAAAGACCGAAGAGCGCCGCGTCAATTGCAGCAATCATGAGATGCTTCAACTCGATCTTACAAGTTAAACGAATAAAATTTACGGGGCAAAACAGCGCCAATTCGTCTTAATTTGGAAAAATCGGGAAAACGCCAACATATACAGCTTTCTAATTTTTATGAGTTGTAGCATATTAATCAAGGACAGCATCAGAGAAAATGGACTTCAAAAGAGGGGACATAATATATGGCCACAATAGTACATCTTCGTAATATATGAATTCACTTGGTAATTCTTGTTTCGGTAGATTACTTATTACAACAAAGCAGACAATTTATTAACTTGTTGACTAACATTAATTTATCCAAATGCAATTTATTATAATAATTAATAGTTATGACCGTACTTAATGTACTTTTTGTTGCGAAGGACCTTGGTGATTATAGCGCGAAAATCTTGTTTTTAACAACGTTCAATTTATTACGATATATCACTAATCTAACAATATAAGTAAATACTTTCATTATGTACACATGATAGTGTACACAATTCATTATGTATTGTAAAGTTCAAGGTTAACCGTAGAGAATCGAAATTACCAATCCGACAGGTACAAATCCATCAACAGGTTGCCAACCATAGAAATTTCGAACAAATTAGACTGATGATCACAAAAGGTACAAAAAAAAGGAACGAGGACAAAGAAATTATGATGTTCATCGTTATTTGTGAAATACATTGAGAGTTAATAACAACAAAATATGGTGATTTATTTTTATTTTTGTGTGTATAGGTTAGGTATTATGTAGGTTTGACTTAGTTGAAAAGTCAAGAACAGTTTTGTTTAAGTATGATAACTGTTTTCAAATAAGAATTTATTGACAAACAAGGATATAAGAAGGATGTATTTGGAATTTATATTTGATATGATCAGACGTTGACCCGAAAAAGGACATAAAAATATGCTAATTTTTATTTGACGATCAATAAAATGCGGCAGTTTATAGATCGGTTTGCTTCTAGTCAATGACCCTTGCTATTTGTTAGATAAGTTCACTTCGAAGCAATATTAATACTATAGAAATTTGACAAGCTTCCGACTTGAACCTCTGCATATTACCAACTTTTTGAATTTAACAACAATGCATTTTTTTCATGACAAGAAATTAAATATTTAATATTCTAAGAAGTTGAATGTTTCATCAATTTTGAACTATAAATAACGTCTGCACATGAATAAACATCCACGACATATGAATTCTAAAGTTATCCAATTTTATCTTGAAGAAGAAAACAAAAATACGTCAAAATGTTTTATTGGCATCAATATAGAAAATTGAAAATTTGGCTTGATCAACCAATTTCTTTTGCCGTGACTATTCTTGAAACATTTACAAAAAATCTGATGTGGCCAGTTGTATGACTTTATCATACAATATATAAAATTAATAGTTTAGCTGCATGAGAATCTATTCTATAGAGATAAATCGTAGGTATTGTCAACGCATCAGCATTTGACACTACCTACACTACGTCATTAGAATAATAGTTATTTATGGCACAAATGCCGAAAGTACGGAATAGCGCGACGAGCGGTGATACGGCGCGTCACCGAAGGCGGAGTGTCGCCGTCGCATGTGAGCGAGTCGCGCTATCTAGTTTTTGGCAGGAGCGACATCAACGTTTATTGTGTTGCTTTTTAAGAAATACGTATTTAAAAAAAATGATTTCTGTATAGTAAATGCTAGGTTGGTACCACTTTGACGAAAGGTGCGTTCCGATTGGTAGGTAATGGTAGCTAATGGCGGTGGTAGAATACGAAATTATAGTATTTGTTACATGTCGTGATAATGACACATATTAGTTTGCATGTACATAAACATGCACCTTAAACGCACCTTAAAAAGGTAATTCAAATTCTGACAGATTTATATTTGTTCATGACACATCCCTACCAACATACTAAAATAAAACTACACTCATCGCTATACTTTATTTATAATTTTCTCAATATATCATTTTTAGAATTAGATATAAAGACGGGTTGATATTTCTTATCAACAATCAATCAAATTGGTCTTATTTTATTTGAAATTTGTATTTTATATTTTTGCGCACTACAGCGGCACGTTCCATAGTGGTTCTCCAACCTCTGATGAGATCAGCTGTTTACGAATGTGACAACACAAAAAAATATTTGTCAAAATCCTGGCTACTATGTAATTTCATATCAATGCAGATGCGACCGATCTCGATCAAATAGAATTTGCTCTTGAAGGTAAACTATTAATTTTACCAAAAAATGTTATAGGCATAAATTATTAAAAATTTCCTCTACTTTAATTTATTAATTAACTATTTTGTCGAAATTACAGAAATGGCGGCTCATTTCCAAAATCCTTGAAAAAGGCTTAGAATAAACTAAAAAGCTAAACTACTAATTTTACCAAAAAATTTCATAGACATAAATTATACAAAATTTCCTGTAGTGTAATTTATAATTTAAGTTTTTTGATGAAATTACAGAAATGGCGGCTCATTTACAAAATCCTTGAAAAATTCTTAGAGTAAACACCCAGTTCCTTTGGACCCTTTTGAACCAAAAGCTTTTCAACTCTAAGTTTGGTCATGAAACTTCTAAATATGAAGTTCCGTGCCGATACCTTTAGTAGTTTCTCCGGAAATGAATTAACAAAAATTGGGTACACACACACACACATACACACACACACACAGACATTTTTTTGTACCTTGGTAAAAAATGTTCAGGGGACCCAAAAAGACCTATTTCCGCTAAAATCCCATTTTTTTGTTCGGCACGATTACAATACTTTACATACTGCGTATGATAAAGGAAAAAGTTGAAAATTAATAATAATTTATTGTTTAAACAATAGGAGGATTTTTTAATAAATCCGCTTTTTTTGGATTTTAAAGTCTCACAGAAATGACTATAAATTAGTGGAAGAATGGTATCGTATACCAATAGAAACGATAAGAAACTAGTTTTCCCAGTTTATAATTTTGTATTTAATAAAAAAAAGATTTTAAATGTGTATTGGTTTATTTCACTAGGAAGCTGTTTATCGATATATTCAAAAAGTTTAAAACACTTGAGACATCCAAACAAGATTATAAATCAATCAGAGATTAAAAAAATATATTTAAATGCTACAAAACAATCAATTATACTACACAACAATTGATAACAATTATTTTGATCTGATATAAAGTTAATTTTAGAACAACTATCAATAAATCTCAGCGAAATTTAGGTTTCTCTTCTACCACCTCGTATTGTACCGTATTTGAACTCTTTTGACATTCGTTAACAACACAATACAAGCAAATAACTAATGTCCACGCGAAATCATTCCAGAAACCTAACCTACATCCAGCGCGCGCAAAAAACAAACAAAAAGAAAGGCCCAATCTATGCGGCTATTCACAACTGCTTTTATCAAATAAACAACGGTGTTTACGCAAAAACTATATGCGAGTTAGGTACCTACTTTCAAAAATTCCAATTGCCCACTAAATTAAATATGAGAATGCGTTATAAATATCGTAATTGCTTACCGTTTTAATACAATATTAAGTCAATGTAAATAAGCACTAACACATTGATATGTTACGGACATGCCGGGCAATGTTGCACTGGCCACAGACGGGCGGGTAATGAAAACACAAGATAAGAGTGACATTAACCATATTGACAGACACTCTTCAGCGCGACGGGATACGTTTAACAAGTTGATTATCATAACTTTGTATGACCATTAGTGTATGAAATTTACAAAAACGTGGTTAATTATACAGTGTGTTGGGCCATACATCCCGGTGTGACCGGGACAGTCCCGGTCTTTGCCAAGAAAAATGCGTTGATTTTATTACTTTTCGATACTTCTTGAGAGATAAACAAAATAATGATGGTTTAGGGGTAACAACTCCGTTGCTAACAGGCAACAGAGCGATTAGCCGATTAGTATTGTAACAATATTAAGTATCGACAGCCAAAGAAACACAAAGTTGATTGTTGGAAATTGTGTATAACGTTTTAAAAATTACTGAACGACGATATTCCATACGTCAAAATGTAGACTACCTATCGCAATTAGTTAGTCACTATTTCCCGTTCAGTAGCAAACAACCTTTAAATGACAATAATTTGCATATACTTTCTATGCAAGCTTTCAGATATACTACGAAAAACGTTACAGAAAAATTGTTATAACTTTTATAAAAATTAAATATATAGAAAATGGAAAAAAGTTGTTACATATCTTTGCTTCATATGACAAATTCGTAGGTAATTAATCGTTGTATTTACTCATTTGCGCTGAGAAATTTTCTTTGTGGCATACAACCCCTAAGTCACAGTAATTTTGTCTACTACTTATTTGAGTATTGCGGTACAAATTACAAATCTTTACAACAGAAGAATGTTTATAACTTTCACAAAAACTGTTTAAATCCTTTTCTCCTAGGCCAAATTGTAGGTAATTGATTGGGATTATACTTTAAATGATTACATTAAAAGCTGAAAAGCCTCCACATTACGATATTATGTATGACACCAAGTGGAGGGAGTTGATATTTTGATTGGCTGTGATGACAACATGTTTATAACTTTTTCAAAAATTATTATATAACTTTCCACCATATACTAAATTATAGGTAATTAGATGCGGTAGTCCTATTCATGAATGCAAAATGTTTTGCTCTGAGGTGAAGAACCCCTAAATAACGATATTGTACTTATGCTGTGTGGCTTCAACTGAACATTACTTTGTTCTGCTTTAGCAAAATGTTATAACTTTTCTAAATGTTGTTCTATAATTTTCTGTCATGCGTCAAATTAAAGATCATTAATGGGGGTTAAATCCTTTGGTAGTCATTTCGGAACATTTTGTAAATACATGCTATGATTGTTACCATACACAATTTAATAATCTAACAAATGTGAATATTTATAAAAAAAAGCTTCCACTGCTTTAAATTTGCAATGTTCTTCAAAAAAATTATTAAAATATGAGTATTTCCAACGGCTTCCGAGATGACGCAGTATTTCTGTCTTATTTAACCTCAGTAGTACCAGCAGTATTGTTCTGCAAAATAAAATTTGTGGAATGATTCATTTTTCTAAATTTGGTTTAAGAAGATATTATAATATTAAATGTACATTCAGCGAAAAATACGAGTTTCAATGAATAATTACACTTATTCCAGTTTTTCTTTTGTCACAAAATGTTATATGTACAATTCAAAGTAGTTTTTGTTTGTAGATGACGAACCGGGAACGTCTCCATCACGTCTTAGATTTGCGTTACGCAGACTTTTTGGTTTGGAATCTATGAAAACAAAATTGAAACGATATCTCACATCTCTTGTGACAAAATCAGTGTCACCATCACGTCTTATCTGTGCACAGTAATTTTTGCTGTTTTGTGTTTTAATAAATAACTAGTCTAAAATGTTCTTGCGTGTTGGATGTAATATCGAAATATCAGTGGTTTATTGGGTTAGAAGTTAAACACTCTCATCGAAATGCCAAAGTCTATATTTTCTTAACTACATCACAGAGTGTCAGAAACAACAAATTCTAAACTCCTAAAAAGTCAAACCTACCAATTTTATTCGATAACAAGTGTTCATTTTTTGTTGTACACGGTCTGCATGAATGTATTGAACGACATAGATGTTTTCATAACCTAAAATTAAAAGAACAGTATATAAAGACACCCAATAACAAACATCAAAATAATACCATCATAAACGTTTTGAGGTTTAAGTACCAGAAACCTCCAATCGTCAACTTGTTCGCAATTTTTGTGACATTGATGACCATCTGTAGTCCTTTGCCCATCTTTGGGTGATGCTTGAAATACCAGTCTGACTCATAGAGGGCGTTACTAATACTTGTAGCCTAAAATAGTATATTATTATACCAATCCTGTCACTAAATTTCAAGAAATAGCGTTATAATATAATATTAGTTAGTTTTGATATCTTGCGACGTAGGTGACAGTTATGACGTTGTCAACCGGTTAATACAAACAAACTACATGCGTCAAATTATTTATTACTGACGTTTTGTGTTTGTGCAAGGTTTTATATCAGTAAATATGGGAAACTTATAGACGATATTTTAGAAGATTGTCATGGAACCTAGTGAGTGAGAAAATGTTTCACCTATACGCGTTTCCATGGCAACCAGATTGAGTGAGGTAACTAACTACTTTCAGCTGTCGTATCCACTAACTATAGGCAAAACCGGGAGAGCTGAAGATTACTCATAGATTTCAGCTGTTATTTTAGACATACGTTACAGAATATTTCTAAATATTGACGCGTGTTAAAACGAAATAGCATACTTTTCATACGTCTGCTGTATAATTTAAATGGGCAAGACAAAAAAGTACGTCTGTTCTTAGAACCATAAGAACGAATGACAGCGGTAGCAACCTAACCTCCAATTCGAGCGCGAACGTGTGATGTGAACAAGATGTTTTCGTTGGTATGTTTTCACTTTGCTTCTGTTAAACATGCTAATGATGGATATATAAATTAGATAGGACAATTATCACAATTAAATGACAGTATATTTAATAATTAAATATTAATCTTGAACGAACTACCTAGTAGGCAACTTAATATACACAGCTAATAACCAATTCACGCGGTACGTTCATATCTTGGTTCATACGATTTTAAGCGATGAATCACCTTCAGCTCTCCCAGTTTTGCCTATATATTTCAGTGGTAGTATTGAACAAACAGTTCTTTTTTTCAATAGAAAATACTTGTGTAAAAAATGAAAAAAAGACACACCTGTTGTGCTATTTCTTCTCCTATCGCGCAATACATGTAAAGTTGAAAATGGTAACAGCCAAGATAAGGGACAAACGTCAAAAGTCTAGACGTGCTTGGTGGGAAACTGGAATCAAAGTTAGGCGTTTAGGCTTTTGATTTTTAGGTATAATTTGCGACTTACCCGTCCATGTTAAGCAAAAATATCCCGCAGCAGATGCACAACATTACAGTGAAGAACTGATTTAATAGCTGCACGGAATAGATCTTATTGATATCGTTGATCATCCTAAAATGTTTTTTTTTTTTAAGAATATATTAAAAATTACCATTAAAAGGCAATTGTTAAATTTTGCATATACAGGATTGGCCTTTTTTCCTCTGTCACTAGTAGTTTGACAGTACTAATCAGTGAAATTAGTAAAATTTCATTCTTTTATTTTAATTGAAAATTACGGAATGCCGTTTGAATAGTATGAAAAATGCGCAATAATCGAATGCTTTATTGACAGTAATAACAATAATTGTGATATAAGATCCGAAACATAATTCAATCGTTATCCAGGTAGTGCACGACTGCACAAACTTGTTTTTGGGATTAAAAGAACATCTCATCAATTACGGGTTGATTAATATGCCAAAAGCCGAACAGCGTGATATGGAAGTGGTATGCTGAAGAAACTGACATGAAAGTATGTAGCCGTGATCCTACAATTTCCAGTCGTCAATCTTCACTTTATATCGGCATGTCGAGGGTATAACTGAAAGGTAAAACATTGCAGGACATATTGTTTTATTCGAAGTAAAATAATTAGATAATTACCTGAATAAAAAATAAAAAATAAGATTTCCTACTACAAACTACTTTAACCATTTTTCAAATTGATGTCCATTTTTATTGATGCATAAATTATATCTCGACGCAATACTTCGAAGAGAGTTGTTTATAAAAATATTGCGGAACGGCATTGATACATTCTTCAAAATGCTGCCTTAGGTCGTGAATGTCGTTATTTGATCTCTTATATATTTTGTTTTTAATGTGCCCCCAAAGAAAAAAATCCAGAGGTGTAAGATCTGGTGATCGTGGTGGCCACCTCACTGGTCTGTTGTTTCCAATCCAACGGTTTTCAAAATTTATATTCAATAACTCCCTTACCCTTCTTATTTTGTGAGGTGGTGCACCGTCGTGCTGGAAGTATATAGTTCCTGGCCAAAAATTCATTCACAATATGATGGTTTACAATATCGTAGTACCGGTCACCATTAAGATGTTCCTCGTAAATATGGTATGCTAAAATACGCTCGCCAAGCACGGCACACCAAACACTAAAACCAAAACGTCCTTGGTTTTGCACGTTGACGGTACGGTGAGGATTGACATCAGACCAATAGTGCTCATTGTGCCTATTAAATATTCCAGCACTGCTGATGTAGGCTTCTTCAGCCCAAATAACTTTTTCAACAAGAATAGAATCTGCTGAAGATTTTCACGGTACCACTGGCAAAACTCCATTCGTTGCTGAGGGTCTGTTGGTTGCAAATGATGTTGTTTTCTTAAAGCGTATGGCCTAAATTTATGCTTCTTGAGGATTCTCAAAGCTCGACGTCTTGGTACCCCAGATTCAGTTTCTATTTCACGACTTGAAGTTGAGAGATTTGCAACTGCGGCTGCAACTGTGTTGGTGGCAGCTTCTTCAGCATTTTCAATATGGTAATATTTGGGTCTTGGCATACTAAATGACCCGTGATTGATGAGATTTTCTTTTAATCTCTCAAAAATAGATTTGTGAGGTTGTGTTCTTTCTGGATAACGATTGAAGTATGTTTCGGATGCAATTTCAGCATTGTTATTACTTTGAATGTAGCATTCGATCATTGCGTATTTTTCAAATGATTCATACGGCATTTCGTAACTTTTAATTGAAATAAATATTCAAAATGATGCAAATTCACTACTTAAGTCACTGATTAGTAGTGTCAAACCACTAGTGACATACGCCTACTCGGAGAAATCTCGAAGACAATAATTTATAATTTCTCTGATATATACTAATTTCATGTTATTCAATAAAACATTACTTTTGGAATATTCTGGACCGGCATGTTATATATCGTTGAAAAGGGGAAAGCATGCTCTATTTATTTCAGTCATACCCAGCTATGGTTACTAGAGAAGTTACTAGAGCAGGAAATACACAGTATTAAGCAGTTTGTATATGCAAAATCTAACTTTCATATGTCCTTGTAACCTAAGTAGTAAATACCTCAACATATAATTGTGATGCTTGACAATCTCCACGAAATTCCTAAAGATAACATCCTCACTCTGGTCGAATTTTAAGTTTTTGAATGCGTACTTGATAGCCTCCAATTGGATGAAGCAATGACTCAAGTAAGAAAAGAACATGGCGTCAAAAGCCAGAATCGAATGTCCCAAAACTATGATATAGTACTGCTGCAGAAGTATATTCGGTATCATGTATTCAGCATCATCCGGATATGGGTAATACCAGTTGAACATGAGACTCTGATACTTCGAAAAGACCGGTCTGATGACGTATATGACAACAGTTGCCCATATCAGTATTCTGTAGTTAAAATAAATCTTCCTAAACTGTTCCTTTTTCTCCTTAAGTGTAGCTTCTAATCCCGGACCAAATTTGTCATCAGGCCAGCAAACATTCATTCTCTCCAGCACGTTCAACATCTGCTTGCGAAGGAATACGGTAAACAAGAACTTGCATGTCATCTAAAACAAAAAATATGATAAATGGCGTATCTATAAGAGTGAAAGATTTGCGCCATGTACTATCGTGGCCATATATTATGTCCCCTCTTTTGAAGTCCATTTTTGCCCTGTAAATTTCATTCGTTTAACTTTAGCAATTAATTACTCCGGAAATAATATATAGATTTCAACGAAATACAAAGTAAAATCACCTGCGGAATGCTAGCTTTCAATGTGCATTTTTGTATAATCATTGGATTCGTGCTTGACCCACAAAAAGCTATATTATGCAATGCCAGCAATTCCTTTATTAGAAGAGCTAGAATAATGAAATATAGGCTGTAGGCTACCCACTAATTCATAGGTTTAAAGCTTATTACATAATCATTGTTTATCTTGCATTTTCCCTACAAAAGATCGAGTTGAAGCATCTCATGATTGCTGCAATTGACGCGGCGCTCTTCGGTCTTTCGGGCGAGCGGGGGAAGGGATCGACAGCGACGCTGCAAGTAGTGGCGTATCGCACGTGCATTAGTTACTAGGAGAACAGTGTTTACGGACACAATACATATAACGACACGGCGATTATGGCTCGCCAAAGAAATTTGGATATCCGGCGACAGATTACCGAATTAAAAAATAATGGCAAAATGAGTCAATAAGGTAACAGAACCACGAACAGGCATTTGGAAGTCACAAGAAAATTCTTGGCAATTTAAATCGGGTTTCTGGATTAGCATTTAAAATTAATGAAGATCTGCAAAATAATCTATCTGTCTACAAATTTACGATGCTAAATTTGTAAAAGTTTTTTATACGCTCAGAGTTGACGTTTGTAAAATATGTAATATATTAAGAGTTGTATTTATTTTATATTGTTTGTGCATTTATTTAAATATTATTAATAAATAAACTGTTGAAACTGTTATAATAGTTTGAATATTTATATAACAAAATCGGACATAATTTAAATTTTTTTTTGTTTATCAAGCAAACTTAATTTAGTATTCACCACGAATCGGAAAATCTGCTAACTCCATATTATTAGATCTATCCGCTTCCATCAAAATCTTGTTTACAACCTTATTGTATAAAACTGAAGAAAACATAAATGCCAATCGATAGAAGAGATTTCTCTCGTACCGGGTCACATATTATAACCAAATTATGCAAAAATTAAGAATTTAATTGTTAGTTAAAATTACTACCTTGACAAGTTATCGTTCTTTTTGTGTATTGATAATAAGCGGCCCGGGTCTCTCAGCTGTGTCGGTTCTCTCCGACATGACAGCACCGCTACGCCTCCCTTCCCCGCAGCAGTACAAAGACCGTAGAGCGTCGGAATTCACGCGGAGCTTCAGCACGATCTTTTGTATGAAAAATGTAAAATGTACAGGGCAAAAACAGCGCCAATTCTTCTTAACGCCAAAATATAAAGCTTTCTAATTTTTATGAGTTGTAGCATATTAATCAAAGACAGCATCAGAATTTTTTCGCCCCTAGTTCTGCGAGAAAATCGACGTCAAAAGAAGGGACATAATATATGGCCACGATAGTACATCTGGCGACTTTTTTTATTTCGAAACTTTGGAGAGGAGTTTGCAGTTTGCTATTTGAATTGAGACGAGAGCCTTAACTCATACCTGCTGTGTTGGAGCATAAACATCGGGCGCTAAATTGCGTATATTCCCTTTTTCTACAATAATGCTTATGATAAGCAATATCCAAGTTCCGAACATCGTGATGGAGTATAAAATTCTTCGTAATGCTGTGAATTTTGGATTTCTGACTGGACTTATTCCTAACGCTTCCAAAGAGGCAAGTGCGTACTTCAATAAACTATTTTTTTCTCCCAGCTCTAGCAAGAGCTGGTCTCTGGATTTCTTCTTGTCCATGCTTGGTAATCGTTTAATGCCAATTAGAGGAAGAAACACCCCAACAGTGACATTTATAGGGTTGATTCACGCTGATTAATAACCCATAGGCGTAACAATTAGTTATTCCAGGGTAATATTTAGAAAATAATATAGGAAAAGATATGCAAAACTGTCAAAATATGTAAATTTGGTTGCATAACTACGGCTTTTGTCAGTTTCTAGATGAATTAAATAAAATTATATGTTTTTACTCATAACATTGAATTAATTATATATTATTTATTAAAAAATGAACGTTTTCTATCCATCTATGTTCTAAAAATGTATAATTTATTAAGAAAAGTAGTGTTATTTGTGAATGATACCTTGATTAATTTTGGTTTGCATTTTTATAGGTTAATGTGCATTTTTTGGTGCGCCCCTGGTGAGAGAACGGCCAATTACTGTTTCTATTATTCACCCGAAAAAGTTGTTGATCGCTCTGTCAGTAATTAAACTATAAATTTTAATTACTTTAAACTACTTTGCCAAGTTTTTGAAGGGGGTTCTCGTTAAAAATAGCACGATCGGTTCACAGCAGTTGGCTATTAATTATTTCTCTCGTTGCATTGTATAATTTCAGCACCTAATTTTGAATATTAACAAAATTGTCTCTTGAAATGATATTAAAATAGGATGAAATAATTCAGTTAAATATTTTAAATTCTTCTGTAGCATTACTATCTAATGCTTGGAGAGAATATTTGTTAATAAAAATGAAGAAAGCAGAAAAGAAAATCATTGCAGAGAAAAAAGAAAAGAAGTGTAGGAAATGAGTTCTAAAAATACGTAAATTATAAACATTTGATAGCGATTTGAGACATGGCATTGGGATTTCCAACTACGTCTCAAGTTCTCGAAACGCTGCAACGAGTTGGACAAAAAAACTTGATATTTTGTGGCCGTAAAATAAGTCTCCTACCCCCCCAATTTGTTAAAATATTTCAGGAAAACATATGCGGTCAATGCTTCGCAAAAAATACTTATTTCTACTTGCAAGAAATTGTTTTTACACGCTATATCTAATCCTTAGTGTCCCTGTATTTAGAGAGTACCGCAATAGTCGCCATTTTGGTTCCATTTCTTATGGGCGAAAGGTTATAGTAAGGTTATGTTGACTTTTCAATCAGGTCAGCTGTCAATACTTAGCAGCCATTTTGAGTCCTAGTAGTGGCATAACCAATTGCGGTACTCTATAAATACAGGGACACTACTAATCCTGGCGAAAGAATGACATCTAGTGGCAGTTTGGAGAAGCTTGCGACAGGGAAGTTGTACTCCTTGTTCATAGATGTCACCTAAATACTTCAAAACATCAAATCATAAAATATTATTAATTTTTAATATTCTGTTGAGGAATAATAATATGTACAGAGTGATCTAACGTTTCAACAATTGAGTGCTTTTATTATTACAATATATGACTATTATTATTATACCACTTGTAGATATGGCATTGAAGTACCCACTCATGATTTTTATTTTCGTGTCTCTATAAGTAATTTACAATGCACTGATATCAACCTCAAGTACGATAACGATATCAAGTAAATATTGTTATCAGTCGGCGCGATAACAATGAGCGCGCATCGTCTGACACCGCGGCGGTGTTATCAAATTTGAATATCCCGCCAAGCGCGCGCTTCGGCAACAAAAAAAGAGTTAAAGATGGCGAAGCCACTTGATGCTACCACAAGCAATACTCTCATGTCGTAATTCCAAACACAGCCAGCATTCAAACCACGGCCAAACCGCAAGCAAACCATATGTGATATTCCCGACTTTTAGCAACCAAATTCATCCTACAAACATGACCGTATCCACACCATATTTTTAGTGAATGCCATTACTCACAGCTAACTAGATATAACACACTAGGATACTATGATGTGACATAGTTTTAATATTGTCAAGGTACGTACCTATTAAACCAATTACAAATTAATTTTTTTTAAATTTTTTTTTGGTATTTTAGGTATGTGAAAGGAAATGATTGAGAGTGTTTCTAGAAGAGCACTATCTGGCTCCAGCGGAACGTACCATGTACAAGCTTTAGAACTGGCAGCCGCTAGACAACGTAAACAAGACGGTTTTAACGTCACCGTCCTTTTCCTAGACGACACAGAACGCACGTTCAACGTTCCGAAACGAGCAAAAGGCACGCAACTACTCGATCAGGTCTACCAACACTTAGAGCTCATAGAAAAAGACTACTTTGGGCTGCAATATTCCGAACATTCGATAACAAACGGGAAACCAGAGACCGTACGTTGGCTAGATCCGTCCAAATCCGTTAAGAAACAATTAGGCACCTGTCATACGCAGCTCTATTTCCGTGTTAAATTCTATGTGTCGGACCCTAGCAAATTACAGGAGGAGTACACTAGGTATCAGTTTTACCTGCAGATTCGACGTGATATCCTTGAGGCCCGTTTGCAGTTACCATCGAGTACTGCGATATTATTAGCTAGTTATATCGTACAATGTAAGTAATTTGAAACTGTACGTGTTGGTTTTTGTTTCGTCGCAATATCTCTACCGGTTCTTGAGATATTCGCATTTTAGTTTTTAATCTAGTATGCCTTGGAAATATTAATTTTTGTTTTTCTCAGTTGTTATTGCAGATAAATATGTGATGTTGGTACTCATTTCAAAGGAAATTTGATGGAGTTTTCGAAAATTTTCAATCCGTTTATTTATTTTGCACCGTTACGGAGATATTTTAATTTAAAAAATCTTAACTCACAGTCGTATGTAGAATTAAATACTGTTCACACTACTTTTTATTTCGTTTAATAATCTTCACCGGTTTCGAAGATATACTTAATTTTAACTTCTAATCTAGTAAGCCTTGGGATAGATTTAAATTTTATATTATTCGGTTATTTCTAAAGATAAATATGCGATGTTGGTACTCATTTCGAAGCAAATTTAATCGACTATCCAAAAATTGCTATTACTTTCATTCACTTTTAACCGTAAAGGAGATATATCAAATTTAAAAAAATTAGCTCACAGTCGTTTTAAAAATTAAAAACTGTTCACAATACTTTTTGTTTTGTTTAAATATGTTCCCCGGTTCCAAAGATATACTTAATTTTAATTTTTAATCTAGTAGGCCTTGGATAGATTAAAATTTTTTATTATTTGGTTATTTCCAAACATAAATATGCGATGTTGGTACTCATTTCAAAGCAAATTTTATCGTCTTACCAAATATTATAAATTCAACTAGATTAAAACTAAAAATCTTGATTCTAGCTGAATTAGGCGACTATCAACAAGACGAACATGGTCCGAATTACCTGTCAAATCTGCAGCTTGTACCCGGTCAAACGGAAGAGATGGAAAAGCGTATATCCGAGTTGCATAAGCTACACAAGTAAGTAAAATTATTCTTACTTCAAATTCCCGAGAAAATTTAACCTAATATTTTTTCAGAGGACAACTACCGGCTGATGCTGAATTCAACTTTTTAGACCATGCAAAACGGCTTGAAATGTATGGGGTCGAATTGCATAAAGCTAAAGATAACAGCGGAAAAGACATACAATTAGGAGTGACCTCAAACGGGCTTGTGGTGTTTCAAAATAATATTCGGATAAACACTTTTTCATGGACGAAAATCATGAAGATATCTTTTAAGAGGAAGCAGTTTTTTATACAACTATTGAGAGAATTGGTAAGTAAATTAAGTATTATAAAAGAAGTCTGTAGAGGATTAAAAACTAGGAGGTCCAGTTTTTGTTTCGTTCAGATATCTATGACGGTTCTAGAGATATTTAAGTTTTTGTTTTTGGTCTAGTAGGCCTTGGAAATTTTTATTTGATTGTTTCTCGGTTGATATAAAAGATAAGTATGCGATGTTGGTACTCTTTCCAAAGGAAATTTGGTCAAGATTTCAAATATTTTATTTAAAAAATTTATGTAAATTTATTGTTTCTTTTTTTTATTTTAGTCTGAAAATTATGATACCGTCCTTGGCTTCAATATGGAAACTTACAGATCTTCAAAAATGCTATGGAAAGCCTGCGTTGAGCACCACACATTCTTCCGGTTGCACTCCCCAAAAGTTCGAAGACGTTTCCCCTTCTCCTTAGGTTCAAAGTTCACATATTCCGGTCGAACAGAATTCCAAACAGTCGAAGATGTCAAACAGAGAGGTAGACTGGAACGAAAGTTTGTGCGATCACCCAGCAAAATTCTTGTAAGTTTTACTAAATTTAATATTCTTAAAATTTTTTTATTAAAAGTGTTTTAACTTTAAAATTTTAACAGATCAAGTATCCTGCCCCACCACCAATTCTAGAGGATAAAGGAAAAGTTCTACCGGCCCCAGCCAGACCTCCAAGGTTATACGATAACAATAAGATTACGTCGTCTGTAGCAAAGGAGCCAAGAAAGGCGTGGGAGGAAGATGATTCAGTGGTAACGGAAGGGTACGTTTGTTAAGTGTAAAAAACTGTAGTCGGTGGTTTTTGTTTCGATCCGATATCTGTAACGGTTTCCGAGATATTTGGGTTTGTAGATTTTTGTCTAGTGTGCCTTGGAAATGTTTCTTTTTAGATTTTCTCGGTTGGTAGCTAAGATAAATATGCGATGTTGGTACTCATTTCAGAGGAAATTTTATCTACTTTTCAAATACTAATAATTCGTTAATGGGCTTTTCATAAACCGTTAATTCATTGACGTTCTTTTAGTTAGAGAGTTGAAACACAATTTTTGATGTCAGGACTGTCCAGTATTAAAAACTGTTGATAGTAGTATTTGTTTTATTCAAATACTTATACCGGTTCCTGAGATATTTAAACTTTTGTTCCTTGGTCTAGTTAGCCTTGAATTGTTTCTTTTTAGATTTTCTTGGTTGGTATTAAAAATAAATATGCGATGTTGGTACTCATTTCAGAGGAAATTGAATCTGCTTTTCAGATATTGATAAATCATTAATTACAAAGGAATGTTTATAAAGTGTTATTTAAATAGCACCAAACGAAATGTGATGAGTTGTAAACAACAAAAAAAAATCATACCGTCATAATGCACATAATCTGTCTTACGACTCCTTATCTCATTTTTATCCCAGATAATTGTTATAGTGCTAGATAAGCAGTATCAGTTCCCTGTTGCTTTTGCATACATACTTTCTGGTTTCACCTTGTCATGAACGGGTTAGAATCAACTCTGCTGTTCCACCCAAGCAGACTGTATCGTATACCAAGACCGAAACTCAAACTGTACGGTATTTACTTTTAAATTACCCAAGAAAAAGCTCCAAAAAACGTTACCATAACAACCTTTCATTGTTTACAGAAACGGAACTGCTTTCACGCCTGGTTTTGCCGCAAAGGTGCTCAGCTACGTTGACGATGAACCCCCTTCACCGACACCCAACGGGCTCTATGATACTCCACCGTATAGTGCAAATCACTCACCTACGTTACAACTCGCAGAAGATGACGCAGGCCTCGTGAATGTGATGCTCTATCCTGACGAAGACGGAAAATACGGCTTCAACGTAAAAGGGGGCGCAACCAGGGATGTCCCGATTTTGATATCCCGGGTTGCGTTCAATACTCCGGCCGACAGATGTGACCCACGCCTCAACGAAGGTGACCAATTACTGCAAATCAACGGACAAGATGTGTCACACGCACTACATAGCGTTGTGGTTCAGTTGATTCACGAAGCTAGGAACACTGATGCTGGTAGGTTATTTTTCTTGTAGGGAATTAAAAGTAGTTTTTACTGGTTTTTGTTTCGTTTGAATATCTCCGACGGTTCTCAAGATATTAGAGTTTTTGTTTTTGGTCTAGTAGGCTTTGGAAATTTTCTTTTTGGTTTTTCTCGGTTGGTATCGGGGGTAGATATGCAATGTTGGTACTCTTTCCAGAGGAATTTGTACCTATTTTTCAAAAATTGTTGGTTTGTTCCGTTATTTTTGACCAGCTTGGAGATACTTAATTTTATACTGTTGTACACTTGGAGCTAAAAATTTATAATTTACTAATCACTGCAGTTTTTATTTTATTTAAATATCCCTATCGGTTCCTGAGATATGTGAATTTTTTTTATTGGATCTAGTAATCCTTGGAAATATTAATTTTTACTTTTCTTCGTTATTATTAAAGATACATATGCGATGTTGGTACTCATTTCACACGAAATTTTAAGCCCTTTCCACCTAACAATATATTTTTTTAATTCAAGGCAAGTTGGTGCTGACATTAAAACCGAACGTCCTCTATATGAACGATGACTATGACCGGTACTATGTTGCGGGTGACACACCTCCTCAATCAACGTTGACGACGCCCCTCAAGCAGAGCATGAGAGAGTTGTGCGAATCACTCGTGACTGGCTCTCTGCTGACGCAGTACGAGATCCTGTACAGGAAACATCCCGATATGACATGCGATGAGGCCGAGAAACCAAACAACGTTGCCAAGAATAGATACAGGGATATATCACCTTGTAAGTAGCGTTGGTTTCGTTCGAATATCTCCAAGGGTTCCCGAGATATTTAGATTTTAATTTTTGGTCTAGTGGGCCTTGGAAATATTTATTTTTTAAATTGCTCGGTTGGTATCCAAGATAAATATATGATGTTGGTACTCATTTCAGAGGGAATTTTAAAAGCTTTCCAACTATTATAAAATCGTTTCTTAATTTTTAACCGTTTTGCAAAAAACCTAATTTTTTTATTTTTTACTATTTAGATGACGCAACTAGAGTGATACTAGATGAAGGTAAAGAAGGTGACTATATCAACGCAAACTACGTGAATATGCGGATAGCAGGAACGGAGATTGTGAATAGGTATATTGCGACTCAAGGCCCCCTTCAATCGACTACGGAGGATTTCTGGCTCATGGTGCACGAGCAAGAGTGCAATCTCATAGTTATGCTGACTACGCTGGTCGAACGTGGCCGACCTAAGTGCCATAAGTACTGGCCGTCACCTGGCGAGTCCCTCGGCTTGGAAAAAGTGACTGTAACCTGTGAGAACGAACAAGAAGATGAAACCGGCAGCTTTGTGTTCAGGGACTTCACTCTGACGGATAATACGGTACGTCTTTCAAAGATATGTTTTCTTGTAAAGAATTGGAAGTTTGAGAAGACGGTTTTTGTTTCGTTTAAATATCTTTTACGGTTCTCGAGATATTCGAACTTTTGTTTATGGTCTAGTAGGCCTTGGAAATCTTTGTTTTGAGTTTTCTTGGTTATTTAAAAAGATAAATATGCGATGTTGGTACTCTTTCCAGAGGAAATTTGATAAGGTTTTCATATCTTCTTAATTTCTGTATAAATTTTTATTCTGGAAACTGATTTGAGGTTATGAGCCGTTTAGAATGATCATGTCCCGTTAAAATTAAGAAATTGAAGAATATAGTCTTTGTTTCATTAAAAAAATTTGGATGGTTCCAGAGATATTTGAGTTTTTGTTCATTGGTCTAGTAGGCTTTGGAAATCTTTCCTTTTGATTTTCTCAGTTGTTTATTAAGATAAGTATGCGATGTTGGTACTCATTTTAAAGGAAATTTTACCCTCTATTCAAAAATTATTAACTTGTTTATAAATTTTTATATTGTAAAGAGAATTTACGAATTTTTGCTTTTATTTTACAGTCGAAGACAGAACGGCAAGTGAGGCATATGCAGTACGTAGCCTGGCCTGACCATGGGGTACCTGACCATCCATTGCAATTCCTGGACTTCACAAATCGTGTTCGTGATATTCGTCGCAGCTCCCCCGATTCCGTGATAGTTGTGCATTGCAGCGCAGGAATCGGACGTACAGGAGTACTCGTCTTAATGGAGACAGCCCTCTGTCTTATGGAGGTTGAACAGCCAGTCTATCCACTAGAGATTGTAAGAACAATGCGACAACAACGAGCTATGATGATCCAAAATGCTGTAAGTCTAAATTTAGATTATAGAAATTGTTTTTTTAAAAGCAAAAATGTTTTCTTGTGTAGATTTCTTGCTGATTAAGAAGGAGGTTTTTGTTTCATTTGAATATTTGTGATGGTTCTCAAGATACTTGAGTTTTGTTCATTGGTCTAGCAGGCTTTGGAAAAGTTCTTTTTGGTTTTTCTCAGTTGTTTATTAACATAAATACAAGTAATTTGAAACTGTACGTGTTGGTTTTTGTTTTGTCGCGATAGCTCTACCGGTTATTGAGTTATTCGCATTTTAGTTTTGAATCTAGTAGGCTTTAGAAATATTAATTTTTGGTTTTCTCGGGTGGTATGCGAGATAAATATGCGATGTTGGTACTCATTTCAAAGGAATTTTATCCTCTATTCAAAAATTGTAATGATTTTTTAAATTTAATACCCTTTTTCTTTTTCAGAGTCAATATAAATTTGTTTGTGAAAGTGTTAGAATGGCTTACGCTGACATATGCTCGAAGTCGAACTAAAGCAACGCCGAAAAGTCCAACGTTCCTACGGTCAGATGAGTTCAAGGGAGTCCAGAAAGGGGGCGGAGCCCCACGTTGCTGGGTGGGCCCCCTTTCGCTCGAAAAATGTGATTCTTTGATAGCCTTGCACCAAACACAGCCTTACGTGAGTTCTCGTCAAAAATAAAAGAAATAGTTAGCGCAGAGAACGCGTTTTTCCGTGTTCGAACGGAGATATTTGCGTAACCAAATCAATTTTTTGTTTGTTCGAAAACGGAAATTCAATCTGAAAAAGCGAGTCCAGTAACCTGACGGTAGAATAATACTCAGAATTTGTATCAAATTTTCACGTAGACGTAAGGAGAAATACAGGTGTCCGTAAAAAAAGGAAACCCTATACAAATCACTTATAACGAAATAAAATTGTTATTTTTTTTATTGTTAAATGTCCAAAAGAAGTGCCATTAAAAAACCTGTGTTGTTCTACAAGTTTTATGAAGACGAAGCTTTCTTTAGGGACACCTGTGTATGTAACGAGTATATAATATATAAACACGAAATGGAACTAAAATAAAACGCCAATATTATTTCTTTTTAGGATTGTTCTAATATTGTGTAGATACTTAGTTTATTATTGTAATACATATTTGAGAGTTTTTGTGTTAAATATTATGTGTTAATTAATTTCCGCTTTATTTTTTTTCTGTATATAACATGTCGGTACATCAAAAACGTAAGTTTACGAAACTAAAAAACTACTCAAACAAAACAAAACATTTAACTTGTATAAAAATAGCACACCCACATACAGTGGCACAGTTTTTGTATCAGGAGAAACACACAAGCGCTATGAAGGTATACCCAGCTCATTGGTCAAATTTCACAAGCATTTTCTACAGACGAGACAAACTAAAAAAATAATGTGCGCTTTTGCAACTCACAAAAAATTAGCCAAGATATCGAGACAAGCTCTACGATCGATAAGCTAACATTCTTTATTCGTTTATTTGTTTGTTTGTGCTATCAATTCCTTGAATTTTCACTACACTGGTATAGCAAAATAACCGCTAATGTCCGTTTCGGCACGAAAGCTAAGGCGTCCGATTCCAGACCATACAAATCCACTATATTCGACTTCTCGGGAACGCCAAGCATTTGCATGAATTTGTTCATCACATCCGGATAACATTCTTGTGAACACCACGCCATTTTTTAACGAATTATAAGTATTTTACTTGTTATTTTTCAGGTACCGACCTATCGATTTTTTTCTTTTTTTTTTTTTTTAATTTTTATTTCAGATCATATATTATTATATATTATATTATAAATATTAAATGTAGATAATTTATTTTTTTGTTATACTTAAAATGTTTATTAATTAATTTGTCGCAAAGTAACTTATTTCTTCTATAACGACGTCAATATATTACGTCACTAACGAGTAATTTCTTAGCTCTACGGACGTTGAAAATAAAATTAAACCCTATCCTGCCATATTTATACATATAGTGAATATTAAAAACTTTTTTCTTTTGTGCTTTACGAGACAGTGTAACGTATATAGTTCTAGTGCTACTTAGATTCGACGTTTATGTTCATTTTTATCGAAAACAAGTTCACAACTTGCATATCCGTCTTTAATTATTATTAGATTTGATAATAATATTTCTACAAGCTCAACAAAACGTCCATTAAACGATCTTTTTAGCACTACGTACTATGGAATGATGTATATATATTTTGTATTATTATATGTGTTATAATAAAACTTTTATTAAAAAATATGTTTGTTTTAATTTATACCTTCTTGAATAAATAAAATGAAACGTGCATTTATTATAATCATTGGATAAAATATTTGACCAATACCAAAAATATATGTGCAATCAATTCGTTTTTCTCAAAAATCCGTCTGAATACTGTTTTCTGAGTTCGAAATGGCAGTTTATTATCTTAGAGTGAACTTATTCATTAAAAAATTCTTCCAGTTGGAGTCAGTTTCTTTGTGAAATCAACTTATAGTTTTCATGTTCGAGTTATCTAGCCTATATTATCTAATAAACCCACATTTGTATAAACAAATGCCATTTCTTTAAACATTTTCTTTTGCCATTCGCCTAAAATAATTTTTTTAGATCAGTCTGACCAACTGTTATTCTCAAGTGACATTATATTTAATTTTTTAAACAATGGAAATCATCCCAAAATATAAACAATGTCACTTGAGAATATTAATTATCCAGATCAATTTAAAAAAAAATAATTTTAGGAGTGAGTTTATTAGATAATATTGATAAGAGGTTTATTATGTATCTCAAACATGAAATTTATAAGTTAATTTCACTAAAAAGCTGACTTTGCTACTATAACTAGAAAAAGATGGAAATGAATAATAAATGATTGTTTAAACAAAAGAAAGAATTTTTTAAATGAATAAATGTCATTCTAAGATAATAATTTGCCATTTCGAACTCGAAAACAGAATTCAAACTCATTTTCGAGAAAAACGAATTATTTATAAACAAGTTTCTTTAACTGACAAATGTTTATAAACATTCCACTAGACAACTATGAGAAAAAAGACACTTAAATGATTAGAAGGATCAATTATTTTAAGTTTAAGTTTTCCAAAACTTTTCTCAAACAAAACTAATATGTTTTTTGGTTTGTTTTTATAACTCAAATCAAGAAAGTGTTCATATTCCACGAATTTTGAAAGAAATAAAAATCAGACTATTTTTAACTAGCAGAACTTACTTAAGTTACCACTAGATGGCGCTATGATGCGCTAAACGCAATGCAATATTAAAAAATAACATTGTTATGTTACTCAACATTAAAATTGATTAAAAGAAACCGGATATTTAAAAAATATTAGTATTTAGTACAAGCTCATTAAATAAATTTACTAAAACCATACTTATTGGAGAAAATAGTCTTTCTAAACTTGGGAATTCCAGCAGCCATTGATAAAATACAGCCCGATTTGTCACTCAGCTGTGTGGTAGTTTCCCGGTTTCCATGCAGAGGGCGCATGCATTCCGCACAGTAGCGCCGAACCAATAAACTAGTCGCGAACATTACAAATTTCCTTCTTATTTCTTTTTTATTACTGCTGATTTACACTAAAATCATACGTAGGTAGTCTACCGTTAAATATATAAAGATATAATCAATATCAAAGAGATAATTACGTAGATTTCGGCGAATTTCATCGAAAATAACCGATCGGCGCTATTGTGCGTGACGTCACGTCAAGTGACATTAGCAATACCCAGTTCACATTCCCTACTCAATACACCTCCAAGTTGCATGCGTTGTATTCAGCGGTAGGAACCGTGACAAAATATAGTTTTTTCGGACGGCGGTTCATAGGGCGTTGCTACATAGTCGGGACGATTTTTATACGAATTTACAAAGTGCGACAAAGTACAAACGAACCGCGTACGCCGACCGTAGTTATCGGGGCGACCGCTAGCCTGTTTTTTGACATCTGTCAGTGCCGAGGGCGTAGACGATCCGTGGATTTTCGCCGATTTTCTACGATTTCCCGACCTTAGCGGCTCCAAGTGCCTTCTAGTTGGAACAAATGAACCCGAGGGACGTATAGGGCACCCGCACGTCGATTTTTAATAAGAGGTGAGTGTTATTTTCGGTAGAAATCGCGGAAAAATGACATTTGGCAACCGGTATCTATGTTCGGCGATATTTTTGGATAATATGGATAATGTTGATGGATAATGTAGCGCTGGTCCGTCTTTTGTTTTTCGGGGTTTTTGTGATGACGTCCCGTTGACATCCATGTTCGTTTCTGAATCACGTATACGCTCTATTTATAGATTTTTTAGTGTTGGATTTGTGCGATTTTTCCTTATTCTGTCTGGGGTTTTCTTGAAAATTTTCCGCCCGACCTGTACTGCGATTGTGATTCTAGGAACCACTATCACTATAAATATTTGCGGCATGATAAGTCGCTCCGATGTTATAATTTTAGTTTTCACTAATGGGTTATAAATGATAAATACTACGCTCATTATGTATCAATACATTAAGATTAAATTAGGACTAACGACATTTCGGTTTATTCACGTTGGCCACACTCTCCAACTTTCTGGTTTCTAAGAAATTACTTCAACTTTATCGAAAACGTCATCAATAGTAGGAATTACTTATAGGTTAGTTTTAGGTCTCCAAACAGTGTATTAAATATACTAACTCCAGCTTATTTAATTTTATAATAGTTAACGTAATACTCAACACAATATTTGCAGTGTCATCGCTTATTTTGTTGTTTTGATAACAACATTTTTTGTTTGTTTGTACTTGGAAGCATTCATATTGTTAGCTGTCATTAAAATGACATTTTGAGGTCAAACCAGTGATTTTATTGCTATGATTTTTGTAGTCGGAACAGTTTTTAAAGATATTTCCAAGTTTTTTTATAATTAATTAATTAAACTTTAACCTAAAATTAATATCAACAATTGTTAACACAGGGCGTGACAGCTCCTGTTTTGTTTCTCCCATCTCTACTTGTTCCTTCTTCTTAAATTAGTAAATAGTATGAATACTTTTGCGGGTAACAAGTGGTACCACTGTAAGTTACTGTCAACTTAGTAAGGTTAGGATAAAATTTAATTGTGAATAGTTTTACTCTACTTTAACACACTACTTTTTGTAAATAATCAACTGAGTCGCAATTATGAACTGTGTGTCGCAATTGACACATTGTAACACCGAAAACTGTGTTACAATGTGTCAATTTTAGGTTGACAAAGACCGAGGTGACACATCATTTAGCAATTTATACGAAATATTTTCTTTGTTTCACATAATATACCACAGTTTCATTGATTGGTTTATTATTGCGTTATATTCCAGATGGCTGGGTTGTCCTGATATATCTGGTGTAGTAAGCGATACCAGAAAGTATTATTAAATATTTTAATATGTTATTATTGGTATTTCTGTGTAACATGATGATTCGGTTATCGTTGTACTGGTGTCATCACATCGATGACGTTTTCTCCGTTCGTTTTGATAGTTGATGTTTTAGCAATTACATCATTTGGGTTAGCCGTTAGATGGTAATTAAATCAATTGAATTTAGAAATTGTGGTTACTGTATTTAGAATTCTTTACTGGAATTTATATCGGTAACAAATCACTCAGATCCAAAGATTGGTTGATTGCTGTCAAACTAGTGAATCAGGTATTATTTTTGAATAGTAGAACACATCTAGTTTTGAAACTTGCAAATGGTAGAATTTTGGAAATCTAAAAAGGCCTCAAGTCATATGTTCTTTGCCAAGAAGCATGCTTTCATTTTACTACATTTCGATACTTATTGAGAGATAAACAAAATAATGATGATTTAGGGGTAACAACTCCGTTGCTAACAGGCAACAGAGCTACTAGCCGATTAGTATTGCAACAATATTAGGTATCGACAGCCAAAGAAACACAAAGTTGACTGCTGAAAATTGTTTATAACGTTTTAAAAATTACTGAACGCCGATATTCCATACGTCAAAATGTAGACTACCTATCTCAATTAGTTAGTCACTATTTCCCGTTCTGTAGCAAACAACCTTTAAATCACTATAATTTGCATATACTTTCTATGCAAGCTTTCAGATATACTACGAAAAGGGCTACAGAAAAATTGTTATAACTTTTACAAAAATTAAATGTATAAGAAATGGAAAAAAAATTGTTACATATGTTTGCTTCATATGACAAATTCGTAGGTAATTAATCGTTGTCTTTACTCATTTACGCTGAGAAATTTTCTTTGTGGCATACAACCCCTAAATCACAGTATATTTGTCTACTACTTATTTGAGTATTGCGGTACAAATTACATGTCTACAACAGCAAAATGTTTATAACTTTTACAAAAACTGTCTAAATCCTTTTCTCTTAGGCCAAGTTGTAGGCAATTGATTGGGATTGTACTTTAAATGATTACATTAAAAGCTGAAAAGTCTCCACATTACGATATTATGTATGACACCAAATGGAGGGAGTTGATATTTTGGTTGGCTGTGATAACAACATGTTTATAACTTTTTCAAAAATTATTATATAACTTTCCACCATATACTAAATTATAGGTAATTAGATGCGGTGGTCCTATTCATGAATGCAAAATGTTTTGCTCTGAGGTGAAGAACCCCTAAATAACGATATTGTACTTATGTTGTTTGGCTTCAACTGAACATTACTTTGTTCTGCTTTAGCAAAATGTTATAGCTTTTCTAAATGTTGTTCTATAATTTTCTGTCATGCGTCAAATAAAGATCATTAATGGGGGTTAAATCCTTTGGTAGTCGATTTCGGAACATTTTGTAAACACATGCTATGATTGTTAGCATACACAATTTAATAATCTAACAAATGAGAATATTTATAAAAAACAAATGTCAATTTGACTATAAAAGCCACCACAGGGTGCGGATTTGACTTATTTTCAAAAGTGGGTAATTCTTGTCCCGGTTTGAAATTGTCCCAACTGATGACAATTATTCCTCTAAAAACCCCCAGAAAATCAACGTTTAAAGCCTTATCCTCAACCTTGCCTTCACTTCTCCTATTCTCCACTTATTTTCCATGTCAAAAACAAGAATAAAACGCCAAAATTTCGCAACCGTCGGCGGTCTGCAAGAGGTTGACGGTGCGCGGGTGTTTTGGGCGGACCATCGCGGATAAAGTTAGAGGCGGTGGTGGGGGAACCGCGACGTTCTGGAGGTCGTTGACCACGGCTGCCAAACCTACGACTCCTTCTCCTTCTGGCGTGACTATTGAAACTGGCAAAGAAACGGCATACCAGACGGGGTCGTCCTCTTCTTGTCTTGTCTTCGTCTGGCCTTATCGTAGATGTATAGTAGAGGCCTCTGGTGCGATTTGGGATCCCGCACGAGCGAAAATTAGATAGTATGCCACCGTGTCGAGCCCACGTCAAACAATCGACGACTATCGGGGCCGGTGACCTGCATCACAAGCTAGGCGATTCAGCAGGTCCATTCACCGGTACGAAGATGTGTATCCATTTGAGAAAACAACACTTCACCTTTCCCCCAAAACTGTTTAACGATAATTTTTTTCATATCTTCCCTGAGACCATTGCATATGTGACTGACCTGGTGAGAGAATGACCGTTTATACAGCTCAGCGCGATGGGCAGGTGGAGCAAACAAACCCCTGGAACTTAAATTAAGGTTATGGACATCCGTTCTACAGCGTATCTTCCGCGTGAGGTATTGTGGGATCCTCTTGGATAGCAACTTATGATATAATATTGCTGCATGCAACACCCTAGTGTTATCCATGTTCAACCACCCCAAGTCGCCCAGCCCATTCGATACATGATCATACTTCCTCAAACCAAAAACAAACGGAACACATGCGTTTTGGACACGCTGAACGCGCTGCCTATCTGACGCCGTCAGGCAAGGACCGTACACGGTATCACAATATGAGATCTTTTTACTATTGACAGTAGATATAGTGAGAAATTGTCAAAACGTCAGCATTTGACACTACCGGTACTGTCGTTAGACTGAAAATATTTGAAAAATCCTGGCTCATTATGTAATTTCTCTGACAACCAGGAACGACGCAACAACCAGGGACTTTACACGGCTTTTATATGATTATTTTGCGATATCCCTGCTTATTTGAACTTTTTACGGATTTAGAGGCGGCATTTTGAGCTTGTTGTCGCGGGTAGTCAAAATAACATTTGGGACTATTATTTTGGGAAGACATGGAACAACATTTTGTTTCCAGTATCTTTCGATCAAACTAACTGTAGGAAACTACACAGATAGAAAAGATTTCTTGTTTCAAAGAAATGTATTTGTTTGAATTTATTCTTTTGGGTCAAAACATATTTCTTTGACGCCAACAATATTTACTTCATTGAATACTCTAGTTTATTTGCTTGCAGAGATTAATTTATTTGAAATATTTATTTAAGTGGAATAAATATATATGGATACAAACAAAAATTACTTTCCTTTAAAGTAATATTTCAGTTTTGATTTAAAAAAAAAAAGCGTTTCTTTACACCAGTGATATATAATTTTGATTCTAACATATAAATTTGTATATAAGGAGAGATTTATTTCGCTTAAAGTAATATTTTGTCTTTGGCTTAAAAATAGGTTTACTTCCGCCAAAGAAATCATATTTTGATTAAAATAAATATATTTGTACACAAGAAGAGATTTATTTCCTTTAAAGTAATATTTTTGTTTTGGCTTTAAAATAGGTTTACTTCCACCAAAGAACTCATATTTTGATTCAAATAAATATATTTTTAATGTCATCCAACTGTATTGTTAGATGGCGCTGTAAACTCTCTCTTCGCACTTCGTACATATCGAGAGTATAAAGCCGCGTGATCGATAGTATAGAACTTATAGAGTACAGTGCCTGTAGGTTCAAGTTACGATTCCAAATCAGAGTACACTTTACTAACTTAACCTTGACTATATGTTGGGTTGGGAAGACCAAGCACTGGTCGAGGATGTGCGACATCCCAAAAAGGAGGTGACACATGGCGAGTCTTCCGAAAAATTCTTGTCCAGTAATTCCTTCAACAAATTAATAATTTTAAGCATTTTAACTCGATCAACAATTTTGTTAATTTAAAAAAATGTAATTCTTTCACTCAACACAATCATAATTATTTGAAGTAAATAAATCTCATTTCTTATAATACACAAATTGCAAACTTTTTAACTGGAAACATAAGTTGTTTGACACAAATCAACGTTCTTCCTACCAAACAAATATTTCAAATAAATGCGTTTTTATCCGCAAATAAATATTTCTTTGCCTCTATTGAAACAACAAATTTCTTTGAGTCAATGCATATTTATTTGAATCAAACAAAAATTTCTCTCTGTGTACTTATTCGCCCAGTATTTGTCTAATATCATGTAATCTTCTATACACAAATTTTGATAAATCACGTGAATAGCTTTTCTTGTCAGTTAAGAAGACCAGTTTCATATTTAAAGGAAAGAGTTCCCATATTTTATGCCCGTAGCTGTTTGTAATTGTAAGCTAATTGTAAGAGATATCAATGATTTTTTTCTTTAGCTATATATTTATTATACTTTAGTATACAAAAAAAGTGCTATAAAAAACTAGAATGCAAGAAGTGGATACTGTAAGAAGGACCAGGTTCTGCGCGGAGTGCTTGTCTGAACTAAGTGTACGGTGCTCCTGTAAAAATAACCAGAAATTGAAATTTTAAAAGCGCTGTGAAAGTAGTTGAAATTAATTTGACGCTAAACCAACATTTATATGAAAAGGCTAAAAATTGACAAAATAGTACCTATTTGAATTTAAACATCAATTTGTTTACAACTTTTTGTGGTCAAATCGTATAAATAATGTAAATAGTTATAACACTTACTTACATATTATGATTTTCAGCCTCCAATAAAATTTGTTATCTCTAAGGGAAAAACAACTCAATCCGTTAAACTATTCAAAATCAAACATATCTACTGTCAATACAGAATTAAAATATCTGTCAAATCCTGGCTAACTAGTTCTATTTTAATGCAGACACGACCGATCTCGATCAAAAAGAATCTCATGCAGCTAAACTATTAATTTTATATATAGTATGATAAAGTCATGTGCCTAGCCACATCAGATTTTTTCGTCAATTTGTCTCCACAACGTGAAATCAAACGGAGTTGAATCAGGCGATCTAGTTGGCCAAAGCATTGGACCACCTTGAACAATTTAACGTCTTTGATAAATATTATTTAAACAATTTTGGGGTGGTACATAAAACACTAACTTTTTGACATTGAAGTAAATTAATAACAAATTATTGTTTAGCTGTTGAAGAATCGACCTGCCCAGTTAGGCTTTTAAGAAAGCAGATTTATCGATCTTTTGAAGTGTGTGAAGAAATATAGGATGTTCCGTTTAAAATTTCTAAGTTATTCGGAGTCAGTCATAGTAGAATCGCTAATCATTAAATAACTGCCAAAACGTGCGATATTTTTACGATCTAAAATAAGTTCTATTATTTCTTTACTATTTTTACTAAATCTCAGATTAAGTTGGTAATATGGTAATATCTAATACCGGTTGTTGTCAAAATGATTTGAAGACAAACGTTAACCAAAAACTTCAATAAATCCAATTTTCATTCAATCAAATTTTAGTAACTTTTTCTAAGGTTGATCACCTTGATATCAAATGCCATATCTCAAACGTAATGTATGTATAACTAACCAGTCACCGTCAAACACTTCTATTCTCACTATTACTCATTAAACCACCATTTTTAAGGTATCTTTTTAGGTTATGTTACTATATCTATAGTTATTTATTCACTGGTTGTCATATAATTGTGGTCATAGTTGCGCCCGGTCATTATTTATTAAAACTTGCAGGCTAAAGTAGAGTAAAATTATCCACAATAAGATTTTCTCATGATTTTATCCCAACTTTACGAAGTTGACTCCTTTACTACAGCACCAACAGTACTACAACCGTTACCCACAAAATACCCCATAGATTCTAAATATCCCATCCGTGTACATTTCGTCTGCTTTTCAAGTCGAAGATTTTTCTTTTCGAGCTGCCTCAGGTGGGAGTGTTCGGGCCTCTTCTCTGTCTGACTTCAGGCTAGACACTGTCGGTTCTATGGCTACGTGTGATTCCGGCTTGAAGCGCACCGTCCTCATTGATTATCGAGGGTAGTTTGGTGGGGGGGGGTGTAGTTGAAGGGGTGGTGAAAGGGGGAAGGGGTGTTGGCCGTCAGTGACGACGCGCCGAACGTGCGTCGTCATCTTCAACAAGGTCATGGGCCTAATTCGTATCCTGACTCCCTAATCTTTATCTTGCTCTACTATGACGTATAAATCTATCAAACTCCACGTAAGGTAAAAGTCCCAAATACAAAAAGTCCGACATATTACTATTTAGTTAGATAAAATAAGATTTATTATGATTTATTATGATTTAGTATGATTTATTTATGATTTTATTATTTATTTATTTAATAGTGGAAAATACGAGTATATAAGCAACATTTTACTCTAAATAGGAACCGACAAAAATGGTTTCCCTAGGTTCCTCAGTGACTTATTTTATTATTATTTCTCCTTGGGTGTTTGGATTAGCGAATGTTCGGATTACCGTTGGTTCGGATTATCGACGGTCTACTGTAGTATGATAAAGTCATGCGCTTGGCCACATCATATTTTGTATATGATTTGAAGATTGTTTCTTTTCGATTTAATATGCCTTTTTACAAACGCTAAATACGTTGGATCAGCCATTTTATATCTATTAAAGATATTATCTCAAATACGTAGCGGTGTGTGTGTTATCGCTGACCTATCACAATAACAATAAACATAACCAAGTGCATATAGCTGTTGTATGTATGTATGTAGTCAAGTAAGTGCGCACAATTTGCTGCTTCGAAACATTGAATTTTGACGACCTTGACTTCTATGCTTGCATGCATTGACACAACGGTTTTGAATCATGATAAGGACCTCCTAAATAAGTAATGAGATTGAAGAAGAATATACCAAATAATGAGGTAACTTTGAAATCTAGTTTATAACAAGAAATAACAACCAAACTAAACAATTTAGTTCTGTTAGTTCTAATGTTGTTTTCAATCTGCCATTTATTATTATTATTACATATTCTATTTCTGTTAATTTTGTTTATTCGCGTTTGGAAGGTATTGTTATTTTCGAATAATTGTTTACTTGACATCGTCGTGTTTTATTTCGTACGATAAGACTTATCTCCGCAAACACCGTACCTTGATTTAAGCTTGGTTCACACCTATAGTGTCTAAAAATTATAATATTCAGAATAGAAGTGTTTGGCGGTTTTAAAGTAATAATATTAAAATAATTGATGTAGGGTCAACTTGATTCTGTGATTAAAAAAGTCAGGCCGTTTCACCTCGCATGTGCCAAACCGAAACAGGTCTAAAAAATCAACTTTGCGATTTTGGCAAAGAATAGATCATAATCGCCTATGCAGTTGCCATTTCCAAAAGCCACGTTCTACAGGATTGCAGATATTTTGCGCTTTTTAATTTTGTTACTTTTTAAATTTTCTTATACGGCTAAGAAAAAACGTCTTTGAATACGTCGATTTTTTACTATAAAAATACTCATTTTGATGTAATGGCAATCCCATATTTGAAAGTTATTTTAATATAACATTTAATTGTATTAATGGTAGCGGAAGAAAATTTAAGGCTTAAAGACCATAATTGAAATTGCAAATATTGATAACTTTGAATAGCATGGAGGTTGTAAATGGAATATAAAATGTACTCTGGAACTTTATTTGCCCTGAATACGAATGCGAACTCAAAATTGCGTAAGACATCCGGAAAAGTCAGGTCAAATGTCAAAACTGTAATTTTAGCAACATTAGTAAATGTATGCCATTTGAATTCCATCTCCCAGAAAGCTCAAAATCTGTATAAAATACACTAATTTTCAACTATCTTTTTCTAGATTGTGTTCTCACTGTATAATAGCGGTTTTACACTACTTTTAATGGCAGTATACGCAATTTTTTATTGCTTAAAAAGTTGTAGAACATTTTGCGTGATAAATTGCGTAGTGTAAAATAATTTGAATAACATAGAATATGTAAAATTCAACAAAGATATGTCTCTGTCTGCATATCGTCCAGAGAATTAATGGATTTTAAGAATTTATTGAACTTATTTTAATAACACTTATTGATCGTATTTTCGATTAGATACGAATTTATCAACATTTGGACGCAATTAATTCGTGTTTGAATAAAATATAACAAATTGTTAGTTAGTGACTTTTACCATTTTACCTTTAAGCCGACGATATATTATTTACAATAATGTAAACCTATTTATTAATTTCATAAAATTGTCTTAAATAACAACCAACTTCACGAAAATACATTTCACAAAAAAAACGTGCGAGTATTTCGCACTTGTTCAGTGCGAACTCGCCCTGGCATGCGTATAGTTTCGGCGTCGGCCGCGTTCGCGACCGCCGGCAGCGCCACCGCACAGCTGTCGCGCGAACCGCACCTCTACCGGCTCGCCAACCAAGATGGTGATGCACGGCTAGCGCAAAAAACACCGCGAATCAAAACACAGCGCACCGTTAAGAAGCCCGATATCCGTCGGCACCGCGCTAGCAAACCGCCGCGACGCCACAACACGCGCACCGAAACGACAACAAGACCATGCGAGGCGTAGTTCTAGTGTCCGGCTAAACCTGGTGTCACACCCTCGTGCTCCGAGCCGTAATCAAGATATCTGTGATAATAGTTACGGTATTATAGTCGTACGAAATCGTACGCAAGTGTGATCTTCTTGAGATTTGCCACCCAAAATGGCCGTGAGAATGGAATTAGCAACAGCTAGTAATAGAAAATTGAACTACAAACTCACGGTACGTACTTTTATAAACGTAAAACTGAAGCATAACATGTGTTCCGAGCGTTGACCCCTGCATTCAGTCATAATAAATCTTATTCTAACCCCCAAATTTAACGAGGATTGCATAACACCCCTCTAAACGTCAAACTCGTAGCATTGTAGATACCAAGCGATTTATACACCTACATAACTAAGCCGGTAATGCAGCGCGTCTGTCAACTGACAGCCGGTATAACCTCAATATAACCTATAAAAAAGCGCTTATTTCAATCCAACGATTCACGCGAAAATTCCGATTTATCAATTAGCGATTTTACGCGTATAATATCGGGTATTTACATTCGGTTTTTTGCGTGTGTTTCTGTCAAAAATGCGGCTGCGCGTTGAGGTCAAAATACTACGCCCATTCGTCTCGGTGCTCTAGCGGCGCGTATTGGAACTTCCGTCGCCGGGTTTGAAAATCGCAGCCGGAAGTATGCGCGTTTTTGTTTATTTTTTCGGTCAGTTTTGTGGGCTTATCGCGGAATTTGTTGACGTCTGCTGTCGATATTATTGTTATCGTATCGGCAAGATTGTTATTCGGATTAAGCGTTCGTTTGTTTTTCAAATTGGAGATAACTTAATATTGACTTGAATTGAAGATAACGTGATATTGGGTAAAATTGGTGCTAAAATTGAAAAATATTGGTGATTATTAACTAACTATTTTCGAAGACGCTAAATAAATAAAAAAATCAGACGAAAAGATCAGTGCGAACACCAAATGAAATTTATTAAATGAAACTAATTGTGTAATAAACCTGTACAAAGCTGGATGTTGGAATAAAGATTATTACTACTACTATAATACAAGTTTTAGAAGACAAAAATTGGCGCACGAGTTGTTTTGTTTTATACTATTTTTTCTACCTTGCGACATTCATTTTACATAACTTTCGAACAATGCGGTTGTGACCTTACAATTTAAAGTAATTTTATATTCAACAGTTGGTAGGTAGTGTAAAATTCACAACTACGACTGACGCGAACCAATAGCGATTGAGATGTCAGCCTTATTTGACACTTGACGTCAATATCATAAACCTTGGAAAACCAAGAGTTACTAAAAGTTTGTGATCTAGTGTGTTCATAATGACACCGAAAGTGGTTTCGTTATGAGTTTATAACGAACGCAAAGTAACAAAAAAAATTTACAATTTTCAAATAGTTATAAATTTGAATAAAATAAATAAAGAATTTAGAACATAATACAATAAAAATAAAAATGGGTATAGCTCTGCTACACACGCCACATAAAAAGTTCTGAAAATATGTAAACATTTTTGAAATATATTTCCGAAAATAAAGATAATAAATATGATGTTTTGATAATATATATTTTTGCCCTCATCTACATATCATCCACATGTTATGTGCGGATTTATTAAGCCTCAGATTAGTATAAAGTTGTATTAAAAATGAGCTTATCAAAACTACTTGAGTAGGTAGTACGTAACTGTTAATATAAATAATCTAGCCAAGTTACCTAAATATTTGACAAACTAAGGTTTTGAAAGTTTTATTATATTTAAATTTATATTACCGCGAACATGTCAGATGCTTGGAGGAACTATCACAATATACCAAATAGGTGGCGGCGTTTATAACCACCAGGTGATAGTTCACGAACAAAATTTTGTAGGGACAGAAAATGAAAACATACACACACACACAAAATGTGGAATTATGTGAATACTGGCAAAAGAAAAACTTCGGAAGCAATTCGGTACATCGAGAGTGCTTTTTCCCTCAAACATTCAAGAGTTGGTTCGTAGAAATAAATTCCAAAATTCCCGTTATGTTCTAAATTTATACAGAAATATATGTTTTTCTTTTCTATATCAGACTAATGATTTTCGCCGTAACTAAGCTTCATTCGAGTATTCATCTTTTCAATTCGGTAAAAAGTTAGAGCTGATAAAAATATCAATAAAACCGTATTTTAAACGGCTAGAACTTGTTAAGGAATTGAGAAAACCAATAAGTCATGAACCTTTTTATTCGGAATGACATTTAGTTTTTAGAAGAAAATCTGTAAACAGTTTTATGTGGATTTTATTTTGTTGTTTACATTATTTAATGTCAATGTAAATATTAACCATACCATGGTATAACAATGTATGTTGATCTGGTAAAAGAAAATATTTAAAAAAGGGAGTTGAATTGCGCGGATCATCTTCAATTTCCTTCAGTTTCTGTCTCTTACCTATGTGACACCATATTGCCTCGTTTGGTCGGCTACCTCATTTGAATTCTAATGTCTTTACCACGTGTTGTCGCCGCCCTAGAGTCTCCCCTACGTTCAAACCCTACCATTTCCGGTTCATACGTTTAATGCATCGCACGCTGACGGATGACTCTCTCACTAATGTATTTAAAAATAGTAGGTCTAGCACGTGTGGATATACACGTGAGCACCTTGAGAAACCCTTAAGATAACACAGACTTCACACGTTTGCAGAGAAAATTTACAATTGGAGCTTGATTTACGGTGCTAATATGATTTAGCCTGAATAACTGCATATTAGCTAAATGTCGAATAACTTAAGAATTCAATGGTCCTTAAATATAATAAACCATGATTGTCAGATCAGGACTAAACGTCAAACACTGTCCTAAGTTTTTTAAACGAAACCATTGTTTTTAAACACCTTGCAAAAAACATGATTTATGAAAACATGAAATAAAACATGTTTTAAATCAAACACAAAAAAAACTAACGAGTAAAACTTGTTTTAAACATTTATAAACTTTTATATAATTCGAACATCAGATATAACAAAATTATCAACAATTGGGACGTCCGCACAAAAGTAAATTTGAATACCAAATAATGCATATATTTCAACACAAAACAGCCAAAATTACTGTGCACAGATAAGACGTGATGGTGACACTGATTTTGTCACAAGAGATGCGAGATATCGTTTCAATTTTGTTTTCATAGTTTCCAAACCAAGAAGTCTGCGTAACGCAAATCTAACACGTGATGGAGACGTTCCCGGTTCGTCATCTACAAACAAAAAGTGCTTTGAAATGTCCATATAACATTTTGTGACGAAAGAAAAACTGGAATAAGTGTAATTATTATTCATTGAAACTCTCGTATTTTTCGCTGAATGTATATTTAATATTATATCTTCTTTAATCAAATAAAAAAAAAACTGTTAGATTATTAAATTGTGTTCGGTAACAATCAAGCATGTATTTGCAAAATGTTCCGAAATCGACTACCAAAGTATTTAACCCCCATTAATGATCTTTAATTTGACGCATCACAGAAAATTATAGAACAACAATTAGAAAAGTTATAACATTTTGTTAAAGCAGAACAAAGTAATGGTCAGTTGTAGCCACACAACATAAGTACAATATCGTTATTTAGGGGTTCTTCACCTCAGAGCAAAACATTTTGCATTCATGAATAGGACTACCGCATCTAATTACCTATAATTTAGTATATGGTGGAAAATTATATAATTTTTGAAAAAGTTATAAACATGTTGTTATCACAGCCAACCAAAATATCAACTCCCTCCACTTGGTGTCATACATAATATCGTAATGTGGAGGCTTTTCAGCTTTTATTGTAATCATTTAAAGTACAATCCCAATCAATTACCTACAATTTGGCCTAAGAGAAAAGGATTTAAACAGTTTTTGTAAAAGTTATAAACTATTTTCTGTTGTAAAGATATGTAATTTGTACCGCAATACTCAAATAAGTAATAGACAAAATTACTGTGATTTAGGGGTTGTATACCACAAAGAAAATTTTAGCGTAAATGAGTAAATACAACGATTAATTACCTACGAATTTGTCATATGAAGCAAACATATGTAACAATTTCCTTTCCTTGTTATTACTTTTAATTTTTGCAAAAGTTATAACAATTTTTCTGTAGCGTTTTTCGTAGTACATCTGAAAGCTTGCATAGAAAGTATATGCAAATTATTGTGATTTAAAGGTTATTTGCTACAGAACGCGAAATACTGACCAACTAATTGAGATAGGTACATTTTGACGTATGGACAATTACGTGTCACGCCCGTCACAGCGGACTGAGCAAGTTATTATCAATAACAATTTGCAAATCATCAACCAAAAACAAATAAAAATCAAGCCGGCAATGGAAAATTTGTTGTACCGGAAAGGCGCTATGGTTTATGACAGATAATCTTCTATAGGCAAAACTGCGAGAGCCTGAAGGTGATTCATCGCTTAAAATCGTATGAACCAAGATATGAACGTACCGCGTGAATTGGTTATTAGCTGTGTATATTAAGTTGCCTACTAGGTAGTTCGTTCAAGATTAATATTTAATTATTAAAAATACTGTCATTTAATTGTGATAATTGTCCTATCTAATTTATATATCCATCATTAGCATGTTTAACAGAAGCAAAGTGAAAACATACCAACGAAAACATCTTGTTCACATCACACGTTCGCGCTCGAATTGGAGGTTAGGTTGCTACCGCTGTCATTCGTTCTTATGGTTCTAAGAACAGACGTACTTTTTTGTCTTGCCCATTTAAATTATACAGCAGACGTATGAAAAGTATGCTATTTCGTTTTAACACGCGTCAATATTTAGAAATATTCTGTAACGTATGTCTAAAATAACAGCTGAAATCTATGAGTAATCTTCAGCTCTCCCAGTTTTGCCTATAATCTTCTACTGCCTGGTTAAAGGCAAGGCTGATCTTTTCTCCGGCAGCGACTGTGGTGGAATGTTAAGAATGCGATCGTACGGTAAAACTAAAGCTAGAAATCAACGTGTACTGCAATAGGTCGACGATTTGCTCGTATTGGTCAACACAAACGTTCGCGGTGACCAAACCATAGCCACCTGTCGCACCTAGTCATAACAATGCGATTTAGTGTGACGTAGTTCAGTCAGACTCGTCCTTCGAACGACAGTGGCGTACGTAAACGATCAAAAATATTCACGAAGAAATGTCTGAGAATTTATCTAGCTTTTCGTGGGGACTCACAAAACATCTAAAAATAAAAAAAATCTGATGTGGCACATGACTTTATCATACTATTTATAAAATTAATAGTAAATGAGATTCTATTTGATCGAGATCGGTTGTATCTGCATTAAAATAAAGCTAGTTAGCCAGGATTTGACAGATAATAATAATAATAATAAATATTTATTCACAGAAAGAAAAACACTATACAAAATGACCGAATAAAGATCAGTTAGACATGCAACTGCATTGAATGAACAATTGTGTGTCGCTTTAATTTATTGAGTACGCATACGCTCGAAGCCCAAGAAAAATAAAATTAACAAATTATATAATACAGATTGCGAAACCAGAACAAACAAAAAATATCGAAAAACCTACACAAACTACACCAACCCATCAATACTCATCGAACAAATAAATTCCCCAGAATGGCTGCAAAAGATATCTCTGTCCAACGAAAGTACACCCAACACGTTAACCCCCGCTTTCCTCAGATAAACCACGAACATATTACATATCTTTGGTGCAACACTCAGAAATGATCTCTGGACAATCGACTTGCTCGCTCCATAAGGCAAACCCATATCTCCGCCTCTTGTAAAATAAGAACGTGAATATGTTCTTATCAACTCAGAATCCGCATATGAGACCTTCAGTACAGAGTGCAGGTAGAGCTGTCTTAGACTCAAGCTGTTATTAGTACAATATATTAAATAAATACTATATATTAATACAATAAAAAGTGGTCGGATTCCTTAATTTTATTTTATTTTAGCAATCGCTACATGTTTTGTGTCCTACTTGGCACTTATTCAATCGCTATAGGAAATGAGAAATAACTTAAAATACAATTGACAATCAAATAAAACTCTAAAAAACTCAACTGTAAAAACTTACTTTTTGTCAGGCGCGGCCAGTGGAGAACATAAAACAACATACAAAGGTCACAAACATGTACACAGAGAGAAATTTTTGTTTGATTCAAATAAATATGCATTGACTCAAATAAATTTGTTGTTTCAATAGAGGCAAAGAAATATTTATTTGCGGATAAAAACGCATTTATTTGAAATATTTGTTTGGTAGAAAGAACGTTGATTTGTGTCAAACAACTTATGTTTCCAGTTAAAAAGTTTGCAATTTGTGTATTATAAGAAATGAGATTTATTTACTTCAAATAATTATGATTGTGTTGAGTGAAAGAATTACATTTTTTTAAATTAACAAAATTGTTGGTCGTGTTGAAATGCTTAAAATTACTAATTTGTTGAAGGAATTAATAGACAGGAATGTTTCGGAAGACTCGCCATGTGTCACCTCCTTTTTGAGATGCCGCACATCCTCGACCAGTGCTTGGTCTTCTCAACCCAACATATAGTCAAGGTTAAGTTAGTAAAGTGTACTCTGATTTGGAATCGCAACTTGAACCTGCAGGCACTGTGCTCTATAAGTTCTATACTGTCGATCACGCGGCTTTATACTCTCGATATGTACGAAGTGCGAGGAGAGAGTTTACAGCGCCATCTAACAATACAGTTGGATGACATTAAAAATATATTTATTTGAAAAATATGATTACTTTGGTGGAAGTAAACTTATTTTAAAGCCAAAACAAAAATATTACTTTAAAGGAAATAAATCTCTTCTTGTGTACAAATATATTTATTTTAATCAAAGTATGATTTCTTTGGCGGAAGTAAACCTATTTTTAAGCCAAAGACAAAATATTACTTTAAGCGAAATAAATCTCTCCTTATATACAAATTTATATGTTAGAATCAAAATTATATTTCATTAGTGTAAAGAAACGTTTTTTTTAAATCAAAACTAAAATATTACTCTAAAGGAAAGTAATTTTTGTTTGTATCAATATATATTTATTCCACTTAAATAAATATTTCAAATAAATTAATCTCTGCAAGCAAATAAACTAGAGTATTCAATGAAGTAAATATTGTTGGCGTCAAAGAAATATGTTTTGACCCAAAAGAATAAATTCAAACAAATACATTTCTTTGAAACAAGAAATCTTTTCTATCTGTGTAGATATGAGACTGCAGAACAGATTTTTTTGTAAAAATATCTAGGATTGTCAATTCATTCTTTTGTAAAGACAGCCATAGAGCCCTATGTATTACTGCTAACCATGTACACAATTCCGACACACATGTCTGATTTAAGGACGTGCTATATTTACATGTACCTAATTCCGACACGCCTAAATTTGTAAATAATAGCGGTTAAAAGAGTTTACAGAAACACTCAGAATTCATTCTAACCTACCGCAATCGACTAGACAGGATTATTATATTAACCAAACAGACAGCCAACCCAACATCCGGTAATATAATCAAAATCGCGGTCTCTCGAATCTCGCTGCAAACAGCGTTTGCAGCAGACATCACCGATAAAAAAACCTTGAGTATCTAAAATTAGAGCAAAATTCAAGCAAACTTCCATCTTGCCTCTTGCTCTTCGTGAGAAAGAAGACCCAGGATAATTTAAATCGCGCCTCCCTTATTTTCCTGGCACCGTGAGGTTCTTGAACCCTCATTCCCCTATTAAAATATTTTCGAGGTTGGAAAACAGCTGTGTGTATACAGGGTGTCTCACCTAATTGGTATATTCGAAGTTTCTCATGTTCTACTATTTCCGGAAACTTGAAATTTTTGTACTAGAATTTACTCGATCTGAGCTCTTCAGCTAAAATATTCTCAAGTTAACTGTCACGTCCGGTCACCGGAAGTCGGTATCAATTTTGGTATTTTAAATGGAATGATATTATTAGATTTTATTTTTGGTTTCTACGTATCAAAATACATCATTTGTTATAAGGTTTTCCTATACCTAAATATCACTTTTTTTATTTCTTTGATTGTAATAAAATTATAAACCCCTAACCACAACAAGTATTTTAGAAACCTAAATACGTATTTCAGCAACTATGTTGCCATCTTCAGTAGAAACTAAAAAAAAAGAAAAAGAGAGATTAGCACTTCATAGTATCTTTACTGGATATTGTCCAAGCAAATCACTAGTGGAAGTGACGTCCATGTTAAAAATTACCCTATATATACCCATTTGTTGTTCACGCCTCATTGAATTTTGATCATTGAAGCGTAAAAAACAAGTTTTAATTAAAGCAGGTCAAACAATGGCGAACTAGGTATAGGACCCCTGTCTGAATTTATTAATTTATCTCTATTCAAGTGAATAAAGATACTTTCCAAGCTGTTTAGTTCCCTATTATTTGACACAGCTTTTACAAGTTTTAAGTCATCTACAACTACTTCATGACCTGTGTCTAAAATATGTTGAGCCACACTAGATTTTTCAAAACGATTATATTTAAAATGAGCTACATGTTCTTTGAACTTAGTTAAAATTGTTCTTCTAGTCTGGCCTACGTATTCTTTTTCACAGTCATGACATTTGATACAATATATACCAGATTTATCAAGTACATCTACCTTATCCTTTGGGTTTCCAAGAAGGTTCTTTATGCTATATTATGAGTCGAATATGCTGAACAGAGATTTTGTGATGTAAAAATACTTCTCAAACCCCTTGTATATGCACAATCGAACGGTATTTTAACATAATTCTTCTTTTCTACAGACAAAGTATTTAAAGTAGATATTTGATTTACATACATTTTTTGATTCTGCTTCTTAATCATTCTATCAACTATTTTCTCAGGGTACCCATTATGTATGACAACATTCTTAATAAACAATAATTCTTGCTGATATCTATCTGCGGACAATGGAAATTTCAATAACCTATTTACTAAACAACTAATAAAAGACAATTTTTGTTGAAAAGGATGCTGCGAATCATTAGGGATAAACCTGATTGTGTTAGTACCTTTCCGATACACGTCAATTTCTATTATATTTTTGCTATTCCTGACTACCAGAGTATCTAAAAATGGAAGTTGGCCGTTAACTTCTTGTTCTACGGTAAAGTTAATGGTGTTGAATTTAGAATTCAAAACGAGAAGAAACTCTTGAATACTGCACTTCTTGGTGTCAAAAATGGCAAAAATATCGTCGACATACCTAACCCAAGTCTTAGGGAAATATGGTGCTATAGACTTTACATTGGTTTCAAATCTGCTCATAAACAAGTTGGCAATAAAAGGTGAGAGACAGTTACCCATTGCAGTTCCCTCAAGTTGTTCAAAAAACTTTCTTTTCAACAATTCGCCATCCTCTAATTTTTTCTTTGATTTTACTAATTTTGTGGTGATTTTCGCTGTTACGTTTAAATTTGAATATCTCGGTTATTATTGAAATTAGAAGTTTCAGGATTGGTCTAAAACCAGAAACATAACCAAATACGACGATGTTTAGTTCATCATGATATCTTATACAGGATGATCAAAATGGACAACACAATAATTGAATTTTCAAACGTTAAAAACAAATTTTTTTCAAATGGAACATCCTGTATATCGATAAGAAATCTTATTCCCTATCAATCAATATTAGGGTACCCCATATCTATCTTTTATAGTTTTTGAGATATTGTCAGTATAAAAGAATTAATACAAAACGATTTATTCTTCATTTATAGGAATGTAACAACTTTGGAAGAACAGTCATATGTTCTTTGTCAAGAAAAATACTTTCATTTTACTACTTTTCGATACTTATTGAGTGATAAACAAAATAATGATGATTTAGGGGTAACAACTCCGTTGCTAACAGGCAACAGAGCGACTACCCGATTAGTATTGTAACAATATTAAGTATCGACAGTCAAAGAAACACAAAGTTGATTGCTGAAAATTGTTTATAACGTTTTAAAAATTACTGAGCGACGATATTCCATACGTCAAAATGTAGACTACATATCTCAATTAGTTAGTCACTATTTCCCGTTCTGTAGCAAACAACCTTTAAATTACAATAATTTGCATATACTTTCTATGCAAGCTTTCAGATATACTACGAAAAACGCTACAGAAAAATTGTTATAACTTTTACAAAAATTAAATGTATAGGAAATGAAAAAAAAATTGTTACATATCTTTGCTTCATATGACGAATTCGTAGGTAATTAATCGTTGTATTTACACATTTACGCTGAGATATTTTCTTAGTGGCATACAACCCCTAAATCACAGTAATTTTGTCTATTACTTATTTGAGTATGCTGTACAAATTACATATCTTTACAACAGAAAAATGTTTATAACTTTTACAAAAACTGTTTAAATCCTTTTCTCTTAGGCCAAATTGTAGGTAATTGATTGGGATTGTACTTTAAATGATTACATTAAAAGCTGAAAAGCCTCCACATTACGATATTATGTATGACACCAAGTGAAGGGAATTGATATTTTGGTTGGCTGTGATAACATGTTTATAACATTTCAAAAATTATTATATAACTTTCCACCATATACTAAATTATAGGTAATTAGATGCGGTAGTCCTATTCATGAATGCAAAATGTTTTGCTCTGAGGTGAAGAACCCTAAATAACGATATTGTACTTATGTTATGTGGCTTCAACTGAACATTACTTTGGTCTGCTTTAGCAAAATGTTATAGCTTTTCTAAATGTTGTTCTATAATTTTCTGCCATGCGTCAAATTGAAGATAATTAATGGGGGTTAAATCTTTTGGTAGTCGATTTTGGAACATTTTGTAAATACATGCTGATTGTTACCATACATAATTTAATAAGCTAATAATTATGAATATTTATTAAAAAAATATTTCATCATACTACGTATGATAAAGTAACAAACGTCAATGTTTAGGTGTAAAGGTTCCAGTGCTTTAAACTTGCAACGTTTTCAACGTTTATTTAACACCAATAGTAACAGCAATATTGTTCTGCAAAATAAAATTTGTGGAATGCTTCATTTGTTTTTTTTTAATTTGATTATAGAAGATATTATAATATTAAATGTACATTCACCGAAAAATACGAGAGTTTCAATGAATAATTACACTTATTCCAGTTTTTCTTTTGTCACAAAATGTTATGTGTCATTTCAAAGCACTTTTTGTTTGTAGATGACGAACCGGGAACGTCTTCATCACGTCTTAGATTTGCGTTACGCAGACTTCTTGGTTTGGAATCTATGAAAACAAAATTGAAACGACATCTCATATCTCTTATGACAAAATCAGGGTCTTATCTGTACACAGTAATTTTTGCTGTTTAGTGTTGAAATATATGCATTATTTGGTATTCAAATTTACTTTTGTGGGAACGTCCCAATTGTTGATAACTTTGGTATATCTGATGTTCGGATTATATAAAAGACGAAATACATAAGAAAACACTGGAGAAGCAGAAAAAAAGGACACAAAAAGAAACTCCTAATGTATCAGTTCCGTGAGACACCCTGTACTCGCGGCCAAAACATGGAAGAAGTAATGATAAATAAAAGGCAGACGTGATTCATCATCAGCAGTATGGATGATTCGTAATCAAGATGAGTCATATTTTAGGATTGATATTATTGAAGTGTGACTTATCACGTGATAAGGCTGTAGCGGCGGAATGCAGCAGAAATTGTCGTAAGCGATTAGTAATTTTTCGCGTTGGAAAGTGCGGTTACTGTTTTAGTTTATATATCTTTGTATAAAGAGGCGCGTGACCTAGAGCAAGTAGAGCCGAGTTGATGTCGCCGCTTGCAAGGTCGTCGCCATTTCGCTCGGATCTTGCATTTTCTAATCGAGATCGCGCAAGGAATAGAGGTTACACATTCACTTCGTTTTGATATCGCGATTTGTCAGTAAAGTGCCAACATTGTACGTTAGTGACAGGGAGATACAAAAATAGCATTTTCGATAATGATTATTCAAAACTGGTGCTAAATAGAGAAAAGGGTATTATAGGCAAAACTGGGAGAGCTGAAGGTGATTCATCGCTTAAAATCGTATGAACCAAGATATGAACGTACCGCGTGAATTGGTTATTAGCTGTGTATATTAAGTTGCCTACTAGGTAGTTCGTTGAAGATTAATATTTAATTATTAAAAATACTGTCATTTAATTGTGATAATTGTCCTATCTAATTTATATATCCATCATTAGCATGTTTAACAGAAGCAAAGTGAAAACATACCAACGAAAACGTCTTGTTCACATCACACGTTCGCGCTCGAATTGGAGGTTAGGTTGCTACCGCTGTCATTCGTTCTTATGGTTCTAAGAACAGACGTACTTTTTTGTCTTGCCCATTTAAATTATACAGCAGACGTATGAAATGTATGCTATTTCGTTTTAACACGCGTCAATATCTAGAAATATTCTGTAACGTATGTCTAAAATAACAACTGAAATCTATGAGTAATCTTCAGCTCTCCCAGTTTTGCCTATAGAGGATTTATTTTTAATCCAGTTATCAAGATCTATACTATCTACCTTAAGCATATCTAGATTGTAGACTTCCGCGGTTTGAGTCAATGATGATGAAAAAGATGATATCATCTTAGCACTACTTGGTTTGATAACTTAGTTCTGAAGATCATCTATCTTGAGTACTATCTTAAGTACTGTAGAAATATTTCCAAGGAACGATCTGTTTCTACATGAAACTTTACCGCTTGACTCACATTTTGGTCCACATGTTGCACTAATACGGTTACATTTGTCGGCAAAAACATTATAACCATTTTCTTATCAGCTGAACACTATCTTATCATCTTGTTGGTGTTCTGGAGCGTTGTCCAAAATTAACAATTCATCGGCTTCAAAATTCAGCAGTTGTATGGAAATGGAACTGTCATGGTTAACGATCTAATAAATAATCAGTAGGGGATAATGGTACACAATGGAATACGGTACATTATGGAACACGACGAATTACTTGCAAAATAATGCGAAATGGTATAGTTTTCTGGGCAGTATAGTCTGCAATTGTTAATAGATTGCTATTAATGTAGTTATATGGATACATGTAAATGACAGGAGAATTACTACGCAATTTCAACATTTGTCAGCTAATAAGTTTTATTACTTTATCATACGCAGTATGTAAAGTATTGTAATCGTGCCGAAAAAAATTTTTGAGATTTTAGCGGAAATAGGTCTTTTTGGGTCCCCTGAACATTTTTGACCAAGGTACAAAAAAATGTCTGTGTGTGTGTGTGTGTGTGTGTCTGTGTGTGTGTAAACGATTTTTGTGGCGACGATTCCGGAGAAACTACTAAAGGTATCGGGACGAAAGTTCATATTTAGAAGTTTCATGACCTAACTTAGAGCTGAAAAGCTTTTGGTTCAAAAGGGTCCAAAGGAACTGGTAGTTTATTCTACGCCTTTTTCAACGATTTTGCAAATGAGCCGCTATTTCTGTAATTTCGTCAAAATAGTTAAATAATAAATTAAAGTAGAGGACATTTTGAATAATTTATGCCTATGACATTTTTTGGTAAAATTAATAGTTTAGCTGCAAGAGCAAATTCTATTTGATCGAGATCGGTCGCATCTGCATTGATATGAAACTACATAGTAGCCAGGATTTTGACAAATATTTTTTTGTGCTGTCACACTCGAAAACAGCTGATTTCATCAGAGGTTGGAGAACCGCTATGGAACGTTGCCGCTCTAGTGCGGCAAATTACAAAATACAAATTTCAAATAAAATAAGATCACCAATTTGATTGTTTGTTGATAAGAAATATCAACCCGTCTTTATATCTAATTCTAAAAACGATAAATTGAGAAAATTGTAAATAAAGTATAGCGATGAGTATAGTTTTATTTGAGTATGTTTGTACGGACGTGACATCTACAGTGTCAAACAAATATAAATCTGTCAAAATTTGAATAAGCTTTTTAAACTTTACTTTTCGTCAAAGTGGTACCAACCTAACATTTCCTATACAGAAATATAACCATTATTTAATTATTTTTTGTCAATACCTACGATTTATCTCAATAAAATAGATCCTCATGCAGCAAAACTATTAATTTTATATATTGTATGATAAAGTCATGTGCCTGGCCACATCAGATTTTTTTTATTTTTAGTTGCACTTAAAAATGTAAAAATTACATTAAACAGAGTTGTTTTTATTATTATGGAATTTCTGTTGATATTTTATTGTACTCCACGAATACTCTGCCTATTTTATGTTTGTCGAATCACACGCAATTATTTTTACTTTATCATACGCAGTAAGATAAAGTATTGTAATCATACCGAAAAAAAAAATTGAGATTTCAGCGGAAATAGGTCTTTTTGGGTCCCCTGAACATTTTTGACCAAGGTACAAAAAAATGTCTGTGTGTGTGTGTGTGTGTGTATGTCTGTGTGTAAACGATTTTTGTGACGACGATTCCGGAGAAACTACTAAAGGTATCGGAACGAAAGTTCATATTTAGAAGTTTTGTTACCAAACTTAGAGCTGAAAAGCTTTTGGTTGAAAGGGTTCCAAAGGAACTGGTAGTTTATTCTAAGCCTTTTTGAAAGATTTTTCAAATGAGCCGCCATTTCTGTAATTTCGGCAAAATAGTTAATTAGTAAATTAAAGTAGAAGAAATTTTGTATAATTTATGCCTATGACATTTTTTGGTAAAATTAATAGTTTAGCTTCAACAGCAAATTCTATTTGATCGAGATCGGTCGCATCTGCATTGATATGAAATTACATAGTAGCCAGGATTTTGACAAATATTTTTTTGTGTTGTCACATTCGAAAACAGCTGATCTGATCAGAGGTTGGAGAACCACTATGGAACGTTGCCGCTGTAGTGCGGCAAATTATAAAATACAAATTTCAAATAAAATAAGATCACCAATTTGATTGTTTGTTGATAAGAAATATCAACCCGTCTTTATATCTAATTCTAAAAACGATAAATTGCGAAAATTATAAATAAAGTATAGCAATGAGTGTAGTTTTATTTTAGTATGTTGGTAGGGATGTGTCATGATCTGTCAGAATTTGAATTACCTTTTTAAGGTGCGTTTTCATTAGTGATAATGGCAGTGGTAGCAGACGCCGTTATAGTATTTCCAATAGAAAATTGCTAGTGACTCATGTTTATGTATATGCAAACTAATATGTGTCATTATCACGATATGTAAGAAATACTATAATTTCGTATTCTACCACCGCCATTAGCTACCATTACCTACCAATCGGAACGCACCTTTAAACTTGACGTTTCGTCAAAGTGGTACCAGCCTAGCATTTACTATACAGAAATCATTTATTTTTTTTTTTTTAAATACGTATTTCTTAAAAAGCAACACAATAAACGTTGATGTCGCTCCTGCCAAAAACTAGATAGCGCGACTCGCTCACATGCGACGGCGACACTCCGCCTTCGGTGACGCGCCGCATCACCGCTCGTCGCGCTATTCCGTACTTTCGGCATTTGTGACATAAATAACTATTATTCTAATGATGTAGTGTAGGTAGTGTCAAATGCTGATGCTTTGACAATACCTACGATTTATCTTAATAGAATAGATTCTCATGCAGCTAAACTATTAATTTTATATATTGTATGATAAAGTCATGTCCCTGGCCACATCAGATTTTTCCATATAGTGAAGAAATGTACACAATTCTTATACAAACAACATTAAAATACCGTTACTACCAACAAATAACATCTGTTCAAATCAATTTCGTAACATAATTTAGCCCAAAATGAACTTGTTCTATTGTATTTGTGCACTTGTATACCAAATACACACACCCAGTATTAGTGATTAGGATTCAATCAAAATATAATTTCTCTTCTATAGAATGAACATGGCGATATGTAAATAGGCGAGTTCATCGCCTCCATGCCAGGGCTTCCAATTTAAACCCAAGGTCGACGCTCATCATCATCATTAAAGAAAATCTGATAATACTTCAGAACTAATGAATAACTATGGTATTCCTATTTGTGCTTATATCTACGATAATTTACATAAATTTGGTCAATTTTGTCTTCGTTTTTGTATGGATTAAAATGTACTATGTACTATCGTGGCCATATATTATGTCCCCTCTTTTGAAGTCCATTTTCTCGTAAATCTAGGGGCGAAAAAATTTGAAAAAATTCTGATACTGTCCTTAATTAATATGCTACAACTTTTAAAAATTAGAAAGCTGTATATGTTGGCGTTTTCCCGATTTTTCCAAATTAACACGAATTGGCACTGTAACTTTGCCCCGTAAATTTTATTCGTTTAACTTTAGCAATTAATTACTCCGGAAATAATATATATATAGATTTCAACGAAATAAAAAGTAAAATCACCTGCGGAATGCTAGCTTTCAATGTGCATTTTTGTAAAATCATTGGATTAGTGCTTGGCCGACAAAAAGCTATATTATGCAATGCCAGCAATTCCTTTATTAGAAGAGCTAAAATAATGAAATATATACTATAGGCTACCCAATAATTCATAGGTTTAAAGCTTATTACATAAACATTGTTTATCTTGCAATTTCCCTACAAAAGATCGAGTTGAAGCATCTCATGATTGCTGCAATTGACGCGGCGCTCTTCGGTCTTTCGGGTGAGCGGGGGAAGGGATCGACAGCGACGCTGCCACAAGTGGCGGATCGCACGTGCATTAGTTACTAGAAGAACAGTGTTTACGGACACAATACATATAACGACACGGCGATTATGGCTCGCCAAAGAAATTTGGATATTCGGCGACAGATTACCAAATTATAAAATAATGGCAAAATGAGTCAATAAGATAACAGAACCACGAACAGGCATTTGGAAGTCCCATGGAAATTCTTGGCAATTTAAATCGGGTTTCGGGATTAGCGTTTAAAATTATTGAACGATCTGCAAAATAATCTATGTGTCTACAAATTTACGATGCTAAATTTGTAAAAGTTTTTTGATATTTCTAAGTTTTATACGCTCAGAGCTGACGTTTGTAATATATGTAAATATATCAAGAGTTGTATTTATTTTGTATTGTTTGTGCAAGTATTTAAATATTATTAATAAATAAACTGTTGAAACTGTTATAATAGTTTGTATATTTTTATAACAAAATCGGGCACACTTTGTAAATATTTTTTGGGTTTATCAAGCAAACTTAATTTAGTATTCACCACTAATCGGAAAATCTGCTAACTCCATATTATTAGATCTATCCGCTTCCATCAAAATCTTGTTTACAACCTTATTGTATAAAATGAAGAAAACATAAATGCCAATCGATAGAAGAGATTTCTCTCGTACCGGGTCACATATTATAATAACAATTATGCAAAAATTAAGAATTTAATTGTTAGTTAAAATTACTACCTTGACAAGTTATCGTTCTTTTTGTGTATTGATAGTAAGCTGCCCCGGTTCTCTCAGCTGTGTCGGTTCTCTCCGACATGACAGCACCGCTAACGCCTCCCTTCCCCGTAGCACCCCAAAGACCGTAGAGCGTCGGAATTCACGCGGAGTTTCAGCACGATCTTTTGTATGAAAAATGCAAGATAAACAATGATTATGTAATACACTTTACACCTATGAATTATTGGGTAGCCTATAGTCTATATTTCATTATTCTAGCTCTTCTAATAACGGAATTGCTGGCATTGCATAATATAGGTTTTTGTGGGTCAACCACTAATCCAATGATTTTACAAAAATGCACATTGAAAGCTAGCATTCCGAAGGTGATTTAGCTTTATAATTCGTTGAAATCTATAGATTATTTCCGGAGTGATTAATTGCTAAAGTTAAACGAATAAAATTTACGAGGCAAAAACAGCGCCAATTCGTCTTAATTTGGAAAAATCGGGAAAACGCCAACATATACAGCTTCCTAATTTTTATGAGTTGTAGCATATTAATCAAGGACAGCATCAGAATTTTATCAAAGTTTTTCGCCACTAGTTTTGCGAGAAAATCGACGTCAAAAGAAAGGACATAATATATGGCCACGATAGTACATACAGGTGAAGGAATAGTATATTATTATACAATTTTATGAAAACATTTGAACTAATGCATCAAGATATCAGAAGAACGTTTCTTTTTATAAGGTGTACCAAAGTTTCCATTCTGTCACATTCACAAACTCAATAATTAAAGAAAACGCAGAAAGTTAAAGCGAGTATTTTATGTTTATTTTAAAAGCAGAGCGACCCATTTCGTTATTTCAACATCATCAGGCTTATTGTCACGCGGTAAAATATAAATCTAACTTACAAGGTGTCATTGCACTGGACTCTGGACTTGAAAAGGAAGTTTGTGGTTATGTGTATTTACGTTTGACATATGGCATTTTAATATCAATGTGACCAATCTTAGACAAAAAGTTACTAAAAGCGGTGTTATAATTTGTTAATTGTAACACCGAAAACAGTGTTACAATGTGTGCCTTGTGAATGCAAAGTAGAAAAACATTTTTATGGGTTTTGACGGATTGTTATTTGTCTTTTGCTAATCGATTTTGTCGTCTAGACACAGCCGACTAGATACACACATAGATATTGATTTAAAGTCAGAACTGGAACAAGACATTTTCCTGGTGTTATTGCGCGGTGTTGCGTGACTTTGCTATATGATATTTGTGCGAAATTGACTGATTGCAAACCTGTTGAACTGTAAGAAATATCTTGAACGTACTGCACACGTTTTGTACAGGTATGACAATGTTGCCGATACGTATTAACCTGATATGTTCTTAATTTTAGAGTAAAAATATAGGAACATATCTTTTAAAGTTGTAGTTAATCGTAGTCTATGTCTTTTTGGTTGTTCCCAAATATTTTTCAATGTTTATGTTACATAAAAAATATTATAATGAGAAATATTTTCGTCTGTCAAGTTACCCTAAAATTGGTAAAAATTAACTTAAATCATTAATTACACAATCAGGAGAAAAATATCGAAACTAACTTTGTTTTTGTATTACTAAATTTAAAGTCTACATACCTACACAGCCATATTAAATATAATATTTTCATTTGTAGGTTCTATCTCTATTATCGGATTTATAAAATGAAACATGGATAACCCGGGGTGTTATGAACATAACCCGAAAAATATAACTTGAATTAAAACAAAATCTGATGTGGCCAGCACATTACCTACTTTATCGTGCTATACAACAGTGCCTCGTCATGGCAATCTCGACGCATCTACGTGTCGAATTCGCATGCAACGCAAACGCTGATGTTCTGACAATACCGTCAAAAGAATCAAAATATCTGTCAAATCCTGGCTAACTAGTTTTAATGCAGACAAGATCTCGACCAAATAGAATTTGCTCATTCAGTTAAACTATGAATATTAGCAAAACATTTTATATACCTAAATTATACAAAATTTCCTATAGGTTAATTTATTATCTAACTATCTTGACAAAATTACTGACATGTCGGCTCATTTGCAAAATCGTTGAAAAAATGCTAAGAGTAAACCTCCATTTTACATGAAAGCCCAACCAATCTTTATGTAATTTAGAAAATGTTTTCATTGTTTATTGTAAAGATATTACATTGTTTTTGGGTTGTTATGTATGTTTTGTATGTATAAAAACCCCGCACACGTGTTATGTACACAGAGAGAAATTTTTGTTTGATTCAAATAAATATGCATTGACTCAAAGAAATTTGTTGTTTCAATAGAGGCAAAGAAATATTTATTTGCGGATAAAAACGCATTTATTTGAAATATTTGTTTGGTACAAAGAACGTTGATTTGTGTCAAACAACTTATGTTTCCAGTTAAAAAGTTTGCAATTTGTGTATTATAAGAAATGAGATTTATTTACTTCAAAGATTTATGATTGTGTTGAGTGAAAGAATTACATTTTTTTAAATTAACAAAACTGTTGGTCGAGTTAAAATGCTTAAAATTATTAATTTGTTGAAGGAATTAATAGACAAAAATTTTTCGGAAGACTCGCCATGTGTCACCTCCTTTTTGGGATGTCGCACATCCTCGACCAGTGCTTGGTCTTCCCAACCCAACATTTAGTCAAGGCTAAGTTAGTAAAGTGTACTCTGATTTGGAATCGCAACTTGAACCTGCAGCCACTGTACTCTATAAGGTCTATACTGTCGATCACCCGGCTTTATACTCTCGATATGTACGAAGTGCGAGGAGAGAGTTTACAGCGCCATCTAACAATACAGTTGGATGACATTAAAAATATATTTATTTGAATCAAAATATGATTTCTTTGGTGGAAGTAAACCTATTTTAAAGCCAAAACAAAAATATTACTTTAAAGGAAATAAATCTCTTCTTGTGTACAAATATATTTATTTTAATCAAAATATGATTTCTTTGGCGGAAGTAAACCTATTTTTAAGCCAAAGACAAAATATTACTTTATGCGAAATAAATCTCTCCTTATATACAAATTTATATGTTAGAATCAAAATTATATTTCATTGGTGTAAAGAAACGTTTTTTTTAAAATCGAAACTAAAATATTACTTTAAACGAAAGTAATGTTTGTTTGTATCCATATATATTTATTCCACTTAAATAAATATTTCAAATAAATTAATCTCTGCAAGCAAATAAACTAGAGTATTCAATGAAGTAAATATTGTTGGCGTCAAAGAAATATGTTTTGACCCAAAAGAATAAATTCAAACAAATACATTTCTTTGAAACAAGAAATCTGTGTATGTTTCATTTTATAAAACTAATAAGTATTAGATAGCAAATTAAAATTGTACACGGAATAACCGTGTTTGAAACGAAACATACGGCATAATGGTACTTATCTACTGAAATACAGCTGAAAAGGTACTACTATTAAACAATGTTGATTACCATAACAACAAAAGGAAAAAAAAATTGACAAAATTGTACAGCATCTAATTCTACTAAATACATGCGCAAAAAGAATTTTGATTATATGTCTTATTACGACAGTTTCTTAAACAATAACAAATAAACAAGTATAACAACAAGCAGTAGAACAAGACGTAGGATACATATGATACAACACACATATTCTTATGCATATGATAAGGGTTTAAACTATTACTAAAATCGCCTTTCCTCAAACGCGCGCGATTTGGTATATTTGAGCTTATGATTGTAACTAGAATTATATTTACACTATGTACTGATTTATTCAAAGAAAATAAAACAGTTCACTTCCCTGTCAAACCAATTTTTATGACTCAGTTATAAAGTTTTATTTAGCTAGTATAATCTCTCCAGGGCGCATTATAATTTTCTCATGGTACAATTTAGATTATTGAATGCTCTTACCAAATTTTCAAATGCTGATTTATTTAAACTGTTGAACATATATACTTTTTAAGTTAACAATTATTTTTTGAGATGCACATTATATTTTTATAGAGGTAACGATTGTATTGCACATTTATTTATTTAAGTGCACAAATATATGATGAAAGGAAGATTCAAATATATAAATGTACAAATATTTAATCTGATGCATATATTATAAATATATTGCACATTTGTTTTTTAACTGCTCGAGGCATTTTTTGCATTGCTCAAATATTTTTTGTATTGGTCAAATGTTTTTTGTATTGCTCAAATATTTTATGTATTGTATATTTTTACATTTTTTCGTGCAAAATAGAGAAAAACAAACTGTATAGAAGGCATAGCTCTCTGCTAGACCTATTGCCTGTGCTAGTGATTATCAAAGCAAGCTGTGGCGAACCGTTAGCAATGTCACCCCCACCAAAAAATCTACGGCATGCCACTAGAATGAGTCTCATCGTCATGTGCCCATTGTAGATTCAGGATCCAGTTATCTAGTGGCCTTCACCGTAAGCAGGCCGTACACGTCACATCTTTTTGTTTTTCTTTTTTTTTCTTTTTCGCGGCCGCCTATCTTTTTCACCCTTAACCAAACTGAGAATTTTCTAATTCTCCACGTTGATTTTTGGAGTTAGTGCTGACTGTTTTATAGTTTTGGTGCTTTTAAAAAGTGTTTCTTTCTCAATTTTTTTCGTGGATTTGTTAGTTTTGGATATTTGAAAATGAGGGGTGAGTCTTTTGTTGCTTTCAATTTGTTTGTATTATAAATTTTATGGTTTAGGATCATTATCGGTAGATATTTGTTAATTTACTATCTCTGCTTCGAGAATTGATTATCTCTAGTCTTCTGGTGTCCAGGATTTCCTGTGCTGATGATTGGCTTCAAATTAAGATAGTAGTCTATAGCCGGAAGTCACTGAGTATCTACGATTTTCGACTATTGTTTGCCCTAAGTGGTTTCTGCCTGATAAGATTGATAACGATTGAATTTTAATGATTAAATTCGGTTTTTGTTTGATAATGTTATCATAAGGACTGGTTTTAGAATTGGAAGTTTATCATTTGTATAAATGAAATAAGGTGAGGCCATTGTATCTGTGACTGACTTGGTAAGAGAATGACCGTTTATACAGCTCCGCGCGATGGGCAGGTGGAGCAAACAAACCCCTGAATCTTAAATTAAGGTTATGGACATCCGTTCTACAGCGTATCTTTCGCATGAGGTATTGTGGGATCCTCTTGGATAGGAAATTATGATGAAATATTGCTGCATGCAACACCCTAGTGTTGTCCATGTTCAACCACCCCAAGTCGCCCAGCCCATTCGATACATGATCATACTTCCTCAAACCAAAAACAAACAGAACACATGCATTTTGGACACGCTGAACACGCTGCCTATCCGACGCCGTCAGGCAAGGACCGTACACGGTATCACAATATGAGATATTTTTACTATCGATAGTAGATATAGTGAGATATTGTCAAAACATCAGCATTTGACACTACTGGTACTGTCATTACACTAAAAATATTTGGAAAATCCTGGCGGACTATTTAGTATTATATCAATGCTGATGCGACCGATCTCGATCAAATAGCAATTTGCTCTTGCAGCTAAACTATTAGTTTTAGAGAATTATGAAAGGAACAGAATAAAAAGCTGAAAAGACTGAAGAGAACATTTATAATTTTGTATAGACGGTTGTTTCTCAATAATTTGATAAATTCTCTATGCATATTTATTTTGCCATTTAAAAACCTACACTAATTTGAACTAAAATATTTGTCCTTGACATTCTTCTTTCGCGATTCTGGTAAAAGACGGTTTGTCTAAAATATTTGCTGTAAGAAACAAATGCCTATTCCATATTCATTCGTTCCTAAACTTCATGTTGTTTCTGTTATTAATTAATTTTTATCTTAATCGTTTTTACATTAATTTGTGTTAGGGTATTATCAACTGTTTTTGAGATACTGTAAGATTAATGTCAAGAACTTGCATTTTTCAACAAATTGTTTTGACAGTAAAAATGTCATTCTTTTAAATAGTTACTGCTATTAGTTTACAACTCTTGTATAAGATTTTTCCAGAATAACTTGAGGTTTAATAAATGTAAAATAAAAAGCTTTAAGAATTTTATATGGCGCACTATTTGTATCTTCATACACTTTGGAATATCAGAAAAACACAGATTTCCAAAAATTGACTTGGTTTTCGTCAATATTATGAAAAAAATCGGCGTTTGACATTACCTGCTGTCATTAGAATGAAAATATATGGTAATCCTGGCCAACTAGTTTTATATTAATGCAGACACGACCGAACTCGATCAAATGGAATTTGCTCATGCAGCTAAACTATTAATTTTACCAAAAAATCTGATAGACATAAATTATGCAAAATTTCCTCTACTTTAATTTCTTATTGAACTATTTTTTTCGAACCGTTTTTTTTCTGCAAAATTGCGAACTTCTTTCAGATCTAATGTATCACTCAATTCATATTCAGTGGCCTTCATTGCTAACCTATGAAGACAATTTTAAGTAGACATGGTTCTTAAGTACTTTTTTTATTATTTTTAGTTTAGCAAACTGTCTATCGCCCGCTCCGGTAGCAACAGTTATAGGCAGGGTTAGAAAAAATCTGCTAAGCGATGTTAAAATTTGGCCCAATGTTAAGGGAGGTAATGAATTTAAAAGCGTCAACTGGACCTTCTGGAAACAAGGTCTCTGGACGCAAAATCATTTAACATCATAATTAATTCGCCCGACTATGAAAATAGTACCAATAATACCATCAAAATGTTTACTGAATGAAGACATTATTATTGAAATTTATTAAAAATTATCAGTGATTATCAGTGAAATTTGTCATGAAATACTTGCATTAAATATCTCCGAAAGTAGTAAGCTTGGCACAGCAAAATGTACACCATATTAAAGATAAAAAGAATGACTGAAAAATATTGTAGGATGTAGATTTGGGAGAAGGTTAAAAAACGGGTTTTCAGAACCGAAATATTATGTCAATATCTGCACTGTTAAGTCATCTGTCATCAGCAAACTTCTGTCGTTTTTGACAGAATAAATGATGACATAATATCTCCGTTCTTTACATTTTCCCAAATCTAAATCTTTCAATATTTTTAAGTAATTCTTTGTTGATGATGTAACCAAATCTTCATCAAAATTTTATCTTTAATTTGATGTATAATTTGTTCTGCTAAGAGTAATATTTTCGGAGATATTGATGCAAGCATTTCATGGCGATTTTTTTAATCACTGTTAGTTTTTAATTAATTTCAATAATAATATCATCAAAGACTCAGCAACATTTCGATATTATTTTTATAGGCGGGCAAATTATGTGTCTACCCAAATAAAAATTAACTAGTTTACCATTTCGGCAGCAAATTCTAAACCGCTAAGATGGAGGAATCTCCAACTTTTAAAACGGTTTCTATATCTTTGGAATGTGCCAGTATCTCATTTTTACTTATAATATTTTCTTTAAGTTTGTGGATATCGTATAAAAACTCAAAAGGGTCGTTAGGACTATTTTATATTTCTCTTTTAATTTTTGTATAGGATCACTACACTACAGTACACTTTCATATTATTTTCTTTATTTCGTTAGCTAACTTGTCAGCTTCTATGATAACGTTGTCAAATATATCCGATCTTAATTCTTTATAAAAGTGACGCCCACGAATGCCCAAAATGAAACCACCGTCTTCTCTTTGACCTCTTACGTCATCAATAACACCAACCGACCATCGCCATCGGACGTGAAGACGCCAAGAATTCCGCGATGGCGATACCATGGTCTGCTTAGCTAGGACGAGGCCACCTCAACGCAACGAAGACGAAGAGAGAAGACGAGAAGAGAAGAAGTAAAGACAAAAAGGAGAGACGAGAAGAAAAAGTATAGGTGTTGTTGCATTCCTTCCTCTTCCTGTCTTCTTCCTTCTTGGTCAACAGACGAGCACCGGTGGCATCCGCGCCACCTAGTTTGTGGTCATCGACCTTCTCAAGGCCGACGAATGTCTAACGCGCTGCGCGCAAGAAGTGGCGTAGAGTGGTGGTAAGGTAACAGTCTGTTACCGCTCTTGCAGAGGTCGAAGAAATTCTTCGGCGTGCCGATTCTCGATGAACTTGATCCACTTTACGAAATCGCGACGCATTTTTTTTTTGCTTTCTTTCTGGTGTCGTAGCATCTTCACAATCTTGGTTTACATATTTCCCCTGCTGTGTCAAACTGATTTAACATAAAAATAACCTTCTACATAATTTGCTTATAGTATATTATTATACAAGATTTCGATTATACAAGACGTCAAATTAGCGCTTCAGTTGTTTAGGGCACTCGTCGCTGACGCTCCTCGTACCCCAAATGAACAAATACATCAAACAGTATGACAATGTGTCTGAGAAAATAATTATGTTTGGGCTTTTATTTAATCGTACTTATTAGGTTGCAGTCCTTCGCTATTTTTGCACTGCTGAGCCGGTTATCTCAAATATACTGGGTTTTAAAAAAAATAAGCGTAAAATATAGATAAGGCAGCTCTACTAATAGTTGACCAACTTTTGATAACTAACTCATGTCCAGATACCCACCGTTTAGGAACTGCACAGAGCCGAAATATGGTACCAACCTTAGAAGTTGTTTTAGGAAAGTAGGTTGTATGAAGTATCATAGAATAGGTATTTTAAAACCAAATCATTTAAACAGAAATCAAAGATAACTCGTCAAAATTAGTACCAAAATTACAATACCCCGGTTAATGAGAACCTCCTTTCAAAAACGTGAAATTATAATTGTTAGTTGGTTTAGAAAGTCCTATGATACATGACAACATTTGCCCTATGCTGTTTTTAAAATTAGTACTATCGAAAGCAGTAGAAGGGCGACAACATGACTTAGCATTCTGTCAAGTTATTAGAAGATGATTAAAACCGAAAATATACAGAGAAAATTGACAATGGAAATTAACAACAAACTCATAGAATATCAAAAAATCTGATGTGGCCTGGCACATGACTTTATCATACAATATATAAAATTAATAGTTTAGCTGCATGAGATTCTATTTGATCGAGATCCAGGATTTAGCCAGGATTTGACAGATATTGACAGTAGGTATTGTCAAAAAATCAGCCTTTGACACTACCTACTGTCATTAGAATAAAAATATCTGGTAAATCCTGGCTAACTTTATATTAATGCAGACACGATCTCGAACAAATAGAATTTGCTCCTACAGCTAAACTATTAATTTTACCAAAAAATGTCATAGACATAAATTATACAAAATTTCCTCTACTTTAATTTATTATTTAACTGTTTTGACGAAATTACAGAAATGGCGGCTCATTTGCAAAATCCTTGAAAAATGCATAACAACATTGCTATCCGCACTCGAAATACACATTGACTTTGTAAACACCATGGAAACACCAAGCTGTTTCAACATTGTTTCACATTGCGTACGTGCGCGCGTGTTTCTCCCCCTCATCGCATTCTCCATGCATTTGCGCGTTGAATTGACGTTTCGCAACCGCTGACCTTCTGAATACTGTCAAAAGTTTCAAAATTTCCTGGCTACTTACTATTAATGCATACACGATTTCGATCAAACAGAATTTGCTCCTGCAGCTAAACTATTAGTTTTATCAAAAAATGTTATAGACATAAATTATTTAAAATTTCCTCTGCATTAATTTATTATTTAACTATTTTGACGAAATTACAGAAATGGCGGCTCATCTGCAAAATCCTTGAAAAACGCTTAGAATAAACTACCAGTTCCTTTAGACCCTTTTGAACCAAAAGCTTTTCAGCTCTAAGTTTGGTCATAAAACTTCTAAATATGAACTTTCGTCCCGATACCTTTAGTAGTTTCTCCGGAATCGTCGCCACAAAAATCGAGTACACACATACGCACACACACACACACACACACATACACATACACATACACACACACACACACACACACACACACACACACACACACACACACACACAGAAATTTTTTTGTACCTTGGTCAAAAATGTTCAAGGGACCCAAAAAACCTATTTCCGCTAAAATCTCAATTTTTTTTTTCGGCATGATTACAATACTTTAGCATACTGCGTATGATAAAGTAATAAGAACAAGGTAGGTACAATATTGGTTGAAAATCATACAAAATCTTAAGTTCTAGAATAAGAGTTCAATGATTCTGAAATAAAATATATTTAGAAACAATTATTAATAAAAAAGATTAATCCCACATTAATAATCGATGAAAAGTTGGAAAAATGATTTAAAATTCAATTAATATCAATATATAGGTGTTGTCGAGCATACAGGGGTCACGACCGTGGCTATTAACATAAGGGAATGTGTAAAAAATGTCACTACCATAAAAGAGATTGAAATTTTTCAGGGTGTATGCAAAATAACACAAGACGAAAATGCTACAATAGTATAGCATTTTCCAATGTAAGTTGGAAAGGACGTACAAAAAAAGAATACAGTATTGGCACGACCATAATTCTCTCCAAAATGTTACCGAAAACATATGTGTTACATAAACTAAGAAATCCTCAACACTTTAGATGTACTATAGCTTGATACGTGTATGCTGATATTCAATAAACTATTTATTGCGCATATACAATCCCGCGGCAGTATTTGAACCCGATCATATCTACGATGTAGGTTTGATCTTCGCACAACTCCTTATTCAGGTAAATGTGGTGCTTGTATTGCATCTGAAAGGGGGATATGATGGTTAGTTGATGAGAATGATGCACGATCACTTACCAGAGGCGCAAAACATCACCAAAAACGTCATGCAGGCGTATTTTGATCAATACAGCAAAATTAAGAAACCCCCAACCTTTTGACCATACTTTAGCATATTTCGCAGATCATGCGATTGCAATCGATTCCAAAAAGGCAGTTTCTGGTACAACTATAGGCAAAACTGGGAGAGCTGAAGATTACTCATAGATTTCAGCTGTTATTTTAGACATACGTTACAGAATATTTCTAAATATTGACGCGTGTTAAAACGAAATAGCATACTTTTCATACGTCTGCTGTATAATTTAAATGGGCAAGACAAAAAAGTACGTCTGTTCTTAGAACCATAAGAACGAATGACAGCGGTAGCAACCTAACCTCCAATTCGAGCGCGAACGTGTGATGTGAACAAGATGTTTTCGTTGATACGTTTTCACTTTGCTTCTGTTAAACATGCTAATGATGGATATATAAATTAGATAGGACAATTATCACAATTAAATGACAGTATTTTTAATAATTAAATATTAATCTTGAACGAACTACCTAGTAGGCAACTTAATATACATAGCTAATAACCAATTCACGCGGTACGTTCATATCTTGGTTCATACGATTTTAAGCGATGAATCACCTTCAGCTCTCCCAGTTTTGCCTATAACCTAAGTTAATCTTTTGGATCACCTTAACATTCCTGACCTATATCCCAGAAGAAACGGAGAGTCTTCAACTCCTCTAGACCTCATCAATCCATTCTCTTTTTCTCCTCGGTGACCAGTTTTTTTTTTGCTTCACGACATGCAAGATGGTGGGGATCTTCGCAGACAAGAAGTAATAGATCTCAATTACGCTCGACGATGTCGGTGATCCCGGATCTGCGGTACCGCTATACGGCTTGCTCGAAGTGAAAATAAATTGTTTGTATGTGTGACTGGCGATAGCAGATACTGGCAGAAGTAGGAGGAGCAAGTTGGAGCTTTCTATTCGCGAAACCAGATGGCCTGTGCTGTGCACCATGCTGCAGCCAGCGAGCAGCCTACTCCTCCTTCTCTTTGACACGATGACATAGCTCGGTCTTCACCTTGTCGAGGTCTTCAAGCCTTATCGCCATCTTTCTCTCTCGGCGTATGCCTTTTTACCGCTGGTGAACGGTACCAATTTTCGCATGTGTCCCATTGTATGCCCAGCGCATATTGGGGTATTAGACCCAAAAAGCTGGCCATAAATCAAATTTCTAAATTGTTAAATTCGAAAAAGTAAACCAGTTTCTGCGATAGGTAAAAGACCGATGTATTAAAAGGCGGCAATATTTTTCCATCTGAGCCCTGAGCCACGTGTCCGAGTCAGCCAAAAGTTATATTTTACTATGGCTGAACATAGATGCACATAAGTTGACGCTCTTAAAAACGGTTGCAATTTTGTATTTTAACGATAAATGTGACTTTTTTGTTATACATTCTTTGGAACCAACTAAGAACTTTCATTCGACATTATTTTTATTAAAATTTACAAACAATTTAGTTTATTGCAGGGCCGAGAACATTCGCTGTTATATATATAATAAAAAAAAAACAGTTTTATGCAGAACTTGAGTGTTTTAGTTTAGTGTTTCGCGTTGTTAAGCTTTTGAAAGTGGTTCAAATTATAGTATACATATTTGCCATTACAACTACTGGAAAATCTGCTGCGGATAGGTGCGGATGCGGTTTTTGTGATTTTATTTCTAATATGTTGTAAAGGAAAATCCAAAAATTGATGTACCGGCTTATATGTAATTTGATGCAATTTCTTGATACCGTGATAGTAGAGGTAATTTAGAACATATTTTACCATATTTAGCTATATACAAATGGTTACGGTTATCGAGATATTGACAACTTTATGTTCAATGCATCTTGTATGTTGTAAATGCCGTTATGTACGTATATTTTTCCGTTTTGGATCATTTATAGCAAACAACCCCGATGACCTAGACTCTTAAAAATCATCCGAAAAAAACCTTAAACTTTGTGCTTGTATATGCATTTCTTGGAAATTGGTTGCTTGAAGCCAATCGGATTCATATTCAAGGCAAAAAATACTTCGAAAGCACCTACTCGCATACACAGTTCACTGGTTTAGATTGGATTCTTGTTGAGGAGAGCCAATAGTAAGTTTGTAAATAGAAACTGGTTAGGCGTTTTTGATAAATGTGTTTATGCGGAATGCGAATACGGGTTCAAAACATGCGTATTAGGGTCATACCACTAAAAAACTACCGTTTCAGCTTGAAGGATGACCAAATTTCAAAAGTTTTCATGGAAACAATAAGTATAAGTATTAGACAATTTTGAAATATTACTAAAAATAATAGTTTTTATAGTGAAAAATATGGTTAAATAGGTTCTTAATTGCCTCTACTATCACGTGTTAAAAGGAATGCATCGAACGGAAAACAGCATGAACAGCATATGTACCGTTTCAATACACAATATCAACTGGTGTAAACTTACATTTTCTTCCTCTACCACTGGTCTTTAAAAATAAAACTTTTTTCAGGATTTTCTTACAACATAACAGACCCAAACATGTTATCTCATATAACTCAAAAACGACATGTACTGTTCAATTTTAAATCCGTATATGCTGCGTATTTAAACTGGACATGCCATATATTATTTTATGAATTTGACACGGTAAAACATAATCTAAATAAAATCACAAAAAAATATTGATGACAAATGTTGTAGCAGTAATTAATTTGTAAAAGGTGTAGTGCAGTGAAGAACAATTTTTAATAATATTTTTAATATTTTAAAGAAGGTATAACAAAAAAGTCAAATTTTTCCTTAAAACAGAAAATTGCGGCCGTTTTCAAGAGCGTCGACTTACGTGCATGTTCAGCCTTAGAGAAATGGGAAAGCATACTCCAAGAATCTCTTCGCAGATTAGTACGAAGCATGCCCCTATTTTTGTTAGCTGTGTATTACATTTTTTTAAATTACTGTTATCCTGTAGCGATGTAAAAAGAAGTCGAATTGCAGTTACCTTATAAGGAAAAAATCAACTTTTAACATAAAACTCAATTATCAAGATCTGTCAAACTTTTAGGTTATATTCTGACCGTTAGAACATTGGTAGAATAAGAAACGTTTGTGGGTTGATAAGTGTAATGTCAAATCAACAAACCGGATTTCCTAAAACATAGTTCATTATTGCTACATTCTGTTCAATAAGAATCTTTTGGTTTGTGGAATTGTAATGTGGATGTGTTTGTTAACTCGTATCTAATGTCGTTATTTTTTTTTTCTTGCAGGGTGGTAACCCGGACCTCAGACCACCGTTCGCAAACGGTGTAAAGCCCCAAATGGCTACGCATCATTCGGCATACCGTGCTCAGTCATGGGCCTCACATCCATTCTACCAGCAGCATAGATATCCGCATCAGGGAAACAACTACCTACAGAATTCAACGGGCACGAACAGTTACACTTCTACCAACCACTCGGTAAGACAAAAGAAATATTTTGGGCACTAAAAAAGTATACAGTGTGTCCACGAAAGTCCGCACCATATGGAAAACTTTTTTATTGTGTATTTCTCAGAAAAATATTAATATCTACAGGGTTAAATAACAACTTCGCACCAAGAAAATTTGCGCCAGATTTACATAAACATTAGTTATCATACTAAAATAACAAAAAAATATAAAAAAAAGTATTCAAATTTCTAAAAAATTGATTAAAAAGAACCTTTTGTATCACTGGCATTTACTGATATTTGTCACAAGAGTAATAATTAAGAAAAAAGTGAAAATATATTTTTTTTTCAAGTTAGGTAGCTCTGACTTCATATTTGAATATAATTTTTACTTCTAAACAACATTTTATCGATAATAATGTAAATAATAGTATATTATAATACAAGAAGACACCCAAAATAAGAGATGGAGCAGGCCAGAAAGACCTAGGTCAATAGCCCGTTCGAACACCAAATGAAATTTATTAAATGAAACTAATTGTGTAATAAACCTGTACAAAGCTGGATGTTGGAAAAAAGATTATTACTACTACTATAATACAAGTTTTATAAGACAAAAATTGGCGCACGAGTTGTTTTGTTATATACTATTTTTCCTACCTTGCGACATTATGTTACATAAATTTCACAAAATGCGGTTGTTATCTTACAATTTAAAGTAAGTTTATATTCAACAGTTGGTAGTTAGTGTAAAATTCACAACTACGACTGACTCGAACCAATAGCGATTGAGGTGTCAGCCTTATTTGACACTTGACGTCAATATCAGAATCTTTGAAAACCAAAAGTTACTAAACGTTTGTGATCTAGTGTTTTCATAATGACACCGAAAGCGGTTTCGTTATGAGTTTATAACGAACGCTAAGTAGAAAAAACATTTACAATTTCAAATAGTAATAAATATGAATAAAATAAATAAGGAATTTAGAACATAATACAATTAAAATAAAAATGGGTATAGCTCTGCTACACATGCCACATAGAAAAATCTGAAAATATGTAAACATTTTGAAATATATTTCCTAAAATAAAGATAATAAATATGATGTTTTGATAATATGTATATATTTTTGCCGTCATCGACATGTTATGTGCCGATTTATTAATAAGCCTTAGATTAGTATAAATAAAGTTATATCAAAAATGAGCTTATCAAAACTACTTGAGTAGGTGGTACGTAACTGCTAATATAAAGAATCCAGCCAAATTACCTAAATATATGACAAACTAAGAAGGTTTTGAAAGTTTTATTATATTTAAATTTATATTACCGCGAACATGTCAGATGCTTGGAGAAACTATCACAATACACCAAATAGGTGGCGGCATTTATAACCACCAGGTGATAGTTCACGAACAAAATTTAGTGGGGACAGAAAATCAAAACATACACACACACAAAATGTGGAATTATGTGAATACGGGCAAAAAGAAAACTTCGGCAGCAATTCGGTACATCGAGAGTGCCTTTTCCCTCAAACATTCAAGAGTTGGTTTGTAGAAATAAATTCCAAAATTCCCGTTATGTTCTAAATTTTACAGAAATATATCGTTTTATTTTCTGTATCAGACTAATGATTTTCGCCGCAAATAAACTTCATTCGAGTATTCATTTTTTCAATTCGGTAAACAGTTAGAGCTGATAAAAATATCAATAAAACCGTATTTTAAACGGGTAGAACTTCTTAAGGAATTGAGAAAATTGATAAGTCAATATGAACCTTTTTACTCGGAATGACGTTTAGTTTTTAGAAGAAAATCGGTGAAAACTTGATCAAAAGTGCTCCCTGACTTCAAAAAGGTTAAGAACCACTGCACTGCATAGTAATCACTAACGTTGGACTTTTGAACGCACAACCAGATAAAGTGTGTTTGCCAAGGTGCGGTTTGTAAGTGTACACCTTTGTTATAAAATAATCCAAAGCGAGTCATGACCAGTCGATTAGAAAATACCCAAAGCGTTGCTAATCGAGTCACTGGTCAGTCTATAAGACACGCTTGTACTGTTAACACCTTTTTTTAACCTTTTTTTAACTCTGACATCTCCAAATTTTCTATATACCACCTTTCTACTATCCCAGCATGAGTTATACTTTTAAATTCATCGACGATATGCTGGTGTTCGTCATAGATGAAGATGATAGAATGGTGCGATGTGTTTGTCTTTCGTAAATGGAAATTTTAGAGAGTAATGTTTGGTTTTTGTGTTTCTTTTGTTTTGCAGTACGGCAGTAATCAAAGGGTACCAACTGCTACCTCTCCTAGTAACACGAGCAGTAGCAGTAGCCACACGGGCAGCCAATCGGGCACCGTGTCCAATATCAGCACGTCAAATATGCCTGTGAACGCCGGTAATGCCGGTTCGGAGACCCTGTCGAAGACCAACCTGTACATAAGGGGACTGTCCGCCAACACGACGGATAAGGACCTGGAGGGCATGTGTTCTAAGTAAGTGACAATAGTCTAAACTTTAAATAAAGTGAATCCAAATAATCGCTGTTGTATGCTTATGGATTTCTATTTGTTCGAGGAGGTCAATTTTTTCGGTCCATTTTTTTTTTGTTAGTTCCGAATATAAAAGTTGTAGATAAGTTTTATGAGACGTGAAATTGACGCATGACTTGTTATCATACTCTATCATATCTCCATAGACTATACAGGCTTAATCAAATTTACCGAAACACCGAAATAATCCTCAAACCGCAAACAATTGCAAAAATTTTTTCAAGAAAAAGTCGTTTTGCTTTAAGCAATCTCTCCTTTCAATATATTTTTAATATACAGGTGTTCATTTTATTTTGAATAATGGTAACCTTTCCTTTTTTAAGTAGAACCATCCTGCATAATTTTACATTTGTTAATTCTAATATTAATTCTAAGAATCTTTTGTATGATTTTTTTATAAAATTAATTATTTTTGAGTTATGAGCAATTAAACAAAAATGGACAAAATTACCGAAATACCTAAATAATTCTCCGAATAAAAAACCAAAACAATTATCAAACAAAAATTTTCTGCGTTTAAACAAACTATTGTTTATTCTGGAAATTTGGTATGTTTTCCTTTTTCTGATAGCACACCTGTATATTTACACATTTTTAAATTCTAGGATTAATTCTTTTGTAGAATGATTTTTTTTTGTACAATACCATCATTTTTAATTATAAGCAATTAATCAAAACTCCTGAACTTCAAAGTAAGAAAATTTTCCCACATTCACATTTCTTTTAATTTGGCAGCTTGAATATTTATTCATATTAATATTTATTCATTTTTGAGTTATGAGCAATTAATCAAAAATGGACAACATTACCGAAATACATAAATAATTCTCCAACTAAAAAAACAAACAAAATTTTTCTGGGTTTAAACAAACTATTGTTTATTCTGGAAATTTGGTAAGTTTTCCTTTTTCTGATAGCACACCCTGTATATTTATACATTTTTTAAATTTTAGGATTATTTTTTTTTTGCAGAATTATTTTTATTGTATAATACCATCATTTTTTAATTATAAGCGATTAATCAAAACTCCTGAACTTCAAATTAAGAAAATTTTCCCTCATTCACATTTCTTTTAATTTGGCAGCTTGAATATTTATTCATATTAATATTTATTCATTTTTGAGTTATGAGCAATTAATCAAAAATTGACAAAATAACCGAAATACCTACATAATTCTCAAACTAAAAAATCATAAAAATTATCAAACAATTTTTTTCTGGGTTTAAATAAACTATTGTTTATTCTGGAAATTTGGTAAGTTTTCCTTTTTCTGATAGCACACCCTGTATATTTACACATTTTTTTAAATTCTAGGATTAATTCTTTTGTAGAATATTTTGTTTTAGTACAATACCATCATTTTTTAATTATAAGCAATTAATCAAAACTCCTGAACTTCAAATTAAGAAAATTTTCCCACATTCACATTTCTTTTTATTTGGCAGCTTGAAGATTTATTCATATTAATATTTATTCATTTTTGAGTTATGAGCAATTAATCAAAAACGGACAAAATTAACGAAATGCCTAAATAATTCTCCAACTAAAAAATCAAAAAAATTATCGAACTATTTTTTTCTGGGTTTAAACAAACTATTGTTTATTCTGGAAATTTGGTAACTTTTCCTTTTTCTGATAGTACACCTTCTATATTTACACATTTTTTAAATTCTAGGATTCATTCTTGTGTAGAATTTTTTTTAGTACAGTACCATAATTTTTTTAATTATAAGCAATTAATCAAAACTCCTGAACTTCAAATTAAGAAAATTTTTCCACATTCACATTTCTTTTAATTTGGCAGCTTGAATATTTATTCACATTAATATTTATTCATTTTTGAGTTATGAGCAATTAATCAAAAATGGACAAAATTACCGAAGTACCTAAATAATTCTCCAACTGAAAAATCAAAAAAATTATCAAACAAAATTTTTCTAGGTTTAAACAAACTATTTTTTATTCTGGAAATTTGGTTACTTTTCCTTTTTGTGATAGCACATTCCTGTATATTGAAATATTTTTTAATTCTAGGATTTATTCTTTTGTAGAAATCATTTTTGTAGTACAATACCATCATTTTTTTAAATTATAAGCAATTAATCAAAACTCGTGGACCTATTCATTGCGCATATAATATCCCGTGGCAGTATTTGAACCCGATCATATCTACGATGTATAGAATACAGATATTTCGCAGTTTGTGCGATTGCAAGCCATTCTAAAAAGGCAGTTTGTTGTTATATAAGCTACGATCAAAACCATACGCAATTTTTTTCTTTTTATTTATTTACATATATCAATCTTATTCACTTGTTTGTTTACTTTCAGATTCGGGACAATAATCTCCACGAAAGCCATCTTAGATAAAAATACGAATAAATGCAAAGGTGAGTACATAACCTATATTTTATCTGTAATTTCCTTATTCCTCGAGTTGATCGGTATAGCCGAAAAGTTATGACATAAACATAACCTCCAAAACAATCAGAATTTTATTACATGTCAACAAATTTGTTAATTAACAGTTGGTTTATAACATAACCTTACATTATATAGGTATGTATGTATTTATTATTATTTTTTTTTTGCTTTTAGGTTACGGGTTTGTAGATTTCGAGCACCCAGCGTCTGCGGAAGGAGCCGTCAAAGCCCTGACGGCCCAGAATGTCCAAGCACAGATGGCCAAAGTGGGTAACAGCCCCCGTTATAGAGCGCCCACTGTACGTTTGCATGCAAGTAATACCTAGCTTTTTACCTTCACTTTGAAGATCGCTGACCGCAATTTGACACAACAAAATATACATATCCAAACGAATTATCCAAACATTCCGAACTAGACGTATAGCTATAGCGATATAAAAACTAGAATAGAATAGTAGTAGTTCGAAAAATGAACACTATCCGTCTATTTTATAGGTTAGAATTGACTAACGAACGTTGACGTTGAACATTATTAAGCATTGAAACAAAATCTATATACATTCAATCATTATTTTATCAAAATAAATATTCTTTAAATATTCTTCGATATTTTGCAATATTTTAATGCGAAAAATACTAATTTTCAGCTAGCATTCAAACCTATAGAATTCTAACCTATAAAAATAGCCGTCGAATTGCAACGTTTCGATACTTTGACAGTTTGACACGTAGCAGCGTAGCGATAACCTCAAATTGCGTTCGGCGATCAAATGCTCCTAAATTCAGATCTAGCAAGGCATCATATCCCGATTATCTATCGTGCATTCTGTCTGGCCCCCGACGTTCGATTCACACATTAACAAACTTCTCCGTGCGGGGGGCCTCGGAACTATATTTCCGCTTGTATTGACTACCGTATAACTTACCGTATACTTACTATCTATTAACGCTAACATAACCTCTCTTCTAAAGGTCTGCGAAGAGTTAGATTTGAATTTAGCGCGCCATGTTTGTAGAGTAGAAACGAATCCACGACGGCACCCGACAACTAACCCTCACCCCTCTCTAAAAAGAAACTCTTAAAAATAAAGTTTTGTGCGTGTTAGGGTATTTTATACAATAGAAATGTTTGAAAAATCCTTTTTTTCAGTTACAATTATTGTCTGAAATCCGTTCATGTCAGTTTTAAGGGTGTATTTGCTATTTTTATACGAAAATCTGTTATCTTGCAGTCGTTTAAATGTAGTGAGTTTAAAAAAAATTAAAACCAAAATAGCAAACGTCATAATTGCCTTAAGAAATCCAAACACTCGTTTCTTATGTACAGAAAAGTTATGATCTTTTGCTCTACAGATGTAAATGACTTTTTTGCATACAGAGTGTTCCACAATGACGTACCAACACAAATTTTCGGTTTTTGAAATGGAACACTAGGTATAATATTGCAGTTTTGGATTAAGATTAGTTAAATTTTTTTTGCTAATGAATTCGTCAGATACAAACGAAACTTTTGTTTTTCTTATGGACGCCATATTGGTTTTACACAACTTTGGATTCAGAGTTCTTTTTTGAGTAATTTAGTATGCCACTTGCCATATTTAGAATAGAATAAGCCGACAAAATTGGAGTTTTTATTTAATATCAGTAATGATTGCATGGTGATTTCATGGAGGCATTTTTCACAGCATTCCGTAATATGGTGACCTTACCGAGGGTTCTTCTGTCAATCGAATAGAAAGCGGCGATGACAGGGTCACGTAACTCTCCAACGTTGCCAATATTATAAACACCTTATTTATTTTTTAAGTCACTCTATAGATAAAAATCACAAGGGGTAAGATCCGGCAATCTTGGTGGCCATGAACTTCTGAATAGGTAGCAATTACTCTCCGTTTATGTCTTATATCTAAATAGTTCCTCACAATTCGGGCATTATGTGTAGGTGCTTCGTCTTGTTGGAACCACATACCTTATCGTAACGCCAACGGTATATCGTCCATTCTTTCTTCCACGTCCTCGGGGAGCAATATTGCCGATACATATCCGGAGTTAAATTATTGTTGTAAAAAATTTATCCGGTTAATCGGTTGGCCACTATTACACCATTGCCACCATAAGAAAAACAAAAGTTCAATTGTTTCTGGCAAATCCATTGGAGAAAAAAAATTTAAACTGACAATCAAATTGTAAACAAAAAAGTGCCTTTATAATGTCAAAACGCAGAACTCGAAGGGATCACAATTAAAGAAGTTATGAACATTATTAAAAAATTAAATTTTTTGGTTTTTTCAAAATAGCTTGAGAACCATTTGGAATTCAACTGTTTTCTGAACAGATTATAAAAGAGCACATAAACATGCACTACTTTGTCCATTTAACTGACTTTCTATCTCTAATAATAACAAAAGTACCTATACAATCCAACGTCCTGTGAGACACACTGTATATGCCGTTTAAAAACCTACAGGTTTCGAAAAACGTGTTCCCCTAATTTTTTTGCTCGGTATAGGCAGAACCGTGTATTTCAATTTATTATGACGATTGGTATTTTTGTTTCTAGTGTGGGACACCCTGTATAAATTCTTCGCCAAAAACAAAAAGACAAGGGGGGAGGGGAGGGGGTGTGTATCTGGATTCGAGTAGCTGTTAGCCTATTATAACCGTAGTTATAGAAGATAATTTGCAGACGAGACAAGCTTCATAGACTTTTGTCGCAATACGTTATCGTAACCCTTATTATTATTATTATACATAATACACATATCTTTTCGTAACTTTGTAAGTAACTGTCGAGGACTATGTTTTCTTTCTTTTTTTCTGTTGCATACGGCATAACAACCCTCTCTAACGGTTTGGATCGTTTTGAGGTTAGAAACACACGGGGCAAGTGCATATTGGATGCATGCTGTACAGGCATATACATATTATATACTATTATATATGTATTGATATTGTTATAAAGTATTGTCTTATTTATTTAACTGGGAACGTTGCTACACAATTTCTACTACATACTAACCTAACAAAACACAAGCGGTGGCTACGAAACTTCTAACAAAACTGCATCTGTCGGATTTACATACATTTTGTTTTAGCTGTCAGCGATAAGTGTGCTTTGGTGTTTTTTATGTTTGTTTATGATTATCTATAATATTATTTGATAACTTTTACTATTTCACCGATTTTCATGATTTGTGTTCGTTTTGAAAATCAAAACGTTTTATCGGACTGTTTTATTCCAATACGGTTGTACAAACTATAAAGCACCGCACAGAACGCTGCAAATTTCTAAAAAGCGAGTTACCTTAATTCTTATACCTTGTATTTATGTTCAAAACTGAAATTTCAATGAAGAAATACTTGTAGACGCTATCTCTAACTTGCAAACGTAAACCAATTTTTTGTACGTTAAAATAATAATAATAATATATAGTAAAATAAGAGATTTTTAATAGTTAATCAGAATAAACAAATTTAATCGCAAAATACCAAAGCAACTTGTCGAATATATCATACAAGGCGACCAAAAATGAACATAACGTTGATCACAATGATCACAGACTCAGTTCCACAAAAAGGGACGCACTTGATTTTTGACCTAACTTTAATGTCTTATTTTACTTTTTGTTATTTTGTATGCAGGCAACTACTTCGTTTTTTAAAAAAATGTATGAATTTATCATGAAACAGTTTTCTAGTGAAATAAACTAGTAGAAATTTTCAAAAACGTTTAGAAAAATAAAACTATCTCTGATGGGACCAGGACAAAAAATCTAAAATTTTCATAATTAATTCACCTTTTTATAAGGTTTAATAATAAATAAAAACTTTCTTGTGTATTGCACCGTGTTTGGAGTAACATGCCCTCAAACATGGGGAGAAACGTTAATCAGCGCTTACTTACAAATACGATAATTCTGTCCTGAAGTTGGAAAAGCACAATTATTTAAATTTATTACATTTTATTACAATGTTATTAACTTTATTCAGCTTAAAATAATTATAATAGAATAATTACTTAATTGTACAACAGACATATTTCTAAATAATAATATACGTATAATATCAGTAAGAATATGTTATATTACTGCTTCTATAAAAATATAATGTAAATGAATAAACAGTTCCAGTAGGCTTAGATGTTTTCAATATGTTAATGTTGGCCAATACTGGACTGTCCCCACCGCTCCCTTAGTTGTGAATCTGTTCTAACAGGCTAACTGAAAGTTTCAGATTTTTTGTCTTGGTCCCATCAGGGATATTTGACATGAAACATCGTAAACATAAGAAATTATGAAATTTCAATAGCTTGTCATCTATAGGGAGAAGGAGTAACAAAGCTTTTTTCTTAAATGAAAAATGTTTTTTTTTTTCTAAAATGGTCGAGTGACCAACTTATCTTTTTCTGGACCATTTCTGGTGGATGGTGGGACACACCAGGGAGAAAATAAAAAAATTAAAAATCGTCCTACTGGTTTAAAAAATATAAGACATTAAAGTTATCTCAAAAATCAAATGCTTTTATTTGGAACTGAGTGATAGTTTGATACCCACATACACCAATATATACACCTCACTTTTTGAGGTTATGTAGTAACATTTCTGGCTGCCTTGTACCCAGACATACGCCAATTTTTTTGTTTGTTTTTGTTTTCCGGGTGAATATTTTTACAAATTCTATACTAATCTCGTCTCGGACACAATTCCAATCATTTTTTTCTCTCCTTTTCTCGTGTGTTAACCGTACAGCAGCAGGAACAGGACCCGACCAACTTGTACATAGCAAACCTTCCGCTGAGTTACAAAGAGAGCGACGTCGACAAGCTCCTCTGCCAACACGGGCAGGTGATTTCGACGCGTATCCTGCGGGATTCCTCCGGAACCTCGAAGGGTGTCGGTTTTGCCCGAATGGAGACGAAGGAGAAGTGCGAGCAGATCATTCAGTTGTTCAACGGGGCGAAGATACCGGGCGGTAAGGAACCGCTGCTAGTCAAATTTGCCGACGGCGGTAATAAGAAGAAGAACATCTACAAGAATAACGACGGAAACAAGTGGAGGGACGCCGCCGATGCTTGTATGCCAACGGTGCCGTACGATCCGAGCGCGCTTGCGCAGAACGGTGTTGCAGCGCAACATATGGTGCCGACATTGGCCGGATACAGGGCATACGGACAGGTGGGTGTTTTTGGATGTTTTTTTGGTCGAGGTGTTGGATGTTTGTTTTTTTATTATTGGATAACATACTACTATTGGTTGCAAAAGTATTGAGCGTTGTGGTTGAAGGCCCGTAACTCTTAAACGGCTAAATGACTTTATCATACATTATATAAAATTAATAGTTTAGCTGCATGAGATTTTATTTGATCAACATCGATCGTGTCTGCATTAAAATAAAACAAGTTAGCCAGGATTTGACAGATATTTTGATAATATCATATAAATACGAAATGATACAAAGAATGTTGGTAACAGCAGGCTGTTCGAACACTAGCGTTGCAACATATATCTCTATCTCATCCGACATAGTACCACTGGACACACTACGCATGCGTCAAGTTCGTGGCGCTATAGGACAAGCTCTGTATAATCCCTAATACGTATATGGATAATATTGACAGTAGGTATTGTCAAAAAACAGCCTTTGACACAACCTACTGTCAGAACGAAAATAATTGTGAAATCCTCGCTAAAGTACGTTTTAAGCAGACAATATGTCGATCAAAAAGAATTTGCCCATACCGCTAAACTATTAATTTTACCAAAAAATGTCATAGACATAAATTATACAAAATTTCTTCTACTTTAATTTATTATTTAATTATTTCGACGAAATAACAGAAATTGCGGCTCCTTTGCAAAACATAACAAAAAAACAAAATAATAAAAAAGCTGCTTAGAGGAATCATACTGCGTATGATAAAGTAATAATGAAATAAAATGTGTTATACTCCTAAATTGTTTCCACATAACAAGAGTGACTATCAAAGTTTTCTGACCCTAGGTTTGACAGAAGCGCGAGAGAAATATAAAAATGTACCCAATTTTGGTACTTTTTAATAGACACTCGTCTTTCCAAATTTTTTTCTGCTAAACAGCTTGCCCAAAAAAAAAAAATCAAATTTACACAAGATCTTGTCTACAGATTGGCTTTTGTATTTTGCTATCTTTCTTTGCAATAAAGGCTATAAACAAGTTTTTCATGGAAGCGGATACTCTGCAACGAGTATATTAGCACGATAACGAGACAGGTACGAAAACAATTGCAAAATTTTGTTTAATGAGACTATTGAAATAGAAACACAAAAATCCCCTCCAAAAGAATATATTTCTATTAGATTTTATCGGAATCAATGAAGTTAAATTATTGCAGTTACCTTGTAGCCCATTGCAATTGAATTAATCTGGGCATACGTACAAAATAAAGTTCCAAAAAGCTACAGTACATTTGAAATTAAAGATATGCTAAATTTATGTAACAAAGCACTGTTTCAAAAGAGATATGTCAAAATTTTGTTGCATCTTTTCAACACAATTTTTGGATCTGAAAATCAAAACCAGTACATTGATAAAGATTATATTGTTGACTCAATTGTAGAAACAAATATAATCAACTTGCTTGCAGATGATAATGATGACGAATTATTTTACTACAACGACAACAGTACAGATAATGAGGAGTGATTTTAGATAATGATAAAAAAGTTGCCGCGATAGTTCCAATGTTAGTGGTTCTTCTGGAATTGCACAAATAGTTCAAAGTTTAGGACAAATACTTGACGCAATTGAAACATTTGCGGAAATTTCCAGACCGTTTGTTTTGACCCCAGAGCTACGAGGAACAACTACGCCAACATCATCAACTACTGATTTTTAGCAGAAATAATGTTGTGAAATAATAATAAATCACAAACCAGAATATATATATATATACAATTCCACAAATAAAAAATTACATATGCTATTTTCAAAAATAAAACCGAACGAGTAAATGGCTAAAATAATCGAATACGGTCCTGGGAGTTGAACGTTTGAAATAGTCGCGCGTAGCCTCGCATCGTTTCCCGCGTAATCCCCTTTCCCAGAGGGGAACCATCCTGCGCACCAGATCAATCACATTATTTTCACTGTTAAAAATTCCCAAATAGCTTTTATGTTATTATACATCAACAAAAATAAAAAAATTCTGGTAAGTGGTTTAGGAGAAAAGAAAAATCGGAAAGTCAAACATTGTTTTAAAACCTTAGAAATCGGATAGCTTTGTTTTACTTCTCTCGCGCTCGTGGCTAAACCACCGATGGGCAGAAAATTTTGATAGTAACTCTGTTGTGTAGAAATGATTCAGGAGAATAACGCACCTTAATTATTTTTTTTTTGTTCAGTCGTTTCAAAGTTACTAGCCTTCAAACATAGGGTTCAGTATTTTTGCAACCGTTAGTAGTGACGGAATTTGTCAAGCTGAAGGGAACAGCTGTTTTTAGCTCTTTTCGTTTTTGAATGACCTTGAAACTTTCAAAAACGTGTTTTTTTGATCGAACTAAGCCTGGGAAGATAAAAATTAGTAAATTTTATATAGTTTTTTTTGTAATATAACCGACATAACCTCAAAAAAATAAAGGTTTTTTTCTAGCAGGTAGCCTGACTCGAAAATAGTGCAGCCCTAAACAAATCGGCCAACCAAACCAACAAAGTTTTAAAATACCTGCATAGCAAGGCCACTTTTACCAAAAGAAGGGCCTCTCCCCTTTTTTTGAGGCATATCTTCAATTACATATCACCCAATCTCGAAAAATTTTTTGATACCAAACAATTTTTAAATCGCAAATCTTCCCGTTATTAATTAATATTAAACTAATTAATGTTTAATTTAGTTTTAGTTTTGAGTTCTGTTCGATTGGCACGAACGATCATTGAAGTTAATCGGTTAGTTCTTGCAGATGCAGAACTATCCAATGTCGACGAGCACCCAATGGGTACCGAACTTCGTCATGCCGACGCCACTGGCGTCCATGGACGAAGGATACAACATGGCTGCTGCGGGCCACATGGGGCCCTACAAGAACGACGGACAAGCGCCCGGCAGGATCTCGGTTATGATGGCTGCCTCGCCAGACTACATACCGCAGGTGAGTTTCCGAACTTTTCATGAACAAAAAATAAACGTTCATAACTTAGTTTTTGTTCATAAACTGGTTTTGCTCCTAAAAGTTTTGCTCGGTCATGTGCAAAACTTTAAATCGTTGCTACGTACTTTCAAACAGTATTGGTTAGAAAGGTTTTGTCCCTACCGATGGATTTATTAGACGTCAAATTGGCATGACAAAATCTCATTGTGGATAATTTTACTCTATACTACTTCAGCCTATAAATTTTAATAAATAATTCATGGGGCGCAACTACTATCAGAATAGAGCATGGCAGTGTAATTAACTGATTAGAAGCCAAAACCGGTTTTAATTGTAGACAGGACTTTTATCATTGGAAATGATAAAGGGGCTCATAGTGAACGTAAAAAAATTAAATGCAGGTCATGGGGTGGTATAGTGTTTATTTGGGAGGGTTGAAAGCGGGTGCAACATATATTATTGCACTTTCCAGCGAAACTTGAGGTTTTATCCAAAAATGTCCTATACTAATTTTGTAGATCATAAAAAAGTCTACCACAATTATATGGGTCACTTTTTACTATGACCTCAAATTTTCCGATAAAAATACAAATACCAATGTAAAAACGAATTTTCTGTTTTTTTATTTTTCATTGTCGTAACAGTAATTCAATTTTAATCAAATTTTGTGAAAGCGTGCTGATTTAGGTCTTTAAGAAGCATACATTTTTTAATTATACAAAAAACAAGAAGTTTTTGAGATATTTATATATACATATTTAGTTTTTTATCCAAAATCAGTTGTTTTAAAAGAAGAAATTCTGTGGTGAAAAATCACCGTACAGAGTTCTTCTGGTACTCATTTTTCTTGTTTTTACATGTACTTATTAATACAGTAATAAAAATAATAATCCCTCTTTAACAATATGCTCAAAAATTGAAAAAACTCAAAAAGACTGCAACAGTGAATTATTCAGTAATTGTTGATTGTTTGTTTAAATTGTAAGAAAATTGCAAAACTAGTCACACCATCAATTGTACGAAAGAAAAATACAAAAGAAACTGTCTGTCATTTCATTTACTTTAATTTTTATTTAACTGTATTGACGAAATTACAGAAATGGCTCATTTGCAAAATCAATAAAAACTGCTTAGAGGAAACTACCAGTTCCTTTGGACCCTCTTGACCCTTTCTACACTAATGCTATAACCAATAAATTAGAAGAAAAAGCTTCAGATAAGTACGCAAAATAATCAGTTTTTGTCTTAGAATCAAAAAGTATCCAATACAAAAACTGTAGGTCAAGGAAAAATCAAAAGCCTACGTGGTGTTCATCTATCTAACAAAAAGCACAGACAAGTTCATTTTTTAGGCCGGTTTATAATACAAATTTTAAATACATATATTCATGGACACAAGATATTGGATACTTAGTAGTTAATTGATATTTTGTTTGGTAACTTTTGAACTACAACATCGATTTTTATCAGTTGTTCAGCAGATTGTAAAGAACGTCATAAGAATTGTGAAATGTTTTTACAATTTTGACAGTAGCTTTATATAATAATGACAGTTCGTTTAAATAATGACTTTATTTATCAAAGGAACTGTCATCATTAAACGAAAGTACTGTCAAGTCAGTCAAAACCTATGTGGTTGACAGTTATTTGATAGTCAGCCTCACCGCCATTGACAAACACTTTTAAAATATTTGATATGAAATGGAATTTATGAGTCGTAGATAAAACATCGTATTTGAGTCGCACATAACGGATATAAAGCGCTCAGATGTTTACACGCTCGCCTACGGCTCGCGCATGACATTCATGCTCGCGATTGATATCCTTGATTATGTGCTCGTCAAATAATATACTATTATTTGTTCGTTAATACGAAGAACAAAGTAAAATAGCAAAACTACAAAAATTTCTTCTATTATGATACCTAGTTGAAGCAAAACAGCTGGAATACAGTTCTACACTGGCTAATAACCTCTTATTTTACCTTAAAATCTTCCTTCAGCTGTTACGCGGTTGCTTAAAAATTGTAAGAACTCCCAACAGCAAATTTGACCAACGTCTTGCTCGGATTTACACAAAACTTTGAATCCTTGCTATGTACTTTCTTTTGAACGTTATTGGATCGAAATATTTTACTTCAACCAACCGTTTTATTTGTATTAATTGGGACAAAACTACAAAAGTTTTGCTTTATATATATATGATTTGGTTGATAACCTCTTAAAACCTGTAAGAATATCCAGTTTTTAACAAGTTGAGCCAGTTTTGCTCGATCATGGGCAAAACTTGGAGCAAAACTCGGAGCATAACTAAGAGCAAAACTCAAAATAATCTCGTAGACAATTAATTTTTCATGTAATTTTCGTTTTAGCTGACGTCTCAGATGGGAACGGTCCAGATTGGATCGGCGTCATACATCTCGCAGCCGTACCATCCCGCAGCGGCCGCATACTACCCCCACCAGTTCATTTCGATGCCGCTACAGGACTCGGAGCACACCTCGAACGCGGGCAGCCCCGAAGACCCGTACCCACAAGCGGCGTACCAACAACAGCAGCCAAAGTAAACGAACGCGGCCTTCTTATTTCGCGTTTTTCGAGCATCACCTTTACGAGAGAAAGAGAACACCCTGTATACGGAGGAAGGGGAATTATCGACCGAGACATTCCATAATCCGTTTATTAGTAGTTATTATTAATTTCTTTTGTTTTGTTTCTTCGTTTCCGTTTTCCTTTTTTTTTCTTTGTCGTGTAATAATGATTTCTTTTTGGGACCGCCCTCCGTTTATACGATTTAAGCTTCAGACCAAAATACGTGAGTGCGACTATGGAAATGTTAGGGAATGTTGCAAGAGAGAAAACTTAGTGCGTAAGTTTAGTTTAGGTTAGGACTGAGGATTGAAGAGATTTTGGTGGTGTATTTTTAAGCTGAGAAGCTGCTTCTGCGCGATAGGAGACGCGTTTTTTGTAGGTTATGTATAGAGCGAGGTCGCGCGCGCGCGCCCGTGTTCGTTTGTTTTTTTGTTTCTTCGGTAGTGGGCGCGTCGCGTTTCTTAGGTTATAAGGTGTAATAACGCTCTTCCTTACCGGCCGCGGCCGACTGAGACTTTTTTATTTTTGATGATGTATACACATAAAAGAAAACAAACAAGCAAACACGTAAAACAACAGAGAATCGACGCGATATACGTGAAAACTTCCATACAAGAGATTAATTGAACACGCACGGTACGTTTCCGAATGTACAGGTTCGAACGAGCTGCATGCAAAACGATCGGGCAGTATACAGGATGTCCCGGTTCTATCTAAAAACTGCAACGTCCTGTATAATAATTTTCGTTTTAATTCCGGAAGAATAGAAAATGAACAAAAAATTCTTGTAATTTACTACATACTAAACTACTACAGTAATAGATTACTCTAGAGAAAAGAGATGAATTCTTGTACATAGTTACGTCTTTATTTACGTTAGCTGTCTGTTAGAGGGCGTTGTTTAGATATTCGTTTGTTTAACCCGAAAAAATAAAAGACTGAAGAAACGCCATAAACGTAAAATAGCGACACTTATTACACAGTAAAAAGAGTGCATAATACGATAATAACCTATATAGAGGGAGGCGCAAAAAACGTTAAATAAAAGAACACAGACACACAGCTAATCGTCTATTAATTTATTTATTTTTTTTATTATTTATTTAGTGCACAGAAATTATTTACGTTAATATATTCTATCAGATGTTTTTTTTTGCTTCGGTTTCGTCAAACCTAACCTATTTGTTATTTCGTAATTCACTGAAAACAAAAGGAATTTATAAAATACTCGTCCCCCCCAAAATTATTTATTGTTTATTTAATTGAAATTATTTATTGACGCTACATTCCAACCTAAAAAAATAAATATAACCCCGCTTTGCGTTGGTTAAATTGGGTTAAATTCATTCGACCGATAATATAAACAGACGACTCTTTTTTTTTGTACATATACATAACGTATGAGTGACCGGATATTGACGGAAAAATGGTAAATCAAAAAATATTTTTTGTCGGGAATTTTTTTAGCGGCGTCACCACACATTTCAAATGAAAAATACATACACACAATACGCAGATATAAGATGAGAAAATATTGTAGTAGATTAAAAAAAAAAAATAAGTAAAAAAGGTAAATTGTAAAACCACGTTATATAGTTATTATATCGTGCCTTTTCAGCAGTCTCGCCAACAGGGATTAACTGAAAAAATATTTTTAATATATTTTTTTAACTTGATGTTTTCTTACCAAGTGAAAATAAAATGAGAAATGAAAAACTGCGTTGCGCGGAAACAAACCAACGCTCGGGACAACAAGTTCAGAAAACGTTGCACTCGACAGTAGTTTCAATTTTTTAGCGACATACAAGAAAAACTCTGCTACGTCTTTGTTTTTCGAGCCGCAAACGACAATACCTCAAACCATCGCCCCTAAAAGTTTATTCGATTGATTATTTTTTTTGGTTATGTTTATCAGAGTTTATCAAAAATATTGTTTTATTGACAATTCCTTCTTTAATAACTTTATCAATCATTTTATTTATTTAGAGATTACCTATATTTATATAAACGTATGCGATGACGGTATTGTTTACCAAAGAATTTCGAGTTTCGACGCAAGAAATTAGTTAGTGAGGTTATGTTTGTTGGCGATGGTTTGACGTGTTTGTCGCGTATTGATGTATGATTAGGGTCGTTTTTAAAATTTTCCGGGAGAAATGGTCGTTGCGAAAAGTTTAAATCTAGTCTGGTGAACGGATAATTTCGAAAATGACCACCAGATGGCATTCGGAATCATCGTTACTTCTACGTAGACGCTACGAGGTGGGATAAAAACTATTTTTTAGACCGTATTCCTATTATATACACTACACAACATAAAAACAAACACACGAGTAAAGTAAGTAGTAATTTCGAACTTGACGACTTAAAACGTACAATATATTATGCGAATAATATATGTACGATCAAACAGTCACACACGGCGGATTGTAAAATAGTTGACCGGATGTGCGGTCACAAGAAACTTAGCTCGTAAGGTACGTAGGGTTAGGAAAAAGTTAGGTTAGGTAGATTTTCCGTTCGTTTGTTTCTTTTTTTTAGTTTCTAGTGCGATAGCCTCTTAGTTATTATAAGACTATACACTTAAGCAACAAAAAAAAAATGAAAAACGTAGTTTTTAGCGATCTTCCTAGTTCTAGGCGTAAGTGAACATAAAAGTGTTTAAAAAAATAAGAGTGCCGAAGTCGGGCCTAGCTGGCGATTGTCTTCGCTTCGTTGTATTAGATATATATTGCAAGATAGATATATATATATATAGATATATATAGCTCATTCGTTTGTTGTTTATTTTTTGTTATATAATAAAGTTTTATTATTTTTTTTTTGCTGTTGACGCGATGTGAGTCGAATGAGCTTTACCATGAAAGATTTAGATAGATAGTCAGGGGGGAGCGTTGTGTGCTGGGTGCAAGAGAGGTCGCCAGCGTAGCCCGAGACGCGATTGTGAAAAAAAATAAAATAACTTAAAAAAAAATTTAGATATAGATATGTGTTTTTTATTGTTAAAATGGAACAAGAACACGTCGAACTCTTATAATTTCGTTCTATTTTTTTTTGTATTGTAGTCTTTTCTCCACTTGTGTTGGTAATAAATTGTAAATTGTCCTTGAATTGTTGTTACTGCTTCTCACCTTTTTATTGCTCCTCCCTTTTCAGCATCGGTAATATATTGTCCAGTAAAACCAAATCAAAATGACGACATAGTTTATTAACAAATAAATAACAAATTATCAATTGGTACAGGACAAAACAAAAACAAAATTTGAACTTACAAATACTTATTTAGCATACTATTGATAGTGGCCTTATGCTTCTTGAAATACCCATCGGGTGTTTTGGATTCCGATCCAGAATTATTAAAAAGAGTATTTTGCGACGAAGTAGCAGGTTGTACGCTTGGAGCTCTGGACAGGTTAAAACCGACATCACCACGATCGAAGATGAACTTGAAACCATCATCGCTTTTGTCCTGAAGACATTCCTCGAACTTGGCCGAGTTCTTATCGCTCAAGAAACTCTTCCCAAAGTCCGAACTAACTTTCCTCTTCAAACTCTTGCGTTCCCTCTGTATGGTCTTCGGTTTAGCAGCAGGCATTATCACGATACCTTCTTCAGTCTTCCTGATCTTCGCCAAGTACGTCTGCTGCCTAAGCTGATCCACAGAGGGTCTATTCATCAAACTCTTCAAGTTTCTCTCGATAGTTTCAGCGTCTTGGGTACTATCCAGGCATTTCTGCATCTGCTTCTGGAACTCGTCCTCAATTTCTTTCTTGGACAGACGCTTTGGAGGTTTGAAGACATTCAGCATTACCTTTGGCGATGCTCGAACTGGTTGCGTCTTCAAAGGCGTCTTGAATTTGCCACGACGCCTTTTCACCGGTATCACTGGAGCTGAGATAAATAAATCTCCCGTCGAGTCTTTAGCGCTTGTTGAGTGTGTCTTCTCAGCTTCTGGAGACCTGAAGACATCCGAATGATAGGAGGTCTCGAAAATGTTCGAACGATTCTGTTGCGTTTCAGCGTCTTCGAATAAATCAACAGACTTCTTGAAGTTGTCTTCAAAAGGTTGCGCTGTGCAAAAAATATCAGCACTGGAGTTTCTCGATATTTGTGAGAAGTCTCTCTTTGGGAATTTGATTTTTGCTTCATCAGAAGATAACCGTTTAAATTGAAATAGCTCAATGGTGGATTGTCTCGAAAATCTGACCTCTTGGGAAGCCGTGGTCTTTGCTGTTGAAACATCGAAGATATCCTCACTGGATCGTCTGGATAATTGCGACAAACGTTCCTGTTTGATTTTGGGTGTTCCCATCGAAGGACGTTTTATCCCTTCATCTCTCCCATTCTGATTTTCGTCTTCTTCTATTTGATCACTTCCCACTTGCTCAATACCCTCCATAGGTGTCAGTTTTTGATCAACACTTTCAGATTCCATTTCATCTTCTTTTCTTTTTCCACTGCGTCCATCTGGTGCCCTGGAGACTTGTCCAGACTTTGGTCTAGAAGTCGCCTTCGATTGCCCAGATGGTAGCGTCCCAGAAAGATTCTTCTCCCATGAAAACTTAGCCGCATCTTTATGAAGTTCGTCTGCTGTTCTTTTGTCCACTCCCAGCGAAGAAGTTTGCTCTAATTGAACAATTGATGTCGGGTTTTGGTGAGTAAACTTTGACCCACTATCCACAAACCCACCTTCTTTTTTTCGGCCACTGTGAGGTCTTCTCAAAAACTGCGTGAAATGTCGTTTGGCTTCTGGTGGCTTTGAGACTAGAGGAGTTCGGGACTTAATATCTTCTTTGGATTCACCAGGTGGTATGTTCCCAGAAAACTCCACTGAAGATGTTTGGTGCAGCTTCTGTATCGGTGATGGGTTTAGGATACCATGGTCAAAAGATTTCTTCCGCCTTATGCCAAGTGTTCTCTTCAGAGGAAGGTTGCCTCCTTCCATAGGAAGTTTGTCTCCTTCCATAGGAAGTGATTTTCTTTCTTTGCCATGTTCCACTGATGATGCTTGGTCCGTCTTGTCCGGTAAAGATTGATTCATCTCTTCGTCTCTTGGATCACCAGAGATTTTTCCTCCAGAAACCAGATTTTGACCAAACAAGTTCAAGGAAACTTCGGACCCACTTTCGGAAGGCTTCTCATCCTTTCTCCGACGGCCATCCACAGACGGATTAAAGTTAAGAGTTCTTTTCTTCAAAGGGCATCTGAACTTGCGAGCACTCGAACCTGACGACGATGACGTTCCAGCTTTTGAAGAAGCCCTCTTACGTCTTTTAGTTTTCAATTTTGGTCGACCAGTTTTCTTCAGGGACATCGTAAATTCTCCACTATGGAGCTCTTCTTCATTCCGTCGAGGACCTACAACTTCTTCGAGAGGTGCCTTCGTTCGAGTATTCGTTTTCGGAGGTTGGTGTATCTGGATGTCAACCAAGCGATTATCCCTATCAAAGATATGGACGCTGTGCACCAAGATATGCTTTTTGCCGCACTGGTTTGCTTGAGATGCAGCATCGGAAGAGTCTAGATTTTCTTGTGTATTCTGAGGAGGTGATTCAATACGAATAGGGGGGAAATTGCTTGGGATCTCTTGGTGAATGGGTTTTGGTGGTGTTGTACCAGAAGCACTGGAAGCGTCAAACTCTTCTGGCTTATGTTGGTCAATACTTTGCTGAATTGCTTCTGGGCTATGAGATATATCCTCGACATCTCGAGGTTTTGGTAAGTCCCAGTCGTCTTCTGCTGTTGCGAAGTATTCGCTACAGGTTTCTAACTCGTCTAACGCTGATGCAATATCAGTCACCTCAAGATTACGAGCAGCGGATAAGATGCTGCAATGTATGGCATTCTCCATTGGCAATCCGGAAAAAGTGATATCGGATGGGTTTGGTGAAGCAGGTCTTTTAAAATGTTGTTCTTCCTCCAGATATGCACCACTGGCTACCTCTGGGTCAGGAGATCTGTTGTGCTTGATCATGTCGTTGAACATCAGGGATACTTGTGCTGATAGTTGGCTATCCTGCGAGTAGACGACTTCCGGATAGATCATCGAGTTCTGGGATGAAACTTTGGACCTATTCTCTTTATGTTCAATGGGAGATAGGGGATTATTCGCGAGATCTCCGACATTGCTCCCATCTTGAGTTTGAGATATCTGGACGGCGTATCCCAAGGACTTTAGCTCGTCCATGTATTGAACTAGTATTTCGTTCAAATTCGTCAAGTTTAATTCGCCTTTCAGCTTTAATATTTTCAGGTCCGCTTCCAAGTCGTACTTCAGTTTCACGGCTATTGGCAGCTGGACAGTACCTGTGGACTAGATATTTTAAAATGAAGATTGGAGATTCTATGGATGCGAACTTGGCTTACCAAGGTACCGTCTTGGATTCTTCCAAACATATATTTCGCGTCGCCGACAATAGAAGAGCTCCACGACGTTTCGGCAGCGAATAAGCCGTACCGCTTCGTCGTGGTGACGCCTGGGAGGAGAGCGTAGGTGAATTTCAATTTTCTGGCATCGCCAACACCAGATTCTATGGTCTCCATCTGCCAACTGTCACAAAAGAGTATGATAGTTACAGCATCTTCAAGAAAAGGCTTGACTTTTGAAATAGTCGATGTTTTGGACTGTTTTCAACATCTCAACTTACTTCTTGATATTCGCATAGATGTCGGCCATCTTCGTGGCGAAGATATAGTGCGTGGCCATGAAGATGTAAGCGTTACTCTTGGCCAGATCCTCGCAGAGCGCGATGGCCAACGCCGTGCCTTCTCCGACAGCTGTCGACCTGCACAGTTCGTCAATGATGATCAGGGTATTCTCCGTGATGACGGTCCTAAAGTATTGGACCTCCTTCACTTCGAGGACGAAACTGGAGGCGCCGCACTCTAAGTTATCGTCAAAATGGACCCTGGCCAAGATCCTATCGCACACTCTGAAGACAGCTTTTGTGGCCGGTACGTAACTACCGACCTGAGCCATGACTTGCAGGAGGAGTTGCTGCCTGATGAATACTGACTTCCCAGAGCTGTTCGGACCGGTTATTATGTGCAGATTATGGTCCTTGGATACACACTATAAGAAGAAAGATTTGGAATCTAGACTAAGGAAGAAATAAAGAAGAAGGAAGAAGAAGGAAGACGGAAGAAGGAACAGGAAGAAAGAAGAAGGAAGATGGAAGAAGGAAGAGGAAGAAAAAAGAAGGAAGACGGAAGAAGGAAGACGGAAGACGGAAGAAGGAAGAAGGAAGAGGAAGACAAAAGAAGGAAGACGGACGAAGGAAGAGGAAGAAAGAAGAAGGAAGACGGAAGAAGCAAGAAGGAAGAAGGAAGAGGAAGAAAGAAGAAGGATGAAGAAGGAAGACGGAAGAAGGAAGACGGAAGAAGGAAGACGGAAGAAGGAAGAGGAAGAAAGAAGAAGGAAGACGGAAGAAGGAAGAGGAACAAAACAGAAGGAAGACGGAAGAAGGAAGAGGAAGAAAGAAGAAGGAAGACGGAAGAAGGAAGAAGAAGGAAGAAGGAAGAGGAAGAAGGAAAAAGAAGGAAGAAGGATGAAGAAGGAAGACGGAAGAAGGCAGAAAGAAGACGGAAGAAGGAAGAAGGAAGAAGGAAGAAGGAAGAAGAAGGAAGACGGAAGAAGGAAGAAGGAAGAGGAAGAAAGAAGAAGGAAGACGGAAGACGGAAGAAGGAAGAAGGAAGAGGAAGAAAAAAGAAGGAAGACGGAAGAAGGAAGAGGAAGAAAAAAGAAGGAAGACGGAAGAAGGAAGAGGAAGAGGAAGAAAGAAGAAGGAAGAAGGAAGAGGAAGAAGGAAGACGGAAGAAGGAAGAAGAAGGAAGAAGGAAGAGGAAGAAAGAAGAAGGAAGACGGAAGAAGGAAGAAGAAGGAAGACGGAAGAAGGAAGGGGAAGAAAAAAGAAGGAAGACGGAAGAAGGAAGACGGAAGAAGGAAGAAGGAAGAGGAAGAAAGAAGAAGGAAGACGGAAGAAGGAAGAAGGAAGAAGAAGGACGACGGAAGAAGGAAGAAGGAAAAAGAAGGAAGAAGGATGAAGAAGGAAGACGGAAGACGGAAGAAGGAAGAAAGAAGACGGAAGAAGGAAGCGGAAGAAGGAAGAAGGATGAAGAAGGAAGACGGAAGAAGGAAGAAAGAAGACGGAAGAAGGAAGATGGAAGATGGAATACGGAAGACGGAAGAAGGAAGAAAGTTGTTAACAACTTACAATTGAATTTGGGGTTGGTGGAGCCCTGCAGAGGAAGTCTAACAACGGATGCCTGGCGTCAGTTAACTCCATGAAGTCGTTGAATTCCGGCTTCACGTAGTTCAAGTTGTTGCTGGCCTGAGCTAAGGATTGAAGCATATCCAGTTTGGCTATATCTTCGCAGAGTTTAAAGAACAATCCCATAAATGCTCGCAGCTCCAAAAGCAATTGATGGATCATGCTGCAAAAGAAATAATATCAAGAACATTTTAGGAAAATAATTTAGATATAAGAGATACGAGACATACATATTACTCATCTTCAAAATCTCAACGAGGAGATTCTCAATCCTGACGGTCAAGTTCAAGATCTCGTCAGTCTTCATGGTCACGCTCGAAGGCAATCGATCGACCTGAATGAACTCAGGAGGTAGCTCGGACTTCTTGAAACTCCTCTTGGTCTGCTTGTTGAGAGTCATAACGATATGGTAGCCCTTCTTATTGGTGTTGGCCAGCGTCAGCAGCATATTGTACTTCTCCCCCAAAGTCTTAACATACTCCCGCATGTCATCGATACGTTCAGTATAAGCCTTCCTCACAATATCGAGCAGACCATTGATCCCAGGCTTGATGGCAAAACACCTCTGGTGAATACCTTGCTCGCCCTTAGCAGGCCTGGCATCAGGATGGATCATCATCTTTATCAATCGTCTCATGACTTCGAAATCCTTATGCGATAGAGTTTGGATGATTTCTTGGAAGAAGGGCTCTGGTGTCTCGACCAGGATCTCCTTAAGAGGCTGAATCAAATCCAAGACAGCTTTTAAGGTCAAGACATAGTTTAATTGCCGAGCTGAGCCATTCTCGTGGTTATCTGCTGAAACGGCCACTAAAGTCAAGAGTTGGTCGATGTTTTTCAAGTTTGATAGAGTGGTTTGAAGATTGGCCATCAACTGCGGGTTTCTTCTTAGCGTGGTGACGCACTCCAGGCGGCTTTCGATGTCTGGGACTGAACAGGGTGGTTGTAAGATGGTTGCTCTTAACGTTCTAGCACCTATCCTCGTCTGGCAGAAGTTCAGAATGCCGAAGAGGCTTGAGTATCTGTTGTTGGTGGCTAGAGGGTTGACGCTCGCCACCAGCTCAAGTTTATCAGCAGTTGTCACGTCTGGAAAATTAGTGGACTTGGAGGAGGGAATTATGGGAATTGCCGGTTTCTTGGGGGAAAATAGTTGAAGGATTAAAACTAACCTATGATAGCGCATCCTTCAGATTCTTGGTATTCAACTTTCAAGGAGTTGTTCGTGTAGACTATGTGAAGCATGGATTCAGTGTAGTTCATCAGAGCTGCCACCGCCGTTAAAGAATAGTATCTAAAAGAGAAAGGGTGTTGTATGCGGTTACTGTAATGGAAGTGTTAACAGAGCAAAACAATTTAAACATTACTTGTGCTGAAGTGGTATAACAATTGAATTCCATTCCGGTGCACAGAGTTGTTTTATGTATTGGTAACCAGTAATCCTGTCAAAAGTTGATCTAGCAACTGCTGTGATGGTGCAATCTTTAAACTGCTCCTTGATCTTCTCCAGAAGTCGTTTGGCGGCAGAATTGCTCACAAACGTCAGTGGGACCAAAATCTTCCCACAAATATTAACAAACAACATCTCAAAACTTCAAAAACTCACCTCATCCGGGTTCAAAATGTTGATCTTGGTCAACGTGTTGACGTAACTGGAAGAGTCAGATATCTGACATAGGATCAAGTGAGGCTTCGACACGTCAATGGCTGCGATGCCGATCTCGCATGTGGCTTCACCTCTCCCTTCAGATATAGCTAAATAATCCGAGAATAATGACCGAAATAATGAAAATAAAGCACAAAATTATAGATTTCAGCATACCCAAGATTATTCTGGTGTCTGATTCTAACGTGGAATGAGTTCTTGATGAATCGGTCGTTTTGTGTAAAGTCGAGGAATTTCTAGTGGAGCGATCAGCCCATTTTAAACTCGAAGATGAAGTTGATGAAGTATTGGCCACTGATTTCTTACGTGAAACTTTATTCAATGGTCGTTGGACATTCACAACTGTAATCGTGCATCTAATTAGTATCTGTCTAATCATCGGTGGTCCCGGTAACCAGTCAAACAGTTTAGCTTGAGACGTTTCACGTATGTCTACTGCGTATATTGATTCAAATAATCCACCCTGTGGAGGTCGCCAGGCAACATTGATGAACATTGATGAAAAGCGCAAACCCAACCCAACCCCAAACCCAATTTTAACCTATGTTTATAGGTTAGGTAATTTTCGCATTAATAAATTTATTACACTTACCGTTATTTGTTCTTCCGCGAATGCTCCTAGCCCTTCCCGTCGGTTTAGCAAATAAGAAATTGTTGAAATTCATTATTTTTCGGTTAAAATCAATACAAACTCAAAAAGTTTGGTTATAGTTAAAACTGACAGCTACCGCGACTGCGAATTAAATTTTGGCTACCTGATAATCAATTCTAACTTCATTGGCGCGTGCTATCATTTTGAACAATTCTCAGTAATAATATAACAAGAGAGTGAGAATAAATTGAAAATAATTTTGACAGATTGTTTGAAAACTCGAGCCCTGCGGGCTCTCGTGACTATTGCCAAATCGCAACAAGTTTGAACAAAATCTGTCAAATTATTTTCTAATTTATGGAACTCTCGAGTTATATTTGACTAGATTATTTTTTGATTCACAAATTTTTACAATAAAAAAGATCAATAAAACTATCATAAAATTATTGAAAAATTTCATTTAATTAATTATTACTTACAATATATGAAAATATCGTTGACACATTGTGAATATATTAAAAGTATCTGACAGTTGCTAGGCAAATAAAAGCTACAGTGATTATTCCCGAGAATAATCACAAGAGATTTATTCCCACTATAATAATGACATAATTGGTTGAAACTTACCCTTGTGACAAAGAAGCATTTCATTGGTTTTAAGAAACGTCAAAAAATAATCAACAAAAATAATTGTTTTAAATCCAACATAACCCCAATAGACCTAATATATAACACGAATTAATATTTTTTATTTCATAACGTAAGCTACTGACCAAGCCAGGTTTAACCCAGGCCAAACCCAATACTGTCAATTTTATAGGTTAGGCAATTCTGGATTATCAGTTAACTAGTAAGCAAACGCAGTAATAAATTGCGAGTCATCACTAGATATGAACAATTTACAAATAGAAACGTCTTTTTAAACATTAGTTATTGCAAAACATCAAAAATCCACAATAAAAAGCCTGATACAGTAACCCTATAGTAAGCAATTAATATTTCGAAAAATAGTGTGATAATTTACAACACTTACCGTTATTTGTTCTTCCGCGAACGCTCCTAGCCCTTCCCGTCGGTTTCGCAAATAATAAATTGTTCAAATTCATTATTTTTCGGTTAAAAATCGACGAAAGCACGAAGTTAGGTTATACTTAAAACTAACTGACAGCTACCGCGACTGCTAATTAAATGTTGGCTACCGGATAATCAATTCTAACTTCATTGACGCGCGCTATCAACAATTCTTAACTTTAGGTAGCGTAAAAGAAATAAACCACCCAAAATTTCAGTTTATTCCATCCGCAACATGACTAATACAATATAATCTTAACAATAAGACATACACATTAAAATATATCAGTTAATCCTTTAGCCAATTCGGATTTCGGTAATAAATTCGAATAGGGTATGCAAGTTTTTGACAGATGTAACCTAACAGGAACCTGCAAACGTATATAATTTAAAACTACAAGATATAGTTTATAAATATAGTAATACCTCAGCTAGTCTGTTATAACTAATAATGTGATGGCCAAAGAACAAAACTCTCTTGAATTTTTTCGTTTGTATCGAATCGTATACTTTTTCCAAGTATAACGATAGTGGCTCCCCCTCGTAGTTAGCGTTTAAATTTTGAGTTTTAAGGTACTCTTCGGCTTTTTGGCAGGAGGTGACGTATTGATCCACCGTTAGGTTGGTACTGGAAGTACGATGCCCAACGAAAATTTCGCTGCTCTTTTTTGACAGGTCGATGAAATTGTCGATCGACTCAAGGGATCTTTTCCGTAATATTTCCCTGTAAACTAAAACACAGAATATAGGGTTTAGTTAATATATGGAGTTAATATAGGTACAGTTTGCATTGAAATTACATCTTTGGATTTTGACGGCTGCCGTTTTGCGCTTGGTTTTGTATCTTATCCACCATCTTTGTATTTTTCTCGCAGCAATGGACCTTTGCACGAATTTCAACATTTCGAAATAATATAATGTGTTTTCGTTGATGTATATAAACTTTTTTCCGATATGGATGGAGTCTTTTATAACCTATAATTCAAGAATTAGTTTTTTTTAGTGTTTTGTTTTTGCTTTTGTTGTGTTACGTATTGTAGGCAATTGAATAGGTTGCAGGTGAATGTTTTTATGAAATCTTCGAATGGGTATTTGATTTGGTACCCCTGGAAGTCTAATTTGAGGATATCTAGGACCCCATTTGCTTTCATCTGTTGGGTTAAATATGGTTCATCCACGAAACCGCTGACTTGGAAATTGTTAGGTTTTAAACATTTTATGTAATGCACGTCAGCCTCATTCAAAGTCTCCATTAGATTATCCAACGATTTCTATTACAAAACAATGTTTATCAAACACAAGGTGTTTCGTTTTTTCAAACAATTACCAACCTTAAACTTTCCTAATAATGTTTTTTTAGTCAACTCCTCAGTTTGTAGTATACACTCCAAAAAAGGAAACTTGCAATCCTTTAGGAAGCTTATCATCTCATCTGGTATCTGAAATTGATAATTCACTTAAATAAGGACTGAAAACTATTAAATACACTACTCAAAAAAAATTAGGGGAACCTTTTTTTCAGGTTATGAAATGGCCGTCCTGACCTGAATCCTATTGAACACGTGTGGGATCAGCTTGACCGATGTGTTCGCAAGCGCCCTAATCCACCAGTAACCATACAGGAACTGACACAACTATGACAGTCGTTTCCAGTTTCCTTTGCGTTAATAATTTACATTTTTAAGTGTAAATTAGAAGTATCTAACAGTTGTAACACTGTTTTTGTAATTTTCTTTAGTTAAATAAATACCATTGAAGTAAACTAATGCCACGAACTATTATTTAAAAAGTGACAGGTTACGAAACACGTGTTCCCCTATTTTTTTTTGGGCTATGTATTTTTGTGATATAACCTTGTCTCTATTCTTGTACAACATTGTTTTAGTGCTGTACGCAACATTACCAGCAAAATGCTTGATGACGAACGTTGTGGAGAAATTGTTGCAAGGGTTCTCGAAATATTTTGATTCGCCAAAATTCTCCGCTAAACGTATGTTGACGAAGACATCAGTGTTGAAACGCTTCATGGTGCACTCCTTGAAAATGGGTAATTGTAAAATTATCAAACAATATAAGCCGACAAAGCACTATTTTCAGCAAATAATAGAACTAGTGCTCACAAGCAAGTATATTTATATGAATGTATTCCCTATATAGGTAAGAGATGTTATTTTACTGAATAAAATCATTTTACCTCGTTTAAAATTCCAAATATTGAAATAGGACCATCTAACAAATCTATTCTTGCAGCATACACTGTGGTATCAAACTCTTCCAGTTGTAACCCTTCTGCCACGAGGTCTTCCTTCTGTTTGACTAAATAATCGTTAACAAAGTATTGCTGCAATCTTTCATTGGCGTAGTTGATACACAATTGCTCAAAGGTGTTATTATCAAACGTTTCAAACCCATAAATGTCCAAGATCCCTGTAAAGGCATCAATTTCTCAAATGGGTTTGAAAATTATATGCAATTCAGTTACCCAACAGTTTAAAGTTTCCATTTATGTATATTTGCTCGTTGATGCTGTCAATTAACCATAAGAAGAGGTTGTTGTATAAAAATCTCATCAAACAGTTGCGTCTGTCGACGCATTCTTCCTTATTGGAGCAAGCTGACGTGTAAATCGTATCTCTTTTGTTGCCCTGTGACTTTGCCATGAAAGTTTTCGTCACCAATAGTTGCAGCAAGGCATCGTACTCAACTTTGAGTAACTTTGCGGCATTTCCCAGGAACCTTTGCGAATCTTTCGTGACGTAACATTGGTCTTCTTTTAAGGCGAAACTTACGTTGCCCAAGTTCAAAATGACAGCTAGAACGATCTGGATCTCGCTCAGTTCTGAAATGTTCAACATCTTCAGAGCTTTGACGGTTTCAGTATACGTCGATCTGATGATATTTTCAGGTGGTGGTGCTATTTTGTAACTTATGTTGGTGTCCAGGTATAGGTTGGCCAGAGTATCGGAATCCACGCTGTCCAAGATCTGAACATGGAGAGTTAGTTATCTTTGTGAGAAAAAACTAGGAAATTATTTTGGGGTAAACCTGTCTGAAAATATGGAAGTTTCCTTCGTGAGTGTTAGGTCCTGTGACACGAGATTTTTCCAGGAGGAAGGTCCGTATGAAGGCACCAACAATCTGCCCGTTACTCCACTGTAATTGCAGCAGTTTTCCGAATCTTGAGCTGTTATTGTTGTTCTGATTTGGGGCATTTCCTAAAAACAGATCCCAGTGAATAGGATTTTAGTCTTGGAAACTGTGTTTATTTGAAAATCATTATAAATGTTTAGTGTGAAATATTATCAAAACATGCCCAATAATAATAAGAACTAAACATAATACAAATAAATTGAATAAATGATGAACGAGCAAGTAAATACACCTGAATCTCTTACTGTGTTTTCTAGAATTATTCTAAGACTAACAAAAGTTCTTCTTAAGTTGTCTCGTAGTGAATCTTCTTTGTCTTAAAAAAACTCTAGAACGTAATCAAAGAGTTTGTCAAATTCAAAGCTGGGTAAAGTTAATCAGAAAGTTAACTTAGTTATTCCTTAAACCGTTAACGAAAACATAAACTTCGTTAGCTGCTAGTCCGTTAATTTGTTGCAAATGTAACGGAAGTTAACGTTAACCGTTAATCGTTAACTTTTCACATATAAAAATATAGGTTATGTTCAGTGCCAATCTGTCGTGAGTATGCAACCCAAATAACTGCTGACATTTCGGTTGCATAAGTTAAAATTTACATTTCTGAGTTCGAAATGGCAAATTATTATCTAACAGTAGCATTATTCATTAAAAAATTACTTCCTATTGTTTAAACAATAAATAATTATTCATTTGAAACTTTTTTCTGAAAAGTTTTAAAAAAACTTGTCTACTTTTATTGGAATTGGAAACAATTTGGGGAGTCGTTGCTTTCTACTAAAAAATAACCACCCTAGTGTCCTGAAGGGAAAGATCTAACTCTACCATACCATAACATCTTTTCTCCATCTAGTATAAAGGATTTTTACACAATGATCTTTCTGAAGTTTCTAGGATATTGGGTTCAGCTTTACTCAAAAAATGTCTTACGCAAGACCATAAAAAAGTTGTACAAACCAAATGCTGTTAGAAGCGGTACTGAATACCATGTCTGCCATAAGATTGTTCCGGAGTTGTTGACATTCTGTTGGAGGCTAGCTATGGTTTTCATGGCCAAACATGCTGAATACGTCTTTCCCGAACCACTTTCACCAGATATCACCAAGGCTTGATTCTGCTTTCCAATATTCCTTTCCAGTTTGAACCAAGCTTTAGAAACAACGGAATCCACACTAGGAGTAGACGTTTTCGAACATCTTATTGGCGTTATGTCTTCATACGGATGTATAGAAAGCAACGTTTGGCCAGCCCACGTATAGAATTCCTTGTTTAGATATCGATGTTTCATATAAGCAATCACTGAAACGTTTATACAACTCAACCAAATGTTAAAACACCATCTTTTTACTCGTACCATGGTCTTCATCTTTTATATCAAGGTCGACTATGTTGTTTCTGGAAAGCAGATTAAAATGGCTTGCGTCTCTGATTGATGTAAGAGATTGATTGTACACAGTCTGAAATATAGAAGACATAAGCCTATTTGTTAGAGTATTTTAGATCTAACTTTAATAATATACTTCCCAGTCGGCATTGCTGGAACTGCTTTTTGAGTATATTGGTGTTCCAGACAATAATTCCTCGAGTTTCCTGTTTGAGTGGTGTGACATGATAGTTCCATAGAACTACGTCAAAATATTGGCGTTATGCACTATTTTGAACACGAATGGTAGGTACGAACCAAACCATGGTGATGTTGCTTATTGTTTGTTGTTACTTGTTCAGAATCTATATTTTATTATGAATGTATAACAAAATAACAGTTAAACAGTTAATAACAGTTCTAGGCAAATCAAATTTGATATACTTCGAATATACTTTCAAACAAATGCATTTTTATCCACAAAGAAGTATTTCTTTGCCTCTACTACTGATACACTGAAATAAGTTGGGGATTTGAACTTGCACGCTAGTGTATTTTGTTTTAGGATGGATTCGAGGTTGGTATTTGGATTAGCGTCTGAAATTAGAGCGCAAGCGTCTGGGGCTTTGGCGCGAGAATTTTTAGGTGTTGAAGAAAACACATAATCATTCATTCTCTTTGGTATCGGGTTTTGAAAGAAGCGGTCGTGTGTCGACCGTCGCCGTGCCAAATGGGGCAGAGCCCTATGAGGCCAAGTTATAGAAATTGTGGTGTCTTGTGTTTTCTCGTTCTCAACCATTTTAACGCGTAAGTTGTTTATAGAGTTTATTGATTTATATTGTGACCCTCTCTGCCAAAAGAATATTATCATTGTTTAGAATCAACGTTCATCGCTTTTTGTAAGCAGTTCCGCATTTGTTCATGATTATTTGTTTAATAGACTTTAAGTGTTGTTTTGGATTCGCGTTTTTATTGTAGAATAATTTAAATCAGTCTTTTTGTGGAGAAGCATTTTGGCTTCTAATTAGTCATGATAATAATTAGTAAGCGTTCATTCTCCAACAAAGTCTTAGAGAAAGAACTCACAGAGTTTAAGCCTCCGAAAGAGATAGATAATTAGTTCACGCTACACCGTAAGTGAAAGTAGAGTATTTTGAAAATGGCGGGTAAGCGTCCCTTCTGTAGAGTCAGTAAGTAATTTTTTTATTAATTAACAGCACCCTTACAGGTACTTGTGTATAACACCTAGTCTGATGACTATCTAGCTATACTAATCTAACCTAAATTGCTACGTATAAAAGGTGTTCTATATTAAGTGTTCCTCCCCCATTGGTGTAACTTAAATTTAATTTGGATGCTGACGCTTTAAACTTCACACACTGCACGTTGCTCTGCTTTGTTCACCTATCGGCTTTCACACACATAACACTGTGCTCTGCGTTTTTAACATCACTTCACCAACTCAAAAGGTTTGGTTCTTTTGAGGCTTCGCACACTGTCACAATTGTCAAGAAGCTGGATTGCCTCGACATTCTGGAGAAGTCTGTTCTGATGATTCTCTGCAAACTTTCCAATTTCGTTCGTTACTAATTCCATCTCAAGATCCCTGTGGAGATTTCTGTTTCTTATATACCGCGGTGCACCGACGATGTTTCTTAGACCCTTATTTTGGAAGCGTTGAATGATGGTGATATTGCTTGGCTTAGTGCAGCCCCACAGTTGGATACCATAGGTCCACACAGGTTTAAGTATCTGCTTGTAAAGTAGGAGTTTATTATATGTCGACAAAGACGACTTCCTACCAATAAGCCAGTACATTTTTTTGTGTCTTATGCCCAATTCTTCTCGTTTCTTTTTAAGTTGTGCTTTCCAGCGGAGCTTGGTGTCTAGTGTCATACCGAGGTATTTTCGTTCAAGTAGCCACCGTTGCATCCAATCACTAATATCGTTGACAGCATTCTGCAGTTTTAGTGTTGATTCTTCAAAATTTGTATCTACTGCCATGATAGCAGTGTCATCAACAAACGTGGCAACGGTAACACCATCTGGTTGCGGAATATCATGTGTATATAGAAGGTAAAGAATTGGGCCAAGTACACTACCTTGTGGTACTCCAGCTTTAATACATTTGAGGGTTGAGTACTCATTATCTTGGTTTATGCGGAAGTATCTGTCAGAAAGATATGATCCTAATAGTTTGCTATACTCGAAGGGTAGTAGCCGATCCAGCTTATAGAGTAGACCTTCGTGCCAAACTTTGTCGAAGGCTTTTGCCACATCCAGGAATATGGAGGAGCATCCTTTTTTTCTTCTAATGTTCTTTCTATTATCATTGTTATTCTGTGCACCTGATCAATTGTGGAATGTTTGTTTCTGAATCCAAACTGATGACTGGGTATGATGTTTCTTTCATCTAAGATTGGCTTCAGTCGTTTTGCAAGTAGCTTTTCAAACAGTTTTGACACTGTGGGCAGTAAGGAAATTGGCCTGTAGGATGCTTCATTCGGTGGTTTTCCTAGCTTGGGAATCATCACTACCTCCGCAGTTTTCCAAACAGATGGCACATATTTAAGCCTAAATGCTGCGTTGCAGAGGTTAGTTATCTTAACCATGGCTTTTTTAGTCAGTGAGTAATAATAATAAAGAAGGGACGCGCCCCTATTACAACACCAGATTTCTTTGAGTCAGTTCATGTTTATTTGAATGATGATTTACATTAAACAAAATCTGTGTAGGCTCTAATCAAAAAATGACACTTACGAAGTCCGTCAACGAACGTGTCTGACGTTACGTGTCTCGGAACGTCACAAGGCCATAAGATAGTTCCACCAAGAATGCGTCAACTTCTTTGAGATATTACCGAAATTTTCAAAATGGCGTGCAGATGTATGTATTACCGTTAAAAAATAAATTAACATAGACATACATATACTACGAATACCTATCATTTTTAGGTTCGTGCCAGCAAAGATTCGTCATCTCTTTTATGTGTCTTGCCGGCGTTCTCGTCGCGTACGCACAACGTGTCTGTCTGAGCATAGCAATCACCAGAATGGTAGAGGCCGAAGTGCGTGTCAACATGAACGAATGCGACTTCTCGAACCCGAACGAAACCTTAGGAGATGCGGTTTGTTTTTGTGCTTTTTGAGTATACACAGAGAGAAAAGATTTCTTGTTTCAAAGAAATGTATTGGTTTGAATTTATTCTTTTGGGTCAAAACATATTTCTTTGACGCCAACAATATTTACTTCATTGAATACTCTAGTTTATTTGCTTGCAGAGATTAATTTATTTGAAATATTTATTTAAGTGGAATAAATATTTATGGATACAAACAAAAATTACTTTCCTTTAAAGTAATATTTTAGTTTTGATTTTAAAAAAACGGTTCTTTACACCAATGAAATATAATTTTGATTCTAACATATAAATTTGTATATAAGGAGAGATTTATTTCGCTTAAAGTAATATTTTGTCTTTGGCTTAAAAATAGGTTTACTTCCGCCAAAGAAATCATATTTTGATTAAAATAAATATATTTGTACACAAGAAGATATTCATTTCCTTCAAAGTAATATTTTTGTTTTGGCTTTAAAATAGGTTTACTTCCACCAAAGAAATCATTATTTGATTCAAATAAATATATTTTTGTCATCCAACTGTATTGTTAGATGGCGCTGTAAACTCTCTCCTCGTACTTCGTACATATCGAGAGTATAAAGCCGCGTGATCGACAGTATAGAACTTATGGAGTACAGTGCCTGCAGGTTCAAGTTGCGATTACAAATCAGAGTACACTTTACTAATTTAACCTTGACTATATGTTGGGTTGGGAAGACCAAGCACTGGTCGAGGATGTGCGACATCCCAAAAAGAAGGTGACACATGGCGAGTCTTCCGAAAAATTCTTGTCTATTAATTCCTTCAACAAATTAATAATTTTAAGCATTTTAACACGACCATCAATTTTGTTAATTTAAAAAAATGTAATTCTTTCACTCAACACAATCATAATTATTTGAAGTAAATAAATCTCATTTCTTATAATACACAAATTGCAAACTTTTTAACTGGAAACATAAGTTGTTTGACGCAAATCAATGTTCTTTCTACCAAACAAATATTTCAAATAAATGCGTTTTTATCCGCAAATAAATATTTCTTTGCCTCTATTGAAACAACAAATTTATTTGAGTCAATGCATATTTATTTGAATCAAACAAAAATTTCTCTCTGTGTACGTTTCGAGCGAACACACATACAAATACGGAGTTGGATTTAACACCGAGTTAACACCTTACTTACGACATACACAAACAAAAACAGTTGGACAAATTTTAGTAATGAACAAAAGTATAGAACAGTGTCATCTTTAGACACTACCAGGAAGAGGTAAATCAAAATGGTGGGCCTAGTTCTAATCTATCTCCCATGAATTTAAAATTGAATGTTGACCAAAAGTAAATTAAAAGGTGCGTCCAATGTTTCTGGACTGTATCATGAAGCAATAACCAATAACTGCTTTGATGACTCTCCTTCCATATTTGTTTTAACTTTCGGCCATGATGACTTTTTGAACAATGCACGACTATAGGCAAAACTGGGAGAGCTGAAGATTACTCATAGATTTCAGCTGTTATTTTAGACATACGTTACAGAATATTTCTAAATATTGACGCGTGTTAAAACGAAATAGCATACTTTTCATACGTCTGCTGTACAATTTAAATGGGCAAGACAAAAAAGTACGTCTGTTCTTAGAACCATAAGAACGAATGACAGCGGTAGCAACCTAACCTCCAATTCGAGCGCGAACGTGTGATGTGAACAAGATGTTTTCGTTGGTATGTTTTCACTTTGCTTCTGTTAAACATGCTAATGATGGATATATAAATTAGATAGGACAATTATCACAATTAAATGACAGTATTTTTAATAATTAAATATTAATCTTGAACGAACTACCTAGTAGGCAACTTAATATACACAGCTAATAACCAATTCACGCGGTACGTTCATATCTTGGTTCATACGATTTTAAGCGATGAATCACCTTCAGCTCTCCCTGTTTTGCCTATAGGCGTGCTTTTCACACGGTTTTTGGCCGTGACAGCCGTGACTGCCGGTTGGGGTCCAAAATCAATCTTTTATAAGCTATAAATTAACTAGGTAATTAATAAATTGCCGTAGTAAGTATATCAAATTGAACTTTAGAGTAGTCTTGTCTATGAGCCCCAAACAGTGGAGCCATTTTTGCAGTTAAACTCATGTTTTTTGCTATAAAGGAAAATAAATATATCTAATACTGTACGAGACTAATGGGAAACCCTTGACCAAGTTAGAAGAGAAAAACTGTTCAAAAACTTTTTCTTTTGTGAATATTATTTTAGAACGCATTCAGAATAATTGTATTTTTTTGATGATATGGAATGGGAATCTTCGGTAATAATGTTAGAAAAAGAAATAGGAAATTACATTTTATTAAAATTAACATCACAAACAAAAAACTATAATTGCACCACAAATTTAATAAGTACATATTCAGAAGACAAATGTATATTTTGATGATGGCGTATTTAGGAATGAACTAGCGCAATTTTTGAAATATTTGAAATATAAATAATATTTATTTGTTAGGATCATCTTTATTTATTAAGATATTATATTTTATTTGCTACGAATTTTGAATTTCTATTTTTTACGTTTTTTACTTTATCATACGCAGTATGTAAAGTATTGTAATCGTGCCGAAAAAAAAATTGTGATTTTAGCGGAAATAGGTCTTTATAGGTCCCCTGAGCATTTTTGACCAAGGTACAAAAAAATGTCTGTGTGTGTGTGTATGTGTGTGTGTGTGTGTGTGTGTGTGTGTGTGTGTGTGTGTACCCAATTTTTGTTAATTCATTTCCGGAGAAACTACTAAAGGTATCGGCACGGAATTTTCATGACCAAACTTAGAGTTGAAAAGCTTTTAGTTCAAAAGGGTCCAAAGGAACTGGGTGTTTACTTTAAGCCTTTTTCAAGAATTTTAGAAATCAGCCGCCATTTCTGTAATTTTGTCAAAATAGTTAAATAATAAATTAAAGCAGAGGAAATTTTGAATAATTTATGCCTATGACATTTTTTGGTAAAATTAATAGTTTAGCTTTTTAGTTTATTCTAAGCCTTTTTCAAGGATTTTGGAAATGAGCCGCCATTTCTGTAATTTCGACAAAATAGTTAATTAATAAATTAAAGTAGAGGAAATTTTGAATAATTTATGCCTATAACATTTTTTGGTAAAATTAATAGTTTACCTTCAACAGCAAATTCTATTTGATCGAGATCGGTCGCATCTGCATTGATATGAAATTACATAGTAGCCAGGATTTTGACAAATATCTTTTTGTGTTGTCACATTCGAAAACAGCTGATCTCATCAGAGGTTGGAGAACCACTATGGAACGTGCCGCTGTAGTGCGCAAAATTATAAAATACAAATTTCAAATAAAATAAGATCACCAATTTGATTGTTTGTTGATAAGAAATATCAACCCGTCTTTATATCTAATTCTAAAAATGATAGAAAATTATAAAGTATAGCGATGAGTGTAGTTTCATTTTAGTATGTTGGTAGGGATGTGACATGAACAAATATAAATCTGTCAGAATTTGAATTACCTTTTTAAGGTGCGTTTTCATTAGTGATAATGGCAGTGGTAGCAGACGCCGTTATAGTATTTCCAATAGAAAATTGCTAGTGACTCATGTTTATGTACATGCAAACTAATATGTGTCATTATCACAATATGTAAGAAATACTATAATTTCGTATTCTACCACCGCCATTAGCTACCATTACCTACCAATCGGAACGCACCTTTCGTCAAAGTGGTACCAACCTAGCATTTACTATACAGAAATCATTTATTTTTTTTAAATACTTATTTTTTAAAAAGCAACACAATAAACGTTGGTGTCGCTCCTGCCAAAAACTAGATAGCGCGACTCGCTCATATGCGACGGCGACACTCCGCCTTCGGTGACGCGCCGTATCACCGCTCGTCGCGCTATTCCGTACTTTCGGCATTTGTGACATAAATAACTATTATTCTAATGACGTAGTGTAGGTAGTGTCAAATGCTGATGCTTTGACAATACCTACGATTTATCTCAATAGAATAGATTCTCATGCAGCTAAACTATTAATTTTATATTTTGTATGATAAAGTCATGTGCCTGACCACATCAGATTTTTATTAGTTACTTTAAACAATTATGTAGGTACTTATACTAAATGTTGTTGCAAAAAGGTCACCTTACCTATTATTTATGATGTTTGTGACTTGTTTCGAAATATTATATCAGTATTATTAGTATATATTTATTTTGTATAACCCCAAAACTAAAAATTGCCCTGGGCCCCATCATGGCATAACGCGTCACTGATGACAACACCAAAAATGTATTTTCTCTCATTTTTTCAATAATTTCAACACCCTGCTTGGTGTTATATTAGTATTATTTGTATTTTTATTTGTTGTGGCGGAAGTTGTTGGGGGATGTTAATGCGTGGATTATTATTATTATTATATTTTTTATCCTACACGATGCGAAATAGTTATTTATGTACCAAGGGCATTACACGGATGTTTATGCCCCGAGGGTGACCGTTTAAAAAGCTCGAGGGTATAAACATCAAGTAATACCCGAAGTGCATATAAAATTTTATGTCCTCCAATAGTTTTGTTCCTCCGTTTGAATAATATTAATAAATATTTCGACTTTATCAAGTGACATGCGTATCTACGGAGTCGAATAACAATACAAACAATTCGGAGTTGACTGACAATACAGACAATTAATTGTCAAACTTATAACCTCAATCGCCAATAATTGACATTGCCGAGTGACAGTACAGACAATTAATTGTCAAACTTATAACCTTGATCGCCAATAATTGACATTGATGACTTAAAACTTACAATTTGAATAACAAATATTTGATATATTTGACATATAACCATGGCAACCCTTAATGCCCGCGCGGTCATTCAAATTGTAAATTTTAAGTCACAAATGTCAATTATTGGTGATTAAGGTTATAAGTTTGACAATTAATTGTCTGTACTGTCACTCGGCAATGTCAATTATTGGCGATTAAGGTTATAAGTTTGACAATTAATTGTCTGTACTGTCACTCGGCAATGTCAATTATTTTGGCGATTAAGGTTATTAGTTTGACAATTAATTGTCTGTCTTGTCAATCAACTCCGATTTTTTTGTATTGTTATTCAACTCCGTAGATAAGCATGTCACTTGATAACGTCAAAATATTTATTAATGTTATACAAACGGGGGAACAAATCCATTGTAGGACATAAAATGTTGTATGCACCTCGGGCATTACTTGATGTTTATACCCTCGGGCGACTTAAAACTGTCACCTTCGGGGCATAAACATCCGTGTAATCCCTTGGTATATAAATAACTATTACAGCGCCTGTACAACGTGTAAATCCCCTCCGATTTTTTTATGTGTGTACAGCTTTCGAAATGCGATTTTCTTCTAGGATACCGTTAGAGATTGGTCATCGAATGAACAGCAGCTTATCCTGATGTCTTTCTATTTTGGTTATCTGGCCATGCATGTACCAGCCGGCATAATATGCGATAAATTTGGAGCCAAGAAGATCTACATCATTGGCATGATGTTCTCGACACTTTTCACGTTTGTCACCGCTCCTGTTGCTGCGTATATGCCCCATTATGCAGGCCTGGTTGTCTGTCGGATCATAGTTGGCTTGGGTCAGGTATGGGAATTATATCACATATCCAAACAGAATTAAACATAACCTAGTATGGCGCAGTCGAATAGGACTGCACCTCGGAAACATGCAAACTCGTCTGGATTCTTGTATATATCTTCGATTGGGCATTATAAGTAACGTGCGGACACATCATTGATATCGTTATTGCGTCGCGAATTCATGGCCAAAGATGACCGAATTGTGTTTTTTCATTGATCCTCCTAAACTTGCTCAAAGATTTAAAGAATATAAATTAACCACTGCAGTTGTTAAACCATGGCAAAACGTATTGTCTATGATAGTGCGGCCACAATATGCGAGATTGTCTCTTGTTTCTCTTGCTACCTTGTACCGAATTTGTAACTTTTGTCGGACCAAAAGTTGCCAAAGTTCGTTCGTTGGTGTATTTCTTTTGGGAAATCGCTGGACAACAGTCAAAATTGTCGGTTTGGATCGCAAAAAGTTGTTTAGAAAAGTTGATTAATCGCGTCAACAAGAGATGGTTAAAATTGTATGGCGATTGCACAAATCCTTTTGCCTCCTAAACTCGCTCAAAGATCTCAATTAGCAACTGCAGTTAAAAACTAAACTGTATGTAGTCTGTGTGTAGTCTACGACCACATTATGAGAGATTGTTTCTTGTTTTAACGCCTTATCCTGCATTTTATACTTGCGTTCAGCATTTTGAAGTTTGTTCGCTGAAGAGACGGCAGTATTGACGTCAACATTTTTTAAAAATAGCAACCGATATGTATTTTTTATTTTGTTAGGATTTTTTAATCGGTATTTAACAATATCACATCTTGGATATGTTACCTACGGATAAATCAAGAAAAATACCCTTATAGACTAGGCAATAGAGCAGAAAATGACGTGTTTGTGATTAAAATAGTATCAGGAGGCCGACGGTCCCAGGTCACGTGGTACAGTCCGTTGATGTACGTTTTTTTGCTTGTAAAAACTGAACCGATGGAGCAATCTTCATGCTTTCAACAGACGAATTGTAGAGAGTGAGAAGACGACAAAAATGAGTCCTACACGGACTCAATCGGATTACTATTACCAGAGAAAATCCGGAAAAACCGATAAAATCTGCGTTTTGGTGTTTCGCCAGAAAATAGCGATTGATGGGTACTTTGAGTGTGCACAACCCAGGCATTGTCCGAAGATTAGTTTTTGCGCAATTGCGATTTGAATTTCTTTATGCAAGATCTTTCGTTGAGCTTGGATCTTTTGCACTCTCTGCAATTCTTCTGTTGAAAGCATCAAGATTGCTCCATCGGTCCAGTTTTTACAAGCGAAAAACGAAGAAAAAAACGATTTTTTTAAATACGTCACTGTACATCTACGGGCTGTCCCACGTGACCTGGTACCGTCGACTTCCTGATACTATTTTTGTCACGCAAAAATCTCTATTGCCTGGTGTACTGAAAAATAACGTATTTAAGCCAGTTTTAGCACAGTAGTGTAGATTATGGAAGTGTATAGTTAGTTACTTAAGTAGATTAATGTAGTCAAAGAACTTTTTCCACTAGAGGCGATTTCTAAAATGAAATACTTCAACAAATAAACTTCAAAATGCGGAACGAGAGCAAACAATTCGGTACAAGGTAGTAAAACAAGTTACAATCTCGCGTAATGTGGTCCCACGATCATAGACCCTACATCTTGCCATTCTAACAACTGCAGTTGTTAAGTAAAATCTTTGAGCAAGTTTAGGAGGCAGAAGGATTTGTCCGACCGACTGAAGATTTCGCTCGTTTCTTAGCGACGTGGTTGCCTAACTTTTGACACCTCGCTTGTTCCGATCCGACCATTTTCACCTGTTGTACGTTTCTCTCTTACAGGGCGTGTTATTCCCTGCCGTAAGCGTGCTCATGACCAGATGGGTCCCGGCACGTGAACGTGGTTTCCACGGCGCCTTCATAATGGCTTCAGCACCTCTGGGCATAGCGTTGGGCAACTACATAACCAGGGAGCTTTGTATAACCACCAAGAACTACCAGATGGCGTTCTACTTTTTCGGCTTCTTCGGCGTACTCTGGGTCTACGGCGCCACGTCCCTACTATACAACGACAAGGAGAGCCATCCGCGCATATCGGCGGACGAGAAGGAATATCTGGAAAATTATCTCGTGACACCTGCTAAATTTAAGATACCCTGGCGCGCCCTCCTAACAGACAGATCGATTATCGCGTTGATATGCGGTACCGCAGCACACGACATGTGGTTCTTCATGTGCCTGATCAACATCCCGCTGTATTTCGATAACGCGCTGTATATGGAGCAAGGCGACTTCACGAAATCCACGTCGCTTCCGTTCGGGCTCATCTGGGTGTCCGGCATCTTCGTCGGACTCATGGTCGACTCGGGTGTTAGACACCACGAACGAGCGGTGACTTGGAATAGGCGATTTACCAGTCTCGTTGGTAACTTGTTCCCATGGGCTCTGATAATCGCAATGGCGTACTGCGAATGCGACATAATGCTGGTGATAATTATGTTCTCCGTGGCGCACTTTACCAAGGGTCCGCACTATTGCAGCCTGAGGATCAACCACTTGGACCTGACGTGCAATTTTGCCGGCACCGTGATGGCGCTCGTCAACGGTCTGGGCTGCTTGGGTGGGCTCATCGGATCGTTTCTACTAATGGAAATTATCAGCGATAACACGCTGTCGAAGTGGCTGAGCACGTTGTGGATGTTCGCCTCGATCAGTCTGTTCATGAGTATGATCTTCGTCTTTCATTGCTCCGCCGATAGAGCCGAATGGGACATACCGCCGAAATAAGAGTAGTTTTTGTTTGAACGTGATGGTCGTGTACTTTTATCGAAATTGTTGTGTATTAAAGATGGTGATGATAACAGATGCATCAGATGGTTTTATTGTTGTTTTAGAGCGAGACGTGTCAGGTTTTTAATGCTTTTGTAAAAGGCTGTACTTAAGTCACTCTTAAAGAGCCACATTGTCAAAACTATTATTTGAAAAAGTACTAATAACACGAGTGAAGCCAATCGTAGATGTAAGAAACATTATACCAGCTTCTTTGTTTTGTTATCTTTGTTATTTGGAAAATTCCAATAAACTCTTGCCTTAACATATTGCGAAATAAATAAATAGCATAGTTCAAGCCCCTATGGCACCTAGGATCTACGGTTTGCCAAAGATCCACGAGGATAAGGTATACCTTTGAGACCAATCGTCAGCGAAATACTTGTCGAAAACCATCTAACCTTTTGTAGGACAAACTGTACATCTTTCGTCAAAGACTCTTAGAGTTTATTCAGATTCTGAATAAACTGTGAGACCATAATCAGCTGCCATTTTTGGATGTGCTGGTAGACAGAACGTCAACGGGTACGCTTGGACATACAGTCAACCGTAAGAAGACACATACCGATCGGTACTTGGAGGCCAAATCACACCACCATCCCCAACAGAAGAGAAGTGCTATTAACACTCTGTTCAACAGAGCCGAGAAGGTATTGAACTCCACTATCTTGGAGGACGACAGAATGGATTACTGAAGAAGTCTAAAGGATTTTTTGCCTAACCCAAAGGGTATCACACCACTCCTGAAGGACGAAGGGGTATACAACATAACATGTGAGTGTGAAACATGCAATGTAGGACAGACAGGACGAAGTATCGAATGTCGAGTCAAAGAGCACAGTAGAGACACCCGGCTACGCAAGATTCAACAGTCCGCTGTTGCTCAACACTGCCACGAGTCGGGAGACACAATGAATTTCGATGACGTGAAGATGTTGGCAAGGGTGGGTTAATTATCATCGAAGGCTTATTAGAGAAGCAATCGAAATTTAGAAACTATGTACCTGACAACATCAATCGCGACGACGCACATTGGGATATTAGACCCAAAACGCTGGCCATAAATCAAATTTCTAAATTGTTAAATTCCAAAAAGTAAACCGGTTTCTGGGATAGGTAAAAGATCGATGTATTAAAAGGCGGCGATATTTTTTCAGTCACCTGAGCCCTGAGCCACGTGTCCTTGTCAGCCGAAAGTTATATTTTACTATGGCTGAACATATACGCACATAAGTTCACGCTCTTAAAAACGGTTGCAATTTTGTATTGTAACGATAAATGTGACTTTTTTGTTATACCTTCTTTAGAACCAAGTATGAACTTTCATTCGACATTATTTTTATTAAAATTTACCTACAATTTTGTTTATTGCAGCGCCGAGAACGTTCGCTGTTATAAAAAAAAAACTGTTTTATGCAGAACTTTAGTGTTTTAGTTTCGTGTTGTTAAGCTTTTGAAAGTGGTTCAAATTATAGTATACATATTTGACATTACAACTACTGGAAAATCTGCTGCGGATAGGTGCGGATGCGGTTTTGGTGATTTTATTTCTAATACGTTGTAAAGGAAAGTCCAAAAATTGATTACCGGCTTATATGTAATTTGGTGCAATTTTTTGATAACGTGATAGTAGAGGTAATTCAGAACATATTTAACCATATTTAGCTATATACAAATGGTTACGATTATCGACATATTGACAACTCTATGTTCAATGCATCTCGTATATGTTGTAAATGCCGTTATGTTCGTATATTTTTCCGTTTTGGATCATGTATAGCAATCAACCCCGATGACCTAGACTCTTAAAAATCATCCGAAAAAACCTTAAACTTTGTACTTGTATATGCATTCCTTGGAAATTGGTTGCTTGAAGCCAATTGGATTCATATTCAAGACAAGAAAATACATCGAAAGCACCTACTCGCATACACAGTTCACTGGTTTTAATTGGATTCTTGTTGAGGAGAGACAATAGTAAGTTTGTGAATAGAAACTGGTTAGGCGTTTTCGATAAATGTGTTTATGCGGAATGCGAATGCGTGTTCAATACATGCGTATTAGGGTCATACCACTAAAAAACGACCGTTTCAGCTTGAAGTATGATCAAATTTCGAATGTTTTCATGGAAACAATAAGTATAAATATTAGACAACTTTGAAATAATACTAAAGATAATAGATTATATAGTGATAAATATGGTAAAATAGGTTCTTAATTGCCTCTACTATCACGTCTTAAAAGGAATGCATCGAACGGAAAATACTATGAATAGCATATGTACCGTTTCAATACACAATATCAACTGGTGTAAACTTAAATTTTTTTTTCCTCTACCGCTAGTCTTTAAAATTTTTTTGTCAGTATTTTCTTACAACATAACAGACCCAAACATGTTATCTCTTGTAACTCAAAAACGACATGTATTGTTCAATTTTAAATCCGTATATGCTGCGTATTTAAACTGGACATGCCATATATTATTTTATGAATTTGACACGGTAAAACATAATAGAAATAAAATCACAAACAAAATATTGATGACAAACGTTGTAGTAGTAATTAATTTACAATAGGTGTAGTGCAGTGAAAAACAATTTTTAATACAGTTTGCTTCTTCCTATTTTGTACTGTTTTATTGTGTTTATTAAGTTATTAACTTTCAAATTCTGAGTATGAAGGTTAAAATGCCATACGGGAGATTTTCTTGGTAGGTCTTCGGTATTCAATTAGCTTTGAAGAAGCGAGCAACATGGTTCGCTAAACGTCAGCATTTACAAATCTTGACACTCGGCATAACCCGGAAGCAGTTTAGTTTCTAAGTGATTCTGGCCGTGAAAGCCTACGTACTTAAGTAAATAGCACTTGGTTTGATACTTAGTCGTGAAGGTGGCTCTTGCAACAGAGTGCGAAACGTCGACTACTTCAGACTCATCAACTCGGTTTCCACCCGGAAATCAATATATCATCCTAAAGTATAACATAGACTTCATCCAAATCTTTGAGCAAGTTTAGGAGGCAGAAGGACTTGTCCAAACGATTTAAAATTTCACTAATTTGTTATGGACGTGGTTACGCAACTTTTGACACCTTGATTGTTCCGATCCGACCATTTTGACCTCTCCTACATCTCTCTTCCAGGCAGTACTATTTCCCGCCTTAAGCGTGCTCATGACCAGATGGATTCCCTCACACGAACGTGGCTTCCTCGGCGCTTTTACAATGGCTTCTTCAGCGTTGGGCATAGCATTCGGCAACTTCATATCTGGCCAGCTCATCATCACCACAAAGACCTGGCAGATGGCTTTCTACTTCTGGGGCTTCATCGGAGTCCTATGGGTTTACGGCGCACAGTCCATGCTCTACAACGACAAGGATAGCCATCCGTACATCTCGGCCGAAGAGAAAGAATACCTGGACACGTACATCATCAAGCCTACTAAATTGAAGATACCGTGGCGCGGAATTTTGTTCGATAGGGCGATCATTGCGTTGATTTGCGGTAGTTGCGGAACGGACTTATGGGTTTTTATGAATCTGACGAATATTCCGAAGTATTTCGATAACGTGCTGCATATGGAGATGAGCCTTTTGTCATATGCTACCTCGCTGCCTCATGTCCTCATATGGGTCTCAAGCGTTCTTTCCGGAATTGTGGTGGACTACAGTATTAAGAAACATGGGAAAGTCGTGTGGAATAGGAGATTTACGTCGATGATAGGGGTTGTATTCCCGCTCGGGTTCACTTTAGGCATGGCTTATTGCAGATGCGACATAATGCTCGTTGTGATCATGTACTGCTTGGCCCATTTGATGAAGGGGCCGTACTATTGCAGTCTGAAGGTGAACCATCTGGATCTGACTTATAATTTCGCCGGGACCGTCATGGCGATCGTCAACGGTTTGGGCTGTCTGACCGGCATCATTGGTCCGTTGCTCATAATCAATTTCGTCTCACATAACTTGCTGAAGGAGTGGCGAACGGTTTTCTGGGTGGTCTCTTCCGTTAGTCTGTTTTTGCATCTGATTTTCGTGTTTCATTGTTCAGCCGATAGGGCGGAATGGGATAAACCTGCGAGATAGGGGGTAGTTTGTATTTGTATGTGTTCGTGTGCTTTTCGAAATTCTTGTGTATTTAAAATGATTATGATATAAACTCTATCAGATAGTTGTATTCTTATTTCTACCACCTAAAAACAAAGTAAACTCTACGTTTTTAAAATTCACCTGGACATACTAGAACAGTTAGTGAGCTGTATCTTTCACTCAGTGGCATAGCTACATATTCAGCGCCCTGGAGCAAGAAAAATCCCTTGTTTTCGGAAGGGGTCTGGCAATTTTGAACATTTAATTTAGTGTATACCACTTCCAATTGCAATTTTTCAATTCCAGACCAAAAAACCAAAAACGGTTTTATGTTAAAAACGACTTTATATACAAAATCCTTGAGGAACTCACTTTAGGGTTTTATGACAATAACAGAACAATTAGTCAACAGCTGGCTGTTTTCGATTTCTAACAAAGTAAAATAATCCAAATATTCTTCAAATGTGTTCACATGTTTATTATCAATTTCTCAGAAAATCTTATTCTTCATAAAAGCTTCTGGACTGTCTTAGGCCTATAACGCAAGTATTAGAATTTAATTATCTCCTCGCATGTACCGGGTGTTACCAAAACTATAAAAACCCTTAAGAGTGAAGTACCTTTATGCTCAAAGCTAAGCAAAAATTTTATTAAAAAAAAGTATTTCAAAATATTAGAATGTATTAAATACAAAATTATAGTCACCTTCGACGTCCCATATACCGAGTGTTCATGCAACAACGAAAGAGATTATAATTTGACTATGTTAAGATGTATTGTTTTTATTAATTTATTTCTCTATTTACAAAAAATGTACAGCTCAGTTTAAAACCATTCTAATAAGCAAGTAACCAAATAAATAAATGTTAAACCTTAAAACATTCGCAATGATAACAAAACTTAACCTAATAAGAAAAATAATCGACAAAATATCGATACAACAAATCTATTCACTTAAATCTATTTTTATTGACCTGCTTTTTCCATTTTGGCACGTACTTGGCGGTGAACACTAAAGGCAATGTCCTCACACAACAAAGAACCACGAAGAACACTCTTGCATCCATCTTCTTAGAAATGAGTCTAACAGTTCATGCACCAGCATAGCACTAGATCTGATGTATCTGCAAATGATGGTTAAGAACATTATGTCAAGTTTCTCAAAAATACGCTTTTAAATTTTTGTCAAAATTATTTGGAAGAAAGCGTTTTAGGCAATTGAAACTTTTACCTAGCATTAAAATTTGGTATTGGCAATTTCTTTCATTTAAAATAAGTAAGTAACATTATGTGTTTCATATTAACAATAAAATACTAATAATAAAATTATAAACCCCTAACCACAACAAGTATTTTAGAACCTAAATACGTATTTCAGCAACTATGTTGCCATCTTCAGTAGAACCTAAAAAGAGAGAAAAAGAGAGATTAGCACTTCATAGTATCTTTACTCGATATTGTCCAAGCAAATCACTAGTGGAAGTGACGTCCATGTTAAAAATTACGCTATATATACCCATTTGTTGTTCACACCTCAGTGAATTTTGATCATTGAAGCGTAAAAACAAGTTTTAATTAAAGCAGGTCAAACAATGGCGAACTAGGTATAGGACCCCTGTGTGAAATTATTAATTTATCTCTATTCAAGTGAATAAAGATACTTTCCAAGCTGTTTAGTTCCCTATTATTTGACACAGCTTTTACAAGTTTTAAGTCATCTACAACTACTTTATGACCTGTGTCTAAAATATGTTGAGCCACACTAGATTTTTCAAAACGATTATATTTAAAATGAGCTACATGTTCTTTGAACCTAGTTAAGGTATGTCGACGATATTTTTGCCATTTTTGACACCAAGAAGTGCAGCATTCAAGATTTTCTTCTCGTTTTGAATTCTAAATTCAACACCGTTAACTTTACTGTAGAACTAGTGGACCTATAGACCGCCTATTGGGTAGATCAGTGAATCGGTAGATCGCAGGAATCGATAGACCGCATAGACAGTGGGTATCTACAAAAAAAGACTTCTTTTGCAAAATCAAATTTTGTTGATGTAGTTATTTGTATGGCCTCATATTACCCACCAAAAAAGTTGCCTTAATTTAAAAAAAGATCTCCCGCAAGTAAAAAAAAACCTTTTTTCAAGTTGAATAATTTTAACAATAGTCGGGTGTGAAATAAAAGTATAAACAGATATAATTCTAAAACAACCTACTTAAATTGCATAAAATTGAGTAATTAAAAAAACTTAAAAAATTATATATTTATAATCCATACAAATTACGACGATAAACGATTTTTTTTTCAAGAAATGCACATGATCTAAGTAAAAATTTAAAAACATGAAAAAATTCCAGACACCATGCAGAAGACCTAGATTGTTTTTATGTAGGCTATTTTTTTGTTGTATACATAGGACTATAGAAACAACTTTTTATCAACTTTGTATATTTTTTTCCCAGCACCATTGAGCTTATTTACAAAAATAACCATTATTTGTTAAAATTACTCAATTTTATGCCAAGTGCGGAAGACCCAAATGTTACATTAAAGTAATATTTTTATACTATTATTTCACAACCTATTGTTAAAAATTTTCAACAGGAAAAATACTTTACCACTACTAAAAAAAAACACATTTATTGAGAAAAATTATAAACTTTAGGCCTCTTGAGAGTGATATATTTTTTCTTAATTGGGGGGACAATATTTTTGATGTTATACCTAAGTGGGTTCATAGAGACAACTTATATTAACTTGAAATTTTGATTTTCCACAAAAGGTTATTTTGATACACCCTACAGATTGGTTTGGGCATTATTTATACCTACATCTTGGAATTATAGGTTTATAACATTCTAGATATATTTAGAACCTGTAATATGTATAATTGGTTTGTTTGCCCATCAGTAAAAACAATTAGTTATTCCTAATTGCTAAGCATGTGAAATGGAGATTTTGTAAGGGCAGAACCCCCATTGCGCACGCGCAAGAGTAAAAATAAGTGCTTTATATAATTATTTTATTGCTGCTCGAGCAAACCTATTATGTATAATAAGAATAATAGATAATAATAATTCAAACCTTGTATTAGGTATAGAAATACATTTTGTGGGCAATTTATGGATCGAATGAAATGGTAGCCACGGTATATTATGTAGACATACTTCATTGTAACTTAATCATTGTACAAACAAATATACCAGTAAAGTGATAAATAATGAAATAACCAATGATGTATGAAGCAAAAAATAATTTGTAAAAAATATGATCAAGGCTAAAAATAGGTTCCGTTACAGAAAACATTATATATTTGTACAACAATATTTGTTGCAAAAATATATATGATAATTTATTATTGCACAGCATAAAATAAATATATACATATTACAGAAAATAAAATAAGAAAAATGGGGAATATTTACAAATTAAAATTTTTCTTTGTCTCGTCTGCCTATTAATTTGACCTACCCCTAAATGCTTTTGTAGTATGAACAGTACGGATGTTTCAATGAAATTAAAAATCATATTAAGGGTCACATTGGCTTACGATTGAGGAATGCACACACTTTTGAATACTTTCTACGATAAATAGCACCTCAATAACTCTTCCGAATTAAATCCGTGTTGATTTAACATTTTTGTTGGAAATTACTTGAGGAAGACACTGAATAAACATTGAGATAATTAGCATTAGAAAAGTGTTCTTCCTGTCTTCAACGTTTTTCATGGAATGTCATTTGATAATTTAAATCGTATAAAAAGCTTTGTCACAGACGTAAAGTTAACCTAAAGAAATGTGAATTAAATTACTATTCAGGGTTACCTGTGATCACAATACCGGAAACGTATAGATCCACAAAGGTTTATTCTAATAATAAATTCCACAATAACGTTGATAAAAAATTGTTCGATTTCTTCAAATTCTTTTATGTGATGAATCTTCAAAAGCTTTTACGTAAAGCAAGCATCCTGTTTTGTTTCACAGTTAGAAGAAAAATCATGCTAAGGACAACATTCCTCTAGTCTTTGTAGGCTTGTTTTTTGGCGTGCTATCAATTCCCAATCATACTACTTGAACTTTTTCAACATTATCCGTTTTCAGAATTGTTCCTTCTCATTGCGGCAAAATTTTATATCAGGTTCTGCTCATGTTACACTTGGCTTCAGTAACAATTACTTTATTGTATTGATATTCACATGTAGCTATTTCCATTACCTTTTGTTGTCTCTAATACATCTATATTGTTTGCATTCGGTCACGGTAGAATGACTTGTGTATGTATGCTAAAAATATTTAATAAATGTGGACTACCGTAAACAAACCTTCATAATAACATGTAATAAACTTACGATATGCCATTTGTATTGGCAAAGTCGGCAAAGTGAGTCCATATTTATAAACATAAAAATGTTAGGTTATGCAGAGGTTATATGAGGTTATGTACGGCTGACGTTTAATACCACTGGTGCGCCATCTGTCGACTAATCGGCTAAAACGCCCGAATTCTTGTAGAAATGCATTTTGTGGGCAATTTATCGATCGAATGAAATGGTAGCCACGGCATCGGCATACCGTACTACACTTTACCCGGGTACATTATACGTTAAATACGTAACCACAGCTCGGCTCATAGGAAAAATGACATAAGGTCGGACGTATTATTGAGTTCAGTGGCTGTAACACGTAGGAAAACTTACCCAAACTCACCAATGAATGATATCTCTGTTATAATTTGTAAAATCATACCATATTATGCTTGTATGTATACGTAGTAGGTTACATTTGTACGTAATAAAGACAAATGCGAATTCTTAATTATTCATATACGTAGAACATACGTTATAGGTTTCTCAGAGGTTATTTGGAACGGACGTTGTGCTCCGAAGATAATAATCAACAAATTGCAGGTTATGTCTGCGCTTTTGACGTTTCTTAGCTGGCAACCATGACGACGCGTAATAAATGGCTGTTGGAATGTTGAGGCGCGTTCACCAAAATCGCTCGCTTTTTGGAAAATTTTGTAGCAAAAACGCCCTAGAGGCCGTTTTGCGTCGATTTCAAAAACTCACGCAACGTAGAATTGCCCATATAGCGGATCGAGCGCGCCCGAAAAGGCCTCTCCAAATTTTCCATAAAGAATTAAGAAGCCACTTTTTCGCATGTGAAATGGTGAGAAAAAATACGTGAAATCAGTTTACATAATATAGACAAGAAGTTAACGGCCAACTTCCATTTTTAGATACTCTGGTAGTCAGGAATAGCAAAAATATAATAGAAATTGACGTGTATCGGAAAGATACTAACACAATCAGGTTTATCCCTAATGATTCGCAGCATCCTTTTCAACAAAAATTGTCTTTTATTAGTTGTTTAGTAAATAGGTTATTGAAATTTCCATTGTCCGCAGATAGATATCAGCAAAAATTATTGTTTATTAAGAATGTTGTCATACATAATCGGTACCCTGAGAAAATAGTTGATAGAATGATTAAGAAGCAGAATAAAAAAATGTATGTAAATCAAATATCTACTTTAAATACTTTGTGTGTAGAAATGAAGAAATATGTTAAAATACCGTTCGATTGTGCATATACAAGGGGTTTGAGAAGTATTTTTACATCACAAAATCTCTGTATAGCATATTCGACTCATAATAGCATAAAAAACCTTCTTGGAAACCCAAAGGATAAGGTAGATGTACTTGATAAATCTGGTATATATTGTATCAAATGTCATGACTGTGAAAAAGAATACGTAGGCCAGACTAGAAGAACAATTTTAACTAGGTTCAAAGAATGTAGCTCATTTTAAATATAATCGTTTTGAAAAATCTAGTGTGGCTCAACATATTTTAGACACAGGTCATAAAGTAGTTGTAGATGACTTAAAACTTGTAAAAGCTGTGTCAAATAATAGGGAACTAAACAGCTTGGAAAGTATCTTTATTCATTATCTTTATTCACTTGAATAGAGATAAATTAATAAATTCAGACAGGGGTCCTATACCTAGTTCGCCATTGTTTGACCTGCTTTAATTAAAACTTGTTTTTACGCTTCAATGATCAAAATTCACTGAGGTGTGAACAACAAATGGGTATATATAGCGTAATTTTTAACATGGACGTCACTTCCACTAGTGATTTGCTTGGACAATATCCAGTAAAGATACTATGAAGTGCTAATCTCTCTTTTTTTCTCTTTTTAGGTTCTACTGAAGATGGCAACATAGTTGCTGAAATACGTATTTAGGTTCTAAAATACTTGTTGTGGTTAGGGGTTTATAATTTTATTATTAAGTTCGCCACAGTCTCCAAAATATTGTCAATAAAATACTGAAAACTACTTACATACTTATAACTTTATGAATAAATAGCACACCAATGAGGTAAAATAATACCAGTAACTTTTTCAAAATTCTCCTGGACTTACTAGAACAGTTTGAGAGCTGTAGTTTTTTAATATTTGGTATATCTGTAGTATAAATATGCTTGCTATTATATAATTAAATAAGGAATCACTGAATTAAAACAAGGTAATGTCTTTATAGTATTACTTTTATTGGATTGTTTACATGTACTACAGACAGGGTGATGCATGATCCTGTAGTACTGACTCTGTTGGTGTGATTGGACCTTGAACCAAGTAAGAAGTTCGTTGTTCGTGTGAGTTTGCGCAAGAATTGCGCAATATAGCCCTGCAAAAAAAGAAATTTACGTTATGTTCAAGATTATAGATAGGGTTTTTTTTAAATGACTAAGAAATAAAAAAATAATATTCCTTACCGTAATTTGGGCAGTACACGCCTCAAGGGATCGCCTTCCCTTAATATAATATCAAAATCATATCAAGTAAATTGCGTAAATACAACTGGCGCATCATAATATAGTTGAGTAAAAGATTGGTCTCTTCAATTTCTTCTTTCGTTGCAGGTTTGGGTCCATTTAGTTTTGTTCAATCTTGAGAGTGAATATTCATGAGTGTGGTTTCACAATAATTTAAACAGCATCCATATTCATAAGTTTTGTAATTTCTTATTCTTCAAGTAGGTCCATTAAAAAATCCTAAAATCGAGTGTTTTCTTTCTTTGTTCATTAATTTAAATTCATCCACGTTATTAATTTGTTTGTACTTAACCATCGGTTAAGTATTCTTGTCGATCTTGTTGTTCTTTTTTTCTTTAGTGAGATATATATTAAACTTAAGAAAACGTACAGACATCACAATAATTCAAGCGGTTTAGTAAGTTTAGTTTATAAGTATTGGGTTTCTATCAAAATCGATTCATCTTCAGTATTTCGTCGTTTATTCCATCACTATCCAATTCATATGTTTTTATAGTCGACTTAATTCGATGTAAAATGCTTATAAGTGGCGTTTCAATGTTTCCATTTGTCTTTTCTTGTGGGATTATTCGTATATTGACGTTAAAAAATAGCATAGCATAGCCTCGCGGTGGTGGGTGATATAATGTCGACTGACACGCCGCCTAGCGGAGAACAGTGACATTACTCTCAGCGTTTCCCAACTGGGGTTTTCACCCGGCTGAAAAGCTATTAGGCTAGCTCAAGGCTCACATGCTGAGTGCATGCGAGAAAATAACGGAAATTTGGTGTTCAGTGGAGCCTAAATTGGTTGTAGTGTAGTGTAGTGGTGTTCTGAAAAATACAAAGAAAAATAATAATAATAATAATAATGTCTTTATGAACTGAAAAAATATAGCACTAATTACGAAATTAATTAAAAATAAACTATTTTGGGCGAGGTCCAAACAATACATTAATGTCTTTAGGTTATACCATACGTCAAATGTAATAATACGAATTAAAAACAGACTTGTTTGTAGTTTTATCCTTTTAATGTTTGTAGGCACTTCCAGTTTGGACTTATTTTGTTCTTACATTCATTCTTACATTAAACCTATGCATCAGCATAGGTTTAATATTTTATATGAAAATTGTTTTTATAAATATTAGAAAATATGAAAAGCTTACCTGTTGGGAACACCACTTGTAGGTGAACAGCGCACTCGAGAAACACTGTTAATCCATTCATTTTGTGGCAGCCCTTTTATAGTACGCCTTATAATCTGTGATGATTAATTAAGTATTGTTCTAGAACATCAAGATAGGCGATAACAACAATAGTTCTTAGAATTTAATCCAGTAGCTATTGTATTATTTTTTCTAACATCCGCTCTGGGGAATACCACAATAAAAAACAACTTTATCATTCGTACTTTGCTCATAAAAATGTTGATAAAATAAAAATCCCCTAGATTACAAGCACAAGGTGGCGCTCGTGGCGCCAAATTCAAACTTTTAGGTTAGCTTGGATTTGACAGTATTTAGTTAGGTTATCGTACAACAGCAAGATGGAAAAAATATATCGACCAGATTATTATTCTTGCTCTGAACAAGTCGATAACCTCAAAGCCTACTTTGACAAGTTTAAAGACAAAGATGACCCCCAGTTGAAACATAACCCCACTTTAGAAGAGACTTTCACACATATCTACGGGACAAACATAGCTCCAGCGCAACTTTCCAGCTTACCCGAAGTATGCAGGTTAGAATATATAACCGTTTAATTTTCAGGTTATATTTTGTGTTTTTTTTAGCATCGAAAAGCTAACTGTTGCCGATGAAGTTCAACCTGTCGATATAACTCTGATTAACAAGTATAAAGTGAAATACCAATGGGATTTTAAGAAGAAGGATCATTTTAATTTAAGCACATTACAAGCTCAATTAGACTGTTCGACGAAAGAAGCGCGACGAAAAGATTGTGACGACGTACCCTTGGTTAGTATGTTTTAAATATCCAGAAACTAGTTTGAAATTAATATTTAATTAATGTTAATTGTGTTACGTTATAGCAAATTGTGCATAGCCCGATTGTTGACTTCTCTCCCGGAGATGAAATTTTGGTGACGGTGAGAATTTATCATCCGTTTTCTTTGCCGGTTGATGGTAAAGATGCAAGTAAGCTGCGTCCGGGTGAATTGAAATATAGCCAAGAGATCGTTGTCCTCGGTTCTCAGACTTTGGCAGTTCTAAGGGATAAGATATCTTGCGTCAACGATAAAGGTTTGGGCGTTGCTGTGGACGATATTGATGCCCCACTTTACGAAAGCAATAAGGTATACGTTATGTTTATAAGCTTCTATTATAACAGGTACTATCGTGGCCATATATTATGTCCCTTCTTTTGACGTCGATTTTCTCGCAGAACTAGTGGCGAAAAAATTTTAAAACATTCTGATGCTGTCCATGATTAATATGCTACAACTCATAAAAATTAGAAACCTGTATATGTTGGGGTTTTCCCGATTTTTCCAAATTAAGACGAATTGGCGCTGTTTTTGCCCCGTAAATTATAATCGTTTAACTTTAGCAATTAATTACTCCGGAAATAATCTATAGATTTCAATGAATTAAAAAGTAAAATCACCTGCGGAATGCTAGTTTTCAATGTGCATTTTTGTAAAATCATTGGGTTAGTGGTTGACCCACAAAAAGCTATATTATGCAATGCCAGCAATTCCGTTATTAGAACAGCTAGAATAATGAAATATAGACTATAGGCTACCCAATAATTCATAGGTTTAAAGTTTATTACATAATCATTATTTATCTTGCATTTTTCATACAAAAGATCGTGCTGAAAATCCGCGTGAATTCCGACGCTCTACGGTCTTTGGTGTGCTGCGGGGAAGGGAAGCGTTAGCGGTGCTGTCATGTCGGAGCATGGAGGAAGATGGAGTCGCTGTACGCTATACTTTTAGCAGCGAGAAAATGACCCCGGGGGGCGGGGCTAACATGACACTAAAGTAGCCTGACAATTGGTGGCCTGCCAGGTCCGGATTAACATTGAAATTGGCCAGAAATTTCAAGAAATTTTTCCTGTAATATATTGCATTGTGCCGAGTGGGTATATTATATAAAAACGCTATATGAACACCTTTAAGAATTTCTTTTATATAATTTTTATTATAAATACGTAATAAACATATTTCAAAAAATGTTTGTGCGTGCGGCCAGTACAAGCCTGTACAGTGTTGACATATACAGTCACTTACCGATGAAATGTTACCCCGGACGAAATCTGGTTTATAGCTGATTTTCTGCTGTTGCAGCTGCGAACAGCGCAATTAGACGTTAGTTTTTTATGTATATCTTCATACAAATTCACTATAATATCTTTAAACAAAGCGAAATAAGCGAAATAAATAAAATAATAACACGTCAACGTTGCGAATGTCACTTTGACATTAAAGGTGCTCCGGAGTGGGGAAAGTGGTCCCATATCCGAGCGCTTATGCCGACTCCTCCTTCCTCCATGTGTCGGAGAGAACCGACAAAGCTGAGAGAACCGGGGCAGCTTATTATCAATACACAAAAAGAACTATAACTTGTCAAGGTAGTAATTTTAACTAACAATTAATTCTTAATTTTTGCGTTATTTTGATTATAATATGTGACTTGGTACGAGAGAAATCTCTTCTATCGATTGGCATTATGTTTTCTTCATTTTTATACAATAAGGTTGTAAACAAGATTTTGATGGAAGCGGATAGATCTAATAATATGGAGTTTTTGATTAGTGGTGAGTTTTCGATTTTCCGATTAGTGGTGAATACTAAATTAAGTTTGCTTGATAAACCCAAAAAATATTTGAAAAAGTATGCCCGATTTTGTTATATAAATAGCCAAACTATTATAACAGTTTGAACAGTTTATCTATTAATAATATTTAAATACATGCACAAACAATATAAAATAAATACAACTCTTGATATATTACATATATTACAAACGTTAGCTCTGAGCGTATAAAACTTAGAAATATCAAAAAACTTTTACAAATTTAGCATCGTAAATTTGTAGACACATAGATTATTTTGCAGATCGTTCATTAATTTTAAATGCTAAACCCGAAACCCGCTTTAAATTGCCAAGAATTTCCATGGGACTTCCAAATGCCTGTTCGTGGTTCTGTTATCTTATTGACTCATTTTACCATTACTTTTTAATTATATGTATTGTGTCCGCAAACACTGCTCTCCTAGTAACTAATGCACGTGCGATCCGCCACTACTTGCAGCGTCGCTATCGATCCCTTCCCCCGCTCGCCCGAAAGACTGAAGAGCGCCGCGTCAATTGCAGCAATCATGAGATGCTTCATCTCGATCTTTTGTAGGGAAAATGCAAGATAAACAATGATTATGTAATAAGCTTTAAACCTATGAATTAGTGGGTAGCCTATAGTCTATATTTCATTATTCTAGCTCTTCTAATAAAGGAATTGCTGGCATTGCGTAATATAGCTTTTTGTGAGTCAAGCACTAATCCAATGATTTTACAAAAATGCACATTGAAAGCTAGCATTCCGCAGGTGATTTTACTTTTTAATTCGTTGAAATCTATCGATTATTTCCGGAGTAATTAATTGCTAAAGTTAAACGAATAAAATTTACGAGGCAAAAACAGCGCCAATTCGTCTTAATTTGGAAAAATCGGGAAAACACCAACATATACAGCTTTCTAATTTTTATGAGTTGTAGCATATTACTCAAGGACACCAGCAGAATTTTTTCAAATTATTTCTCCCCTAGTTTTGCGAGAAAATGGACTTCAAAAGAGGGGACATAATATATGGCCACGATAGTACATAATTTAAAATTACATTGTTTTAGGATGACTTCCCGTCAGGTCTGATCTGCGTAAACGACCATTTATTTATTGATATGCGACATCCAAACGCAATTGACTATTCCGTACCAATAAAAAAGTGGGCCAAGGACAATAACATTGTCAATTTCATCACAAAAGACATGAAAAACGTAAGTTCTAACTAAATCTCTTAATATCAAAAAAGAAAAAAACATTTTTGCTACACTTTATAGGTTAGAATAGACGAAATATCTCTACGGTTTGGTTATCCGTACTTGTACCAACACCGTGGCGATTGCGAGCACATCTTCGTGTTTTCCGATGCTAAATTAGTCAAGAAGAGCGATTCGTTATGTCGGAAAGATTACCCGTTTATTAAAAATATGAGCAGATATCGAACGCCGCACTGCAATATATGCCAGGCGGTGGCCCCAAAATGGATTTGTTTAGACTGCGATAGATTGCCGTATGATAGGTCTTTCCTCTGTCACGAATGTTTGAAATCGTATAATTATGTAGACGGTAAGAAAATAGGTGATTTTAAAATTTATCCGTTTGTCAATAAATCTGTGCTACAATAAATGTATTTTTTGGTGAATAAATGTGTTTTCTAAATAATAAATACGATGTTTTATTATAAAACAACAGAATTTCTTTATAAAGTATCCTCAGAACAGTTTTTAGTTGAATTTATATAATCTAGGGGTTTTTCGTTTCTTATGTTCGAGAAATTTTGACTCGTTAAGAAACTTAGAAAAAATTTTTAGGGTTATCTGGAAAGAAACGTTTGGCGCAATCGAAACCTTTTAGTAAGTATATCGCAATAATTAGCATGCAATTAAAAATCATAAAGGTATTCCTTTAGAAATTGACCATAAAGTTTTGGGCAGGGTAGTTTACTTATCCGGCGTTGGCCGTATGATTTTTATAAACCCCGAAGAATATGAAAAGTAAGCTTAGGTTCCATCAAAATTCATACAACTCACTTATCATACTTGTAAGCATTCAGATAACAACCCGCTTTATACAAATCACCCTTAAACAATTTTTAGCGCTTAACAATAGCGATATTTCCCCATAATAGATAGATAAAATACGTTTCGTTAATTAATTCCGAGGTTGATTTTACTCAATTTGGACCAATTTTCACCTATATTTTCGAACGTAGCCTGGGCTACAACCAATCAGAACGCTCGAAAATTCAAACGGTAACCTTCGCGACCAATCACGGTAGGTGTCGCATTTGCGTCGCTAGTTCACGAGACATAACCTCACAAATTAACTGTATTCTATGATTTTGTATGGTTTTATCGCATTGTTTTTATAAACAAACATAATGAGTAGGTCTCAAGGATCACGTTCTCAAGGGCCAAGCAGAAAACGACCAAAGAAATCGAATAATTTAACTCAAGAAGAAGGAAATGCTAGCGAAACTGAACTTAATTTGGATGACGAGGTGAATAAAAGTGTTCGATACATTTTAACCAGGTCGTCGAACGATTTTCCCATTAGAAAGGTGGATATTGTGAAGCATGGTATGCCTGGACATGCTAGACAATTCGATATAATCATGCAACAAGTTACCAATATTTTAAAAAAGGTATTTTGTGTACATTTTAGGTTAGCTTGTTTTAACAAATTGGTTTTTACGTTTAGGTCTACGGAGTTAGTCTAACTTCTTTCGAAGACGGCGCTACTAAATATTACGTAGCTCTATGCAGATTTGCGCAGCCTGACGGTATAGAAGAAGATCGTAAAGACGATGCTAATAAAGTTTTGATGATGTTAGTTTTGTCGCATTTATTCATGTCGAATGACGTAGTAACGGAAGGTATGTTTTTTTTAAACTTATGTTGTTCTTTTGATTAATTTTAGGTTATCAATTTATTTTTAGCGTCGTTGGTAACATTTTTGGATAATTTGAATATTGATTTCGATGGGACTCACGATTTGTTTGGTAACGTTAAGGAGTTTATTAATTCTACGATGGTTAAGCAGAAATATATTAAGACTGCTGTGGATGATATTACAAGGAAGCTGGCATATAGTTGGGGCTCCAGGGCTGAGGCGACTGTATCGAAGCAGAAAATTTTAGAATTTGTTTCGACGGTATGTATATATTTTTTTTGGGGGTTTTGAGGTGTTAGCGTTTGTTTTTTTGTTTGCAGATTTACGGAAAAGAGCCAAATACATGGAATGCTCAGGATAAAGTGGCCGCGGCTCAAGAAATAACTTTTGGAAGATGATTAAAGAATTTTTTTAGTTTTTTATTTATAATATTTAGAAGTAAGTTATTTAATACCTATATATTTTAAGTTTGTTTTGTTCCAATAAAATGAGTTAAAAAATCTTCTTTATTGTTGATAATATAAATATTTTAAAGTTACTATTTTGTATTTTTGTATGAATACACCAAAATCAGAGCTATATTAATTTTTTATAAATATAATTTATCTACGACTCATATAATAAGTTCATTGCATGCGTATCTATGACTATATAATCCCCATCATTATGCGCGTCAATGATTATAGTGACACTAGTGTTGTATAATAATGACAGTTCGTTCAAATAATGACCTCATTATTTGAATGAACTGTCATCATTATCCAATGCTAGTGCCAAAGTCTGTGAACACCTACGTGGATGAGTTATTTGACAGTTCGCATCGTCATAATTGACAAATACATTTAAAATATTTTGCATAAAATGGAATTTATGAGTCGTAGATAAATCGTCGTATTTGACTTGTACATAACGGATATAAATCGCTCGCGTGGTTACATGCTCGCGATTTATATCCTTAATTGTGTGCTCGTCAAATAATGTACTATTAATATATAAGTTGAAATGTCAAATCATTTCTCTTTTTTTAATAAAGGCAAATTTATCTTACATCAGTATCGGCTGACATTTTATACTTTTTCAGTTTATCATACGTAGTATTATAAAGTATTATAATCGGAAATATGTTCTTTTGGGTCCCCTGAACATATTTGACTAAGGTACAAAAAAATGTCTGTGTGTAATAACCGTTTTTTTTTGTGGCGACAATATAGAATCTCATGCAGCTAAACTATTAATTTTATATATAGTCATATGCCTGGCCACATGATTTTTTTCATTCTAATTTAAATCAAAATGATTATCAAGGTAAAAAATAACAGTTTATAACCTACTCAATAAATAAACCATGTATTTATTTACAACAACTTTCGTACGACATAACAAAATCTCGTAAATAAAAAAAAATCTGGAGCACCTAAAAACAAAACAATTCAACTACAATAAAAACTAATAAAACTACCAAAAAGTCACAAAAAACAAACTAGAGTCCGCTAAGACATTAAATTGCGTTTTACTCAGAAATTTGTGTACAACAACAATCGTAGTAATTATTTATTCAGCATTATCTATCTACTTTTATGTGTAGTGTATAGAGATACTTATTTATTTATTTAATAGTTTGCAGCGGTCGTTACTATGCACAGTTTTCTAGTCACTACGGAATCACTGCTTCGCGCAGACCAAGGGGGCTCGGATAGGTGCTAAAGGGGGCCCCCTCGCCTTATTGAATGCCATTCTTTAGCTTGCACTGCTGAATGGCCTCGTTGAAACCTTGACACAGCGTTAGATCAGACTGAGTCTGCGCGCAGTTCAAAAATTGCTTTATTTCCCAGGCGCACGGCCCAGTCGGCTCGTGTCCGTCTTGACGATATTCCTGTGCAGGCGGGGCCTGTTGTGCGGCTTGCTGATTACCACCACCACTGAAGCCACCTGAAACAAAAAAAAATTCTTCTTTTAGTCGAGTCTTAAGGAGAACGTAAAAAATTACTTTTAATAGCGTTAATAACAATGTTTATTATTGATATATCTAACCGAGTTTGTAACTTTTCTAAACCAATCTAAAGGCAAAATATTTTCATCTGTCCTAATAATATTAATATCTAAAAAAAAAATTAAAATTATTTTCTTTTTTGACAGTGACTTTTTTAACAGAGTTGTCAAAAACGAACAAAAATATCAAAAATCTACCACTAGGCAATATAGTATATTATAATACAAGTTTTATAAGACAGAAATTGGCGCACGAGGTGTTTTGGGCACGACGAGCGTAGCGAGGAGTGCCCAAATGGAACGAGTGCGCCAATACGTCTTATAAAACGAGTGTTATATACTATTTTTTCTACTTTGCGACATTAATTTTACATAAATTTCGAGAATTGCGACTGTCATCTTACAATCTAGAATAGTTTTACATTCAACAGTTGGTAGTTGGCGTAAAATTCACAAATACGATTGACGCGAGCCAATAGCCATTGAGATGTCAGCCTTATTTGACACAAGACGTCAAAATCTTCAATCTCGGAAAATTAAAAGTTACTAAAAGTTTGTGGTCTAGTGTTTTCATAACGACACCGAAAGCGGTTTCGTTATGAGTTTATAACGAACGCAAAGTAGAAAAATAAAATTATAAACCCCTAACCACAACAAGTATTTTAGAACCTAAATATGTATTTCAGCAACTATATTGCCATCTTCAGTAGAACCTAAAAAGAGGAAAAGAGAGATTAGCACTTCATAGTATCTTTACTGGATATTGTCCAAGCAAATCACTAGTGGAAGTGACGTCCATGTTAAAAATTACCCTATATATACCCATTTGTTGTTCACACCTCAGTGAATTTTGATCATTGAAGCGTAAAAAACAAGTTTTAATTAAAGCAGGTCAAACAATGGCGAACTAGGTATAGGCCCCCTGTCTGAATTTATTAATTTATCTCTATTCAAGTGAATAAAGATACTTTCCAAGCTGTTTAGTTCCCTATTATTTGACACAGCTTTTACAAGTTTTAAGTCATCTACAACTACTTTATGACCTGTGTCTAAAATATGTTGAGCCACACTAGATTTTTCAAAACGATTATATTTAAAATGAGCTACATGTTCTTTGAATCTAGTTAAAATTGTTCTTCTAGTCTGGCATACGTATTCTTTTTCACAGTCATGACATTTGATACAATATATACCAGATTTATCAAGTACATCTACCTTATCCTTTGGGTTTCCAAGAAGGTTTTTTATGCTATTATGAGTCGAATATGCCATACAGAGATTTTGTGATGTAAAAATACTTCTCAAACCCCTTGTATATGCACAATCGAACGGTATTTTAACATATTTCTTCTTTTCTACAGACAAAGTATATTTGATTTACATACATTTTTTGATTCTGCTTCTTAATCATTCTATCAACTATTTTCTCAGGGTACCCATTATGTATGACAACATTCTTAATAAACAATAATTCTTGCTGATATCTATCTGCGGACAATGGAAATTTCAATAACCTATTTACTAAACAACTAATAAAAGACAATTTTTGTTGAAAAGGATGCTGCGAATCATTAGGGATAAACCTGATTGTGTTAGTATCTTTCCGATACACGTCAATTTCTATTATATTTTTGCTATTCCTGACTACCAGAGTATCTAAAAATGGAAGTTGGCCGTTAACTTCTTGTTCTACAGTAAAGTTAATGGTATTGAATTTAGAATTCAAAACGAGAAGAAAATCTTGAATACTGCACTTCTTGGTGTCAAAAATGGCAAAAATATCGTCGACATACCTAACCCAAGTCTTAGGGAAATATGGTGGTATAGACTTTACATTGGTTTCAAATCTGCTCATAAACAAGTTGGCAATAAAAGGTGAGAGACAGTTACCCATTGCTATGCCCTCAAGTTGTTCAAAAAACTTTCCGTTTATTTGAAAACAATTTTGAGACATACAAAGGGCAGTCAATCTTACATATTCACCATATTTCACCATATTTACCACTAGGCGGAAAAATATGTATTTTTTTCTACATGTTCTGTCAGTAGAACCTATGGGGCACGGACTTCCCTTAAATAGGTATTTTGTTATAATATTGTATCCAATTTTTCGGCAGAATTCAACAAGCACTGTACGAACTACGACTTACTTTTTTTTAGTTTTTTTCTAATATTGGCAATTTTTGTTTTTTTAGTGAACACAGTAGCTCACAGCAATCGATACCGAGGAAAGGAATCAACTTGGAAAGAAACTCAATGGCCCCCCTGGCAGCTCAAGCTGAGAAGATCTGAATTTCCAACAAGATTTTCATGTGAGTTTGTCATGTTATTGATTTATTCATTCAAAATGTTTAAGATATTAATAATAAATGAACAAAAGGTTACTAAAATCTGAATAATTCACCGTTTATAGTAGGGAGTATTTAGTTTAGAATACTTCAAGCAGATTTTGAATACATCTAAAAGTGTTAGAGTTATAACTTTTTTTAAATTATCTTTTTTTGTCGAGATTGCTTACAAACGTAACTCCAGAGCTTCCAAACAAAAGTGTTACTAGATGTAGATGGCGTCACAACTACCAAATCTCTAATTATCCCGTATATTTTTATTTGCGGCAAGAATCCACCCCACCACAAATATCTAACCGTATGCAATTTCTCCTAACAATGACAACCACGAAAAATACCAAGAACAGGTTATCTACTTCTCCATATAAAGTTCTTTTCGAGGGCGATTTATTTACGAGTGTGTCTCTCAGAATGAATATTGATCAATTATTTGTTTATAGGGAATTTATTGATACACAATTTCAGTGGTTTTCATATTTTCTAAATAAATATTGTTATTGTTTAAGGCGCTCCATTTCCATATAAAACGTTACATTACCATCCAAGGACAACAGCACTGTATACTTAAGTCTGAATACACGATATGTCATTAGTGGCCGGTTTAAATTTAGATCAGAGATGGTCCGAGTTAAATATCCTTAAGTACGATTCGACGGTAACTCAAATTATGTTTTATTACATAACATAGCTACCTTAGCTCTCCGTAAAATGACTCGTCTAATCATAGTACCTTTAGCGCAGCAGCCCATTCCGAAATAACGCCATATAATGGACATCGTATCATTCGTCGTTTTTTGGTTGCTCGACGCAACTGGAATATTTCAATATTTTATGACGCAATCTTGAGGGTGAATTTATGTTTTAAATAAAGCTTACTGTAAAACGTTTTCATATAGAAAAGATAATTCTTTGTGCAATTTAAATGTAATAAACTCTGCCACCTTGAGGTAGGAAGGTATATGATTAATAATTATATACATAAATATAGAAATAAATAAAAATTGTGTGTTGTTTACGATTTACGTCAAATTCACCAGCAATAAAGAATGTCAAAAATGAAAAAGAGAAAAATACTAATAAAATACTGACTGATTTTTGATTTATCTTATGATTATTTAGCTGTCGTATAACCTGTACTTTACAATGACGGTATAACTACATATATAGTAGCAGCTTTGCTCTGAAGAAAGAGGCTTTGTGACTAAATTATCAACGAGGTTTTTGTTTTGCACACTTTTTGATCGGAAACCATTTTACAATTCATCTGTGATTTTTAAAGACCCGTAGATACTGCATTTGAAGGTCGTTTATCTGAATTTAGTTTGATTCGAAGATAAAGATTTTTTGTGACATTTTGCGCTACTAACAGATTTTGTAGTTATTATTCCTACAGCTTATATTAAGGATGACACTTATATAGGATGACAGCTACGATTTATATTTTTTAACACGAGCACAAAATATCCAAACTGGCATCCTTTATGTTACATCGTTTTCAGTATTACCGATGTTTAGTGTACTTTAGGTCATATCTAAATAAATTATTCATGTTGTATTTACATTTTCAATTTGAACCAGCGCCATCTATCCACAGACCGTTGAACTGCGTTGAACAATGTTGCAATCCCAACAGACTAAAACTCTCCTAGAATGGTATTCTAGTTACGTTCACTAAAAGATAACTCCCATCGTTATACGTAGCATTTAATGTATTTTTATAATATATTACAGTACACAATAATCATATGCCAGTAAGACCAAAAAGCATTTCTATAGTAGTAGTATATTTTTTTACACTAAAATTTGCAAAAATTCTTTAACCTGATGTACTTTTAATGCAAAAACAACTACTGTGGAGTCTAGGTTCACACTTAGACAACTGTCAGATCTTGTACCTTAGACAGGTACAAAGTACAACTAAACGTACAAAAAAAAAATAGAAAAAATAGACGCTAAAAACAGCACAAATATAAAAATCCTTACAACCAGATTCCAAACAACAATAACAAAATGTACAAACAAAGCAAATGCATATACATAATAGACAATAATTTCATTTAATTCTAGTGACAATACATTTATTTTAATTGTTAAAAAGACTAAAATCTAACCCATCTGTGATAACCTCTACTAATATTTGACAAACGCATAATTGAGGTTATAATTCATGAGTGAATTATAGCCATTATGTGTCAGTTAAATAAGAAAATTTATCCACGACTTTTAAATCATTAATTGATTAAAAATTATTTATAATAAATATATGGAAGACAGTTCAATGTTTTATTATAGTTCGTATGACTATCACAATAAAACACTGGTGTGTATTATATTAGGAAAGTGTTTTTTGTTTGTTTTCTAACCATTTTTAGCAGAACCAGTTAGAAACTCAGCATACAAGATGATATAACCTCAAAAATTGTTAGAACTTAGTAGTCTATAATAGAAAATCCTTCGTAATTAGCTTACCGGTTAGCGCATGTCCGATGGTATGTCCAACAGCAGATCCAACGGCAACTCCACCGGCTGTCGCAGCCATTTGTCCAAACAATCCCGGTTGTTTTGGGGCCGCTTGCACTGGGGCCGCCTGCATCGGTGCTGGGGCGGACTGCATGGGGGCCCTAGCAGGTACACTAAAAACAAACCAAAAAATCAAGAAAAAATCCACAAAAAAGCACGAAAATCCCACTAAATACGCAATAATGACATGCAATTTTGAGGTTAGAACACTATAGACGCTTAAATACCTCGGTGGCGGTGAGCTCCTATACATGGGGGCCGCTCTGTGCGTTGGGCTACTAGCACGTCCACGTCTCGGCATGTCTGTTGTCTTTTAAAGGTAAATAGTAAAGTAAAAACGCACTTAACGAAGGTATAAAACCAATTACGCAATGGTGCTCGATTTTCGTGAATCTTATAGCAACTGTCACTTTTCTAGAACATGTGATCTATTTCCGGAATTATTTGCGTGTACGTCACCGCGTTTACGCAATGATAAAAACGAGATGGGTTAAGGAAGTATGTCTGGGATAGTACCGGGAAATCTTAGTACGTCAAAGGGTCAAAATCCATATAGGAGGGTATTAATCATAATTTTGGAATTCGTGTCTCTAATTGCAAAATACAAATCCATTTATTTATGATCGAACTAGTTATATTTATAACTAATCTTATTCGTAACAAAAACGCTCTGTATTTGCTGTTTTTGACATTGAATCTCTTTAAATTAGTCATAAAAATTTCCGAATGGATCCAACACTGTTCATTGATTATTATTGCCAAATACCATAAACGCGAGCTTCCAACTTTTTTTAATAGATGTCACGCGGTGTCTGGCTTTTTTCCTGATGCTAAAATAACGTAATTTGATTGCGAAATACCTGGAATATTGCCTTTTTTGGGGAATTGGGGCCGATCTCGGCGGTGGGCCTCTACCGCCACCGCTCTTACCGCCGCCGCTCTGTCTCCCCATATTGCACAAGAATTTTCTATTGTTGAGTTACGCGAGAAATTTGAAATGTCTGCTGATCTGCTGCATTGGTGTCAATCAAATTTATTATTTCAAAATTGACGGGAGCCTACTTGTCTTTATTTCGTCATGTTTCGTGCGTCACAAAAGAGATTTTTGGCGGTTTATCAATTTATTTTTGTGGAAATGCATTATTAGGTATAAATAGATAAGATTAGTCATCAAATTATGGATATGTTTTGGAACAAATTACGAATTATTTGATCATACAGCTGTTTATAGGTTACTGTTTTGTAACTCGGTACTAATTTATTTTTCTACACACAGATGGCGCCAGTGTCTGTGCTTTTTATTTATTTACCAACAATTAAGCTGTATAGCAGTACAGTTTCAAGTAACTGAACTATTGTCGTATAGATGGCGCTGTACAAAATAAATCCATTCCTGAACCAATAAAATCATATATGTAAGTCAAAATTAAAGCAATAAAATTAGTTGAATGCAGCAAAACCACAAAAAAACAAATTTATGGTTAGGTATTGTACGAAAGACTAACCTTAAAAATATTTTACAACCACCATAATAAAAGGATTAAATAATTTTCGGAAACTATAATACACCTCTATTGTTGTTCAAATTACACCTGCTGAAAAATATACAGCAACTTTCACTAGTTTGTACCGTCTAGGCAATTGTTTCACAAACACAATGTACCATTATGTTCCCTATTTTTTTCTACAGATGCTGTTGCTCATTTCAGCATATAATTTGCTACAAAACGATATTGCGTAGTCTTTTGCGGAGCGTGTATAGGATTCTGAATGAAATGGAAAGTTAGGTTATATCATCACTGAACTTTCTAATTACTACCATATTATGGCTCGCACCAAGTTAAATTTAGCTGTCAGGAGCTCTCAAAAGTGGTCAGGAGAGATTATTCGAAAATCGGAAATGACCTTTACACATATGCGCGCGCGAAGATAAGAAAGTCGCAAAAATATCGGAGATATGTTTTCGCGAGAGATATTTCTGAATAGTACTGGAAATTTCCTTTCATTTGATACCCAACACGGCATATCTACCTTTTTGCGTTTTCGAGTTATTTCGAAAACAACCGCGTCATGGATTGCTTAGATCTTGAATTCAACATTGAATATCTCCGAAACGCGTTGAGATATTTGAATGAAACAAAAGCCGTTTGGTTTGTGTTTTAATTTTTAAGATAATTAGATACATTATTTAAACATTTTAGATAATTAATAAATTTTGTTCGTTTCTTTTTTTCGTTGAGTAATTTCAGGTTTTATAGCCTGCAATCGCCATGAGAGATTACATAAAAATCGGAAATTACTTGCCCAATATTACAAATACAAGAAACTAGGAAAGCGGCCAAAATATCAAAGATATGTTATCGTGTGAGATGTTTTTGAATAATACTCGAAATTTCCTTTCATTTGATACCCAACACGGTATATCTACCTTTTTTCGTTTTCGAGTTATTTCGAAAACAACCTCGTCGTGGATTGCTTAGATCTAGAATTCAAGTTTGAATATCTCCGAAACGCGTTGAGATATTTGAATGAAACAAAAGCCGTTTGGTTTGTGTTTTAATTTTTAAGATAATTAGATGCATTATTTAAACATTTTAGATAATTAATAAATTTTGTTCGTTTCTTTTTTCGTTGAGTAATTTCAGTTCTTATAGCCTGTAATCGCCATGAGAGATTACATAAAAATCGGAAATTACTTGCCCAATATTACAAATACAAAAACTAAGAAAGTGGCTAAAATATCAAAGATATGTTATCGTGTGAGATATTTTTGAATAATACTCGAAATTTCCTTTCATTTGATACCCAACACGGCATATCTACCCTTTCCCGTTTCCGAGATATTTCGAAAATAACCTCGTCATGGCTTGCTTAGATCTAAAATTCAACTTTGAATATCTCCGAAACGCGTAGAGATATTTGAATGAAACAAAAGCCGTTATATTAGCGTTATTATTCTTAACATAATTAGATATATTATTTAAATATTTTCTAACTTTTATTTTGTCTCGTTAAGTAATTTAAGTTTCTGTAGTGGGTTGGTGTTAGGTAAGACCTTCGGTTGTCGGCTGTCATTATGTTTTATTTCGGTTCGAACAATGCCAATGCGAATCATTTAATTTCGTATTGCGAACAAAGAACGTCGCGGTATCTTTTGTTTTAGCGAGCGCCGGTCAAATTTGAAGTACCTGCACGTACTATAGATGTCTATCGGCAAAAAACGCAAAAGCGCTGTAGCAATTGTGTGACAATTGTTCGTTATCTGCGCGCGTTTGGCCATGGTTTTCGGATATTGTTAATATTGCAAAAACAATTGACGATAAGGAGTATCAAACTGGAATTATAAGCTACTTCTTCCCACCATTTCTTTAAAGAAGCAAATCATATTAAATAGTAGTTTGGAGGTAAGGAGTCGTTTTTGGCCTTTCTGTCAAAACTGGTTAAGTAAAATGAGTCAACTTTTCTTTCGTTAAATAGTACTGGAAATTTCCTTTCATTTGATACCCAACACGGCATATCTGCCGTTTTTCGTTTTCGAGATATTTAGAAAACAACCTCGTCATGGATTGCTTAGATCTAGAATTCAACTTTGTATATCTCCGAAACCCGTAGAGATATTCGAATGAAACAAAAGCCGTTTTGTTTGTGTTTTAAGTCTTAACATAATTAGATATATAATTTAAACATTTTAGATAATTAATTAATTTCGTTCGTTACGTTTTTAGTTAAGTAAGTCAAGCCTGCAATCGCCATGAGAGATTATATAAATATCGGAAATTACTTGTCCAATATTACAAATACAAGAAACTAAGAAAATGGCAAAAATATCAAAGATACGTTATCGTGTGAGATATTTTTGAATAATACACAAAATTTCCTTTCATTTGATACCCAACACGGCATATCTACCTTTTTTCATTTTCGAGATATTTCGAAAATAACCTCGCCGTGGATTGCTAGATCTAACATTCAACTTTGAATATCTCTGAAACGGGTAGAGATATTCGAATGAAACAAAAGCCGTTTTGTTTGTGTTTTAATAACATAATTAGATATATATTATTTAAATATTTTGTGGTTTTGTTTTTCTGTCAAGTCACTTTGTAATCAGTCCACAAAAAAACTTTTGAGGATGATTTTTTATTCTTAATCATTAATAAACTTTGTATTTGTCGATATAAAAATACTAACCTAAGACAATAAGAGATAATGAACTGATGCCATGTATGAGATAATAACTTATTTGATAAATGAGTCGTCTGGGGCAAAAAATGCCCAAAAATAGACACGTAAACGTGATTACGGTAAAAAATGCGTCACGGCTGTCTCAATTCTCAGTAGCATTGCACATTTTTATTATTGAGAAAATTACACGGACAATAATTGTTTGTTAAAAAAAAAAACGCGATAACGCGTTTTTTGTTTAAATATGATGAGTGTTTATTTCCTAGTTGGTTTTACGCGGTATATTTAGATTTATTAATCATTAAAAAGCGTAATTTTTAGACAAAAACTAAGACAGTAGTTATTTAAAAATTAGAATTAATATACTGACATTAAAAATAATGATTTTAATAGATGTGATATAGTCAGGTGATTTTTAATTATCTATAAAAAATTGTATGTAGTTTACGTATGAGTATTAGTTATTTGTACGCGGTTTCGTTTTTTTTTTCACGAAAAGATTTGTTTCTCGTTCAACTAAATATGATGACGCAATTTAAGGCTATTAATTTTTTGACCACAATTCGGGATAAGGTTAAGGCATTTGCTTTTGCAACCAGTATAACCGACTTTGTGGATATTTATGTGCTCTTTTATAATCTGTTCAGAAAACAGTTGAATCCCAAATGGTCTCCAACCTATTTTGAAATAAACCAAAAAATGTCATTTTTTAATAATGATCATAACTTCTTTATTTGTCATGCCATCAAAAAAACGTTTTGGCATTATAAAGGCAATTTTTGTCTACAATTTGATTATGTCAGTTTATAATTTCTTTCGCGAATGGATTCGCCAGAAACAATCGCAACTTTTGTATTTTTACTTTATCATACGCAGTATGATGGTGTTGTAATCGTGCTGAAAAAAATTGAGATTTTAGCGGAAATAGGTCTTTATGGGTCCCCTGAACATTTTTGACCAAGGTACAAAAAAATGTCTGTGTGTGTGTGTATGTATGTATGTCTGTGTGTAAACGATTTTTGTGGCGGCGATTCCGGAGAAACTACTAAATGTATCGGAACGAAAGTTCATATTTAGAAGTTTTGTTACCAAACTTAGAGCTGAAAAGCTTTTGGTTGAAAAGGGTCCAAAGGAACTGGTAGTTTATTCTTAGCGTTTTTGAAGGATTTTGCAAATGAGCCGCCATTTCTGTAATTTCGACAAAATAGTTAATTAATAAATTAAAGTAGAGGAAATTTTGAATAATTTATGCCTATGACATTTTTTGGTAAAATTAATAGTTTAGCTTCAAGAGCAAATTCTATTTGATCGAGATCGGTCACATCTGCATTGATATGAAATTACATAGTAGCCAGGATTTTGACAAAAATTTTTTTGTGTTGTCACATTCGAAAACAGCTGATCTCATCAGAGGTTGGAGAACCATTTGGAACATTGCCGCTGTAGTGCGGCAAATTATAAAATACAAATTTCAAATAAAATAAGATTACCAATTTGATTGTTTGTTGATAAGAAATATCAACCCGTCTTTATATCTAATTCTAAAAACGATAAATTGCGAAAATTATAAATAAAGTATAGCGATGAGTGTAGTTTTATTTTAGTATGTTGGTAGGGATGTGTCATGAACAAATATAAATCTGTCAGAATTTGAATTACCTTTTTAAGGTGCGTTTTCATTAGTGATAATGGCAGTGGTAGCAGACGCCGTTATAGTATTTCCAATAGAAAATTGCTAGTGACTCATGTTTATGTACATGCAAACTAATATGTGTCATTATCACGATATGTAAGAAATACTATAATTTCGTATTCTACCACCGCCATTAGCTACCATTACCTACCAATCGGAACGCACCTTTAAAGTTGGCGTTTCGTCAAAGTGGTACCAACCTAGCATTTACTATACAGAAATCATTTATTTATTTATTTTAAATACGTATTTCTTAAAAACCACCACAATAAACGTTGATGTCGCTCCTGCCAAAAACTAGATAGCGCGACTCGCTCACATGCGACGGCGACACTCCGCCTTCGGTGACGCTCCGCATCACCGCTCGTCGCGCTATTCCATACTTTCGGCATTTGTGACATAAATAACTATTATTTTAATGACGTAGTGTAGGTAGTGTCAAATGCTGATGCTTTGAAAATACCTACGATTTATCTCAATAGAATAGATTCTCATGCAGCTAAACTATTAATTTTATATATTGTATGATAAAGTCATGCGCCTGGCCACATCAGATTTTTTCTATGGACGCCATATTGGTTTTATACGTGCCATTATACCATTATACAACTACCATTATACATATGTATTAATAATAATCCACACCTTAACATCCCCCAATAGCTTTCGCCACTACGGGGGCATCGGCAGGCCCGAATTATCATTATTATGACCCGCGTCAAATGACTTTCTTTTTCTTTAAAGAACTGTCCAATACATGTAATATTTATACCTTTTTAGTATCAGAAAATCATTGATTGTGCAAATAAAGGTTCTTGGAGAGAGAACTATCGTTGTACTGTATTTATTAACAACAAGTATCAACGAATTAGGTAAATACGCAATAAAATTACTGATTTTCCATTTCTTTCATCACTCAAACCGGTCTATGGAAAAATCTAAAAAATAATGTGACACGTTTTAGCAATAATTGCGATATTTCTACACGATATAGTTTCAATGTCGTAGCCTTGGGCAACCCAGCTGATAAGTGACGATGCTTTGCCACGTGGCCAAAGCAAGCAGACGAGCAATATATCTACAAACGTGTAGATACATACATTCCTCTGTGACATTGAAGGTATTTTTCTGATTATTTATCAATATAGTAGAGAATCTATTATATAAAACCTAACAAGTTGTCGTAAATCGTTCCACGTTGCGTAAGAACGTCTTTTGTTTTCAAAGTACCACCGCTATCTTATCTTGTTCCATGCGTACGCCAAGTATTCGTATGAGAAATTGCAACGCATTTAGCAAAATTGAAAGAGAACTACGATATACCGATGCAAACGGAAAAATTCCTCGTGCAATTTTTTGTGTTGCAACAGAGTTGCGGACAACAGTTTTGAATATTTGAGTAGTAGAATTATGAACAGTCTGCATATTTTGATGAATATTTGGTTATTTGTATGAATATAACTAGAAATTGTAACTTGAATATGTCATACTTAAAACTTAAGAATTAACATTGTTTTTATTTTTTTTTAAATTGCAGTTGTCCAGATCTAATCTCATTAATTTGTTTGGTATAAACATATAAGGTATAAATATTAGATGAGTGTCTGATTCTTTCGTAGACCTTGGTGCAAAAGTATGGTAAGGTGGCAAGTCTTTTATTATTAAAATAAGTTCAATAAATTCTTAAAATCCATTAATTCTCTGGAAAAATGTCATTATATTTATTGGTATCCTATTGTAGTCAGGTTTTTGTAATTATTTGAAATGTTACTTTTAACCAGACGATATGCAGACAGAGACATTTCTTTGTTGAATTTTACATATTCAATGTTATTCAAATTATTTTACACTACGCAATTTATAACGCAAAATGTTCTACAACTTTTTAAGCAATAAAATAATGCGTATGGTGCCATTAACTATAGTGTAAATTGCTGTTATACAGTGAGAACACAAAGTATTGAAACATGACAAAATGTCTAAATCGGTCTGTTATTTAAAAAAAACTCGGTTTTGAATTATTAAAATATGTACACATATTTATCGTAAACTAAATTTCCGACCTTCAATGGTTTTTGAATTAAGACGGAATCGACATATTTTTTAAATGACACGATTGGCTCAATAACAGCATATAATAGTATGATGGCCGTACATAGGAAAATTTTCTGGAAAAAGATAGTTGAAAATTAGTGTTACATTGTTTATTTTATACAGATTTTGAGGTTTCTGGGAGATTGAATTCAAATGGCATACATTTACCAATGTTGCTAAAATTACAGTTTAGACATTTGACCTCACTTTTCCGGATGTCTTACGTAATTTTGAGTTCGCATTCGTATTCAGGGGAAATAAAGTTCAAGAATACATTTTATATTCCATTTACAACCTCCATGCTACTCAAAGTTATCAATATTTGCAATTTCAATTATGGTCTTTAAACCATAAATTTTCTTCCGCTACCATTAACACAATTAAATGTTATATTAAAATAACTTTCAAATATGGGATTGCCATTACATCAAAATGTGTATTTTTATAGTAAAAGATCTACGTATTCAAAGACGTTTTTTCTTAGCCGTATAAGAAAATTGAAAAAGTAACAAAATTAAAAAGCGCAAAGTATCTGCAATCCTGTAGAACGTGGCTTTTGGAAGTGGAAACTGCATAGGCGATTATGATCTATTCTTTGCCAAAATCGCAAAGTTGAGTTTTTAGACCTGTTTGGCTTTGGCACATGCGAGGTTAGGTTACTTTAAAAATAAATATTGTTTTTTTAACAATTATTTTATATTTTTCATTTCTTGTCGACTATGCATTCTTGTGAGACTAATCTGGCAACCCTGTATACATGTCAAATCTCATTTTAAATTGTTCTTGACGCATTTGCAACTCGGTATTTTTGTACGTATACTGTATAGTAGGTGAATCTGGGAACAGCCTGTGTAGTGTGTAGTCGAACCTGCGATTAATGTATTTTAATCAAAGTTAACGAAGTATAACCTTGAGATTATTGGGCATATGTTGCAACAAATATTGTAATAGTTGGCCATACACCAATAATATATTTATTATGTGAAACATTCGACTTGTGGCATTTCTAAATTTGTCATTTTAAATACTAAAACAAGCTTTCTTTTTTGGCGTATTAACTATTCCACTGTCTAGTAATTAATAAAAAAATACACCGCTGAAAAAAATAAGGGCAACATGTTTTTAAAACCTGTAACTTTTTACTTTATCATACGCAGTATGATGAAGCTGAAAAGCTTTTGGTTGAAAAGGGTCCAATGGAACTGGTAGTTTATTCTTAGCCTTTTTGAAGGATTTTGCAAATGAGCCGCCATTTCTGTAATTTCGACAAAATAGTCAATTAATAAATTAAAGTAGAGGAAACTTTGAATAATTTATGCCTATGACATTTTTTGGTAAAATTAATAGTTTAGCTTCAAGAGCAAATTCTGTTTGATCGAGATCGGTCGCATCTGCATTGATATGAAATTACATAGTAGCCAGGATTTTGACAAATATTTTTTTGTGTTGTCACATTCGAAAACAGCTGATCTCATCAGAGGTTGGAGAACCATTATTTGCCGCTGTAGTGCGGCAAATTATAAAATACAAATTTCAAATAAAATAAGATCACCAATTTGATTGTTTGTTGATAAGAAATATCAACCCGTCTTTATATCTAATTCTAAAAACGATAAATGGAGAAAATTATAAATAAAGTATAGCGATGAGTGTAGTTTTATTTTAGTATGTTGGTAGGGATGTGTCATGAACAAATATAAATCTGTCAGAATTTGAATTACCTTTTTAAGGTGCGTTTTCATTAGTTATAATGGCAGTGGTAGCAGACGCCGTTATAGTATTTCCAATAGAAAATTGCTAGTGACTCATGTTTATGTACATGCAAACTAATATGTGTCATTATCACGATATGTAAGAAATACTATCATTTCGTATTCTACCACCGCCATTAGCTACCATTACCTACCAATCGGAACGCACCTTTAAACTTGGCGTTTCGTCAAAGTGGTACCAACCTAGCATTTACTATACAGAAATCATTTATTTATTTTTTTAAATACGTATTTCTTAAAAAGCAACACAATAAACGTTGATGTCGCTCCTGACAAAAACTAGATAGCGCGACTCGCTCACATGCGACGGCGACACTCCGCCTTCGGTGACGCTCCGCATCACCGCTCGTCGCGCTATTCCATACTTTCGGCATTTGTGACATAAATAACTATTATTCTAATGACGTAGTGTGGGTAGTGTCAAATGCTGATGCTTTGACAATACCTACGATTTATCTCAATAGAATAGATTCTCATGCAGCTAAACTATTAATTTTATATATTGTATGATAAAGTCATGTGCCTGGCCACATCAGATTTTTTTTAACAATGTTACAACTCTTAGTTACTTAACTCGTTGTGACGGTCGAGTACGTGTATATATATACGTCCTGGTGAACGCTACGCAGCCGCTACTATACAGGAAGTGGATAGATTTGGTCGTGGATCTGTGATGGTTTGGGCTGGAATCAGTATAGACAACAGAATTGATCTTGCATCACCAGAAACTTTTTACAAGAACGTGGAATTATCCGCGGAGCAAAAAGAAACTTCTAGTTACTTTTCAATTTCAAATAAAATTTGCAAATATGCAAGTCGTTGCTGAAAACCATAACTAGCTATCGCCGTTTGTTCTTGAGTTATATATTTATGCTAATCTAGGGATAGTAATATAACCAATCATTCCTATTGTAGACCAACCTCAACGTAAGTAGACAATTTGTAAACATGCGCGTGCTTCAATGTTACTGTTATAGGTGAGATTATTGTCGTAGTGGCACACATAATTGACCCGGTTGCTAAGAGACGCTCAGTGTCGTCAAAGTTGCGTATGCGATCGGCTATTGATTGAAAGAATTCCACTACGTATACAACTTGATAACAACTTCAAATTGGCTAGATCTAATTGACAATTATAGAAGACTAGTTCAGAAATAAATCGGATATTGGTTCTAAAATTTAAAACGTTCCTTTTATAGTTTCACGTTTTGATGCAACCTAATCAAATCACTGAAAGAATAAAACTAGAACAAAACAATTGAAAATATTGCGTGCATTTAAACTTGAGGAGTTAAATAAAAAAATATAAGGAAAATTTCATGTCAAACGCAACAAAATTAAACGACGTAAATTGCTGGGCAAACAAAATAGCGCAAATGCCTCAAACCAATAAACAAACCATTTAACGAAAACAAGAATTGCCAAGGTTAACAAAGAAAAGTAGTAACCTGATTTTCACAAATTAGTACCTCTGCATTGGGGTTTCTAGTACAGTACAAGCAGAAAAATAAACAAACAAACAAATAAACATAATTCAACAATGGCTTTGTTTGTAGTACATGCGCGGCTCTGTTACCGAGAAATCAGATATACAGGGTCCTGCAACTGAGCTCCCGTCTTCTGTAGCTCACTTACTCATTAAGCTAAGAGTTTGACATTTTGCAGGCTTACCCTGTACTTCAAGGTACAATTCAAGAAATTATTTTTTATTATACAGGCTGTTCTAAAAATGTGCAACGCCATAGTAATATATTTTTTTAAATTGCATGCTATACATTTTTCTACACATTTGGAAGCCTTTTATGGTTGCCTACATATCACCAAAATTTTATTGAAATCGGTTGAGTGACCGCAGCGGAAAAAAATAAAAACAAAAAAAAAATTGATTTTGCATCGTAGGCTTTAAAAATCAATAAAAACCACAAAATGCAGCTCGTTAATAAAATTTTGCGACGTGCTTATTAACTTAGATGTAATAGTCTCGTTAACCAAGTGACACTGATCCAAATTATACAGGGTGACCAAAATCGTGTGTCAAACTTGTCAAACTTCAAAGCGCGCTATTGTTCTTATTTTAAATTGGAACCCATAATTTTTTTAGGTGAAACGATGCGAAATTAAAGAATAAATATTGTTTCTGAATACAATCCCATCACAATTCCCAATATTTTAAAAGTTATTCGCCAAAAACTCATTTTTCAACGTTTCCAACGGCAATTTTAGGTAATAAATATCGTACGTGGCGTTGAAAAACAATTTATTACATAAATTATAACGCAGAGAGGTATTTTAGATTTTACTGTACTTAATTAAGTAGTTATTCAATTGCTAAATTTACTGAAAAATTTACCTATAGCCACATTTCCGTCCTTACCGCTATAGGTAAATTATGCAGTAAATTTAGCATTTGAATAACTAGTTAATTAAGTACACTCAAATCTAAAATACGTCTATTATTTTTTATGAAATAAATTGTTTTTCAAAGCTACGTACGATATTTATTATCTAAAATTGCCGTTGGAAACGTTGAAAAATTAGTTTTTGGCGAATAAGTTTTAAAATATTGGAAATTGTTATGGGGTTGTATTTAGAAACAATGTTTATTTTTTAATTCTGCATCATTTCGCATAAAAAAATGTATGGGTTCCAATTTAAAATAAGAACAATAACACGCTTTGAAGTACGACAAGTTTGACACTCGATTTTGGTCACCCTGTATAATTTGGATCAATGTCACTTGGTTAACGAGACTATTACATCTAACTTAATAAGCACGTCGCAAAATTTTCTTAACGAGGTGCATTTTGTGGTTTTTATTGATTTTTAAAGCCTACGATGCAAAATCAATTTTTGTTGGTTTTTATTTTTTTCCGCTGCGGTCACTCAACCGATTTCAATAAAATTTTGGTGATATGTAGGCAACCATAAAAGGCTTCCAAATGTGCAGAAAAATGTATAGCATGCAATTTAAAAAAATATATTACCATGGCGTTGCACATTTTTGAAACACCCTGTATAATAAGAAAATACTTTCTTGAATTGTACCTTGAAGTACAAGGTAAGCTTGCAAAATGTCAAACTCTTAGCTTAATGAGTAAGTGAGCTACAGAAGACGGGAGCTTAGTTGCAGGACCCTGTATAGAACACATACGACAAAAAAATTTGTTTTAAATATTTTGCACTATAACTAATAACAACTGTTTTTTCTAGTTTGTTTACGCAAATATGATATCGTTGTTTTTTCGAGATTTTAAACAATTACTAAAGTATGATAATCGTTGTTTTTTAACCGCATGTCAAGATTTTGCGAATGGCGAATAACAATAATAAATAAATCAATAACAGGAACAAATAACTTGTACGACAACAACAGCTACCTCAAAAACAATTTTTTAACAATTATTAACATTAGAATTTGTTCCCGTGAACTGTGTTATTGTAATTCTCATTCTGAAAATAAATATTGCAACTGTTAACATAACACAGTACATAGGTACAGGGTGATACATAATAAAACGCGTTGATTACTTGAATATTTGACATGCTGAACCTTTTATAGTATTTCTGATATTATGCTAAAAAAATAGGGGAACACATTTTTTTGGAACCTGTAACTTTTTACTTTATCATCCGCAGTATGATGAAGTGTGTGTGTGTGTACTCGATGTTTGTGGAGACGATTCCGGAGAAACTACTGAATGTATTGGGACGAAACTTCATATTTAGAAGTTTCATGAGTAAACTTAGAGCTGAAAAGCTTTTGGTTCAAAAGTGTCCAAAGGAACTGGACGTTTTCTCTAAGCATTTTTCAAGGATTTTGCAAATGAGCCGCCATTTCTGAAATTTCCTCAAAATAGTTAAATGATAAAGTAAAGTAGAGGAAATTCTGAATAATTTATGTCTGCGACATTGTTTGGTAAAATTAATAGTTTAGCTGCAAGAGCAAATTCTATTTGATCGAGATTAGTCGCATCTGCATTGATATAATACTATATAGTCTAATAAACTTTCAGTCTAATGACAGTACCGGTAGTGTCAAATACTGATGTTTTGACAATATCTCACCATATCTACTGTCAATAGTAAAAAGATCTCATGTTGTGATACCGTGTACGGTCCTTGCCTGACGGCGTCGGATAGGCAGCGTGTTCAGCGTGTCCAAAATGCATGTGTTCTGTTTGATTTTGGTTTGAGGAAGTATGATCATGTATCGAATGGGCTGGGCGACTTGGGGTGGTTGAACATGGATAACACTAGGGTGTTGCATGCAGCAATATTATATCATAAGTTGCTATCCAAGAGGATCCCACAATACCTCATGCGGAAGATACGCTGTAGAACGGATGTCCATAATCTTAATTTAAGATTCAGGGGTTTGTTTGCTCCACCTGCCCATCGCGCTGAGCAGTACAAACGGTCATTCTCTTACCAGGTCAGTCACATATACAATGGTCTCAGGGAAGATATGAAAACATTATCGTTAAACAGTTTTGGTGGAAAGGTGAAATGTTGTCTGTTTGCTCAACAGGGGGGGACATTAGGCACATCGGAGGCTGTTTTAATTTTTATTTAATATTGTTTTATGTTAATAAAGGAATTATTTATTTAATTATTTATTTATCTGTCAAATTCTGGCTAACTAGTTTTATTTTAATGTAGACACAACTGATCTCAATCAAATACATTCTCATGCAGCTAAACTATTAATTTGTTATATTGTATGATAAAGTCATGTGCTGGCCACATCAGATTTTTTCCATTTTACGAGTTTTCAATCACTTCGAAAGTAACTTTTCACGTTAATTACAAAATAGAGCATTATGTGGTAGGTAATAAGAAAGAAAAATGGTGACGATTAGTGTTGAAAGAAACTGTACTATAGAAGGCGTCGGCGCTCTGTGTCACCTTCACGAAATAGAGGAAGAAATGTAGAGATATGAACGGCCGTCTAAGGTTAAGAATGAATCACCTGTCTGGGCTGATCGTATACATAGTTAGTGTTGGGGAACGATGGCCTCATTTGGCTACCACGGTCCAACGCGGCCACTTACACATCAACTTATATCCGAAATCCCGACCTTGAACCAATTTGGTACCGCTGCTCAACACGCAATCTGTCGAAATTCGCATTTCCTGACGCAACGTTAGGAAATACTTGTCTTATCGAAGCGTATATTTTAATCCGACACCTCAGCTGTTAAAAAACAATATTTATTTTTAAAGTAAAAATATTAAAATAATTGATGTTGGGTCAACTTGATTCTGTGATTAAAAAACTCAACTTTGCGATTTTGGCAGAGAATAGATCATAATCGCCTATGCAGTTTCCATTTCCAAAAGCCACGTTATACAGGATTGCAGATATTTAGCGATTTTTAATTTTGTTTCTTTTTCAATTTTTTTATACGGCCAAGAAAAAACGTCTTCGAATACGTCGATTCTTTACTATAAAAATACACATTTTGATTTAATGGCAATCCCATATTTGAAAGTTATTTTAATATAACATTTAATTGTCTTAATAGTAGCGGAAGAAAATTTATGATTTAAACACCATAATTGAAATTGCAAATATTGAGAACTTTGAGTAACATGGAGGTTGTAAATGGAATATAAAATGTACTCTTGGACCTTATTTGACCTGAATACGAATGCGAACTCAAAATTACGTAAGACATCCGGAAAAGTGAGGTCAAATGTCAAAACTGTAATTTTAGCAACATTAGTAAATGTATGCCATTTGAATTCAATCTCCCAGAAACCTCAAAATCTGTATAAAATACACAATGTAACACTAATTTTCAACTGTCTTTTTCTAGAAAATTTTCCTATGTACGGCCATCATACTATTATATGCTGTTATTAAGCCAATAGTGTCATTTAAAAAATATGTCGATTCCGTCTTAATTCAAAAACCATTGAAGGTCGGAAATTTAGTTTACGATAAATATGTGTACATATTTTGCAATTCAAAACTTGTTTTTAAATAACAGACCAATTTAGAGATTTTGTCATGTTTCAATACTTTGTGTTCTCACTGTATAATAGCGGTTTTACACTATTGTTAATGGCACTATACGCAATTTATTATTGCTTAAAAAGTTGTAGAACATTTTGCGTGATAAATTGCGTAGTGTAAAATAATTTGAATAACATTGAATATGTAAAATTCAACAAGATATGTCTCTGTCTGCATATCGTCTGGTTAAAAGTAAATGTAACTAACTAACATAACAAATAATTACAAAAACCTGACTACAATAGAAAACCAATAAATATAATGAGAATTAATAGAGAATTAAATCAGAGAATTAATGGATTTTAAGAATTTATTGATCTTAGTTTAATAACACTTATTGGTCGTATTTTCGTTTAGATATATTATTTACAATAATGTAAAACCATTTCCTTCATGTTTGATTTTGCCGGAGATGCTTGAATGCCTGCCGGAGACCCGAGATGAGCCTCAAATGCTGCAGACTCCGGCGCAATGCCGGAGACCTGGCAACCCTGCTAGGAAGTCGGTTTTGTCGATATGTAATAAACTTCTACTTTACAAGCAGGTACTCCAACCTGTGTGGATCTATGGTATCCAACTGTGGGGCTGCACTAAGTCAAGCAATATCAGCATCATACAATGCTTCCGAAATAAGGTGATAAGAAACGTCGTGGGTGCACCTTGGTATATAACAAATAGAAATCTCCACAGGTATCTTGAGATGGAATTAGTAACGAACGAAATTGGAAAGTTTGCAGGAAATTTTTTGAACAGGCTCCTATAGAACATGAATGTTGAGGTAATCTAGCTCCTTGACAATGGCGACATTGTGCGAAGACTCAAAAGAACTAAACCTGATTTGGTAAAATGATGTTACAAAAGCATTTTTAGTCAGCCTAAATAGATATTATTAGATATTAGATATTATTATTTGATACATTTTATATTTATATTGAAATTTTCGGTCGTAGGTAAGAACAATACTCGAGCTGCAACATATATTACATGCTCGTGAACATTTATGTGCACACATGTTTATTTGCACTGGAACGTATTTTATTGGTTTGCTGGTAAAATTTAGGTGAACGGATTTGTTTTCGTTCAAAGCAATTAGCCATCGTTGCATCCAATCACTAATTCTTGACAGCATTCTGCAGTTTTAGTGTTGCTCCTGCAACATTTGCACCTACTGCCATGATAACAGTGTCATCAACAAACATGGCAACGGTAACACCATCTGCTTGCGGAAGATAATAAGGTATAATAATATAAGATTATTATTATTTTGTTGTTGAAATACTGATAGATTCTGATGGAAGCATGTCTATTTAAAAAAAGCATACAAAGACAATTTATGGATTCTGGTATCTTACCAATAAATACGTGTGAGTCAGGATGTAGGCCAAATGCAACATCACTGCAAAGGAATGCCTTTAAATTCACTTCACAACTGTACTACGGTATTCCGTTACATCCAATAACCCCAGATTGTGCCAAGAAATAACACGAAAGAATCAAGACGTTGTACTCCTTTCTACAAACCGTCGAGGAATGTCAACAAAATTCGTTTATTTATCATAAAATGTATCACAGAAGTTGTTGCTAACCATCTGCAACACTATAGGAAAATGACTTACTAAATTTAACGTTTCGTTGCATGTTTTATTTTAATGCGAAACAATCTGATGTGGTCAGGCACGTGACTTTATCATACTATATATAAAATTAATAGTTTAGCTGCATGAGATTCTATTTGATCGAGATCGGTCGTGTCTACATTAACATAAAACTAGTTAGCCAGGATTTGACACATTTTGGTACTATAGACAGTAGGTATTGTCAAAACATCAGCGTTTCACACTACACAGATAGAAAAGATTTCTTGTTTTAAAGAAATGTATTTGTTTATTCTTTTGGGTCAAAACATATTTCTTTGACGCCAACAATATTTACTTCATTGAATACTCTAGTTTATTTGCTTGCAGAGATTAATTTATTTAAAATATGTATTTAAGTGGAATAAATATATATGGATACAAACAAAAATTACTTTCCTTTAAAGTAATATTTTAGTTTTGCTTAAAAAAAAATGTTTCTTTACACCAGTGAAATATAATTTTGTTTCTAACATATAATTTTGTATATAAGGAGAGATTTATTTCGCTTAAAGTAATATTTTGTCTTTGGCTTAAAAATAGGTTTACTTCCGCCAAAGAAATCATATTTTGATTAAAATAAATATTTTTGTACACAAGAAGAGATTTATTTCCTTTAAACTAATATTTTTGTTTTGACTTTAAAATAGGTTTACTTCCACCAAAGAAATCATATTTTGATTCAAATAAATATATTTTAATGTCATCCAACTGTATTGTTAGATGGCGCTGTAAACTCTCTCCTCGCACTTCGTACATATCGAGAGTATAAAGCCGCGTGATCGACAGTATAGAACTTATAGAGTACAGTGCCTGCAGGTTCAAGTTGCGATTCCAAATCAGAGTACACTTTACTAACTTAACGTTGACTATATGTTGGATTGGGAAGACCAAGCACTGGTCGAGGATGTGCGACATCCCAAAAAGGAGGTGACACATGGCGAGTCTTCCGAAAAATTCTTGTCTATTAATTCCTTCAACAAATTCATAATTTTAGGCATTTTAACTCGACCAACAATTTTGTTAATTTAAAAAAATATAATTCTTTCACTTAACACAATCATAATTATTTGAAGTAAATAAATCTCATTTCTTATAATACACAAATTGCAAACTTTTTAACTGGAAACATAAGTTGATTGATACAAATCAATGTTCTTTCTACCAAACAAATATTTCAAATAAATGCGTTTTTATCCGCAAATAAATATTTCTTTGCCTCTATTCAAACAACAAATTTCTTTGAGTCAATGCATATTTATTTGAATCAAACAACAATTTCTCTCTGTGAACCTACTGTCATTAGAACGAAAATATCTGTCAAATCCTGGCTAACTAGTTTTATATTAATGCAAACACGACCGCTCTCGATCAAATACAACAATGTGATAATTTATTATTTAACTATTTTTACGAAATTACGGAAATGGCGGCTCATCTGCAAAATACTTGAAAAATGGTTTGAGTACACATCCAATTCCTTTGGAACCTTTTGAAGAAAAAGCTTTACAGCTCTAAGTTTGGTCATGAAACTTCTAATTATAAAGTTTATATTTAGTAGTTTCATGACCAAACTTAGAGCCGAAACGGTTTATACTTTATCATATATATGATAAAGTAAAAACATAGTTTTCTGACTTCAATTTAGATTAAGATTATACCTCCTTTATTACATTCGTAAAATCAATGATACTGTATATATCGTGCAACAAAATAAGTTTATTTATCAATAAAATATTTTGAAATCTTCGCCAAACTGTTTGCGAATTCAGCAAAATATATTTCTCATAATTTATTTCAAGACCACATTTTTCGATCTCGAACAAAAAATAAAAGACGCGTGCCACTTATCATACAAAGTAAGCTTATAAAATATACAACCGACGTTATAATTTGGTAATTAATTAGGAATTAATATTAACTGACTAATTAAATCATTAAAACGATGACTGGGTTCTCCGAAAAGCGAAATGCGTGAAATTTATTCATCTAATAATATTCATAATATTATCAAAGTACAAACATCAAGACGAATACACATGAAAGCTAAGCATATTCAAAAGGCCAGCCGCGATTTGAGGTTAATCCAACACGAGATAAGAAACCACATTGCATATGTTTTGCAAATAGATAAACGTTGAGAGCGCTTGCAAAATAATGCACCTATTTTGACAAAGTATGCACATTTAAGCTAAATATAAATCATAAATGTTTACCAGGAACCTTGGTAATTTCTTAGCCTTATCATTGGCCAAGTTGTAGAAAATAGTAAACATTGGTACAGCTCCTTCGGTCAGTTTTAGCATATACGTCTGTATATGTATGTCGTATGTCTGTTTTTATTTCGTATTTATTACATTTGACGTATGGTATAATCTAATAGTATATTATTATACAAGTTTTATAAGACGTCATATTGGCGCACGAGTTGTTTTGGGCACGACGAGCATAGCGAGGAGTGCCCAAATGGAACGAGTGCGCCAATACGTCTTATAAAACGAGTGTAATGTACTATTTTTTCTACTTTGCGTCATTAATTTTAGACAAATTTAGTAATTTTGGTTACTATTTTGCGCTAAATTAGAATCTAGGGTATTTTGCAGGTTCCACACACCACATCACATGCAGTATTGTACTAACTGTCAAATGCGTGAGGTTTGGATAAAATCATGACAAAATCTAATTGTGAATAATTTTAGTCTACATGTTTTAATAAATAATCAGTGAGGTCGCAACTATGATCATAATTAAGCTTGGGGCAACGGTGTAAACCCTACTGTGATAAAACTATGAAACATAACCTAAAAAGTTACCTTTAAAATAGTGGTTTCATATTATAATAATCAGAATAGACGTGTTTGGCGGTAACTGATTAGTTACTTCAAAGAATAGTTAATAGTTAACGTTTACTAGCAGTTTCTACCTAGTACCACTGGCTTATACCAGTTTACACGCACATATAATTGAAACTAAATGGTAATTTCGGTGTAATAATTTATTAGAATGAGTTGCACTTAGTAAAATTACATGTGATAGAGGTAATACAAGTTCGTTGCACACAACCAGACTTAAGACGTAGTCATAAACGACGGACAAAAACAAGTACGGTATTGAACCGAGCAGATTTTGGTCCAAAATGTTACCGAAAACTTATACGTTACATAAACTAAGAAATCCTCAACACTTTAAATGTACTATAGCTTCCTACGTGTATGCTGATATACAATAAACCATTTATTGCACATATACAATCCCGCAGCAGGAATTAAAATCGTTCATATCTACGATGTAGGTTTGATCTTCGTATAATAACTTATTATAAAGTAAATGTGGTCCTTGAATTATATCTGAAAAGAGGATTTGATGTTTAGTTGAAAAGAATTATGACAATCACTTACCCGAGTTGCAAAACATCACCAAAATGTCATTCTGGCGTATTTTGATGAACACAGCAAAACTAAGAAAGCCCCAATCCTTTGGACATACTATAGCAGGCTACACATATGTTTATATATGTATAGAAGATTGATATTTCGCAGTTTATGCGATAGCAAGCGATTAAAAAGAGTGTGTGGTTATGTGTTGTACGTTTGACATGGCATTTGATATCAACAATCAATGAGTACTGTATCAGTGTGTACCAATCTTAGAAAAAAGTTACTAAAAACGATATTACAATTTGTTAATTGTAACACCGAAAACAGTGTTACAATGTGTGCATTGTGAATGCAAAGTAGAAAAAGAAATTAATGTATTAATTGCTTTCTATTTGTACAAATATTCAAAGTGGAATGTGTTTGAGTTTTCTAGTCGATGATATAGTATTTTCACAATCGTCGCTATTGTAAACATGGTTGCCAACTTATTACAAACACGCACTACAATACTCCAGAGTGCAAGTCTAGAGAAGTTCAGAAGAAAATAACTTGTGGTCGTATAGTTAACATTTAATTATATTTTATTATGTATGTATCACTGCAGACAATAATCAGACGCAAATGCCATCGGAAAGCATTTCTATATTTGTAGTCCACACTAAAATTTGGATAAATAATTTTCATAAATTTTGAAATTATTTTCCAATGGCAGTTCAATAAGGATCTTCAGAATCGAATGGTAAAAATATTTAATTGGTTAAATAACATATAATGGCCTGCGAGATCACCCGGTTAATAGATTGATCCGACAATTGACATTACGCACATGCCAACTCTCCGTGGAAAGATAGTACACTGTTGGTTCTGAGGGAAAACCACTAGTCGCAAAAACATTCTGTAAGACATAAGTTAAATGTTTAAAACAGTTCTGGATTTTAAGGATTTTTATCAATGGAAAAATTACTTACTGGTCTGTTATTACATAAATAAAATAATTCCTAAGAACTTTTCCAGCAGAATGGAAAATTTTCCGTACTTGTACTGTTAGCAGGCTAGATTACAGTGGTTCTTAACCGGTGCTCCGCGGAACACTGGTGCTCCGCGAGCTTGTTGCAAGTGCTCCGCAAAATTATGAAAGCCGAAATTGTTGACTCATTTACCGTATGTGATTGAAATAATAATATTTGTATTTGTATATTATTAACGTACAAAACATTCTAACTTCAACAAAACTAACAATTATAGTATATTATAATACAAGAGGACACCCAAAATAAGAGATGGAGCAGGGCAGAAGACCTAGGTCAATAGCCCGTTCGAACACCAAATGAAATTTATTAAATGAAAATAATTGTATAATAAACCTGTACAAAGCTGGATGTTGGAATAAAGATTATTACTACTACTACAATACAAGTTTAAGAAGACAAAAATTGGCGCACGAGTTGTTTTGTTATATACTATTTTTTCTACCTTGCGACATTAATTTTACATAAATTTCGAAAAATGCGGTTGTTACCTTACAATTTAAAGTAATTTTATATTCAACAGTTGGTAGTTAGTGTAAAACTCGCAACTACGACTGACGCGAACCAATAGCGATTGAGATGTCAGCCTTATTTGACACTTGACCTCAATATCATAAATCTTAGAAAACCAAAAGTTGCTAAAAGTTTGTGATCTAGTGTTTTCATAATGACACCGAAAGTGGTTTCGTTATGAGTTTATAACGAACGCAAAGTAGAAAAAAACATTTACAATTTTCAAATAGTAATAAATATGAATAAAATAAATAAAGAATTTAGAACGTATAACAATTAAAATAAAAAAAGGGTATAGCTCTGCTACACATGCCACATAAAAAGTTCTGAAAATATCTAAACATTTTGAAATATATTTCCTAAAATAAAGATAATAAATATGATGTTTTGATAATATATATTTTTGCCCTCATCTACATATCGTCCACATGTTATGTGCGGATTTATTAAGCCTTAGATTAGTATAAAGTTGTATTAAAAATGAGCTTATCAAAACTACTTGAGTAGGTGGTACGTAACTGCTAATTTAAAAAATCTAGCCAAATGACCTAAATATTTGACAAACTAAGAAGGTTTTGACAGTTTTATTATATTTAAATTTATATTACCGCGAACATGTCAGATGCTTGGAGGAACTATCACAATATAACAAATACGTGGCGGTATTTATAACCACCAGGTGATAGTTCACGAACAAAATTTTGTGGGGCCCGAAAATCAATACTTACGCACACACAAAATGTGGAATTATGTGAATACGGGCAAAAAGAAAACTTCGGAAGCAATTCGGTACATCGAGAGTGCTTTCTCGCTCAAACATTCAAGAGTTGGTTTGTAGAAATAAATTCCTAAATTCCCGTTATGTTCTAAGTTTATACAGAAATATATCTTTTTCTTTTCTGTATCAGACTAATGATTTTCGCCGCATATAAGCTTCGTTCGAGTTTTCATTTTTTCAATTCGGTAAAAAGTTAGAGCTGATAAAAATATCAATAAAACTGTACTTTAAACGGCTACAACTTGTTAAGGAGTTGAGAAAAGCAATAAGTCGATATGAACCTTTTTACTCGGAATGACATTTAGTTTCTAGAAGAGAATCTGTAAAAAGTTTTATGTTTTAAATTTATTTACTTTTTCAAACATTTCAAACGGCTGTAACTTATTGTTTATCTAATTAATGTTATTTTGTAACTGTTATTTAATAATCGTTTTAATTTTGAGTAAAAGTTATGTCAATGTTTTTGGTGCTCCGCGAATTTTTCGTATGTTCAAAAGTGCTCCCTGACTTCAAAAAGGTTAAGAACCACTGGGCTAATTAATTTCGAATTGTTACATTTTATCTCTTATTGTCTGTATTTTTTTTTGTCTGCGGCTAAAACAATTTCCGGTTATAAATAAGTTTGTCCAAATTTTATCACATTATCTACAAAGGTGGTATTTTGATAATAATCCACAAATAAACAGGATGTTTTGACAAGATTAGAATAGCTATGGTTTTGGCTTGAGTATCCGGTAATCACACAGATAGAAAATTCAGTTTAATTCAAATAAATATGCATTGACTCTTAGAAATCTTGTGTTTCAATAAAGGCAAAAAAGATTATAGCGAACGAGATTTATCTAGTTCAAATAATTATAGTTGTGTTGAGTGAAATAATTATAAATTATTATAAATAGTGATAACTGCATGGGGGTGGAGTTTATAAACAGTACCTAGGTCGTGTGTCGTATCATTGGATAGATATTTTAATAAGACACGATATTTCGTTGAAAACATTGTTTATAAATACAGTTTACGTATATTTATTTCAATAAAAATATTTAAAACAAAAACAAAATTATAAATAAATATTTTTGTACAAAATTTTAACCTACAATACACCATTTATTTGAATCAGAATTTGATATCAAGGACGGCATAAGTTGTAACAAGAAACGTACGCCAAGTAAGTTACAATATTTGATTAATTGACAAAATATTGGGCAACGATTGATTGCTATACACCATTGACAAATGATTGGAATCAAATCTGAAACGCTGGCGCGTGGCGACGCTTTAGTAAATATTATTATTATCAGTCGTAACATTTATTTCAAAACTACAGACATTGTTTGTATGTACATGCATCAAAAGTTATCTACGTCTATCGTGTTTACACTACATGCAAAAAAAAGCACCCACATGTATATTTATTTTAGACTTACTGACTGCCATGTCTCATTGTTGCTGGTCTGGATATATTGTGCGACAACCTTTCGATATTAGTTGCCAAAAACAAACAACATCTCACGTCATGACCCCTAGCGTCACTAAAACGCAAAAATAGATCTATATTTGGCGGAGAAATGTATGTCAGAAGTGCTGTTTATTATAATTATTATAGACAGTTAGGAAAGATTTGTTGTTTTGAGGAAATATATTCTTTCGGATTTGATCTTTTGGATCAAAACATATCACTTTGACGTTAACAATATTTACTTCATTGAAAACTCTAGTTTATTTGCTTGTAGAGTTAATGTACTTAAATATATGTGACCCCCCATGAGAGAATCCTTAAGAGAGAAGTTCCTTAAGAAGTTACAGTCGTTTGAAAATATTCACAAAACAACTAAAAATAAAATACATATAAAACAACGCGTATCCGAAAAATAACACTATCAGTAGTGCCAATTACAATAATAAAAAATCTGATCTGGCGAGGCACATGACTTTATCATACAATATATAAAATTAATAGTTTAGCTGCATGAGAATCTATTCTATAGATTATTTTTTGACGTTTCTTAAAACCAATGAAATGCTTCTTTATTTGTCACAAGGGTAAGTTTCAACCAATTATGTCATTATTATAGTGGGAATAAATCTCTTGTGATTATTCTCGGGAATAATCACTGTAGCTTTTATTTGCCTAGCAACTGTCAGATACTTTTAATATATTCACAATGTGTCAACGATATTTTCATATATTGTAAGTAATAATTAATTAAATTAAATTTTTCAATAATTTTATGATAGTTTTATTGATCTTTTTTATTGTAAAAATTTGTGAATCAAAAAATAATCTAGTCAAATATAACTCGAGAGTTCCATAAATTAGAAAATAATTTGACAGATTTTGTTCAAACTTGTTGCCATTTGGCAATAGCCACTCGAGCCCTGCGGGCTCTCGTGACTATTGCGTGGCAACAAGTTTTCAAACAATCTGTCAAATTATTTTCAATTTATTCTCACTCTCTTGTTATATTATTACTGAGATAAATCGTAGGTATTGTCAAATCATCAGCATTTGACACTACCTACACTACGTTATTAGAATAATAGTTATTTATGTCACAAATGCCGAAAGTACGGAATAGCGCAACGAGCGGTGATACGGCGCGTCACCGAAGGCGGAGTGTCGCCGTCGCATATGAGCGAGTCGCGCTATCTAGTTTTTGGCAGGAGCGACATCAAAGTTTATTGCGTTGCTTTTTAAGAAATACGTATTAAAAAAATAAATGATTTCTGTATAGTAAATGCTAGGTTGGTACCACTTTGACGAAAGGTGCGTTCCGATTGGTAGGTAATGGTAGCTAATGGCGGTGGTAGAATACGAAATTATACTATTTCTTACATATCGTGATAATGACACATATTAGTTTGCATGTACATAAACATGAGTCACTAGCAATTTTCTATTGGAAATACTATAACGGCGTCTGCTACCACTGCCATTATCACTAATGAAAACACACCTTAAAAAGGTAATTCAAATTCTGACAGATTTATATTTGATCATGACGCATCCCTACAAACATACTAAAATAAAACTACACTCATCGCTATACTTTATTTATAATTTTCTCAATGTATCATTTTTAGAATTAGATATAAAGACGGGTTGATATTTCTTATCAACAAACAATCGAATTGGTGATCTTATTTTATTTGAAATTTGTAGTTTATAATTTTGCGCACTACAACGGCACGTTCCATAGTGGTTCTCCAACCTCTGATGAGATCAGCTATGATCAGCTATTTTCGAATGTGACAACACAAAAAAATTTGTCAAAATTCTGGCTACTATGTAATTTCATATCAATGCAGATGCGACCGATCTCGATCAAATAGAATTTGCTCTTGAAGGTAAACTATTAATTTTACCAAAAAATGTTATAGGTATAAATTATTCAATATTTCCTCTACTTTAAATTATTAATTAACTATTTTGTCGAAATTACAGAAATGGCGGCTCATTTCCAAAATCCTTGAAAAAGGCTTAGAATAAACTAAAAAGCTAAACTATTAATTTTACCAAAAAATGTCATAGGCATAAATTATTCAAAATTTCCTCTGCTTTAATTTATTATTTAACTATTTAGACGAAATTACAGAAATGGCGGCTGATTTCTAAAATCCTTGAAAAAGGCTTGGAGTAAACACCCAGTTCCTTTGGACCCTTTTGAACCAAAAGCTTTTCAACTCTAAGTTTGGTCATGAAACTTCTATATATGAAGTTCCGTGCCGATACCTTTAGTAGTTTCTCCGGAATCGGATTCACAAAAATTGAGTACACACACACACACACATACCATACACACACACAGACATTTTTTTGTACCTTGGTCAAAAATGTTCAGGGGAGCCAAAAAGACATATTTCCGCTAAAATCCCATTTTTTTTTGGCACGATTACAATACTTTACATACTGCGTATGATAAAGTAAAAATAATAGAGATCTGAAATTTTATAATTGGCATTTAGAATCGAACACTACTGGGGAATGTCATAAAAATTGTCGTTATTTTTTAATTCATTTGTGACATAACAAAACGTCTCTTTCTTAAAAAGAAGAAGAACATTAAAAGTACCAGAGAAATTAAAACCAGGCTAAGAAATCAAAATAACTTAAGAACTCCTTTAAATCTTTAGTACTTTGTTTTAATTTGATGAGGTTTTATTTCATGGCATTATTTTAACTTCGGAATATTGCTGTTTAAAAAACAAGGCGGTGCAAGAAAACCAACAACAAAATTATTTAGAATATTTTCAAAATCAGGCTTTATTTAAAACAGAAACAAAAACATAACCGGACATATCAGTGGCGGATTTCTTTACCTGTATTCTATGATGTACTACTACAGAATATAAAATTTCTAAATAGGTATAAAATACAGCGAAAAAATATTGAAAATAAGTAGAAAATAAAGCTACAAAAAATCCCGATTTATTTAAGTGTAAAATGAAACCAAAATTGTACCAAAAATGATTTCTTAGTAATCGTTGTTATTAATCTTTCGATGGTTCACTCCAATCGAACGAACGATGTCATTTCTAGTTCCGATTTTCAAGTTTCTTCCAGTTTCAGAAATGTACCTTAAACTAACGAAATATTTAGGTACGATGTTGTTCCATCATGAAGTGCATGTACGCCATAGATTGCGTCTCGGGTAAAACATCTCGAGTTTGCATTGAGCTGTGACAGCGGTAATATGGTCGTTTTAGCGATTTTTTCATGGCACAATTATCGCTTTTTTGCTTTTTTAGTGGAAAAGTTGTGTCAAAAAGTGCACTGCAAAAAATTTATTTTATAATATGGGTTCGTGAACTATATTTGACATAACCGAAAGACGTACAAGTAATATTCATTTTGTTCATGACAAGAAATTGAATATTTAATATTCTCAAAAGTTTCACTGAATATTTCATCAATTTTCAACAATAAATAACGGTTTACTTGAAGACGTATTTAGAACTGGGTATACAAGTCATTATATTTTGTAAACAATAATCGTTTTATTTAAAATGCAAACAGTTAGGCTATTTGAATAATAAACATCTATGACGTATGAATTCTAAAGTTATCCAATTTTATCTTAAAGAAGAAAACAAAAAATCATCAAAATATTTTTTGAATTGAATTTGCCTTAATATAAAAAATGGATATTCTTATTGGTTCACCTTAGCCAACCCAGACGTCATTTCCGGAAACACCGGAAGTCAGCCAACACCCAAAACTATCCCAAGAAATGGTATGCCAAGGTCAAGACCTTGGTTTACTAAACTATTAATCAAATTAGTCGAAACAATATTAATTTTTTTAGTCTTGAGACAAGTTAGAGTACAATGCATGATGACATCAATAAATTTAATGCTTAATAGATATCGTGATTTCATATCGTGAGGTCATCATAGTATGAGGTAACAGACCTGCTAACTCGTATAGCCAGTGGTTCGTGCTATAAGCATGAAACCATTGGTAAATTTCTATTATTGTCTTAGTACTGTTATGCAAAATTGGATTCTGATAACCTATACTTGGCTTGGCACCGAGTATTTCCGCGTTTTGTCAACAAACCACGCAAATATTCGCGTATAGCCACTCGTACGTCTATATTTAATACGTTTGGCATTGAAACGCAAAATAATAATTGTTATCGTAGCAGTCTCTGTATGCATAGACAATAGCGACAGTGTGTATTACAGCTTTATGTCACCAGATAAGTTGTGTTAATGTCCTCCATTTACCTTGAATGTTTTCTTATATAAATTTTAAATCGGACCTTAATAATCCCACAATGGCCGCTTCTGAAATTATAATGTATAATTAGTTAGATTTGAGCCTTCGAATAATTTCATTGAATTGTTAATTAGAAACAAGAAATATTTTTTGTTCAATGGAAAACTTAATAGTTGCTGGATATTTAACAGGTATTATATTAGGTATTTATTACACAGATTAAAAATTCTGTTTAATTCAAATAAATATGTAATGACTCAAAGAAATCTGGTGTTTACATTTTTTGCTTCCCTTTACAAAAAAAAATCTGATGTGGCCAGGCACATGACTTTATCATACAATATATAAAATTAATAGTTTAGCTGCATGAGAATCTATTCTATTGAGATAAATCGTAGGTATTGTCAAAGCATCAGCATTTGACACTACCTACACTACGTCATTAGAATAATAATTATTTATGTCACAAATGCCGAAAGTACGGAATAGCGCGACGAGCGGTGATGCGGCGCGTCACCGAAGGCGGAGTGTCGCCGTCGCATGTGAGCAAGTCGCGCTATCTAGTTTTTGGCAGGAGCGACATCAACGTTTATTGTGTTGCTTTTTAAGAAATACGTATTTAAAAAAAATAAATAAATGATTTCTGTATAGTAAATGCTAGGCTGGTACCACTTTGACGAAACGTCAAGTTTAAAGGTGCGTTCCGATTGGTAGGTAATGGTAGCTAATGGCGGTGGTAGAATACGAAATTATAGTATTTCTTACATATCGTGATAATGACACATATTAGTTTGCATGTACATAAACATGAGTCTATCAATTTTCTATTGGAAATACTATAACGGCGTCTGCTACCACTGCCATTATCACTAATGAAAACGCACCTTAAAAAGGTAATTCAAATTCTGACAGATTTATATTTGTTCATGACACATCCCTACCAACATACTAAAATAAAACTACACTCATCGCTATACTTTATTTATAATTTTCGCAATTTATCGTTTTTAGAATTAGATATAAAAACCGGTTGATATTTCTTATCAACAAACAATCAAATTGGTGATCTTATTTTATTTGAAATTTGTATTTTATAATTTGCCGCACTACAGCGGCAACGTTCCATAGTGGTTCTCCAACCTCTGATGAGATCAGCTGTTTTCGAATGTGACAACACAAAAAAAAATATTTGTCAAAATCCTGGCTACTATGTAATTTCATATCAATGCAGATGCGACCGATCTCGATCAAATAGAATTTGCTCTTGAAGCTAAACTATTAATTTTACCAAAAAATTTCATAGGCATAAATTATTCAAACTTTCCTGTGCTTTAATTTATTAATTAACTAATTTGTCGAAATTACAGAAATGGCGACTCATTTCCAAAATCCTTCAAAAAGGCTTAGAATAAACTGAAAGGCTAAACTATTAATTTTACCAAAAAATGTGATAGGCATAAATTATTCAAAATTTACTCTACTTTAATTTATTTATTAACTGTTTTGTCGAAATTACAGAAATGGCGGCTCATTTGCAAAATCCTTCAAAAAGGCTTAGAATAAACTACCAGTTCCTTTGGACCCTTTTCAACCAAAAGCTTTTCAGCTCTAAGTTAGGTCATGAAACTTCTAAATATGAACTTTCGTCCCGATACCTTTAGTAGTTTCTCCGGAATCGTCGCCACAAAAATCGTTTACACACAGACATACACACACACACACACACAGACATTATTTTGTACCTTGGTCAAAAATGTTCAGGGGACCCATAAAGACGTATTTCCACTAAAATCTCAATTTTTTTTTTCGGCATGATTACAATACTTTAGCATACTGCGTATGATAAAGTAAAAAATTCCTTTCACGAAATTTGGCGAAAACTTACCTTTTTATGTCCCAAACACAGTGTAATTTTTTTGATTTAAAATATTAATTTTGTGACCTTATTTTGACTTAATATCGAAAAAGCAGCCTAATTTTCAATCGAAAATTCTCACGTCAAAATATCTGCTTTTTGAATAAAGTCGATCGGCTTTTTGTTCGTTGAAATCTCTATTTTCTTATGGTGTAAAAATATATACATTACTATGGTAAATGTTCTCAAAAATGCAAAGAAACGAAAAAAACTCGAATCCTTACTCGAGAAACGTAAGATTCCATGTTACATTGATAAACAAAAAATTGCAAGTCGAAATATACTACTATAATTAACAACCAAATAAGTTAATAAAGTTAATATATAATAAGACATCCACAATATTTTGAGAAAGTTGTAGCATCTTCTTTAAATTATATGCGTAGATGCCTATTTATTGCCAGAGATACTAATAAAACTGTCATTGTTGTGGGTCAAGATATTGATCTTTTGGTCCTTTTGAATCAATTAAATTCAAATAATCATGACATTTATTTTCTCAAGCCAGGTTCTGGAAATGTAAAAGATCTATTTTTCACGTCTAATAGTTTTAAATATGAATCCTTCAAAAACATCGTTGCATTTCTGCATTGTTTTTCCTGTTGCGATACAACATTTGGATTTGCCGGAAAAGGAAAGAAAAGTATCATAATTCTGATCAATTTCGAAAATATCAATTGCCAAAAATTAAATCATCTTTTATATTGGCAAATCTCCCACCCACAGAAGGTTCAACAGAACAACATTCTTCCAGGGCATATTATCAGCTTCAAACTTGGCCGGGTAACGAACTGACAGCAACAGATTGGGGCTGGAAGCAACATCAACGTGGCATTAAGCCGAAATTTACAGAAAAGGAATTAATTCCGGAAATATCGCTCAAAACTATTTGCTGCAGCTGTGAAACTGGCTGTAACAGTTTAATATGTGGCTGCCGAAAACATGGTTTCAAATGCACAAATTTATGCTCAAATTGTCATTGTTCCGACAAATGCTCCAATGTGGCAGAAAAAAGCTACGAGGAAGTTAGTGATTCAGATGAAATTGTGGATGAAGAACCAATGCAGACTGGAAATAATATTGGAGACGAAGACGGTGATGGTCTTGAGGATTTCGAAGATCTATTAGAATCGGGAAGGTTTGTCGAATCTAACGATGAAGAAATGCCATCAAAGATACAAAAAGTAATGAATAGTAACAAAATGTAAATAGAATTGAATATCTCAACTTTTTTCTGAAAAAAAAATAATAGCAGTAATCACATTTTTTAGATGAAATATATATATATTTTCATTACAAAACCAACAGTGCACCGTTGCACCAACAAAAAACACAATAATTCCGGTCAATATGACGAACTTTTTAAATAGGTTAATACAGAAAACATTAGGCAAGCAAACAGTAAACAAACATGCGTCACTCCAAGGTGCTCGGTTTGCTGTATACTTAAACTGATTATTTAAAAAGCTAATATAAACACAGTCAGTATCAGTTGTTGTTATCATTGCATAAAGAGAGTATAGGTACCTCAAACAAAGGAAATAATCCTTTGTTTGCGCTTGGTGGACAATATGGGTGATGCGTTGATACCAAACAGTTGCGAAAAAAGATGATCCTCAAGGTGTTCACGTGGAGGTCGTTTGCGTTTGTTGTTAAAAGAAATGCAGTACCGCAAAAGCCGTTTTGTTGTAACCAGTGTTCTTCCTAGAGTGAGTGTTGTTTAAAGGAATTTGTTGTAAGTAGAAAATGCTGTCTTTCGGTGATAAATTGTGTTTTGTTTTTGTTGTGGTTTTATGTTGTTTTGTGTAGTGTGTAATAGAAACTTCAGACAAACATTTTGTTTTGTAATTATTTTGAGTAATAAGCTTCATGTGGTCTTATTACTTTTTTGAATTGCTTAAGATATTACAGCCATATAGATTACGATGTTGTCACTATTTCAAACTGATTAGTAGTTTTTTAAGGAATTTGAAAAATAATCTTCATCTTAACCTTTTTTTTTTGTATTGGCTACTATCTGCTTTATGGAAAAAAAGACAACACTTCACCTTTCCCCCAAAACTGTTTAACGATAATTTTTTCATATCTCCCTGAGACCATTGTATATGTGACTGACCTGGTAAGAGAATGACCGTTTATACAGCTCAGCGCGATGGGCAGGTGGAGCAAACAAACCCCTGAATCCTAAATTAAGATTACGGCCATCCGTTCTACAGCATATCTTCCGCATGAGGTATTGTGGGCTCCTCTTGGATGGCAACTTATGATATAATATTGCTGCATGCAACGCCCTAGTGTTATCCATGTTCAACCACCCCAAGTGGCCCAGCCCATTCGATACATGATCATACTTCCTCAAACCAAAAACAAACAGAACACATGCATTTTGGACACGCTGAACACGCTGCCTATCCGACGCCGTCAGGCAAGGACCGTACACGGTATGACGATAGGAGATCTTTTTACTATTGACAGTAGATATAGTGAGATATTGTTGTATTATATCAATGCAGATGCGACCGGTCTCGATCAAATAGAATTTGCTCTTGCAGCTAAACTATTAATTTTCCAAAAAAATGTCGCAGACATAAATTATTCAGCATTTCCTCTACTTTAATTTATTATTTAACTATTTTGAGGAAATTCCAGAAATGGCGGCACATTTGTGAAATCCTTGAAAAATGCTTAGAGGACACGTCCAGTTCCTTTAGACCCTTTTGAACCAAAAACTTTTCAGCTCTAAGTTTAGAAACTTCTAAATATGGTCAAAAATGATCAGGGGACCCAAAAAGACCTATTCCGCTAAAATCTCATTTTTTTCGGCACGATTACAATACTTCAAAAGGCAAAAAATGTTGACAGTTATACACACTGTATTTAAATTTTTTCTGTTCAATAGTGTTAGAGTTATGCGCCTTCAAACACAGGAGTCAATATTATCGAAACTAGAGTTGGTAGTTAGGTCGATTCTCTCGTGCGGTGTGACATATTCTAAACAAAACAAAAAGTTGAATTATCGGAAAGGATATATTATAAACGATTCGTAGTCATAGATTCGCTACTAACGCATTATATATCGTAAACATAGACATAAATTATGATTATTTATTATTACTACTTCTCGGAAAATAGCAACAAGTTCTCGGTATAGTGTGCGCATTTCTGCAAAGATTTATCTCTGTACTTTGACACCGGCGCTGTTTACATTTTGCACTATAAACGGACGTCATGCGTTCACAAAAAAAACGAATGCTTCCTCTGTTTTCGTTTAGTTACGTACTCTTTGAGCTGCATCTCGTCCACGACAAGTTACAGGATTTGTTTTCAAATTAAGACGACAATTTGACAGTCTCCTTGAGCATTTGAAGACTTGAACTGGTGCCAATCTATTCTTGAAGCGACTGACCTTATCTATATACACGCCTGTGTACACAAATCAGTGGCGTGCGGTCCATACGTGCAGAGCGTGCAGTGCACACCCTAAGATTTACGAAAAATACAAAGAAAAATATTAATTTACACCACATGGAGTAATAACTCCGGTGCACTTGTCCGGTCTAATCACTTCATATCATTCCTAGAGCCGAGAGCTCCCGTCCCGAGGCTGCCTTTGCGACTAATGCCATCTCAGTCCAGCGACAACCGGTGCACTTTGGGTTAAAATGGGTGAATTCAAGAATCATTGCTGTTTTATACGTATGTAAATGATATATGAACTATCGCAAGCTTAACCATTGATAAAATGAAACTATATTCTAGAGCAGTGGTTCTTAACCTTTTTGAAGTCAGGCAGCACTTTTGATCATACAAAAAATTCGCGGACAACCAAAAACATTGACATAACTTTTATCCAAAATTAAAACGATTATTAAATAACAGTTACAAAATAACATTATTTAGAAAAAATATAAATATATTAATAGTCTACCGCTTTTTTCAGCAGAATTAATTTTTAGAAATCAAATGTCATTCTGAGTATAATGTTTTATATTGTCTTATATGTTTTTTCTATTCCTTAATAAGTGACAGCTGTTTGAAATGTTAACAAACAAAGAAAAATCAAAGATAAAATACATATCAAACAATACGAAAACGAAAAATAACATAATCAATACCCATTACAACAATAAAAAGTAAATAAATGTAAGTAAAAAAATAAAATCCACATAAAACTTTTTACAGATTTTCCTCTAAAAACTAAATGTCATTCCGAGGCTCTAACTTTTTACCGAATTGAAAAAATGAATAGTCGAATGAAGTTTATTTGCGGCGAAAATCATTAGTCTGATACAGAAAAGAAAAAGATATATTTCTGTATAAATTTAGACCATAACGGGAATTTTGGAATTTATTTCTACAGACCAACTCTTGTATGTTTGAGGGAAAAAGTCACTCTCGATGTATCGAATTGCTTCGGAAGTTTTGTTTTTGCCCGTATTCACATAATTCCACATTTTGTGTGTGTATGTTTTGATTTTCTGGCCCCACAAAATTTTGTTCGTGAACTATCACCTGGTGGTTATAAATGCCGCCACCTGTTTGGTATATTGTGATAGTTGTCCTCCAAGTATCTGACATGTTCGCGGTAATATAAATTAAAATATAATAAAACTTTCAAAACCTTCTTAGTTTGTCAAATATTTAGGGAATTTGGCTAGATTCTTTATATTAGCAGTTACGTACCACCTACTCAAGTAGTTTTGATAAGCTCGTTTTTAATACAACTTTATACTAATCTAAAGCTTAATAAATCCGCACATAACATGTGGATGATATGTAGATGAGGGCAAAAATATATATTATCAAAATATCATATTTATTATCTTTTATTTATTTCAAAATGTTTACATATTTTCAGAACTTTTTATGTGGCATGTTTAGCAGAGCTATACCCATTTTTATTTTAATTGTATTATGTTCTAAATTCTTTTTTTTATTTTATTCATATTTATTACTATTTGAAAATTGTAAATTTTTTTTCTACTATGCGTTCGTTATAAGCTCATAACGAAACCGCTATCGGTGTCATTATGAAAACACTAGATCACAAGCTTTTAGTAATTTTTGGTTTTCCAAAAACGACGTCAAGTGTCAAATAAGGCTGACATCTCAATCGCTATTGGTTCGCGTCAGTCGTAGTTGTGAAATTTTCACTAACTATCAACTGTTGAATATAAAAATACTTTAAATTGTAAGGGAACAACCGCATTTTTCGAAATTTATGTAAAATTAATGTCGCAAGGTAGAAAAAATAGTATACTATAACAAAACAACTCGTGCGCCAATTTTTATCTTCTAAAACTTGTATTGTAGTAGTAGTAATAATCTTTATTCCAATATCCAGCTTTGTACAGGTTTATTACACAATTAGTTTCATTTAATAAATTTCATTTGGTGTTCGAACGGGCTATTGAGCTAGGTCTTTCTGCCCTGCTCCATCGGTTATTTTGGGTGTCTTCCGTATTATAATATACTATAATTGTTAGTTTTGTTGAAGTTAGAATGTTTTGTACGTTATTAATATACAAATATTATTATTTCAAATAGCATTAAAGAATAGCAGCTCAATTGATTTATTGTAGGTCAGAAAAAAAATGCAGAAATGAGCATTGAGTTACCATATAAATAATATTGTAGTAAATATTACTTAATAAAGGATAGGAGTTAAATTAAACCCTCTTAATTTTGCAAGAATATTTACTTTGGTACTAGTTTCGATCAACATATCATCATTAGCCAAAAGCAAGAAAGACGCAAAACAATCAAAAGAAATAACGCAAAATTGTAATATTAAAATCACCGATGCATTTAATATAACTAAATAACATAGTTTATATTTTTCGAAGTTATGATATTTATTCTTCGCTGGACACCTAACCTACAAATGCACTGCACGCCACTGCTCTATACATACCTATATACACAAATACATACATTCACAAAGTCTTATGCACCGTACACGACAAAAGATGTCTTTATTTTGATACTAAGTCTACTCAGTTATTTTGATACTTAGTCTTTCTTGGTAACTTTTATTCTTACTCCTATTCTTCGCCATTGTAATTTGTACCAGTTAAGATGCAAAAGCGAAAGAAAATAACCAAAACTATTACGGTTGAACTTCCGTGTTATATGAGTCAGATGATGCAAGAAAAGCGTCTAAAGTATATGCGAGACGTGGTGTTCGACAATTCAGCATTTATTGCGTTAACGGTGAAATGTCCGTGACCTTGTTTGTTTACCACAAAAATAAGAAAGTCCCCAATGCAGAAGTTGTCGTCAACGTTAGCGATACAGTCGCGCTATTGCAAACGAAATAATCAGTAAGTTTGTATTCAGTTCTAGCATATTTCTCTATAGTTGTTTGCGATTTGAGTGAGTTGTACCAACAACCCCTTCGTGGGGGTTGTTTGGCACAACGGAAGCTTGTCAGGTATGAAGGAAAAGTAAGGACAAAATATAGTAAAGGAATTTGATGAGCAAATATGTATAAAATTGTTAAACTTACAGTCAAAATCCATTATAAGAGGCACAAGATCTCAGGCAACAGAACGATGCGTCAGTGATATTTTGTGTTACAATTTTGTTACTCTTTTGATTGTTTTGTGTTTTCTGGCGTTTGGATAATGATCATGGATAAGTCATCATGGGGCCCTAGGCAATTCTGAATTTGGGCGCCCCCATATATAGTGTTGAATTAAGAAGAATTACTTTTGTATACAAAAATAATATATGGGTCATTCCATGTGAAATCGCACACCTCTGACCCTTGACCCCTCCAATTTTGACGAAACTTGCAGGATATGCTTGGGTACACACCAAATAAATACCGTATCAGCCGTTTCTCGATAAAACAAATGGTTTGGGTTTTATCGGGTTTTCCCAAATCCCGGTTTTTCCATGCGCGCCAAGACGTTTTTTTCTGTATCTTGGGACTGAATTCAGCTAAGAAGTTGTTCGATAGCTCATTTGAAAGGTCATGAAGCTCTCTTTCTTATTCATATCACAAAAATAAGTTTTACTGAAACTTTTAATTTTTTGAAAAACAAGTGAAAGTTAAAACTGATTTTCGACAATGTACCGCATTTTTTTTCTCATTTTTACTTTATCCTACGCAGTATTATAAAGTATTGTAATCGCGCCGAAAAAAAAAGAGTTTTTAGCGGAAATAGGTCTTTTTGGGTCCCCTGAACAGTTTTGACCAAGGTACGAAAAAATGTCTGTGTGTGTGTGTGTGTGTGTGTACCCGTTTTTTTTTGTGGAGACGATTCCTGAAGGTATCGGGACGAAAGTTCATGTTTAGAAGTTTCATGACTAAACTTAGAGCTGAAAAGCTTTTGGTTCGAAAGGTTCCAAAGGAACTGGCTATTTACTCTTAGCATTTTTCAACGATTTTGCAATTGAGCCGCCATTTCTGTAATTTTGTCAAAATAGATAAATAATAAATTAAAGTAGAGGAAATTTTGCATTATTTATGTTTATAACATTTTTTGGTAAAATTAATATTTTAGCTGCAGGAGCAAATTCTATTTGATCGAAATCGTGGCTGCATTATCAGGTAGCTAGGATATTTTGAATCTTTTGACAGTATTCAGAACAGCGGCTGCGAAACGTCAATTCAACACGCAAATGCATGGCGAATGCGATGAAGACGAGAAACACGCGCGCACGCACAGTGCAACAATATTAAATCATCTTGGTGTCAGTGTGTATTTCGATTGCGGGTAGCCATGTTCTTATGTTTTCGCGAATGAATACAAGAAATATTGTAAGACGGTATAGTAACATTAAAACTTATTTGGAATATTGAGCATAATTCTTTATGAACGTTTGTAGTTAGCACTGAAGACGGGGTAAAACCCGAAAATATGGTATGCTAGAAGCCAATATAATATATTAATCATCAGATCCAATAACCTTTTTACTTTATCATATGTAGTATGACAAGGAGGTTTAGCATTTTTGAAATATTATGCAAATAAGCCGCTATTTCTGGAATTTCGTCGAAAAAGTTAAATAATAAATTAATGTAGAAGAAATTCTGAATAATTTATAACTATGAAATTTTTTGGTAAAATAAATATTTTAGCCGCATGAGCAAATTCTATTTCATCGGGATCGACACTAGTATTAAAACTAGTTAGCCACAATTTGTCAGATATTATGATTCTAATGATAGTAGGTAGTGTCAAATGCTGATGTTTTGACATTACATACTGTAAATATAATCAAAATATCTGTCTAGTTCTAGTAGTTTTATTTTAATGCAGACGTGGCCGATCTCGATCAAATAGAATCTCATGCAGCTAAACTATTAATATATGGTATGATAAAGTCATGTGCCTGGCCACATCAGATTTGTTTATATGTTATGTGCCATGGCCTAAAGCGCATGTGTATAAATTTTGGTAATAGTAATATTCCAGTTAAGAAATAAACAAATTTTTAATTAATCAAAATTAAAATTTCTAGTAAAATTTTTAATTGTTTGCATGCGTTTTATATGCGCGAGATATTGTGACTGATTTTTTTTTGTCCGGGGAAAAATCGGTTTCTAAAGGAGAGTCATATGTCTCTATTTCTGTACATAGAGCATTAACTCAACAGAATTAAAGAACACTTCGATAACCAACTGGATTGTACTGGCGCAATGCAAACTAAATATCACTCCACGACTGAGACAACACGTAGAGAATTTGAATTTTTTCACTGTTGGAGGTTGCTTCAGAGAATTTTTCCGTCAACTGCTGAATTATTTCCTTGCCTGCTAGTTCAAAATCCTTCGTTTGCTCGTCATCAGTTGTAGGTGGACGATCCTGGACATCAAGATTTTGCCCCATTCCTCTTTCAAGTGATTGTCGCAGCACAGCCTTCGCTTTATTAAATTTCTGCGCAGGGTAATGTTTTGTTCTATACAACTTCTTAGGAGCGACAGGGGATTCTTCAAATGCTTCCAACCCTTTATTCAGTTTCTCAAGTGCTACTTTTTTACCAGAGCATAGAGACTTCCAATGTTTTCATCTCGCTCACTTCCAGAACACACTGTGCCCAAGCTGTCCGATGAAAGTGCGATGCCTGAGGGTCCTGGTTGCACTTCATCTTCTGGTTTATAAAGGTCACGCTCAGGTCCAGAAGCCAAAGGGGCAGATGGTGAAATTGCAGAAGCCGGGGCCGCAACCGATGAGTGGCATGGAAGGAATTTTGGCACTGCAATCTTACACTGCACACATAGCTCTTATTCCCATGGACAATTTTCCTGCACTAGTCATGAAACGCTTTAGTGACTGTCCACAGTTAGTGTTTCGAGCAATTTTATGCATCTGCAAAGGTTTACAACACGCTTTCTGCCGCAATCCATAGAGAGTATATAGTAAGCCCTGCAGTTAGCCCTGAAGTCTTGCACTCCTGATCTCTTTCCAATAAGCTCGTGGTCACGTCATGATATTGATTTTTAACATCACCCAAACACCTCCGACATAGTCCCAAAAATTCTCTCAAGCAACCTCCAACAGTAAAAAAGAAATCTGATGTGGCCAGGCACATGACTTTATCATACAATATATAAAATTAATAATTTAGCTGCATGAGAATCTATTCTATAGAGATAAATCGTAGGTATTGTCAAAGCATCAGCATTTGACACTACCTACACTACGTCATTAGAATAATAGTTATTTATGTCACAAATGCCGAAAGTACGGAATAGCGCGACGAGCGGTGATACGGCGCGTCACCGAAGGCGGAGTGTCGCCGTCGCATATGAGCGAGTCGCGCTATCTAGTTTTTGGCAGGAGCGACATCAACGTTTATTGTGTTGCTTTTTAAGAAATACTTAAATTTAAATGTTTAAAAATAAATGATTTCTGTATAGTAAATGCTAGGTTGGTAGCATTTTGACGAAAGGTGCGTTCCGATTGGTAGGTAATAGTAGCTAATGGCGGTGGTAGAATACGAAATTATAGTATTTCTTACATATCGTGATAATGACACATATTAGTTTGCATGTACATAAACATGAGTCACTAGCAATTTTCTATTGGAAATACTATAACGGCGTCTGCTACCACTGCCATTATCACTAATGAAAACGCACCTTAAAAAGGTAATTCAAATTCTGACAGATTTATATTTGTTCATGACACATCCCTACCAACATGCTAAAATAAAACTACACTCATCGCTATACTTTATTTATAATTTTCTCAATGTATCATTTTTAGAATTAGATATAAAGACGGGTTGATATTTCTTATCAACAAACAATCATATTGGTGATCTTATTTTATTTGAAATTTGTATTTTATAATTTTGCGCACTACAGCGGCACGTTCCATAGTGGTTCTCCAACCTCTGATGAGGTCAGCTGTTTTCGAATGTGACAACACAAAAAAATATTTGTCAAAATCCTGGCTACTATGTAATTTCATATCAATGCAGATGCGACCGATCTCGATCAAATAGAATTTGCTCTTGAAGGTAAACTATTAATTTTACCAAAAAATGTTATAGGAATAAATTATTCAAAATTTCCTCTACTTTAATTTATTAATTAACTATTTTGTCGAAATTACAGAAATGGCGGCTCATTTCCAAAATCCTTGGAAAAGGCTTAGAATAAACTAAAAAGCTAAACTATTAATTTTACCAAAAAATGTCATAGGCATAAATTATTCAATATTTCCTCTGCTTTAATTTATTATTTAACTATTTTGACGAAATTACAGAAATGGCGGCTGATTTCTAAAATCCTTGAAAAAGGCTTGGAGTAAACACCCAGTTCCTTTGGACCCTTTTGAACCAAAAGCTTTTCAGCTCTAAATTTAATCATGAAACTTCTAAATATGAACTTTCGTCCCGATACCTTTAGTAGTTTCTCCGGAACCGTCGTCACAAAAATCGGGTACACACATACACACACACACACACACACACACACACACACACACACAGACATTTTTTTGGACCTTGGTCAAAAATGTTCAGGGGACCCAAAAAGACCTATTTCCGCTAAAATCCCAATTTTTTTTTTCGGCACGATTACAATACTTTACCATACTGCGTATGATAAAGTAATAATTCAGAACACAATCATTCGCAGCCAAACTTTTCTGTTCTGTCGAGAAAAATAGAAGTCGATGAGAATGTTATCTTTAATATCATTTTCAATGGTAGAGTTTGCGATAGTTCATACATTATTTACATACGTATACGTACAGCACAGATTCACCGATTTTAACCGAAAGTGCACCGGTTGTCGCTGCACTGAGAAGGCAGTAAGTAGTCTCAAATATGAAGGATTGGACCTGACTAGTGCACCGGAGTTATTACACCATGTGGTGTAAATTCATATGTCATGTATCCAGCATTTGCTCAATAGATATCATCAGAACAGTCTAATTTAATAGTGGCCGTAAGTAGCACGTCAAGATAAGGATGACGCTTTGCATCATAATAAAGCGAGCAGTCAAAACAAAATTACATCTTGGCTATTACACGATGTTCCGTTTGATTGCGATTGCAAAATTGCTGTAAGCGTGCTCTGTCAACTTGTGCGGAGAATACTTGTATACGTTTTTATTATTGTTCTATTTGTGGACGTCTTTGTTTATATGTAGGAAGCACGGCGCACTGAGCCAGTCCAGTCACCCAACAAGAGATAACAAAATGCAACTTAATTACGCCGAACAAAAAAAAACAAAAGGAGATATCGTTTCCCCTGGCAAGTTTATTGCCCATGCTTGAGACGATTGATAAAAAACTGGAGTTTGTTTGTAAATAAAGGACTCGTAGTAATGCCGAGTAATGCGTAGTAAGAATTGCATCAGTTTGTGTGTGGTATTGTGGTCGCTTTTTTACAGCAAATCTGTAAAAATAAACTATATTAACGGAGAATGACATTGAGGAATAATACTAGACATATAAAACGCAATCAATTAAAAAAATAATAATTAGCTCCATTCTGTGCTTATTTTAGCTTTATTCCTGACAACCACAAACTGCCCTTTTAGAATCGCATAAACTGTTTTCGGTGTTAATAATTGTTAAAAATTAATATTTATTTTTAAACTAAAAATATTAAAATAATTGATGTAGGATCAACTTGATTCTGTGATTAAAAAAGTCAGGCCGTTTCACCTCGCATGTGCCAAACCCAAACAGGTCTAAAAACTCAACTTTGCGATTTTGGCAAAGAATAGATCATAATCGCCTATGCAGTTTCCATTTCCAAAAGTCACGTTCTACAGGATTGCAGATATGTCGCGCTTTTTAATTTTGCTTCTTTTTCAATTTTCTAAAACGGCTAAGAAAAAACGTCTTTGAATACGTCGATTTTTTACTATAAAAATGCACATTTTGATGTAATGGCAACCTCATATTTGAAAGTTATTTTAATATAACATTCAATTGTCTTAATGGTAGCGGAAGAAAATTTAAGGCTTAAAGACCATAATTGAAATAGCAAATATTGATAACTTGAGTAGTATGAAGGTTGTAAATGAAATATAAAATGTATTCTGGCACTTTATTTGTCCTGAATACGAATGCGAACTCAAAATTACGTAAGACATCCGGAAAAGTGAGGCCAAATGTCAAAACTGTAATTTTAGCAACATTAGTATGCCATATGAATTCAATCTCCCAGAAACCTCAAAATCTGTACAAAATACACAATGTAACACTAATGTTCAACTGTCCTTTTCTAGAAAATTTTCCTATGTACGGCCATCATACCATTATATTAAGCCAATGTTATTAATCCAATGGAGTTATTTAAAAAATATGTCGATTCCGTCTTAATTCAAAAACCATTGAAGGTCGGAAATTTAGTTTACGATAAATATGTGTACATATTTTGCAACTCAAAACCGACTTTTTTGAAATAACAGACCGATTTAGTGTTTTTGTTATGTTTCAATACTTTGTGTTCTCACTGTATAATAGCGGTTTTACACTATTGTTAATGGCACCATACGCCATTTTTCATTGCTTAAAAAGTTGTAGAACATTTTGCGTGATAAATAGCGTAGTGTAAAATAATTTGAATAACATTGAATATGTAAAATTCAACAAAGATGTGTCTCTGTCTGCATATCGTCTGGTTAAAAGTAAAAGTAACTAACTAACATTTCAAATAATTACAAAAACCTGACTACAATTGAATACCAATAAATATAATGACATTTTCCAGAGAATTAATGGATTTTAAGAATTTATTGAACTTATTTTAATAACACTTATTGATCGTATTTTCGTTTAGATACGCATTTATCAGCATTTGGCCACAATTAATTCGTGCGTCAATAAAATATAACAAATTTTTAGTTAGTTACTTTTTACCATTTTACCTTTATCCGACGATATATTATTTACAATAATGCAAAACTATTTCCTAGTCTGGTTTAATGGTTAATGTAGGTGTAGAAGCACTTATTAATAGAAAAATCGTTTTTTTATGAAGAATACTAGTTGTCTCTGCAATTGTTTATTTTAGGACTGGTGTGTGCTAGTACTTTTTATGCAGAATAATGAGTAGAATTCAAAAAAAATAATTAGATACATGGTATTCCATTTAAAACAAAAATAACTTTCTAACGAAAAACTGTTTAAAAACACATAATTTTGGGCTGGTACTTACTACCTTAGGGAATACATGCTAATAATTTTAAAATGTTCGCCTCGGCAATATGTATACAGGGTCCTGCAACTAAGCTCCCGTCTTTTGTAACTCACTTACTCATTAAGCTAAGAGTTTGACATTTTGCAGGCTTACCCTGTACTTCAAGGTACAATTCAAGAAATTATTTTTTATTATACAGGGTGTTCCAAAAATGTACAACGCCATGGTAATATATTTTTTAAATTGCATGCTATACATTTTTCTGCACATTTGGAAGCCTTTTATGGTTGCCGACATATTACCAAAATTTTATTGAAATCGGTTGAGTGACCGCAGCGGAAAAAAATAAAAACTAACAAAAATTGATTTTGCATCGTAGGCTTTAAAAATCAATAAAAACCACAAAATGCACCTCGTTAATAAAATTTTGCGACGTGCTTATTAAGTTAGATGTAATAGTCTCGTTAACCAAGTGACATTGATCCAAATTATACAGGGTGACCAAAATCGAGTGTCAAACTTGTCAAACTTCAAAGCGTGTTATTGTTCTTATTTTAAATTGGAACCCATAAATTTTTTTATGTTAAATGATGCAGAATTAAAAAATAAACATTGTTTCTAAATACAACCCCATAACAATTCCCAATATTTTAAAACTTATTCGCCAACTCATTTTTTAACGTTTCCAACGGCAATTTTAGATAATAAATATCGTACGTGGCTTTGAAAAACAATTTATTTCATAAAAAATAATAGACGTATTTTAGATTTGAGTGTACTTAATTAAGTAGTTATTCAAATGCTAAATTTACTGCATAATTTACCTATAGCGGTAAGGACGGAAATGTGGCTATAGGTAAATTTTTCAGTAAATTTAGCAATTGAATAACTACTTAATTAAGTACAGTAAAATCTAAAATACCTCTCTGCGTTATATTTTATGTAACAAATTGTTTTTCAACGCCACGTACGATATTTATTACCTAAAATTGCCGTTGGAAACGTTGAAAAATGTGTTTTTGGCGAATAACTTTTAAAATATTGGGAATTGTGATGGGGTTGTATTCAGAAACAATATTTATTCTTTAATTTCGCATCGTTTCACCTAAAAAAAATTATGGGTTCCAATTTAAAATAAGAACAATAGCGCGCTTTGAAGTTTGACAAGTTTGACACTCGATTTTGGTCACCCTGTATAATTTGGGTCAATGTCACTTGGTTAACGAGACTATTACATCTAACTTAATAAACACGTCGCAAAATTTTATTAACGAGCTGCATTTTGTGGTTTTTATTGATTTTTAAACCCTACGATGCAAAATCAATTTTTTTTTGTTTTTATTTTTTTCCGCTGCGGTCACTCAACCGATTTCAATAAAATTTTGGTGATATGTAGGCAACCAGAAAAGGCTTCCAAATGTGTAGAAAAATGTATAGCATGCAATTTAAAAAAATATATTACCATGGCGTTGCACATTTTTAGAACACCCTGTATAATAAAAAATAATTTCTTAAATTGTACCTTGAAGTACAGGGTAAGCCTGCAAAATGTCAAACTCTTAGCTTAATGAGTAAGTGAGCTACAGAAGACGGGAGCTTAGTTGTAGGACCCTGTATATGAGTAAAATCAGTTTTAAAATATCTTCAACCTGTATATGGTTGCATTGTTAATGTCTTTGTCGGTACACAAAACTATTACACTACTGCAACAATCAACCCCCACGAATTGATTGTTGGTACACCTAATAAATCCTTTTAAAATACTACACAATAGAAAGGACCTCATAACAGTATCCGTTATTCCTATTATAATATATCAAAACTTCAAATAAACACGAACGGTACAATTGAAAGAAAAGGTTGTTATCTGGCCTCGTCTATTCTTTGTTCCTTCAAGTGTTATTTATGATATCTATTCCCAAAAAGATTTTATATTGTTCGAAGGGGGTTTACAAGTTGAGCCTTTTGCTGCAAATATGATAAGATTTGGCATTATGCTGCATTATAGACAAACTTGATGGGGAAACAATAACTGTACAATAGGTCCAGCTCATAGATAAACGATTAGTCCTTTCTTCTGTCACCTTTGGCATAGCTGTTGATAATTGACGAACAATAGTATTGTTCCTAACCAGAAGATGGTTAACAATGAAGACAGTGATTCAGGTACTTAGTGTGTACACACACAAAGAGGTAGATTACAGAAGGCGAGTGTTGTTATCAGTATTTGTAACTGTTTGTATACAAACCAATTACTACAGAATGAAGAAGTTTCAATAACATCTGTTAAGTCTGTAAGACGTAGACTAAGATTTTACTAACAATGTACTCTTTTTACAGTAGGATTCGGGTATAGTGAAGAAAATACTGGGAACCTATACGAGAAAATAAACGGTTAATTTTGTATAATTGTTTGAATTATTCTTTTGCGATTTCACGTCAACCGGTCAGATGACATTCTAATTTATTACTATCTCAAAAATAGTGAATTTTATATCTACTTAATACTAAAAATAATATGAAAGTGTACTGTAGTGTAGTGATCCTATACAAAAATAAAAAGAGAAATATAAAATAGTCCTAACGACCCTCTTGAGTTTTTATACGATATCCACAAACTTAAAGAAAATATTATAAGTAAAAATGAATTACTGGCACATTCCAAAGATATAGAAACCGTTTCAAAAGTTGGCGATTCCTCCATCTTAACGGTTTATAATTTGCTGCCGAAATGGTAATCTAGTGAATTTTTATTTGCGCAGACACATAATTTGCCCGCCTATAAAAATAATATCAAAATGTTGCTGAGTCTTTGATGATATTATTATTGAAATTAATTAAAAACTATCAGTGATTAAAAAATTCGCCTTGATATGCTTGCATCAATATCTCCGAAAATATTACTCTTAGCAGAACAAATTAAACATCATGTTAAAGAAAAAAATTTGGTGAAGATTTAGGTGCATGATAAACAAAGAATTACATAAAAATGTTGAAAGATTTAGATTTGGGAAAATGTAAAGAACGGAGATATTATGTCAATATCTATTCTGTTAAAAACGACAGAAGTTTTCTGATGACAGATGACTTAACAGTGTAGATATTGACATAATATTTCGGTTCTGAAAACACGTTTCTTAACCTTCTCCCAAATCTATATCTTTCAAATATTATTAAGTCATTCTTTTCATCTTTAATATGGTATAGATTTTGTCCTGCTAAGCTTAATACTTTCGGAGATATTCGATGCAAGTATTTCATGACAAATTTCACTGATAATCACTGATAAGTTTTAATAAATTTCAATAATAATGTCTCCATTCAGTAAACAGTTTGATGGTATTATTGGTACTATTTTCATAGTCGCGCGAATTAATTATGATATTAAATGATTTTGCGTCCATAGACCTTGTTTCCAGAAGGTCCAGTTGACGTTTTTAAATTCATTACCTCCCTTAACATTAGGCCAAATTTAAACAATGCTTAGCAAATTTTTTCTTACCCTGCCTATAACTGTTGCTACCGGAGCGGACGATAGACAGTTTGCTAAACTAAAAATAATAAAAAAAGTACTTAAGAACCATGTCTACTTAAAATTGGCGTAATTGGTTAGCAATGAAGGCAACTGAATATAAATTGAGTAATACATTAGATCTGAAAGAAGTTATTATTATTAATTTAGGATTAAACTTTGTATATTGTACTAGTATTCTTTATTCTTTGTTGTTTTAAAAGTATTGTTTGTACTTGTATAATCTCCAAAGGTTGTGTTTTTAATACAAATAAATTTCGTGAACATTATGTGAGTGTTGACTGTATTTTTCTGGATCATGATTTTTGTATAAATCTGCTTTTTTTGTATAAATCATTTTGGAGTTAGGGGGGCGGCACTATTGAGATTTGCCTACGGCGGCAAAAACGCTAGGGCCGGCCCTGAGTCAGTATTTATAAAAAGAAACGTAACCACTCAATATATTTTATTCTAAAAAGTTGACAAAAAAAGATTCCAATAGAAGTTTTAGGAAATTGCTTAAGCTACAAATTTGAAATGCTTAGAAATGAAACACTCTTTATATTTAAAAAGTTTAAAAAGTATTTGGTATTTATAACTTAAGACATTTTCAAAAACGACGACCTATTGACGCGGTAGAAATCCTGTTAAAATTGTTTAATTGCTTTCGTTTAACATTTATAGTCTTGTTACATTTACACCACTGACCTCAGGGACATGCATTTTTTTCTGTTCAATTTGTAATTCAAAAGAGTATAAAAAAGCAGGAAAAATATACAGGATGCGATATTTACAAAAATTGAATTTGGTCTGCTTCTTACAAATACATAACCCTGTATATTCAAAAGTCATTTAAGTTTCTAGATTAAGTCTTATATCTTAAACCTTTTATTTTGCTACTTACTTCTAAACTGAAAAAAATTAAATTGATATAGCAGTAGACATACGGAATATTTGTATTTTTTCGATGATATGGATTCGGAATCTTAAGTAATGTTTGGAAAAGAAATACGAAATTACATTTTATTAAAAGTAACATCTCAAAAAAACTATAAAACTGCATTCAGAGGATGTATAATATATTGATTATTTAGAAAAGTGGACCTTAAATTGTTTTAACCGAATAACCAAATTTTAACCAAATATAAATCTTGACGTACCTAATAACACAACTATCCCGTTATTCACCTGTTTTGACACCCGAATTCTTAGAAAGAGTTTACTGAACCTTTCGACAAAACAAGGGCTGAGGGGAGGCGCAATATCATACGAAGAAAGGGATGTTCAAACAATAACAATATTGGCTAACAGCCCCCACTTTTTGATCAGGTAGGTAAAAATTTCAATTTTGGGGTGAAGTAGGGATACCCCGATATTGTATTTAAGCAACCCCGGTCAAAATAACCCATCATAAAGTCTTCAGTTGTCCACTTAGGTAGTTGGACAAGTATCCCTTTATACACAAGTGACTATTCGTAAAAATGTCTCTGCCAGTGCTTATTTTCACCAGCTTTCTGGTGATAATTAGGTGTAAGTATTTAAATTCTAATCTATTTTGTTTTTTTTATTCATCTAAATCTCAAAACTTTTGTCTAGAAGGTACACTGTTTCTTGTCAAACTTTTACCAGAAACCGAACACAAGAACATAACCTATAAAATTGTTTACCAATTTCACACTGTTCCACTAGATTCTCATTGTTGTTTTCTTGTTTTCAGATGTACTCAAGGAGGTCAACAAGCCACGGCCAAGAAGACGAAAAAACAAGAATTCAAAATCGAGGAAATCGGAAAACGCACGTGGGCCCCCCACCCTCAAACAAAAATTGGATATTGCGGCCTCCATGGGTCAAACAGAAGACGTTAGTGACAAGAAACAGCCGCAGAACAAGAAGCAGCCGATTCCTTCCGCCGATGGTAAGTCTGCACTTGAATTACAAATTTCGAACACCCTGTATTCAGATACAACGATGTACTATGCGCTCCGAAAAAAGTCGTACAGCTGTTTTTACATTAGGTAACGCTAGCTTGTCACCTGGTTGACAGTTGGTGTATGTTTCATACTTATGATGAATGTCAGAATGACAGCGTATAGGTTATAAAAGAACCTTGTACAAAACTACGTGGTATACATACCAATCGATAGCACATGCTTCAAGTAGTAACATATTAAAATCCCCTAGAAAAAACCCCGTTGAAAAACTGTGCCTGTCAGAGTTTAATACTTTAGTCCTCGAATCTCACTCACTCGCCGTGTTGAACAATATTTTTCTTACCTGCAAGTTCTAAATACATACCTCATCATTCCATTCCCATTGTTTGAGACATTATCATTCCACTCCCGTTTGTTATTCATACAAATAGGTATTTTTCTGCTGATACAAAACAAACATATTATACTCCATTCATTTAGTACTAATCTATATGCCTATATTTATCTATAAATGGTGTGTTGTTGTTGTTTTTTCGACATGCTTTTGTGTCTACAATGTTGGTATTTAGAAATTCGCACCCGTGTTTGTCGCTTTTTTTTTATGAAGTCGAACGACATGCGGGTATAATTAATTGTACATCTAAATTTATTATTTATATTTAACTCGCACTATTATTCAAAATTCCGAAATTAAATTGTTCTGATCGTATCGCACTAATAGTAAATAATCTTCCACTGTCCCAGCTACGTTTCCATTTACCGTTACGATTGACGTAGTGCGCGCTGCACGAAATTTATATCATTCATATTAAATTGCTTTAAAAGTTACTTAAAAACTATTATGCAATTCTACCTATTTTTTGTTGGTGAAATTTTGAATTTTAACCGTACCTGTCGGGGACCTAATCTTACTAGCTCTTGTCTAGTCATTTTTTTTTCTTTATTGCCTTTGTATTTATTAGTATTGATTTATGTTATCATTCGCTCTCTTGTGTTTGTTTTTGTTTTTATACTAGTTTTTAATTTATCTTGATTTTATTGATTTTGATTTGCATTGATTTTCATTTCATTTGATTCGCGTTGTTTCTGAGTAGGTACAATATGACTTGACTCATTCATTGTATGTACTAAGACCAATAATGTTTACTTTTGCATTTTCACATGTAAAGTGAACTAAAGACTTACCTTTACATGGAAAATGCATGGGTTGAAAATTTTTTTTGGCATTTGTTATATAATTGTTCGGGGTTTGGACATAGTTAAGATTACTTAATATGGGTTTGACGCTCCCCAACCCACCCACCCAGTACCCTTAAACTACCCTTAAATGAAAATATGTACATTTTTCAGATAATTGATCCTTCTAATCATTTCAGTCTAGTGGAATATTTATGAACATTTGTCAGTTAATTTAAGTTTGTTTAAAGAAATTCTATTTCTTTAAATAATTTTAACATTATTCATTAAAAAGTGCTTTCTATTGTTTAAACGATCAATAATTATTCATTTACAACTTTTTTCCTGATACTGGTAGAAAAATCAGCTCTTTTGAGAAATTATTATTATAAATTTCATGTTTGAGATATCTAATAAACTCACATTTGTTCAAAAAATTAAATTTGTTTAGACAATTGTTGTTAGCAATTTACCTAAAATTATTTTTTTTTTAAATCGGTGTGGCCAACTGTTATTCTCAAGTGACATCATTTATATTTTTGGATGATTTCCATTGTTTAAATAATATAATAGTATTCGTTTTCAATATTATTTATTCGAAAAAATTTAAATGATTTGTAATCCTTTTTTTTCCCGGAAAATTGGGGAGTTACATTTCCTTTTAAAATATTAAATTTCCTAAATTTCCTGAGATATAAATGACGTCACTCAATTTTATGCCAAATGCAAAACAAAATAAAGAAAATGCATTTGTTTAAAATAATGTGGGTTTATTATATAATATAGGCCAGATATCTCAAACATGAAATTTATAAGTTTTAAATTCTTATTAAATTCTTGAATTATTTGACATTTAGCAAATCTTGAGCTTCTTTATCCTGGTGACTTCAGGAAGATTATTTTTAAAAATGCGCGTTTTTTTACATTAATTTCACAATAACTTACAAACGTGTATGGAATAAACGTGTATTATTTCGATTACTTAAGGCCAGTAATGTACTAACATCGGACATCCGGTATATTGATAATCTTTTATGTCGTCGGAAAATTACAGAAAACCCCGCGTATTTTCCTTAATTTGTAATCGTGCGTTATTAAATAAGAAGAGATTAGGTGTTTTCTCGATAACCGCATGGCGAAGATTCCCAATCGGGCATGAAATCATCGCAATTCGCGCCAATCCGCTGACAAACGTCAATTTCGTGGAAGGTTATGTGTCACTAATCGCGCGCGTTTATAAAAACGTCCGCCAGGCGTCGCGCCGCGCCACACGCAGATACGGTCGCAACGAGACGACGCAGCCCACTCCATGCAAAAGGTACGAGATATCGCGTAGAACGGGAGAAACTGTTTATATCAACCGTCGAACAAAGTTGGCACGGTTCATTCTACGTCCGACAGTTCGCAGCGACGTCTAACCAAGTTATTTCTACATCAATCGGAATTCGTCGTATCGTCAAGACGTGAATGGGAACCGCGGATAATTCTAAATTATTCCGACAAACAACGGTAGTTGTGGAGATCATGTTTAGTGATTCGGTACCGGCGCATAGCAGGGGTCGTCTCAAGCGGGCATTTCGAATTTCGCGCCAAACGCCGTCAAGACTCAACAGTATCACCCGCACATCCAATCGACCAATCGGAACAGAGCCGATCCACTCGTTACGCGTGCTGCAGTGATCTTTTTTAACCCGTGTCGTGACGTTCAACGAAACCGGCTAACGAGAAAAATGCAGTTCAGTTCGTATATCGGTTCAACGGTTGTGGTTACGATCGCTATCGGTGGCATCTTGCTCCTACTACGCTATATACTCAACGTATTCAGTGCCCAGAACAACAGGAACGACATCCAGCACGAAAAAAGTAAGGTTATGTCCCGATACACCGACCAAAACACGCGAAAAACCACCAACTACACCGCAAATAAACCGAAATAAACACTTGTCAACCCGTTCTCGATCTGTCAAAACACAGAAAACGTCAAAAAACCATCAAAAAACTCTTAAAAATCCCACAAAACCTAAAAAAACGACATAACACAACAACATAACCTATAAAACCAACAATTTTATCTATTATTTATCGATTTTACATCGTACGAGTCGATTTTTATTGTTTATTTCTTCGTTTTAGATGTACAGAAGGAAGTCAATAAGCCGCAGCCACAACAACGGGAGACCGAGAAAACTAAATCGAAAAAATCGCAAAACGTACGCGGGGCCCGGGCCTTCCAGGACAAATGGCTGGTCGCGACGTGCAAGGGGCACACGGGGGCTGTTAACGACATGAATATATCGCAGAACGGGAAGCAGTTAATATCCTGCGCCGACGGTAAGTTTTTGTTGTTATTTCTTTAGTTCGTTCGTAGAAATCGATTCGTTTCGAGTAAACTAATTAAATACGCGTACATTCCTTGAGAATTTGTGCTAATTTTTGGTTGCTTGGGGTTGGGTTGTTTAAAATTATTTCCGAATACAGGTTTCTGTAATCGGCGCGGCGTTAGTTCGCCGCGGTTGGCGGGAGATGGCGCCACGCGGTGTGTTTGTTATGATTTTGGCGTACGCGGTGAATTTAGTCAATAGTTGGTGGTGGAAAACGATTGGGTATATTATTTTGGAAGAACGGATTATTGGAAATTTGTTTATTTCTTCCAGAATGAGAAATAGAAATAGAAATAATAAGGTTACCGTCACTGTTTTTACTTGTTTGGTTACTTATAAAAATAATACCAATAGATTCAGAAAAGAGTTTTGAACATCATATCAGAATATTCACTGAATTTTTTATGATACTTCAGAATACCTTAAAAATATTGAAAGATGCAGGTTTGGGAGAAGGTTAAATAATCTGATGTGGCCAGGCACATGACTTTATCATACTAAATATAAAATTAATAATTTAGTTGTATGAGATTCTATAGATCAAGATCAAATATAGCTGGAGAACATTTCTAGACGAGTTTTTTATCACTGATAGTTTCTAATTAATTTCAATAATAGTACGATCTTCAGGCCAATTTTTCTTAATCTTTTGGCATTATTTACATAGGCTGGGGAAATATTTGTATCGTCAAATCTAAAATGACTAGACAATTAGCTGTATAAACTTTATAATTTTGTTTATACATCGCACTAATCTCACGTAGCCTAACCTTGATAACAATACGGTTATCGATACGTTTAAACGGAGTTTTCTCTTAAATTATAGTAAAGTTTGACAGAAAAAACAAACGACGACACATCTGATGACGTAGTCGTTCCTACTCCATCAGTAGTGGGATTCACCTCTCCAGTAGTATATATAGTAAATGGTGATGTACAGGCGGGATGTAAATTTTAAATAAATTAAAAATTACAGCCACGACCTGGATTTGAACCAGGGACCTCCAGTAGTTGTTCTCTAGTAGTTCGGTTGTCCGTTTAATCCCGAGTAACAAAGTGATCATAGTTTTCTTTTTGTCTCTCCCTCCATGTAGACAACTTGCGAGATCGGCGAGTATCTGAAACTTCCGTCGGGAGCCGGCAGATGGCGGTGGATGACGGATCCGGTTCTGACTCCACCAAGGAGACTTCGGCCGAGGAAGACCAGAGCCCTCGCACTAGCAAACCGCTGAGCCGTCGCCAGAAGAAGAACAGGAAAACGCAGGAGCCCTCTGGCGTCGATCACCAGAACCACACCCCTCACCACCACCACCAGAAGAAGAAGCAGACCTCGAGAAAGGTCGAGAAGAAGAATTGCGGGAACGGCGGGCCGTTGGGGTTATATACTAGATTGTCGAGTGTTGGCGACGAGAAAAAAGTGTTGTATCTCGGGTCTTATGTGCTGAGCAACGAGCAGAGGTTGAACTGGGGGTACCCGGTCGTGTTGGGGGAGGGGGTGTTCGTGTTTAAGGCGGACGCGGAGGTGCGCAGGAGGCAACCGAAGACGAACTTTGACGTGAACGCGCGCGAGTTTTTCCCGCCTACGTATAGCAGGGACAGCGATTCGGGGAATTCCAGCGAGTCGTCGAGTGATTCCCTGGTGATGCAGATGACGTTTCGCGGGGAGGTTTACTATATAAACGCGGAAACGAAGGAGGGTCCACCCCAGGAGGAGTTGGCGGCCGTTGGTGACTTCGCGGAGGGTAAGAAGACTTGCTGTAGATGCGGGAGGTTCTTCTATATGACTGAAGACTGCGAGTACGTGAGCAAGGAACGGTGCAGGTACCACTACGGGAAGCTCTCGATGAACTACCCAGCGAATTATGGGTACTCGTGTTGCGGTGGTGGTGAAGACTCGGAGGGTTGCACGTTATCGGAGTTACACGTATGGAGTGGAATGTCCGCGGGGTTCAACGGGCCCTTCCACGATTTCGTCCACACGAAACCGAGGCGTTCCGATTCTTCTGTTAAGGCTTACGCGCTGGACTGTGAGATGTCTTTTACGCGCTTCGGGTTGGATGTTACTAAGGTGACCGTGGTGGCGCTGGATGGTTCTTTGGTCTATGATGCGACGGTGCGGCCGGAAGCGGATATAATCGACTATAACACGCGGTTTTCGGGCGTTTCCGAGGGTGATTTGAAGGGCGTCGGTGTGAAGCGTTTGAGGGACGTTCAAGAGGACCTTTTGAAGTTTATTTACAACGACACGATCCTCATCGGACACGGTCTGGAGAACGATCTTCGCGCGTTGAAGATTGTGCATCCGACCGTCATCGACACGGCGATAGCGTATCCTCACTATAACGGGTTGCCGTTTCGGCGTTCCCTCAAGCAGTTGACGCTCTGTTTTTTGAAGAGGGAAATTCAGACTGGTTGCGAGGGCCATAGTAGTTTTGAGGACGCGCGCGCGGCCATGGAGTTGATCCTTTATAAGTATATGATGGAGTTTCGGAATCTGCTCAATTTCAGTTGCTGAGTGTGTTTTTTTGCGAATCGGAAGTCGTGTGTTTTTGATGGACTGTTTTAAAGTGAATCTCAATCTCTCTCCCACCCTTAAGACTGTACTATAGCTAGTGGCTGGCTAGCTCTGGCAGGCAAGCAAGCAAAAGTGTGATATTAATGGTATAAATAGTATCGTAAAAGTACAAAATACGTAATAGCGGCGATTTTTGTTGTATGCGAAATCCGTCTCGCGGCGTGTAGGCGAGGCAAGAGGCGTGTGAGTGGTGCCTTATACTATGACTACTACTTTTTGTAGGATTTACTTTTTATAAATAAAACGAATCTTTCTTATTCGCTGGTGTTTTATTGTGTCTTTTGTATATTTATTTGTCTTTTGTCACTTTATTATATATTTCTTAATTCCATATATCACTCTTAAAGTCAAACTAAAGGTTTTTACAGAATATAACAAACATTGGGTATATATGTATTAATATACACTTATGTTTATTTCGTGATAAACGGTGCTAAAACGATATGAAGGATGTGCCTGGATGTACCTAGTGCGGAATGCTAAATTTTTAATCAAATACCGAACAAAGTGGAAAAACATGTAAGGAGGAAAAACAACCGAACAACAATAATAATAATTGATAAGTGGGTATACAAGGTCTACATTCCCACTTAACGTCTACAAACCTATTAAAGAGCTTACAGATAGCAATGATACACAAGGTTATAATTAGAATAATTAAAATATTTAAATAAATAATTCCTTTATTAACATAAAACAATATTAAATACAACAAAATAATAATTTATATTTAGGGCAGAGATCAGCACACTTGTTTCCAAATTGCCTTGCTCTTCCACTCAACCCCTAACGCATACTAGAACTAAGACATAAATGTACCAATAATATAACAATGATTCCGAGAACTTCAAAACAAAAACGAAAAAAATACTCTAGAGTCTAATTACAGGTAATTGCTGCAAATCCAACTCAATAAATATTGCACATGCACATAAAAAATTAAAACAGCCTCCAATGTGCGCTCAATGCCTAAAGTTGAGCAAACAGACAACACCAACCTTTCCCCCAAAACTGTTTAACGATAATTTTTCATATCTTCCCTGAGACCATTGTATATGTGACTGACCTGGTAAGAGAATGACCGTTTATACAGCACAATGCGATGGGCAGGTGGAGCAAACAAACCCCTGAATCTTAAATTAAGGTTATGGACATCCGTTCTACAGCGTGTCTTCCGCATGAGGTATTGTGGGATCGTCTTGGATAGCAACTTATGATATAATATTGCTGCATGCAACACCCTAGTGTTATCCATGTTCAACCACCCCAAGTCGCCCAGCCCGTTCGATACATGATCATACTTCCTCACCAAAAACAAACAGATCACATGCATTTTGGACACGCCGAACACGCTGCCTATCCGACGCCGTCAGGCCAGGACCGTACACGGTATCACAATATGAGATTTTTTGATACTACTGACCTTGCCTTTTTTAATTTGGTAGACTGTCGAAAGCTAATTAATCAACAATAAATAAACAATAATATTTATAATTTAATTTAATAAATATCAGCAAGCAATTAATATTTAAGATTAAGCATTCAATTAACAATTATTTTAATTATATTTAACGTCATGTTGGAATTTTAAACTTTTGCTGCACTTTAAGTAATTGCACAAACAGTGATAACGAAAAAATACAAAAATGTATAAATACTAATTTAAAGTAATGTACTATCGTGGCCATATATTATGTCCCATCTTTTGACGTCCATTTTCAAGCAAAACTAGGGGCGAAAATAATTGAAAAAATTCTGATGCTTTCCTTGATTAATATGCTAGAACTCATAAAAATTAGAAAGCTGTATATGTTGGCGTTTTCCCAATTTTTCCAAATTAAGAAGAACTGGCGCTGTTTCTACCCCGTAAATTTCATAACTTTAGCAATTAATTACTCCGGAAATAATCCATAGATTTCAACGAATTAAAAACTAAAATCACCTGCGGAATGCTAGCTTTCAATGTGCCGTTTTGTAAAATCATTGAGTTAGTGGTTGAGCCACAAAAAGCTATATTTGCAATACTAGCAATTCCGTTATTGGAAGAGCTAGAATAATGAAATATAGACTATAGGCTACCCACTGATCACAGGTTTAAAATTTATTACGTATGCATTGTTTATCTTGCATTTTCCCTACAAAAGATCGAGTTGAAGCATCTCATGATTGCTGCAATTGACGCGGCGCTCTTCGGTCTTTGCGACGAGCGGGGGAAGGGATCGATAGCGACGCTGCCAGTAGTGGGGGATCGCACGTGTATTAGTTACTAGAAAAACAGTGTGTTCGGACACAATATAACGACACGGCGATTATGCCTCGCCAAAGAAATTTGGATATCCGGCGACAGATTACCGAAGTAAAAAATAATGGCAAAATGGGTCAATAAGATAACAGCATTACGAACAGGCATTTGGAAGGCCCATGGGAATTCTGGGCAATTTAAATCGGGTGTCGGGATTGCCATTTAAAATTAATGTGAGTGAAGCAAAATATTCTACGTGTCTACAAATTTACGATGATAAAGTTGTAAAGGTTTTTTGATATTTTTAAGTTTTATACGCTCCGAGCTGACGTTTGTAATATATGTAATATATCAAGAGTTGGTATTTATTTTATATTGTTTGTGCATGTATTTGAATATTACTAATAAATAAACTGTTGAAACTGTTATAATAGTTTGAATATTAATATAACAAAATTGGGCATACTTTTTAAATATTTTTTTTTTGAGTTTTTATCAAGCTAACTTAATTTAGTATTCACCACTAATCGGAAAATCTACTAACTCCATATTATTAGATCTATCCGCTTCCATCAAAATCTTGTTTACAACCTTATTGTATAAAAACTGAAGAAACCAAAAACGCCAATCGATAGCAGAGATTTCTCTCGTACCGGGTCACATATTATAATCAAAATTATGCAAAAATTAAGAATTTAATTGTGAGTTAAAATTACTACCTTGACAAGTTATCGTTCTTTTTGTGTATTGATATTAAGCTGCCCCGGTTCTCGCAGCTGTGTCGGTTCTCTCCGACATGACAGCACCGCTAACGCCTCCCTTCCCCGCAGCACACCAAAGACCGTAGAGCGTCGGAATTCACGCGGAGTTTCAGCACGATCTTTTGTATGAAAAATGCAAGATAAATAATGATTATGTAATAAACTTTAAACCTATGAATTATTGGGTAGCATATAGTCTAAAGCTAGCATTCCGCAGGTGATTTTACTTTTTAATTCGTTGAAATCTATGGAGGCACCGCATGCTACTGGGTTGTTGGTAAAATTTACCCAAATCGTAAACAGCTGAAGAAATATGTCATTAGGTTTAACTAGAAATCGTTCAGAATTGATCAACAACTTTTGGTTACGATAGTAATTATAGCATGCAAGGGAACTCAATTATGTGTTAATTTCCTATAATTTATAAGTGTTTTGTTTGTTTGTTTATTAGCACTTGATATCTAAGGTACTTATTTATAACACCGACAAAACCAACACATTATTGCTTATAATTGCACATATATTTCAAAGTTTTATTATTGTTGTTTATCAGTAGACTTATTTTGTTATTATTGATTTGAGTGAAATGAATCTCTATAATAAATAACAAAGATAATTCTGATTCTTATAATAAATAGTATTATTAAAACAAATAAGTTATGATAAAACTTTGAAACACTTTCTTGATTTGACATTACCATACTAGAAAACAATTTTAGCGGGATTAAATTATTGAAAGTGACCGATCGATTGAAATGTCACATCGAAAAGAAAGTCCGTACATCATCCCGTTTAAAAATGCGCTCGCTACTGTTTATAGTATTTGTATTGGCGGCGAAGGCCATAGCAACCGTTGCCAACTGTGGTGTGTGAATATCACAAATCACGAGAGAGACGTTACAACTTTCACAAAACGCAGAGAGATACTTTCTACTTTCACACGATGCTGCGTTGGATATTTTTATCACTTAAACCAACCTTGGCTGATTATAGGTGATTAGCAGAAGTGATGCGTCACCATAGTCGTAAAAATTGCTCATTATAGTCAAGTTAACACATTTGGCGAAACAGTTGGCGTTACTTATTAGCAGGTTTTTTTTTACATAATTGTCTGAATTGCTTCAATATTGAAGTTGTAGGAAAAATTGTTTATTACAAATTACAATACTGCGAACTAAAAATATAGGTACTAAACAAAATGCAAAATTGTTATACTGTTAACGTCTCAATTAAAATTTTATTCGTTTAACTTTAGCAATTAATTACTCCAGAAATAATCTATAGATTTCAACGAATTAAAAAGTAAAATCACCTGCGGAATGCTAGTTTTCAATGTTCAATTTTTTTAAATCATTGGATTAGTGCTTGACCCACAAAAAGCTATATTATGCAATGCCAGCAATTCCGTTATTAGAAGAGCTAGAATAATGAAATATAGACTATAGGCTACCCAATAATTCATAGGTTTAAAGTTTAATACATAATCATTGTTTATCTTGCATTTTTCATACAAAAGAACGTGCTGAAATTCCGCGTGAATTCCGACGCTCTACGGTCTTTGGTGTGCTGCGGGGAAGGGAGGCGTTAGCGGTGCTGTCATGTCAGAGAGAACCGACACAGCTGGGAGAACCGGGGCAGCTTATTATCAATAGACAAAAAGAACGATAACTTGTCAAGGTAGTAATTTTAAGCAACAATTAAATTCTTAATTTTTGCATAATTCTGATTATAATATATGACCCGGTACGAGAGAAATCTCTTTTATCGATTGGCGTTTATGTTTTCTTCAGTTTTTATACAATAAGGTTGTAAACAAGATTTTGATGGAAGCGGATAGATCTAACAATATGGAGTTAGCAGATTTTCCGATTAGTGGTGAATACTAAATTAAGTTTGCTTGATAAACCCAAAAATAATTTAAAAAGTATGCCCGATTTTGTTATACAAATATTCAAACTATTATAACAGTTTCAACAGTTTATTTATTAATTATATTTAAATACACGCAAAAACAATATAAAATAAATACAACTCTTGATATATTACACATAAAAACTTTTACAAATTTAGCATCGTAAATTTGTAGACAAATAGATTATTTTGCAGATCGTTCATTAATTTTAAATGCTAATCCCGAAACCCGATTTAAATTGCCAAGAATTTCCATGAGACTTCCAAACGCCTGTTCGTGGTTCTGTCATCTTATTGACTCATTTTGCCGTTACTTTTTAATTCGGTAATCTGTCGCCGGATATTCAAATTTCTTTGGCGAGGCATAATCGCCGTGTCGTTATATGTATTGTGTCCGCAAACACTGTTCTCCTAGTAACTAATGCACGTGCGATCCGCCATTACTTGCAGCGTCGCTGTCGATCCCTTCCCCCGCTCGCCCGAAAGACCGAAGAGCGCCGCGTCAATTGCAGCAATCATGAGATGCTTCAACTCGATCTTTTGTAGGGAAAGTGCAAGATAAACAATGATTATGTAATAAGCTTTAAACTTATGAATTATTTGGTATCCTATATATAATATGCTAGTTACAGGTCTTGTAATATACATAATATACTAATTCATTGAACACTTGAAAGGTAAAAACTAAACACCTCCTTTCTTGCATTCCAGACCGCACTGTCGTACTATGGGACATCAAGGACCTCTTCCAAAAGGATCGAAGATCTCTAAGGATCAACGTGGAATTCGACCACGCAACATTCGTAAAATGGAGTCCAGATTCCAAAGCGTTTATCATCACCAAATACAGCGAGAATACGGTTGAGGTCTACAAACTCGAGAAGAAGAAAGATGGGTGGTTTGGACACGCCACTAAAGCTTTCACGTTCGCCAAAGTGCACGCTGAGGACGTCATAGCGATGGACATAGCTTGCCATGGCAAGTTTATCATGACCTGCTCGAACAAGACTGACATGATCGTGTGGGACCTTAAGGGCCAGGAATTGGCCAGGGTTGACACTTACCTCATGAATACCAACTGTGCCAAGATTTCACCGTGTGGAAAGTACATCGTTGCCTCTGGTATGTACTTTAGTTTATCTCGATATGAATTTTTTTTGGAGATAGTAATCTGTCTTTTGAGTAAAACGCGTTTAATGTTTGAAGTCCAATTTTATGATAATCTGCTATACTAGGGTCATACAATAATAATATAGATATATTTTTTGTTTTTCGTCTTCGGACACACACATACTACAGGTATGCTAGTAGATTATATTGGCGGGTTCTAGATCAACTCGGTGGAATAAATTATATTCAATGCTCATACTCAGCATTCTTTATTTTTTCTTCTTTCATGCTTTATTTGTCAACGTATCGGTGTAATTAATGTAATTGAATATCGGTACATTTCTGGTGTAATTGATGATATTTTCGTTTAGGTTTTGCTCCCGATGTCAAGGTTTGGGAGGTTATGTTCTCGAAGACTGGCGATTTCCAAGAAGTGAAGAGGGTCTTTGAGCTAAGCGGGCACACTTCCGGTGTCTACGATTTTGCCTTTGACGTGGACACATCTCATATTGCGACCATATCTAAAGATGGGACCTGGAAAATATTTGATACTAAAAGTAAGTCCAGCTCATTTGAATAATTATACAAGGTGTTCCTTTACCAAAAAAAAGAAAAACTCCCAAATTTAGGAACAATCGGTTAACGTTAACACGTGCCACCGAGTACCTCAAATTTACCATTAAAATACATTAAAAAAATGCAAATTTTTTTCATTTTTCCTTCACGTTTCGGATTTAGAAAAAAAGTTGCGACAGATTATCTGAAATTGTACAGAACTCTCCATGGAACAAATTGACAACTACTATTTTTTTGTTCAACGTGTTTTATTATTGTTTTTGGCAGAAGTGATTATTATTGGATTATTGACATATTTTTTTGTCATTTATAACTAATTTGAAATTGTTTAAACACTTAGCATTTGTTTAAAAAAATATACGATAGTACGAACATATTTTTCTACTTTTTTGCAGAAGTTATAAATTATTGGATTTTTTGTTAACTAATCAGCAATTGTTTAAACAAATATGTTGCGGACATATTTTCTAATATCTTTTAAAGGAAATATTATTACGAGCATTTTTGGTCATTTACTAACTAATTTGCAATTGTTTAAACAAATACCATTTGTTTACAAAAATATACAATGTTACAGAATATTTTTCTTTTTACTTTATCATAGGCAGTATGTAAAGTATTGTAATCGCGCCGAAAAAAAAAATTGGGATTTTAGCGGAAATAGGTCTTTATGGGTCCCCTGAACATTTTTGACCAAGGTACAAAAAAATGTCTGTGTGTGTGTGTGTGTGTGTGTGTGTGTGTGTGTGTGTGTGTGTGTGTGTGTGTGTGTGTGTGTGTGTGTGTGTGTGTGTGTGTGTGTGTGTGTGTGTGTGTACCCAATTTTTTTAATTCATTTCCGGAGAAACTACTAAAGGTATCGGCACGGAACTTCATATTTAGAAGTTTCATGACCAAACTTAGAGTTGAAAACCTTTTGGTTCAAAAGGGTCCAAAGGAACTGGGTGTTTACTCTAAGCCTTTTCAAGGATTTTAGAAATCAGCCGCCATTTCTGTAATTTCGTCAAAATAGTTGAATAATAAATTAAAGCAGAGGAAATTTTGAATAATTTATGCCTATGACATTTTTTGGTAAAATTAATAGTTTAGCTTTTTAGTTTATTCTAAGCCTTTTTCAAGGATTTTGGAAATGAGCCGCCATTTGTGTAATTTCGACAAAATAGTTAATTAATAAATTAAAGTAGAGGAAATTTTGAATAATTTATGCCTATAACATTTTTTGGTAAAAATAATAGTTTACTTTCAAGAGCAAATTCTATTTGATCGAGATCGGTCGCATCTGCATTGATATGAAATTACATAGTAGCCAGGATTTTGACAAATATTTTTTTGTGTTGTCACATTCGAAAACAGCTGATCTCATCAGAGGTTGGAGAACCACTATGGAACGTGCCGCTGTAGTGCGCAAAATTATAAAATACAAATTTCAAATAAAATAAGATCACAAATTTGATTGTTTGTTGATAAGAAATATCAACCCGTCTTTATATCTAATTCTAAAAATGATACATTGAGAAAATTATAAATAAAGTATAGCGATGAGTGTAGTTTTATTTTAGTATGTTGGTAGGGATGTGTCATGAACAAATATAAATCTGTCAGAATTTGAATTACCTTTTTAAGGTGCGTTTTCATTAGTGATAATGACAGTGGTAGCAGACGCCGTTATAGTATTTCCAATAGAAAATTGCTAGTGACTCATGTTTATGTACATGCAAACTAATATGTGTCATTATCACGATATGTAAGAAATACTATAATTTCGTATTCTACCACCGCCATTAGCTACCATTACCTACCAATCGGAACGCACCTTTAAACTTGACGTTTCGTCAAAGTGGTACCAGCCTAGCATTTACTATACAGAAATCATTTATTTATTTTTTTTAAATACGTATTTCTTAAAAAGCAACACAATAAACGTTGATGTCGCTCCTGCCAAAAACTAGATAGCGCGACTCGCTCACATGCGACGGCGACACTCCGCCTTCGGTGACGCGCCGCATCACCGCTCGTCGCGCTATTCCGTACTTTCGGCATTTGTGACATAAATAACTATTATTCTAATGATGTAGAAAGGTAGTGTCAAATGCTGATGCTTTGACAATACCTACGATTTATCTTAATAGAATAGATTCTCATGCAGCTAAACTATTAATTTTATATATTGTATGATAGTCATAGCCTGGCCACATCAGATTTTTTTTCTTGAGAAATTATTATTATATTGTTGGCTATTGATTAAATACTATTTGTTTAAACAAAAATATACAATGGTACTGACGTATCTTATCTTTTTGGCAAACATTATTAATGTATTTCTTGTTTTTTTTCTTTCGAAATTTATTAACCAATTTTCAATAATAACAATTAGTGTTGCAACCATAATACTTGTTTGACCGATATCGCAAAACCTCCAAAATTACAAAAAATCTGATGTGGCCAGGCACATGACTTTATCATACAATATATAAAATTAATAGTTTAGCTGCATGAGAATCTATTTTATTGAGATAAATCGTAGGTATTGTCAAAGCATCAGCACTTGACACTACCTACACTACGTCATTAGAATAATAGTTATTTATGTCACAAGTGCCGAAAGTACGGAATAGCGCGGCGACCGGTGATGCGGCGCGTCACCGAAGGCGAAGCGTCGCCGTCGCATGTAAGCGAGTCGCGCTATGTAGTTTTCGGCAGGAGTGACATCAGCGTTTTTTGTGTTGCTTTTTGAGAAATACGTACTTACAAAAAATTAAAAATGGTTATATTTCTGGATAGGAAATGTTAGGTTGATACCACTTCTACGAAACGTCAAGTTTAAAAAGCTAAATCAAATTCTGACAGATTTATATTCGTTCATGACACTGTAGATGTCACATCCGTACCAACATACTAAAACGTAACTATACTCATCGCTATACTTTATTTACAATTTTCTCAATTATCGTTTTTACAATTAGATAACAACGGGTTGATATTTCTTATCAACAAACAATCAAATTGGCGATCTTATTTGATTTGAATTTTGTATTTTCTACTTTGCCGCAGTAGAGCGGCAACGTTCCATAGCGGTTCTCCAACCTCTGATGAAATCAGCTGTTTTCGAGTGTGACAGCCATAGACATTTCTGTGGTGACAGCACAAAAAAATATATGTCAAATCCAGGCTACTTTGAAGTTTCATATCAATGCAGATGCGACCGATCTCGATCAAATAGAATTTGCTCTTAAAGCTAAACTATTAATTTTACCAAAAGATATCATAGGCATAAATTATTCAAAATTTCCTCTACTTTAATTTATTACTTAACTATTTTGTCGAAATTACAGAAATGGCGGCTCATTTGCAAAATCTTTCAAAAAGGCTTAGGATAAACTACCAGTTCCTTTGGACCCCTTTCAACCAAAAGCTTTTCAGCTCTAAGTTTGGTAACAAAACTTCTAAATATGAACTTTCGTTCCGATACCTTTAGTAGTTTCTCCGGAATCGTCGCCACAAAAATCGTTTACACACAGACATACATACACACACACACACACACACACACACACACAGACATTTTTTTGTACCTTGGTCAAAAATGTTCAGGGGACCCAAAAAGACCTATTTCCGCTAAAATCTCAATTTTTTTTTTCGGCATGATTACAATACTTTATCTTACTGCGTATGATAAAGTAAAAAGACCAGAAATCGTATAATAATTTTTGCCAAGAAATACGTACCTACTAACATTGTATATTATTGTTTAAACAAAATTATTTGTTCAAACAATTGCACATTAAGTTACAAATTATAAAAACATGCCAACAATGTAACAATGATAATTTCTACAAAAGGGAAAACAAAACAAAATATTGGTTTAAAAATGGAGCTTGTTTAAAGAATTGCATATTCGTTAATAAATGGCAAAAAATGCCAATAATTTAATAATAGTTTGTACAATAAATATAAAAAATATGTCCGTAACAATATCTATATTTGTTTAAACAAATAGTAAAGAAACCTTGCGTATTGTATTTTATATATTATATTCGGTGAAACCATGGTGATATTTCTTACCAAATAGTATTTGTTTAAACAATTACAAATTAGTTAATAAATGCCATAAAACTGCCAATAATCTACTAATAATTTATGCAACAAATATAGAAAATTATATCCATTACAATATATATTTTTGTTTAAACAAATGGTAATTGTTTAAACAATTGCTAATTAGTTAATAAATGGTAAAAAGCAATAATTTAATAATTTTTGTAACAAATCGAAAAAAAAGTTTGTAATATCGAATATTTTTGTTTAAACAAATGGTAATTGTTTTAAAAAAAATAATTTTTAAATTAGTGAATAAATGACAAAACATAGTAATTTCTGTCAGAAAAATAATAAATCACGTAACTTTCTAAAATTGTAAATTTAGGAAAATTATGCCTCATTTTTAGGGTACTGCAGAAAAGGGTGGGGGTGAAAAAAAATAGTGGGTGTGGATTTGATCTTTGAACATTTTCTGATATTCTCCCACAACTTTTTTCTAAATCCAAAACGTGAACAAAAAACAGAAAAAATATGCATTTTTCCAATGTAAAATACTGGGAAATTTGAGCTGCTCAGTGGCACGTGTTAATGTTAATCAATTTTTTTCAAATGTAGGGGAATTTTTTCTCCGGAAAGGGAACCGATTGGAGGGGGGATCATTGCCCTCCGGCAAAACAAAAGATTTTGCAAGGTATAAATTTGAACCACCCTAATGGTCACGTTTAGCTTTTCCACCAATTTATACACACCCCTGTATAAGTTTGTTGTAGTAACGTTAGTTCAACTATTCTAAACCTGATTGTTCGTTGTTTTTCAGTCGATTATAAAAAAGGCGAAGACCCTCATCTTCTAATCAGTAGAAAGTACGAACAGGCTAGCCAACCGTCAAAAATAGCACTATCCCCAGACGCTGAGGTCGTTGTCATAGCGACTGGTGGCTCCATCTCTTTCTACAATGCCAAAACGGGAGACTTGGATCGCTCAATTGATGACATTTATTCAGGTAAATTCAATTTTAGCAATAAGTTCCCGTTAAATTCACCCTGCGTGGAATAAATCTGAATATTCATAAGTCGTAACCAATTTGAAATGTTTAATTTATTTTTGTTTACAGGTGGTATAACTGCGATATTTTTTGATTCGACTGGAAAATATGTGTATACTTCTGGAGATAAGTTTGTAAGGGTGTTCCATAATGTGACCGGTTACAAGTGTGGAATAACTTCAGCCAAAGAGAAATTGAAGCAGAACCAAACTTCGGCCACCAAGGAAAGACTGCAGAAGCTGATTGTCGAAAATGAGAAGTTTATTAATGAGATTGAAATTAACGCCTGAAATGGTGTGTAAATTTTTGTACCTATGTCGTAAGGATGTATGTATTTGTATTTTTTTAACTTCAATAAATTTGTGCAGATATTTCTTGATATTTTCTTTGAGGTTATTAAAATGAGAGAAATTTTGTGGCACGTTGTAGCAATTGTGACATAATTTTGTATCCAAATTATAGTTACAGTAGAGCGTCGATAATCCGAACCTCGGTAATCCGAACATTCGCTAATCCGAACTCCAGTTATATGCTCATTAGCATTAATGATATATTATAGTAAATAGATTATTGGTTTAGGGTTAACATTATATTTAGAATTATATTCGTCGACTTTTGGTAAATAATTTACAACGTTCCAAAAGTGCATTCTAATTGTTTGAGCGTTATAGTTAATGAAGCTTGGTTGCTTGTGTGTTTGTTATGGTCGATTACCCAAATAGTATTATAAACCAACTATATTTGATCTTCCGATTGGCTGATCGATTTGCTTAAACACTGAGATAGCAAAACAGTACTGTTTCGATCGGCTATATCGTAATTATAGTAAACAGTATCTACATATCCCTAGGGATAAAAGCTGTGGTAGAATAATATTGTCAGGATTCTAGTATTGTAGTTAGACTTCAAAGGGTAGGTACTCGTATTTTCCACTATTAAATAAATAAATAATAAACAAATCATAAATCATAATAAATCATAATTAAATTATAAATAAATCCCTTAGATATCGGTTCGATATCCCTTTGATTTTGACTTTTTGGTATTCTTATAGTTTATGAAGAGCGAAATCGAATGGTGTTGGTTTTATTAAGATTGTACTTCTATCCAATACTCGTATTTTCTACTATTTAGTTGTCATATTTGATAATGCGAACAATTTGATAGTCCCAATCACCTTCGGTCCCAATTAGTTCGGATTATCGACGCTCTACTGTACCTACAATTTGAGGTATGATAGAAATTTATGCAAACATTGTTGCCGAAGTTATAAACAATATTCTATGGAAACTGATTAAAATACGTTAGCTACAGGAACGAACATTATAAATCAGAAATAATAATAAATCACAATAAATGATTATTAAATTATAAATAAATCCCTTCGTTATCGCTTCGATTTTGACTTTTTGGCATTCTTATAGTTTTATGAAGAGCGGAATCGAATGGTGTTGGTTTTATTAAGATTGTACTTCTATCCAATACTCGTATTTTCTACTATTTAGTTGTCATATTTGATAATGCGAACAATTTGATAGTCCCAATCACCTTCGGTCCCAATTAGTTCAGATTATCGACGCTCTACTGTACCTACAATTTGAGGTATGATAGAAATTTATGCAAACATTGTTGCCGAAGTTATAAACAATATTCTATGGAAACTGATTAAAATTCGTTAGCTACAGGAACGAACATTATAAATCAGAAATAATAATAAATCACAATAAATGATTATTAAATTATAAATAAATCCCTTCGTTATCGCTTCGATTTTGACTTTTTGGCATTCTTATAGTTTTATGAAGAGCGGAATCGAATGGTGTTGGTTTTATTAAGATTGTACTTCTATCCAATACTCGTATTTTCTACTATTTAGTTGTCATATTTGATAATCCGAACAATTTGATAGTTCGAATCACCTTCGGTCCCAATTAGTTCGGATTATCAACGCTCTACTGTACCTACAATTTGAGGTACGATAGAAATTTATGCAAACATTGTTGCCGAAGTTATAAACAATATTCTATGGAAACTGATTAAAATACGTTAGCTACAGGAACGAACATTATAAATCAGAAATAATAATAAATCACAATAAATGATTATTAAATTATAAATAAATCCCTTCGTTATCGCTTCGATTTTGACTTTTTGGCATTCTTATAGTTTTATGAAGAGCGGAATCGAATGGTGTTGGTTTTATTAAGATTGTACTTCTATCCAATACTCGTATTTTCTACTATTTAGTTGTCATATTTGATAATCCGAACAATTTGATAGTTCGAATCACCTTCGGTCCCAATTAGTTCGGATTATCAACGCTCTACTGTACCTACAATTTGAGGTACGATAGAAATTTATGCAAACATTGTTGCCGAAGTTATAAACAATATTCTATGGAAACTGATTAAAATACGTTAGCTACAGGAACGAACATTATAAATCATAAATAATAATAAATCACAATAAATGATAATTAAATTATAAATAAATCCCTTCGTTATCGCTTCGATTTTTGGCATTCTAATAGTTTAATGAAGAGCGGAATCGAATGGTGTTGGTTTTATTAAGATTGAACTTCTATCCAATACTCGTATTTTCTACTATTTAGTTGTCATATTTGATAATCCGAACAATTTGATAGTCCGAATCACCTTCGGTCCCAATTAGTTCGGATTATCGACGCTCTACTGTATTTGTTTATTTTCGCTCGACACTGGATATTTTATCATTAAAATTGGATTATGAAATTTATTATAAAATTGATAAACGTCAAAGTCGAGTTTAAGTATGGTTGTGCAAAATCTGTGCAAGCGCAAAGTTTTATTCTACTTTGACCTGCAAGTTTTTGTAGGTTACCAATTTTTTAGGTTAACAAAACAAATAAATTGTAATGTGCAATTGTGCTAGTGTGAAAGCAAAGTTGAAAAATAACTTCTAACAGTGCTTTTCAGATGAGTTTGACTTCATAATTTAGGTAGGTATGGTTCACTATTAAAACTAAATGGACATTTTACAATTTAATTGGAAAGGGAACAAAAACAATGTATATTTTAGAGCATAGCTGTCAAGATGAACCAATTTAAGAATTTATATATACAGCAAGTTGAGCAGATAGACTTCGAGTGGAGCTTACTGCCAATACCGTTTCCTTTTCTGTCTGAAATCCCTACTGAATTTTAATTCGTTTAACTTTTCAAGACGTAAAATCAATACGATCGGAAACACACAGTTTTACCAGTATTTCTGGTAAGGTAGACGTCCGAAGTTAAGACACTTTCCTAAATACCGATATATTTCTGTTTAGTTGCATAAAATAAGAAATCTACAACATTGAACTTTATTTTAGGACTTCCGGTTTGTTGATTTGACATAACACTTATCAACCCGCAATCGTTTCTTATTCTACCAATCAGAGATTAGTAAAAAAAGATAGGAAACGTCCATAAGCCACCTATGGTGAAATTCGACCACATTTTATTAACTGGTTAACATCTGAGACGTTAGGTGGCAGCACGGTGGCGCTCTGGGCGATTCGGCGGGATGTGCCGGTAAATTTTAATTTGTCTGCATTTCTTATATGCTTTATTATTTCGTTTTCCTACACAACATACAAAACTTAGTTGTATATTATTTATTATATAATAAATATCAATAACAAATAAGAACAGTGTTACTATAGTAATTCAACACTAAGCTATAACAACAATAGAAAGCTTAGCTTCATAACTGCTGCTGACCTGCTGCTCTTCTCTGCTGTTCGTAGCAACATCCATATTATCTGCAGAAAGTAAAGGTGAGGGTACAGCTCATGATTTCAAAAGGAATCGCGGATATGTTTTCGTGAATTGCTCGACAGAAAAATGATCACTTCATATGTGATAGTTTTTTGTGTCATCTTGCAAAAGGTAAATTCGGACAACATTTAGCATCCATTGCTTGGCTCTGCAAAACCAAAATCTATGCAGATGACTAATTTCAAAGATTGATTTTTACTTACAGCGAACGATCCTTTGGTATTATTGCAAAGACTGCCACATCCCTATTATTGAATTTATTTTTGTAACTTGAGTTACAAATGCAATAAGTGCCACGACTCATGTTATAACTCTTGGTAAATAATGAAATTCCGGCGTTACCACTAAATGCAAGTTAAGTCAAATGACATTTCAAATTGCGTTTTGAACACTTGACATGACAAGACATGACATTTCAGTCACGTCATAGAGCGGTTAGTTAACATCTGAGACGATAGATGGCGGTAACATCGACACGGTCGCATCGCTTCCTATCTTTATTTACTAATCTCTGCTACCAATGTTCTAACTGTCAGAATATAACCTAAAAGTTTGAGTGATCTTGATAATTGGGTGCTATGCTAAAAGTTGATTTTTTCCCTATAAAGTAACTGTAATTCGACTTCTTTTTATATCGTTACAAGATAACAGTAATTAAGAAAATTCTACAAAACACAAAATATAAACAAATTATTTTAGATATTTTTTTTCTTGTACGTAGTAAAATAAATTAGAGAAATGAAATTTCTTATAAAATACAAACCAAATGATAATTTACAAAATAATAAATAATCTATTGTTATAGGAAATAATATTTATATTAAATTCAACGTCTCTAATTTTTCGTCTATCCATTCTGGATATCTCTTGTATCCCACGAGGAATTTTGGAAAAACATTCCCGTGTGCGACAGAGTTTTCATCAAAGAATTGGGACACAATTTTCAAATCACTACACTAGCAGCAGAGAGTAGCGATTTTGGCATTAGTACACCACCTTTGGAGATAACAGTTGAACTCCCGTCATATCCATTGAAAAAAATCTGATGTGGCCAGGCACATGACTTTATCATGCTATACAGCAGTGTCAATACTGTCAATATAATTAAAATGTCTGGCAATTCCTGGCAAACTAGTTGTAATGCAAATCCGGGCGCTTCACTAAACTGTTTATTGTATGAACATAATGCACAGGGCGTTGAGCTATCAACAGAGTCAACCAATATTGCACATTTTAAAATGTACTTACTTTTAATATAAATATAAAAATTCAGACTAATACACAATACTACTTAAATAATACATACAAATAACGATTATTGACAATTTAAGAATAATAATAGGTCATTTCATTTTAGCAAATATAAACATTTAAACTGATACATACAATATTTGAACGATAATAAAGAAAATTATAATAAACAATAATAATGGAGTCCATACCTAATCTAGCAACTCACTAATTAAAGAATTCTTCAAATAGGAGTCTTCAGCTCTTGGAAACTAGGTTCATGTTTTCCAAAACCATTTGTAAGAAAAGGCATTATTTCATTAGAAGCTACTTGTACCATTCCAAAAGGGAATATTAGTATCAAACGTATCAGCAGGGATGAATAAATATTCGGCATATTTGTTACTTATCCCCAAGTCAAATATATTTGTAAGTAGAGGTTGAATGAGAACTGTTTGGTACATATAACTTCTTTTTAGATAATTGGACAATATAAAAATGCAATATACTTTATACATTGTCTCCTTTGAACCGCTTTTGTACCTCCTTAAATAACGCATATTCAATTTCATTCACAAATGGCATGAGTTGCAAAATTTTCAATCGTCCTTTCTCAATAATTTTCGTTTTTAAGGTCATCAAAGTTGTATCATTAAGACCATTAAAGGATCTATCAAAACCAGTAAGAAAAATTTGTCAAAAATAGGTTAAAAATTGAAGTTGAAAAAAAGAAAATTAATACATTTGAATACATTTGTCACTCCAGGTATTGAAACAAATAATGATAGATAAAAGAACAACTAATTATACAACGAAACGGCAAAAACTAAAAAACAAGGTTATGTTATACATTTTCGAATTAAATATTTTAGTATATTACTAGAAACGGGGCAGACCTAATAGGTCTGCGCATCGCCTAGACGGGTAGATCGCCGAATCGGGTAGATCGGCGATGCGGGTAGAACGCCGATGCGGGTAGATCGCCGATGCGGGTAGATCGCCGAACCGGGTAGAGCGCAGATCCGGGTAGATTGCCGACTCGGTAGATCTCCGATCCGGGTAAATTGCTGAACCGGGCAGATCGCCGATCCGGGCAGATCGCCGATCCGGGTAGACCGCCGATCTGGGCAGATCTCCGATCCGGGTAGAACCCAGATCCGGGTAGATCGCCGATCCGGATAGATCGCCGACGCCGAAATCTGTAGGTTCTCACCATCTGTCGTACTGGGCAAAGTCGCGCAAGCGCGACTTTGCCGTATACAGTACTCGCAATAATTATTTAACATTTTGACAATGAATAATTGATTTTCAAAATGTTTGAAAAATAAAAGAACACAAATTTAAAACAACCAAGTAAAAAGTTTCATATGGTTTTTTTGCTTTCATTCAAAGCGTAAAACAAATGTGTGACCCCTTTTGTCAGGGGATAAACTCCTTATTTTTGAATTATAAACAGGGATGTTAGACAAACATTTTTTGTTATTTTGAAGGAAACAAACATTTTTTTTTTATAAAATGGTGTCTTTAACAGAACGATGTTTTTAAACACTACGCAAAAAACATGTTCAAAACATGAAATAAAACATGTTTTAAATCACATACAAAAAAACAGAATAAAAATATCACGCAAAAATTTTATTTGTCTGCATCCTTTTCATCAAACTGTTTAAACATGTTTAAACAAAATAGTTCAAACAAAGTATTTGTTTTAAAACATGTTAAAACACCGTTTTAAACAAACTGTTTTAAACATAACAACTGTTGGTATAAACAATTAATCAAAATTTGTGCAGAAGAAAGTGCAGAAACAATTAAAGGGAAAGAATTTTCAAAAAAATTTCTAATAGTTTTTTTTTTGTTTTAAAGAGGGTATCAGGTAATTATATTTATAATATATACGGTGTTCTTTTTTATTAAAAACTTGGTAACATTTTTTTCTAATACAACACGCTGTATATTTTTACATTTTTTAATTTCAAGATCAATTCTAAGAATTTTTTATGGTAATCATTTTTTTATAAAATTGCATATTTTTATAAGCAATTAATCAAAACTCATGAAATTACATTTTAACCAAACGAATTATAAATTTAAAAAAATAATAAACAAAAAAATTAAATTAAATAGAATTAAATTTAAAGTTGAAACTGCCAAATTAAAATAAATTTGTATGTATGTGGAGACACATTCTTAATTTGGGGTTTTGCTTATAATTAAAAAATAACGAATTTTATTAAAAATATTACCTACAAAAAATTGTTTTTTTTATAAAATGTTTTTTAACGGAACAATGTTTTTAAACACTACGCAAAAAAATGTTCTAACTTCTGACATGAAGTAAAACATGTTTTAAATCACACACAAACAAAACAGAGATCGAAACATTTTAAATCACGCAAACATTTTATTGTCGGCATTTTAATCGACGTCTTTCCATTCCATATTTTACAAAAAATTAAAAACAACTGATATTGTATTGCTATACTTTCTGAAAAACAACAAAAGCTGTTCAAATTTCGGTAGTTTTAAAAACGTTTAAAACACAACACAACAAACTCTTTTTTAAAACAAAATACTTCAAACAAAGTATTTCTTTTAAAACATGTTAAAAACACTGTTGTAAACATAACAACCGTTGGTGTAAACAATTAATCAAAATTTGTGCCGAAACAATTAAATTTTCCAACAGATTTTTTTTTGTTTTAAAGTAGCTATCAGCTAAATGTATTTTTAATATCCAGTATGTCCCACGGGACGTTGGATTGTATGCGTACTTTTGTTACTATTAGAGATATATGCTCTTTCATAATCTGTTCAGAAAACAGTTGAATTTCCAATGGCTTCCAAGCTATTTTGAAAACCCAAAAAACGTTATATTTTAATTATGGTCGTAACTTATTTATTTGGGATCCTCACAAAAAAAGCATTTTTATATTATAAAGGCACTTTTTTGTCTACAATTTGATTATGTCAGTTTAAAATTTAAAACACACAAATGACAAAAATGTCCTTTTGTTCAAATAATAATAATAATCTAGTAAAATTATTACTATTAATAAGATAACAAGCATTCGGCAAAACCATAGACATAAAACCAGCGACGGTGGCGCCCAGCAGTGGAGAAAACTGAACTTGTCTGTGATAGATAAATGAGGTTATGTTGTGTTTATTGCTTACAACTATCACGAGAACTATGGTGGTAATAATAACCAAAAACAACGTCGATCAGCACCCTTAACTTTGTTATAAAGATATAACAATCAAGTAAACTTACCGAATGTAGTGTTTTCGTAATAAACACAATAAGTTAAGAAATAACCCAAATAACCTATCTATCATAGAACCACCATATTGATGAATCGCAGCGCCACCTATAGTCCGTGATTTCTCCGAATAATAACATTTATGTGTATTGCAGTTACCTGTAATACGTGCGTTACCGACTGTTATGTATTGTACAGGAAACGTCCATAAGCCACCTATGGTGAAATTCGACCACATTTTATTAACTGGTTAACATCTGAGACGTTAGGTGGCAGCACGGTGGCGCTCTGGGCGATTCGGCGGGATGTGGCTGTAAATTTTTATTTGTGTGCATTTCTTATATGTTTTATTATTTCGTATTCCTACACAACATACAAAACTTAGTTGTACATTATTTATTATATAATAAATATCAATAACAAATAAGAACAGTGTTACTAAAGTAATTCAACACTAAGCTATAACAACAACAACAATAGAAAGCTTAGCTTCATAACTGCTGATGACCTGCTGCTCTTCTCTGCTGTTCGTAGCAACATCCATATTATCTACAGAAAGTAAAGGTACCGCTCCTGATTTCAAAAGCAATCGCGCCTATGTTTTCTTGAATTGCTCGACAGAAAAATGATTACTTCATATGTGATAGTTTTTTGTGTCATCTTGCAAAAGGTAAATTCGGCCAATATTTAACATCCATTGCTTGGCTCTGCAAAACCAAAATCTATGCAGATGACTAATTTCAAAGATTGATTTTTACTTACAGCGAACGATCCTTTGGCATTATTGCAAAGAATGCCACATCCCTATTATCGAATTTATTTTTGTAACTTGAATTACAAATGCAATAAGTGCCACGACTCATGTTGTAACTCTTGGTAAATAATGAAACTCCGGCGTTACCACTAAATGCAACTTAAGTCAAATGACATTTCAAATTGCGTTTTGAACACTTGACATGACAAGACATTTCAGTCACGTCATAGAGCGGTTAGTTAACATCTGAGACGATAGATGGCGCTAACATCGACACGGTCGCATCGCTTCCTATCTTTACTAATCTCTGGTATTGTAAGTACACAGATATTACAGGTAACTGTACTATCTGAGTTACCGACCGTATGTATGCAGCATAGGACATGCGGAACCGAATGTTGTAACGTAACTAAGTGAAGCAAATACAATAAACATTATAGTAAAGTGTTGGTTTCATTTGATAAAGAAACACAATATTAAAATAAATAACATGTTCTTTACCAACCAATTGGATTTTGATGACAATAATTATTGTCCTTGAAGGAAAGTAGTGTATTTGGTTGCATATGTAGTGCACGACTTTTTTTTGCGCACATAGTACATGCCATTTTGGGAAAAGTATCATATACAAAACAAAAATAAATTAATATTCATAAAAAAATGCCAAAACGAAGAAGCAATAATAAAGAAAGCCATAAAACTAATACAAAATAAATAAATGTAGGAATAAACAAACAAATCCGTAAATAAACTTTAAACTAAAACTAAAAAAAAAACATTTAAATTTGAACATTTGATTAATAAAACTGGTTACTTTTGAGTTTTCTGCCAATTAAATATCATTTTGAGTAAAAGTTTAAAACACATATCAAACAATGGGATAACCAGCAATGTGTACCAAACAGTATATATTACAATAATAAAAAGTAAATAAACTAAGGGACAGTAATTAAATGCAAAAATAACCGAATAAAATTAAAAAAAATCAAATTAGTTCTTATGAAACATTACCATTTACTTTTTTTTAGTAAAGTAAATGTTATTCCGAATAAAAAGTTTCCTTTGAAGTTATTTGTTTTTCAATTCTTTATAGAGTTACAGGAATGTGAACTACTAATAAAACAAAGAAAGTAACAAATTAAAATTTATAACAAACAATGAAAGTACAAAGAAATCCCATTGAACTTTAAGTGTTTTTCTAGAGAGTACATGTCATTCTGTGTGAAGTATGATTATTCATAAAATTACAGAAGTGTGATATATTAGCAAAACAAAGAAAATGAAAATTCATATCAAACGACAAAAACAAAGATAAAATAACACATGAGAGCCATAAAAATAACAAAAAATAAATAAAATTAAGAATAAACAAAGAAATCCATAAATAAATTTTCAACTAAAACTTTTTACTGAGTAAAAACTTGAACGTGAGCATTTGATTAGAAAAAATGTTAATACAATTTTCAAAAAGTGAATATTAACAAATACTGCAATAAAAGCTTAATATGTAAGTTTGTTTTAATTTATAAAATCAGATTACTATAAAGACAAAAATGCTTGGTTTCTCAATTCCTTAAAAAGTTATCATTAAAAATATTACCGAAATAATAGAAATCTTAAAAATGCTCAAATCAAGATACTCAACCATACCACACCGTTCCTGAATACAAAATAATTACTCCATAAGTATTCCAAGCAATGTTTTCTCTTCACATTTTCCACATACCTTAATATTTTTAAAAATTTATTCATACTAAACAAAAAAAAAATGTTAGGGGCGTTCTTTATCAAACTTAGTTTATTTTATATTTTCACTCTTTTCTAAATTTATGGAAGTTTTCAGTAGGCCAAACCTGATGTGAACATGATGTGGTAAAGAGGATAGGCAATTAATTATTTACCACCCTATGTCACTGAGTTTTCTTACTAAAGTTCAACCAAATTTGTATAATTTAATAAATGAAAGACTACTTTAAATGAATTGATATATAACACTTGGACGTTTTTCATCTTCGCAAGACTATAATGGATAAGTTTAATATAATTGATAAAAAACAATATCTGAACTAAACTTTAACTGGCAGTGAGTAATTCAGTTAATGTATGGATACTCTGACATTTGCTGCACAAATTTATTTTATATTTCGGAAAATTATTTTCCAGCCCATTTGATAATTTACTTTTATAATCTACATATTTATGTCACCATTCTAATGTCGTACACGTTTTCCACGGATTGCGTATATTTTGCATCGAGCCGATCTATTTTTGTATTCCGGTTGTTAGTTTTTCTTCACAGAGATCATATTGCTTCATGAAGATCAATTGCTTCTTTCTTCATATTCCTCCAATGCTGCTGTTTTCGTGTTCCTCAAACATAGTTATTCCTCAAATAAGAAGATGATTCTATTCTGATAATTTTCTTTGACCCTGCGTATAATAAAAACCTATTAGCAAAGACAATTTTTAATAATTCTTTAGAAAGATTCTAAAATCCAGAAATTTATTAGAATACAATTACCTGCTTGCTTTATCTTTTCAATTGCTAAAAGTTACAGCCGTTTGAAATATTAACAAAATAATAAAGAGTAAATAAATTGGGTATTGAGGATTTTTGTTGAACTGACTACCAACAAATTAAAAGATGAATTGAATAAACAAATAAATCCCCATGATTTTTGTTTGTTTTTTAAATATTTTTCTAGTAGAGTAAAAAGTTTGATATAAAGTTATTTTGTTACAAAAGTTTAAAATATTAGCAAAACAAAGGAAAATACAAAATGAAAAAAACTATGCAAAAGCAAAAACAACATAAAAAGGAGAAAACCATAAAAATAATAATTTTAAAAACAAATAAATCCATAAATATGAATACATATGGAAAATTAAGCAGATTCTATTGTTTTTTCTTTGATCAAAAAATGTACACATCAAAATAGATACATACCACAGTAGTTTCCACACTCTTCTCAAGGTTTTTTTAAGGTTAGACTCGTTTACCTGGTGGGCAATATCCTTCCGAGAGCTAATTCATAGGTAAATCATTTACACAAGCTTTGCTAAAGTCAAACGACTGAAAAAAGGAATTGTTCCTATTCATGGACGTGCTAGCATATCCATTTAAATGAACAAACAAAATTCCACAGGTATGTTTTTTGACAGTCCTTGAAAACAACGTGCGGGTATGCAACCAACATGACAGCAAAGGGATAATATCGATTAGTTCTATTTGCTTGAATGTGCACAGTGCACTTTCGTATCTTTCGATTTCGTACCATCCAAACAGTTTCGTCAATCTGGAAACATTTCTGAATTTCTAGCCTAGAATCACACAACAAACAATTAACTAAAGAATAATATACGGAACGTTAAATTATGTACTTACTACGATCATCATGAAATTGCACTTTAATAACAGCCAGGCACTGTTACGTTGATTGTAAATAGAGAATTGCAGATAATTTAGCTCCGAGACTCGAACACGTAAAACCGAACCAGCTGACATTTCCCAACTAATTTAGGTTATAACCACTTTTCACAGATGCCGATATGCCAACATGGCGCGTGAAAATTCCCTAACGTACCAAACGTACCTAAAATCGCCAGAAACATTCGGTTTAGTTATACATATATCAAAATACGAAATATACGTATAAATACGAAATATACGTATACGAATTACGTCTTTGTCGGGCGTTGTCCATTGCAGGGCGGATTGAGGCCGTGTGGAACACGTACATTTTTACGCTGCGAAAGCCATGCGTTTCCCCGGCACATGTCCATTATTTTCCGTTGGAAATTCTTCAAACTAAAACTTATTATAGTCGCGTAGTTACCCGGGAACGCCTGCGACAACATTTTATAACATTTTCTGGCCGCATTTTTAGCCATTTCGACCAAAACGATAGCAGTAAGACGAATAGCGTTGTCATTTTGAGCATGATACAGAGGAACTGTCAATTTATTGAGCCGTCGTCATGGAGACTCTAGTAGAAGTACAGCCACAAATCGATATGCATAAATTTACTCAAATTGAAGGAAATAAATTCGAAAACTTGGCAAAATATCGACAAATAGATTGGCCTACGCGATAGAGCTTTCTGTTTTGAGCAATAAATGTCGCGGTTGACCGCCCATCGTTGCTTCTCCTAGGATCCTTTGAAAACACAAAGGGTAAAATTTTCGGGCAAGCGCCGAACGGAGTGTACCCACTCCAACAAATTTTTGCAATGTAATTCAAACGGCGAAATTGTCGTACGTCGATTTTTCGCTAATAATTAAGAGAAATGGGCGCTAAATCCGCAATTCGCAAGTCCACACAGCAGCGAAACGGCATTTTGAAGGCAAAACCGCGGCCGCGGCCGCGGTTTTGCGGTTTTCGCGAAGAAAGACGCGAAAATCCAGCGTTTAGACGTCGATCATTTGTGTTTTAGTTATTATGACTAGAAACGGGGCAGACCTAATAGGTCTGCGCATCGCCTAGACGGGTAGAACGCCGATGCGGGTAGAACGCCAATTCGGGTAGATCGCCGATCCGGGTAGATCGCCGAACCTGGTAGATCGCCGATCCGGGTAGATCGCCGAACCGGGCAGATCGCCGATTCGGGTAGATCGCCGATCCGGGTAGATCGCTGATTCGGGTAGAATGCCGATTTGGGCAGATCTCCGATCCGGTTAGAACCCGGTCCGGGTAGATCGCCGATCTTGGCAGATCGCCGATCCGGGTAGTTCGCTGATCTAGGTAGATCGCCGATAAGGATAGATCGCCGATCCGCGTATATCGCTGATTCGGTACAGCAAAGTCGCGACTTCGTCGCGACTTTGTATATTGTGTATATCGCCGAAATCTGTAGGTTCTCAACGATCTGTCGTACTGGGCAAAGTCGCGCAAGCGCGACTTTGCCGTATACAGTGCTCGCAATAATTACTTAACATTTTGACAATCAATAATTGATTTTCAAAATGTTTGAAAAATAAAAGACACAAATCTAAAACAACCAAGTAAAAAGGTTTCATATGTTTTTTTGCTTTCATTCAAAGCGTAACACAAATCTGTGACCCTTTTTGTCAGGGAATAACCTCCTTATTTTTGAATTATAAACAGGGATGTTATAAAAACATTTTTTTTGTTATTTTGAAGGAAACAAACATGTTTTTTTTTTATAAAATGATGTCTTTAACAGAACAATGTTTTTAAACACTACGCAAAAAAATGTTCTAAACATGAAACAAAACATGTTTTAAATCACATACAAAAAAAACAGAATAAAAAAATCACGCAAAAATTTTATTTGTCAGCATCCTTTTCATCAAACTGTTTAAACATGTTTAAACAAAATAGTTCAAACAAAGTATTTGTTTTAAAACATGTTAAAACACCGTTTTAAACAAACTGAAAACAAACTGGTTTAAACATAACAACTGTTGGTATAAACAATTAATCAAAATTTGTCAGAAGTGCCGAAACAATTAAAGGGAAAGAATTTTAATTTTTTTACTTTATCATACGCAGTATGATAAAGTATTGCAATCGTGCCGAAAAAAAAATTGAGATTTTAGCGGAAATAGGTCTTTATGGGTCCCTTGAACATTTTTGACCAAGGTACAAAAAAATGTCTGTGTGTGTGTGTGTGTCTGTGCGTGTGTGTGTAAACGATTTTTGTGGCGACGATTCCGGAGAAACTACTAAAGGTATCGGGACGAAAGTTCATATTTAGAAGTTTCATGACCTAACTTAGAGCTGAAAAGCTTTTGGTTCAAAAGAGTCCAAAGGAACTGGTAGTTTATTCTAAGCCTTTTTCAAGGATTTTGCAAATGAGCCGCCATTTCTCTAATTTCGTCAAAATAGTTAAATAATAAATTAAAGTAAAGGAAATTTTGAATAATTTATGCCCATGACATTTTTGGGTAAAATTAATAGTTTAGCTTCAAGAGCAAATTCTATTTGATCGAGATTGGTCGCATCTGCATTGATATGAAATTACATAGTAGCCAGGATTTGACAAAGCCAGGATTTGACAAAGCCAGGATTTGACAAATATTTTTTTGTGCTGTCATGATGCTGTCACACTCGAAAACAGCTAATTTCATCAGAGATTGCAGAACCGCTATGGAACGTTGCCGCTCTTGTGCGGAAAAGTACAAAATACAAATTTCAAATAAAATAAGATCACCAATTTTATTTTGATAAGAAATATCAACCCATTATTATATCTAATTCTAAAAACGATAAATTGAGAAAATTGTAAATAAAGTATAGCGATGAGTTTAAATTTATTTTAGTATGTTGGTACGGATGTGATATCTATAGTGTCATGAACAAATATAAATCTGTCAGAATTTGAATTAGCTTTTTAAACTTGACGTTTCGTAGAAGTGGTATCAACCTAACATTTCCTATACAGAAATATAACCATTTTCTAATTATTTTTTTAAAAATACTTATTTCTCAAAAAGCAATTTAAACAAAGGTCGATGTCACTCCTGCCGAAAACTACATAGCGCGACTCGCTCACATGTGACGGCGACGCTCCGCCTTCGGTGACGTGCCGCATCACCGCTCGTCGTGCTATTCCGTACTTTCGGCACTTGTGACATAAATAACTATTATTCAAATGACAGTAGGTAGTGTCAAATGCTGATGCTTTGACAATACCTACTGTCAATAGTATCAAGATATCTGTCAAATCCTGGCTAATTAGTTTAATTTTAATGCAGAAACGATTTATCTCAATCAAATAGATTCTCGTGCAGCTAAACTATTAATTTTATATATTGTATGATAAAGTCATGTGCCTGGCCACATCAGATTTTTTAAAGAAGGTATCAGGTAAATATATTTATAATATATACGGTGTTCATTTTTATTAAAAACTTGGTAACATTTTTTCTAATACAACACGTTGTATATTTTTACATTTTTTAATTCCAAGATCAATTCTAAGAATTTTTTATGGTAATCATTTTTTTATAAAATTGCAAATTTTTTAGTTATAAGCATATAATTAAAACTCATGAAATTGCATTTTAACAAAACGAATTAAAAATTTAAAACAAAATAAGAAAAAGTAACAAAAAAATTAAATAGAATTAAATTAAAAGTTGAAACTGCCAAATTAAAATAAATTTGTATGTATGTGGAGACACATTCTTAATTTGGGGTTTTGCTTATAATTAAAAGAACGAAAAAACGAAAACGTGACTCGTGACTCGACAATTTCGTCAACGAACGCGCGCATAAGCATACAGTAACACCCCGATAATATTGAAAAATTGGTAGGTTAGGTAGTGAATAGTTCTTGTAAAATTCTAATATCGTTGGGTTACGGCTACATACATTTATTATGAAAATTCTGGTCTGATTAAAAATAACGAAACAAAACCGTTGCTCTTTAAGAATAAAACTGCAATTGTATACCGGTATTAAGTACATACATATACATAATAAAAACTCACCAATTCAGGGCAATGAAGCGTTTTCTTCACGTTTTGTAACAAACGATTATAATAATAATGAAACACACTTCGAGATTAATGGACATCCGTAAAATAATCACTACAGGTCGCCACTCGCCAGTAATATGTATTGTGTCAATACAAATGAACACAAATGAACATAGTTGCAGGTACAACAAAATCAAACCAGCGACTATGTATTTATAGATATAAGAATAAACTACTAAATTAACATATATTTATCTATAAAAATTTAGAAGAATTATATTGCAATCTCTATTTTGTTACCACAAAAAGAAAAGCCGGGATTACATTATGGAAAAAAGGCTGTTGGGTTTCTTTTGACTCTCATAGTACTTCCAGATTTTTATATGTCAAGATCACAATTAAACATTCATTTCAAATAAGAATGTCACGTGTATGACATTTATCAGTAGCGCTCGCTATTACTTTACGCTAAATATTTGTTAAAAACGAATATAGGTATCAACTCAATATAGCAACTCAATATATGTTACGGAAAACTTTTTCTTTCCTGTTGTGTTGGTGTTTTGATTTATTTGCAGAGATGACAAATTATTTTCCAATTAAATTATCAACATAAAACTTATAACAGTTAGCAATTGCGTTTGCTAACGCATTAGCTTAAACAATTTTAAATTATTACCGCATAGAAAAATCGAGTCTACTTGGTTGCATATATTCCGGCTGATAGGGGCTTTTATTTGTCAAGATGATCCTTAAACAGCGAATTTATTTACGAATATCAAGTTTGATCATTTCTATTTTACCAGGCTACTTTTTTGACATGTTGACAATTAACATTTCGGCGATAGTATTTAAATTTTGGAGAACTGTCGATTTGACAAATAACTAAGTTTAAATTACATAATGTAAAACAGCTGTAAGACTTTATTTGGACGCACACTTCCTGTGTTCATTATTTGTCATGTTGATAACTAATCTTGCGCCGATAGTATTTGAAGTTTGTACATTCAACAGTCAACTTGACTATTAAAAAAGCCTGAGATGTTTTAACTTAATTTCAATTTCCTAGATTTTTTCCTTTTGTATGCAATAAACTATATTTATTAACTGCAATTTTACAATGTACGTAGAAAATCTGAACACATATTGTATTATGTTCATAAGAATTAAAGAATCTAAAATACAGGGTTTAAATATTGTTTGTTTATTTAAAAAAATATCTGTTTTAAAGATTGAATGTAATTATAAAGATATTAATGCAGATAATTGGAAGTTTATTAACAAAGACCACAATGAGATAATACACAGCAATATTAAACTACAAATGATATTATAAAAATAGAAATATAACAACAATGAATCAATATGTCCAAAATGGAAAAAACAAATAGAAGACAACCAATAATATTACAATTACGAAAAGTAATTAAATAATACAAATGAAAAAAAAAAAAACAATTAAATTGAATAAAAATATAAGAAAACAAATAACACGCAATAACTTTTTCTTTTCAATTCCTTCAAAGTTACAGCTTTTGAAATATTAACAAAATAATAAAAAAATATACTCAAAAAAGACATATAAATTGAATAACAATATATAATCGCAGACCTTTTCAAGCATGTTTTCCACGTACTCCCCTCTTGATCTTGCATTGGGCCACACAGTCTTCATTGAGGATTTTGTTACCTGGCTACCTAATAAATTAGTAAAAAAATAAAATTAAAAGATAAATTGAATAAAAACAATATCTGAACTAAACTTTAACTGGCAGTTAATCTATTTGCTACACAAATTTATTTTATATTTTAGAAAATTAATTTCCAGATCATTTTATAATTGACTTTATAATCTATATATTTTTGTCACCATTCTAATATCTAATGTCTCATAATAATTACTTTATATAGTTTTTCTCTCGTACACGTTTTCCACGGATTGCCTATATTTTGCATCGAGCCGATCCATTCTGTATTCCGGTTGTTATTTGTTCTTTACAGAGATTGTATTTCTTGATGAAGATCGGTTGGTCGGTTGCTTCTTTCTTCATATTCCTCCAATGCTGTTGATTTCGTGTTCCTCAAACATAGTTATTCCTCAAATAAGAAGATGATTATATTCTGATAATTTTCTTTGACCCCTGCGTATAATAAAAACCTATAAGCAAAGACAATATTTTAAAATTCTATTTATTAGAATGCTTTATCTTTTCAATTCCTAAAAGTTACTGCCGTTTGAAATATTAACAAAATAATAAAGAGTAAAGAAAATTGTGCAGTGAGGAATACATTCATTAAAACAAATGGGTCTAACATCTTAAAGAATTCAAAATTTCCATAAGTCCTGAGGAAACTTTTTACTCACCATGACATTTACTTTCTAAAAACTGAGTAAATAGTTTTAGTTCTGTATATAGTTTCAGTTCTGCATATAGTGAATCATACCGCCATTTCAATTTATTGATCTTAATCGACTTATTGAATGAATCGTTAGGAAATTGCTGCAATTATAACTTGTTGTTTGATCTTTGTTCTTTAGAAAAAGAATCCGCTTTCATTATTAAAATTTATTCATATTTTATGGTAACTTCAACATAACCTCACTTTGTATAAATTTAAAGACACAAAGAAGAAAAATACCATTTTACGATTGTTTCGTAGAAAATATAAAATAGCACATAACGAAATTATTAATAAATATGTAGTCGGTACTTACTGTCAGTCTTTTGTGTCCATATCAATTATCAGAAGCGTAAAGTTCTAAAGGGCCAGGTGAAATGTTCCCTCCAACCGCAGTACGGTATAATTCTCCTTCGGGCAATTCTAAAATTTGTGACAAAAAGCACATGTACTATGTATATAGATTAATTTTTCAATGAATTACAAATATGTAAAAAAAACACAGAAAAAGTAATCAGATAAAAACAAATTAGGTACTATTTTATTTACTTACTTTGAAAGTTCTTGAAACAACGTGCGTGTATGCAACCAACATGACAGCAAACGGATAAACTCTCACATCCATCAAAATACATACCAACGTTGTTTCCACACTCTTCTCAAGGTTTTTTAAGGTTAGACTCTTCGACGTAATATATTATCACCATTTGTTGATCTTTTGCTTTTGACAATTCAAGCATTACTCCTATCGGACAATTCCGGGATGCAGTTTGAACTTTGCCTTCGTGCGACTCCCTTGGTGCTCTCCGGAGAGGTCTTCCGAGTGGCCTTCCGTGAACGTAGCGCCTAAAGAAGCTCTTTGAAGTGTCATCTTTATATTTTCATCGACCTCGATCCTCTTCGATTAAGCCTATCCACCAGAATACATTCACTGTCACTTCCGCATCTCTAACCAACCAACGGCCCACTCGATATAGTCTACGATGGCACCTTCGATGAAAGAACTTGCTTTCGTGATCATTTCGATTTCACTCACAAAGTCGATTACCGTGTAAATGGAATCTGGTCCAAGTTTTACCTGGTCGACAATATCCTTCCGAGAGCTGTTTCTGCACAAGCTTAGCTAAAGTCAAACGACTCTGAAAAAAGGAAACATTTTAAATCAACAAACAAAATTCTACAGGTCATCTAACCTCAAAGATACGGAACGCTTCTTCTTTCGTGCAGGAAAATGATGTTTAAACCAAATCAGGCTCCTTTCTAAAACCAGTCACACTGTCTGTTTGAACTTATATCACTCGAATTAATATGCCCTAAGGTTATAATAGATTCCAGGGAACCATAACCACAAAGGTACACCCAGAAAGATACATGACGAAAATGAATATTCCTTATACCGGTCTTGACGGGTTTTTTGTAAATATTTGCGTGGTGTTATGTTTCTGTCCACAGGGGCCCCAGCATGACGGGTTTGTACGTTGGGGACAGCTGTTCTCTAGACTCACGCATGCGCAAATCGAAATATCTAGATCGCGCGAATTTGGGCGGTTTTTCCACATACCGTTTCAAATTTTAAAGCCCGGAGTTAACGCGCGTTTTATATAGAGTCGATATTAGCGTACTTTTTGAGTAAAATGTCGTCGCCCGAGAAGGAAATGAAACTCCGGGCGCGATTTTGCGCGTCCTGGTGGCGGAAATACTCACGGTTTGTGCGTCCTTTGACGGCGCGGGCGAAGATATGCTAATCTTCATCGCGAATCGGCCATTTATAGCGGAAAATTCTTCGTAGAGTTACCTGGGGATGCCGGCGATCGTTTTATTTTGATTTTGGCGTCCGATTTACGACTATATGCGGTAAAATTGACGTGCGGTCGCTTAACTGGGCTTAGCTTCAGCCATTTCTGGCCATTTCGTCGCCGTCAAAGAGAGTACTGTCAATTTGTTGATGGTTGGCATGGCGACGCGAATCGATAGTACATTCTCAAAATGAAAAGCAAAAATTTAGTCAAATTCCAAATTTTTTTTTCGAAAATGCGGCCAAAAATCGACGAAGTAAAGAGCCTAAGCACTGTAGTTTCGCGTTCTGTTGCCATTTCGGGCGTTTCGAGCGCACATTTTCGCCTCTTCGAGGAGTAGACTCTTCCCCCAATCGGCCCCATCTTCTAAACTTGCTCTTTTGAGTGTGAGTCACGTTTAGTATATTAAGACTAGAAACGGGGCAGACCTAATAGGTCTGCGCATCGCCTAGACGGGTAGATCGCCGATTACCGTAGAACGCCGATGCGGGTAGAACGCCAATTCGGGTAGATCGCCGATCCTGGTAGATCGCCGATCCGGCTAGATCGCAGATCCGGGTAGATCGCCGAAACGGGCAGATCGCCGATCAGAGCAGATCGCCGATCCGGGCAGATCGCCGATCCGGGTAGATCGCTGATACAGGTAGACCGCCGATCTGGGCAGATCTCCGAACCGGGTAGAACCCGGTCCGGGTAGATCGCCGATCTTGGCAGATCGCCGATCCGGGTAGTTCGCTGATCCAGGTAGATCGCCGATACAGTACAGCGACTTCGTCGCGACTTTGTATATTGTGTTTATCGCCGAAATCTGTAGGTTCTCACCGATCTGTCGTACTGGGCAAAGTCGCGCAAGCGCGACTTTGCCGTATACTGTGCTCGCAATAATTATTTAACATTTTGACATCAATAATTGATTTTCAAAATGTTTGAAAAATAAAAGACACAAATCTAAAACAACCAAGTAAAAAGGTTTCATATGTTTTTTGCTTTCATTCAAAGCGTAAAACAAATGTGTGACCCTTTTTGTCAGGGAATAACCTCCTTATTTTTAAATTTTAAACAGGGATGTTATAAAAACATTCATTTTTTGTTATTTTGAAGGAAACAAACATTTTTTTTTTTATAAAATGATGTCTTTAACAGAACAATGTTTTTAAACACTACGCAAAAAAAACATGTTCTAAACATGAAACAAAACATGTTTTAAATCACATACAAAAAAAAACAGAATAAAAACATACAAAAGGCAAAAATTTTATTTGTCAGCATCCTTTTCATCAAACTGTTTAAACATGTTTAAACAAAATAGTTCAAACAAAGTATTTGTTTTAAAACATGTTAAAACACCGTTTTAAACAAACTGAAAACAAACTGTTTTAAACATAACAACTGTTGGTATAAACAATTAATCAAAATTTGTCAGAAGTACCGAAACAATTAAATGGAAATAATTTTCAAAGAATTTTCTAACAGTTTTTTTTTGTTTTAAAGAAGGTATCTGGTAAATATATTTATAATATATACGGTGTTCATTTTTATTAAAAACTTGGTAACATTTTTTTCTAATACAACACGCTGTATATTTTGACATTTTTTAATTCCAAGATCAATTCTAAGAATTTTTTATGGTAATCATTTTTTTATAAAATTGCATATTTTTTAGTTATAAGCAATAAATTAAAACTCATGAAATTGCATTTTAACCAAACAAATAAAATTTTAAAACAAAATAAGAAAAAGTAACAAAAAATTAAATAGAATTAAATTAAAAGTTGAACGCTACGAAAATTTTTCAGTGGACGGACCACGCTTAAATAATTTTTTTACATTTGACGTTAGGTTTCGAAACAATCGAAAAAGTATAATTCTTTGCATGACTCGATCGACATACACTTTTGCTTTAGCAATTTCAGATTCATTTAATTGGTTTTTCCTTCTTAGAAAAGGGGATCAAATTAATTTTATGTTTTGTTCTGCACACTGAATTAACAATCCTTTGTTAATACAAACTTTTCCTTTTTTCCCCAAACTTGTTTGACGTCTGTATAACGTAACATATCAGGTTATCGAAGCTGTAAGCAATTTTATGAATAATAATAGTTGCTTTACTCAACAATGTTTAAGTACTTGTAAATAATGAAGGTATCCCCATTATGCTTGCATTTATGGTTTGCACCCGATTTGCAGGAGCATCTGCATTTCCATTGCTTGTGATCTAAAACCCAGTAACTTGTACTAAAAAATTATTACGAAGATTATTATCACTACATACCATTTGCATTTTAAAATAGAATTTCAACAATATGCCGCTCAACTGCTAACTTTGAGGTTAGACACTTCGCGATTTTCGCCAATATAACCGCAACCAATAGTATGTCCAGCCGCAAACAGTTTTTGCCTTCTTCAAAGTACTTTTTTTGAGTTTTTCTTGTTCTGTATATAACTAAAAATGCTGCTAAAACTGATTGAAGTTATATCGACTATTGTATGACGTATCCCGTCCAAGAGCGGCCATAACTATTCTTTTGCAGCGCCCTCTACATTTGGTCGTTCAGGCGAATTGCAGTTACCTGTAATACGTGCGTTACCGACTGTTATGTATTCGCTAAAACGAACGAAAGAGTCGCCCCCTGGTGGTAAAAGAGTGAGTTACTCTGGACGGGATATGTCAGGATACGTATTGAAGGAAAACATGGAAAGCGCAATGAAAATAAGCAATAAGAGCAACAATTATTGTTGTGTTCCTCAATGTAGTTCATTTTATAGTGAGGCATTGTCATTCCACAAATTTCTCCAGATAAGCCGTTACAAAACGAGTGGCGCCGTGTATTAAAAATTGGAAAATCGATATCAAGTCACATGTTGTGCACAAAATATTTTAAAAGCGAGGACTATGTTTCAATCGAGGTGAGTACTTGGCATCACTTTAGTTCTCCATAGGTATTACTTATTCAAATTCAGTATTATTTTAATATTGCAGTCCTAACCTAACAAAATCGGAAGCTGAAGAGAAGAACAATCCATCTTGTACCTTCCAAAAACGTCGTTTGGAATAAAGCGTAATGCACTTTTGGTAGAAAGTAGAGAGAAAACACTAAAAAATCGTTGAGGTAGATAAGTAACTATATTTTGTGAAGTCAAATTAAATAATTAATGTTTTTGTAGAGATCGTAATAGACAAATAGAAGAAATAACCAAGGAAAATATTATGTCAACAGTTGTAATGAAGATAACAGTTCTCGATTATCCGAGTTAATCGGGGCAGGTGCTGGCTTTACATAAAGAAAATCTTGGCTGTGTATATATGGACGATGGAAGCCCTCTTGCATAACCAATTTGTCCAATTTTACAATCCCGATTCGATTGATTCTCCAACCATTTTCTTTAACAAAATATTACGTTTGATGAATTTATATTCATTAGTGTTCTCTTTTTCTGAATTAATAAAATAAAAACAAACTTAATAGAGCTTTTATTTAAACTGTATGAAATTTACATTACTACTACATATATGTACGCTACGAACATTTTTCAGTGGACGGACCACGCTTAAATAAATTTTTTACATTTGACGTTACGTTTCGAAACAATCGAAAAAGTATAATTCTTTGAATGACTCGATCGACATGCACTTTTGCTCTAGCAATTTCAGATTCATTTAATTAGTTTTTCGTTCTTAGAAAAGGGGATCAAATTAATTTTATGTTTTGTTCTGCACACTCAATTAACAATCCTTTTGTCAATACAAACGTTTCCTTTTTTCCCCAAACTTGTTTGACGTCTGTATAACGTAACATATCAGGTTATCGAAGCTGAAAACAATTTTATGAATAATAGTTGCTTTACTCTACAATGTTTAAATACTTGTAAATAATGAAGGTATCCCCATTATGCTTGCATTTATGGCTTGAACCCGATTTGCAGGAGCATCTGCATTTCCACTGCATGTGATCTGAAACCCAGTAACTTGTACCTACTTAAAAATAATTACGAAGATTATTATCATTACATACCATTTGCATTTTAAAATAGAATTTCAACAATATGCCCCTCAACTGCTAACTTTGAGGTTAGACACTTCGCGATTTTCGCCAATATAACCGCAACCAATAGTATGTCCAGCCGCAAACAGTTTTTGCCTTCTTCAAAGTACTTTTTTTTTTAGTCTTTCTTGTTCTGTATATAACTAAAAATGCTGCTAAGACTGATTGAAGTTATAATTATATCGACTATTGTATGTTGTTATTGTATGACGTACCCGTTCAGAGCGGCCATCACTATTTTTTGCAGCGCCCTCTACATTTGGTCGTTCAGGCGAATTGTAACTACACAGATATTACAGGTAACTGTACTATCTGAGGTACCGACCGTATGTATGTAGCATAGGACATTGCCGAACCGAATGTTGTAACGTAAAGGTGCGTTCGCATTATTGTTAGTGGCAATGGTAGAAGTTAGACATATGGGAGCGCTGTTTAACCGTTCGGATTGAGTGTTAATGGTGGCTAACACTCAATGCGAACGGTTATACTGCGCTCCCGTATGTCAAACTTCTACCATTACCGGATTACCCTTGCCATTTCCACTAACACTAATGAGAACGCACCTTAACTCAGTGTAGCGAATACAATAAACATTATAGTAAAGTGTTAGTTTCATTTGATAAAGAAGCACAATATTACAATAAATAACATGTTCTTTACCAACCAATTGGATTTTGATGACAATAATTATTGTCCTTCAAGGAAAGTAGTATATTTGGTTGCATATGTGGTGCACGACTTTTTTTGCGCACATAGTACATGCCATTTTGGGAAAAGTATCATATACAAAACAAAAATAAATTAATATTCATAAAAAAATGCCAAAACGAAGAAACAATAATAGAGAAAGCCATAAAACTAATACAAAATAAATAAATGTAGGAATAAACAAACAAATCCGTAAATAAACTTTCAACTACAACTTAAAAAAAAACATTTAAATTTGAACATTTGATTAATAAAACTTTGGTTACTTTTGAGTTTTCTGCCAATTAAATATCATTTTGAGTAAAAGTTTAAAACACATATCAAACAATGGGATAACCAGCAATGTGTACCAAACAGTATATATTACAATAATAAAAAGTAAATAAACTAAAGAACAGTAATTAAATGCAAAAATAACCGAATAAAATTAAAAAAATCAAATTAGTCCATATGAAACATTACCATTACTATTTACTTTTTTTTTGTAATGTAAATGTTATTCCGAATTAAAGGTTTCCTTTGAAGTTATTTGAACAAAGAAAAATGAAAATTCATATCAAACGACAAAAACAAAGATAAAATTACACATGAGAGCCATAAAAATAACAAAAAATAAATAAATTTAAGAATAAACAAAGAAACCCATAAATAAATTTTCAACTAAAACTTTTTACTGAGTAAAAACTTGAACGTGAGCATTTGATTAGAAAAAATTTTATTACAATTTTCAAAAAGGGAATATGACCAAATACTGCAATAAAAGCTTAATATGTAAGTTTGTTTTAATTTATAAAATCAGATTACAATAAAGACAAAAATGCTAGCTGTAATAAAAAAACAGATTGGTTTCTCAATTCCTTAAAAAGTTATCATTAAAAATATTACCAAAATAATAGAAATCTTAAAAATGCTCAAATCAAGATACTCAACCATACCACACCGTTCCTGAATACAAAATAATGACTCCATAAGTATTGCAAGCAATGTTTTCTCTTCACATTTTCTATATACCTTAATATTTTTAAAAATTTGTTCGTACTAAACCAAAAGAAATGTTAGGGGAAACGTTCTTTATCAAACTTAGTTTATTTTATATTTTCACTCTTTTCTAAAATTATGGAAATTTTTAGTAGGCCAAACCTGATGTGAACATGATGTGGTAAAGAGGATAGGCAATTAATTATTTACCACCTTATGTCACTGAGCTTTCTTAATAAAATTTATATCCTTTTCTTACTAAAGTTCAACCAAATTTGTATAATTTAATAAATGAAAGACTACTTTAAATGAATTGACGTTTTTCATCTTCGCATGACTATAATGGATAAGTTTAATATAATTGATAAAAAACAATATCTGAACTAAACTTTAACTGGCAGTGATCAATTCAATGAATCTCTTGGTACTGTGTGACATTTGCCGCACAAATTTATTTTAATTTCGGAAAATTAATTTCCTGCCCATTTTATAATTTACTTTCATAATCTACATATTTCTGTCACCATTCTAATGTCTCATAATAATTACTTTATATAGATTTCTCTCGTACACGCTTTCCACGAATTGCCTATATTTTGCATCGAACCGATTCATTTCTGTATTCCGGTTGTTATTTTTTCTTTACAGAGATTGTATTTCTTGATGAAGATCGGTTGCTTCTTTCTTTATATTCCTCCAATGCTGTTGATTTCGTGTTCCTCAAACATAGTTATTCCTCAAATAAGTCTGATAATTTTCTTTGACCCCTGCGTATAATAAAAACCTATAAGCAAAGACAATATTTAATAATTCTATTTATTAGAATGCAATTATCTGCATGCTTTATCTTTTCAATTCCTAAAAGTTACAGCCGTTTGAAATATTAACAGTCCTGAGGGAACTTTTTACTCAGCATGACATTTAGTTTCTAAAAACTGAGTAAATAGTTTTAGTTCTGTATATAGTTTCAGTTCTGCATATAGTGAATCATACCGCCATTTCAATTTATTGATCTTAATCGACTTATTGAATGAATCGTTAGGAAACTGCTGCTATTATAACTTGTTGTTTTTCTTTTCAGTAAACTTTTTAAAATCATTTAAAACAAAATTTCTTATAAGAGTTGTGTCACTTCTACTGGCAGCAACATATTTACCCAACTGTTTGACCAAATCACTTAAATGGATAATTTGAACATGTTATTTTAATTCCCAACATTTCGGAAATTGTTTAGTCTATAGTTTTATAGGGTATATCCTAACATGTGGAAACAACAAAAATGTAAAAAATGAAATACCTATATTTAATTTACAATCTCTCATATTTAAAACTTGGTATTTTTAGCAGCTGAAGCTTAAATATCTATTACATAGGAGAATTTGTAGGAAAACGGTTATTGAAGATAATTACATCTGATATTTATTACCATTCGCATTGATGTTGACAAAATTGTATAAATTTATAACCAATTACAATTTTTGTGATCTTTGTTCTTTAGAAAAAGAATCCGCTTTCATTATTAAAATTTATTCATATTTTATGGTAACTTCAACATAACCACACTTTGTATAAATTTAAAGACACAAAGAAGAAAAATACCATTTTACGATTGTTTCGTAGAAAATATAAAATAGCACATAACGAAATTATTAATAAATATGTAGTCGATACTTACTGTCAGCCTCTTGTGTCCATATCAATTATCAGAAGCGTGAAGTTCTAAAGGGCCAGGTGAAATGTTCCCTCCAACCGCAGTACGGTATAATTCTCCTTCGGACAATTCTAAAATTTGTGACAAAAAGCACATGTAGCATATGTATATAGATTAATTTTTCAATGAATTACAAATATGTAAAAAAACACAGAAAAGGTAATCAGATAAAAACAAATTAGGTACTATTTACTTACTTTGAAAGTTCTTGAAACAACGTGCGTGTATGCAACCAACATGACAGCAAACGGATAAACTCTCATCACATGTTTATCGATTAGTTCTATTTGCTTGAATGTGCAGTACACTTTCTCATCTTTCGATTTCGAATCATTCTGTTTTGTGAATCTGGAAACACTTCTCAATTTCTAGCCTAGAAGCACACAACAAACCATTAAGTAAAGAATACTAAGTAGAATGTTAAATTATGTACTTACCTACCATAATGAAATTGCACTTTAATAACAGCCAGGCACTTGTTACGTTGATCGTAAACATAATTGCAGAGAATTTATGCCTTGTTCCCTTGTTCGCGGCTTTCCACTTTCCATGTTTCATGCGTGGTTTCATGGTTATGTTTCTTCTTCTTCTTCTTCCTCCAAGTAGAGGGGTATAGATGGCGATGGTTATGTTTGACAGATCGATACGATACTGGATCGATACCAACCACGTAGCGCATATCTATTCTGTGTTCTGTCAGAGTTAACTTATTACTTAGGGTCAATGACAGTCATGTGATTCGGACTTCCTAAAAAGAAATGCAAATATAATAAATACATCAGGCTGGTAGTTGGAAATACTTCCATCTATAGAAATACCTATATTACGCGATAATTTCACTTGTCTAACGTCACGTCAATGAAAGCGGCAACTGACAGTTCGAACGCAAATACCGCTCAAAACAATAATTTCAAACAGGGTACGATTAGAAAACGTCCCGTAGGCGTTAATCGGACGAAATTCTTCAAAAATGCAGTTTCTATCGTCGATATACTTACGCGCTCACCTTCACGACCGATTCGTTTGACATGTATGCTCAATGTAGAGCCAATTTGAGCGTAAATATGTGACTTTCGGGAAAACTGTCTAAACGCAAATTTGGTCAATACATTAATTTTCGCGCAATAAAGACGTCTTAAACTGACGCGTTGGCGCTCTTCGGGCCGGATCCGTTCGATTAGGTTCGATATATGGACCGATGTACCTAGGCAGAACCAAAACGACCCGCTAACCGGGCGCCTAGCGAGAAAATTTCCCGAAATTGACAATTATTAACTTTCGTAAAGGTACTTACGGCGGCCGGCGACGATTTTATTCCATCTGCGAGTTTATTTTACCGCATTTTTGCACAAAAAGCGCGCATTATCGCTAAGCGTACGGCCATTTCGACGCCGTCAAAGAGAGTACTGTCACTCTGTTGATTGTTGGCATGGCGACGCGAGCTAGCGATACAGTCCCAATCCAAAAAGCATAAATTTACTCAAATTGCAAAATATTTTTTCGAAAGAGGGGCCAAAAATTGACGAAATAGAAAGCCTAAGCACTGTAGTTTCGCGTTCTATTGTCATTTCGGGCGTTTCGAGCGCACATTTTCGCTTCTTCGAGGAGTAGACTCTTCCCCCAATCGGCCCCATTTTGAAAACTTGCCGTGCTGCCTGTGTTAGATTTTTAGTATATAGTAGTGGACTAGAAACGGGGCAGACCTAATAGGTCTGCGCATCGCCTAGACGGGTAGATCGCCGATTCGGGTAGATCGGCGATGCGGGTAGAACGCCGGTGCGGGTAGATCGCCGATGCGGGTAGATCGCCGAACCGGGTAGAGCGCAGATCCGGGTAGATTGCCGACTCGGTAGATCTCCGATCCGGCTAGATCGCCGATCCGGGTAAATCGCTGAACCGGGGAGACCGCCGATCTGGACAGATCGCCGAACTGGGCAAATCGCCGATCTGGGCAGATCGCCGATCCGGGTAGACCGCCGATCTGGGCAGATCTCCGATCCGGGTAGAACCCAGATCCGGGTTGATCGTCGATCCGGGTAGTTCGCTGATGCAGGTAGATCGCCGATCCGGATAGATCGCCGACGCCGAAATCTGTAGGTTCTCACCATCTGTCGTACTGGGCAAAGTCGCGCTTCGCGACTTTGCCGTATACAGTGCTCGCAATAATTATTTAACATTTTGACAATGAATACTTGATTTTCAAAATGTTTGAAAAATAAAAGAACACAAATTTAAAACAACCAAGTCAAAAGTTTCATATGGTTTTTTGCTTTCATTCAAAGCGTAAAACAAATGTGTGACCCCTTTTGTCAGCGGATAAACTCCTTATTTTTGAATTATAAACAGGGATGTTAGACAAACATTTTTCGTTATTTTGAAGGAAACAAACAATTTTTTTATAAAATGATGTGTTTAACAGAACGATGTTTCTAAACACTACGCAAAAAACATGTTCAAAACATGAAATAAAACATGTTTTAAATCACATACAAAAAAAAAACAGAATAAAAATATCACGCAAAAATTTTATTTGTCTGCATCCTTTTCATCAAACTGTTTAAACATGTTTAAACAAAATAGTTCAAACAAAGTATTTGTTTTAAAACATGTTAAAACACCGTTTTAAACAAACTGAAAACAAACTGTTTTAAACATAACAACTGTTGGTATAAACAATTAATCAAAATTTGTGCAGAAGAAAGTGCAGAAACAATTAATGGGAAAAAATTTTCAAAAAAATTTCTAATAGTTTTTTTTTTGTTTTAAAGAGGGTATCAGGTAATTATATTTATAATATATACGGTGTTCTTTTTTATTAAAAACTTGGTAACATTTTTTTCTAATACAACACGCTGTATATTTTTACATTTTTTAATTCCAAGATCAATTCTAAGAATCTTTTATGGTAATCATTTTTTTTATAAAATTGCATATTTTTTAGTTATAAGCAATTAATCAAAACTCATGAAATTACATTTTAACCAAACGAATTATTAATTTAAAAAAATAATAAACAAAAAAATTAAATTAAATAGAATTAAATTTAAAGTTGAAACTGCCAAATTAAAATAAATTTGTATGTATGGATACACATTCTTAATTTGGGGTTTTGCTTATAATTAAAAAATAACGAATTTTATTAAAAATTCTACCTACAAAAAATTGTTTTTTTTATAAAATGTTTTTTAACGGAACAATGTTTAAAAACACTACGCAAAAAAATGTTCTAACTTCTAAACATGAAATAAAACATGTTTTAAATCACACACAAATAAAACAGAGATAGAAACATTTTAAATCACGCAAACATTTTATTGTCGGCATTTTAATCGACGTCTTTCCATTCCTTATTTTACAAAAATAAAAAACAACTGATATTGTATTACTATACTTTCTAAAAAACAACAAAAGCTGTTCAAATTTCGGTAGTTTTAAAAACGTTTAAAACACAACACAACAAACTCTTTTTTAAAACAAAATACTTCAAACAAAGTATTTGTTTTAAAACATGTTAAAAACACTGTTGTAAACATAACAACCGTTGGTGTAAACAATTAATCAAAATTTGTGCCGAAACAATTAAATTTTCCAACAGGGTTTTTTTTTGTTTTAAAGTAGCTATCAGCTAAATGTATTTTTAATATCCAGTGTGTCCCACGGGACGTTGGATTGTATGCGTACTTTTGTTACTATTAGAGATATATGCTCTTTCATAATCTGTTCAGAAAACAGTTGAATTGCCAATGGCTTCCAAGCTATTTTGAAAACCCAAAAAACGTTATATTTTAATTATGGTCGTAACTTATTTATTTGGGATCCTCACAAAAAAAGCATTTTTATATTATAAAGGCACTTTTTTTGTCTACAATTTGATTATGTCAGTTTAAAATTTAAAACACACAAATGACAAAAATGTCCTTTTGTTCAAATAATAATAATAATCTAGTAAAATTATTACTATTAATAAGATAACCAAACAAGCATTCGGCAAAACCATAGACATAAAACCAGCGACGGTGGCGCCCAGCAGTGGAGAAAACTGAACTTGTCTGTGATAGATAAATGAGGTTATGTTGTGTTTATTGTTTACAACTATCACGAGAACTATGGTGGTAATAATAACCAAAAACAACGTCGATCAGCACCCTTAACTTTGTTATAAAGATATAACAATCAAGTAAACTTACCGAATGTAGTGTTTTCGTAATAAACACAGTAGATATACACAGTTGGTCTTGAATCACTTAGGTACCTGAGCCTGCCTGCTCCAGAGGGTAATTAAAATTAGGTGTTAGAAATGAATCATCAATAATTATTATATGTAATAAATTATATATTTTTATTGTCAACTCAAATCAATTAATTTATATAAAAATAGAATTTGCTTGTTAAGACATGATCCCTCGGTATATTAAAAAATGTCATGTGAGGTGAATGTCCTCCATTAACCTCAAGCATACTGACTGCAATTTTATCCAGGTAATTACAGTCAAGTTAATATCTTTTACATTGGAAGCAATACTTTTTTATGTATCACGCATAAGTTAGTATAATAATACTTTGTACGTTGGTAATTTGTATTTATGTGGGTATATAAATTTGCAGGTACGCAAAAATAACTGTAATAAAAAACATTAAACTGCTCGGAGCGAATTATTTTTATGTATTCCCATATAAGTTTGCATGTGTCCAATTATATAGGAGATATGTTGTTATTACAGTACATATGATTCAAACTTTACGGTACATTACAGTATGCTATGTATGAGATATGCCATAAATTTACAGTCTTTACTAGCACATTGCAATTTTATCAAGTAGTTATTTTTATGTATCCCCATATAAGTGCATTATATCGGATATAAAAATATTTGTAGCCAGGTATGCAGTGTTTATTATGAGATAAATTTAAGGATTTTACGTGATAATGCGTACTGACTGCAATTTTATCCAGGTAATTACAGTCAAGTTAATATCTTTTACATTGGAAGCAATACTTTTTATGTATCACGCATAAGTTAGTATAATAATACTTTGTACGTTGGTAATTTGTATTTATGTGGGTATATAAATTTGCAGGTACGCAAAAATAACTGTAATAAAAAACATTAAGTTTAATCTGCTCGTTGCATTATATTGGATATAAAAATATTTGTAGCCAGGTATGCAGTGTTTATTATGAGATAAATTTAAGGATTTTACGTGATAATGCGGTTACTGTAGTAATAATGAGGAAAGTGGGTATATAAATTTGCAGATAAGCAACAATATCTGTTAAAAAACATTAAGTTTAACATCGTCTATTTTTAGCGAGGTATGCTGATATTACAGTACATATGATATAAATTTTCAGACTTTACGGTTTAGTGTGATTATAATGGTCAAAGTGGGTATATGCGATTTGCAGGTATGCAATTATAGCTGTACTGAAAAGTATTAAGTTTAACCCGCAGGGTAGTAAATTACTTTTTATATATTTCCCATATATAAGTTTGCATGTATGTGTTCAATCCAACTCGGTGTTTGCATATAAGAACGTTAATATAATAAAGATTATTCAGTATAGTCAAGATACTCTCAACTGCAACCAAAACAGCAAGAAAATTAATCATCATCACAATCCAAGAAACAGTTCATTATGGAACTTCGACCAAAATTCTGCCATTTAGTGGAAGGTGAAATATATCTCATTCTGGACATGATGAGAACCGGCGATTCATCTGTTATTGTTGAGTTGGAGCATTGCAGAATTGTACTGCCGAGAAGAATATCAACCATTATAGATGATAGAATCATCGATATGTACAAGCGAGGGGGTTACTCCCAATTTGGAATAGAGAGAATTGGAGACCAATTAAAATTTATAAAGTTTTAATGTTGTGTAATATATTATCATTATTATTATTATTATCATTATTATTATTATATATTTTTATTATATATTTTTTCGACTTAGTTGTTAATAAACCTCTAATAAAGATTATTACTTAACATAAATGTTTGTTGTTTATTTTAGAATCGAATGAAAAATATAAAGAGTTAAATTAAAAGAAATAATGATGATCAGAGATATTTTACATTATTCGAAAGCATTCACATAAGGTAGCTATTTCCAGTACCCCACTTACAATGCAGAGTGGTGGTGGTGGTGTCCGTGGTACTTGAGTATAAGTAAGAAAGCGCAACGGAAACGTTTTATTCAAGTTGCCAACATGTCGACTAAACTTGCTGAAATAACCGATCAAATTATTGTAAATTTAAACAAAAGTTACGATTTAATTAAAACAGAAAATGAAGTAGACAAATTTAGTCGACAAATTAAAAAATTTATTAGTCTTTTATCTCGCTTTATCAAAACCAAAGAATATTATAGTGTACAATCAAAATTAGAAAGCAATTTATCAGTGCTAAAATTCTATAAAGAAAAGTTGAATCAGAAGAAGAATGGTGTTAAAGTGAAAGGTTACTGCTGGCAGAATGTTGAATCGTGTTTTAATGGTAGAATGTGCACTGGTGTTATAACAAATCTGAAATTCAAGGATCCCAGAGAGTTTTTAAGGTATGCATTTCGTAGTTTTTCAAAAAAAATTAAATCATCATTAAAATCATTGTTAAAAGTAAATACAGTACTTTACGGAAGATTTTTCCTCCAATCACAAAATATTGTAGAAACAAAATCTTTTAATACTCGAAATAATGTAATTGATAGATCAACAAATATTAAAAAATGGTACGATGAAAATGTCTTAGATAAACATTTAGTAAAACTCGAAGGGTTTGAGGAGAAAAACTCAGGATGGTCTCTTCTTGAAATTATGCATCTTAAAGTAAATATAAACCAATATCGCCCAATAACTATCGGTACATTTATTGATTTACCACCCAACATTAAAAATAAAAAGGCTGTTATAAATATTAAAAGTAACGATAATTTTTGTGTATTATATTGTATTTGTGCAGCACTTTACCCAGCAAAACAAAATGTTAACCGCAAATCATCCTATCCTGATTTTAAAAAAATTCTAAAATATGAAGATATTTCATTTCCAGTTTCAATAGAGGACATGTCTAAATTAGAATTGCAAAATAATATTAGGATCAACGTATATTCATTGAATCGAATAAATAACAGTTTAGAACATGAGGTTTTACCATATAGACTGAGCAGTTTCAAAAGTGAGACCCATGTGAATTTGCTACTTATTGAGGAAGGTAGATTAAAACATTATACATTAATCAAAAATTTATCTGGGTTAATATCATCTCAATATACAAAAAACACTAATAAATCATTCATTTGTAATTTTTGTTTGAATCATTTTACCACTCCAGCATATCTTGAAAAACATTCGAAAATATGCCAGAATACAAATTTAAGATTAGAAATGCCTGAAGATCATGAAAAGTATGTAGAGTTTAAAAATTATTCAAACAAGGAAAAGGCTCCATTTGTTATTTATGCAGATTTTGAATGTATTTTGGAGAAAACAAACGATTTACATAAATATCAGAAGCACATCCCCATGAGTGTAGCTTATTATGTAAAATGTAGTTTTGATAATTCACTATCGAAATTCAATTTATATAGAGGTCAAGACTGTGTAAAATGGTTTATAATGGAGTTATATAATATTGTTAAATCAATCGAAATTCACTATAATACAGTTGTTCCAATGAAACCATTATCAATACGGGAACAACAACTCCATTTAACTGCAACCGTTTGTCACATCTGTGAAAAAAAGTTTAATATGTCTGATATTAGAATAAAAGATCACGATCACACGACTGGATTATATCGTGGACCGAGTCATAATAGTTGCAACCTAAATTATAAAATAAATCATAAAGTCCCAGTTGTGATGCACAATCTTAGTGGATATGATGCTCATTTATTTATTATTGAATTATGTAGTATTATTAAAGGAAATGTATCTCTTTTACCAATAAATAAAGAGAAGTACATTTCTTTTTCCAAATATATTGAAGGTTCCAACTTGATATTGAAATTTATAGACTCCTATCGGTTTCTACCTGAGGGCTTGGAAAAACTAGCATCATATTTAAATAATTCACAGAAATTAATTACAAAATCTTTTGCTAACTCCGAAGCTGATTTTACACTGTTAACGAGAAAAGGTGTTTATCCTTATGAATATGTTGATAGTTGGCAAAAGCTCGAGGAGACTTCATTACCTTCAATTTCTGCTTTTCACAGTTTACTGAACGATTCGGATATTAGTAGTGCCGATTATCAACATGCTCATACTATTTGGAATAACTTTAATATAAAAAATTTGGGTGAATATTCCGATATATATCTAAAAACAGATGTACTTCTATTAGCAGATGTATTTGAAAATTTTCGTCATTTTAGTATGAAAACATATAGTCTTGATCCTGCACATTATTACTCATTACCTGGTTACACATGGGATGCGCTTTTGAAGTTCACTGGAATAAAATTGGAGCTTCTGACTGATATTGATATGTTGTTGTTTGTGGAAAAGGGTATTCGAGGGGGAATGTCACAATGTTGCAATAGATATGCAAAGGCAAACAACAAATATCTTCCAGATTATGATCCTGCTAAACCAGACTCATTTCTTATGTATTTTGATATTAATAATTTATATGGAGCAGCAATGTCTTCATATTTACCCTATGGATCATTCGAGTGGATTAATGTGAACTGTTTTAATGATGTCAATACAATTTTAAATTTAAGCGATAGTTCTGATGTTGGATACATATTTGCAGTAGATTTAGATTATCCTGAAGAGTTGCATAAAAACCATAAAGATTTTCCTCTATGTCCAGAACGACGAATTCCACCGATGCAATCTTCAAAATATTCAAAACTACTAACAACATTTTATCCAAAAGAAAATTATATTATACATTACGCAATATTGAAGATTTATTTAAGTTTAGGTATGAAATTAACAAAGATACATAAAATTTTAAAATTTGCTCAGTCTGCATGGTTGAAACCATATATTGATTTAAATACTCAACTTCGAGTTAATGCAACCAATAACTTCGAAAAAGGCTTATTTAAGGCCTTTATTAATTCGGGATATGGGAAGACAATGGAGAATGTCCGTAAGTATAAAAATATAAAATTGGTGAATAAATGGGAAGGTCGTTATGGTGCAAAATCGCTAATTTCAAATCCTAGATTTCACAGTTCAACAATATTTGATGCTGAAAAGGGAATTGTTGTTATTGAACTGGACAAAGAAAAAGTCAAATTTACGAAACCGATTTACGTTGGTTTTTGTGTGTTAGATATTTCAAAAACCTTCGTCTATGATTTCCATTACAATTATATTAAAAGGGAACTCGGGTCGAAAGCTAAGTTAATGTATACTGATACTGACAGCCTAATATATGATTTCAATTGTGATATATATGAAATAATAAAACGTGATATTCATAAATATGATACTTCTGATTATACTGATAATAATGTTTATGGAATACCTAGAGTGAATAAGAAAAAAATTGGAGTAATGAAAGATGAATTAGCTGGTGATATTATGTTGGAGTTTGTTGGTTTGAGATCCAAACTGTACTCCTATAGAACCGTTAAAGAAGAAAAGAAAAAAAGTAAGGGAGTTACAAAATCTAGTTTAAAAACAATCACATTTAACGATTACATAGAATGTTTAAACAATCAACGCACATTTTCAGCAAAACAACGTTTAATTCGATCAAATAAACACACCATTTCTACCATCGAAACTGATAAATTAGTATTAACACCATATGACGATAAAAGAAATATTAATTACTTTAACAATGAATCTGTTCCATGGGGGTACTTAGAAAAGCATTGCAGTGGGGGAGAGAGTAGTGGTAGTGGTAGTGGTGGTATTGGTAAAGGAGTCTAAAAAATGTTAGTTGTGCGTTAAGTTTTATCAGTTAAACATGTCCTCTGAATTGGTTTATTTTAATATTCAATATGATGTTTTTAAAAAGCTTAAATATACTTATATTGATCATCTAAAAAAATTTATTCGTGAATCTAATTGTGAGGGTGTAGTGTATTTATTAAAAAAAGTGTTTGTGCCGCAAGAGTTATTAGTTTATAGATATTTACATAATGCATCAAGTGAAATACTTGAACATTTTTTCGATTCAATGAGACAATTGGATACTCTTGCTGAGGAAACATTAAATCTTGTTACACTGTTTGATGAAATTTCATTTAAAGATATTGATTGTTTATCTAAAAGAGTTGACTGTAAATTCACAGATGAAAACTATAAAATGTATATAATTTTAACTTTACTCAGAAGCGATGATTCATATTCTGTCAGTAATCTTATCTGTAATTATAAAAATACACGATTCTTCTTTGATAAAATAATGTGTGATGCACTATATTATGCCGACACTTTGTTTGTACACAAACTATTACAACTTGGTAAAAGCAAAAATTATGAATTTAGATTTGAACCGACTACTCGAATCTCACATAAAGATATTATGAAATGGTTGGTAACCAATGTAAAAAAAGCAGAAAGGGGTGAGCAAGTTGGTTGGCAGTCTGGACCAGATTCAGGCAGATGGCCATCTCATGATGGGCAAGATTACATAAATACTCTTGCTTTACTTGAATCGTTTACAAATTTAAATCTTACATTATAAATTAATAATATATGCTTTCTGAATATAATATTCTCACTATCAATATTGTTTTATTTCTTTACCTTCTTTTAATCCCTTACAGGTCTATATTGATAGCTACAAGGTAGGTATAATAAAACATATTAATGCTTCTAGAACAGTTTTATTAAGACAAATATACATATCTATATATATATATATATATATATATATATCATTTAGTAGTTATCTTGCAAAAAAGTAGTCACATATTCTTCAGGAAGTTCAACAGGATCATTGCAGATACTGTTGTTGTTATTGCTATTCCCACTGTATTGAAGTTGATTGGCTGCATCCAATAAATTTGTACTTATATTTATTCGATGTAACCATTCCATTTGTAGAGTTAATAGTGAATCTAGCGGTTCCGGAGATTTCGAGAAACACTCAGCCAATTTTAGTATATCTTGAACGCTGAGAGCTACCAGAGCTCCATATGATGTCACGTAATACAACCACATATTGAAATGCTTAAAATTATACATAATCATCTTCTTTATAGTATATTGGTGACTGAGCTTTCAACCAATCACGAATCAGGTGTACATTTTGATGTGCGCATTGTAAATTATTAATTGCATGCTTGCAGCAATGATATGTTTTAACATCATTCTTCAATTTAGAAAGTGCAGGACAGCCTATATCTTCAATATTGAAAATAGAAATATCCGGTAGTAGCTTTTCCAACCACCGTTTCTTTTGCAACCCTTTCACAAAAATATGCGATTTTTTGGTAATTCCAGAATTTACTAATAATGTAGACAAGTTTGCGTATTCTTCATCTTCCAAATCACAGTCTTTGTGATAATTTTCTCTTTGTTTTCGCCAAGTTAGTCCGTGGATATATGTAGTTAAGTATTGTACTTGCTTTTGTAACGATTCCTCCAAGTGATTAAATTTTATAAAGTATTTAAAAAACTTATGTACTTCACAACAGCAGGAACTAAGTCTCAACAATGCCAGTTCTTTACAAATAAAATCACTATCGTTTAATTGAAAACCTTGCACGTCTAGAAGCCAAGTGTTCGACATGATGGTCGATAATAAACTGAACTTACATCGATCTAACCGTTCCAGTTAAAGGAGTATATTTTAAAACACGATCGTGGAGAATTAAACAATAGAGTGATGTTTTGTCTGCAATATCATCACTAGTCTCAAACTCTAAGCGTATGTCAACTGTACCAGTGTTTAATATTTCGTTTTGTTTAGAACAATCAATTATCATTATTGTATGCTCACCAACATATTTCTGAGGTGTCAATAGTGGTTCACTTTTTCGATTATAATATGAAGCTTGGAATTTGGAGTACATATCATAGAGAATAATAAACTGCTTCTGTTTAAAATTAGTATTGACTGATTCATATGGATATGATTCACTATTAAGAAATAATTTGATATTAGTCAAATTACAATGATCAAACAGACTATTATTCTTTTGAAAGCTATTTTTTCTGTCTGTCTGAAATGCTACAATTACATATCGCGGTTTTTCCAATTGTGAGCTAGATTTTATCGTCCATGTATGTTGTCTTGATTTTGGAAGAATCGGGTATTCATATAGATCCCAACTGCGGAAAGCAAGATCCAGTTCTGCACCACTCGATATATAGTTTAAAAGATTTATACGTTCTGAGTCAGCTACTGTTATGTGAGGTACTCTCCAAGTAATTTTACTCAACTTAATTTTTAATTCTTCAGCTGCATCATTGCTGTAAATAGCATTTTGATCTGTGCTACTGCGTACCAACACTATTTCTTGATGAACGTTCAAAAGAATCTTTTCAAAATCTTCCATAACACCGAGTAAATATTTTAGAGGAATGCAAACGTTAAAAAATCCAGTTGTCTCATCCATTTCATCATACAGGTTAAATTTAAAACCAGACATAGCTGCAACATCCATTTCATTTTTATTGAATGATGCAAGAGCTTTTAGTGTGCTTGTAATACCAGGATTTCTAACGCGATCAACAACTTTTCCACCAATTTCATAACGAATCTCTTGAAATAAGTGAGCAAATCCATTATTAATTATTTTGGCTGTAGGTGACGGTTTACCATCGGCTCTCAATAGTTTACCTTCAATGTAAATGCAGCTCTGGCTAGGAATAGTATACAAATCCTGATTCTGTATAGGTATTCGAATTTCATCGTTCAGATCGTAAGAATTTGAAGAATAGGGTAAATGAGAAAAAACCTCTGCTTTTGCAATTGAATTATCGAATTCAGCTGATTCAGTGACGTTTAAAATATCCATTGTTAACCAATCGAAAGCCTAACGATTCTAAAAAATGTCTATTTCTTGGTGTTAACTGTTTCAATGTTGACGGGTAACTGATTGTTGTTGATAATTTTTTGGGTTTTATATAACTATTAGTAAGTTTAAGAACCATTGCTATCTTGTAGACGTAAGTGTAGTCTTATTGTCACGACTTCTTCTCTGAAATTAACCATTTTCCCATCTTGATCGAGTATTTTAAGGATGATATTATCAATACGGTTTGTATTTAGTGGCATATAAATGACATTACGTGGTGTTTCAATTATTTTAAAACCAGGTGGTACTGAAGGAAAAAACTCATGTATTGTATGAGCAGACTGGCTGTTATTGAATGCACCATGTATTATATTACATTCGATTTTAATAGTATTAACTCTAAGAATATCGACAACATGTTCAGACATGTGTGGTGACTCGACTGATTCAAGTAGTGTTTTTGGTTTAAATCCAAGTAAAGGTCCTATTGAATTATTTACGTTAAAGTCAATATTTTTATCACATTTAATTATACACTTTAAAGTATTATTATTAGCAGAAATATTAAACTTTACATTTGCTTTATTTTTTTGGAGTATTATATTAATCGTGCTACTAATATCTGAAAGTTCATAGGATCCAACTGGAATTTCAATTAAATCGCCATCTATTTTAAGCTTATTATTATTTTCATCAACATTTGGAATCGCATTATATGTTTCAAAATTTATTAACCCTAGCTCATAATTACCATCTAAGTCAATAGGAGGGTTATAGTGAGCTTGCAAAATAGACGTTCGAGCAGAGAGAGTAAAGGTATGCATTGCAACACTGTTTATATACAAATGGTTAAATTACTCACTTTGAAGAAATTTTAAACACAACTGACCACAGTTACTGGTATTGTATGACTGATAGGATTTGTGATTATATTTAATTATAACATCATCACCAGCACTTTTAAAATAATTTACAATTTCAGTGCTTGGTTTTAAATTACCAAAACTATCAAAATATTTAACAAGTTTTCCTTTTTTAATGTAAGCAGTCCAATGAGTACCTGGTCCTTCTGTAACATCTAAATTAATTATACCACGTTCATTCTTTTTAATATGTTTGGGTAGATTATTGCTCATAAACACACCACGAAAATTTAATATTCCCCTAGCGTACTTTTCTAAATCAAAGTTTGTTAACGGTTTCGAGGATGACGACGATGAAGAAATTTTTTTTTTGAAGCTCTACTACTCGTTTTTAAACCACTACCTTTTTTATAAGGTTTCAAGAACAATCCTTTACCCATTGCAATTGCCTCCATAGTCTTATTATGACGTTCATGTTCCTTTTGCTGAGATTTTAAACCTTTGTTTTCATTGACTGCCTTACTAATTGCTGCAGCTCCACCTGCAAGAGTACCCAAAGCACTCAATCCTGCAAAAAGTGGTATTAGAGGTAAAAATCCTCCTATTTTTGGGGTTGGTATTATTCTCTTCCTCTTCACAATCATCTTCCTCTTTCTTACATTACCTTTACCACGAGCTGTCATAACTAAACTTGTCACTTCAACAGTTGAAAGTTAAATGGATGCTTTTAAAATAATCATCAAATAAAATATCAATTCAGTGTTAACTTGAACATGAAGCTGATCAAACAAAAGTGCTGTCTTCATGTGAATAATGTTGACGTTGTTAAACCGGATGCCTGCCGAAAACATGGTGAACTTTTACCATCAAGTATTCGTTGTATAATTTGCGGCCCATCCAACTGTGGTAAAACAAACGTCATGATTAGTCTTTTAGAAGATCTAAATGGGTTACGATTCGAAAACGTATATGTATATTCAAAATCTCTATATCAATCAAAGTATGAGTACTTGAGAAATTTGTTTCATGAATTGACTCCTGCAATTGGCTATCATGAATTCTCTGATGATTCGGAAATAATTCATCCATCAAATGCGAAAGAGAAATCAATATTTATCTTTGATGATGTTGCATGCCAAAAACAGTCCATTATTCGTGACTTCTTTAGCATGGGTCGACATAAGTCAATCGATAGTTTCTACTTATGTCAAACTTATGCACATATTCCAAAGCATTTAATACGAGATAACGCAAATTTGTTGATAATTTTTAAAATCGACCAACTTAATCTTCAGAAGATTTTCTCAGATCACGTACTTGGTGACATAAGCTTTTCCGATTTTAAAAAAATGGCTGAATTATGTTGGAATGAGAAGTATGGTTTTTTAGTAATAGACAAGGATAGTGATATAAACAACGGACGCTATAGAAAAGGTTTCCATTTCTATATAAAGTCATCGTAATATGACAATCAATTAGTGTAACAAAACCTTCATATCTATGTGGTTATTAACGGTTCATAGCAGTTGTTAGCGGTTGTTAGCGGTTGTTAACGTGTCTTAACTGGTTGTGAACGGTTCCTGAGTGGTTCTTAAGCGGTTGTGAACGGTTCCTGAGTGATTCTTAAGCGGTTGTTAACGGTTCGTAAGCGGTTGTTAACGGTTCGTAAGCGTTTGTTAACGGTTCGTAAGCTATTGTTAACGGTTCCTAAGTGGTTATCATGAATTCCGATGACACAACTATTAGATTAATAAAAGCTAAGAAAAATATCAAACGGAAACTAGCTGCACTTAAAGCTAATAAATTGAGATCGGAAGAGTTCCTTAAAAGAACATATAACCCGTTAACAGAATCTCTGCGAAATATTATTACATCAATTCCTGTTAAAATTGAACAAAATCCCAACCTAGATAAGGATGATCAAATAAAAACCCTACCTAAGGATGATTCTCCGGCTAAGAAGAAGAAAAAGAAGGAGAAACATCGAGGTCGAACATCATTGCCCTTGCAGGAAGAGGATGAAGATATGTTTAATATTGCTACTGATCAACCACAGGATGAGGTTTTTGAAGCATATACTGAACCTGAATCTGAGGATTTAACTACCATTCAGAGTACTCCAATATATAACCAACGTTCATTTGCGGAATATCTACAACAATTTGCTCCTTTAGCTAGATACTATATTGAAGGTTTAATCAAAGATACTGAAAATGAATATGATACTAGTCGCATGGGTGTTCGTCATGATGTGGTGCAGGATAAATTTTATATTGGAAACGCAGAACTGCAATTTAACGCAAAAAATGATAATATAGTTGTAAATGGGATAGAGTACAAAGGTACTCCAGGATTATATGAATTGATTTTTAAAAAGATTCCAACAGATATCAAGTTGGAAGACGAGAAAAACTATCGAGAAATTATTTTAACTTCAGATGCTGCAAGAGTAAATCATGATCCTAGCAAACAAATTGCAGGTAACAAGTCTCGAAAATATACACAAATTGTAGCTCCACTCCTACAAGGGAGATCAGTTTCTGTCTCAGAAACACCAACAAGTTCGCGAACTGTAGCTGCACGATTGAGAAGTACTAGTTTAAGATCCAGGCTTGGTAATGGCTTAATGCAATACAACACTAAACCTGTACAATTTACATACTGGAATGACGCTGATGAACTCTGCGACAGATTACGATTATTGATTGCATCTCAAAATGCAGGAAATGATTCGCATGCAAACGAAATTCATAGTATAGTAGAAGAGTTACGTGAAGCACGTATAATCATATAAATTCATTGTTTGTATTTGTTCATTTTAGTCTTACAATGACTCTTGATAAGTTTGGTCAGCATATTACAGATAAGAAACCTATCAAAGGATATACAGTAATAAGTTTAGCTGGTGATGGTTATCATACGACAAGTAGTGACTTACTTATTCGGAGCAAAGGTAATAAACAAAACTATAAAAATAAATTTTATAGAGGAATAATAAAAGAAGTGATTTCAACAGATCCTGATATCACCTTGTATATTAACGGATATCCATATAGTAATACGAATAATCAGTTAAAACCAGAAGATGTTATGTACTTAAAATATGTTGGAAACCCAAAAATAAAAAGATCGCCACCATTCTTAGTCGAATTGCTTGTTGTGATTGATATTGATCAATATAACATCTGATAAGACATGAGTATAAAGAGAGAAGTGGTCGAGGAGCTGCACAAACCAGCTAGGAAGATATTTAAGCGAAGACGAGTTATAGTAAAAGGTTTAAATGATTTATATCAGGCAGATTTAGTTGAAATGATTCCGTATGCTCGACAGAATGGTGGATATAAGTATATTCTGGTTGTTATTGATGTATTTAGTAAGTTTGTTTGGACCAGTCCACTTAAAACAAAGTCTGCAAAAGATGTAACAACTGCAATGAAAAAAATTTTATCTTTAAAACCACCAGTAAATTTACAAACAGATATGGGTGCTGAATTTTTTAATAAAAATTTCTCTTCACTTATGAAAAACTTAAACATAAATCATTACTCAACATTTAGTTCAATGAAAGCATCTGTGGTGGAACGTGTAAATAGAACGTTAAAAGCTATGATGTGGAAGGAGTTTAGTATGCAAGGGTCCTATAAATGGTTAAAATTGTTGCCTGAAATTGTTACAAAATACAACAACACTATTCACTCAACAATTAGAATGAAACCAGTTAATGTAAATTCAGAACAGGAAAAACGGTTATTGAAGTCCGTCTATAGTCATATTAAACTCAGCAATTTAATTAATAAATTTAAACGTAACGATCATGTACGCATTTCAAAACATCGTAGTATATTTGCCAAAGGTTACAATCCAAATTGGACTAACGAAATATTTATCATAGATAAGATCCAGTACACTAATCCTACTACATACTTGCTGCGAGACCTTAGTGGTCAATCAATTTCAGGATCCTTTTATGAACAAGAATTACAACGAGCTAAGTATCCAGACGTTCAACTGGTTGAAAAAATATTAAGAAAAAAGGGAAATCGCCTGTATGTCAAGTGGTTAGGTCTTGATGAGAAGAGTTGGATTAATAATAATGATTTAGTATAAAATAGTTTAGTATAATGATAATAATGCTAATAAACATTGCAACGTAGTGTAGGTGGGTTGTAAATTCTCTTCTAAATAAGAAACAACATAAGATAATTAAAAATTAAAAAGAAAAGATGTGAAATGATATGTATTGATAAATTTACTTCAATATACTTTTTTACAACTTATATGTGAGTTTTTTATTTCATACAGTTTAATTTTGAGCACTTTTTCTATTATCAATGAACAGTCTTGTATTCGTTTCTGAAATCTTAATCTGTCTGCTGCAGCGATAATCCACACTTCTCCCTTCCTTGCTTCCTTGTAATTTCCATCGTGATCATCCATATAACAGTACTCTAGATTGTCATTAAATCTTACTCCACTCATTTTCTTGTGTGCGTGTTCAATATCTTAGATGTTCAATTACACTGCAGTATAAAATTCAATCACCATATTTTATAGGGACAGGATAAGGAAAAATAATAAACATACATATAAGTATATCAATTTATTTTTTATTTAAATCAATTTGTTTTAATTGAAGGATAATCTTGTACAATTTTAGTTTTGCATCCAAGGACAAAGATGTATATAATAGCTTCTTCTGCAGTCTCTTTCTTCTTATGTAAAAGAAAAATAAAATTTTTTTTTACAATTTTATTAAATCACAAAAGAATAATAAAAATTGCACACTAACTAATAATAATATTAATAATAATAATAATAATAATAATAATAATAATAATAATAATATTACTTTTCAAAATTATTAGTGTAAGTTTAGTATTTATATGTTATATCTAAATTATATTATCTAGGTTTCAAATATTTAATGAGATGTATCAGAGATTTTCAATAAATAATAATAAGAATAATAATAAAATTTCAGTTATTACAATTATATGTAGGTACTGATTATATCCCATTGAATTTAGTGAAATTATTCAGTAAACTCAATGGGAACATATTTTCCCTGTGCTTCTCTCTTTATTAAATAAATAGTTTTGACGCTAACATCACTGTTTAAATCGTCCAACTTTTCACTGAGTCCCGAAAACCGGGCTGGAAGGATAAACGATCCTTCCTCTTCCAGATGTACTAACACCGCCACCCCAAATCTAGTGTTTATTGACGAAAATTTGTTTATCTTATACCTTCTATTAATCTCCAGAGCCGCAATTTTTTTGAATCCAGTGGAGCAGTTGTTCAGTTGTTTCAAGGAATCCATTTTTTTCTTTTGGTGTTTGTAGAGGTAGTGATGCTAGCTTGTATTATTCTCGTGGTGCCGGTGTCGGGGGTAGTAGCTGCTGCTGGAGTTGGTTCTAGTAGATTCTTGCTGCTGCTGCTGCTTCTGCTAGGAACTGGAGCTGAGACTGAGACTGTTGAGCGAAACTGAATATTCTGCAGGATCATACTACATTTATACTAACTTCCACCACCATTTCAACCAATAATAGCTCGTAATGACTGCAAATTTATGGTATATCTCATCCATAAAAATAATCTGTCAGGTTAAATCGCATTTTTCATCTCCTATATATAATTGAACACATGCAAACTTATATATGGGAAATATATAAAAAGTAATTTACTACCCTGCGGGTTAAACTTAATACTTTTCAGTACAGCTATAATTGCATACCTGCAAATCGCATATACCCACTTTGACCATTATAATCACACTAAACCGTAAAGTCTGAAAATTTATATCATATGTACTGTAATATCAGCATACCTCGCTAAAAATAGACGATGTTAAACTTAATGTTTTTTAACAGATATTGTTGCTTATCTGCAAATTTATATACCCACTTTCCTCATTATTACTACAGTAACCGCATTATCACGTAAAATCCTTAAATTTATCTCATAATAAACACTGCATACCTGGCTACAAATATTTTTATATCCAATATAATGCAACGAGCAGATTAAACTTAATGTTTTTTATTACAGTTATTTTTGCGTACCTGCAAATTTATATACCCACATAAATACAAATTACCAACGTACAAAGTATTATTATACTAACTTATGCGTGATACATAAAAAGTATTGCTTCCAATGTAAAAGATATTAACTTGACTGTAATTACCTGGATAAAATTGCAGTCAGTACGCATTATCACGTAAAATCCTTAAATTTATCTCATAATAAACACTGCATACCTGGCTACAAATATTTTTATATCCGATATAATGCACTTATATGGGGATACATAAAAATAACTACTTGATAAAATTGCAATGTGCTAGTAAAGACTGTAAATTTATGGCATATCTCATACATAGCATACTGTAATGTACCGTAAAGTTTGAATCATATGTACTGTAATAACAACATATCTCCTATATAATTGGACACATGCAAACTTATATGGGAATACATAAAAATAATTCGCTCCGAGCAGTTTAATGTTTTTTATTACAGTTATTTTTGCGTACCTGCAAATTTATATACCCACATAAATACAAATTACCAACGTACAAAGTATTATTATACTAACTTATGCGTGATACATAAAAAAGTATTGCTTCCAATGTAAAAGATATTAACTTGACTGTAATTACCTGGATAAAATTGCAGTCAGTATGCTTGAGGTTAATGGAGGACATTCACCTCACATGACATTTTTTAATATACCGAGGGATCATGTCTTAACAAGCAAATTCTATTTTTATATAAATTAATTGATTTGAGTTGACAATAAAAATATATAATTTATTACATATAATAATTATTGATGATTCATTTCTAACACCTAATTTTAATTACCCTCTGGAGCAGGCAGGCTCAGGTACCTAAGTGATTCAAGACCAACTGTGTATATCTACTAAACACAATAAGTTAAGAAATAACCCAAATAACCTATCTATCATAGAACCACCATATTGATGAATCGCAGCGCCACCTATAGTCCGTGATTTCTCCGAATAATAACATTTATGTGTATTGCAGTTACCTGTAATACGTGCGTTACCGACTGTTATGTATTGTAAGTACACAGATATTACAGGTAACTGTACTATCTGAGTTACCGACCGTATGTATGCAGCATAGGACATGCGGAACCGAATGTTGTAACGTAACTAAGTGAAGCGAATACAATAAACATTATAGTAAAGTGTTGGTTTCATTTGATAAAGAAACACAATATTAAAATAAATAACATGTTCTTTACCAACCAATTGGATTTTGATGACAATAATTATTGTCCTTGAAGGAAAGTAGTGTATTTGGTTGCATATGTGGTGCACGACTTTTTTTTGCGCACATAGTACATGCCATTTTGGGAAAAGTATCATATACAAAACAAAAATAAATTAATATTCATAAAAAAATGCCAAAACGAAGAAACAATAATAAAGAAAGCCATAAAACTAATACAAAATAAATAAATGTAGGAATAAACAAAAAAATCGGTAAATAAACTTTAAACTAAAACTAAAAAAAAAAAAAAAACATTTAAATTTGAACATTTGATTAATAAAACTGGTTACTTTTGAGTTTTCTGCCAATTAAATATCATTTTGAGTAAAAGTTTAAAACACATATCAAACAATGGGATAACCAGCAATGTGTACCAAACAGTATATAGTACAATAATAAAAAGTAAATAAACTAAGGAACAGTAATTAAATGCAAAAATAACCGAATAAAATTTAAAAAAATCAAATTAGTTCATATGAAACATTACCATTACTATTTACTTTTTTTTAGTAAAGTAAATGTTATTCCGAATAAAAAGTTTCCTTTGAAGTTATTTGTTTTTCAATTCTTTATAGAGTTACAGGAATGTGAACTACTAATAAAACAAAGAAAGTAACAAATTAAAATTTATAACAAACAATGAAAGTACAAAGAAATCCCATTGAACTTTAAGTGTTTTTTTAGAGAGTACATGTCATTCTGTGTGGAGTATGATTATTCATAAAATTACAGAAGTGTGATATATTAGCAAAACAAAGAAAATGAAAATTCATATCAAACGACAAAAACAAAGATAAAATAACACATGAGAGCCATAAAAATAAATAAATTTAAGAATAAACAAAGAAATAAACAAGAATAAATAAATTTTCAACAAAAACTTTCTACTCAGTAAAAACTTGAACTTGAGCATTTGATTAGAAAAAATTTTAATACAATTTTCAAAAAGTGAATATTAACAAATACTGCAATAAAAGCTTAATATGTAAGTTTGTTTTAATTTATAAAATCAGATTACTATAAAGACAAAATGCTAGCTGTAATAAAAAACAGTTTGGTTTCTCAATTCCTTAAAAAGTTATCATTAAAAATATTACCAAAGTAATAGAAATCTTAAAAATGCTCAAATCAAGATACTCAACCATACCAAACCGTTCCTGAATACAAAATAATTACTCCATAAGTATTCCAAGCAATGTTTTCTCTTCACATTTTCTATATACCGTCATATTTTTAAAAATTTGTTCATACTAAACCAAAAGAAATGTTAGGGGAAACGTTCTTTATCAAACTTAGTTTATTTTATATTTTCACTCTTTTCTAAATTTATGGAAGTTTTTAGTAGGCCAAACCTGATGTGAACATGATGTGGTAAAGAGGATAGGCAATTATTTATTTACCACCCTATGTCACTGAGCTTTCTAACTAAATTTATATCCTTTTCTTACTAAAGTTCAACCAAATTTGTATAATTTAATAAATGAAAGACTACTTTAAATGAATTGATAGTTAACACTTTTACGTTTTTCATCTTCGCATGACTATAATGGATAAGTTTAATATAATTGATAAAAAACAATATCTGAACTAAACTTTAACTGGCAGTGAGTAATTCAGTTAATAAAAAAATTCAAATTTAATTTATATTTCGGAAAATTAATTTCCAGCCCATTTTATAATTTACTTTTATAATCTACATATTTCTGTCACCATTCTAATGTCCCATAATAATTACTTTATATAGGTTTTCTCTCGTACACGTTTTCCACGGATTGCCTATATTTTGCATCGAGCCGATCAATTTTTGCATTCCGGTTGTTAGTTTTTCTTCACAGAGATCATATTGCTTCATGAAGATCGGTTGCTTCTTTCTTCATATTCCTCCAATGCTGTTGATTTCGTGTTCCTCAAACATGGTTAATCCTCAAATAAGAAGATGATTCTATTCTGATAAGCAAAGACAATATTTAATAATTCTATTTATTAGAATGCAATTATCTGCATGCTTTATCGTTTCAATTCCTAAAAGTTACAGCCGTTTGAAATATTAACAAAATAATAAAGAGTAAAGAAAATTGGGCAGTGAGGAATACATTCATTAAAACAAATGGGTCTAACATCTTAAAGAATTCAAAATTTCCATAAGTCCTGAGGAAACTTTTTACTCGGCATGACATTTACTTTCTAAAAACTGAGTAAATAGTTTTAGTTCTGTATATAGTTTCAGTTCTGCATATAGTGAATCATACCGCCATTTCAATTTATTGATCTTAATCGACTTATTGAATGAATCGTTATAGTTTTATAGGGTATATCCTAACATGTGGAAACAACAAAAATTTAAACAATGAAATACGTATATTTAATTTACAATCTCTCATATTTAAACCTTGGTATTTTTAGCAGCTGAAGCTTAAATATCTATTACATAAGAAGATTTGTAGGAAAAGGGTCAATGAGGATAATTACATCTGATATATATTACCATTCGCATTGATGTTGACAAAATTGTATAAATTTATAACCAATTACAATTTTTGTGATCTTTGTTCTTTAGAAAAAGAATCCGCTTTCATTATTAAAATGTATTCATATTTTATGGTAACTTCAACATAACCACACTTTGTATAAATTTAAAGACACAAAGATGAAAAATACCATTTTACGATTGTTTCGTAGAAAATATAAAATAGCGCATAACGAAATTATTAATAAATATGTAGTCGATACTTACTGTCAGTCTTTTGTGTCCATATCAATTATCAGAAGCGTGAAGTTCTAAAGGGCCAGGTGAAATGTTCCCTCCAACCGCAGTACGGTATAATTCTCCTTCGGACAATTCTAAAATTTGTGACAAAAAGCACATGTAGCATATGTATATAGATTAATTTTTCAATGAATTACAAATATGTAAAAAAACACAGAAAAGGTAATCAGATAAAAACAAATTAGGTACTATTTACTTACTTTGAAAGTTCTTGAAACAACGTGCGTGTATGCAACCAACATGACAGCAAACGGATAAACTCTCATCACATGTTTATCGATTAGTTCTATTTGCTTGAATGTGCAGTACACTTTCTCATCTTTCGATTTCGAATCATTCTGTTTTGTGAATCTGCAAACACTTCTCAATTTCTAGCCTAGAAGCACACAACAAACCATTAACTAAAGAATACTAAGTAGAATGTTAAATTATGTACTTACCTACCATAATGAAATTGCACTTTAATAACAGCCAGGCACTTGTTACGTTGATTGTAAACATAATTGCAGAGAATTTATGCCTTGTTCCCTTGTTCGCGGCTTTCCACTTTCCATGTTTCATGCGTGGTTTCATGGTTATGTTTCTTCTTCTTCTTCTTCTTCCAAGTAGAGGGGTATAGATGGCGATGGTTATGTTTGACAGATCGATACGATACTGGATCGATACCAACCACACGTAGCGCATATCTATTCTGTGTTCTGTCAGAGTTAACTTATTACTTAGGGTCAATGACAGTCATGTGATTCGGACTTCCTAAAAAGAAATGCAAATATAATAAATACATCAGGCTGGTAGTTGGAAATACTTCCATCTATAGAAATACCTAGTTGTTGTCTCCTTACGCGATAATTTGACTCGTCTAACGTCACGTCAATGAAAGCGGCAACTGACAGTTCGAACGCAAATACCGCTCAAAACAATAATTTCAAACAGGGTACGATTAGAAAACGTCCCGTAGGCGTTAATCGGACAAAATTCTTCAAAAATGCAGTTTCTATCGTCGATATACTTACGCGCTCACCTTCACGACCGATTCCTTTGACATGTATGCTCAATGTAGAGCCAATTTGAGCGTAAATATGTGACTTTCGGGAAAACTGTCTAAACGCAAATTTGGTCAATACATTAATTTTCGCGCAATAAAGACGTCTTAAACTGACGCGTTGGCGCTCTTCGGGCCGGATCCGTTCGATTAGGTTCGATATATGGACCGATGTAGGCAGAACCAAAACGACCCGCTAACCGGGCGCCTAGCGAGAAAATTTCCCGAAATTGACAATTATTAACTTTCGTAAAGGTACTTACGGCGGTGGGCGACGATTTTATTCCATCTGCGAGTTTATTTTACCGCATTTTTGCACAAAAAGCGCGCATTATCGCTAAGCGTACGGCCATTTCGACGCCGTCAAAGAGAGTACTGTCACTCTGTTGATTGTTGGCATGGCGACGCGAGCTAGCGATACAGTCCCAATCCAAAAAGCATAAATTTACTCAAATTGCAAAATATTTTTTCGAAAGAGGGGCCAAAAATTGACGAAATAGAAAGCCTAAGCACTGTAGTTTCGCGTTCTATTGTCATTTCGGGCGTTTCGAGCGCACATTTTCGCTTCTTCGAGGAGTAGACTCTTCCCCCAATCGGCCCCATTTTGAAAACTTGCTCTCTTGAGTGTGAGTCACGTTTAGTATATTAAGACTAGAAACGGGGCAGACCTAATAGGTCTGCGCATCGCCTAGACGGGTAGATCGCCGATACGGGTAGAACGCCGATGAGGGTAGAACGCCAATTCGGGTAGATCGCCGATACGGGTAGATCGCCGATCCGGGTAGATCGCAGATCCGGGTAGATCGCCGATCAGGGCAGATCGCCGATTCGGGCAGATCGCCGATCCGGGTAGATCGCTGATTCGGGTAGACCGCCGATCTGGGCAGATCTCCGATCCGGGTAGAACCCGGTCCGGGTCGATCGCCGATCTTGGCAGATCGCCGATCCGGGTATTTCGCTGATCCAGGTAGATCGCCGATAAGGATAGATCGCCGATCCGCGTATATCGCTGATTCGGTACAGCAAAGTCGCGTTCGTCGCGACTTTGTATATTGTGTATATCGCCGAAATCTGAAGGTTCTCACCAATCTGTCGTACTGGGCAAAGTCGCGCAAGCGCGACTTTGCCGTATACAGTGCTCGCAATAATTATTTTACATTTTGACAATCAATAATTGATTTTCAAAATGTTTGAAAAATAAAAGAACACAAATCTAAAACAACCAAGTAAAAAAGGTTTCATATGTTTTTTTTGCTTTCATTCAAATCGTAAAACAAATGTGTGACCCTTTTTGTCAGGGAATAACCTCCTTATTTTTGAATTATAAACAGGGATGTTATAAAAACATTTTTTTGTTTTTTTTTTTATAAAATGATGTCTTTAACAGAACAATGTTTTTAAACACTACGCAAAAAAACATGTTCTAAACATGAAACAAAACATGTTTTAAATCACATACAAAAAAAACAGAATAAAAACATCACGCAAAAATTTTATTTGTCTGCATCCTTTTCATCAAACTGTTTAAACATGTTTAAACAAAATAGTTCAAACAAAGTATTTGTTTTAAAACATGTTAAAACACCGTTTTAAACAAACTGAAAACAAACTGTTTTAAACATAACAACTGTTGGTATAAACAATTAATCAAAATTTGTGCAGAAGAAAGTGCAGAAACAATTAAAGGGAAAGAATTTTCAAAAAAATTTCTAATAGTTTTTTTTTTGTTTTAAAAGAGGGTATCAGGTAATTATATTTATAATATATACGGTGTTCTTTTTTATTAAAAACTTGGTAACATTTTTTTCTAATACAACACGCTGTATATGTTTACATTTTTTAATTCCAAAATCAATTCTAAGAATTTTTTATGGTAATCATTTTTTTTATAAAATTGCATATTTTTTAGTTATAAGCAATTAATCAAAACTCATGAAATTACATTTTAACCAAACGAATTATTAATTTAAAAAAATAATAAACAAAAAAATTAAATTAAATAGAATTAAATTTAAAGTTGAAACTGCCAAATTAAAATAAATTTGTATGTATGGAGACACATTCTTAATTTGGGGTTTTGCTTATAATTAAAAAATAACGAATTTTATTAAAAATAATACCTACAAAAAATTGTTTTTTTTATAAAATGTTTTTTAACGGAACAATGTTTTTAAACACTACGCAAAAAAAATGTCTAACTTCTAAACATGAAATAAAACATGTTTTAAATCACACACAAATAAAACAGAGATAGAAACATTTTAAATCACGCAAACATTTTAATCGACGTCTTTCCATTCCTTATTTTACAAAAATAAAAAACAACTGATATTGTATTACTATACTTTCTAAAAAACAACAAAAGCTGTTCAAATTTCGGTAGTTTTAAAAACGTTTAAAACACAACACAACAAACTCTTTTTTTAAAACAAAATACTTCAAACAAAGTATTTGTTTTAAAACATGTTCAAAACACTGTTGTAAACATAACAACCGTTGGTGTAAACAATTAATCAAAATTTGTGCCGAAACAATTAAATTTTCCAACAGGGTTTTTTTTTGTTTTAAAGTAGCTATCAGCTAAATGTATTTTTAATATCCAGTGTGTCCCACGGGACGTTGGATTGTATGCGTACTTTTGTTACTATTAGAAATATATGCTCTTTCATAATCTGTTCAGAAAACAGTTGAATTGCCAATGGCTTCCAAGCTATTTTGAAAACCCAAAAAACGTTATATTTTAATTATGGTCGTAACTTATTTATTTGGGATCCTCACAAAAAAAGCATTTTTATATTATAAAGGCACTTTTTTTGTCTACAATTTGATTATGTCAGTTTAAAATTTAAAACACACAAATGACAAGAATGTCCTTTTGTTCAAATAATAATAATAATCTAGTAAAATTATTACTATTAATAAGATAACCAAACAAGCATTCGGCAAAACCATAGACATAAAACCAGCGACGGTGGCGCCCAGCAGTGGAGAAAACTGAACTTGTCTGTGATAGATAAATGAGGTTATGTTGTGTTTATTGTTTACAACTATCACGAGAACAATGGTGGTAATAATAACCAAAAACAACGTCGATCAGCACCCTTAACTTTGTTATAAAGATATAACAATCAAGTAAACTTACCGAATGTAGTGTTTTCGTAATAAACACAATAAGTTAAGAAATAACCCAAATAACCTATCTATCATAGAACCACCATATTGATGAATCGCAGCGCCACCTATAGTCCGTGATTTCTCCGAATAATAACATTTATGTGTATTGCAGTTACCTGTAATACGTGCGTTACCGACTGTTATGTATTGTAAGTACACAGATATTACAGGTAACTGTACTATCTGAGTTACCGACCGTATGTCTGCAGCATAGGACATGCGGAACCGAATGTTGTAACGTAACTAAGTGAAGCGAATACAATAAACATTATAGTAAAGTGTTGGTTTCATTTGATAAAGAAACACAATATTAAAATAAATAACATGTTCTTTACCAACCAATTGGATTTTGATGACAATAATTATTGTCCTTGAAGGAAAGTAGTGTATTTGGTTGCATATGTGGTGCACGACTTTTTTTGCGCACATAGTACATGCCATTTTGGGAAAAGTATCATATACAAAACAAAAATAAATTAATATTCATAAAAAAATGCCAAAACGAAGAAACAATAATAAAGAAAGCCATAAAACTAATACAAAATAAATAAATGTAGGAATAAACAAAAAAATCGGTAAATAAACTTTAAACTAAAACTAAAAAAAAAAAAAACATTTAAATTTGAACATTTGATTAATAAAACTGGTTACTTTTGAGTTTTCTGCCAATTAAATATCATTTTGAGTAAAACTTTAAAACACATATCAAACAATGGGATAACCAGCAATGTGTACCAAACAGTATATAGTACAATAATAAAAAGTAAATAAACTAAGGAACAGTAATTAAATGCAAAAATAACCGAATAAAATTTAAAAAAATCAAATTAGTTCATATGAAACATTACCATTACTATTTAGTTTTTTTTTTTTAGTAAAGTAAATGTTATTCCGAATAAAAAGTTTCCTTTGAAGTTATTTGTTTTTCAATTCTTTATAGAGTTACAGGAATGTGAACTACTAATAAAACAAAGAAAGTAACAAATTAAAATTTATAACAAACAATGAAAGTACAAAGAAATCCCATTGAACTTTAAGTGTTTTTTTTACAGAGTACATGTCATTCTGTGTGAAGTATGATTATTCATAAAATTACAGAAGTGTGATATATTAGCAAAACAAAGAAAATGAAAATTCATATCAAACGACAAAAACAAAGATAAAATAACACATGAGAGCCATAAAAATAAATAAATTTAAGAATAAACAAAGAAATCCATAAATAAATTTTCAACTAAAACTTTTTACTCAGTAAAAACTTGAACTTGAGAGCATTTGATTAGAAAAAATTTTAATACAATTTTCAAAAAGTGAATATTAACAAATACTGCAATAAAAGCTTAATTTGTAAGTTTGTTTTAATTTATAAAATCAGATTACTATAAAGACAAAAATGCTAGCTGTAATAAAAAACAGTTTGGTTTCTCAATTCCTTAAAAAGTTATCATTAAAAATATTACCAAAGTAATAGAAATCTTAAAAATGCTCAAATCAAGATACTCAACCATACCAAACCGTTCCTGAATACAAAATAATTACTCCATAAGTATTCCAAGCAATGTTTTCTCTTCACATTTTCTATATACCTTAATATTTTTAAAAATTTGTTCATACTAAACCAAAAGAAATGTTAGGGGAAACGTTCTTTATCAAACTTAGTTTATTTTATATTTTCACTCTTTTCTAAATTTATGGAAGTTTTTAGTAGGCCAAACCTGATGTGAACATGATGTGGTAAAGAGGATAGGCAATTAATTATTTACCACCCTATGTCACTGAGCTTTCTTACTAAATGTATATCCTTTTCTTACTAAAGTTCAACCAAATTTGTATAATTTAATAAATGAAAGACTACTTTAAATGAATTGATAGTTAACACTTTTACGTTTTTCATCTTCGCATGACTATAATGGATAAGTTTAATATAATTGATAAAAAACAATATCTGAACTAAACTTTAACTGGCAGTGAGTAATTTAGTTAATAAAAAAATTCAAATTTAATTTATATTTCGGAAAATTAATTTCCAGCCCATTTTATAATTTACTTTTATAATCTACATATTTCTGTCACCATTCTAATGTCCCATAATAATTACTTTATATAGGTTTTTTCTCGTACACGTTTTCCACGGATTGCCTATATTTTGCATCGAGCCGATCAATTTTTGCATTCCGGTTGTTAGTTTTTCTTCACAGAGATCATATTGCTTCATGAAGATCGGTTGCTTCTTTCTTCATATTCCTCCAATGCTGCTGATTTCGTGTTCCTCAAACATGGTTATTCCTCAAATAAGAAGATGATTGTATTCTGATAATTTTCTTTGACCCCTGCGTATAATAAAAATCTATAAGCAAAGACAATATTTAATAATTCTATTTATTAGAATGCAATTATCTGCATGCTTTACCGTTTCAATTCCTAAAAGTTACAGCCGTTTGAAATATTAACAAAATAATAAAGAGTAAAGAAAATTGGGCAGTGAGGAATACATTCATTAAAACAAATGGGTATAACATCTTAAAGAATTTAAAATTTCCATAAGTCCTGAGGAAACTTTTTACTCAGCATGACATTTACTTTCTAAAAACTGAGTAAATAGTTTTAGTTCTGTATATAGTTTCAGTTCTGCATATAGTGAATCATACCGCCATTTCAATTTATTGATCTTAATCGACTTATTGAATGAATCGTTAGGAAATTGCTGCTATTATAACTTGTTGTTTTTCTTTTCAGTAAACTTTTTAAAATCATTTGAAACAAATTTTCTTATAAGAGTTGTGTAACTTTTACTGGCTGCAACATATTTACCCAACTGTTTGACCAAATGACTTAAATGGATAATTTGAACATGTTATTTTAATTCCCAACATTTCGGAAATTGTTTAGCCTATAGTTTTATAGGGTATATCCTAACATGTGGAAACAACAAAAATTTAAACAATGAAATACGTATATTTAATTTACAATCTCTCATATTTAAACCTTGGCATTTTTAGCAGATGAAGCTTAAATATCTATTACATAAGAAGATTTGTAGGAAAAGGGTCAATGAAGAGAATTACATCTGATATATATTACCATTCGCATTGATGTTGACAAAATTGTATAAATTTATAACCAATTACAATTTTTGTGATCTTTGTTCTTTAGAAAAAGAATCCGCTTTCATTATTAAAATTTATTCATATTTTATGGTAACTTCAACATAACCACACTTTGTATAAATTTAAATACACAAAGTCAGTGCCGTAACGAGGGTATAAAGCGCCTGTGGCAAGTGTCTAACTCGCGCCTCCGCATGATACAATAATGACAAAAAATTTAATGTAACAAATTAATTTTTTTCAGATGCAAGGTAATAAATGTTATCAAGCTGAGTTGCGGGTATATGCAATGTAGTTGTCAAGGTATTTGTATGAATAAATAATCTATAACCTAAGTACGAACAAGTTTTTATACAATATCAAAGACGAAATAAAAGAAATACAAAACAAAGGGCATTCATACGAAATTTAAACATAGGTATATGTTAAAATAATATAATAAAGCAGTTCAGCATATTTTATAAAGTAATTTTACTCGCTTAGTCATTTGCAATAACATCTATAATATCGTCATAATTTAATTTTTTGGCAACATCTTTTTCAATAGATATTATAGACATGTTTGTCATTCGCTTTTGTCCAATAGAGGAACGATTTTACAATTTTCAATTTGCTAAACGAACGTTCCCAGGAAGCTGTTGTTACATGCATTGTTATAAAAATCCTTAATGCTATCTTTAGATATGGATACGTGTTTTGTAATGGTGTTCGTATTATTTTTGCAACATTTGAAAACCGTCCATATCGCCAAAATTTTCAAAAACTTCAATGGCTTGATATTTGGAACTCTCAATTTCATATATAAATTCGGAAACATCTAAGTCGCTATTCACTGGTAGATCTGTTGCACATTGTTTAAGATCATCTAGCGGTATGAATTTTAACGCGTGTCCATTCAAAGAACTGAAATTGTTTGTGACCTCTTGCGAAGCACATATTTCTTTTTTAGTAATGCAGTTTCATTCATTGTAAAAGTATCATAGGTAGCTTTATCACCAGGCATGTTTTTTGTTTTGCGCCGTCCCTTTTCTGAAATGTAAGCTTCAATATTTGTTGTTTCGGCTAGACTTTTTGATGAATTATGATTTATGAAGCGAATCGCAAAAATCATTTTGGTACTGTTGAATATCATTTTTTAGAGCTATTATAATATTTCCGCAGCATTTTCGACTATGGTTTTTCTCTCTTTTAAAAGTAAATTTACTTGATTTATCTTTCTTAATATTGAATCCCAAAATAATAATTGAGGAACAAATTTAAATATTGTTAATAATTTTAGCAAGATTCGAATATTTGTTACAGAGTCTACTGTAACTTGTCTATGTTCATCACACATTTCATTAAGCAGTTCTATAATTAAACGCATTTGATTTCGTAAAACTTCGTAATTCTCAATAAGAGTGGGTTGGAATCCTTCGTTTTGCGCCCCAAACCCAGTTGCGCCCGTGGCGGGCGCCTCTTTTGCCACGCCCTCGTTACGGCACTGCACAAAGTAGAAAAATACCAGAAAAATACCAAAAATACGATTGTTTCGTAGAAAATATAAAATAGCACATAACGAAATTATTAATAAATATGTAGTCGATACTTACTGTCAGTCTTTTGTGTCCATATCAATTATCAGAAGCGTGAAGTTCTAAAGGGCCAGGTGAAATGTTCCCTCCAACCGCAGTACGGTATAATTCTCCTTCGGACAATTCTAAAATTTGTGACAAAAAGCACATGTAGCATATGTATATAGATTAATTTTTCAATGAATTACAAATATGTAAAAAAACACAGAAAAGGTAATCAGATAAAAACAAATTAGGTACTATTTACTTACTTTGAAAGTTCTTGAAACAACGTGCGTGTATGCAACCAACATGAAAGCAAACGGATAAACTCTCATCACATGTTTATCGATTAGTTCTATTTGCTTGAATGTGCAGTACACTTTCTCATCTTTCGATTTCGAATCATTCTGTTTTGTGAATCTGGAAACACTTCCCAATTTCTAGCCTAGAAGCACACAACAAACCATTAACTAAAGAATACTAAGTAGAATGTTAAATTATGTACTTACCTACCATAATGAAATTGCACTTTAATAACAGCCAGGCACTTGTTACGTTGATTGTAAACATAATTGCAGAGAATTTATGCTTTGTTACCTTGTTCGCGGCTTTCCACTTTCCATGTTTCATGCGTGGTTTCATGGTTATGTTTCTTCTTCTTCTTCTTCCTCCAAGTAGAGGGGTATAGATGGCGATGGTTATGTTTGACAGATCGATACGATACTGGATCGATACCAACCACGTAGCGCATATCTATTCTGTGTTCTGTCAGAGTTAACTTATTACTTAGGGTCAATGACAGTCATGTGATTCGGACTTCCTAAAAAGAAATGCAAATATAATAAATACATCAGGCTAGCACTTTAATAACAGCCAGGCACTTGTTACGTTGATTGTAAACATAATTGCAGAGAATTTATGCCTTGTTCCCTTGTTCGCGGCTTTCCACTTTCCATGTTTCATGCGTGGTTTCATGGTTATGTTTGACAGATCGATACTGGATCGATACCAACCATATAGCGCATATCTATTCTGTGTTCTGTGGTACCAACTACCAACCAACAGAGTTAACTTATTACTTAGGGTCAATGACAGTCATGTAATTCGGACTTCCTAAAAAGAAATGCAAATATAATAAATACATCAGGCTGGTAGTTGGAAATACTTCCATCTATAGAAATACCTAGTTGTTGTCTCCTTACGCGATAATTTGACTCGTCTAACGTCACGTCAATGAAAGCGGCAACTGACAGTTCGAACGCAAATGCCGCTAAAAACAATAATTTCAAACAGGGTACGATTAGAAAACGTCCCGTAGGCGTTAATCGGACGAAATTCTTCAAAAATGCAGTTTCTATCGTCGATATACTTACGCGCTCACCTTCACGACCGATTCCTTTGACATGTATACTCAATGTACAGCCAATTTGAGCGAAAATATGTGACTTTCGGGAAAACTGTCTAAACGCAAATTTGGTCAATACATTAATTTTCGCGCAATAAAGACGTCTTAAACTGACGCGTTGGCGCTCTTCGGGCCGGATCCGTTCGATTAGGTTCGATATATGGACCGATGTAGGCAGAACCAAAACGACCCGCTAACCGGGCGCCTAGCGAGAAAATTTCCCGAAATTGACAATTATTAACTTTAGTAAAGGTACTTACGGCGGCCGGCGACGATTTTATTCCATCTGCGAGTTTATTTTAGCGCATTTTTGCACAAAAAGCGCGCATTATCGCTAAGCGTACGGCCATTTCGACGCCGTCAAAGAGAGTACTGTCACTCTGTTGATTGTTGGCATGGCGACGCGAGCTAGCGATACAGTCCCAATCCAAAAAGCATAAATTTACTCAAATTGCAAAATATTTTTTCGAAAGAGGGGCCAAAAATTGACGAAATAGAAAGCCTAAGCACTGTAGTTTCGCGTTCTGTTGCCATTTCGGGCGTTTCGAGCGCACATTTTCGCCTCTTCGAGGAGTAGACTCTTCCCCCAATCGGCCTCATTTTGAAAACTTGCTCTCAAGAATGTGAGTCACGTTTAGTATATTAGGATTATACAACTTTTATAAGACGTAATATTGGCGCACGAGATGTGAATGGAACGAGTGCGCCAAAACGTCTTATAAAACGAGTGTAATATACTATTTTTTCTACTTTGCGTCATTAATTTTATACAAATTTAGTAATTTTGGTAACTATTTTGCGCTAAATTAGAATCTAGGGTATTTTGCAGGTTCCACACTACCAGGTGGCAGTACTGTACTAACTGTCAAATGCGTAAGGTTTGGATAAAATCATGACAAGATCTAATTGTGAATAATTTTACTCTACTTTAGTCTACAAGTTTTAATAAATAATCAGTGAGGTCCCAACTATGATCATAATGGAGCTTGGGGCAACAGTGTAAACCCAACTGTGATAAAATCATGAAACATAACCTAAAAAGTTACCTTTAAAATAGTGGTTTCATATTATAATAATCAGAATAGACGTGTTTGGCGGTAACTGATTAGTTACTTCAAAGAATAGTTAGTAGTTAACGTTTACTAGCAGTTTCTACCTAGTACCACTGGCTTATACCAGTTTACACGCACATATAATTGAAACTAAATTGTAATTTCGGTGTAATAATTTATTAGAATGAGTTGCACTTAGTAAAATTACATGTGATAGAGGTAATACAAGTTCGTTGCACACAACCAGACTTAAGACGTAGTCAAAAGCGACGGACAAAAACAAGTACGGTATTGAACCGAGCAGAACTCGGTCCAAAATGTTACCGTAAACTTATACGTTACATAAACTAAGAAATCCTCAACACTTTAAATGTACTATAGCTTCCTACGTGTATGCCGATATACAATAAACCATTTATTGCACATATACAATCCCGCAGCAGGAATTAAAATCGTTCATATCTACGATGTAGGTTTGATCTTCGTATAATACCGTATTATAAAATAAATGTGGTCCTTGAATTATATCTGAAAAGGGGATTTGATGTTTAGTTGAAAAGAATTATGACAATCACTTACCTGAGTTGCAAAACATCACCGAAATGTCATGCTGGCGTATTTTGATGAACACAGCAAAACTAAGAAAGCCCCAATCCTTTGGACATACTATAGCAGGCTACACATATGTTTATATATGTATAGAAGATTGATATTTCGCAGTTTATGCGATAGCAAGCGATTAAAAAGAGGGAGTGAGTGGTTGTGTTGTACGTTTGACATATGGCATTTGATATCAACAATCGTGTACTGTATCAGTGTGTACCAATCTTAGAAAAAAGTTACTAAAAACGATATTACAATTTGTTAATTGTAACACCGAAAACAGTGTTACAATGTGTGCATTGTGAATGCAAAGTAGAAAAATATATATACACCAGGCATTCACCTGGCGCTCCTGTTGCGTATGAGCATACCTTTCCATGGATTCAACTGCTATGCATACTTTCAAAGTTAAAGTTTGCTCTTGCAGCTAAACTATTAACTTTACCAAAAAATGTCGTGGATATAAATTACACAAAATATCCTCTACTTTAATTTATTATTTAACTATTTTGAGGAAATGACAGAAATGGCGGCTCATTTGCAAAATATGTGTACGTGTGTACCCGATTTTTGTGGCGACGATTCCGCAGGAACTACTACAGGTATCGGGACGAAAGTTCATATTTAGTTACTACTAGTAAATTGTTTACAATCAATAATGAATGCAATCAAATCTGTACCACCAGCGAATATTTGGTATTCGTGTTTCCCAGTTATAACTTACAAACAGTTCTTGTAATTTTGGGGCGATGCTATTAAGTATTAACCACCAACATAATATATTTCATGAGCGGCAATTTAAACTTTCGTAAAATACCTAGTTTATGCGGTTATTGCGCGGTACGTGGGTTCACAAAATCATTCACCAAATGTCAAATACAATAACCACTGCCTCTGCGCTATAACTGAAAACTATATGTTTTATGCAGAACCAGCTCCAGCGGGAATTCGTGTATAATAATTTGCCAAACATCGGCGGCAAAGCTGACATGCTAAAAAATGGAAAAGTGCAACGTTTGAACTGTTGCCGTTCTCATAAATGTCACTATGCAGCGGGCCATTGCTGTACGTACCAATAAATTTGTCATGCTGCCCTTTTTTTTCTGTTCGACACACACCGGTTTTACGCTGAAACGCTTTTAGTTCACAAGTTTGTAATGGCTTGTTTTAGTGGACTCAATTAAGGTTTTATGTTGCACTGCAACAGCTGCGATTTTGATGTTTTTGTCTGTATACCTACATTTACATATTATAATTGAAACCAAATTCTAGTTTCGGTGAAGTAGTTTACTAGAATACATTATACTTAGTAAAATTGCATGCGGTGGAGGTGACACAAATTGTTTCACACAACTGGAACCAAGACGAAGTTGGAATTCTGTACAAAATGTTACCGAAAATGATGATTTAACCAATTCCTTCAGAGGCAGTCGAAGGCCTTCGGACAACACTTGTGCCCCTAGGTCTACCAACTGATGTACCGGATCTTGTAGAGTATTGTCTCTCCACCACATACTTCAAGTGGTCGGGAGCGTTGTATGAGCAAGTAGAGGGTGCTCCCATCACCTCTTTCACCGGTAATCACCAATTTCTTCATGGAATTGTTTGAAGAAAAAGCCATAAGGTCAAGTCCTTACAAACCCAAGCATTGGGTCAGATATGTTGACGATACCTTTGTGGTTTGGCCAAACGGTAGAGATAAACTTACTGAATTCCTTAGCCACCTGAACAATGTAAATCCTATCACAATGGAAATAGAAGAGCACAATCAGCTGCCATTTTTGGATGTGCTGGTCTACAGAACGTCAAGGGGTACGCTTGGATATACAGTCTACCGTAAGAAAACACAAACCGATCGGTACGTGAATGCCAAATCACCACCATCCCCAACAGAAGAGAAGTGTTATTAACACTCTGTTCAACAGAGCCGAGAAGGTGAGCGATTCCAGTACCTTGGACGACGAACGGAAACACTTGGAGTGGGCTCTACGTCAGAATGGATACACCAAGTCTGGCATACGAGGTGTCACACAAAGAAAACCGCAAGTCTCAGAGGAGCGACAAGAGTCAAAGGGGTTCGCTTGCTTACCATCCGTAAGTGGGGTATACACAGAAGGAATCGGTACACACATAAAAATACGGAGTTGGATTTAACACCGATTCAACACCGCTATGGATCTCCCTCGCGACCGTTTGCGCATGTAGTTAAATCAGACGGAGTTGAATTTTTACAGAGCTCATTCACTCTTTTTATAGTTATTATTATTTGCAACGGAGTTGAAAATATATGTTTAGGGAAATGCAGGTTTACTGCTTTATAGACATAAAATAATCTCCCCGCGTGTCAAACTTCCGCGTTCCGGAGTGCAAAAGTTCTTCTGTAGTAGTGAAATACATCCGTGGAGATGTTCCGTAACTCCTTTATTAGTGTTAAAATTACCCTGTTGCGGGGTGCTTTTCTTTTATTGGCGAAATTATTCTTTCCCTAAAAGAGTTGTTTGTGTACGTAATGAAGTTAAATATGTACCAAATAGAGTTGTTTTTTTTTTTTCAGAGCGGTTCTTATCTTTATTAGAAATATGACGGGGACCAGTAAAAATCAAAAATACATTTTAACAATTTATTTTTCGAAAAAACAATTAAATGAATATACATGTTTGCACAATACTCAATAAATAAAATACAGTTTATCCTAAATATAACAGTAATCTCCGTATAAATATTAATAATAATAAATTAATAACTAATATCAAATATAACAGAGTACATAAAGTCTAGAGTACTTTCATTAATAACTAAGTACATATAATATAATTGGTAACTATATACATATCATTCGCCTTATTATAAGGAATGTGTATAAGGATTTGTATTAACATCGTCATCCTCTTCGCCCGTCTTTATTACCAAAGTAATTCCTCGTTGACTGTGCCATATGAAGTCTACCAATAACTCCTTGTCGATTCCATAACTCGCGTCATCATAATACTTGATATCTTGATATTTTGTCTCTGCTATTTTAAATAGCTTGCCAACTGTACATAAAAAAAGAAATATCTGCAGAATTGTTGTGTTTTTGTATGTTGTAAGGCAAATAGAAAAAAAAAAACGCATTGCCGGACAAAGGAATACACACTACTTCATAAAAAAACACAAAAATCGACATGCATTCTGTAGGTACAATGCAGTGTCATACTCGGTATGAAGGTACCACAAATGCGGCAACAAACGTACTGCGCATTTGACTAGCCGGTATCTTCACAAGCTTTTTTCTATAGTACATTAGTAGTGTGCGTAACATTTTTATAAACTACAAAATTATAAAAGCATGTGAGCACAACGAATAAGTAATGTACACGCATACATATGTCTACGTACATACATACATTTGTAGTAATATAAGTAACTTACCTGTAGTATTAATTGTGTCGAAATTTAATACATCGTTAATAATTCTGACCCATTTTTTTTATTTGTCCGTATTTAACTCGTATGAAAATACACTGCTCCATTTGAAATAATAATGTAAGTACTTACATATAAAATATTAAAAGTAATCGAAATGAAACTCACTCTCAACTGCACCCCGCAAACTTAGGAGTATAAGTGACGACCACAACACACTGCGAAGCAAACTGCAAACCGTCTTGATGGCGACATGTTGACGCCTGTTGTTGTCAAACCGTAAGTTTTTGCCTTTACAGTATAAATCTTACCTTTTTGGAGATTATTCACTCCAAAACGGAGTTAGAAATCAATATTACACAGGGAATTAATGTTTACTTTTAGGAGTTTTATCACTCCGTCACAATGTTCCGTCATATCAACTCCAAAAAGTGTACTTTCTCTCATTTTGTCAGTTATTTCAACACCCTGCATGGTGTTAATTTTCATTTCACAGCTCCAGTGAAAATTTTCACCATTTCGGATATAAACTATTTTCAACTCCGTGCTGTGTAGTTAAATTAACTCCGATATTACGTATATCAACAATTTTTAGCACACAATCAACTGATTTTCGGAGAAAAAATCACTCTTTTTTGTATACAACTAACAACGTGCAAATTCTCTCCGTAAAATTTTTATGTGTGTAGAATACTGAAGAAATCGGGTATCACGGTAAGGTACAGAGCACCACCAAAGGTAAAGGATCCTTTGCCCAACCCAAAGGATATCACACCACTCCTGAAGAACGAAGCGGTATACAAGATAACAGGTGAGTGTGGAACATGCTATGTAGGACAGACAGGACGAAGTATCGAATGTCGAGTCAAGGAGCACAGTAGAGATACCCGGCTACGCAAGATTCAACAGTCCGCTGTTGCTCAACACTGCCACGAGTCGGGACACACAATTATTTTCGATGACGTGAAGATGTTGGCAAGGGTTGGCAATTATCACCGAAGGCTTATTAGAGAAGCCATCGAAATTTACAAACATCCTGACAAAATCAATCGCGAGGATGGTACTGACATTAGTAGGGTCTGGAAATCGATCCTAACGCGGTCAGGTGGAAAAGCATATGGGAGCGGTAGCTCCAGATGTGCGCAGTGAGGTGTAAATTTAGGTATATAAGGGAGAGTTTCTTGGTAGGTCTTCAGTATTCAATTAGCTTTGAAGAAGCGAGCAACATGGTTCGCGAAACGTCAGCAATAACATATCTTGACAGACGGCATAACCCGGAAGAAAATCACCGGCCTTTGGCCATACTATAGTATACTACACGCATGTTTAAATATGTATAGTATAGAGATATTTTGCAGTTTGTGCGTATAATGTTCTAGTTCGCCCATAGTTGAGAGAAAAGTTCGTTGGGACGAGTTCGCACTCCTCGTACAACAAAAAGGGAAACAGATACAATTAAAACTTTTGCTAACGGCATTTGTTGTCAACTCCATCTATCGGTATAGAAGTTCTCAAACTTTTCTCGTTTGTTAGTCAACAATAAATGCGATTTGCTTTGCTGCTATACCCTGTTAAAGTCAATACTAACTATTAATTAATGTTTGAATGTGTTTTGACGTAAATATGAAGTAAACAAATACTTTGTAGACAAAGCTTTTGTTAGGAAGTTTATCGTATTATGCAGGTATTATGTTGATATTTCCGCACTGTTGAGATACAGTTGATACAGCTGTTGAGATAAATCCGATAAAGTTAAAAGATTGTTCCATTCGTGGATATGAATTATGCCAAAATTATTCCGAAAATATTTATACTTCGCATGAAGCAGGTAGGTACTGTAAACTCGAATATGCAAATAATATTGAAAAAGACACAAACGGGAACTGAAAATCTGTCTTATATCTTCGTGTATTTTCTTTGCTTGAACGTAATCCAATCTGCTGCATAATGAGCGAGTTCCTTCGCCCAAATTTCACTTAATAAACTTCATTATTTTCAAACATAATTCGGCATATCTTTTTAAAATACCGCCAAAAAATTTCGTTCCCGTTTTTTTTTCTCCTCTCCAATTTACAATTTTCGTCTTGGTTCAATTAGAATTTGATACCTCCTGTAATATGCTGGCCTCATTATATTATGCCAATCTGTTCGCTTTTTGTTAAAAGTCTTTTCTTTATTAACAGAAGGTACTAATTTATGCCTGACATTATCAAGACTATTCCTTTGAGCAACAATACAGTACAACGACAGTTCTCTCTTCAACTCGATGAGTCTACAATGCCAGATAATGAATCTTTACTTTTAGCATACGTTCGCTTTATAAAAGATGGTCAAATTTGCCAAGAACTTTTATCTGCACAAACAATGATCTCTGGTACTAAAGGAGAATAAATATTTCATGTATTGGGTTTGTAACATTTCCGAAAAAGTTAGTACCTAATATAGCAGTGGTTCTTAACGTTTTTGATGTCAGGGAGCACTTTTGATCATACGAAAAATTCACGGAGCACCAAAAACATAGACATAAGTTTTACTCAAAATTAAAACGATTATTAAATAACAGTTCAAAAATAACATTAATTAGAAAAAATATAAATTTATTAATAGTCTACCTTTCTTTTCGCCAAATTAATTTTTAGAAATCAAATGTCATTCTGAGTATAATGTTTTATATGGTCTTATATGTTTTTTCTATTCCTTAAGAAGTTATAGCCGTTTGAAATGTTAACGAACAAAGAAAAATAAAATATAAAATACATATCAAACAATGCGAAAACGAAAAAATAACATAATCAATACCTATTACAACAATAAAGAGTAAATAAATTTAAGTAACAAAATGAAACGAACAAAACGAAATGTTATTCCGAGTAAAAAGGTTCATATTGACTTATTGGTTTTCTCAATTCCTTAAGAAGTTGTAGCCGTTTAAAATACGGTTTTATTGATATTTTCATCAGCTCTAACTTTTTACCGAAATCAAAATATGAATACTCGAATGAAGTTTATTTGCGGCGAAAATCATAGTCAGAAATCATAGTCTGATACAGAAATAAAAAGATATATTTGTGTATAAATTCAGAAAATATACGGGAATTTTAGAATTTATTTCTGCAAACCAACTCTTGAATGTTTGAGGGAAAAGGCACTCTCGATGTACCGAATTGCTTCCGAAGTTTTCTTTTTGCCGGTATTCACATATTTTCCACATTTTGTGGGTGTGTATGTTTTAATTTTGTGGCCCCACAAAATTTTGTTCGTGAACTATCACCTGGTGGTTATAAATGCCGCCACCTATTTGGTATATTGTGATAGTTCCTCCAAGCATCTGACATGTCCGCAGTAATATAAATTTAAATATAATAAAATTTTCAAAACCTTCTTAGTTTGTCAAATATTTAGGTAATTTGGCTGGATTCTTTATATTAGCAGTTACGTACCACCTACTCAAGTAGTTTTGATAAGGTCATTTTTGATACAACTTTATACTAATCTAAGGCTTAATAAATCCGCACATAACATATGGATGATATGTGGACAAGGGCAAAAATATATATTATCAAAACATCATATTTATTATCTTTGTTTTAGGAAATATATTTCAAAATGTGTTTCCGAACTTTTTATGTGGAATGTGTAGCAGAGTCATACCCATTTTTATTTTACTTGTATTATGTTCTAAATTCTTTATTTAGTTTATTCATATTTATTACTATTTGAAAATTGTAAATGTTTTTTTCTAGTTTGCGTTCGTTATAAACTCATAACGAAACCGCTTTCGGTGTCGTTATGAAAACAGTAGATCACAAACTTTTAGTAACTTTTGGTTTACCAAGATTTATGATATTGACGTCAAGTGGCAAATAAGGCTGACATCTCAATCGCTATTGGCTCGCGTCAGTCGTATTTGTGAATTTGCGTCATCACATTTAGTTGAACGAGTATTTAGTGCAGTCACAATTTTTTTGGCGAAAAAGCGAAACTGCCTAGAAATAACTGATAGAGAAGATCTAAGGATGTTGCTGACAAACGTACGTTTCATATTGGTGACAAATTGCTTTTGATAATTCATCAATTTGCTTCAAACATTTTACTGCTTCATTAAGTTGTTTTATCAGTCTGAACCAAATACTCATTGTCGTAAAGATCTAATGTAAAATTATGTTGGATCAATATGCGCCTGTTTTTCTCTGTTTTGTCATTTCGAGTCTATAAATGGAACGGAATAACAAACAGAAGCAAATAGCGAAAAGACCTCGGATAAATAAAATACAAAACAGGAACTGAATAAATCAGCCTCTTCTTTTTTCTGCGCTTTATTTTTAAGGATGCCAAGGGGCATTATTATCGATTACAGCCTTGGGAATTGTCGTGTTTGCTGATCATTATATTTCAATTTTATAAAATCCTGTTCTATAGACAATGAATACCTACCTACCTACCTAAATATTGCTTGGGTTATTCAGCGTATCTATTATTATCCAGATTTTAATGGCATATATCGATTGCAAAAGCATGTTGCACAGTAGAAAAAAATTGATTTATTTCTGCTATAACTTCCCTAATTTCTACAACAAACTTATTTTGTTCACCAAACTCAGTTCGTCTTCTTGCAGTTGTAAATTTATTTCAATGAAAGTGTTTAATATGTCTGTTAAATAAGCAATGTCTACTTTATATTTTTTTTAAGTTGTCTCGCAGTGAGTCTTCTATGTCTTGAAAAAACTCTAGAACTTAATCAAAGAGTTTGTCAAATCGATTTAAACAGGCAGCCTTTGATTGCCACCGTACCTCAGTATGAAATAGAAAACTAGTAAAATCTTCATCATTTTCTCTGCTAATTTGTTTAAACAATCTAGTGTTGTGGCCATTGTTTGTGATATTCTTAATTGCTGTAATTAGGTATTGTAATAACTTATGCAAGCGATTGCTCATTTATTACCACTAAATGTTGTTAAAGAACTATTCCAATACATGAAATATTGCTTCTTCTTTAGTATAGGCAAAACTGGGAGAGCTGAAGGTGATTCATCGCTTAAAATCGTATGAACCAAGATATGAACGTACCGCGTGAATAGGTTATTAGCTGTGTATATTAAGTTGCCTACTAGGTAGTTCGTTCAAGATTAATATTTAATTATTAAAAATACTGTCATTTAATTGTGATAATTGTCCTATCTAATTTATATATCCATCATTAGCATGTTTAACAGAAGCAAAGTGAAAACATACCAACGAAAACATCTTGTTCACATCACACGTTCGCGCTCGAATTGGAGGTTAGGTTGCTACCGCTGTCATTCGTTCTTATGGTTCTAAGAACAGACGTACTTTTTTGTCTTGCCCATTTAAATTATACAGCAGACGTATGAAAAGTATGCTATTTCGTTTTAACACGCGTCAATATTTAGAAATATTCTGTAACGTATGTCTAAAATAACAGCTGAAATCTATGAGTAATCTTCAGCTCTCCCAGTTTTGCCTATATCAGAAATCATTGTTTGTAAAAATGATAGTTCTCGGCAAATTTGACCATTCTTTATAAAGCGACAAACATTCACTTTTTGTACGTTAAATGAAAATAATCAATAGATTAATATATTTTTTCCATCTTCAAATTTAAAGTCGTCCACTGTGCAGAAAACGCGTTGTTATAAATATCTTCCACATTTTCCATTATAACTCCATCGTTAAGACTTTTATCCCACACAACTCTGATAAAGCAGATAAAATATGGGGCTTTATTCGACAAGGGTACCCTCTTAAAAATGTTTTCCCTTCAATAATAGTCTTTATATTTTGTTGAATTGCCTGCAGATTATTATAAATACGAGTAACAAATGTATGTACGTGTAGTACACATAATTCAACTAAAAAAGCGAATGATAATTAACCCAGGTGAGGATAATTTTTGGAAAAAAACACCTCCGCCTGGATTTGAACCGGGAACCCTCCAATTTCCGGTCGACAGCTCTCCCAGTTTAGCTACAGAGGCTGTGGAAATTTATAGGTTTGTCACTTCAGGAGTTGCAATCCGAGTTTCGAATTAAACAAACCCGTCGTGACACCTATTGAATTCACGTATGAAAGCCTCCTAAAGATAACAAATGAATTCAGTTGTCCATTTTCGTTGATTAGATGCGTCACGCCTTACGCAGCATCAGAAAGCAGCGCGAATGAGGTTTGCTCTGGATCACAGAGATTGGCAACTTCATCACTGCAAATGACAAATCACAACAAAATAATTATACATTCAATAGGCACTAAAAAGTGCTGTTTCTATTATAACTGTCCTTCAAGGTATAAATCTCAACAAAACGTCTTCTAATTTCCGAGAAAAAGAGATAAAAATACTTGGGCGAGTAAGTACAGTTAACTTGGACGAGTTAGCGGTGCGGACTCGAGAAGTGATTGGACCCTGTCGACGTGATGGTCATGTGTTTTCAAATATGTACAAGTGCAACGCTTGGCGCTACTTTGTTTCCCACAGTTTTGGAGTATAATGCCGTTTTGGGGTTATGTTTACTGTTTTGTTTGGTGGTTATAGGCAAAACTGGGAGAGCTGAAGGTGATTCATCGCTTAAAATCGTATGAACCAAGATATGAACGTACCGCGTGAATTGGTTATTAGCTGTGTATATTAAGTTGCCTACTAGGTAGTTCGTTCAAGATTAATATTTAATTATTCAAAATACTGTCATTTAATTGTGATAATTGTCCTATCTAATTTATATATCCATCATTAGCATGTTTAACAGAAGCAAAGTGAAAACATACCAACGAAAACATCTTGTTCACATCACACGTTCGCGCTCGAATTGGAGGTTAGGTTGCTACCGCTGTCATTCGTTCTTATGGTTCTAAGAACAGACGTACTTTTTTGTCTTGCCCATTTAAATTATACAGCAGACGTATGAAAAGTATGCTATTTCGTTTTAACACGCGTCAATATTTAGAAATATTTTGTAACGTATGTCTAAAATAACAGCTGAAATCTATGAGTAATCTTCAGCTCTCCCAGTTTTGCCTATAGTCAGTTTGCGGTTAGAGTTGTGAGTGGACTGATGATAATTTGTTGATACCATGGCAGAAACACGAGAAGACATAACGCAAGTAGTAGATTATTTTTAAAGAATTGTTTCGCCAACTTGTCTTACGAGGACAAGGTATAAGTCAAAGAATTAGGCATATAATTTGGTATTGGTATTGGTTTTTCTTTGGTAGTGAATTTTTTATCAAGACCACTCAAATCCATTGATATTTTTTTGCTCACCCAAAGCAAATTTGCACGAGCCGCTACTGGATCGACAAACACACGAAACAGATTGTTGTTCCATGTCTTCCAACACCTAACATTCCCAATTGTTATTTTCACAATTCTTGAATGTCCCACACCTACCTTCGACAACAAGAAGTGCGCCTGCGTGTTCGTGTTCGTATCAAAACTATTATTTTGACACAATTGTTTCCCTTTCCGTGTTTATAAGTCATAGTTTTCAACTTCTTCACAATCTAATCAATTATAAAACTTTTAAAATGGTTCTCTATTCAACTGCTGAATATGCTGAAAATATAAAAACAGAAAAAAGACTTCGAAAATATTAATTCTGCCTTGTTAAGATGTTAAAGCACGAGATTTTAAAACCAATGCAACCTTCACAAGTACTATCGTGGCCATATATTATGTCCCTTCTTTTGACGACGATTTTCTCGCAAATCTAGGGGCGAAATAATTTGAAAAAATTCTAATGCTGTCCTTGATTAATATGCTACAACTCATAAAAATTAGAAAGCTGTATGTGTTGGCGTTTTCCCGATTTTTCCAAATTAAGAAGAATTGGGGCTGTTTTTGCCACGTAAATTATATTCGTTTAACTTTAGCAATTAATTACTCCGGAAATAATCTATAGATTTGAACGAATTAAAAAGTAAAATCACCTGCGGAATGCTAGCTTTCAATGTGCATTTTTGTAAAATCATTGGATTAGTGCTTGAGCCACAAGAAGCTATATTATGCAATGCCATCGATTTCTTTATTAGAAGAGCTAGAGTAATGAAATATAGACTATAGTCTACCCACTAATTCATAGGTTTAAAGTTTATTACATAATCATGGTTTATCTTGCAAATTTAATATTTTTTGGGTTTATCAAGCAAGCTTAATTTAGTATTCACCACTAATCGGAAAATCTGCTAACTCAATATTATTAGATCTATCCGCTTCCATCAAAATCTTGTTTACAACCTTATTGTATAAAAACTGAAGAAAACATAAACGCCAATCGATAGAAGAGATTTCTCTCGTACCAAGTCACATATTATAATCAAAATAACGCAAAAATTAAGAATTAATTGTTAGTTAAAATTACTACCTGGACAAGTTATCGTGCTTTTTGTGTATTGATAATAAGCGGCCCCGGTTCTCTCAGCTGTGTCGGTTCTCTCCGACATGACAGCACCGCTAACGCCTCCCTTCCCCGCAGCATTCCAAAGACCGTAGAGCGTCAGAATTCACGCGGAGTTTCAGCACGATCTTTTGTATGAAAATGCAAGATAAACAATGATTATGTAATAAACTTTAAACCTATAAATTATTGGGTAGCCTATAGTCTATATTTCATTATTCTAGCTCTTCTAATAAAGGAATTGCTGGCATTGCATAATATAGCTTTTTGTGTGTCAAGCACTAATCCAATGATTTTACAAAAATGCACATTGAAAGCTAGCATTCCGCAGGTGATTTTCCTTTTTAATTCGTTGAAATCTATATATTATTTCCGGAGTAATTAATTGCTAAAGTTAAACGAATAAAATTTACGGGGCAAAAACAGCGCCAATTCTTCTTAATTTGGAAAAATCGGGAAAAAAATGCGAGAAAATGGACTTCAAAAGAGGGGACATAACATATGGCCACGATAGTACCAACATGACAATTTCGCTTAATATGGATTAATTCTAATCGATTAAAAAATTCTGATTGCATTATCATATTCATGCCTCTGGTGACATGTTGACATCTCCGATAACTCGATCCAGCATAGCGGCGCGGAAACCCTGTAATATCCGGTTATCCCGGATGTAGCAGTTAAATCCGCAAAACGGAATTTCTAACTATTTTTAGACGTGTAAATTTATGAGGCACTATGTTGAATAGTAATAGAATAAATAAATAGAAATAATATACGCTGAATGTGTGGTTTAAAACTTTATTAAATTACAAAAAAGTACAATTACATCACATCATAAATAGACAATTTGTTTAAACAATTTAAGACGTTTACAAATGTGACTAGAAACACCTTTTTTGACTAGAGCGTGTGGACACTTAACAGATATGTTGCCAATTTACAAATAAAAGTGTTTTAGCGGTTTATCTATCAGTATGATATGACAAACCGTTTAAAACAACACACAGAAGTCGCAAATATATAACATCTACGAACATTTTGTAGTTATATCTTCGCCACTGGCACTTTTACACTGTTTTTGAACAAGTATACCTATATTTACAAATTTTGCTACGGGGAATGGAATGCACATATACATTATCTAGCTTCACTTGTTACTTCAGAACATATTTCTTTCGAGCCTCTTTACCTTCTTGCATCAAATTTCCGTTGTGTTGGTCCCTACGATGTTCCTAAAATCAAAAATTGAAATATCGAAAATATCAATAACAGAAAAAAAGGGTTAGATATGTTGTTTTAGATAGATGATTTAAACTAAGAAGAGGCGCAACTTTAATTTTCAACAAAATTTATTGATTATCATGTCTTTGAAAAGTACTTAAGATTCCCTTTGAAATGAGTACAAACTCGATATATCTATATTAAATAGTTGGCGAGATAAACAATAAAAAAAATTGTCATGGCCACCTAGATCCAAACTTTAAAATTAAATATCTAGAGAACCAGGCGAGATATTGATACGAAACAAACTCCGTTTTGAATGGTTTTTAATTCTCTTTCTATTTTCTTTGTTTATTTTAATTTTTAAATAATTTTACTTTTTATTATATTCTTATTTATAGCTGGGCCAGGAATAATGAACAAAACGCCCAAAGATTTTCCGAGCATTTAGAAAAAATAAACAAATAAATAAATAAATAAACAAAGAAGTCGAAATTGAAGAGAATTACCAAGATGGCACGCAAATAATGCTTACCACACCAACAGAAGTTCAGAACTTAATAAAAATGACATTAATCGGAAAAAAGCCCCAGGTTATGACTTGATAACTGAAGAGGTACTTACAGAACTTCCAAGGAAAGTCATAGTTAAGCTTACGAATCTTATCAATGCTGCCTTCAGACTAAGGTATGTTCCCAAACTGTGGAAGGTAGCAGAGGTGATCATGATACTAAAGCCTGGGAAACCTCCACACGAAACAACGTCTTATAGACCTATCTCTTCGCAGCCCATCATGTCAAAAAACTTCGAAAAATTGCTACTCAATAGATTGAAGCCAATAATTGAGAGCAAAAGGCTTGTTCCAGACCATCAGTTCGGATTTCGAAACAAGCACTCTACTATTGACCAGATACACCGAATAACCAACATAATCGAAAAAGCATTAGAGGAAAAATAGGTATCCACCCGACACAGTTTGCACAACTATTAAAATCTTACCTGACTGATAGATACTTAAAAACAAGGTAAAAACAAGTAAAACAAGGTGATGCATGCTCTGTGCTTAAGGAAATAAAAGCAGGAGTGCCGCAAGGTAGTGTTTTAGGGCCGGTGCTTTACCTACTCTACAGCAGTGACCTCCCAGCATTAGAAACTAATACTGTCGCAACTTTTGCAGACGACACGGCTATCCTAGCTGTTGGAAACAGCAATGAAGAAACGACGAGAAAACTCCAAACAGCTCTTGGTCATTTTCAGGTCTGGACAAAGAAAAAAAGAATCAAACCGAACGAACTCAAGTCAGTACATGTTGACTTCACCAACAAGAAGATACAACACATCCCGGTTACTATTAATAACCAAATAGTACCGTACGCAAACACAGCCAAATATCTCGGCATGACATTAGACGCCAGGCTCCGCTGGAAAGCCCACGTCAATAAGAAAAGGGAGGAACTAGGAATCCGTTATAGAGAGATGTACTGGCTGCTAGGAAGAAACTCTACGCTGTCTGTACATAATAAGCTTCTCTTGTACCAGGAAATTCTAAAACACGTGTGGACGTATGGTGCTCAACTCTGGGGTTGCACCAAAAAAGACAACATTAAAATTGTCCAGACCTTCCAAAATAAGAGATGCATTGTCAATTCGCCTTGGTACATTAGGAATGATGATCTCCACAAAGACCTCAAAACGGAGTTTGTTTGCAAAGGAATCCAAAAATTAGCAAGAAGTCACGAGGAAAGGCTTCACCATCACGTGAACGTTGAGGCCATCCAGCTCGTCGACAACACCGCATTAGTCAGAAGACTCAAGAGAAAGAAGCCTTTTGAGTTAGTGTGAATGTGAGATAGTGATAAAAGCAGAGTAAGTGCTGGTTGTAGGTGTTAGTTCCAAAAGCAGAGTCAGTGCTACGTAGTGCGCATGAAAAACGTGCCCTGTATACCAGGACTAACTGTGGGACATCGATGGGTGCCTGTTAGGTTAAGTTGCACTAGTAAAATAAGTTAGAATTAAGTTACTCATTAGTCAATTATGACTAGATTGTAATGCTCTTATTGAATAAAAAATAATTAGGGACAGTATTTGAAAAAAATACTTGTTAAAATACTTGTTAAAAGAAGCAAACATACGTTCATACGTACGTTGTGTGTATGTCCGAATTTGCTGATGGAACAGACCATTTCATCAATATTTGGTTCCTGAACATCTGTCCGAACATCACCCTGAACATCCGGTTCATACAGCAGTACAGAATAAAGTTGATGGAACCGTTAAGAAGCGCCAGCATGTCCATGATGTCTCCGAAGTCCTGATAGCATTTCAAGAAGAAACACTGCCCTTTCAGACCACTCAATAATCCGAAAATCCCTTGAGGAAACTCTGTTATCAAAAACAAAATTAAAACAGCAACTAGCATCTTCGTTGTTCTGTCAGCTCTACGTTCAGCTTTCGATTTTTTCTTCGAACCATTTGTACACTCCTTCGGGACTTGGTTGTAAGTTTTCAGGACTTTTTTGCGTTTCTTTGCTTTGTACAAAGTTTTGATCAACCACGCTGTTATCACTGTTAGTATCGAGCATGGTAACAACTTCATGACAACGGCGTAAGTCCAAAAGTTAAACAAAATGAAGTTTTCGTTGCTGGATAAGTTCGTGTGGTACAAAGTATGCCACGTGCCATTTTCTTTGATATCTGTCGACTCGATTGTGAATGTGAAATACGTCGGTATGCATAGAATTATTGGGAGGATGTAGCTCAGTGTGATAGCGAATGTGCACCTCGTTTCGGAGCATAATATGCTACTTCTTTCGGGGTATCTGGAACATAAAGAAATACAGAAAATAGTGAAAACATCAAAGGTCCAAGTTGCAGGGATATCGGATAAGTGCTATGCCCTCAAAGGGAAATTTGCTGAAAGGTAATTGAGAGCGCAGAAGTTGCTTTACAATGGTTTCCCTTTGAGAGACGACTTTTATGTCGCCGTGAAAATATTGTAAATATGTACTACATAGACCAGGTATAAAGTGGCTAAAAATAAGGTTACTATACGTGGCTACACTGAAAAGCATGATGGCATTTGTTTTTTTAGAAAAATTTATAGTTTTCGAGATTATTACAAATAAACTTAGGTTAACAATAGTGAAAATTTGTTGACTGTTGAAAAATGGCTCATAAAAAATAATGTTTAACGATAATGTTTTCATATCTTCCCTGAGACCATTGTATATGTGACTGACCCGGTAAGAGAATGGCCGTTTATACAGCTCAGCGCGATGGGCAGGTGGAGCAAACAAACCCCTGAATCTTAAATTAAGGTTATGGACATCCGTTCTACAGCGTATCTTCCGCATGAGGTATTGTGGGATCCTCTTGGATAGCAACTTATGATATAATATTGCTGCATGCAACACCCTAAGTAGTGTTATCCATGTTCAACCACTCCAAGTCGCCCAGCCCATTCGATACATGATCATACTTCCTCAAACCAAAAATAAACAGAACACATGCATTTTGTACACGCTGAACACGCTGCCTATCCGACGCCGTCAGGCAAGGACCGTACACGGTATCACAATATGAGATCTTTTTGCTATTGACAGTAGGATATAGTGAGATATTGTCAAAAGGTCAGCATTTGACACTACCGGTACTGTCATTAGACTGATTATTTTTTGGCGTTTCTTAAAACCAATGAAATGCTTCTTTATTTGTCACAAGGGTAAGTTTCAACCAATTATGTCATTATTATAGTGGGAATAAATCTCTTGTGATTATTCTCGGGAATAATCACTGTAGCTTTTATTTGCCTAGCAACTGTCAGATACTTGTCAAAATAATTACTTAATTGTGTCAACGCGAAATGGGTGAAAGTCATCGGTTTAGTACCTTTTCTGATGCAGAAATTACAAAAAAGATTTTAGAAACTACTTCGAAAAATACTCTAATAAGTAATCAGTCTATATGGAGACAATTTAAGACCTTCACCAAAGAAAGAAATTATATTCTGGATCAATCTACTACAACAGCTACTCTGGCATTGATTTTAAAAGATTGGGCTTATAACATGAAAAGAAAAGACGGAAATGATTATAAAGAAGCAGTAATAAAGACAATGTGGAATAAAACGGCAAAATTAGTTCAAGAACTTTACTTTAATAAGTATAACAGGTCCTTTGATCCTTTCCATGATATAGAATTCAGGAATGCTCGGAATGCAAGATGCAAAAAGAAAAATTTTACAGAAACATCCTGAAAAGCACAAACAAAGTTCTGTGGCACTTTCTAATACAGAATTGTTGCAAATTTTTAACTATTGGGACGAAGATACACCTTGTGGATTGCAAAGAAAGTTTTTCCACGTTGCATCGTATGAACTAGCTTGGAGGGGAGGAGAAGCTACGAAATGTTTAGTTCATTATTTTAAAAAAGAAACCGACGTAAAAAGATTAAATACCGGCCGCATTGAATACAATCCCATCTTTACAAAAACTGCACAGGGTGGAGCACAAAGGTGCGCTAATAGTAAATGGTTGACTCCAAACATAAATAACCCAGATATTTGCCCTGTTCGTCTTTTTGAAAAACTAATGAGTAAACGTGAAGAAAATATTAAAACCGAACGCTTGTTTCTTACTCCAAATCCGGCTTGGCAAACTCATGGTTTTTGGTATAAAAACGTTCCTGTGGGAATAAATTCCATTTAAAATCGGATGAAAGAATCCGCAGAAAAAGTAGGTCTAGACACAGTTACTAAAAAAATAACTAACCATTCTGCCAGATCAAGTGCAGTAAGTAACCTTTCAAAAGCTGGTGTAGGAGAACAAGAACTAATCAAGGTCACTGGTCATAATTCTGCAAGTTCGATTAAACCATACTTACAATTGAACCAAGAACATCATTCAAATATAATAAATAATCTTAGAGAAAATACGCAGGAGGAAACACTTAATATAACAAGCAATTCAAATCCTCAATAAATAATGAGTCTCGAAATATTTTTAATAATTGCGTTTTTCATTGTACTAATTTAAACTGTTAATTCTTTTAATATATTCACAATGTGTCAGCGATATTTTCATATATTGTAAGTAATAATTAATTAAATTAAATTTTTCAATAATTTTATGATAGTTTTATTGGTCTTTTTTATTGTAAAAATTTGTGAATCAAAAATTAATCTAGTCAAATATAACTCGAGAGTTCCATAAATTAGAAAATAATTTGACAGATTTTGTTCAAACTTGTTGCCATTTGGCAATAGCCACTCGAGCCCTGCGGGCTCTCGTGACTGTTGCCTGGCAACAAGTTTTCAAACAATCTGTCAAATTATTTTCAATTTATTCTCACTCTCTTGTTATATTATTACTGAAAATATTTGGAAAATCCTGGCTCACTATATATATATTATATCAATGCAGATGCGACCGATCTCGACCAAATAGAATTTGCTCTTGCAGCTAAACTATTAATTTTACCAAAAAATGTCGCAGACATAAATTATTCAGAATTTCCTTTACTTTAATTTATTATTTAACTATTTTGAGGAAATTACGGAAATAGCGGCTCATTTGCAAAAACCTTGAAAAATGCTTAGAGGAAACGTCCAGTTCCTTTGGACCGTTTTGAACCAAAAGCTTTTCAGCAGTAAGTTTAGTCATGAAACTTCTAAATGTGAAGTTTCGTCCCGATACCTTCAGTAGTTTCTCCGGAATCGTCTCCACAAAAATCGAGTACACACATACACACACACATACATACATACACACACAGACATTGTTTTGTACCTTGGTCAAAGATGATCGGTTGTCAAACGTTGCTGAGTGAAAAAATTATGTAGGAGAGTTTACCTAAAACTCTAAGGTTTAACTTGAGGTAAATATTTATTAATTTCACTAATTTCTCTGGATAAAATATGATATTGACAATTCGGGCGCAATCCAATCATTTTGCAAGCCACACTTGCAATATGTAATTTTATTCTGAAAGGGTTTATTGGAGCTGTTAGGGTTCAGTAGTTTAGTAATCGAATTACAGTATATTATAGTAAATAGATTATTGGTTTAGGTTTAACAATATATTTAGAATTATATTCATAGTCGAGTTTTGGTAAATAAGTTACAACGTTCCAAAAGTTCATTCTAATTGTTTGAGCGTTATAGTTAACGAAGCTTGGTTGCTTGTGTATTTGTTATGGTCGATTAGCCAAATAGTATTATAAACCAACAATATTTGATCTTCCGATTGGCTGATCGATTTGCTCAAACACTGAGATAACAAAACAGTACTGTTTCGACTATATCGTAATTATAGTAAACAGTATCCTACATATCCCTAGGGATAAAAGCTGTGGTAGAATAATATTGCCAGGATTCTAGTATTGTAGTTAGACTTCAAACGGTAGGTACTCGTATTTTGCACTATTAAATAAATAAATAATAAATAAATCATAAATAAATCATAAATAAATCATAAATAAATCATAAATATAATAAATCATAATTAAATTATAAATAAATCCCTTAGATATCGGTTCGATATCCCTTCGATTTTGACTTTTTGGCATTCTTATAGTTTATGAAGAGCGGAATCGAATGGTGTTGGTTTTATTAAGATTGAACTTCTATCCAATACTCGTATTTTCTACTATTTAGTTGTAATATTTGATAATCCGAACAATATGATAATCCGAATCACCTTCGGTCCTAATTAGTTCGAATTATCGACGCTCTACTGTACCTACAATTTGAGGTATGATAGAAATTTATGCAAATATTTTTGCAGAAGTTATAAACATTTTTCTGTGGAAACTGATTGAAATACGTTAGCTACAGGAACAAACATTATAAATCATAAATAATAACAAATCACAATAAATGATAATTAAATTATAAATAAATCCCTTTGTTATCGCTTAGATTTTGACTTTTCGGCATTCTTATAGTTTATGAAGAGCGGAATCGAATGGTGTTGGTTTTATTAAGATTGTACTTCTATCCAATACTCGTATTTTCTACTATTTAGTTAATGACAATATTTTGGAGACTGTGGTGAACTTAATAATAAAATTATAAACCCCTAACCACAACAAGTATTTTAGAACCTAAATACGTATTTCAGCAACTATCTTGCCATCTTCAGTAGAACCTAAAAAGAGGAAAAGAGAGATTAGCACTTCATAGTATCTTTACTGGATATTGTCCAAGCAAATCACTAGTGGAAGTGACGTCCATGTTATAAATTACCCTATATATACCCATTTGTTGTTCACACCTCACTGAATTTTGATCATTGAAGCGTAAAAAACAAGTTTTAATTAAAGCAGGTCAAACAATGGCGAACTAGGTATAGGACCCCTGTCTGAATTTATTAATTTATCTCTATTCAAGGGAATAAAGATACTTTCCAAGCTGTTTAGTTCCCTATTATTTGACACAGCTTTTACAAGTTTTAAGTCATCTACAACTACTTTATGACCTGTGTCTAAAATATGTTGAGCCACACTAGATTTTTCAAAACGATTATATTTAAAATGAGCTACATGTTCTTTGAACCTAGTTAAAATTGTTCTTCTAGTCTGGCCTACGTATTCTTTTTCACAGTCATGACATTTGATACAATATATACCCGATTTATCAAGTACATCTACCGTATCCTTTGGGTTTCCAACAAGGTTTTTTATGCTATTATGAGTCGAATATGCTATACAGAGATTTTGTGATGTAAAAATACTTCTCAAACCCCTTGTATATGCACAATCGAACGGTATTTTAACATATTTCTTCTTTTCTACAGACAAAGTATTTAAAGTAGATATTTGATTGACATACATTTTTTGATTCTGCTTCTTAATCATTCTATCAACTATTTTCTCAGGGTACCCATTATGTAAGACAACATTCTTAATAAACAATAATTCTTGCTGATATCTATCTGCGGACAATGGAAATTTCAATAACCTATTTACTAAAAAACTAATAAAAGACAATTTTTGTTGAAAAGGATGCTGCGAATCATTAGGGATAAACCTGATTGTGTTAGTATCTTTCCGATACACGTCAATTTCTATTATATTTTTGCTATTCCTGACTACCAGAGTATCTAAAAATGGAAGTTGGCCGTTAACTTCTTGTTCTACACTAAAGTTAATGGTGTTGAATTTAGAATTCAAAACGAGAAGAAAATCTTGAATACTGCACTTCTTGGTGTCAAAAATGGCAAAAATATCGTCGACATACCTAACCCAAGTCTTAGGGAAATATGGTGCTATAGACTTTACATTGGTTTGATTCGGTCCCAATTAGTTCGGATTATCGACGCGCTACTGTAATTGTTAACTGACGCATATTCGGCATATATATCGTGTCAATTTATCAGTTCGTCTAGCTAATTATATAATTAAACAACAATGCAGTTACCCGAACGCAATTTTATTTAAATGGATGTAATTACCGCTATTTGTAACCACATTGAAACATTGTTAGAATCAATAATTGCAATAACATCTAAACGGCAAATCCAACATATTTCTCCAGTTGTTTACTGTAGAAAGACTTTGTAATTCCATGAAATTATTGTATCTATACAAGATACAAGTAAGCTGCCTCCGCAGAGGTAAATAATACGCATTGAGAAATCAATAAAACTCTTCGCGCTCACAAAACCAATTTATCAGTGTTATTTGTGGCCATCCATTGCAAGACTGGACAAATTGGAGATAAGCACTAAGCACGCTGATTGCATATCAACAGATTTATGTGGGTCATTTTTACGATAGTAATCGCCCCACTTTTTCTTCGTCCCTCGATAATTCGTTTCCGGTTCTACCTATCAAACACGTACCAGCTATAAACTGAATTTTATTTTATTTTTTCATTCGAGAGAGGGAGGGATGATTTTATTACCCTTAACCGTATTTCTCTACGATGTTACGGCAATATATAACATTAGATTGACGGGAGATGGACGCGTGGATAGAATAAAATATACAGTGTGCAAATATCTACAGGATGTCCAGGAAAGTCCGCATCATACGGAAATTTGTTTTTATTATCCGTTTCTCAGAAAATTTTATTGTTTATAAAAGTTGACGGCTTGTATGAAACCTATACAGGAACAGTCAAATATGTAAATTTCGGTACCATATACTAAGCGATTCAGAATATATGAGTTTGTGAGAAGAGTAAAGTACCTTTATTTTGATTATTGTCGATAAACATTATTTGGAAATGTTGTTTAGTAAAAGTAAAATATATATTCAAATATGAAGTCACAGGCACATATCTTGAAATTTTATTTTTTTTTTGTTTATTTTTTTTTTAATTCTTACTTTTATGAGAAATATTAGTCAATGCCAGTGATACTAAAAGGTTCATTCTAATCTATTTTTTATAAATGTGAATAACTTTTGTACAGTTTTTATTACTTTGGTATAATAACTAATCTTTTAATTATATCTTTTTTCCGTAGTGTTGACCTGATGATGACAATTAATTTGCTGAAATCGATAGTCACGCAAATTGTTTCAAAGTAAAGAAACATCTCCATATTATACAACGTAGTTTTATTTATCTCATATTGAAGTATGGAAAGGGTGGAATATTTTGTGAATCATAACTAACCTTTATTTAGAACATATATAATTCAATTAACATTAATGACTTTGGATATGATTATAATAGTATGTATTTTTTGTACCTCGGTCTAAAATGATCAGGGGACCCAAAAGAACATATTTCCTCTAAAATCTAATTTTTTTTTCAGCGCGATTACAATACTTTATCATACTGCGAATGATAAAGTAAAAACTGATTTTAATTCAAACAATAATATTTGTATACGAGAAGATATTTATTTCCTTCAAAGAAATCATATTTTGATTAAAACAAATATATTTTTAGTGTTAAACGTTCTCCATATGTTGTGAGATTTTATTTATTTACTATAGTGATGAACCTTTTGGACGATCCTTGCCGACTCGACGATGGTGAAGAAATCAGCGATTTCGACTATCAAAAGACACTTTGTTTGGTATTATCTCGATGGGAGTATACAATGTCCATCATATATTATGCAAGTTCAGTTTTTATTTGTATATTTTTGTGTTAAATGGTGTTTCTTTTTTAGAAATAATGCTGTGTCCCCTATTAAAAACTTCTACTAACTCTCCGAGTCTACACTACACTGGGTTTTAAGTAGCAGTTCTTCGTCAAAAAGGGACAATAGACCGTGCAAACATAGGCTTGCAATCTCCAGGTATATGCAATACAAACAAGTAACTAATTTTTACTTTTATTAAAGTACATTTATTGTGGGAACTGACTAAGCTGAGATTTTTAGAAACAGTAAGGGCTTCATCTCGATAAACGTCCCGACTGTGCCTTCGCCTAACCTACTTCCGAACAAAATTATTACGAAATTTGACTTTGCGTTGTAGTATTGCCTTACGGGGTCTTAAAACACATATTTCCTGTTTTGCATTTAGCTTACGCCTGATACTACAATCTTGGTAGTAACTCTTGCAACATCGGTTGGGCATTGCCTCCGACCAACTGAAGAAGTTTTTCCACAAGATCTGTACGCTACCGTTATACCACATGAAGCGGAGTGGACTGGCATAGTACCTATACAAAATAATTATTGTAATGCTAGGGCACAGATATTGGCCGAATATTTTACCATACTATACAATAAACAAATTTTCTGTTATAAATGAATAAATCTTGTGGTGTTTTATTTTTTTAAGTTTAGAAAATAAGTGACAGCTTACTATAAACCTTCTTCGGTAAGTATTTGGTACACAATGTGCTCTTATCTGCCACTTAATTGATGTCCAACAGTATTGAACACGGAGGAGTAACGGTGAGTATTAATTGCAAATATAGAAGACTTTTGATAATCCGGACTAACCTGTACTCTAACTAGTCAAATAATGTGAAAACATAAATGATCAATTTTCTTAAATTTTATTCTTCAAAGATCTTTTACCAATTTCTATTGCGGTTTGCCACTTAAGGTTTGATCACTATAAACACAAGGGTAGGTATATTATTATAATAAACATAATATAATTATAATATAACTTATCAAATGAGATATAATACAATCACATGTGCGTAATAGTCTGTAGACAAAAAAATCTACAGAAAACAACATAATATGTAAACTAGTAAACAAAGAAAATGTCGAAGCTTTGAAATTCAAAGAGAAATGCGGTAACATGGCGATAACCGATGCACAGCTGACAGTGAAGCGCTATATATAACTAGGAAATTACTAAGATCTTATTTTTCTATGATTGGCGACATTGCTTTTCCATTGCCAACCTCTCCTTAACCTATAGTCGCCTAACTATAAGTTTAGACTGCATTGAAAGACACGACATTTTCGTAACTAGGAGTTAACGTAAACTACCAGTTTGTTAACTAGAAGATTTAACCATGCATTGATAGATCCACCCTAAAAAATGCCATTTATTGCAACCTTAAAATATCGCATTTTAACTCAACGAACATTTTCGTCAATTTAAAAAATTATAGTTCTTCCACTCAACACAATCATAATTATTTGAAGTAAATCACCCAAGAGTTGGTACAACTTATCCATTTTGAATTATTTATATTAATATACTGAAATGTCTGCACAAGTTTGTCACACCCCCGTATATGTATATCATTATATTGACAGGAGGGCAACACGTGTCTGGAATAAAGTATATAAGATGGTATTGAAAAAGCTAGTAGAGGGGAAAATACATCAATTTTCGGAAGACTGATCGGGTCTTAGGTTGAGTCCAAAAGGACAATCTAATAGCAGACGAAATAATACCCTAAGACGTCTCATGACGTCAATGAAATCTCTTTGAAAGGCTATCACGGCCTTAGAAAATCCTTAAAGGTAATATAAATAATATTGTAAGAGGTATTAATTTATCAGAATCCGTGTTACCTGCTAATAGCCAAAATTACGTTTATGTTAGAATTATTTAGCTATACTCTCAATATTAGGAAAACGTTTTAGTTATACTTGCAAATTAAATCTATATATAATTTTCCGTCTGGTTGTTATAACAGATTTTTGACAAATCTGTTACTAAATCTGACATACAATAAATATGAAAAGGGCAATTCAAATTGTTTAATGTCATAGTTAATAGGAAAATATGTTATATCTTTATGTAAGTGAGTGAATAAAAAGAAATCTGATGAGGCCAGGCACATGACTTTATCATACAATATATAAAATTAATAGTTTAGCTGCATGAGAATCTATTCTATTAAGATAAATCGTAGGTATTGTCAAAGCATCAGCATTTGACACTACCTACACTACATCATTAGAATAATAGTTATTTATGTCACAAATGCCGAAAGTACGGAATAGCGCGACGAGCGGTGATGCGGCGCGTCACCGAAGGCGGAGTGTCGCCGTCGCATGTGAGCGAGTCGCGCTATCTAGTTTTTGGCAGGAGCGACATCAACGTTTATTGTGTTGGTTTTTAAGAACGTATTTAAAAAAAATAAATAAATGATTTCTGTATAGTAAATGCTAGGCTGGAACCACTTTGACGAAACGTCAAGTTTAAAGGTGCGTTCCGATTGGTAGGTAATGGTAGCTAATGGCGGTGGTAGAATACCAAATTATAGTATTTCTTACATATCGTGATAATGACACATATTAGTTTGGATGTACATAAACATGAGTCACTAGCAATTTTCTATTGGAAATACTATAACGGCGTCTGCTACCACTGCCATTATCACTAATGAAAACGCACCTTAAAAAGGTAATTCAAATTCTGACAGATTTATATTTGTTCATGACACATCCCTACCAACATACTAAAATAAAACTACACTCATCGCTATACTTTATTTATAATTTTCTCAATTTATCGTTTTTAGAATTAGATATAAAGACGGGTTGATATTTCTTATCAACAAACAATCAAATTGGTGATCTTATTTTATTTGAAATTTTTATTTTATAATTGTGCGCACTACAGCGGCACGGTCCATAGTGGTTCTCTAACCTCTGATGAGATCAGCTGTTTTCGAATGTGACAACACAAAAAAATATTTGTCAAAATTCTGGCTACTATGTAATTTCATATCAATGCAAATGCGACCGATCTCGATCAAATAGAATTTGCTCTTGAAGGTAAACTATTAATTTTACCAAAAAATGTTATAGGCATAAATTATTCAAAATTTCCTCTACTTTAATTTATTAATTAACTATTTTGTCGAAATTACAGAAATGGCGCTCATTTCCAAAATCCTTGAAAAAGGCTTAGAATAAACTAAAAAGCTAAACTATTAATTTTACCAAAAAATGTCATAGGCATAAATTATCCAAAATTTCCTCTGCTTTAATTTATTATTTAAGTATTTTGACGAAATTACAGAAATGGCGGCTGATTTCTAAAATCCTTGAAAAAGGCTTGGAGTAAACACCCAGTTCTTTTGGACCCTTTTGAACCAAAAGCTTTTCAACTCTAAGTTTGGTCATGAAACTTCTAAATATGAAGTTCCGTGCCGATACCTTTAGTAGTTTCTCCGGAAATGAATTAACAAAAATTGGGTACACACACACACACATACACACACACACACAGACATTTTTTTGTACCTTGGTCAAAAATGTTCAGGGGGCCCATAAAGACCTATTTCCGCTAAAATCCCAATTTCTTTTTTCGGCACGATTACAATACTTTACATACTGCGTATGATAAAGTAAAAAGGGCAATTCAAATTGTTTAGTGTCATAGTTAATAGGAAAATATAGTATATTTTTATGTAAGTGAGTGTAATCCGAGGAAAGAAGGATTAATGTCTGACAGACACAATTTTTAATGGTTTTAAGTTAATTAAAAAAATTTCGTACTCATGATTGTAAACATTTTGGAGTCACTGACCAAAATCGGGGTGCGTCAACCTTCTAACTGGTTTGTATCGCGTTCTATCAGTGCGAATGTGTCTTGAATTCCTCGCTCGACCTTTTTAAGTAATAAAAACTAACAGTGGAGTAAATATAATCTTATACGACGTTGAAACGTTGGAAAATCACAAAAACGTGTTTTCGTTTTGGTTTTGAGACGTAGAATACTGACCTAGGTATTGCGAAATATTTATTCGGAATAAGCAACACATTGAACCATTTTTTGTGAGTTTGAAATGCGTTTTAGATCTTCGCAGGTTTTAAGGTTTTTGGGCCTATGGTATGTAAACAAAATTCCTGCATAAAGACAGCGAAAATAAATGTATTTTTGTTATCGATTGGAAAAGTATTGAGGCCTGTTTTTCAAGGCTAATACTTCGAAAATGTGTTGCGGACAAAGGCTTGTAACTTTTTCAAATGCACTAACTGCACGTGACTAGATTATCTGTTATATAAAAATAAAATAATCCCTAGAAAGACCTCCTGGCAAAATTATTTGGCAAAATTCAATGCTTGTTATCAATAATTGCTCCTATCCAAAACGACCCCTAACAAAATGAGCTTACAGTTTGAATTTATTGCTCATAAATTCATAATTGACTTTAAGATTTCAGAATAGTGGGTTGTAGATTTCATACGGCGTATGATAAAGTAAAAATCTGATGTGGCCAGGCACATGACTTTATCATACTATTTATAAAATTAATAGTAAATAAGATTCTATTTGATCGAGATCGGTTGTATCTGCATTAAAATAAAGTTAGTTAGCCAGGATTTGACAGATGATAATAATAATAATAATAATTGTTTATTCACAGAAAGAAAACCACTATACAAAATGAAAAACACATTACAAAATACAAAATGAACGAATAAAGATCGGTTGGACATGCCACTGCATTGAATGAACAATTGTGTGTGGCTTTAATTTAATGAGTACGCATACGCTCGAAGCCAAAGAAAAATAAAATTAACAAATCATATAATACAGATTGCGAAACCAGAACAAACAAAAAATATGGGAAAACCATCCCTCCTTAGCACAAACTACACCAACCCATCAATACTCATCGAACAAATAAATTCATTAGAAAGGCTGCAAGACATATCTCTGTCCAACGAAAGTACACCCAACACGTTAATCCCCGCTTTCCTCAGAGAAACGACAAACATATTACATATTTTTGGTGCAACACTGATCTCTGGACATAAATTATTCAGAATTTCCTCTACTTTAATTTATTTTATAACTATTTTGACGAAATTACAGAAATGGCAGCTGAAGTGCAAAATTGTTAAAAAATGCTAAGAGTAAACATCTAGTTCCTTTGGACCCTTTTGAATCAAAAGCTCCTAAGTTTGGTCATGAAACTTCTAAATATGAAGTTTCGTCCCGTTACCTTTAGTAGTTTCTCCGGATCTTACTGCGTATGATATTTTCTAGCTTACAGAGTGTCCCAGAACAACGAATCGATAAATCAGCTTTCCTATAAATTGTCTCACTTGATAAACGTATAGTCAACAACTAAATAGTTATTACATAAGAATCAAATTTGACATATACTTACTATCATTGCTAATTGATTAAAAATAGGTTATTTTTCTGGAGAGACAACTCAAAATTGGGTTAATAAAAATGGCAATATGAGTTGCGTCCCTAGTGGCTAGTTCAAACATTAATTGGATAATTATCTCTGAAATGTGCACGTTCCACTTGGTATAATCTAAAAGTGATTTAGCTTCGCATTTGCAGCACTTCTTTCGCTAAAAATTAGCATGTCAAAGCTGCACTTTAATTAGCACTGCTCTACGACTTCATAGTAGGTATCCCAATGAGTTCTTTAAGGGGACTTTTATCTTGAAGACCTCGGAAACTTTTAAAATTAGTACTCAACTTGTTCTCATTTAGAACACCAGAGTTGCGGACGACAGTAAATAAAGCTTCTTTTGCGAACGTAATGTCCGTAAGATTTACAATTAAATTTGCAATCTTCCCAAGTAATATGAGTTCTCACTATATTGAAATGAAGGAGTAGCTTTTCATGTCGTAACAGTTGAGAAATTTGAGATTTAGACGATATAAGAGAGACAATCATCTGCTCGAAGCAACAATATGTAATTATAATGACATTCCTACAAATAACTAAGACCGCTACAGTAGGCATCTAGATTTACATTACCTACAGCAGCTTTAAGGGCTTCCAATCCCGGGATTACGGGATGATCCCGGACTCCCGACAAATAATGAGCTTTTTCGGGACACGGGAATGTAAATTTAAATCCCGGGGTCCTCAAAAAGGTAAATTCGTGCGATTTAAGCGTGCATTATTTAAATAGATAAGTGCATTAAAATAGATACTTTGTGCATTAAAAAAAGAAATAATGTGCATTAAATGAATATGAATATGTTACATAAAATATTTTATAATGAGCAATATTTAATTCATTTTGTGCCCTAGAATGGCTGACTTGTGCATTAAAATAATACATACTGAGCATTAAATAAATATGTATATGTTACATAAAATTGTTTATAATTAGCAATATTTAATTCATAGTGTGCCCTAGGATGGCCGACTTGTGCATTAAAATAATACATACTGAGCATTAAATAAATATCAATATGTTACATAACAAATATTATAATGAGAAATATTTTCGTCTGTCATGTTTCCTTAAAATTGGTAAAAATTAACTTAAATCATTAATTACACAATCAGGAGAAAAAATATCGAAACTAACTTTGTTTTTATATTACTAAATTTAACGTCTACATACCTAAATACCTACATAGTAAAATTAAATATAATATTTTCATTTGTAGGTTCTATCTCTATTATCGGATTCATAAAATGAAACATGGATTAACCGTGGTGTTATGATCATAACCCAAAAAATATAATTTGAATTAAAATAAAATCTAATGTGGCCAGCACATTACCTACATTATCATACTATACGATATATATCTCGACGCATCTGTGTGTCGAATTCGCGTGCAACGCAAACGCTGACGTTCTGACAATACCGTCAAAAGAATCAAAATATCTGTCAAATCCTGCCTAACTAGTTTTAATGCAGACAAGATCTCGACCAAATAGAATTTGCTCATACAGTTAAACTATGAATATTAGCAAAACATAAAATTATACAAAATTTCCTATAGTTTAATTTATTATCTAACTATCTTGACAAAATTACAGAAATGGCGGCTCATTTGCAAAATCGTTGAAAAAATGCTAAGAGTAAACCTCCATTTTACAAGATATCCCAACTAATCTTTATGTTACTTAGAAAAGAATTTTTTCAATTAGAAAACAAACGTTTTCATTAATTGTTTATTGTAAAAATATTACATTGTTTTTGGGTTGTTATGTATGTTTTGTATGTATAAAAACCCCGCACAGGTGTTATGTATGTTTCATTTTATAAAACTAATAATTATTAGATAGCAAGTTAAAATTGTACGCGGAATAACCGTATTTGAAACGAAACATACGGCGTTATGGTACTTATCTACTGAAATACAGCGGAAAAGGTACTACTATTAAACAATGTTGATTATCATAGCAACCAAAAGGAAGAAAAAATATTGACAATTGTCAGACAATTGTACAGCATGTAATTCTACTAAATACGTGTGCAAAAAGAATTTTTATTATATGTCGTATTACGACAGTTTCTTGAACAATAAAAAATAAACAAGTATAACAACAAGCAGTAGAAGAAGACGTAGGATACATATGATACAACACACATATTCTTATACATATTATAAGGGCTTAAACTATTACTAAAATCGCCTTTCCTAAAACGCGCGCGATTTGGTATATTTGAGGTTATGATTGTAACTAGTAGACCTATAGACCGCCTATTGGGTAGATCAGTGAATCGGTAGATCGCAGGAATCGATAGACCGCATAGACAGTGGGTATATATACAATAAAGACTTCGTTTACAAAATGAAAATTTCAAGTTGATGTAAAGTTATTTTTATGACCTCATATTAACAACCAAAAAAGTTGCCTTAATTAAAAAAAGATCTCCAGCAAGTGAAAAAAAACCTTTTTTCATTTTGAATAATTTTAACAATAGTAGGGTGTGAAATAAAAGTATAAACATATATAATTCTAATACAACCTACTTAAATTGCATAAAATTGAGTAATTTAAAAATATATATATATATTTATAAACCGTGCAAATTACGACGATAAACCGAATTTTTTTTTCAAGAAACACGCATGATCTAAATAATAATTTGGAAACATGAAAAAATTATAGACCCCTTGCAGAAGACCTAGATTGTTTTTATTTAGGCTATTTTGTTGTTGTATACATAGGACCATAGAAACAACTTTTAATCAACTTGTATATTTTTTTCCCGGCACCATTGACCTTATTTACAAAAATAACTATTATTTGTTAAAATTACTCAATTTTATGCCAAGTGCGGAAGACCCAAATGTTGCATTAGAGTAATATTTTTATACTATTATTTCACAAAAAATTATATATATTAGGCCTCTTGTGGGAGACCTATTTTTTTCTCAATTGGGTTAATCTTGTTGATGTTATATGTGGGCCCATAGAGATAACATAAATCAACTTAAAACTTCGATTTTCAAAAAAATTCATTTTATACACTCTACTACTTGGTTGGTCACTACTTATACAGATTGGTATTGTAGATAAATAACATTGTACATATATTGCAGAATATGTAATACATGTATAATAAGATTAGTATTTTTAAATAACAAATAAGCAATGATAATTAAGAAAGTAAAACATGATTGAGGCTAAAAATTAAATTAGTTCCTTTACAGAGACTGTGCATATAATATATATTTGTAGAACATTGCACATCATTGTTGTATACATGTGTATATATTACAGAAAACAATAAGTAAAAAATGGATTATTTACAAATTTAAATATTTGTTCGTAACATGTAACTGTTAATGTGAATAGAATCTTTTTCCATAATCGCCCCGGAGAAAATGTTTTGTCAATTTACACATACGTAGAATCCCACCTTTTAGCCGTAGAAAATGCCACATTTAGCTGTGCAAAAACGTGTTGAAATAAATACATTTTAACTAAATCCAAAGTTTGTCCTCATTTATGGTTATAGCAATACAGACCTTGATTCGAAATTGTATTCTTTGTAATATGATTGATACGTGTATGTATATGAAATTGACAATAACATTACGGGTGATCGAGAGTTACGATTGACCAATGCGATATTGCGATAAGTCTGCTTCAATAACCCTTCCGAATCACCAATGTTGATATTCGTCCCATTTGTTCTGATATATATAGAAATCTGTTTTGTTCGAAGTAACAGATAACTTTCTTTAACCCAAAATTAGATTCCTTGTTCCACAGGCTATTTATCACATCGTATATGTTACCTGTGCAAAAATCGAATTAAAAGAAATTCAACTAAAAATATAATAATTAATGTAACCTTAAAATAACGATAAATAGTTTCATTCCTTCAAATTCTTGTACTAAATGTTTGATAGAGGAAAAATTCTTGTTTATTTTCTTTCGAGTCATCCCCATTTCTGGCATAATGAGCTGATGTTCACGTTCTAGGCTTCTCTCTTGCGCTCTGTCAATTCGCACACTATTTTAACTTCGGGTTTCTGGTAGTTATAGGGGCTGTGGTATGGTAAACTGAGTTATATGCCTTATATCTGTGTCTTTAGATATACTTTGACCTGGAAGATCTATTGAATGTGGGGCTAAATACGTACAAATTAGTTACTGTACGACAGTTTCTTTACAACCTGAAATTATTAATAAATAAGTAAATGTGTTTTACAAATAATCTGCAATAAATTCACCTTATGCTATGAGTGCGGTTGTTTGGGAAATCTCACCATCAAAATATTAGGTTACGACGGACATTGGCGCTGTGCGCAGACCCGATTGGTGTTCATTGCTGCCATCTAAGAGCCTACGTCTCAAACTGTAATCAATTAGAGGGATAGTAAACGGCCATACTAAACGAAACGGAAATCATTTCTATTAATTTACTTACTGTTTTCGTAGTAACTTAACTGCGCGGTAGCATTCGCTATTTCACTATTTGTCAAATTTTACCATATCGTTCCAATTAGGTAGGGTATTAAGTAGGTACGCATTCGTACGTAACAAAAACTAACGCAAATTAATACATATTTTTATACGATCAACATGGTTATAGGTGTTTCATATCATACTTGTGGGGACGTAACAAATCGCTTAGCTCTGTAGATACCTACTGCAATGTAAATAGGTTTGAGGTTATGATAAGGTTATGTTTGCGCTTTTGACGTTTCTAGGTGGCAACCGTGCTGGCAACCATGACGACGCGTAATAAACAGCTGTAGGAATGTTGAGGCGCGTTCACCAAAATCGGTCGCTTTTTGGAAAATTTTGAAGCAAAAACGCCCTAGAGGCCCTTTTGCGTCGATTTCAAAAACTCACGCAACGTAAAATTGTCCATATAGCGGATCGCGCGCGCTCCGCGCGCCCGAAAGGGTCTCTCCAAATTTTCCATAAAGAATTAAGAAGCCACTTTTTCGCATGTGAAATGGTGAGAAAAAATACGTGAAATCAGTTTACATAATATAGACTAGAATTATATTTACACTATGAACTGATTTATTCAAAGAAAATAAAACAGTTCACTTCCCTGTCAAATCAATTTTTATGACTCAGTTATAAAGTTTTATTTAACTGACACCAAAACCACAGAGCAACGACAGGACTAAGCTGTACGATACACATAAATGCGCTACGGGTTGCAGAACTTAATGCACACTATAATCTCTCCAGGGCGCATTATAATTTTCTCATGGCACAATTTAGATTAGTGAATGCTCTTACCAAATTTTCAAATGCTGAATTATTTAAACTATTGAACATATATATTCTTTAATTAACAATTATTTTTTGAGATGCACATTATATTTTTATAGAGGTAACGATTGTATTGCCCATTTATTTATTTAAGTGCACAAATATATTATGAAGGGAACATTTAAATATATAAACGTACAATTCTTTATTCTGATGCACATATTATAAATATATTGCACATTTATGTTTTTAAATGCTCAAGGCATTTTTTGCATTGCTCAAATATTTTCTCTATTGGTCAAATGTTTTTTGTATTGGTCAAATATGTTATCAAATGCTTACAATAAATGCACGTTTCATTTTATATATTGCGCAAATAATTTGTACTGAATTCAAATTATTTTCTAATTTTCTGTTAAGTTGCTAGGTATAATAGGATTAACAGAATTTGCAAGAACTAGATATAATTCAATATGGAGACAAACATGAACCTTTCCAACTTGCTTTTTAGTCTTTTTAGTTACTATACCCTCAACAAAAAATACTAGCTGTCAGGGCCGGCCGTAGCGTTTTTGCCGCCGTAGGCAAATCTCAATAGTGCCGCCCCCCTAACTCCAAAATGATTTATACAAAAGAAAACAGATTTATACAAAAATCATGATCCAGAAAAATACAGTCAACACTCACATAATATTTACGAAATTTATTTGTATTAAAGACACAACCTTTGGAGATTATAGTAGTACAAACAATACCTTTAAAACAACATAGAATAAAGAATACTAGTACACATATACACAGTTTAACCCTAAATTAAAATAACCTCTTTCGAACCATTTTTCTGCAAAATCGCGAATAACTTCTTTCAGATGTAATGTATTACTCAATTCATATTCAGTGGCCTTCATTGCTAACCCATTAAGACAATTTTAAGTAGACATGGTTCTTAAGTGCGTTTTTTATTATTTTTAGTTTGGCAAACTGTCTATCGCCCGCTCCGGTAGCAACAGTTATAGGCAGGGTTAGAAAAAATCCGCTAAGCAATGTTTAAATTTGGCCCAATGTTAAGGGAGGTAATGAATTTAAAAACGTCAACTCGACCTTCTGGAAACAAGATCTATGGACGCAAAATCATTTAACATCATAATTAATTCGCCCGACTATGAAAATAGTACCAATAATACCATCAAAATGTTTACTGAATGAAGACATTATTATTGAAATTTATTAAATATTATCAGTGATTATCAGTGAAATTTGTCATGAAATACTTGCATGAAATATCTCCGAAAGTATTAAGCTTAGCAGAACAAAATGTACACCATATTAAACATAAAAAGAATTACTTAAAAATATTAAAAGATGTAGATTTGGGAGAAGGTTCAAAAACTGGTTTTCAGAACCGAAATATTATGTCAATATCTACACTGTTAAGTCATCTGTCATCAGCAAACTTCTGTCGTTTTGAACAGAATAGATATTGACATAATATCTCTAATTCTTTGTTTATCATGTACCGAAATCTTCATCAAAATTTCATCTTTAAAATGATGTATAATTTGTTCTGCTAAGAGTAATATTTTCGGAGATATTGATGCAAGCATTTCATGGCAATTTTTTTAATCGCTGATAGTTTATAATTAATTTCAATAATAATATCCTCAAAGACGGGCAAATTATGTGTCTACCCAAATAAGAATTAACTAGATTACCATTTCAGCAGCAAATTCTAAACCGTTAAGATGGAGGAACCGCTAACTTTTAAAGCGGTTTCTATATCTTTGGAATGTGCCAGAAATTCATTTTTACTTATAATATTTTCGGTAAGTTTGTGGATATCGTATAAAAACTCAAAAGGGTCGTTAGGACTATTTAACAATTTTCTTTTGATTTTTGTATTAGACTTTCTTATTATTATTTTATTTCGCTAGCTAACTTTTCAGCTTCTATGATAACGTTGTCAAATATATCCGATCTCAATTCCTTATAAAAGTTAATGAGATATTTTCTTTAAGTATGTCAATTATTGGCTGCTATGCATCTTAAAATATAGGAATGGCCTATTTTACTATTCTTTATTTTCTAAATTCATAATAAAATTATAAACCCCTAACCACAACAAGTATTTTAGAACCTAAATACGTATTTCAGCAACTATGTTGCCATCTTCAGTAGAAACTAAAAAAAAGAAAAGAGATTAGCACTTCATAGTATCTTTACTGGATATTGTCCAAGCAAATCACTAGTGGAAGTGACGTCCATGTTAAAAATTAGCCTATATATACCCATTTGTTCGTCACGCCTCAGTGAATTTTGATCATTGAAGCGTAAAAAACATGTTTTAATTAAAGCAGGTCAAACAATGGCGAACTAGGTATAGGACCCCTGTCTGAATTTATTAATTCATCTCTATTCAAGTGAATAAAGATACTTTCCAACCTGTTTAGTTCCCTATTATTTGACACAGCTTTTACAAGTTTTAAGTCATCTACAACTACTTTATGACCTGTGTCTAAAATATGTTGAGCCACACTAGATTTTTCAAAACGATTATATTTAAAATGAGCTACATGTTCTTTGAACCTAGTTAAAAATTGTTCTTCTAGTCTGGCCTACGTATTCTTTTTCACAGTCATGACATTTCATACAATATATACCAGATTTATCAAGTACATCTACCTTATCCATTGGGTTTCCAAGAATGTTTTTTATGCTATTATGAGTCGAATATGCTATACAGAGATTTTGTGATGTAAAAATACTTCTCAAACCCCTTGTATATGCACAATCGAACGGTATTTTAACATATTTCTTCTTTTCTACAGACAAAGTATTTAAAGTAGATATTTGATTTACATACATTTTTTGATTCTGCTTCTTAATCATTCTATCAACTATTTTCTCAGGGTACCCATTATGTATGACAGCATTCGTAATAAACAATAATTCTTGCTGATATCTATCTGCGGACAATGGAAATTTCAATAACCTATTGAAGATGGCGACATAGTTGCTGAAATACGTATTTAGGTTCTAAAATACTTGTTGTGGTTAGGGGTTTATAATTTTATTATTAAGTTCGCCACAGTCTCCAAAATATTGTTATTCTAAATTCAGGCAATATTTTAGAGCTTTTTAAAACATTAGTACGTATGTAATAAAATACAGCGAAAAAGTTTCTTCCAGTTTAAGGATTGAACCATAAACTATAAAATAAAATTTGAAGAGGGGAAGAATAAAACTCTTCTTCAGTGTTGAGTTTCTAATATTTTAAATTTCTTATGTTAGCCTGCGTTTCGCTGACATTCTTCAGCTTCATCATGGCCTAAGGGTAATTAGAAAAAAAATATTTAGTGTACATATGTCGGAATTAATAAAATATCAAAAATATTACAAACTCAACACCCGATCAAAGTAAATGAAATTTTGGTACGAAGCATCTCGAGTTTGTGATGAGCTGTGACAACGATAATATGGTCATTTTTTTGTCATTTCCTCATCGCACAATTATCGCTTTTTAGTGGAAAAGTTTTCTCAAAAAGTCGCTTAGTAAAAAATTCTATAGTGAGAGTTGGGCTATTTGAAGTGTATTTGAGAAAACCGAAAGATGTACACTCGTTGAATAAAGTATGTTCTGATCCGTATTTCAGCAGTGTGTCGATGTTACATCCATGTACGAGTTTTTTGTTACTCTAGTCGGCCGGTCGACCGCTAAGTGCAAAAAATTGTCCGGTTACGCTGCATGCATACTCGGAAATTTATTATTTGAGAAACCTTATTCGAATGCTTTGAATTGGTTTATAATGATTTATATATTAATTTCTATTTATTAGCCTAATGTGTAATAAATTAATGTAATTCTTACATTGCAATGTAATTGTGTTTTTATTAAATATAATTTATTATATAACATAAAATGAAAATTTCATTTCAAGATATTGCATAAAACACAACAAACTATACAAACTTATTGCATGTAATAGGTTTTTTCGTTAATAAATACAAAAATTAATTTCTTGTGGTGAATATTTTTACTAAAGGTTATTTCAGAACTTTTATGTATTAACATTTATTCACAATTTAGAAATAAATTAATAAAATTAAATTGCTTTAAATTTGTATTTATGGTAATTTGTTACTTGTGATTTACTGGTGTTTTCAAGATATTTAGCTTCAACGATATTTTGCAGTTTAACTTAATAACCAGAAAGGATGTATTTTGTACAGCATGAATGTATCATTACAATCTTTTTATATTATTATTTTGTATTTACTTTACAGCAATATTTTTCAAATATCTGACAACTGAAAATAATGACAATTATGTATATCACTAATTTACAAAAATTGATAATTGCTTGTAGAAGCAAGCTCTAAATTTTCGACGAATTTTGATGGAATGTAAATATGAAATAATTAGTATTAAAAAATAAATAAACCACAATATACGACCAACTAAAAGAACATTTAGATGACATTATTGTTAAAAATAAATCGAAAACTACTACAGATTTGAGATTTGAAAAAAGATTTGACATTAATCATTATTGACATAATAACCTAATTTTCAGTATTCTTAAGTAATTAGTTAATTAATTATAAGTAAAATTTTAATAATTCGAATTATAAATGAACAAAAGATGAAACTAGAATGTTTTTTTTTCTAGAAAATAGAAAGTAATAAGTTTCATATGGTTTTATTGGTTTTCTCTGTTCCTTCAGATGTTGGAGCCGTTTAAAATAAGATATTGTTAATAATTCAAACGGCTGTAACTTTTTAATGAATTTCAAAAAGTAATTTGCTTACTGAAAAAATTTTTTGCAGAAGAAACGTGGGACAGCCTGCATATATTATTGCTATAATTTTATATTATTTTGGTTGTCAAGCATGTATTAGATGTCATGAAAGATAATGGAAACATTAACTGCTATAAAGTAAATACAGATATATTTCTATTGTCCTTTCATACAAAATACATGCTCCGTCCTAAATATAAATTTAAATTAAATTTAGAGAATTTATTTACATTTAGTGAATATATTTTAATATTACAATTCTAAAATAGTCTATATTCAGTGATAATCTTTGACAACAAGATGATTTGTGCATTTACTTACTTACTTACTTAAGCCCGTCATCCCCTGCTGAGCAAAGGCATTTACTTACGTAATTAATATGTGTATTAAATAAAATAAATTTAAATAATGTGTCGTGATATTACGCAATATCTTAATATCAGATTTTCGTATCATATTATCAAATTTCATGTTTATTAATATTATTATAAAAGTAATTTTATATTTAATTAAATGCACTACTCGTAAACTTAAATGTTGTGGTCATATTACATTTATTACATTGCAATGAAGGTATCACATTAAGGAAAAGATCGGACACGCTCAAAATAAACTAAATTCCGTTACATTACATCCATCGAAAAACCAGCTCCTGACGGACAACTTTTTGCGAAGCGGCCGGGCCGAGGGAATATATAACAGAATTTATAACCGACATACTATTTTCAAATCCTGCGATAGCGATACGAACATACCTTTTTCCATGACTGTACAAGTAATAGTAATTTTTTTCATGACAAGAAATTCATCAAAACCATCGACTATTTTTGATTTGGAGCCCTTCTAAACCAATAAAAACTACTATTTTGATATTAATATTTACGTTCGTATTAAACAATGTACTAACCGATGTACTAACTTCAATTTGTAACTCTCTTCCTCAAAATGATTATTTTAGTATTTCTTGAACGGAACGGAATTCTAAATTAACTCATGAAAAATTATATTACTTTTTGTATTAACTTGGAAGCGTGTAGCTTTGTTCTGTCCCTGACTGAAGTTACACTTTTGACAGAGTGCTCTTTCATAAATCCCTTTTAAAAGGAAGAAAATGCTACATTGTTCGTTACCAGACTTAAGAGGAAAATTGCGTTTCAACAACAGGTTGAGTTTAATGTAAATTTATACCTGTTGTTAACACAAGGAAAATTCATTCAATTACCAACTGCGTTTCATTATAACGATACGCCCTTACGCCCTTTTCTAACCAGCATTTAATTATTATTTAAGGCCTCTAGATACATTTTCTTATAAGCTTCTAGTACATTCATATAAAATTGTACTTTTGGTTAATTTTACCCCACTTATCGACAGTAAAATTACCGAAAGAACCCTTAGAGAAAAACTCTAATGATAAATTATAATATGAAAATTGGAAATAGTTAATATAAGATGGCGGTAAAACTAACAATATTATAGTATAATATTTATAATACAAGAAGACACCCAAAATAAGAGATGGAGCAGGGCAGAAAGACCTAGGTAGCCCGTTCGAACACCAAATGAAATTTATTAAATGAAACTAATTGTGTAATAAACCTGTACAAAGCTGGATATTGGAATAAAGATTATTACTACTATTTATTACGATACTACGATTATTTCTACCTTGCGACATTAATTTTACGTAAATTTCAAAAAATGCTGTTGTTATCTTACAATTTAAAGTAATTTTATATTCAACAGTTGCTAGTTAGTGTAAAATTCACAACTACGACTGACGCGAACCAATAGCGATTGAGATGTCAGCCTTATTTGACACTGGACGTCAATATCATAAATCTTGGAAAACCAAAAGTTACTAAAAGTTTGTGATCTAGTGTTTTCATAATGACACCGAACGTAGTTTCGTTGTGAGTTTATAACGAACGCAAAGCAGAAAAATACATTTACAATTTTCAAATAGTAATAAATATGAATAAAATAAATAAAGAATTTAGAACGTATAACAATTAAAATAAAAATGGGTGTAGCTCTGCTACACATGCCACATAAAAAATTCTGAAAATATGTAACCATTTTGAAATATATTTCCTAAAATAAAGATAATAAATATGATGTTTTGATAATATATATTTTTGCTCTCATCTACATATCATCCATATGTTATGTGCGGAGTTATTAAGTCTTAGATTAGTATAAAGTTGTATTAAAAATGAGCTTATCAAAACTACTTGAGTAGGTAGTACGTAACTGCTAATATAAAGAAGCTAGCCAAATTACCTAAATATTTTACAAACTAAGGCTTTGAAAGTTTTATTATATTTAAATTTATATTACCGCAAACATGTCAGATACTTGGAGGAACTGTCACAATATACCAAATAGGTGGCAGCATTTATAACCACCAGGTGATAGTTCGCGAACAAAATTTTGTGGGGCCAGAAAATCAAAACATACACACACACACAAAAAGCAATTCGGTACATCGAGAGTGACTTTTTCCCTCAAACATTCAAGAGTTGGTCTGTAGAAATAAATTCCAAAATTCCCGTTATGTTCTAAATTTATATAGAAATATATATTTTTCATTTCTGTATCAGAGTAATGACTTTCGCCGCAAATAAACTTCATTCGAGTATTCATTTTTCAATTCGGTAAAAAGTTAGAGCTTACACAGAGAGAAAAGATTTCTTGTTTCAAAGAAATGTATTTGTTTGAATTTATTCTTTTGGGTCAAATCATATTCCTTTGACGCCAACAATATTTACTTCATTGAATACTCTAGTTTATTTGCTTGCAGAGATTAATTTATTTGAAATATTTATTTAAGTGGAATAAATATATATGGATACAAACAAAAATTACTTTCCTTTAAAGTAATATTTTAGTTTTGATTTAAAAAAAAACGTTTCTTTACACCAATGAAATATAATTTTAATTCTAACATATAAATTTGTATATAAGGAGAGATTTATTTCGCTTAAAGTAATATTTTGTCTTTGGCTTAAAAATAGGTTTACTTCCGCCAAAGAAATCATATTTTGATTAAAATAAATATATTTTTACACAAGAAGATATTTATTTCCTTCAAAGTAATATTTTTGTTTTGGCTTTAAAATAGGTTTCCTTCCACCAAAGAAATCATATTTTGCTTCAAATAAATATATTTTTAATGTCATCCAACTGTATTGTTAGATGGCGCTGTAAACTCTCTCCTCGCACTTCGTACATATCGAGAGTATAAAGCCGCGTGATCGACAGTATAGAACTTATAGAGTACAGTGCCTGCAGGTTCAAGTTGCGATTACAAATCAGAGTACACTTTACTAACTTAACCTTGACTATATGTTGGGTTGGGAAGACCAAGCACTGGTCGAGGATGTGCGACATCCCAAAAAGGAGGTGACACATGGCGAGTCTTCCGAAAAATTCTTGTCTATTAATTCCTTCAACAAATTAATAATTTTAAGCATTTTAACACGACCAACAATTTTGTTAATTTAAAAAAATTTAATTCTTTCACTCAACACAATCATAATTATTTGAAGTAAATAAATCTCATTTCTTATAATACACAAATTGCAAACTTTTTAACTGGAAACATAAGTTGTTTGACGCAAATCAATGTTCTTTCTACCAAACAAATATTTCAAATAAATGCGTTTTTATCCGCAAATAAATTTTTTTTTGCCTCTATTGAAACAACAAATTTCTTTGAGTCAATGCATATTTATTTGAATCAAACATAAATTTCTCTCTGTGTATAAAAATATCAATAAAACCGTATTTTAAACGGCTACAACTTCTTAAGGAATTGAGAAAACCAATAAGTCAATATGAACCTTTTTACTCGGAATGACATTTAGTTTTTAGAAGAAAATCTGTAAAAAGTGTTATGTGGATTTTATTTTATTACTTAAATTTATTTTCTTATTATTGATTATGTTATTTTTTCGCCATCTTGTATTAACTATTTCCAATTTTGATACTAATGTACGCAGATTTCAGCAAGAATTCACTCCCTTTATAAATTATAATATAAATTCATTTGTATACAAGAAGAGTATACAACAGAATACACTGTAGAATGCAGAACAATATTGCGAAGTTATGAAAGTTTGAGGAATTATGCGATCGAAATGAAATATGTACATTCAGCAGGAATTACTAATTTCACCCAGGAATATAATTTAATTCGCGACATTTAGAAATTCCGTCCATTGCATCGCAACTTCTCTGTCTCTCTCAGGCTACTGCGAACAGTGGACATAATTTGAAGTTATAGAAGTGTTTTGAGAATAAGAAACTCAGTTATATTCAGTAAGCCATAATTAACTCGTCCTTATAATAAAAACCTGTTTGAATCGCTTTGTAATTAACTTTTTAGTGAAGGCAGCTTCGTTACGCTTGTGACTGTCTATTGTTTTGTCGAAATTATAGCGCAGTAGACTGTTTAGTAATTTGCCCATATATACAGGGTGAGTTGTTAGTATCCCAATGGTAAGCGTAAAATTATTTTCATATATACAGGGTTGCATCTAGCCGTGACGAAGAGTAAGTACATTTTTTAAATGGAACGTCCTGTATATCATACCATATTATGACTACTATGGCTTTATTAGGTAATATTGCACATTTTTCTTTAAATTGTAAATATCACGAAAACTACTACAATTGGCCACATAATATAAATTAAAGGGAACTCGGGGGCAATTCAACTACCACATAATATACAGGTTTTCCATTTAAAAAACTCAAGGAAAAGCCGTTTCAAAAACATCAAAATTTATGTAGTTTTATAAACACCTTGTATAGGAATCTAATATCTTTGGATACTATCATCTATCTACTGGTTTTGACTACACACATACAATTTTTACGGAGAGAATTTGCACGTAGTTAGTTGTACACAAAAAAGAGTAATTATTTCTTCGAAAATCAGTTGATTGTGTGCTAAAAATTGGTGATATACGTAATATCGGAGTTAATTTAACTACACAGCACGGAGTTGAAAATAGTTTATATCCGAAATGGTGAAAATTTCACTGGCGCTGTGAAATGAAAATTAACACCATGCAGGGTGTTGAAATAACTGACAAAATGAGAGAAAGTACACTTTTTGGAGTTGATATGACTGAACATTGTGACGGAGTGATAAAACTCCTAAAAGTAAACATTAATTCCCTGTGTAATATTGATTTCTAACTCCGTTTTGAAGTGAATAATCTCCAAAAAGGTAAGATTTATACTGTAAAGGCAAAAACTTACGGTTTGCCAACAACAGGCGTCAACATGTCACCACCAAGACGGTTTGCAGTTTGCTTCGCAGTGTGTTGTGGTCGTCACTTATACTCCTAAGTTTGCGCGGTGCAGTTGAGAGTGAGTTTCATTTCCATTACTTTTAATATTTTATATGTAAGTACATTATTATTTCAAATGGAGCAGTGCATTTTCATACGAGTTAAATACGGACAAATAAAAAAATGGGTCAGAATTATCAACGATGTACTAAATTTCGACACAATTAATACTACAGGTAAGTTACTTATATTACTACATATGTATGTATGTACGCAGACATATGTATGCGTGTACCTACATTACTTATTCGTTGGGCTTACATGCTTTTATAATTTTGTAGTTTATAAAAATGTTACGCACACTACTAATGTACTATAGAAAAAAGCTTGTAAAGATATCGGCTAGTCAAATGCACAGTATGTTTGTTGCCGCATTTGTGGTACTTTCATACCGAGTATGACACTGCATTGTACCTACAGAATGCATGTCGATTTTTGTGTTTTTTTTATGAAGTAGTGTGTCTTCCTTTGTCCGGCAAAGCGTTTTTTTTTTTTTTTTCTATTTGCCTTACAACATACAAAAATACAACAATTCTGCACATATTTCTTTTTTTTTATGTCCAGTTGGCAAGCTATTGAAAATAGCAGAGACAAAATATCAAGATATCAAGTATTATGATGACGCGAGTTATGAAATCGACAAGGAGTTATTGGTAGACTTCATATGGCACAGTCAACGAGGAATTACTTTGGTAATAAAGACGGGCGAAGAGGATGACGATGTTAATACAAATCCCTATACACATTCCTTATAATAAGGCGAATGATATGTATATAGTTACCAATTATATTATATGTACTTAGTTATTAATAAAAGTACTCTAGACTTTATGTAGTCTGTTATATTTGATATTAGTTATTAATTTATTATTATTAATATTTATACGGAGATTATTGTTATATTTAGGATAAACTGTATTTTATCTATTGAGTATTGTGCAAACATGTATATTCATTTACTTGTTTTTTCGAAAAATAAATTGTTAAAATGTATTTTTGATTTTTACTGGTCCCCGTCATATTCCTAATAAAGATAAGAACCGCTCTGAAAAAAAAAACAACTCTATTTGGTACATATTTAACTTCATTACGTACACAAACAACTCTTTTAGGGAAAGAATAATTTCGCCAATAAAAGAAAAGCACCCCGCAACAGGGTAATTTTAACACCAATAAAGGAGTTACGTAACATCTCCACGGATGTATTTCACTACTACAGAAGAACTTTTGCACTCCGGAACGCGGAAGTTTGACACGCGTGGAGATTATTTTATGTCTATAAAGGAGTAAACCTGCATTTCCCTAAACATATATTTTCAACTCCGTTACAAATAATAATAACTATAAAAAGAGTGAATGAGCTCTGTAAAAATTCAACTTCGTCTGATTTAACTACATGCGCAAACGGTCGCGAGGGAGATCCATAGCGGTGTTGAATCGGTGTTAAATCCAACTCCGTATTTTTATGTGTGTATTGTCTGACATAGTTTAACGGAAAATTCTGCAAAAATGTCGTCTTTACATAGTTTTCAAGAAGGTCATGCAACTGACATATTTTGGGGAAATAATTGAATATCTCAGGTACTATTAACGCTGAGAGTTAGCAACCTATACCGTTGGATAGCCAAATTTATTAGTATTCATACTATAATAAAATATACATTAAAAAAAAAATTCTTTTTCTAACGATTTAATAGCTATCGGCCACCGGGATAGTAATAACGCACCCTGTATGTAGCAACCCTTCAAAAGATTTCTGGTGGAAATTGCAAAAGCGAAATACTACGCTACTTAGGAATTTATCACGACTTTTATAAGTGAATATTGAATAAAACATTTTACAACTGAATACCGTCATAAAACCTGCCTACTTGCCAAGATTTTCAATCAGAGTTTCATAAAAATTCCAGTAGTAACTCGTCAACTTATACGATAGCGAGTGATACAATATTCATAGCAATTCCGCCATGTACTCGGCTTCAAATCTCTAAAGAATGCAGCTAGTACGTCATGACAATACATTCACACCATACGGTTAACCTGACTTTGCAATATACGAAATAGCTTCTACAAAAAGAATACGTAGGCGGTCGACATACGAGTTTGACGCAAAAAGGGGATTGCTATGCAAATTCTGTCACATCAGTCGACGATATAAGCAAAGGACTCCAACATATGCATCGGGAAAACGTCACGTTTCACAAACATCAGTGGCACCAACATAATTATGCCTCAGAACATTGATCTTTGATCTGATGCAAAACTACTACTTGGAAAATATACATAAGGGTATATTTCATTCAAATATACACCAGGTGCATACGAAACACTTTCGTTGAGTGCAATTTAACATGTATGTAGAGTGTAGACTCTTGCTAGTTCATTTTTAACAACTCGTAGGACCATTAAATAAATTAAAGTGTCGGTTTTTAATGTGATGGTTCGTATTACACTACACTATACTGTCCTAAATTCTAACATATTTCAGTTTAGTTGGTCAAAATAAGAAACATACCGGCGAAAACATTTGAAAACATTCTGATGCGTTCAATGTGTTCAGTGACAGTATCAGATTTTTTTTAAATTTTCTCGCCCCTAGATTTGCGAGAAAATCGACGTCATAAAAGCGAATATAATATATGGTCACAAAGGTACAAGTAAATATAGCACTCCGTATATCAGTCATTGCGTGTCGGAATTGTGTACATAGCTAGAAATAATACATCTAGTTCTCTCTATTGCTTTGTTTACACACAGAAAAATAATAAAATTATAAACCCCTAACCACAACAAGTATTTTAGAACCTAAATACGTATTTCAGCAACTATGTTGCCATCTTCAGTAGAACCTAAAAAGAGGAAAAAAGAGATTAGCACTTCATAGTATCTTTACTGGATATTGTCCAAGCAAATCACTAGTGGAAGTGACGTACATGTTAAAAATTACCCTATATACCCATTTGTTCTTCACACCTCAGTGAATTTTGATCATTGAAACGTAGAAAACAAGTTTTAATTAAAGCAGGTCAAACAATGGCGAACTAGGTATAGGACCCCTGTCTGAATTTATTAATTTATCTCTATTCAAGTGAATAAAGATACTTTCCAAGCTGTTTAGTTCCCTATTATTTGACACAGCTTTAACAAGTTTTAAGTCATCTACAACTACTTTATGACCTGTGTCTAAAATATGTTGAGCCACACTAGATTTTTGAGGAACCAGTTCCTCAACCAAGCTTCTCTGTTAATAACTCATTGGAGTTTATCAATAAGGTTAACAATGTAAAATTAGAGGATGGCGAATTGTTGATTTCATTTGATGTTGCTTCACTGTTTCCTAGTGTGCCTATTCCCGAAACTTTGGAGTTTCTTAGGGAATTATTGAGCAATAACAACTTTGACCCGTCAGAAATAGATGAATATGTAAGATTGACTGCTCTTTGTATGTCTCAAAATTGTTTTCAAATAAACGGAAAGTTTTTTGAACAACTTGAGGGAACTGCAATGGGTAACTGTCTCTCACCTTTTATTGCCAACTTGTTTATGAGCAGATTTGAAACCAATGTAAAGTCTATAGCACCATATTTCCCAAAGACTTGGGTTAGGTATGTCGACGATATTTTTGCCATTTTTGACACCAAGAAGTGCAGTATTCAAGATTTTCTTCTCGTTTTGAATTCTAAATTCAACACCATTAACTTTACTGTAGAACAAGAAGGCCAACTTCCATTTTTAGATACTCTGGTAGTCAGGAATAGCAAAAATATAATAGAAATTGACGTGTATCGGAAAGATACTAACACAATCAGGTTTATCCCTAATGATTCGCACCATCCTTTTCAACAATTATCTTTTGTTAGTTGTTTAGTAAATAGGTTATTGAAATTTCCATTGTCCGCAGATAGATATCAGCAAGAATTATTGTTTATTAAGAATGTTGTCATACATAATGAGTACCCTGAGAAAATAGTTGATAGAATGATTAAGAAGCAGAATCAAAAAATGTATGTAAATCAAATATCTACTTTAAATACTTTGTCTGTAGAAAAGAAGAAATATGTTAAAATACCGTTCGATTGTGCATATACAAGGGGTTTGAGAAGTATTTTTACATCACAAAATCTATGTACAGCAGATTCGACTCATAATAGCATAAAAAACCTTCTTGGAAACCCAAAGGATGAGGTAGATGTACTTGATAAATCTGGTATATATTGTATCAAATGTCATGACTGTGAAAAAGAATACGTAGGCCAGACTAGAAGAACAATTTTAACTAGGTTCAAAGAACATGTAGCTCATTTTAAATATAATCGTTTTGAAAAATCTAGTGTGGCTCAACATATTTTAGACACAGGTCATAAAGTAGTTGTAGATGACTTAAAACTTGTAAAAGCTGTGTCAAATAATAGGGAACTAAACAGCTTGGAAAGTATCTTTATTCACTTGAATAGAGATAAATTAATAAATTCAGACAGGGGTCCTATACCTAGTTCGCCATTGTTTGACCTGCTTTAATTAAAACTTGTTTTTTACGTTTCAATGATCAAAATTCACTGAGGTGTGAAGAACAAATGGGTATATATAGGGTAATTTTTAACATGGACGTCACTTCCATTAGTGATTTGCTTGGACAATATCCAGTAAAGATACTATGAAGTGCTAATCTCTTTTTTCCTCTTTTTAGGTTCTACTGAAGATGGCAACATAGTTGCTGAAATACGTATTTAGGTTTCTAAAATACTTGTTGTGGTTAGGGGTTTATAATTTTATTATTAAGTTCGCCACAGTCTCCAAAATATTGTCACACAGAAAAATGACATATTTCACATCGTTTGCTAGTTTATAATTCATTGTACGCATTATATCGCATTATTATGGCAATAGTTAATATCTTCAAAAGATAATATCAGTTTAAAAAACTTGATATAGTCATTAGCATCACATAAAACGATTTAATTATTTTCAAATGATGCCTGAAATCGATAGCCACAAAATAGCCGTTCTCATTACATATTTTACATGAAGTATGAAAACCAAATGAATTCAATTGTTGTGTTATAATTGTCAGTATTTTATTTTAATTTGTTTCCTATTGGCGTTTTTTGCCGTATTGTTTTTTATCGTCTACTCTGAACGTTTTGTATTCATGAAAACCTGAAGTGGTTAACCAAGCAAAAACAATATGCCTGTAGGGCAGCATAAAAACCTGGGTGTTCCCAAAGAGATGTGAAAAAATTATGCCACAAAAAAACAGATTATACATTTTCGTTTGCATTTTTTGATAGCGTCCATCGGATCATAAATTTAATCGAAATGTTCGTTATTCAAATTCGTTAATTTAAAATGCAATCAGACAGAAATTCTCATTTCAGCAAAAACGTAATAATTATTCTAATAAATCACTGAAATCCTCATTGAAAGCGACGATTAATTATAATACGCTGTAAATAATTTGTACACACATCAATAAAACTGGATTATAATAATTCTCTCGTGGATATACTAGTCGGAATTTTCAGATAAAAATTGATTTTTTTTTAACATATAGAAAATGAATTTACTTTTTTGTAAATAGGTTTATCTCTATCTAACACATTCGGTAAAAAAACGTCTGTAACTCAATAAAATGCCCATTTTTATTTATTGGACAGATTCAGAATGCTCTAACCTACAAATCTGATAGAATCTGAAAATATGGAAAACTTGGGAAAACCAAATAAACACCTGTTCGAATCAAAATTAGGAAATTACATAAAAATCCTATACTATTATATCAGACATCAATCAGGTTTGTGCCTAAAGAAGGTATACTATTATGTTATTAAAAGCTCCATGTCAATTGTTAGGTTAACTAGCAGAATATGCATACAAAAAGTGCAGTTTTATCTATTCTATTATTACCCGAGAGTTCGAAGCTCCAAGTATGGTATGATGCATAATCTCATAAGGGTTTTGTAGTTGGGTTGAAATTACAATATGGAGAAACAAAATACCTTACGTACTATTTTGTTGATCGAAGAGGATTTCTAGACAAGATATGCGATTACTAATTTTCATAATTTCCATGAACCGGCAATAAACTCACTGGAAGACGTCTCTATAATATTGTTATATCAGAAATGTTGTATAAAGGGACATACTGGACTTGTGTACTGGACGAGGGTATGGAAAATTTAAGTATGATTTGGTACTTCGTACGTTTTGTTCAAAGGAGTCCAAAGGAACTGGATATTTCCTCAGCATGTGAATACCGGTATTAATACCGGAAAAAATGCATTTCCTAATCCGTACTAGCCTAAAATATCAACAGCGTAGTTAGCATTTCGCAGCGTTGAAGCTCTATGTGCAGATTTTTATTATTATTATTATACTGATAACAACATAATATTATAACGTGTTGATTTTATAATAGTACTACTGAGTATAGAAATGTTCAATTAAATATTTATGTATAGGTATATACGTAGGTAATTATTGACGATAGTTGCAGTCAATACAGGTTAACTGCTGCCGCATCAGTGCAAGTGGAAGTAAAGTTGTACAACAATTCAGTTCCATCTCAAACAAAACTGTTCACTACGCAAGAAACTATTAGGAACGCGTGTAACAAATTGTGATTTGTCAAATAGGACAATAGCGATATAAATAGTAAAAAATACAACTCTAAAAAGAATTGAAGAATTTTGTTGAAACTTGCTTTCAATGAAATAATAGCAATTAATAAACAATAAAAGTTCATTTCATGACACAAAACCACCTACAACGTACGTTTACATTTTTTGTTTGTTTATTGAAACCATCCAATATGCGCACTATTTAATTGTTGAGCAATATTTTAAAACCGCAAACATCGGGCACCTTTTTACACTTCTCTCGCGCATATGTTTGGGAGTATAAATTAAAAATGAGCCGCCATTTCTGTAAAATCGTTAAAAAAGTTAAATCATAAATTAAAGTAGAGGAAATTCTGAATAAATAATGTCTACGACATTTTTTGGTTAAATTAATAGTTTAGGTGCATGAGCAAATTGTATTTGATTGAGATCGGTCGTGTCTGCATCTTAGTAGCCAAGATTTGCCCAAGTTTCATGCTAAATGTCAGTAGGTATACAGGGTCCTGCAACTAAGCTCCCGTCTTCTGTAGCTCACTTACTCATTAAGCTAAGAGTTTGACATTTTGCAGGCTTACCCTGTACTTCAAGGTACAATTCAAGAAAATATTGTTTATTATACAGGGTGTTCCAAAAATGTGCAACGCCATGGTAATATATTTTTTTAAATTGCATGCTATACATTTTTCTACACATTTGGAAGCCTTTTATGGTTGCCTACATATCACCAAAATTTTATTGAAATCGGTTGAGGGACCGCAGCGGAAAAAAATAAAAACCAAAAAACATTGATTTTGCATCGTAGGCTTTAAAAATCAATAAAAACCACAAAATGCATCTCGTTAATAAAATTTTGCGACGGGCTTATTAAGTTAGATGTAATAGTCTCGTTAACCAAGTGACATTGATCCAAATTATACAGGGTGACCAAAATCGAGTGTCAAACCTGTCAAACTTCAAAGCGTGTTATTGTCCTTATTTTAAATTGGAACCCATAAATTTTTTTATGTGAAATGATGCAGAATTAAAAAATAAACATTGTTTCTAAATACAAACCCATAACAATTCCCAATATTTTAAAACTTATTCGCCAAAAACTCATTTTTCAACGTTTCCAACGGCAATTTTAGATAATAAATATCGTACGTGGCTTTGAAAAACAATTTATTTCATAAAAAATAATAGACGTATTTTAGATTTGAGTGTACTTAATTAAGTAGTTATTCAAATGCTAAATTTACTGCATAATTTACCTATAGCGGTAAGGACGGAAATGTGGGTAGGTATAGGTACATTTTGCAGTAAATTTAGCAATTGAATAACTACTTAATTAAGTACAGTAAAATCTAAAATACCTCTCTGCGTTATATTTTATGTAATAAATTGTTTTTCAACGCCACGTACGATATTTATTACCTAAAATTGCCGTTGGAAACGTTGAAAAATTAGTTTTTGGTGAATAACTTTTAAAATATTGGGAATTGTGATGGGGTTGTATTCAGAAACAATATTTATTCTTTAATTCCGCATCGTTTTACCTAAAAAAAATTATGGGTTCCAATTTAAAATAAGAACAATAGCGCGCTTTGAAGTTTGACAAGTTTGACACTCGCTTTTGGTCACCCTGTATAATTTGGATCAATGTCACTTGGTTAACGAGACTATTACATCTAACTTAATAAGCCCGTCGCAAAATTTTATTAACGAGATGCATTTTGTGGTTTTTATTGATTTTTAAAGCCTACGATGCAAAATCAATGTTTTTTGGTTTTTATTTTTTTCCGCTGCGGTCCCTCAACCGATTTCAATAAAATTTTGGTGATATGTAGGCAACCATAAAAGGCTTCCAAATGTGTAGAAAAATGTATAGCATGCAATTTAAAAAAATATATTACCATGGCGTTGCACATTTTTGGAACACCCTGTATAATAAACAATATTTTCTTGAATTGTACCTTGAAGTACAGGGTAAGCCTGCAAAATGTCAAACTCTTAGCTTAATGAGTAAGTGAGCTACAGAAGACGGGAGCTTAGTTGCAGGACCCTGTATAGTGTCAAACGCTGATGTTTTGACAATCGTAGATATTGTTGCGAAAAAAATCTGCTCTGCAGTCTCATATATCTTTGTTTGTGACCTTTGTATGTTGTTTTATGTTCTCCACGGGCCGCCCCTGACAAAATGTAAGTTTTTACAATTGAGTTTTTTGGAGTTTGATTTGATTGTCAATTGTGTAAGTTATTTCTCATTTCCTACAGCGCTTGAATAAGTGCCCAGTAGGACACAAAACATGTAGCGATTGCTAAAATAAAAGAAAATTAAGGAATTCGACCACTTTTTAGTGTATTAATATATTGTATTTATTTAATATATTGTATTAATAATCGCTTATGAGTCTAAGACAGCTCTACCTGCACTCTGTACTGAAGGTCTCATATGCGGATTCTGAGTTGATAAGAACATATTCACATTCTTATTTTACAAGGGGCGGAGATATGGGTTTGCCTTATGGAGCGAGCAAGTCGATTGTCCAGAGATCATTTCTGAGTGTTGCACCAAAGATATGTAATATGTTTGTGGTTTATCTGAGGCAAGCGGGGTTTAACGTGTTGGGTGTACTTTCGTTGGACAGAGATATGTTTTGCAGCCATTCTATGGAATTTATTTGTTCGATGAGTATTGATGGGTTGGTGTAGTTTGTGCTAAGGAGGGATGGTTTTCCCATATTTTTTGTTTGTTCTGGTTTCGGAATCTGTAGTATATGATTTGTTAATTTTATTTTTCTTGGTCTTTGAGCGTATACGTACTCATTAAATTAAAGCTACACACAATTGTTCATTCAATGCAGTGGCATGTCCAACCGATCTTTATTCGCTCATTTTGTAATTTGCATTTTGTATTGTGTTTTTCCTTGTGTATAGTGTTTTTGTTTCTGTGAATAAAGATTTATTATTATTATTATTAAATATTGGAAACCTAGATAATATAATTTAGATACAACATATAAATACTAAAATTACACTAATAATTTTGAAAAGTAATAAAGTGGATATTATTATATTATATTATTATTATTTATTGAAAATCTCTAATACATCTCATTAAATATTTGAAACCTAGATAATATAATTTAGATACAACATATAAATACTAAAATTACACTAATAATTTTGAAATGTAATAAAGAGGATCAGGGCAAATTGGAAGTACCGAGCTTCGCTGAAGCCTAGGGTACTCCCTTTGCGGGTATCACTGCAGCTCTACCCAATTTTGAAAAATACAAGGCCATTTATGCTTTGCAAAGAAAAAATTCATTTTTCTTTGCAAAGCAAAGGAAAACTGCAGAAAACCCTTGCAGCCTTGTGCAAAGGTCATTAAAAACACACACACACACATTTATTAATAGATAATATACATTAAAAGAAGGTAAAGATGAAATATTCAGCAGCAAATTTAGGGTTCTTTATGATAAAACTCTCCTCAAAATATTCGCGCTTCCCAAAACCGCAATTTCTTGAATTTCCCAGGGCGAAATTTTGCACGGCAACTCTTTAACATGTTTACTATAATTTAGACTAACTGCTCCCAATGCACCTACAATCACCGGAACAATGTTCACTTTCATTCCCCACATACGTCCAACTTCTATTGCGAGATCCTTATATTTAAGTTGTTTTTCATGCTCCTTCCTTACAACATTCGCATCAGCAGGTACCGAGATTTCTATGGACGTGCACACCTTCCTCTGGAAATCCTTTACCACGATATCTGGCTTATTAGCATCAAGCATTCTATCAGTGACAACAGGCATGTTCCATAATATGGTAATATGATCATTACTCACAACAGGAGATGGGATGTGGTCATACCACCGAGACACATCCATTGCTAAACCTAGTTGGGAACATAAATTATAATGTATATATGTTCCCACCCTATCATGCCTAGCAATGTAATGCGACTCAGCTAAGACTGGACAAGCCGCCAATAAGTGGTAGACATGTTCCGGAGCCTGATGACACAATCTACAACTCCCATCATGAGCAACTTTCATAATCTTCTGTTCATGATATCTGGTACGAATTGCCTGATCTTGCGCCGCAACAATAGAGGATTCCGTTTCAGCCTTAATGTTCCCATGACAAAGCCAAGATAAAGACCCAGACTTTTATTATTATTATTATTATTATTAATATTAATATATTATTATTATTATCTGTCAAATCCTGGCTAACTAGCTTTATTTTAATGCAGATACAACCGATCTCGATCAAATAGAATCTCATTTAATATTAATTTTATAAATAGTATGATAAAGTCATGTGCCTGGCCGCATCAGATTTTTTATTTTTGTTCAGTGGTTTCAGAGTTATCAGCATTCACACACAGGGCTCAATACTTTTGCAACCGACAGTCGAAATTGCATGTAATGCTGTAATGCCGCACACAGCGTTTATAGAACAATGGCGACGACACAAAGCACGTCGCATACAAATACTAGATTCTCATTAGCCTTCATTGTCAACGGATATAGATAGTTAGGCATGGGTTAGTTCGGTTGTGCACGACATCCAGAGGGCATGGGTTTGAGAAATATTCATACACAAATTATAGCGGTTTCGGTTGTATTACATACTGTATATGAACTCTCAGTAAAACCAAAATAGCGTAAACACTATATCTTTACATAAAATACGTTAATACAATTTATGTAGAAATTTATTTTATTATAATATTATTCATACCATAGGTAATAATATGGTGATATACAGGCGGGATGTACATTTTAAATAAACCAAAAATTACAGCCACAACCTGGGTTTGAACCAGGGACCTTTGCGTTTCTAGCACAATGCTCTCCCATCTGAGCTACTGAGGCCTATGACATTTGTTATAAATATAATTGTCATAAATCAAGGAAAGGAAGTAGTGACTTACTACCAAACACTAACTTATCTTGTTAATATTAACTTGACAAAATATGTCGTTAAACATTTTAATTTATTATTCATACCATACTCACCCAATTGCTAAATATCTCCAAACTGCTAAGGCCAACGTCAAACAAATAGATGTTGTATGCACAATCTGCGTAAAATGGATATGTATTAGCATAAAAACGGCTCCCCAATATGGAAAATTAAACTTTTGCATAACCTCCATGTGATAGTAATAAGCAAAAAGCATATATTCCAACATCAGCAGCATATCAGTGACTGCCAACCCTGTCAAAATTCTGTTTATAGGGGCACATGCCATCTCTTTCTTCGTCAACACCATGATGTTAAATATATTAGCGATAGTTCCGAAGATACACACAACTATAGCTAAGTATCCATGATAGTCTGCATAGATGTGCATGTACGAGCTTGCTGTCATGTTGCAAGATTCGCATTCTGCCAAAAAGTCTTCAGATTCCGACTCGTTATGGTGTAAGCCGTGCACCTCAAACGTTTGATTGTTGATAGCGACGATGGCTTTGAAATTGTTGAGGTTATGTGGCTCCATGGTGATGTTCTTGATGTCAATGAACGAGACGATTGTTTTCATCTTCACATTTTGTCCCTCATAGGTTGTTTTGGGCTTGTTTATGATTTATGATCTTCATAACCTGTAAAGAAATAAAGTTGGGTTAACCATCATAGATTTTACTGCAAAATTAATAATGTACATTTGTCACGATAGTCACGATACCATGATGCCTTTTTGACTACCTTTTTAGAACCGCTTGCAATCGCATTAAGTGCGAAATGTCTATCTTCTATACATATTCAAACATGCTAACAGGTTTGCTATGTTCATCAAAATACGGCACCATGACGTACTTGGTGATGTTTTGCGACTCTGGTAAGTGCACCATTCTCGTCAACAAAACATCAAATCCACCTTTCAAATACAACACAAGGGCCACCTGAATAAGAAGTTATGCAAACCTTTGTACATCTTAGATATGGTTGGGTTAAATCAGTGGTTCTTAACCTTTTTGAAGTCAGGGAGCACTTTTGATCATACGAAAAATTCGCGGAGCACCAAAAACATTGACATAACTTTTACTCAAAATTAAAACGATTATTGAATAACAGTTACAAAATACCATTAATTAGAAAAAAATATAAGTACATTAATAGTCTACTTATTTTTCATCAAAATTAATTTTTAAAAATCAAATGTCATTCTGAGTATACTGTTTTATATGGTCTTATATGTTTTTTCTATTCCTTAAGAAGTTACAGCCGTTTGAAATGTTAACAAACAAAGAAAAATAAAAGAAAATAATAATATAATAAAATCCAGATAAAAGTTTTTACCGATTTGCTTCAAAAAACTAAATGTCATTCCGAGCAAAAGGTTCATATTGACTTATTGGTTTTCTCAATTCCTTAAAAGTTGTAGCCGTTTAAAATACGGTTTCAATGATATTTTTAGCAGCTCTAACTTTTTACCGAATTGAAAAAATGAATACTCGAATGAAGTTTATTTGCGGCGAAAATCATTAGTCTGATACAGAAAAGAAAAAGGTATATTTCTGTATAAATTTAGAACATAACGGGAATTTTGGAATTTATTTCTACAAACCAACTCTTGAATGTTTGGCGGAAAAAGCACTCTCGATGTACCGAATTGCTTCCGAAGTTTTGTTTTTGCCCGTATTCACATAATTCCACATTTTGTGTGTGTGTATGTTTTGATTTTCTGGTCCCACATAATTTTCTTCGTGAACTATCACCTGGTGGTTATAAATGCCGCCACCTATTTGTTATATTGTGATAGTTCCTCCAAGCATCTGACATATTCGCGGTAATATAAATTTAAATATAATAAAACCTTCAAAACCTTCTTAGTTCATCAAATATTTAGGTAATTTGGCTAGATTTTTTATATTAGCAGTTACGTACCACCTACTCGATTAGTTTTGATAAGCTCGTTTTTAATACAACTTTATACTAATCTAAGGCTTAATAAATCCGCACATAGCATATGGATGATATGTAGATGAGGGCAAAAATATATATTATCAAAACATCATATTTATTATCTTTATTTTAGGAAATAAATTAAAAAAATGTTTACATATTTTCAGAACTTTTTGTGGCATGTGTAGCAGAGCTATACCCATTTTTATTGTATTATGTTCTAAATTCTTTATTTATTTTATTCATATTTATTACTATTTGAAAATTGTAAATGTTTTTTCTACTTTGCGTTCATTATAAACTCATAACGAAGCCGCTATCGGTGTCACTATGAAAACAATAGATCGCAAACTTTTAGTAACTTTTGGTATTCCAAGATTTATGATATTAAATAAGTACGTAGGCTTTCACGGCCAGAATCATTTAGAAAATAAACTGCCTCCGGGTTATGCCGTGTGTTAAGATTTGTTAATGCTGACGTTTCGCGAACCATGTTGCTCGCTTCTTCAAAGCTAATTGAATACTGATTTTTTTTATTATTTTTTTTTTATTTTAATATTTTCTTATTTCTAGCTATGTGCAACTATTTGTCTTACCTCCATCGCAAATTATTTTACTAAGAATAATTTATTCTAATAAACAACTTCACCGAAATTAGAATTTGGTTTCAATTATAAGTGCGTGTAAAAAAAGGAAGAAAATACCAAAAGATACGCTAACAAAAATACAGAATTAGGTAAATATGCAAGCGAGAACTTAGAGCATTTTAAATTAACATGAAAGTAGGTCGCAGCTATCTCTGTGTCTATAGAAGCTTACAAATGACGTGCACATCCGGGAAATGCGGGTACACGCAAAAGCAAAGGAAAAAGGGCAAAATTACTTTGCTCATGATGGAAAAATAAATTTAATATTCTGCTAAGAGATTTTTACTGTATATAGCACGTCTCTATCAATTGCTTTATTTTTATATGGGCGTTCAGTACATTCTGTTCGTGCTTTACCAAGTTTTCCTTTAGCTGGTGAAACTATTCTGAGCCAATAAACGAATAACTTTTGTACTTTATTGTTTACTGATACAGTACGAGACGCACGTTATTACATTTTTCACGTAAAATACCGCAGGCCTAAAGGACGCCGTTACATATGGGCTAGGAGGAGCGCTTGCCCCCCCCCCCCTGGATTTTGAACCCAACTATTCCCAAACTATTCGGCGTTGTTTCGGTGCTCCGATGTGCGCTCAATGCCTAAAGTCCCCCTTGTAGAGCAAACAGACAACACTCCACCTTTCCCCCAAAACTGTTTAACGATAATTTTTTCATATCTTCCCTGAGACCATTGTATATGTGACTGACCTGGTAAGAGAATAAACGTTTATACAGCTCAGCGCGATGGGCAGGTGGAGCAAACAAACCCCTGAGTCTTAAAGTAAGGTTATGGACGTCCGTTCTACAGCGCATCTTCCGCTTGAGGTATTGTGGGATCTTCTTGGATAGCAACTTATGATATAATATTGGTGCATGGAACACCCTAGTGTTATCCATGTTCAACCACCCCAAGTCGCCCAGCCCATTCGATACATGATTATACTTCCTCAAACCAAAAACAAACAGAACACATGCATTTTGGACACGCTGAACACGCTGCCTATCCGACGCCGTCAGGCAAGGACCGTACACGGTATCACAATGTGAGGTCTTTTTACTATTGACAGCAGATATAGTGAGATATTGTCAAAACATCAGTATTTGACACTACCGGCACTGTCATTAGACTGAAGATATTTGGAAAATCCTGGCTCACGATATAGTATTATATCAATGCAGATGCGATCGATCTCGATCAAATAGAATTTGCTCTTGCAGCTAAACTATTAATTTTACCAAAAAATGTCGCAGACATAAATTATTCAGAATTTCCTCTACTTTAATATTATTAATATTAATATTTTCGATATTATACTTATTAGCAGAATTATTGAATTATTCCGTTACTTAATTTCCACCCTGTATATATACGTACGTAATAAACACACAGGGGGTAAAAAAATGAAATTAGGGGTTCAGTAGTCTGTAAAATTCGCTTTATTCGCGTTTCTATTGAAGCGTTCGAATTCAAATTAGCTGAAAGCGGAAAATATTTGACCCCCCACTCTGCAAATTAGACGTTTTTCACACGCTTTTTCAGAGGGTGAAAAAATATAATAAAATGACGGGGCTTTTTTAGGTCACGTTCCCCTTAGATAATTAATTTTAGTCTTGTAAACTGAATTTATCGCTCTTCCTGAGTATATTGAATATGCAACGAAGTGATTCCGATGTCATGTTTTTTCCTTTAGCGTATTTATATGAATTGAAAGCCGGAATTTTTAATTTACTCTTTCACATTTTCTGTTGCAAACCTGACTGATATTGAATACTACGCCTGCCAATACATGTCTGCACAGATAGATTGTATTTGTGTGCTAATCAATTATCTGAAAAGAAATTTTAGCTATCAATTTTCATTTTGAAGATATCCACAAAAACTGAAATGTTAAGATATCGTTTTTAATTTTTTATTCAAAACCAAATGTAGCTAGACATTTGAAACAAAAACATTCTTGGTACTTTTTAACAAGGAATGCAGTGCCATTTTTTTATTTGAAATAACATCAAAGATGGCGGCGTAACCATGGCCAACTTTTATTTTTCTTATGGGCGCCATCTTGAATTTTGGCATTTTCCGATAGTCGTATTTTTTCTCATTTCCGCAATGTATAACATGTTACCATTCTCTTTTTAAAATAATGGTGTAATAACCAAAAAACATTGAGGTACCCAACTGGAGCTTGATTACAGACCACCGGAGTCGTTGCCAAGCAACGCCAGCAAAATGCACTTGGATCAAGCGGTGCCTTCAGCGTTAGGTTTGCCATCTAACCAAATAAATCTTAATTGCGGTTGGTTGTGAATGTAAAATGCCGTTTACCAATAACGAAAAGCGTGATATAATAACGGTTTATTATTGTTCTCTTATTAACAATATTTTGGAGACTGTGGCGAACTTAATAATAAAATTATAAACCCCTAACCACAACAAGTATTTTAGAAACCTAAATACGTATTTCAGCAACTATGTTGCCATCTTCAGTAGAACCTAAAAAAAAAAAAAAAAAAAAAAAAAAAAAAAAAAAAAGGAAAAGAGAGATTAGCACTTCATAGTATCTTTACAGGATATTCTCCAAGCAAATCACTAGTGGAAGTGTCAGTCACTTCCACTAGTGATTTGCTTGGAGAATATCCTGTAAAGATACTATGAAGTGCTAATCTCTCATTTCCTTTTTTTTTTTTTTTTTTTTTTTTTAGGTTCTACTGAAGATGGCAACATAGTTGCTGAAATACGTATTTAGGTTTCTAAAATACTTGTTGTGGTTAGGGGTTTATAATTTTATTATTGTTCTCTTAGAAATGTCGCATCGTACAATATTCCTAACATTGGACGGAAATTTAGCGGACCATGGATCGTTTAGTAAACCCTGCAATTCTTATAATCCTCATGGAAATGTTGAAACTGATCAAAGAGGTATTATAGAAATGGTAATCGTTAAATTACTATAATTTGCAATGCTTGAACTACTGGTTTTTAGATAAATGACGATCCTCGGATTTCTAAGCGGGAAGTAGCCTTTAATTTGGAATTGCCGCAAACACGTGTTTGCAGACCATTACGAACAAAGAAATTGAAACCGTACAGACCTCACACAAGTCAAACTTTGCAATTGTACGAAATTATTTAAATCAACAATTTGTAAATCGCTGGATTGGTAATGGTGGAGTGGTGGATCCACTGATTTAAGTCCTCTGTACTATTTTCTTTGGGGAATTGTGAACGACGAAATTTATCACGATACTCGCAGAAATATCGACGATCTGCGGGATCGAATAACAAATGCGGTCAATGCCATTCCGGGAAGAACAGTCAGAAGAGCATAAGAACATGTAGAAAACCGGGCACGCTTTTATGCCTTCAAGAAAATAGCGGCCAATTTGAACATTTACTTACAAAATAATGTTTATCTTGTATAAACTTGCTTCTTTTACAATCTGAATGTTTTTAGTACAAAGCACTCTTGGTCAGTCCGGCGCCCGCGGTCTGTAACCAAGCTGCAGTTCGTTACTTGATAAGCACGACAAACAACAAGAAAAAGAAGAACGTGTTTTTTTATTATTAAACCATTGTTTTAAAAAATAATGCCAACATGTTATACATTTCGAAAATGAGAAAAGACACGACTATCGGAATATGTCAAAATTCAATGAAACTCTTAACTATATCACGCTTTTCGTTATTGGTAAACGGCATTTTACATCCACAATCAACCACAATTAAGGTTTATTTGGTTAAATGGCAAACCTAACGCTGAATGCTAAACGTTAAATTACCATAATTTGCAATGCTTCAACTACTGGTTTTTAGATAAATGACGATCCTCGGATTTCTAAGCGGGAAGTAGCCCATAATTTGGAATTGCCGCAAACGCGTGTTTGCAGAGCATTACGAACAAAGAAATTGAAACCGTACAAACGCAACACAAGTCAAACTTTGCAATTGCACGAAATTATTTAAATCAACAATTTCCAAATCGCAGTCTATTATCTATACTCAAGATAAGGCCGAACTGCGAGGAGAGAGTTTATAGCGGTGGGCTGATAATACAGTTGGATGAGGTATTCACACTAAAAATATATTTATTTGATTCAAAATTAGATTACTTTGGTGTAAATAAACCTTTCTTTTGTTTGTATCCATATATATTTATTTAAAAACAAATGCGCTTTTTGCGACTTTATTGCAATGACAAATTATCCAAATATTACCCCGGAAACATTTGAATATATTTACTAAAAACCGAAATTTAAATATATGTATATTGGTACATCCGACATTTTCGGTAAAAGTCATGAATATTTAGTGGCAAATTTCCATTTAAACTTATGTTTATAGCGTTCATAATTAACAAGGATTGAGTGTCTCCTGTTAAATGTACCCCTTAAAATAATATACCGTAACACCCCATTAGGGGATGTTTATTATTATAGAGATTACCCGCTACCTAAATTGTTAGTAATCTACTCTACGAAAATAATTCAGCCATTATATTTATTATTCAGCCGCTATAATAAACGAATTTCAGTTTTCAGTTTGCTCGAACATTTCAGCAATGGAAGAGATTGAGTTTGTGAAAATATACGCTCTGAGCTTTCTGAATTTTCTAGGTTTAGACCCCTTTCACAGGGGCTGGCTTTCGCATCTTCGACTATGCTTCGTATTATTTTGCCTATGTTGGCCATTTGTAATCAATCTCATTGAGATTTTCAACAATTTTGACGGTATTAGCAGTATGCAAAATGCTTTTATTTTAGTACCACCTTCTGAACAAGTAAGTAATATTACTGAACTTCTCATATAACATACAGGTAGACTACTAGAGTCGCAACACATCTTAACACGTTTTAACATTTTTTTATGGCTTTTTCTTGAGTTTTTTTTTTAACGTAACAGCCTGTGCCATGGCGTATCAATAAATTCTTAAAATCTATTAATTCTCCGGAAAATGTCATTATATTTATCGGTATTCTCTTGTGGTCAGGCTTTTGTAATTATTTGAAATGTTAGTTAGTTACTTTTGCTTTTAACCAGACGATATGCAGACAGATACATATCTTTGTTGAATTTTACATATTCAATGTTATGCAAATTATTTTACACTACGCATTTTATCACGCAAAATGTTCTACAACTTTTTAAGCAATAAAAAATTGCGTATAGTGCCGTTAACACTAGTGTAAACCCGCTATTATACAGTGAGAACACAAACTATTGAAACATGACAAAATCTCTAAATCGGTCTGTTATTTAAAAAAAACTCGGTTTTGAATTGAAAAATATGTACACATATGTATCGTAAACTAAATTTCCGACCTTCAATGGTATTTGAATTAAGACGGAATCGAAATATTCTTTAAATGATACCATTGGCTTAATAACATCATATAATAGTATGATGGCCGTACATAGAAAATTTGTCTACAAAAAGATAGTTGAAAATTAGTGTTACGTTGTGTATTTTATGCAGATTTTGAAATTTCTGGGAGATTGGGTTCAAATGGCATACATTTACTAATGTTGCTAAAATTACAGTTTTAACATTTGACCTCACTTTTCCGGATGTCTTACGTAATTTTGAGTTCGCATTCGTATTCAGGGCAAATAAAGTTCCAGAGTGCATTTTATATTCCATTTACAACCTCCATGCTACTCAAAGTTATCAATATTTGCAATTTCAATTATGGTCTTTAAGCCTTAAATTTTCTTCCGCTACCATTAAGACAATTAAATGTTATATTAAAATAACTTTCAAATATTGGATTGCCATTATATGAAAAAGAGTATTTTTATAGTAAAAAATCGACGTATTCAAAGACGTTTTTTCTTAGCCGTATAAGAAAATTGAAAAAGAAACAAAATTAAAAAGCGCAATATATCTGCAATCCTGTAGAACGTGGCTTTTGGAAATCGAAACTGCATAGGCGATTATGATCTATTCTTTGCCAAAATCGCAAAGTTGAGTTTTAGACCTGTTTGGGTTTGGCACATGCGAGGTGTAACGGCCTGACTTTTTTAATCACAGAATCAAGTTGATCCTATATCAATCATTTTAATATTTTTACTTCAAAAATAAATTTAAAAAAAATTTAATATCGAAAGAGAAAAGGATTACAAATCATTTCAATTTTTTGGGATAAATGATATCGAAAATAATAGTAAAATAGAATAATAGTTTCTTATTTAAACAATGGAAATCATCCCAAAGCATAAATGATGTCATTTGAGAAAAACAGTTGGCCAATACACCTAAAAAAATAATTTTATGTCTTCTTCTCGTGCATTTTTCCATGAAAATTTGGCACTGTTAAATATCAAAATTTCAACAACAAAAAATTGGTGTCACCTTTTCTTGGATTTGGAAACGATTTGGTGGGATCGTTGCTTTCTATCATCACAAAAATTTTATACTATTAATTTACATTTTTAAGTGTAACTTTGAAGTAACTAAGAGTTGTAACATTATTTATAAGTAAATAAATAAATAAATAAATGTTTACTGCTTTGTTACTACGCCGTCTACTCAAATCTATTCCGTGATATCGAACCCTAAAAACCTGCATACATTTTCGCTGCGTTCGTGATTTTCATCACACCGTAGATATTACCGGCAAAAATATTGAATTCCGGGAAGCAGGCGTTCGAAACATAAACCATCACAGTGTTGACACCGAATTGATGAAATCCATTGAATTGTACGTACAGTATTTTATATTTCATTTTACTTTAGCCTCGCGAAACTATTGGAAAGAATCAGTGACAAGTCTTCCTATGTTTTGTTTAGAATGGTTCACGATTTCGATTCCTTCCTATTGTATAAATACTGCCCATATAGCAGAGTCAGATTAGGCAAAAAAAACTCTGATATGGCCAGGCACATGACTATTTGATTGAGATCAGTCGTGTCTGCATTAAAATAAAACTAGTTAGCCAGGATTTAACACATACATAAATAATTAAATAAATAAATAATTCCTTTATCAACATAAAGCAATATTAAATGCAACAAGACAATATTTATATTTAGAGAGGAGATCAGCACACTTGTTTCCAAATTGCCTTGCTCTTCCACTCAACCCCTTACGCAAGCTAGAACTAGGACATAATTGTACCAATAATATAACAATAATTCCGAGTACTTACCAAAACAAAAATAAACAAATAAATTACTAAATTACTCAACACTTCACCTTTCCCCCAAAACTGTTTAACGATAATTTTTTCATATCTTCCCTGAGACCATTGTATATGTGACTGTCCTGGTAAGAGAATGGCCGTTTATACAGCTCAGCGCAATGGGCAGGTGGAGCAAACAAACCCCTGAATCTTAAATTAAGATTGCAGACATCCGTTCTACAGCGTATCTTCCGCATGAGGTATTGTGGGATCCTCTTGGATAGCAACTTATGATATAATATTGCTGCATGCAACACCCTAGTGTTATCCATGTTCAACCACCCCAAGTCGCCCAGCCCATTCGATACATGATCATACTTCCTCAAACCAAAAACAAGCAGAACACATGCATTTTGGACATGCTGAACACGCTGCCTATCCGACGCCGTCAGGCAAGGACCGTACACGGTATCACAATATGAGATCTTTTTACTATTGACGGTAGATATAGTGAGATAATGTCAAAACATCAGCATTTGACACTACCGGTACTGTCATTAGACTGAAAATATTTGGAAAATCCTGGCTTACTATATAGTATTATATCAATGCAGATGCGACCGATCTCGATCAAATAGAATTTGCTCTTGCAGTTAAACCATTAATTTTACCAAAAAATTATTCAGAAGTTCCTCTACTTATTTTGGGGAAATTACAGAAATGTCGAAAATACAATACCTACACAGAGAGAAAAGATTTCTTGTTTCAAAGAAATGTATTTGTTTGAATTTATTCTTTTGGGTCAAAACATATTTCTTTGACGCCAACAATATTTACTTCATTGAATACTCTAGTTTATTTGCTTGCAGAGATTAATTTATTTGAAATATTTATTTAAGTGGAATAAATATATATGGATACAAACAAAAATTACTTTCCTTTAAAGTGATATTTTAGTTTTGATTTAAAAAAAAACGTTTCTTTACACCAATGAAATATAATTTTGATTCTAACATATAAACTTGTATATAAGGAGAGATTTATTTCGCTTAAAGTAATATTTTGTCTTTGGCTTAAAAATAGGTTTACTTCCGCCAAAGAAATCATATTTTGATTAAAATAAATATATTTGTACACAAGAAGATATTTATTTCCTTCAAAGTAATATTTTTGTTTTGGCTTTAAAATATGTTTACTTCCACTAAAGAAATCATATTTTGATTCAAATAAATATATTTTTAATGTCATCCAACTGTATTGTTAGATGGCGCTGTAAACTCTCTCCTCGCACTTCGTACATATCGAGAGTATAAAGCCGCGTGATCGACAGTATAGAACTTATAGAGTACAGTGCCTGCAGGTTCAAGTTGCGATTCCAAATCAGAGTACACTTTACTAACTTTACCTTGACTATATGTTGGGTTGGGAAGACCAAGCACTGGTCGAGGATATGCGACATCCCAAAAAGGAGATGACACATGTCGAGTCTTCCGAAAAATTCTTGTATATTAATTCCTTCAACAAATTAATAATTTTAAGCATTTTAACTCAACCAACAATTTTGTTAATTTAAAAAAATGTAATTCTTTCACTCAACACAATCATAATTATTTGAAGTAAATAAATCTCATTTCTTATAATACACAAATTGCAAACTTTTTAACTGGAAACATAAGTTGTTTGACGCAAATCAATGTTCTTTCTACCAAACAAATATTTCAAATAAATGCGTTTTTATCCGCAAATAAATATTTCTTTGCCTCTATTGAAACAACAAATTTCTTTGAGTCAATGCATATTTATTTGAATCAAACAAAAATTTCTCTCTGTGATACTTATCATACTGCGTATGATAAAGTAAAAAGCTGCAAACTTGTGCAGAATGTAGCGAAATTGCTTTATGCACACAGCATCATTCTGGCTAACACTATCTCGCTAACTGATTCATGATTTCCAGGTAATTTTCAAGACAATTACAACATTTTACGTGGGCAAAACTATTATGGACATCATCAAGAAGACAGATTATTTCTGGCCAAGTGACATATATGGCGACGAACTGGACCAAATAATAAAAGAGAAAAATCGCAAATTTAGAAGAACCTTCATGATAATATACAGGAGATTTTTATGGTTTTCAACGGTGGTATTCGTCTTCAATGTGCTCGTGCTAAATTACAAACTTGTTTACCCGAAATTCAAATTCTCTGGATTTCTTCAGCTCCTTTCGCAAGCATTCTACATTTTAGCGTTAGCAGTATGTTTCATAACGTACGATACACTATTTTTTACTCTGGTACATTGTGGTTCGATTCAAATGGAGAAAATCCGTTACGGTTTGAAAATGTTAAATGTGGAAGAACCCAATGCGATGAAGTCTCTTGCCCAGATCATCAATTTTCACAATATTCTATTGAGGTATGTACGGCAATGTAGGACATTATGTGGTATCATTGGATAGATAAATTAAAATAAAATATCTTTTGTTGGAAAGATATCTTAAGCCAGTAGTGTCAAAGGTATTTATGGTCGCGAGCCACAAAATTCTGATCTGAACTTCAGCGGGCTTACAAAAAAAAAACTGAAAAGTGATTAACTGGTAATACAGTTTTTTGGAAGCTTGGCATCATCTTTTTATAATGCGACAAACTTTGTAAATATTTTTAGAAGAAATTCCACAAACCTGCAACTAGGTATTTTAGTAACATTTGCTGAAATCATATATGAGATAACAAAACAAATAATAAAAATCTTATTAAGGATTTTTTTAACAACCATTTCACGTATTTGGAATTTAGAATTACCTAAAACCTCTATTTTTAAACGTTCATAAACATTAAAAAATAGTGTTAATTTTTTACATTTGAAGTTCAATGATACAAAATAGCTTATAAACTTGACAACACATTTCATGTTTAAAAGCAATTACTACACAGATAGAAAAGATTTCTTGTTTTAAAGAAATGTATTTGTTTGAATTTATTCTTTTGGGTCAAAACATATTTCTTTGACGCGAACAATATTTACTTCATTGAATACTCTAGTTTATTTGCTTGCAGAGATTAATTTATTTGAAATATTTATTTAAGTGGAATAAATATATATGGATACAAACAAAAATTACTTTCCTTTAAAGTAATATTTTAATTTTGATTTTAAAAAAACGTTTCTTTACACCAATGAAATATAATTTTGATTCTAACATATAATTTTGTATATAAGAAGAGATTTATTTCGCTTAAAGTAATAATTTGTCTTTGGCTTAAAAATAGGTTTACTTCCGCCAAAGAAATCATATTTTGATTAAAATAAATATATTTGTACACAAGAAGAGATTTATTTCCTTTAAAGTAATATTTTTGTTTTGGCTTTAAAATAGGTTTACTTCCACCAAAGAAATCATATTTTGAATGATATTTTTAATGTCATCCAACTGTATTGTTAGATGGCGCTGTAAACTCTCTCGTCGCACTTCGTACATATCGAGAGTATAAAGCCGCGTGATCGACTGTATAGAACTTATAGAGTACAGTGCCTGCAGGTTCAAGTTGCGATTCCAAATCAGAGTACACTTTACTAACTTAACCTTGACCATATGTTGGGTTGGGAAGACCAAGCACTGGTCGAGGATGTGCGACATCCCAAAAAAGAGGTGACACATGGCGAGTCTTCCGAAAAATTCTTGTCTATTAATTCCTTCAACAAATTAATAATTTTAAGCATTTTAACTCGACCAACAATTTTGTTAATTTTAAAAAAATGTAATTCTTTCACTCAACACAATCATAATTATTTGAAGTAAATAAATCTCATTTCTTATAATACACAAATTGCAAACTTTTTAACTGGAAACATAAGTTGTTTGACACAAATCAACATTCTTTCTACCAAACAAATATTTCAAATAAATGCGTTTTTATCCGCAAATAAATATTTCTTTGCCTCTATTGAAACAACAAATTTCTTTGAGTCAATGCATATTTATTTGAATCAAACAAAAATTTTTCTCTGTGTACAGTACGCTTTTAATCTCAAAGATATTTTAAATAAATTTAAATTTTTTATATTTTGTTATCAATAAATGTATACTAATTCTGTCTTATATATGTTTAAATATCATCAAAATCAGTTAATCGATTCCAGAGAAAATCAACCTTCAAACCAAAGATAATAAAGTGAATCAAAAATAACATATTCAGCAAATATTACTGTGACATTCCAATTATTGCCAGATTGTGATAGCTGCAAAACAACATCATTCTTATACTCAAAACTGAAACTCGAAATAAAAATTCTTCATCCGTACTACTTCTGAAGAATTAGGCAAGGAGTTAGTGAAATAATTATCAAAATGGTTGGATTCAATTTTTAGCGAAATTTTCATTATCCCCTAATTTTTTTCACCAGTTTAGTTCACAATTACCGCCAATTTCTAAATACAATGTTTCATGAACAAAAAATAATGATATATTCAGTTGTTTCATTCTTTACCCTATAGTGATACAAAATAGCTTATCAACGTGAATTTGTAGTATCCACATTTCACGAAAAACAAAAATAATAATTACTACAGTATGGTTTTAGTCTCAAAATTCCACTCAAATGACATTTACGAAAATATTTTACGAAAATTTCGATTTTTAATAATGTTTCTTGATTTTAAAATATGTCGGGTAAAATATGTCTGTTGTTTGTTCTTTCTGGGCCTTTACTAGTAAAAAAGTCTGTTAAAAAAAAGATAATTATTTTTTCTAAAGTTCGCCATTTTGCAATAAAAAATTTTTAATGATATTCTCGAAATACTCAAGAACGTATAGTAAAAATTTGTAATAAAAATATTGCATGTTTTTTTTTCAGAAAAGATCCCAAAGTTTTCCTAATTTTTTTACCATCTACAGGGTCCTGCAACGAAGCTCCCGTCTTCTGTAGCTCACTAACTCATTAAGCTAAGAGTTTGGCATTTTGCAGGCTTACCCTGTACTTCAAGGTACAATTCAAGAAATTATTTCTTATTATACAGGGTGTTCCAAAAATGTGCAACGCCATGGTAATATATTTTTTAAATTGCATGCTATACATTTTTCTACACATTTGGAAGTCTTTTATGGTTGCCTACATAACACCAAAATTTTATTGAAATCGGTTGAGTGACCGCAGCGGAAAAAAATAAAAACAAAAAAAAAATGATTTTGCATCGTAGGCTTTAAAAATCAATAAAAACCACAAAATGCACCTCGTTAATAAAATTTTGCGACGCGCTTATTAAGTTAGCTGATAGTCTCGTTAACCAAGTGACATTGATCCAAATTATACAGGGTGACCAAAATCGAGTGTCAAACTTGTCAAACTTCAAAGCGCGCTATTGTTCTTATTTTAAATTGGAACCCATAATTTTTTTAGGTGAAACGATGCGGAATTAAAGAATAAATATTGTTTCTGAATACAACCCCATCACAATTCCCAATATTTTAAAAGTTATTCGCCAAAAACTCATTTTTCAACGTTTCCAACGGCAATTTTAGTTAATAAATATCGTACGAGGCGTTGAAAAACAATTTATTACATAAAATATAACGCAGAGAGGTATTTTAGATTTTACTGTACTTAATTAAGTAGTCATTCAATTACTAAATTTACTGCAAAGTTTACCTATAGCCACATTTCCGTCCTTACCGCTATAGGCAAATTATGCAGTAAATTTAGCATTTGAATAACTACTTAATTAAGTACACTTAAATCTAAAATACGTCTATTATTTTTTATTAAATAAATTTTTTTTCAAAGCCACGTACGATATTTATTATCTAAAATTGCCGTTGGAAACGTTGAAAAATGAGTTTTTGGCGAATATCTTTTAAAATATTGGGAATTGTGATGCGGTTGTATTCAGAAACAATATTTATTTTTTAATTCTGCATCATTTCACATAAAAAAAATTATGGGTTCCAATTTAAAATAAGAACAATAACACGCTTTGAAGTTTGACAAGTTTGACACTCGATTTTGGTCACCCTGTATAATTTGGATCAATGTCACTTGGTTAACGAGACTATTACATCTAACTTAATACGCACGTCGCAAAATTTTATTAACGAGGTGCATTTTGTGGTTTTTATTGATTTTTAAAGCCTACGATGCAAAATATATTATAAAATTATTAAAATATATAATATTAATAATTTTTTTTGGTTTTTATTTTTTTCCGCAGCGGTCACTCAACCGATTTCAATAAAATTTTGGTGATATGTAGGCAACCATAAAAGGCTTCCAAATGTGTAGAAAAATGTATAGCATGCAATTTAAAACAAATATATTACCATGGCGTTGCACATTTTTGGAACATCCTGTAAAATAAAAAATAATTTCTTGAATATTCTACCTTGAAGTGCAGGGTAAGCTTGCAAAATGTCAAACTCTTAGCTTAATGAGTAAGTGAGCTACAGAAGACGGGAGCTTAGTTGCAGGACCCTGTACACGAGGATTAATCTTGATCTTATATTAAATATTCATTAATGAAAATTAGGAAATTTAATTAAGCTTACAGTTTTTTTGCAATAACTAGAAACAAATTTTGCTAAATTTTCCTGATTGCTTACTTACTTAGTTACATGACCACGTAGATATGATTGTCTTAATATATCATATTTGCTTTAAATATTTTTTTTAGTGTCGACTTGTGGAATAGCTTTTTGGGGGTTACTAGGTTCGTCAACATAAACATATATATGATTTTTTCTTGGTTATATGACGTCACAGAGTCTCAAGAAAGTAATTCACGTAACATAAAATACCTGATGGATCTAAAAGTTTTGATTTCCACAGTATATCGAAAGTAGTGACAACTGCATGGGGGTGGAATTTATAAACAGTGCCTAGGTCGTGTGTAGTATCATTGGATAGATATTTTAATAAGACACACGATTTGGTTGAAAACATTGTTTATAAATACGGTTTACGAAAGAAACCATAATAACCGGATCTGTTGATGGCGATTGTAAGCCCTTTAAGTCAGTTTTGGTCAGTCAACTGTCAAAAAATATTTTTTTCAAAAAATCGGTATCATATGGATTATTTCGTAAACCATATTATTGAGTAAGATTTCTTTCAAACGAAAGGTGTTTAATTATTCTAGGTTTTCTTTTGAAATTTTAAAACTGAGTGCAGTTATGACTACATCCGGTACGTTCCGGAAATGAAAATTGTTATAATAAAAACAACCCCATAACTACTTACATTTTCTTAACTATTTTACCTGTATTTGCAGTTATAAAATTATTATCATACTCACAAGATTTCAGAATGTCACGCCTAATATATGTTTCAATCCCCTTAAAACATCCCCTATACGGTTGTACTTTTGTAACAATTTAGAATTTCACTGTTATATTTGTTCCAATTATATTTGTTATAATATTCATCACATTCTGTTTGAGTGGTTTGGTTGTGACGTGCTTTAAAGTTTAAAATTTTCGCTTAACCATAATTCCATCAAAAATTCCATTTACATTAAACCAATTAATCTTTTCAGATATGTCACAGACCTGAACACGATATTTTGCATACAGTTGCTAAACCAGTTTTTTACTACAGTTGGCTGCATCTGTTTCGGAATTTTCGTTGTGAATATGGGCGGGTACGTATATTTCACGAAGTATTTATTATATTCATAGCCGGGCAAATATTTAAAAAAAGTTGAGTCTGTCGGTTTCATGTTATGATTTGTCTTCATGTAAATTTAGGAAATTCTGGCTACTATATTGAGTTAAATTACAATATGGGATATACAGGGTGAGTTATTAGTATAACTGTCAGCGTTAATAGTTCCTGAGATATTCAATTATTTCCCCAAAATATGCCCGTTGGAGGAAAAAGGAGGTGTCTTCTCCTTTTTCGGTAAAAACGAAAATTTTGCAGATTTTGCCTTTAAACTATGTCAGACAATTGCCAAAACCAGTAGATAGATGATAGTATCCAAAGATATTAGATTCACTATAGAGGGTGTTCATAAAACTTAAGTATGCCATATGTCCAATTGTAGTAGTTTTCATGATGTTAACAATTTAAAGAAAAAATTGTATTAGCATCTATTAATGCCATTATTTTTTTGTTATTTTTTGTTTGTCTCTCATTTGTAAGTCAGTAATACTGTAGTAAAATACAACTTAAAGAAACGGTAATTAATACTATTAGCATTTATTAATCATAGAAACAAACAATTGAGGTCTAACGACACTCAATAAGTTACTGCTGTCAAAATTAGTAACAATATTTATCTTTTCTCTGAACGATGAGTTATAATTATAGCAAACAGGAATTAATTACCATGATCTACATCTATGGCGAAGCCGACAGAAATACATTAGTAGCATCCAGAATGTATGCACAGCGATATCCAGATAGACGGCATCCCCAACCTAGTGTTATAAACAGGATTCGGTTGCATTGCATTACAATGCATTGGATTCGATTGGCTTCTGATCGATCAGATTGACTTCCGGTTGCTGCATTAAGATCGAATAGCGCCGTCGCACATTGGGGTATTTGACCCAAAAAGCTGGCCATAAATCAAATTTAAAAATTTTTTAATTCCAAAAGGTAAACCAGTCTCTGGGATAGGTAAAAGACCGATGTAATAAAAGGTGCCAATATATTTTCAGCTGAGCCCTGAGCCACGTGTCCTTGTCAGCCAAAACTTATCTTTCACTATGGCTAAACATAGATGCACATAAGTTGACGCTCTTAAAAACTGTTACAATTTTGTATTTTACGGATAAATTAGACTTTTTTGTTATACATTCTTTAGAACCACGTATGAACTTTTATTCGACATTATTTATATTAAAATTTACCCACAATTTTGTTTATTGCAGGGCCGAGAACATTCGGTGTTATACAAAATCAATTTTATGCAGAACTTGGGTGTTTAGTTTAGTGTTTAGCTTTGTTAAGCTTTTGAAAGTGGTACAAATTATAGTATACATATTTGACATTACAACTACTGGAAAATCTGCTGCGGATAGGTGCGGATGCGGTTTTTGTGATTTTATTTCTAATACGTTGTAAAGGAAAATCCAAAAATTGATGTACCGGCTTCTATGTAATTTGATGCAATTTCTTGATACCATGATAGTAGAGGTAATTTAGAACATATTTAACCATATTTAGCTATATACAAATGGTTACGGTTATCGAGATATTGACAACTTTATGTTCAATGCATCTTGTATGTTGAAAATGCCGTTATGTACGTATATTTTTCCGTTTTGTATCATGTATAGCAAACAACCCCGATGACCTAGACTCGTAAAAATCATCCGAAAAAAAACCTTAAACTTTGTACTTGTATATGCATTTCTTGGAAATATGGTTGCTTGAAGCCAATCGGATTCATATTCAAGGCAAGAAAATACATCGAAAGCACCTACTCGCATACACAGTTCACTGGTTTAAATTGGATTCTTGTTGAGGAGAGACAATAGTAAGTTTGTAAATAGAAACTGGTTAGGCGTTTTCGATAAATGTGTTTATGCGGAATGCGAATGCGGGTTCAACACATGCGTATTAGGGCCATACCGCTAAAAAACGACCGTTTCAGCTTGAAGTATGATCAAATTTCGAAAGATTACATGGAAACAATAAGTATAAATATTAGACAATTTTGAAATAATACTAAAAATAATAGATTTTATAGTGATAAAAATGGTAAAATAGGTTCTTAATTGCCTCTACTATCACGTCTTAAAAGGAATGCATCGAACGGAAAACAGCATGAATAGCATATGTACCGTTTCAATACACAATATCGACTGGTGTAAACTTTAATTTTCTTCCTCTACCACTGGTCTTTAAAAACAAAACTTTTTCAGGATTTTCTTAAAACATAACAGACCCAAACATGTTATCGCATATAATTCAAAAATGACATGTATTGTTCAATTTTAAATCCGTATATGCTGCGTATTTAAACTGGACATGCCATATATTATTTTATGAATTTGACACGGTAAAACCATTTACCTTAAAATTATAGAATTTATCAGAAGTTTTGTGTCTGGATGATGTTTGTAATTTTTTTTTTTTTCGATTTGGTCAAATTTTGCTTCTGATCGATCAGATTGACTTCCGGTTGTTGTATTAAGAGCGAATAGCACCGACGGAACGTTTTAAAATTGAATTTTAGAAACTTTATTTTTTTAATTATAGAATTTATCCAGAACTATTCTGTCTGGGTGATGTTTATCAAAAATTTCTTTTTTTCTTTCGATTTGGTCAAATTTTGTTTCTGATCGATCAGATTGACTTCCGGTTGTGCATGCTTTCCGATGTTTTAGTTAATTCATTAACTCACACCTTTTCCATGATAGCACATTCCCGAATTTGAACATTTAAAAAAATCGGCCCACCCTACAGTATAGCATGCTACACGCATGTTTAAATATGTATAGAATATGTATATTTCGCACTCAATTTCAGGTTTCCGCCTGCAATGGACAATCTATTATATACGTTGCTATATCTGTCATGTCACCAGCTACAATTGTATGTCTATTGCAACTTTGGACAAGAACTTCATCTACAACTAGACGCTGTACACGAAGACATATACAGTTGCAATTGGTATGTCAAACATAACAGAAATATGGGAAATGGTTTGAAAATGGTTATGATGATATCGAAATTATCAAACAGGCTGACGATCGGGAAGTTTTGGGATCTGAATTTGCAGACTTACATGTCGGTATGTATTCGTTTCTTCTTTTTTTCATATATATATATAATTCCTATTTAATTAAAAAATTTATTTCTCTTTCAGGTTATTAAGGCTTCGTTTAGTTTTAACGCATTTATGCAAAGTTTTTATAAGAAAGCTTGAACGTTACAATGTTAGAAATACACGATTTGTTAAGCAGCAAAATAAAAAAATATATTACGCACTGATTACAAGAGTTAGAGCTTTTATTTTTTCTTTAGAAGTAGGTACTATCGTGGCCATATATTATGTCCCCTGTTTTGAAGTCCATTTTCTTGCAAATCTAGGGGAGAAAAAATTTGAAAAAACTCTGATGCTGTCCTTGATTAATATGCTACAACTCATAAAAATTAGAAAGCTGTATATGTTGGCGTTTTCCCGATTTTTCCAAATTAAAAAGAATTGGCGCTGTTTTTGCCTCGTAAATTTTATTCGATTAACTTTAGCAATTAATTACTCCGGAAATAATATATAGATTTCAATGTGCATTTTTGTAAAATCATGCTTTGTGCTTGACGCACAAAAAGCTATATTATGCAATGCCAGCAATTCTTTTATTAGAAGAGCTAGAATAATGAAATATAGACTATAGGCTACCCACTAATTCATAGGTTTAAAGCTTATTACATAATCATTGTATATCTTGCATTTTCCCTACAAAAGATCGAGTTGAAGCATCTCATGATTGCTGCAATTGACGCGGCGTTCTTCGGTCTGTCGGGCGAGCGGGGGAAAGGATCGATAGCGACGCTGCAAGTAGTGGCGGATCGCACGTGCGTTAGTTGCTAGGAGAACAGTGTTTACGGACACAATACATATAACGACACGGCGATTATGCCTCGCCAAAGAAATTTGGATATCCGGCGACAGATTACCGAATTAAAAAATAATGGCAAAATGAGTCAATAAGATAACAGAACCACGAACAGGCATTTGGATGTCTTATGGATATTCTTGGCAATTTAAATCAGGTTTCGGGATTAGCATTTAAAATTAATGAATGATCTGCAAAATAATCTATTTGTCTACAAATTTACGATGCTAAATTTGTAAAAGTTTTTTGATATTTCTAAGTTTTATACGCTCAGAGCTGACGTTTGTAATATATGTAATATATCAAGAGTTGTATTTATTTTATATTGTTTGTGCATGTATTTAAATATTATTAATAAATAAACTGTTGAAACTGTTATAATACTTTGAATATTTGTATAACAAAATCGGGCATACTTTTTAAATGTTTTTTGGGATTATCAAGCAATCTTATTTAGTATTCACCAATAATCGGAAAATCTGCTAACTCCATATTATTAGATCTATCCGCTTCCATCTTGTTTACAACCTTATTGTATAAAACTGAAGAAAACATAAACGCCAATCGATAGAAGAGATTTCTCTCGTACCGGGTCACATATTATAATCAGAATTATGCAAAAATTAAGAATGTAATTGTTAGTTAAAATTACTACCTTGACAAGTTATCGTTCTTTTTGTGTATTGATAATAAGCTGCCCTGGTTCTCTCAGCTGTGTCGGTTCTCTCCGACATGACAGCACCGCTAACGGCCCCCTTTCCCGCAGCACCCCAAAGACCGTAGAGGGTCGAAATTCACGCGGAGTTTCAGCACCATCTTTTGTATGAAAAATGCAAGATAAACAATGATTATGTAATAAACTTTAAACCTATGAATTATTGGGTAGCCTATAGTCTATATTTCATTATTCTAGCTATTCTAATAACGGAATTGCTGGCATTGCATAATATAGCTTTTTGTGGGTCAAACACTAATCCAATGATTTTACAAAAATACACATTGAAAACTAGCGTTCCGCAGGTGATTCTACTTTTTAATTCGTTGAAATCTATAGATTATTTCTGGAGTAATTAATTGCTAAATTTAAACGAATAAAATTTTCGGGGCAAAAACAGCGCCCATTCTTTTTAATTTGGAAAAATCAGTAAAACGTCTGATTTTTCTAATTTTTATGAGTTGTAGCATAATAATCAAAAAAATCGACGTCAAAAGAAGGGACATAATATATGGCCACGATAGTACCTGGTACCTTATAAATTTATAATAATAAAGAGATTACAGAGCACTGCCCAACGTTCGTCATTTTTTAAAAAATTTCCTTCTCTCTCATTAATTAATTTTGATTATACAGGCTTGCTGCTTCTGTATATTAAAATTAAAATCATATTATTTTTTCGTTCCTCACACACATAATGAAATGCTGAAGGGACAGGCTGAATTTCCGCTGAAAAGTTGTGATTAATTTGGATAATGGAACAGGTTTTTTTTTTATAAGAGCGGCTCGTGATGTACAAGAATACAGTACCACCCAGTGCCGTGCGGTACATTTGCACTATCGTGACCATGTATTATGTCAATATTATTTGAAAGAATTCTGATTTTGTTCTTGATTAATATACTACAACTCATAAAAATTAGAAAGCTGTACATGTTGGCGTTTTCCCGATTTTTCCAAATTAAGTGTCGGCAACCGATTAAGCTGACCACACAGAAAACATGTAAAATAAACAAGTACTATGCGTTTGTAATAGACAATTAAATTACTATCTGAATTAACAAGATTGTTAATGAATATCTCATTTCAATGATCTCTAATTATTGATGATTTTTAAGTATCAAATAATCGCATAAAATAGAATAGAATGGAGATAAAACAGAGATTTTGACACCGATGCTCTCCTAAACCGAATCCTATATCAATAGGGTGGACCTTAGTTACTCTTAACGAAAAATTATTTTCAAAATTAAGTCCACGTCACCCCTGTAATTTGTTCTGTATACTAAAATACTAATTCCCTCCAAGTTTTAAGTCGATCGGATAATGGGAAGACGTGCCTCAAGGGCTTTGTTTATGCAAAAAATGGGACATTATTAAAATTAAAATTCACACACATTTCAATCCGTTACTCATTAGATATTATTCTAATGCTGTATTCTAATTATTATATGAACTAGAAAAACGTTATTTATATTATATTTATCAACAAGCAAAAAATTGTTTAAACAAAATTTATTATATTTATGTTTTTGATAAACAATTTAAGGTAATTGATAAAAGGAAAAAATAAAATCATTGTAATCATTGATACAATTGAACTATTTAATAATTATTTCTGTTATTTACAAACGCATATAGACTTAGGTACTAATTAGAACTGAATTATAACAATATTTACTAAACTCAAACTAAAAAATAAATATATGAACTACACAAGAAATGTATAACAATAGTACCTATTAATTATAATAATAGCAAATAATAGTAATACACAGCAACAAATTATGGAATTGCTTAAAATTCGGCGTTTAGTGTTTTCTTCGTTAAATGCGTAAATGCGGGCAAACCGATTCACACCCAACGCGAAGTTTCATTTCATAATAAAATGTGTACTATATATTTATAATCGATTTTAGATAGATCAAAAGTGATCTACAATACATTGTACACCACCAGCGAAAGGGGTTAAATAAAATTAAACAAAAAAATAAATTAATTAAATTACTAAAATGTGCCTTGAGAAATTATTGATTGTTGAGCCTTTTCTTCCAGCATCTCTTTCCGTTCTGCCAAAGAGTTTTTCGCTGCTCCTTTTCCGCTAAAATGAGACAAAAACTCTGCTTCAACAGAAATATTTTGTCTTCTTCGATTGTCATCATTTGCAAAGCATTTGCATGGACGATATCGAATAAATCGTTCAACGAATCAGTAAATTCGTTTTCTCGTTGTATTTGAGACACAGTTCGGCGTTTTGCATTCCTATTTAGTGTTCTCCACTTCTGGTAAAGTGGTTCTAATTTGGCAATACTATGTGCAGTTAGCTTCACCGGGATTCGTGCCTTTTGTCAACAAGTTTCCACTTCTTTTATAACAAGAGCAGCACTAGTGCGAAGATGCAAGTTAACTTTTCGCAAGTTATAAAACAGCACTCTTAAAACCTGACCCATACTCGGCAATTTAGTACCAACAACTTGTTGTTCGAAATAGTCCAATAAAAACAATTTATCTCGACTTTGTGTCTCCATTTTTTAAACTTATAACTTTTCGCAAGTTATAAGAAAGCACTCTTACAACCTGACCAATGCTCGGCAATTTAGCACCAACAATTTGTTGTTCGAAATAGTCCAATAAAACAATTTATCTCGACTTTGTGTCTCCATTTTTTGGTCAGTATGTAAAAGATACACTTCAAACCCTTATACTCAGAACAACTCAAACTCTAAGCTCAAGTGATTGTTCGTCTACTTGATAAAGGACAAGAACTATGAAATATATGTGAAAGGGGCAGAAGAATGTTTCGGACAGGCCTAAGCTAGACATTAATACAAATTAGTGTAAGAGCGTCGCGCGTAGACAGTGCGAACACGCGGCGTTGTAAAAGTCTAAGATCGAATAAGTTACTTAATTAAAATAATTATATAAGCAAATATGGTTACTGGACAACCAAAGTAAGGTACCCTTATATAATAACAATAACTTTCTTATTTAAATTGCTAAACTAAAGTCATACGTCACATATGAGAAAAAATATTGACATTTTCGAACTTCAAATCGATTGAGGCACCCCTTCCCGTGGTCGAATTAAGTTTTTCTTTTGCAGGACTTATTTTTATTCATAGTAGAACAAATCTAGAGGGTGACGTGAAAAAAATTCGATCGTTAAAAAATAAGGTCCACCCTAATATACAACCATACTAAAATAAATTGTCATGGAAATAACGTATCGCTATCGCAGGATTTGAAAATGGTATGTCGGTTATATATTCGTGTACTGTGCTCCATCGACCCGGCCGCTTCGCAAAAAGTTGTCCGTCACGAGTTGGTTTTTCGATGGATGTAGTGTAACGGGATTTAGTTTATTTTGAGCGTGTCCGATCTTCTCCTTAATGTGATACCTTCATTGCAATGTAATAAATGTAATATGACCACTACAGTTAAGTTTGCGAGTAGTGCATTTAATTAAATATAGAATTACTTTTATAATAATATTAATGAACATGAAATTTGATAATATGATACGAAAATCTCATTTTAAGATATCGCGTAATATCACGACAGATTATTTAAATTTATTTTATCTAATACATACCTATATTAATTACGTAAGTAATTGCTTTTGCCCAGCAGTGGGATGACGGGCTTAAGTAAGTAAGTAAGTAAAAGCACAAATCATCTCGTTACCAAGGATTATCACTGAGTATAGACTATTTCAGAATTGTAATATTAAAATATATTCACTAAATGTTAATAAATAAATTCTCTAAATTTAAATTAAATTTATATTTAGGACGGAGCATGTATTTTGTATAAAGGACAATGGAAATATATCTGTATTTAATTTATAGCAGTTAATGTTTCAATTATCTTTCATGAGATCCAATACATGCTTGACAACCAAAATAATTAAAATTATAGCAATAATATATACAGGCTGTCCCACGTTTCTTCTGCAAAACAATTTTTCAGAAAGCTAATTACTTTTTCGATTCATTAAAAAGTTACAGCCGTTTGAATTATTAACAATATCTTATTTTAAACGGCTCCAACTTCTGAAGGAACAGAGAAATCCAATAAGACCATATGAAACTTATTACATTCTACTTTCTAGACAAAAAAAAAACATTTTGGTTTCTTCTTTTGTTCATTTATAATTCGAATTATTAAAAGTTTACTTAAAATTAATTAACTAATTACTTAAGAATATTGAAAGTTGGTTTAAAAAATTAGGTTATTATGTAAATAATGATTATGTCTTTCTGTCAAGTCATCTGCCATCACCAAACTTCTGTATTAATTTGGAATATCGAACTCATGCCAAATCAATGCACTTTGTCACATTCCAGGTATTGCCAAGTCGTTCATTATGTTTAAAAACTAAGCTATTTTGTAATTTAAAATAATATATTATATTTTCTATGAGAAATAGATTAAGCACGTTATAATACAATACATAATGATAAAGTGCAGTTATTCCTAAGTCATTTTGTTATTTATTGAGTATTGTAATTAATTTATCGGAAACTATAGCTGATTTATCGAAATATCGCTATATTTTATTTATTTTTTTCAAATCACAAATCTGTATTAGTTTTGGACATAGCAAAACTAATTTTAACAATAATAATTTTTATGTTGTCTAAATGTTTTTTTAGATGGTCGTCTATTTTGGTTTATTTATTTTTTTGTAATAATAATTATTACAAAATTAATTAAAGGCTATTAGTGATTAAAAAATTCGCCATGGAATGCTTGCATAAACATCGGAAATATTACTCTTAGTTTCATAATAGTTTTATTTTATGAATGGCATAGTTTCCGATAGTTCATACATTTCATACCTATGTATAAAACAGGAATGATTCTTGAATTCACCGATTTCAACCCAAAGTGCACCGGTTGTCGGTATGGGAGTGCTCGGCTCTAACAATGATATGAAGTGATTGGACCGGACAAGTGTACCGGAGTTATGTATTACTCCATGTGGTGTAAATTACTTTAACTATTATTATAATACAGAACTATACTTTATAATATACTAAATCGTGTCAGAATCAATAAATAACACTGCAGAGTAAATACACCAAGCTTATGTGTATACGTGGAGATTATCAAGGGTTACTACTGTACATACTGATGCTATAAAATGTCATCTTTATAACAGTTACTGCGTACAGCTGGGGATATAATAGTATTTCTCTTTAAAATCTTAACTTACTGCGTGGTAACGTAAAAGGTTACGGTGTATTATAAACAATGTGGCATCTCCGATGGGTCATTTATTTTAAGGCATTATCGATTTTTAATAAACTATATATACAACTACAGAGAGGTGTAAACATCATGAAATGCGGATTTTATAACTTCAAGACGACGTTATCATAGAAGCTGAAAACTTAGATAACGAAATAAAAAAAAATATGAAAGTGTACTGTAGTGTTGTGATCCTATACAAAAATCAAAAGAGAAATATTAAAATAGTCCTAACGACCCTTTTGAGTTTTCATACGATATCCACAAACTTAAAGAAAATATTATAAGTAAAAATGAATTACTGGCACATTCCAAAGATATAGAAACCGTTTTAAAAATTGGCGATTCATCCATCTTAACGGTTTAGAATTTGCTGCCGAAATGATAATCTAGATAATTTTTATTAGACACATAATTTGCTCGCCTATAAAAATAATATCAAAATGTTGCTGAGACTTTAATGATATTATTATTGAAATTAATTAAAACGCATCAATGATTAAAAAAATCGCTCTTCGCAGAACAAATTATACAACATATTAAAGATAATATTTTGATGAAGATTAGGGTACATGATAAACAAAGAATTATTTAAAAATATTGATATCTGATGACAGATGACTTAACAGTGTAGATATTGACATAATAGTAATTCTTTTCATCTCTAATATGGTGTACATTTTGTTCTGCTACGCTTAATACTTTCGGAGATATTTGATGCAAGTATTTCACGACAAATTTCACTGATAATCACTGATAATTTTTAATAAATTTCAATAAAAATGTCTTCATTCTGTAAACATTTTGACGGTATTATTGATACTATTTTCATAGTCGGGCGAATTAATTATGATGTTAAATGATTTTGCGTCCATAGACCTTGTTTCCAGAAGGTCGAGTTGACGTTTTTAAATTCATTACCTCCCTTAACATTGGGCCAAATGTAAACATTGCTTAGCAGTTTTTTTCTAACTCTGCCTATAACTGTTGCTACCGGAGCGGGCGATAGACAGTTTGCTAAACTCAAAATAATAAAAACAAGTACTTAAGAACCATGTCTACTTAAAATTGTCTAAATGGGTTACGAATGACGGCCACTGAATATGAATTGAGTAATACATTAGATCCGAAAGAAGTTATTCGCGATTTTGCAGAAAAAAGGGTTCGAAAGAGGTTATTTTAATTTAGGGTTAAACTTTGTATATTGTACTAGTATTCGTTATTCTTTGTTGTTTTAAAAGTATTGTTTGTACTAGTATAATCTTCAAAGGTTGTATTTTTAATACAAATAAATTTCGCAAATATTGTCTGAGTGTTGACTGTATCTTTATGGATCATGATTTTTCTATAAACCTGTTTTTTTTTGTAAAAATCATTTTGGAGTTAGGTGGGGGGGGGGTACAATATGAATGATATCACATCAGAACGAATGTCGATAACATTTAAAAAAATGTAAAATTAAAATGTATGTCAATTTCAATCTATATTTAAGTTTCTCAATTCATTATCATTAAATTGTTGTTTACCTTAATATTAATTAATCAATTGAATTTTATTATTTATTGTGTGGAAACGGCAAAACATCTGGAACGGATTGCTATTTTAAAAATCCTCCAACTTGTCAATTTGTAATTATCAAAATATACATAAATATACATAGCTATATTAAATTCAATGTCCAACCATCAATTGTTTTTAGTTATGACGTCATCGATAGTTTTTTTATGGCCATTCCCTCTTTTTCTTACTGATTTTTATATATGTATTGCTTAATTGTGTTGATATAGACATTTATAACATTGTGTAATAAAATTTACGAGACATAGGTAATTAAAAATTATAACAAATTGATAACATATTTAGTGAGTGGACTGTGAATATGGTAAGGATTATTTGTGTGTTTTATATTTGATTTTCCAAGTATTCAATTTGGTTTTTGTAGAAAAGGCGAGCAGTCAATTCAACGCAACTTTGATTTTTGTATTGATAAAAAATGTATACCGGCTGACTCCAATGTTCTAGAAACCTCAAAAGGATCCCTAAGAAACTTTGGGTTTTAACCTTTTATCTGAACATCGGACAATTTACATAAAAAAAAACAAAATGGTTGCATTCAATGTTATCCGTTGCTGCATAACAATTGGTTATGCAAACTCGGTAACGTTAGAAAAATATACTTTGCTAATATGTCAAACGTGCAGTAACTATTTAAGGATTTTGAAAAACAATTAGGTCCATATGAGAAGTTTTACTCTGAATAACATTTAGTTTCTAAACATAATTTTTGCGGGAAAAATGTGGGCCATATAATAAGTGTTGTTCCTTTTATAATATATCTTAAACACTTAAGTAAATAAATGTGCAATACACTTGAAACCTCTATAAATTATAATGAGCAGCTAAAAGGTCGTTAAAACTGTTCATTAGTTTAATTAAATCGCAATTTAAAAATTATATGTAATTTAAAATAAAACATGATGTAGTGCGACCTAAAACTAATATTTTATGCAAAACGTTCGACTACCTGAAACAATTGTTGTGGGCTGATGGATGTCTTTGCATATTACATATGTATATTATACGTAATATATTTGATCATTATATTTTATACGAGATAATTTGCAAAGTAAAGCTCTGCGTTAGTAAATGGTACAATTTAATATAATAGTAGATATTAACAATATTCAATAATAATGTAACTTTACAACCAGAACATAAAATATGGAAATATTGACAAAATGGAACTCTACAGCAGCTCGACCAAAATTATCGAAATCCTGGATTTAAATATTTCCCGACTCTGCAAACGCAACAACGACCGGTTGGAAATTATATTAATTCAAAATTTTGCTAATTTTGGTTATGCATTTATAGAGATTCTGTCATATTTACACATACCTGGCGCGCTCACTATGCAATCAATTGTTCAGCCGCTATTGACAGCGGACACCCGATGTAGTAATCGGTTTGCCTTTAGGCATACACCGACGTAGCCATGATGATGAAGTATTTTAATATGTGCCTAATTAATAATTTTATAATTATAACTAACGTTACTAGGTATGTATTTTAGTATAAATAAAATGATATTGCAAATGCAAATCGAAACAACAATATTAACGAACAACAATCTTTAGGTTCGAGCGGCAGTTTCGCTCGTTCCGAATATCGAAAATATATTATATAACTACGAAGCTCAATGTCATGCCATCTATATACAGAAAAATTAAAATGAAATGAAACAGAAGTGCCCTTTCGGTTTTATGACTTTAGCAGATAGGACGACGACCGACAATCTCCGACCTACGCTTGGTGTAGGCTAGCTTTGCTCGTGTAAAGATCTTATTTTCCGGCTGTACTGTCGTGGCCATATATTATGTCCCCTCTTTTGAAGTCAATTTTCTCGCAAATCTAGGGGCGAACAAATTTGAAAAAATTCTGATGCTGTCCTTGATTAATATGCTACAACTCATAAAAATTAGAAAGCTGTATATGTAGGTGTTTTCCCGATTTTTCCAAATTAAGACGAATTGGCGCTGTTTTTGCCCAGTAAATTTTATTCGTTTAACTTTAGCAATTAATTACTCCGGAAATAATATATAGATTTCAACAAGTAAAATCACCTGCGGAATGCTAGCTTTCAATGGGCATTCTTGTAAAATCATTGGATTATTGCTTGACCCACAAAACGCTATATTATGCAATGCCAGCAATTCCTTTATTAGTAGAGCTAGAATAATGAAAAATAGACTATAGGCTACCCACTAATTCATAGGTTTAAAGCTTATTACATAATCATTGTTTATCTTGCCTTTTCCTTACAAAAGATCGAGTTGAAGCATCTCATGATTGCTGCAATTGACGCGGCACTCTTCGGTCTTTCGGGCGAGCGGGGGAAGGGATCGACAGCGACGCTGCAAGTAGTGGCGGATCGCACATGTACTAGTTACTAGGAGAACAGTGTTTACGGACACAATACATATAACGACACGGCGAAATTTTTGGATATCCGGCGACAGATTACCGAATTGAAAAATAATGGCAAAATGAGTCAATAAGATAACAGAACCACGAACAGGCATTTGGAAGTCCCATGGAAATTCTTGGCAATTTAAAACGGGATTCGGGATTAGCATTTAAAATTAATGAACGATCTGCAAAATAATCTATGTATCTACAAAACTACGATGCTAAATTTGTAAAAGTTTTTTGATATTTCTAAGTTTTATACGCTCAGAGCTGACGTTTGTAATATATGTAATATATCAAGAGTTGGTATTTATTTTGTATTGTTTGTGCAAGTATTTAAATATTATTAATAAATAAACTGTTGAAACTGCTATAATAGTTTGAATATTTATATAACAAAATCGGGCATACATTTTAAATATTTTTTGGGTTTATCAAGAAAACTTAATTTAGTATTCACCACTAATCGGAAAATCTGCTAACTCCATATTATTAGATCTATCCGCTTCCATCAAAATCTTGATTACCACCTTATTGTATAAGACTGAAGAAAACATAAACGCGAATCGATAGAAGAGATTTCTCTCGTACCGGGTCACATATCATAATCAAAATTATGCAAAAATTAAGAATTTAATTGTTAGTTAAAATTACTACCTTGACAAGTTAGCGTTCTTTTTGTGTATTGATAATAAGCTGCCCCGGTTCTCTCAGCTGTGTCGGTTCTCTCCGACATGACAGCACCGCTAACGCCTCCCTTCCCCGCAGCACCCCCACGACCGTAGAGCGTCGGAATTCACGCGTTTCAGCACGATCTTTTGTATGAAAAATGCAAGATGAACAATGATTATGTAACTTTAAACTTATGAATTATTGGGTAGTCTATAGTCTATATTTCATTATTCCAGCTCTTCTAATAACGGAATTGCGGAATCTTAAAAAGGAATCACTCGCAAACTAAAATTCTAAACTCGCAAACACTCGCAAACGAATCGCAAACGATCTGTAGAAACAGAATTTCGATATCTTACCAAGGGGAGGGGGGGGGGGTGGCTACTTCACAGACGTTGTCAAATTTCTATATTATTTTCTCCTTATTTTTCCTTCATACGTTTTACCGTTTAGATTAAATTTACGATATCGATAAGTGTTTTTTTTTATCGGAACAACTAATAGCATATATCGTGTTTTAGGTTTATTTATAATTTCATTTGATGTTGATATCAAAGAACGTCCGTTGGCGCGTCTCAAAAGAAACGCTCTCAGAATAATTGCATTGTTATTCCGAACGTATATAACACACCGCCTATACTCCAGTAAATTTATGGGTTTGCCTGGGTCACGATAAAAAAAATGGTAGTACACGGCGAAATATGCATTATTAACGCCTACAGTAAATCATCAACGATAGATAACTTTATCTCGAGAACACTAAATTACCAGGTTTTGTATATAAAAACAGTGCTTAGGTACTGATACGCTGATTGAAAAGGGAAACCGGGTTTGCCCTAGTTTTGTGTAATAATTTATTGACATTTTTATACGATAATTAAGTTATTTTTTAAAATTTATTATTAAACGAATTTAAACAGTTTTCGTTAGTTAAAATTTAATTTAATGCACAGATAACAAATACTAAAAAAGACGTTTAAAATATAGAACATTTTTTTACGAATTATAAATTGCTTAACTTATTAAAACTAATCTAAAACACATTTCACTGATTCACTAGTTCGAAGGGTTTAGTTCTTTTTAGTCTTCTCATTAGATTCTGGTTGTCCAGTTGCTGCATGGCCTCTACGTTGACGTGATCGCTTAGGCGAGATTCATGCTTAGTGGCGAATCTTTTTATCTCTTGGATGACTTGTGGGACACCAAGATCACGATGCAGGTCACTATTCCGTATGTACCAAGGAGCGTTAACCATATTCCTTAGTACTTTATGTTAGAAAGCCTGGATACCTTGTATATTGGAGTTTTTCGCGCAACCCCAAAGCTGGATGCCGTATAACCAAATCGGTTTTAGTATTTGGTTGTAAACTTGTAGTTTGTTCTGTACTGACAACTGAGAGTTTCTTCCCAGAAGCCAGTAGAGTTCTCTGAACTCGAGGCCAAGTTCTACTAATTTCTTCTTAACGTGTTCTTTCTACCTTAGTTTTGTATCCAGAGTCATACCCAAATACTCTGCAGTATTCGCATATGGAACTATGGCGTCGTTAATCTTGACATGAGGTATGTTCTCGATGCTCTAGTTTGTAAAGTTAATGTGGACAGATTTCAGTTCGTTGAGCTTGGTCTTCCATTTTTTGGTCCATTTACACTTTTTATTACTAGCTTGTTGAAGATTTCTAGTAGATTCTCCAAAAGTTGATCCCACTGCCATTAGAACCGTGTCATCTGCGAATGTGGCGACTGTTACATTTTCCAACTGTGGAAGGTCACATGTATCTAGTAGATAGAGAATTGGTCCCAATACACTACCCTGGGGTACACCAGCTTTTACTTCTTTTAGTTCCGAGTATTCATCGATCTGTTTTATTCTGAATAGTCTATCAGATATATAGGATGTTAGCAGCTCGACGTATTGTAAAGGTAGGATACTCTTTAGTTTGTGTATCAATCCTTCGTGCCAAACCTTATCGAAAGCTTGTGTCACATCAAGAAAGATTGTTGAGCAAATAAGCTTTTCTGCTAATGCTTTCTCTATGGTATCTGTTATTCTATGGACTTGGTCTATAGTGGAGTGCTTTTCTCTAAAACCAAATTGGTGATTAGGAATTAGTTCCTTTCTCTCAATGATAGGTTTTATCCTCTTTAGAAGCATCTTTTCAAATAGCTTCGATATCATTGATAACAGTGATATTGGGCGATATGATTTGGCCTCGTTCGGTGGTTTGCCTAGTTTTAGTACTATGATAACTTCTGCTACTTTTCAGACATGTGGGACGTATTTTAATCTGAACAATGCATTTATTAGATACGTCAGCATAACATAATAAGTTAATGGCAAATATTTGCCGTTGTGAATCAATTCTACATGAAACAAAACCAAATCAATTTTAGAAATTCGTCAACATCAAAATTCTAACTATCTAATTTAACAATAATTAATTATCATTTTGTTTACAATTGCCACCATTGTTCTGTATAGAAATGCAATTCCATATTAACAAAGGTGCATATATTTAATAATATTGCAAATATGCGTTATTGTGAGGCAAAATAACAACAATTTTATTATTCAAAAAACATTGCTATATAATGTGCAGTCTAACGGAAATGAAGCATTTGTTACATCTGTTTTAATGGAAAGTTAATGGATATTAGTAGTGAAAAATGCGCACGTGATTTTAAACAAATAAATATGTTACCTAGAATATGCTATCAGTTAAAATTTACAATTTGTATATTATAAAGAACGAGATTTATTTTGTTCAAATAATTATGATTGTGTTGAGTGAAAGAATTATAATTTTTTAAATTTACGAAATTGTTGGTTGTGTTAAATTGTGACATTTTAAGGTTGTGATAAATGGTTCCTTGATTAAAGTAATTGTTAGTTTGCCGAAGGAATTTATATATATTTATTCGAATCAAAATATTATTTCTTTGGCAGAAGTAAACCTATTTTTAAGCCAAAGGAAAAATATTGTTTTGTAGGGAATAAATCTCTTCTTGTATACAAAAATTTGGTTGTGTTAAATTGTGATATTTTGAGGTTGTGACAAATGGTTCCTTGATTAATTCTGTTTTTGTAGACTTGAAAAGAGCTTTCGAGACAATTTGTCGTCAAAAGTTACTACAAAAATTGGAAACTTACGGAATCAGAGGAAAAGACTTGAAATGGTTTGAAAACTATTTAACAAACAGGAGACAGAAGGTTAGGATTGGAGAAAATGAGTCAAGTGAATTAATAAACAGCTTAGCGGTACCACAAGGTTCTGTTCTTGGACCGGTTTTATTTAATTTGTACATAAACGATGTTGCTTCACAAGTTAAAGCTTGTGATATGCACCTATTTGCAGACGATACACTAATATCAATTGCAGGAGATAACTTACCTGATGTAATCGCGACATTAAACTCCGAACTAGTATCGATATCAAATTGGTATAAAGAAAATAAATTATGTTTGAATGTATTGAAAACAAAAGCTATGGTATTGGGAAATAGAAATTCGGTAAACCCTACACCAGACATAGTTATCGATAACACAGTTGTTGAGATAGTGGTCGAATTTAAATATCTAGGTGTCATTTTAGATAATAGTTTGAAATTTACGAGTAATATGGAATATATAGTTAAAAAGGTGAGTCGAAAGATTAGCTACTTAGGAAGAATATCTAATAAACTTACATTAAAAGCTAGAATATCTTTGTACCATACGATTATAGAACCATATTTTTACTATTGCAGCAGTATAATATTTTTGTGTAGACACAGACATTAAAAAGATTCAAGTACAACAAAATCGAGCACTCAGAATTTTATTACAAAGCTCCAGGTTAACCCGTGTAGAGTCCATGCTGAGTAAATTAAATTTTTTGAATGTTAAACAAGGAACGGTATATCAGGCACTCACGTTGGTATATAAATGCATAAATAATAAACTCCCAAATTATATGACTAATTATTTAACATGCAATAGTCAGCAGCATGAATACAATACTCGGCTAGGGGACCACTTCAGATTACCAAAATATACAAAAAGCAGCACACAAAATTCATTTTATTATAAAGCACTGAAGATGTTTAATACCCTGCCAAGTGATATAAAAAACAGTAGTTCGCTAAGTCTTTTTAAAACATCATGTCGGGTTCGTGTATTGGCTAATTTTAAGTAGTTGATAAGTTTATTACTTAGGAAACCAAATTTATTGTGATTATTAGTTTCTTTTAACTAAATAAATATCATTATATTTATTATTTATTAAAATAATTGTACTAATTTCCTTGGTGTAAAGAATCGTCTTTTTAAATCAAAACAAAATATCATTTTAAAAAGAAATAGGAGAAATAATTAGTGACATTCGCGGAGTATATCCTGATCGAAAGGAGTCGAAAGGAAGCAGCAGATTTTCAAATAGAATTAATATGACAAGCATTGAATCGTTTGGAACTAGAGTCGCCTCTACCTGATAACGTATCCACAGTCCACACCTGCAAAAACGTCATGCCGGTTGAAGTTTATTACAACGTTGAAGCGGATGACGTTTAATTATCATCGTTTGAACTTTGTTGCTGTGTTTTCTGCTATTTCACAAGTTGTAGTGTGTGAAGAAAATAGATCTGGGCGACACTGCTCAATACATTCTGACCGATGAAATGCCGCAGTACGAGAATTGTCCACCTGGTGATTTTATTTTCACTTTCAAGTGGGAAAGTATTTGTGGATATTGCAGCAAGTATAGCCATATGTGTTGTCAACGATGCATTATCCAGCCTTATGACGATTATGGAGGTATTATGTATGAGCATCGGGCCAAACTGCAATAATTTCTGCGCGAAGGCTGACGCACGGCGCATCATGTTTTCAGAGCCATCGTTGACTGATACTGCAAAACAGGCCCGTCTGTCGTCAAATTCAAACAGAAAGAAACAAGAAGAGGAAAATATTAATTTGAAAAGATATTTATATGGTTTAGGCATCGCCGACTATAGTAAAAAATAACAATTCTATACATCAAAGTTACACAATACTTTAAACCGTGGTTTCTCAAAACCGCATTTTTCAAACTGGCCGGAAAGATAACTTCAACTGATCTCCGTCAATTCACTTGAAATTTTATATGCAGCATCAGAACAACATTATCTAGATAAGTACGTACGGATTTTCCGATAAGTTCGAAACTTTTTTTGTTATAAACAATTTTTTACCTAATTTTGTACCTAAAAGTGATAATTTGTGTTCAAACGTGCTATTTTTATCGCGCTAGAGTAGCATTAAAAACAAGAAATCTTTTGTATCTGTGTATTGAATAGGAGCACAAAAAATGGTACAATTGTTACCTACATAGATAATCACATTCTATATCACCTATTTGCTAACAAAACACAATTAATCCGATAATATTATATGTTTTATGTATGCAACAGCCCTGATAACAGTATAATAACAGCAAAAAATACCTCGCGGTAAATTTGCCATTCAGTGCGAATATTTGCTATTGTTTTACGCGAATCTCGAATAGCAATATATCAAAATGAGAAACGCATTACTTCGCATGGCGTAATCTACACAAAATACAGTGCAGGACGGTATTACAGCTATCTGACGCTATCTAAAGTGCTCGAGCGCGAAAAATAGTGAAAATGATCCGCCTGGCAGACGAGCTGACAGGTTGTTGGTAGAACCTGATGGGGGCATTGTGTGTATAGCGCGCCAGAAGACCTTACAATGTCGGATTTATATGTCGGAAATTTAAAAATACTTCTCGCTTTTATTTATCTAGAGAAATTGTTCGCCTGATATCACAATAATATACATTGCACAACATATTTTAAGGAAGAAACGGTCCAATTTTGTTTCAGAGTCTATTCTTCTAGAATTATTTTATTTTGTGTGTTCCTTTTTTTTCGAATATTCAATAGGCTGTATCTCGTTGATCATTTGTTCAGTCTTAATAAAACCAACACCATTTGATTCCCCTCTTCATAGACTATAGGAATGTAAAAAAATCCTATTGTGATTATACAGCCTTGAAATAGCAGGCGTAGACAAAGGTCGGAATATACTACAGTTTGCGTTGTTAATTTGGACGGCCGGCTTCCAGCCCCACTTACGGGAAGTTACGGTATAGAAAATTCCGACACCGCTAAATTTGTAAATAATAGTGGTTAAAATGGCAGTACGCCGTATTATTATGAAAATATAAAGCATTTTTAGTCAGCTATAGATATTAGATATTTTTAGAATTATTTTTCTTAATTACTGTTATCCTGTAGCGATGTAAAAATAAGGCGAACTGCAGTTACCTTATAAGGAAGAAATCAACTTTTAGCATAACACTCAATTATCAAGATCAGTCAAACTTTTAGTTTATATACTGACCGTTGGAACATTGATAGAATAAGAAACGATTGTGGGTTGATAAGTGTAATGTCAAATCAACAAACTGGATGTCCTAAAATACAGTACAGGCTGGACCAAATTCGATGTTACTATAGGAGATCTCGGTAACTATAAGAGATATCGAAAAATGAGTAAGGTTGTTGTGTCGTCTTTTTTTTTGGAGAAACTCAATGGTGAAAACCAAAATTAGTTATCGTCTTTTGTTTTCGTGTTATAACACAAAACTTGATTTTTTGCTATGTCGATATCTTTGTTGCTTGTTAAATCAGACGAATGATATTTGCACGTTCTTGCGGCACTTTTTCGATTAGAATTCAGTGGAATTCACAGATTTTAAATATCTCTAATAGTTTTGTAAATATAACATAAAGTTGTGTTTTTTTTTAAATGGAAACCATAGCTGGGTATGACTGAAATAAATAGAGCCTTGTTTCCTCTTTTCAACGATATATAACATGCTGTTCCAAAATATTCAAAAAGTAACATGTTATTGAATAACATGAAATTAGTATATATCAGAGGCATTATGATTATTGTCTTCGAGATTTCTGAGTGGGCGTATGTCCCTAGTAGTTTGACACTACTAATCAATAAAATTAGTAAACTTTCATTCTTTTCTTTTAATTGAAAATTACGGAATGCTGTTTGAATAGTATGAAAAATGCGCAATAATCGAATGTTTTATTCAAAGTCATAACAATAATTGTGATATAACATCCGAAACATAATTCAATCGTTATCCATGTAGTGCACGACCGCAGAAACTTGTTTTTGGGATTAAATGAACATCCCATCAATTACGGGTTGATTAATATGCTAAAAGCCGAACATTGTGATATGGAAGTGGTATGCTGAAGAAACTGTCATGAAAGTATGTAGCCGTGATCCTACAATTTCCAGTCGTCAATCTTCACTTTATATCGGCATGTCGAGAGTATAACCGAAAGGTTAAACATTGCAGGATATATTGTTTTATTCGAAGTAAAATAATTAGATAATTACCTGAATAAAAAAATTTAAAAAAAATTACCTAGTACAAACTACTTTAACCATTTTTTTAATTGATGTACATTTTTATTGATGCATAAATTATATCTCGTCGCAATACTTCGAAGAGCGTTGTTTAAAAAATATTTGGAACGGCATTGATACTATCTTCAACATGCTGCCTTAGGTCCCGAATCTCGTTATGTGATCTTTTATATAATTTGTTCTTAATGTGCCCCCAAAGAAAAAAATCCAAAGGTGTAAGATCTGGTGATCGTGGCCACCTCACTGGTCCGTTGTTTCCAGTCGAACGGTTTTCAAAATTTATATTCAATAATTCCCTTACCCTTCTTATTTTGTGAGGTGGTGCACCGTCGTGCTGGAAGTATATAGTTCCCGTCTTCATTAGTTGCAAATTGTCCAAAAATTCATTCACAATATGATGGTTTACAATATCGTAGTACCGGTCGCCGTTAAGATGTTCCTCGTAAGTATGGTATGCTAAAATACGCTCGCCAAGCACGGCACACCAAACACTAAAACCAAAACGTCCTTGGTTTTGCACGTTGACGGTACGGTGAGGATTGACATCAGACCAATAGTGCTCATTGTGCCTATTAAAAATTTCGGCACTGCTGATGTAGGCTTCATCAGTCCAAATAACTTTTCTTTTTTTAATAATGGATTCTGCTGAAGATTTTCACGGTACCACTGACAAAATTCCATTCTGCTTCTTGAGGATTCTCAAAGCTCGACGTCTTGATACCCTAGATTCAGTTTCTATTTCACGACTTGAAGTTGAGGGATTTGCAACTGCGGCTGCAACTGTGTTGGTGGCAGATTCTTCAGCATTTTCAATATGGTAATGTTTCGATCTTGGAATACTAAATGACCCGCGATTGGTGAGATTTTCTTTTAATCTCTCAAAAATAGATTTTTGAGGTTGTGTTCTTTCTGGATAACGATTGAAATATGTTTCGGATGCAATTTCAGCATTGTTATTACTTTGAATAAAGCATTCGATCATTGCTTATTTTTCATATGATTCATACGGCATTTCGTAACTTTTAATTGAAATAAATAGTCAAAAGAATGCAAATTCAATACTTAAGTCACTGATTAGTATTGTCAAACCACTAGTGACATACGCCTATTCGGAGAAATCTCAAAGACAATAATTATAATTTCTCTGATATAGTAAGTTCATGTTAATCAATAAAACATTACTTTTGGAATATTTTGGACCGGCATGTTATATATCGTTGAAAATGGGAAAAAAGGCTCTACTTATTTCATTCATAGCCAGCTATGGTTTCCATTTAAACAACACAACTTTATGTTATATCTACTAAACTATTATAGATATTCACAATCTGTGAATTCCACTGAATTCTAATCAAAAAAGTGCCTCAAGAACGTGCAAATATCATTCGTCTGATTTATCAAACAACAAAGATATCGACAAGTATCAAAATAGCGAAAAATCCAGTTTTGTGTTATAACTCTAAAACAAAAAACGATAGCTAATTTTTGTTTTCACAATTGAGTTTCTCTCAAAAAAAGACGACAACTTTACTCATTTTTCGATATCTTTTATAGTTACCGAGATCTCCTATAGTAACATCGAATTTGGCCCACACTGTACAATATAGTACAGGGTATTTTATCTTATTTTATTTTTTATTTTAGCTTATTTTATCTAACTAACCAGAAATATGTCGGAATTTAGGACAGCGTGTGAATTTTGGACGTTTACCTTAATAATACTTCTGTTAAGTTGATCGGAAGACACACGAAACAGAATTAGGGTATTTTGATTTATCAACAATTGGCACCATTGACACCGAAAAAACTTTTATTAATTGTTTTTCATGTGTCCGGTTATGACACCATAGGTAGCGGTTTTTGAAAGAATCTTAACAATTAAAATATCGCCAAAAGTGTTAACATTTGTATCGTGTATTTGGGGTGACATACTTTGCAAATGACCTCTACTATAATGTGTTTAAATAAACACGTTTACACACCAATCACCCTGTATATTGTTGTGCCCGTTAAAAACTGTATTAAACGTACGTGACGCCAACGCCCTCTATGTGTCAGATAGTCCAAATTTATGGCGAACGTGAAGCCCGACACCGGGTTTCTTGTTCAAATAATTCACTCACAATTTCAGTGCTGAAAAATGTGTTTTTAGAGGAAAAATTTAATGATGAATTCTTTCGCGTCCGTTTCGTTTTGCTAGGCAAATATAAACCGACATTTAACGGGCGTAAAAAAACGCTTTAATCAGAGATTATCTGGATATGAATCTTTTTTTTTTCAAACAACGAATGAAGAATTTAATACTGTTGATTGAAATATTGATTTAAGCGAACAAAATAACCAGGAATAAAGCTGAATACTCACTCGAATGTTAATTCCTCTTGAATTCGAGTAGCTTTTACGCTCATATAACATGGAATTTAATCGTCCGGAGAAAAATCATAGCAGAAAGTAGTCATTGCGAAAAATTCCGTGTGCTGTGTATTGTTAGGTATGAGTAGGCCACGTTTTCATCATATATGTGTAAGCCGACCAGCCCCAATGCTTATAAAAGGTTTTATTAAGTGCAGACAAGTCATCAGTGTTCGTAATTATTTTCATTTTCATTCGCTTCTACGATAATTCTATCTCGACACAGATAAAAATGAGCGCAAAAATACACATAAAATTTACATTTTTTGTCAGCAAACCTACTGTATTTGTCAGCAATGTTACCAACATTTTAAGGGGTATGCATTGAATCGTTTGGAACTAGAGTCGCCTCTGCCTGATCGTATCCACAGTCCACGCCAGCAAAAAGGTAATGTCGGTTGATGATTTTTACAACGTTGATGTGGATGACGTTTAATTATCGTCTTTTGAACTTTGTTGCTGTGTTTTCAGCTATTTCACCAGTTGTAGTGTGTGAAAAAATAGATATGGGCGACACTGCTTAATACATTCTGACCTATGAAATGTCGCAGCACGAGAATTGTCCACCTGGTGATTTAATTTTGACTTTCAAGTGGCAAAGTAATTGTGCATATTGCAGCATGTATAGCCATATGTGTTGTCAATGATGCATTATCCAGCCTTATGAAGATTATGGAGGTATTATGTATGAGCATCGGGCCAAACTGCAATAAATTTTGCGCGAAGGCTGACGCATCATGTTTTCAGAGCCATCGCTGACTGATGCTGCAAAACAAGCCCGCCTGTCGTCAAAATCAAACAGAAAGAAACAAGACGAGGAAATATTAATTTCAAAAGATAATTATATGGTCAAGTCATCGCCGACTATAGTAAAATATAACAATTCTATACATCAAAGATACACAATACTTTAAACCGTGTTTCCACAAAACCACATTATTCAAACTGGCCGGAAAGATAATTTCAACTGATCTCCGTCAATTCATTTGAAATTTTATATGCAGTTTCAGAACAACATTATCTAGAGAAGTACGTACGGATTTTACGATAAGTTCAAAACTTTTTTTGTTATAATTTTTAACCTAATTTTGTACCTAAAAGTGATATGTCTTCAAACGTGCGCCATTGTGTTTTAAAGCGGAATTTTCTAATTTCCGTATTCTGACTGTGCAACCCTGTCCGCCGGAAGAGGTTTCCTTTGATGTCCTCTAAAGCTTCAATTTTTTATTTATTTTTGTTTTTTTATTGTGAATATTCCCCAAAATATGAACAATAAAGGGTTTTAAAAAGTTTTTGTAATTCATTTACATTATTGTAAAAAATATACCTACAAAAGCGACTATTTTTTCTCGCGATAGAGTGGCATTCTCTATAATAATGATAATTCGGGCCTGCCGATGCCCCCGTAGTGGCGAAAGCTGTTGGGGGATGTTAAGGCGTGGATTACTATTATTATTATAATTAATCGTAGGTTAAAAATGACCACCGATTTACACGGTGAAATTATCTTTTCAGTTTTATCAGCGTACTGTTCATTTCAGACAACACACATATAGCGGTACTTACAACGTGTCAACGCAATATCAAGCATTCGCATGGATAACACATAATCCCCCACAAACGGAATGTGTTTACGTCTACCACTTGATTTATACTGACGATATTATATTCTAACCTACATTGTACACCACACACACACACACACACACACACACACACACACACACACACACACACACACACACACACACACACACACACACACACACACACACACACACACACACACACATATAGAGTCTTTGTACACGATCCCTCAGCATGTACGCCATGTCAGATGAATTATACAGTTGAACCGTGGTTTGTATACACTATGCATGCTGCTTCGTACCTTTTCGTGTTCTCTGAACTTGACATGACGTTTCCCAGTTTTCCCTGTCTCAGTCTACTTGAGGAAATTGAAAAATGCCTTCCAATGAATCTAATCCCCTCGAGGATACCATCGTGCACGATTCGGATCAAAGGCACATTCAAATTTCGCTACGACCACACTGGCGCAGTCGGAATTAAATGGGAAATTGACGTTACCATGACCGAGTGTCTTCGAGTGTACGAAGAGGAACTCGCTTTCTTGTGTGATGTTGTGATATAGTGGCCTCTGAAAATGTTTGAATATCCTGTATTCCTAATTACAGCTTTTTTGAAACCTCGCATACAGGCTGTCTCAACAGTGGGATCTCGGAAGAAGGTGCGTTTGTTCAGCACTCATGGGAGACAGCCCTAAATTTGGTATTAGGAAATTGGAAAGGAGAATTAGAAGACGGTAAAACGATAGTTGCAGTTTTTGGAGACTTGGCTTCAAGACTATTTCTCGTCAAAAGTTATTAGAAAAATTGGAAACTTACGGTATCAGAGGAAAAGAATTGAAATGGTTTGAAAACTATTTAACAAACGGGAGACAGAAGGTTAGGCTTGGAGAAAATGAGTCAAGTGAATTAATAAACAGCTTAGGGGTACCACAAGGTTCTGTTCTGGGGCCAGTTTTGTTTAATTTATATATAAACGATGTTGCTTCACTAGTTAATTCTCGTGATATGCACCTATTTGCAGACGATACACTTATATTAATTGCAGGAGATAACTTACCTGATGTAATCGCGACATTGAACTCTGAACTGTACCTGGGCAAGTGACAAAAAACAGAAGGCTGAAATTTTTGCAGCACATCTAACAGAAATCTTCCAGCCCCTAAACATCGAATCAGAGCCAATCACGGATGAAGATATAACCTATGAAGAAGAAGCCATACAGCTAGTTACTCCAAAGGAAGTTGCCAGAGAAATCAAGACAAACCTGAATCCAAAGAAGGCACCCGGATATGATCTTATCACAGGAGAAGTTCTTAAGCAATTACCTAAGAGAGGTGTTGTTATGCTGACGTATCTAATAAATGTATCGTTCAGATTAAAATACGTCCCACATGTCTGGAAAGTAGCAGAAGTTATCATGGTACCAAAACTAGGCAAACCACCGAACGAGGCCAACTCATATCGCCCAATATCACTGTTACCAATGATATCGAAGCTATTTGAAAAGTTGCTTCTAAAGAGAATGAAACCTATCATTGAAAGAAAGGACGTAATTCCTAATCACCAATTTGGTTTTAGAGAAAAGCATTCCACTATTGATCAAGTCCATAGAATAACAGATATCATAGAGAAAGCATTAGAAGAAAAGCTTATTTGCTCAACAATCTTTCTTGATGTGACTCAAGCTTTCGATAAGGCTTACAATACGTCGAGCTGCTAACATCCTATGTATCTGATAGACTATTCAGAATAAAACAGATCGATGAATACTCGGAACTAAACGAAATAAAAGCTGGTGTACCCCAGGGTAGTGTATTGGGACCAATTCTCTATCTACTATATACAACTGACCTTCCACAGCTGGGAAATGTTACAGTTGCCACATTCGAAGATGACACGGCTCTAATGGCAGTGGGATCAACTATTGGAGAATCTACTAGGAATCTTCAACAAGCTAGTAATAAAAAGTATAAATGGACCACAAAATGGAAGACCAAGCTCAACCAACTGAAATTTGTCCACATTAACTTTACAAACAAAAGAATCGAGGACATACCTCATGTAAAGACTAACGACGCCATAGTTCCATATGCGAACACTGCGAAGTATTTAGGTATGACTCTGGATACAAAACTAAGGTGGAAAGCACATGTTAAGAAGAAGAGAGTAGAGCTTGCATACAGAGAACTGTACTGGCTTCTGGGAAGAAACTCTCAGTTGTCAGTACGGAACGAACTACAAGTTTACAACCAAATACTAAAACCGATTTGGTTATACGGCATCCAGCTTTGGGGTTGCGCGAAAAACTCCGATGTACAAGGAATCCAGACTTTCTAACATAAAGTACTAAGGAATATGGTTAACGTTCCTTGGTACATACGGAATAGTGACCTGCGTTGTGATCTTGGTGTCCCACAAGTCACCCAAGTGATAAAAGGATTCGCCACTAAGCATGAATCTCGCCTAAGCCATCACGTCAACGTAGAGGCCATGCAGCTACTGGACAACCAGAATCTAGTGAGAAGACTAGAAAGAACTAAAGCCTTCGAACTAGTGAACCAGTGAAATGTGTAAAAAGCAGAGCACAGTGAGTGAAGTGTTAGTGCTTCTTGTTTAGGACAAAGAAAAGATAGGACATCAGTGGATAGCCTATTAGAGACAAGTACCTAGTTTTAAGAATTCAGATTTCAATTGATGGTTAATCTTTTAGATTAGTTTATGCTTTAAAGTAAAAGTCGGTACGGAAACTAGTAGAAATACCAGTCGATTTCCAAATGCGTTTATAAATATTATCACTGGTACATCATATTTTAATATCAAACAAACTCCGCCAAACCGTTTTTCCGCGTTGTTTGTTTATTCCCAATAAAATATTTATCTTAGTCACAGAGGTCCATAAAATAGCGCTATACTGTCGGATAAATAAAACATCAAATGGCGTACGACTGTTATTGTTTACTTAACACTCCCTCCTCAAAGCGGTTTATTCACGACGATGCGGACCACGAATTGCTTTCGCAAAGACATAAATATTCACAGTTGCGTCAAACATGTAAATAATATAAAATTTGCCGTGTCGGCGTGACGTTCTTGCCAATCTTGTTTCGAGATCGTTGGATAAAAGTTGATCCAGCAATAGAAATTCCGTTACGTTCAATTTTTAAATTTACCACTTGCAATTGCATTTTTTTCGTAAACAAACCAACACAGGAAGATAAAAACGTCTTCTAGTGATTCTAGTCAAATTTGCACAATTTGTTAATATTACTTAAGTTAGTAGGGGTCAATTCATCTGAAGGTTTAATAATAAATAAAAACTTTCTTGTGTATTGCACCGTGTTTGGAGTAACATGCCCTCAAGCATGGGGGAAAACGTTAATCAGCGCTTACTAACAAATACGATAATTCCGTCCTGAAGTTGGAAAAGCACAATAATTTAAATTTATTGCATTTTATCATAATGTTATTAACTTTATTCAGCTTAAAATAATTATAGTAGAATAGATACTTAATTGTACAACACACATATTTCTAGATAATAATATACATATAATAACAGTAAGAATATGTTATATTACTGCTTCTATAAAATTATAATGTAAATAAATAAACAGTTCCAGTACGCTTAGATGTTTTCAATATGTTAATGTTGGCCACTACTGGACTGTCCCCACCGCTCCATTAGTTGTGAGCCTGTTCTAACAGGCTAACTAATGAGCTGTGCCAGAAGCCAGTTATATGTGACTGTTTTTAGAAACATTTAACTAATTAATAAAATTATAAACCCCTAACCACAACAAGTATTTTAGAACCTAAATACGTATTTCAGCAACTATGTTGCCATCTTCAGTAGAACCTAAAAAGAGAAAAAAAAGAGAGATTAGCACTTCATAGTATCTTTACTGGATAATGTCCAAGCAAATCACTAGTGGAAGTGACGTCCATGTTAAAAATTACGCTATATATACCCATTTGTTGTTCACACCTCAGTGAATTTTGATCATTGAAGCGTAAAAACAAGTTTTAATTAAAGCAGGTCAAACAATGGCGAACTAGGTATAGGACCCCTGTCTGAATTTATTAATTTATCTCTATTCAAGTGAATAAAGATACTTTCCAAGCTGTTTAGTTCCCTATTATTTGACACAGCTTTTACAAGTTTTAAGTCATCTACAACTACTTTATGACCTGTGTCTAAAATATGTTGAGCCACACTAGACTTTTCAAAACGATTATATTTAAAATGAGCTACATGTTCTTTGAACCTAGTTAAAATTGTTCTTCTAGTCTGGCCTACGTATTCTTTTTCACAGTCATAACATTTGATACAATATATACCAGATTTATCAAGTACATCTACCTTATCCTTTGGGTTTCCAAGAAGGTTTTTTTATGCTATTATGAGTCGAATATGCTATACAGAGATTTTGTGATGTAAAAATACTTCTCAAACCCCTTGTATATGTACCGCAGCATCCTTTTCAACAAAAATTGTCTTTTATTAGTTGTTTAGTAAATAGGTTATTGAAATTTCCATTGTCCGCAGATAGATATCAGCAAGAATTATTGTTTATTAAGAATGTTGTCATACATAATGGGTACCCTGAGAAAATAGTTGATAGAATGATTAAGAAGCAGAATCAAAAAATGTATGTAAATCAAATATCTACTTTAAATACTTTGTGTGTAGAAAAGAAGAAATATGTTAAAATACCGTTCGATTGTGCATATACAAGGGGTTTGAGAAGTATTTTTACATCACAAAATCTCTGTATAGCATATTCGACTCATAATAGCATAAAAAACCTTCTTGGAAACCCAAAGGATAAGGTAGATGTACTTCATAAATCTGGTATATATTGTATCAAATGTCATGACTGTGAAAAAGAATACGTAGGCCAGACTAGAAGAACAATTTTAACTAGGTTCAAAGAACATGTAGCTCATTTTAAATATAATCGTTTTGAAAAGTCTAGTGTGGCTCAACATATTTTAGACACAGGTCATAAAGTAGTTGTAGATGACTTAAAACTTGTAAAAGCTGTGTCAAATAATAGGGAACTAAACAGCTTGGAAAGTATCTTTATTCACTTGAATAGAGATAAATTAATAAATTCAGACAGGGGTCCTATACCTAGTTCGCCATTGTTTGACCTGCTTTAATTAAAACTTGTTTTTACGCTTCAATGATCAAAATTCACTGAGGTGTGAACAACAAATGGGTATATATAGGGTAAATTTTTAACATGGACGTCACTTCCACTAGTGATTTGCTTGGACAATATCCAGTAAAGATACTATGAAGTGCTAATCTCTCTTTTTTTTCTCTTTTTAGGTTCTACTGAAGATGGCAACATAGTTGTTGAAATACGTATTTAGGTTCTAAAATACTTGTTGTGGTTAGGGGTTTATAATTTTATTATTAAGTTCGCCACAGTCTCCAAAATATTGTCATTTAACTAATTATATAAAACAAAATCTGTCAAGGATATCAAAACATATTACTCTGGTGGTGCAGCAAGTCAATCCAAGAACAAAAAGAACTTTGCAAACTTATCGTATCATAAAAAAGATTTTGGGTTAGATGCAGAATTGAATTTTTTTGGATGTGCACATGGAAAAACGCATGCGACGGTATAGGGGGGACAACGAAGAGACTAGTGGCTAAACCCGGTCTTCAAAGACCACTTAATAGCCAACTCCTTAATGTAGAAGAGATGTTCTGCTTTTGTAATGGACACCTACCAGGGGTAAACTACATCTTAGTGGCAAAAGAAGAGGTTTCAGAACAGAAAACCATCCTTTATGATAGAGTTGAGAGATCCAAACAGATAAAAGGAACTAGAAGTTTTCACAAATTCTCTCCTCAACCAACAGAAGGTGTAATAAGATGTTACATCATATCAACTACAGAGACGTATGAAGATCACTTAGTTTTATAAGTCTCTTTTGTAAAAAATGACATAAGTGTTATGAATAGTATGCTTTGTTTTATATTTACTGCCGCCAATTCCGTAATTTTTTCAAAATAGATAAATAATAAATTAAAGTAGAGGAAATTTTGTGTTAATTTATGTTTACAAAATTTTTTGGTAAAATTTATAGTTTAGCTGCAGGAGTAAATTCTATTTGGTCGAAATCGTGTCTGCATTAATAGCAGGTAGCCAGGTCATTTTGAAACTTTTGACAGTATTCAGAACGTCACCGGTTGCGAAACGTCAATTCAACACGCAAATGCATGGAGAATGCGATGATGAGGAGAAACACGCGCGCACGTACAGTGGAACAATATTAAAACATCTTGGTGTCAATGTGTATTTCGATTGCGTATAGCCATGTTCTTATGTTTTCGCGAATAAATACAAGAAAGATTGTAAGACGGTATGGTAACATTAAAACTTATTTGGAACATTGAGCATAATTCTTTATGAACTTTTGTAGTTAGCACTGAAGACGGGGTAAAATCCGAAAATATAGTATGCTAGAAGCCAATATAATATATTAATCATCAGCACCAATAACCTTTTTACTTTATCATATGTAGTATGACAAGGAGGTTTAGTCTTAGCATTTTTGAAATATTTTGCAAATAAGCCGCCTATTCTGGAATTTCGTCGAAATAGTTAAATAATAAATTAATGTAGAGGAAATTCTGAATAATTTATGACTATGAAATTTTTTGGTAAAATAAATATTTTAGCCGCATGAGCAAATTCTATTTCATCGGGATCGCTCGTACTGCATTAAAACACTAGTATTAAAACTAGTTAGCCAGGATTTGTCAGATATTGTGATTCTAATGATAGTAGGTAGTGTAAAATGCTGATGTTTTGACATTACATACTGTAAATATAATCAAAATATCTGTCTAGTTCTAGTAGTTTTATTTTAATGCAGACGTGGCCGATCTCGATCAAATAGAATCTCATACTGCTAAACTATTAATATATGGTATGATAAAGTCATGTGCCTGGCCACACCACATTTTTTTAAATTGACGTTTCGTCGAAGTGGTACCAACCTAACATTTCCTATACAGTAATATAATCATATCTAATTTAAAAAAATCTGATGTGGCCAGGCACATGACTTTATCATACAATATATAAAATTAATAGTTTAGCTGCATGAGAATCTATTCTATTGAGATAAATCGTAGGTATTGTCAAAGCATCAGCTTTTGACACTGCCTACACTACGTCATTAGATACGTCATTAGAATAATAGTTATTTATGTCACAAATGCCGAAAGTACGAAATAGCGCGACGAGCGGTGATACGGCGCGTCACCGAAGGCGGAGTGTCGCCGTCGCATATGACCGAGTCGCGCTATCTAGTTTTTGGCAGGAGCGACATCAACGTTTATTGTGTTGCTTTTTAATAAATACGTATTTAAAAAAAAATAAATGATTTCTGTATAGTAAATGCTAGATTGGTACCACTTTGACGAAAGGTGCGTTCCGATTGGTAGGTAATGGTAGCTAATGGCGGTGGTAGAATACGAAATTATAGTATTTCTTACATATCGTGATAATGACACATATTAGTTTGCATGTACATAAACATGAGTCACTAGCAATTTTCTATTGGAAATACTATAACGGCGTCTGCTACCACTGCCATTATCACTAATGAAGACGCACCTTAAAAAGGTAATTCAAATGCTGACAGATTTATATTTGTTCATGACACATCCCTACCAACATACTAAAATAAAACTACACTCATCGCTATACTTTATTTATAATTTTCTCAATGTATCATTTTTAGAATTAGATATAAAGACGGGTTGATATTTCTTATCAACAAACAATCAAATTGGTGATCTTATTTTATTTGAAATTTGTATTTTATAATTTTGCGCACTACAGCGGCACGTTCCATAGTGGTTCTCCAACCTCTGATGAGATCAGCTGTTTTCGAATGTGACAACACAAAAAAATATTTGTCAAAATCCTGGCTACTATGTAATTTCATATCAATGCAGATGCGACCGATCTCGATCAAATAGAATTTGCTCTTGAAGGTAAACTATTAATTTTACCAAAAAATGTTATAGGCATAAATTATTCAAAATTTCCTCTACTTTCATTTATTAATTAACTATTTTGTCGAAATTACAGAAATGGCGGCTGATTTCTAAAATCCTTGAAAAAGGCTTGGAGTAAACACCCAGTTCCTTTGGACCCTTTTGAACCAAAAGCTTTTCAACTCACTTGGTCACTTGGTCATGAAACTTCTAAATATGAAGTTCCGTGCCGATACCTTTAGTAGTTTCTCCGGAAATGAATTAATAAAAATTGGGTACACACACACACACACACACATACACACACACACACAGACATTTTTTTGTACCTTGGTCAAAAATGTTCAGGGGACCCATAAAGACCTATTTCCGGTAAAATCCCATTTTTTTTTTCGGCACGATTACAATACTTTACATACTGCGTATGATAAAGTAAAAATACATATTGATCTATACAATTCTAAACCGTTTTTTTTGTTCTACTGTAAATTTCATTATATTAGATGAACCCATAAAGGCTTAAAAGCCTTTGAGTACTAGGCCGACCCTGTTCAACATTTTACTGCCAGGTGTTAATTTCTATATTTATTTTATATATACTGGGAGCGTATAAAGAGTACGTAAACATGAAAAAATCTCTGAGATGGTTTATTTCGACAAATTCTCAAATACGTTGATTTTTAACTATCAAAACACACATTTTTATGTAAGATTCTATTTTCGATCTTCAGCTATTTCTGGTATAAGACTTCATCGACATTTCTTTTCTAATGGCAAGCCCATATTTTTTACTTTTATAGAAAATCTTAAACTTTATACTTTTAAGTTATTAAGTAAAACCAGAGATAGCACAATAACAAGGATAACAATACATTTTTATGCAGAAATTAAATGGAAAGTTAAGCTTAATGTGCACGTCAAACTTGGTAAGTACAACAAAGTCTCCGTCTGGCGAACGTAATATGCCCTTTCAGCTGCTCATTTTCATTAGATTGGCTCGTGCTAGAACTTTAAATTTGAACCGGACGCTCAAGGTGGAAACAATTGCGGATCTCGTAAAGTTTGTTGGCTTTAAGTAACAGGTTCCACCTTTATGTTTATGGAAGTGAACTATAACAGCGTTTAGTATCGTTCGAGCAAATAAATGTTTAAGTTCACCTACAGGGAAATCTATTTAGTGGAAAATGTTCGTGAGTATCAAGTTTCTAAGTACTTCTCTGAAATGTAATACGTGCTCAAAGTATTGCGAGCAATCAACCCATACTTTGTTTATTGGAAATTAAACCGACTAGGAAGTCGATTTATATTTTAAGAAATTTGGTTACATGTTTATCTTACTCTGCACAACATTCCTTATTAGTCAAATGAAAATTTCTTTGCTGATGAAAATGCATTTATTTGTGTCAAACAATTTCCAGTTAAAATTTACAATTTCTACTTTATAAGGAACGAGTTTAAGCGAAGAGCTCGAGTCGCAGCTTCTGCTGCCAACCACAGGTCGAGGATGTGCGACATCCCTAAAGGCGGTGACAAGTGGAGATTATGCTCTACTGTACCCTCCGAAAAGTTCTAGTCAATAATAGCTCCACCTTAATTCCTTCAACAAACTAATAATGTCTTTAATCAAAGAACCATTTATTGAAACCTTAAAATATCGCGTTTTAACTCAACGTAGAATTTCGTTAATTTGAAAAATTATAATTCTTTCACTCAACACAATCATAACTATCTGAACTAACTAAATCTCATTCGTTATAATATACAAATCGTAAATTTTAACTGAAAACATTAGTTGTTTAACAGGAATAAACGTTCTTCCTACCAAAGAAATATATCAAACAAATGCATTTTTATCCACAAAGAGATAGTTCTTTGCCTCTATTGAAACACCAGATTTCTTTGAGTCAGTGCATATTTATTTGGGTAATCTATAACCGATTTTTGTTATTCTTTCTGGACATTGTAAACAATTCATCGAGTTTTTCAGATACCTTTAAAAACTTTTAAAACAAAGATTACAGCTCATGGTAATGGGAGAACCAAAATGATGATTTTAGTCTAACTTTGGGACACCTGTGGGGTAAGTAAACAACTTGTAATGGTTTTTAAGTACTCATCTAGAATGCCCCATCAATTCTCAACATTTTGTTTTTTAATTCGTCTCAATAAATTATGATTGTCAGGAAAAAAATCTGATACGTTGTGAAGCTACTGATATACGCAATTTTAGTCAATAATTAATATTATTTAACATCGTTTTGGCCGGAATTCCTTAGTTGGACTCTCCTCATATCATTTTACACCAAATATCCTTAAATCAAATATAAAATAACGAGAGAAAATCGAAATATAGGTAGAAATGCACCAAACACCATCAAATCTAACCTATATCTAATAAACGCGATGTCATTTCCTAGTTAACACAGCCGAAATATCAATAAATTATTAAAATCCACTATTACAATACAAAAAAACATCCAAAATAATACGTATTACGGGCAAAATTGCGCATATTTTCCATAAAATATCGCAAAACGTCTTTTTCCGCTAAAATATCCGGTAGTACGTTGTTTGTTTTGAATATGGCGGCCGGTCCTGTCATTCGTGTTCTTGCGTGCGATCACTTGGAAGTTTAGCAATAATAAGACTTACCCTTAGCGATCTGGTCTAGAAGATGGTATAATATTCGTCCAGACATTGTCGCACAGGCACTGATACCACTTATAGTTCGCGTCACGCAAAAAAATCACACAAAATTAGTCGATCAAAATCAGAAGAACCGAGTAAAACACGGACCCTGACAGCTGCAGAGCGCAACTGCTGTCGACTGTCGGGAACGGGATATGCTAAGCGCGTTGCAGACGGTGCAGTCTTTTGTTTCTTTGGCCGCGTTCAGCCACGTCGGTTATCTCAGATCCTAAAACGTTCCGAAACAAAATGAACATTGAGAATAGGTAGTTATATGTCGTTTAATGTGCGATTATGATTATTTTGGATGTTTTAATTATAAATTATCACCCGTATTGTTCGTTTAACTTAAATTATAAATATCTCCGTTGCTTTTATGGTTGTGTCATTTTTTACACATTATTTTATGTTATTAGCCACGGTTGTGACCCCTGTAAGGTCGAGAGTATATATTTTTTCAGAATCATTGAACTTGTATCCTAGAATTTTAGATTATGGTCTGATTGCCAAGCAATATTGTAGAATTTTTATTACTTATTAATATGCTGGACTAAGTATTGTTAATTTCTTATAAGAATTCCAACTCGTGTTCATCGAGCAAGGCCTAATGTATAATGAACAATTATTACACTTCAATTAACATGATTATAGACTTTTCAATGTTATCCATTTTGTCTGTATTTTCGGCTCCAAACATTATCTCTCAATAATTCGAGTGATTGCCAACTAATATTATCGTCTTTCATTTTCTGCTTTCGATAAACACGACCCAACAATTCTTATAGCAAATTAATAAACGATTCGAAGGCAATAATAGTTGGAATTCACTCAGTTGTAGAGAATAGAGAACGATTAAAACCACAAATACAGGCCCAAAATGAACAAAATTGATAATTTAATTCTATAATCGTGTCTATCTAGTGTCCGATAAAAAAGGCGAGAATATTGTTTTAAAATTTAACCGCATGAACGAGAACCAATGACTAAATATAGACTAATAAATTAGAAAATTCTTTGATAACGACCATCGATAACGAAATACAAAATTGTAATTATTGCTATTATACGTAAACACTTGAAAGGCGACAATACTAACTCAACTAATTAACAATAATTGTTGTTATATGTATAAGATGTATATGAAATCAGTATACATAGGCTTATCATACATCCCGGTTTGACCGGGACAGTCCCGGCTTGGGACATCGGTCCCGGCGTCCCGGCTGGTTTGGTATTATGTCTCGGCTAAAACTCTTTACTGGAATTTATATCAGTAACAAATCACTCAGATCAAATGATTGATTGATTATTGTCATACTAGTGAATCGGGTATTATTTTTGATCGATAGAACACATCAGCTTTGAACCTTGCAAATGGTTGAATTTTGGAAATCTAAAACGGCCTCAAGTCATATGTTCAAGAAAAATGCTTTCATTTTATTACTTTTCGATACTTGTTGAGAGATAAATAAAATAATGTTGATTTAGGGGTAACAACTCCGTTGCTAACAGGCAACAGAGCGACTAGCTGATTAGTATTGTAACAATATTAAGTATCGACAGCCAAAGAAACACAGAGTTGATTGCTGAAAATTGTTTATAACGTTTTAAAAATTACTGAAAGACGATATTCCATAGTCAAAATGTAGACTACCTATCTCAATTAGGTAGTCACTATTTCCCGTTCTGTAGCAAACAACCTTTAAATCACAATAATTTGCGTATACTTTCTATGCAAGCTTTCAGATATACTACGAAAAACGCTACAGAAACATTGTTATAACTTTTACTAAAAATAAATGTATAGGAAATTAAAAAAATGTTACACAAGTTTGCTTCATATGACAAATTCGTAGTTAATGTTTACTCATTTACGCTGAGTAATTTTCTTTGTGGCATAAAACCCCTAAATCACAGTAATTTTATCTACTACTTATTTGAGTATAGCGGTACAAATTACATATCTTTACAACAGAAAAATGTTTATAACTTTCACAAAAGCTCTTTAAAACCCTTTTCTTTTAGGCCAAATTGTAGGTAATTGATTAGTTTTAAACTTTAAATGATTACATTAAAAGCTGATAAGTCTCCATATTACGATATTATATATGACACCAAGTGGAGGGAGTTGATATTTTGGTTGGCTGTGATAACAACATGTTTATAACTTTTTCAAAAATTATTATGTTACTTTCCACTATATACTAAATTATAGGTAATTAGATGCGGTAGGTCTATTCATCAATATAGTTTTTCTATAGTTAAACATAGTAAGTGTTCCACCATTTTAAAATACCCACTAAATAGGCAATCATCTAAAATAACTTGCCAGGTTATTACAGCGCCATCTAACAATACATTGGTAGAGATTTTTAGCCTAACAATAAATAAGTTCAAGATTCCAGTTTCACGGAACTTTTGTGCCGTTAAAATCCTCATCATACATTTAGCTGACATGGCCACAGGAAAAATGAGACCCGAATCTAGAGATTACATTAGAAACTTTTGAGAAGTTTTCCTAAAGTACCCGCTGGTGTTTTAACACAGTTTCTCGAATACGAGGTCTATCGATTCGTAATCCATCTTCTAAACTCTAAAAGTCTAAAGTGTTCGAAATGCCACTCCTATACCTGTATCTATATCCTGGTTTAAGCGTCCATTTTCTCGCAAAACTAGAGGCAAAAAAATTTGACAAATTTCTGATGCTGTCCTTGATTAATATGCTACAACTCACAAAAATTAGAAAGCTGTATATGTTGGCGCTTTCCCGATTTTTCCAAATTAAGAAGAATTGGCGCTGTTTTTGCCCCGTAAATTTTATTCGTTTAACTTTAGCAATTAATTACTCCAGAAATAATCTATAGATTTTAACGAATTAAAAAGTAAAATCACCTGCGGAATGCTAGTTTTCAATGTGCATTTTTGTAAAATCATTGGATTAGTGGTTGACCCACAAAAGGCTGTATTATGCAATGCCAGCAATTCCGTTATTAGAAGAGCTAGAATAATGAAATATAGACTATAGGCTACCCAATAATTGATAGATTAAAGTTTATTACATAATCATTGTTTATCTTGCATTTTTCATACCAAAGATCGTGCGAAACTCCGCGTGAATTCCGACGCTCTACGGTCTTTGGTGTGCTGCCGAGATGGGAGGCGTTAGCGGTGCTGTTATGTCGGAGAGAACCGACACAGTTGAGAGAACCGGGGCAGCTTATTATCAATACACAAAAAGAACGATAACTTGTCAAGGTAGTAATTTTAACTAACAATTAAATTCTTAATTTTTACATAATTTTGATTATAATATGAGACCCGGTAAGAGAGAAATCTCTTCTATCGATAGGCGTTTGTTTTCTTCAGTTCTTATACAATAAAGTTGTAAACAAGATTTTGATGGAAGCGGATAGATCTATTAGTATGGAGTTAGCAGATTTTCCGATTAGAGGTGAATACTAAATTAAGTTTACTTGATAAACCCAAAAAATATTTGCCGGATGCCCGATTTTGTTATATTATAACAGTTTCAATAGTTTATTTATTAATAATATTTAAATACATGCACAAACAATATAGAATAAATACCAACTCTTGATATATTACATATATTACAAACGTCAGCTCTGAGCGTATAAAACTTAGAAATATCAAAAAACTTTTACAAATTTAGCATCGTAATTTTGTAGACACATAGATTATTTTGCAGATCGTTCATTACTTTTAAATGCTAATCCTGAAACCCGATTTAAATTGCCAAGAATTTCCATGGGACTTCCAAATGCCTATTCGTGGTTCTGTTATCTTATTGACTCATTTTGCCATTATTTTCTAATTCGGTAATCTGTAGCCGGATATCCAAATTTCTTTGGCGAGACATAATCGCCGTGTCGTTATATGTATTGTGTCCGTAAACACTGTTCTCCTAGTAACTAACGCACGTGCGATCCGCCACTATAACTTGCAGCGTCGCTGTCGATCCCTTTCCCCGCGCGCCCGAAAGACCGAAGAGCGCCGCGTCAATTGCAGCAATTATGAGATGCTTTAACTCGATCTTTTGTAGGGAAAATGCAAGATAAACAATGATTATGTAATAAGCTTTAAACCTATGAATTAGTGGGTAGCCTATAGTCTACATTTCATTATTATAGCTCTTCTAATAAAGGAATAGCTGGCATTGCATAATATAGCTTTTTGTGGGTCAAGCACTAATCCAATGATTTTACAAAAATGCACATTAAAATCTAGCATTCCGCAGATGATTCTACTTTTTAATTCGTTCAAATCTATAGATTATTTCCGGAGTAATTAATTGCTAAAGTTAAACCAGTAAAATTTACGGGGCAAAAACAGCGCCAATTCGTCTTAATTTTGAAAAATCGGGAAAACGCCAGCATATACAGCTTTCTAATTTTTATGAGTTGTAGCATATTAATCAAGGACAGCACCTGTATTTTTTCAAATTTTTTCGCCCCTAGATTTGCGAGAAAATGGACTTCAAAAGAAGGGACATAATATATGACCACGATAGTACATACCAAAGTTGGGATGCCCAATTTTTTTAAAAGTTCTAGTAGTTCATATTTTGGTACTACGTATGCATCTTTTGGTTCTACAAATTAGAGCATGAATTTGTTATAACTTCAGTATGTTTTGTACATATTCCTTGGTAGCTAAACAAAGTTAACTAGATATTTAAATTCCATTCTTCAGGGATTCTGAAACTTTATTCAGCTCATTCAACGATATGAGTTCAAGAGTTTGCACCGCTATAATAAAGTTCCACGACATTGAGTGTATTAAACTCATTAAACTTAATATTTAACTTCATAAGGATGTAGAAGACTGAACCTATTTAACGTGACTGCTGTATTCTGAAATATAAACAGAGTAAAATATTTATTATCTTACAAACATTATAAAACATATGAAGAATAAAAAACTAACTTTATACATCAATATATGAAATTACTCAAACTGCAGGTAAACTGTAGGCTCGTTAACAAATTAGCACTTATTATTGTTATTGTGTGAAGATCAAACCAATCATTTCTACCTAAAAAACTTAAAAGGAAAAGTAATTATTTGTCTAAATTGACACTCTGTTAGAATCTCATATCACCGATCGTCCTTTACGAATCTTCAACATGTCTTACAGCAATCGGACTATAAATATAGCTCATACTTCCACAGTTATTTCAGGTCGAAATTGTGTTATTTAATGGCCTAAACACATTCCTGAACTCTGAAGGTTTTTACGTTCAGATTTGCGAGTATAGAAAAGTAAGGTACATCGTTTAAAAAACTTATTTACCACGATAAGAGAAAAAATCTGATGTGGCCAGGCACATGACGTTATCATACAATATATAAAATTAATAGTTTAGCTGCATGAGAATCTATTTGATTCTGAGCAAACAGACAACACTTCACCTTGCCCCCAAAATTGTTTATCGATAATTTTTTCATATCTTCCCTGAGACCATTGTATATGTGACTGACCTGGTAAGAGAATGACCGTTTATACAGTACAGCGCGATGGGCAGGTGGAGCAAACAAACCCCTGAATCTTAAATTAAGGTTATGGACATCCGTTCTACAGCGTATCTTCCGCATGAGGTATTGTGGGATCCTCTTGGATAGCAACTTATGATATAATATTGCTGCATGCAACACCCTAGTGTTATCCATGTTCAACCACCCCGAGTCGCCCAGCCCATTCGATACATGATCATACTTCCTCAAATCAAAAACAAGCAGAACTTTTTACTATTGACAGTAGATATAGTGAGATATTGCCACAACATCAGCATTTGACACTACCGGTACTGTCATTAGACTGAAAATATTTGGAAAATCCTGGTTTACTATACATATATGTAGTATTATATCAATGCAGATGCGACCGACCTCGATCAAATAGAATTTGCTCTTGCAGCTAAACTATTAATTTTACCAAAGAATGTCGCAGATAATAAATTATTCAGAATTTCCTCTACTTTAATTTATTATTTAATTATTTTGAGGAAATTACAGAAATGGCGGCTCAATTTTCAAAATCCTTGAAAAATGCTTGGAGGAAACGTTCAGTTCCTTCGGACCCATTTGAACCAAAAGCTTTTTAGCTCTAAGTTTAGTCATGAACTTTTCGTCCCGATAACTTCCACATACACACACATACATACATACACACAACAGCCATTTTTTTGTACCTTGGTCAAAAATAATCAGGGGACCCAAAAAGACCTATTTCCGCTAAAATCGCAATGTGTTTTCGGCACGATTACAATACTTCATCTTACTGCGTATGATGTACAGTATGATACACAGTGTTTAACTATTAAATGAACTAGAATCTACAACAAATATATTTGCACTAGAATGTATATATTTTTTTAAAATCCAATTTCTTTATAAGATTTTTTTCTGTATAGTAATAAGAGTCAGTTAGTGACTTTTCTTTTTAACCCGACGACATTCTGATGTGAACGATTTTGTCGATACGAATACCTATTTTGTCGTGCTGAGTACCTATTTTGTCGCGCAAAAGTTGTCGTTTCGAATACCTAATTTGCCGGGCTGATATGAAATCTATTGAAATCGATAAAAGATTATTTGACATTAATTAACGGACAAAACTAAAAGAAAACTAATTTATAATTAAAACATCAAAATAGTCATCATCGCACATTAAACGACTTATTTCTAAAATTAATTTTGGTTTTGGAACGTTCAGATAACCGAAGTGGTTGAACGTAGCCAAAGAAACAAAAGACTGCAACACGGTTAGCATATCAGAATCCGACACCAGTTTCGTTCCGCGTATGTCATGGTGCGTGTTTGGCTCTGTTGTTCTGATTTTTATCGACTAATTTTGTGTGTCTTTTTTTCGTGACGCGAACTATAAGTGGTATCAGTGCCTGTGCGACAATGTCTGGACGAATATTATACCATCTTCTAGACCAGATCGCTAAGGGTAAGTCTTATTATTGCTAAACTTCCAAGTGATCGCACGCAAGAACACGAATGACAGGACTGGCCGCCATATTCAAAACAAACAACGTAATACCGGATATTTTAGCGGAAAATGACGTTTTGCGATATTTTATGGCAAATATGCGCAATTTTGCCTGTAACACGCATTATTTTGGGATGTTTTTGTGTATTGTAATAGTGGATTTTCATGATTTATTGATATTTCGGCTGTATTAACTAGGAATGACATCGCGTTTATTAGATATAGGTTAGATTTGATGGTGTTTGGTGCATTTCTACCTATATTTCAATTTTCTCTCGTTATTTTATGTTTGATTTAAGGATATTTGGTGTAAAATGATATGAAGAGAGTCCAACTAAGCAATTCCGGCCAAAACGATGTTAAATTATGTTAAATTTTGACTAAAATTGCGTATGTCAGTAGCTTCACAACGTATCAGATTTTTTTCCTGTCAATCATAATTTATTGAGACGAATTAAACAACAAAATGTTGTGAATTGATGTGGCACTCTAACTGAGTACTTAAAAACCATTACAAGTTGTTTACTTACCCCACAGGTGTCCCAAAGCTAGACGAAAATCATCATTTTGGTTCTCCCATTACCATGAACTGTAATCTTTGTTTTAAACGTTTTTAAAGGTATCTGATAACCTCGATGAATTGTTTACAATGTCCAGAAAAAATAACAAAAATCGGTTATAGATTACCCAAATAAATATGCACTGACTCAAAGAAATCTGGTGTTTCAATAGAGGCAAAGAACTATCTCTTTGTGGATAAAAATGCATTTGTTTGATATATTTCTTTGGTAGGAAGAACGTTTATTTCTGTTAAACAACTTATGTTTTCAGTTAAAATTTACAATTTGTATATTATAACGAACGAGATTTAGTTAGTTCAAATAGTTATGATTGTGTTGAGTGAAAGAATTATAATTTTTCAAATTAACGAAATTGTAAGTTGAGTTAAAACGCGATATTTTAAGGCTTCAATAAATGGTTCTTTGTTTAAAGACATTATTATTTTGTTGGAGGAATTAATGTGGAGCTATTATTGACTAGAACTTTTCGGAGGGTACAGTAGAGCATAATCTCCACGTGTCACCGCCTTTAGGGATGTCGCACATCCTCGACCTGTGGTTGGCAGCACAAGCAGCAGAAGCTGTGACTCGAGATCTTCGCTTAAATTCGTTCCTTATAAAATAGAAATTGTAAATTTTAACTGGAAATTGTTTGACGCAAATAAATGCATTTTTATCAGCAAAGAAATATTTTTATTTTCGGGTAACCTTATTTTCATTTGACTAATAAGGAATGTTGTGCCGAGTAAGATAAATATGAAACCAAATTTCTTAAAATATAAATCGACTTCCTAGTCGGTTTCATTTCCAATAAACAAAGTATAGGTTGATTGCTCGCAATACTTTGAGCACGTATTACATTTCAGAGAACTACTTAGAAACTTGATACTAACGAACATTTTCCACTAAATAGATTTCCCTGTAGGTGAAGTTTAACATTTATTTGCTCGAACGATACTAAACGCTGTTATAGTTTACTTCCATAAACATAAAGGTGGAACCTGTTACTTAAAGCCAACAAACTTTACGAGATCCGCAATTGTTTCCACTTTGAGCGTCCGGTTCAAATTTAAAGTTCTAGCACGAGCCAATCTAATGAAAATGAGCAGCTGAAAGGGCATATTACCTTCGCCAGACGGAGACTTTGTTGTACTTACCAAGTTTTACGTGCACATTAAGCTTAACTTTCCATTTAATTTCTGCATAAAAATGTATTGTTATCCTTGTTATTGTGCTATCTCTGGTTTTACTTAATAACTTAAAAGTATAAAGTTTAGGATTTTCTATAAAAGTAAAAAATATGGGCTTGCCATTATAAAAGAAATGTCGATGAAGTCTTATACCAGAAATAACTGAAGAGAAAAAATAGAATTTTACATAAAATGTGTGTTTATTTGATAGTTAAAAATCAACGTGTTTGAGAATTTGGTGAAATAACAAAACCTCTCATGTTTCTCATGTTTACATACTCTCAGTATACATAAAATAAACATAGAAATTAACACCTCCACTAAAATGTTGAACGGGGTTGCCCTAGTACTCAGAGGCTTTAATCCAAAATAACGAAATTTACAGTAGTGGTTATTCCAGTCAGAAAAATAAATAGATATAACTACTAGATATGCTAAAATAAACAATAATAATCAATAGCTCAGTTGGTAAAGTATTGTGCTAGCGACACATAGGTCCCTGGTTCAAATCCAGGTTGTGGCTGTAATTTTTAAATTATTTAAAATTTACGTCCCGCCTGTATATCACCATTACTATACCGTGTGTTCATTTCAAAAGTATCCACCCTTAGTAACTCTTGACCTCATGCGATTATTGCTTTGAGTGAAATCACGTCGATTTAGATATTGAGGGGGAAGTTCAAAAATGGTATCTAGAGAATTTTAGGTTTCATCCCTTCGCCTCCCAGCCACCACACAGTTATTAAGGGTGGATACTTTTGAAATGAACACACGGTATACAATAAATATGTGATATAAAAATTTATAGTTTTGAGCGTCTAGATTGAGTATATCAGCCACTGTGGGTCGTTTTGAAACAATTGACTCAACAACTTCTTCAATATGAGGCATTATGTTCGTTTCAAATATAATAATTCGAAGGACTTCTTTGAAAACAACAAAAAAAAACGCTCAAATAAATCGAGCGAGATTTCAAAGGAGTTAGTGAGCACATCCGAAGACAAATCGAATTTAAAACGGCTGTCATTGGCAGGTCCTTGAAATAATTGAATTCATAAATCAAATTGGAGAAGTATTAGCATTCGATATTGGCCCTCGGGACAAATTTGGCTGGCTCCGGGATGAGATAGACCTCTCACAAGGGACTTGTGTTCTACTCCACTCTAAATTGAACATCTCAAGTGCTATTTGACATGCAAATAATATAAACCGCGCTCCCTGAAGAGCTTAGGTAAAGATTCTCTTAGCACCCTAAACGGGCTTGATACGGAGAACCTATATGAGGATATACAATACGTGTACAATACAACTTACACAAATCATATTCGCCTGAACGACCAAATGTAGAGGGCGCTGCAAAAAATAGTTATGGCCGCTCTAAACGGGATAAGTTTAGACTTATCCCGTTTAGAGCGGCCATAACTATTTTTACAATAGTTGATATAACTTGAATCAGTCTTAGCAGCATTTTTAGTTATTTACAGAACAAGAAAGTCCCCAAACTAGTACCTTGAAGAAGGCAAAAACTGTTCACTCATTAAGCTAAGAGTTTGACATTTTGCAGGCTTACCCTGTACTTCAAGGTACAATTCAAGACATTATTTTTTATTATACAGGCTGTTCCAAAAATGTGCAACGCCATGGTAATATATTTTTTTAAATTGCATGCTATACGTTTTTCTACACATTTGGAAGCCTTTTATGGTTGCCTACATATCACCAAAATTTTATTGAAATCGGTTGAGTGACCGCAGCGGAAAAAAAACAAAAAAAAATTGATTTTGCATCGTAGGCTTTAAAAATCAATAAAAACCACAAAACGCACCTCGTTAATAAAATTTTGCGACGCGCTTATTAAGTTAGATGTAACAGTCTCGTTAACCAAGTGACATTGATCCAAATTATACAGGCTGACCAAAATCGAGTGTCAAACTTGTCAAACTTCAAAGCACGCTATTGTTCTTATTTTAAATTGGAACCCATATATTTTTTTAGGTGAAACGATGCGGAGTTAAAGATTAAATATTGTTTCTGAATACAACCCCATCACAATTCCCAATATTTTAAAAGTTATTCGCAAAAAACTCATTTTTCAACGTTTCCAACGGCAATTTTAGGTAATAAATATCGTACGTGGCGTTGAAAAACAATTTATTACATAAAATATAACGCAGAGAGGTATTTTAGATTTTACTGTACTTAATTAAGTAGTTATTCAATTGCTAAATTTACTGCAAAATTTACCTATAGCCACATTTCCGTCCTTACCGCTATAGGTAAATTATGCAGTAAATTAGCATTTGAATAACTACTTAATTAAGTACACTCAAATCTAAATTACGTCTATTATTTTTTATGAAATAGATTGTTTTTCAAAGCCACGTACGATATTTATTATCTAAAATTGCCGTTGGAAACGTTGAAAAATGAGTTTTTGGCGAATAACTTTTAAAATATTGGGAATTGTGATGGGATTGTATTCAGAAACAATATTTATTCTTTAATTCCGTATCGTTTCACCTAAAAAAATATGGGTTCCAATTTAAAATAAGAACAATAGCGCGCTTTGAAGTTTGACAAGTTTGACACTCGATTTTGGTCACCCTGTATAATTTGGATCAATGTCACTTGGTTAACGAGACTATTACATCTAACTTAATAAGCTCGTCGCAAAATTTTATTAACGAGGAGCATTTTGTGGTTTTTATTGATTTTTAAAGCCTACGATGCAAAATCAATTTTTTTTTGTTTTTATTTTTTTCCGCTGCGGTCACTCAACCGATTTCAATAAAATTTTGGTGATATGTAGGCAACCATAAAAGGCTTCTAAATGTGTAGAAAAATGTATAGCATGCAATTTAAAAAAATATATTACCATGGCGTTGCACATTTTTGGAACAGCCTGTATAATAAAAAATAATTTCTTGAATTGTACCTTGAAGTACAGGGTAAGCTTGCAAAATGCAAACTCTTAGCTTAATGAGTAAGTGAGCTACAGAAGACGGGAGCTTAGTTGCAGGACCCTGTATATAGATAAATTTAACAGCATGATTAAATTAACTACATTACAGAATATAATTGGCTAATAACGCCAATAATAGCGTAATTAGGCGGATATTAACGGTTTTAATCATCGATATTATTTAATATCGTCGCAAAAAGGCGATAATATTAAATGGAATTCAGCCAATTATCGAGGGAGAATGGTTGTATAAACGAAAATATACAGAATACGTTGACAAAATCGGAAATTGTATAATTGTGTTTGTCGAGCCTAAAATGCAAATTTGACAAACGCCTCAACGCAAAACGTGAACAAAAAAAAAAAGGAAAAAACAGCCGCCCATGATATTTTATTCCATTTTCCATTGCCTGATATTCACCTGTCTCGAACTGTCTATTATTGATATGACTGTATCTCCCTGTCACAGATCCGCTTGTTATATAAATATATACAATTCTCCAATTTTTATAATGGGCATCTCCTATATGTCAGTTTTTTTTTCTAAACCAATTTAAATAACATTTTCTACATTAGTCTATAGAACAAAAATTGTTGGAATTTGTGACCAAATACCTATTACAGTCTAAATATTCAGAATCAAACTGTTATTCCCACTAATGTTAAATTTATTTTTTATTTTGCATAAGCGTTGCATAAAAGCTGTAGGTGCGATTTAAGCCTGCATTATTTAAATAGATAAGTCCATTAAAATAGATACTTTGTGCATTAAAAAAAAGAAATAGTGTGCATTAAAAAAATATGAATATGTTACATAAAAATTTTTATAATGAGCAATATTTAATTCATTTTGAGCCTTAGAATGGCTGACTTGTGCATTAAAATAATACATACTGAGCATTAAATAAATATGAATATGTTACATACAAAATTTAATAATGAGCAATATTTAATTCACCTTGTGCCCTAGAATAGCTGACTTGTGCATTAAAATAATACATACTGAGCATTAAATAAATATCAATATGTTACATAAAAAATATTATAGTGAGAAATATTTTCGTCTGTCATGTTTCCCTAGAATTGGTAAAAATCAACTTATAATCATTAATTACACAATAAGGAGAAAAACATCGAAACTAACTTTGTTTTTGTATTACTAAATTTAACATCTACATACCTACATAGCCATATTAAATATAATATTTTCATTTGTAGGTTCTATCTCCAATTATCGGATTCATAAAATGAAACATGGATAACCCGGGGTGTTATGAACAAAACCCGAAAAATCAAATTTGAATTAAAACAAAATCTGATGTGGCCAGCACATTACCTACTTTATCATACTATACAGCAGTTCCTCGTCATGGCAATCTCGACGCATCTGCGTGTCGAATTCGCGTGCAACGCAAACGCTGATGTTCTGACAATACCGTCAAAAGAATCAAAATATCAGTCAAATCCTGGCTAACTAGTTTTAATGCAGACAAGATCTTGACCAAATAGAATTTCCGCATGCAGTTAAACAATGAATATTAGCAAAACATTTTATATACATAAATTATAAAAAAAATCCTATAGTTTAATTTACTATCTAACTATCTTGACAAAATTACTGAAATGGCGGCTCATTTGCAAAATCGTTGAAAAAAAAATGCTAGGAGTAAACTTCCATTTTACAAGAAATCTCAACCAATCGTTATTTAATTTAGAAAAGAATTTTTTTTTTCATTAGAAAACAAACGTTTTCATTAATTGTTTATTGTAAAAATATTACATTGTTGTTGGGTTGTTGATGTATGTTTTGTATGTATAAAAACCCCGCACACGTGTTATGTACGTTTCATTTTATGAAACTAATAATTATTAGATAGCAAGTTAAAATTGTACACGGAATAACTGTATTTGAAACGAAACATACGGCGTAATGGTAGTTATCTACTGAAATACAGCGGAAAAGTACTACTATTAAACAATGTTGATTGTCATAGCAACCAAAAGGAAAAATAATAATGACAAAATTGTACAGCATCTAATTCTACTAAATACGTGTGCAAAAAGAATTTTTATTGTATGTCTTATTACGACAGTTTCTTAACTTTAAAAAATAAAAAAGTTTAGCAACAAGCAGAGAACAAGACGTAGGATATATATAATACAACACACATATTCTTATACATATCATAAGGGTTTAAACTATTACTAAAATCGACTTTCCTCAAACGCGCGCGAATTGGTATATTTGAGGTAATGATTGTAACTAGAATTATATTTACACTATGTACTGATTTATGCAAAGAAAATAAAACAGTTCACTTCCCTGTCAAACCAATTTTTATGACTCAGTTATAAAGTTTTATTTAGCCGACACCAAAACCATGGAGCCAACGACAGGACTAAGCTGTACGATACACATAAATGCGCTACGGGTTGCAGAACTTAATGCACACTATAATCTCTCCAGGGCTCATTATAATTTTCTCATGGTACAATTTAGATTATTGAATGCTCTTACCAAATTTTCAAATGCTGATTTATTTAAACTATTGAACATATATGTTTTTAATTAACAATTATTTTTTGAGAAGCACATTATATTTTTATAGAGGTAACGATTGTATTGCACATTTATTTAAGTGCACAAATATATTATGAAAGGAACATTCAAATATATAAATGTGCAATTATTTATTCTGATGCACATATTATAAATATATTGCACATTTATTTTTTTTAATGCTCAAGGTATTTTTTGCATTGCTCAAATATTTTTTGTATTGGTCAAATGTTTTTTGTATTGGTCAAATATTTTATCAAATGCTTACAATAAATGCACGTTTCATTTTATATATTGCGCAAATAATTTGTACTGATATGATATATGATACTGCGTATAGCTCGATGGTATAGCTGCGACATCCGGCGAGTACAAACAACAACTAAAATACGAAAATCTAAGCAATATCAGTTCTTTTCGGCTATAAAATAATACGACAGTTACAGTTACGTAACCCGTAAGTAATAGCAAATAATCGCTGGATGTACTATCGTGGCCATATATTATGTCCCTTCTTTTGGCGTCGATTTTCCCGCAAAACTAGGGGCGAAAAAAATTGAAATATTTCTGATGCTGTCCTTGATCAATATGCTACAACTGATATTTTTCGAAATTAAGAAGAATTGGCGCTGTTTTTGCCCCGTAAATTTCATTCGTTTAACTTTAGCAATTAATTACTCCGGAAATAATCTATAGATTTCAACGAATTAAAAAATAAAATCACTTGCGGAATACTAGCTTTCAATGAGCCGTTTTGTAAAATCATTGGATTAGTGGTTGACCGACAAAAATCTATATTATGCAATGCCAGCAATTCCTTTATTAGAAGAGCTAGAATAATGAACTATAGACTATAGGCTACCCGATAATGCACAGGTTTAAAGTTTATTACATAATCATTGTTTATCTTGCATTTTTCATACAAAGGATCGTGCTGAAACTCCGCGTGAATTCCGACGGTCTACGGTCTTTGGTGTGCTGCGGGGAAGGGAGGCGTTAGCGGTGCTGTCATGTCGGAGAGAACCGACACAGCTGAGCGAACCGGGGCAGCTTATTATCAATACACAAAAAGAACGATAACTTGTCAAGGTAGTAATTTTAACTAACAATTTAATTCTTAATTTTTGCATAATTTTGATTATTATATGTGACCCGGTACGAGAGAAATCTCTTCTGTCGATTGGCGTTTCTGTTTTCTTCCGTTTTTATACAATAAGGTTGTAAACAAAATTTTGATGGAAGCGGATAGATCTGATAATATGAATTTAGCAGATTTTCCGATTAGTGATGAATACTTCATCAAGTATTCTTGCTTGATAAACCCAAAAAATATTTAAAAAGTATGCCCGATTTTGTTATATAAAGCAATATAAAATAAATACAACTCTTGATATATTACATATATTACAAACGTCAGCTCTAAGCGTATAAAACTTTAAAATATCAAAAAAGTTTTGCAAATTTAGCATCGTAAATTTGTAGACACGTAGAATATTTTGCAGATCACTCAGTAATTTTAAATGGTAATCCCGACACTCGATTTAATCTGCCAAGAATTCCCATGGAACTTCCAAATGCCTGTTCGTGGTTCTGTTATCTTATTGATTCATTTTGCCCATTATTTTTTAATTCGGTAATCTGTCGCCGGATATCCAAATTTCTTTGGCGAGGCATAATCGCCGTGTCGTTATATGTATTGTGTCCGTAAACACTGTTCTCCTAGTAACTAATACACGTGCGATCCCCCACTACTGGCAGCGTCGCTGTCGATCCCGTTCACTTTTTAATTCGTTGAAATCTATGGATTATTTCCGGAGTAATTAATTGCTAAGTTAAACGAATGAAATTTACGGGACATAAACAGCACCAATTCTTCTTAACTTGGAAAAATCGAGAAAACCCCGACATATACAGCTTTCTAATTTTTATGAGTTGTAGCATATTAACCAAGGACAGCATCATATTTTTTTTTAAATTTTCGCCCCTAGATTTGCGTGAAAATGGACGTCAAAAGAGGGGACATAATATATGGCCACGATAGTACAGTAAAATCTACAATAAACAACGTACATATACCTACAGAATTTAATCACTGATTTTTATTATTGAAATATTCATTTTGTGCAATACAGATCATTACTTACTATTATAATTGATTTAGAGCAAAATATTACAATAAAGGGTCGTTATAAATGATTGTAGGGAAAGTAGGCCATGTTACTAAGTACTAAGTATTAAACTTACATTGGGTTATGCAACCAATTTATTAGTTGCGTATAGAACAGTAGTAGCATAGTAATATTCAGTTCAAATGACGCAGCAAACACAAATTTCTGCATTGGATTTTGACGCCTACTTGGACTACAATCATTTATAATATAAATACGATATTATTTTCCAGTTGTGTCAAATTTCCAAATTTCTATTTGTTTTGTTATTGTTGTTATTGACATTAAAGTTAGTAATGAATGTAAAGATCAATAGAAAATTATTGAAGGACTCAAGAAGAAGAATTGTTTTTATCTTAAGGCTGACAAAGGTAATAAGGTGGTCATCCTGGATAAAGCGGATTATTTTGATAGGATTGATAACTTAATTGAAAATGGTCCTTATAAGGAAATCAAGAAAAACCCACTGCCCAAACTAGTCCGTCAAATAAATAGTACGCTGTCCAGTTGTCCTAATCTTATCACCCGCCAAACTAGATTTAAACTCAAAGTTTCCAATCCTACTGTACCTAGATTATATGTTCTTCCCAAAATTCACAAACCTGGTAAATCAGTGAGACCTATTGTATCAGGTATTAACTCACCTACTTACCAGTTAGCGAAATGGTTATCGAATGAGTTCAACAATTTACCTGTTCCTCAACCAAGCTTCTCTGTTAATAACTCATTGGAGTTTATCAATAAGGTTAACAATGTAAAATTAGAGGATGACGAATTGTTGATTTCATTTGATGTTGCTTCACTGTTTCCTAGTGTGCCTATTCCGGAAACTTTGGAGATTCTTAGGGAATTATTGAGCAATAACAACTTTGACCCGTCAGAAATAGATGAATATGTAAGATTGACTGCCCTTTGTATGTCTCAAAATTGTTTTCAAATAAACGGAAAGTTTTTGAACAACTTGAGGGAACTGCAATGGGTAACTGTCTCTCACCTTTTATTGCCAACTTGTTTATGAGCAGATTTGAAACCAATGTAAAGTCTATAGCACCATATTTCCCTAAGACTTGGATTAGGTATGTCGACGATATTTTTGCCATTTTTGACACCAAGAAGTGCAGTATTCAAGATTTTCTTCTCGTTTTGAATTCTAAATGCAACACCATTAACTTTACTGTAGAACAAGAAGTTAACGGCCAACTTCCATTTTTAGATACTCTGGTAGTCAGGAATAGCAAAAATATAATAGAAATTGAGTGTATCGGAAAGATACTAACACAATCAGGTTTATCCCTAATGATTCGCAGCATCCTTTACAACAAAAATTGTCTTTTATTAGTTGTTTAGTAAATAGGTTATTGAAATTTCCATTGTCCGCAGATAGATATCAGCAAGAATTATTGTTTATTAAGAATGTTGTCATACATAATGGGTACCCTGAGAAAATAGTTGATAGAATGATTAAGAAGCAGAATCAAAAAATGTATGTAAATCAAATATCTACTTTAAATACTTTGTCTGTAGAAAAGAAGAAATATGTTAAAATACCGTTCGATTGTGCATATACAAGGGGTTTGAGAAGTATTTTTACATCACAAAATCTCTGTATAGCATATTCGACTCACAATAGCATAAAAAACCTTCTTGGAAACCCAAAGGATAAGGTACTTGATAAATCTGGTATATATTGTATCAAATATCATGACTGTGAAAAAGAATGCGTAGGCCAGACTAGAAGAACAATTTTAACTAGGTTCAAAGAACATGTAGCTCATTTTAAATATAATCGTTTTGAAAAATCTAGTGTGGCTCAACATATTTTAGACACAGGTCATAAAGTAGTTGTAGATGACTTAAAACTTGTAAAAGCTGTGTCAAATAATAGGGAACTAAACAGCTTGGAAAGTATCTTTATTCACTTGAATGGAGATAAATTAATAAATTCAGACAGGGGTCCTATACCTAGTTCGCCATTGTTTGACATTGTTTTAATTAAAACTTGTTTTTTACGCTTCAATGATCAAAATTCACTGAGGTGTGAACAACAAATGGGTATATATAGGGTAATTTTTTAACATGGACGTGACTTCCACTAGTGATTTGCTTGGACAATATCCAGTAAAGATACTATGAAGTGCTAATCTCTCTTTTCCTCTTTTTAGGTTCTACTGAAGATGGCAACATAGTTGCTGAAATACGTATTTAGGTTTCTAAAAGACTTGTTGTGGTTAGGGGTTTATAATTTTATTATTGTTGTTATTGTTATTCAATATGTGTGTCCAGGAAAGTCCGCGTCATATGGAAAATTTATTTATTACCCATTTCTCAGAATCTTATAACCATCTTATAACAGTTGGCGGCTTGCATCAAACCAAAACGGCCAGTAATACTAAAAGGTTCGTGTTAATCTATTTTTTATAAATTTGAATAAATTTTTTACATTTTTATTATTTTGTTATAATAACTAATGTGTATTTTGAACTAGCGCAAAATTACTCATTTTCTTGTTGCAATGTTGATATTTCACCTTGTAGATAAGAATAGATCATACAATAACTAATACATGATCGTGACTTACTTTTAATTCAATTAATATTAATGACTTTGGATATGTTTATAATCCATCTACAGAAAAGGGATTATCTCGATGTTGCTGATATTTCCAATGAAAAACACCCGGACAACGAAATTGCCCATTCAACCATTTCTAGGACACAAATGGATTTTTTTTATAATTCGTATAAATACGTCTACAGTTTCTTTATTTGAAACAGTAATTTTTTTCTTAATTTTAATTGTAGTTTGCCAGATTTTGACGCAAATGTTCTATTTCCGCAAAAATTTACTATGTTCGTGTATACATTATTGGTGATATTTTAGATTTTTCAAAATCACTTTTATTTTAATTTATTTGAAACATATTGACGGAATAATATTATCCTATTTCTTCTATACTCAATAAATTGTATATGTACTATGTGCAGTGTGCCCAGGAAAGTCCACATCATATGGATTTTTACTTTATCATACGCAGTAAGATAAAGAATATTAACCATGCCGAAAAAAAAAAATGAGATTTTAGCGGAAATAGGTCTTTTTGGGTCCCCTGAACATTTTTGACCAAGGTACAAAAAAATGTCTGTGTGTGTGTGTGTATGTCTGTGAGTAAACGATTTTTGTGGCGACGATTCCGGAGAAACTACTAAAGGTATCGGAACGAAAGTTCATATTTAGAAGTTTTGTTACCAAACTTAGAGCTGAAAAGCTTTTGGTTGACAGGGGTCCAAAGGAACTGGTAGTTTATTCTAAGCCTTTTTGAAAGATTTTACAAATGAGCCGCCATTTCTGTAATTTCGACAAAATAGTTAATTAATAAATTAAAGTAGAAGAAATTTTGTATAATTTATGCCTATGCCATTTTTTGGTAACATTAATAGTTTAGCTTCAAGAGCAAATTCTATTTGATCGAGATCGGTCGTATCTGCATTGATATGAAATTACATAGTAGCCAGGATTTTGACAAATATTTTTTTGTGTTGTCACATTCGAAAACAGCTGATCTCATCAGAGGTTGGAGAACCACTACGGAACGTTGCCGCTGTAGTGCGGCAAATTATAAACTACAAATTTCAAATAAAATAAGATCACCAATTTGATTGTTTGTTGATAAGAAATATCAACCCGTCTTTATATCTAATTCTAAAAACGATAAATTGCGAAAATTATAAATAAAGTATAGCGATGAGTGTAGTTTTATTTTAGTATGTTGGTAGGGATGTGTCATGAACAAATATAAATCTGTCAGAATTTGAATTACCTTTTTAAGGTGCGTTTTCATTAGTGATAATGGCAGTGGTAGCAGACGTCGTTATAGTATTTCCAATAGAAAATTGCTAGTGACTCATGTTTATGTACATGCAAACTAATATGTGTCATTATCACGATATGTAAGAAATACTATAATTTAGTATTCTACCACCGCCATTAGCTACCATTACCTACCAATCGGAACGCACCTTTAAACTTGACGTTTCGTCAAAGTGGTACCAACCTAGCATTTACTATACATAAATCATTTATTTATTTTTTTAAAATACGTATTTCTTAAAAAGCAACACAATAAACGTTGATGTCGCTCCTGCTAAAAACTAGATAGCGCGACTCGCTCACATGCGACGGCGACACTCGCTTCGGTGACGCGCCGCATCACCGCTCGTCGCGCTATTCCGTACTTTCGGCATTTGTGACATAAATAACTATTATTCTAATGACGTAGTGTAGGTAGTGTCAAATGCTGATGCTTTGACAATACCTACGATTTATCTCAATAGAATAGATTCTCATGCAGCTAAACTAGTAATTTTATATATTGTATGATAAAGTCATGTGTCTGGCCACATCAGATTTTTTAATTCGGTAATATGTCGCCGGATATCCAAATTTCTTTGGCGAGGCATAATCGCCGTGTCGTTATGTATTGTAAAGTACTTTTAATTCAATTAATAAAATGACTTTGGATATGTTTATAATAGTAGTTATCCATCTACAGCAAGCGGTTAGTCGATGTTGCTGGTATTTTCAGTGAAAGACACCCTGACAACCAAATTACCTATTCTACCAATTCTAGGATAATCAGAAAATTCAAGCTGACTGGTTCTGTTGAAAATCTCTTTAAGAAACACCAATAAAAATATGTTGCTGAAAATAAGGAAGCAAGTTTACCAGTGTTGCAAGCGATAATCGAGCATAGAACGACTTCGGCTTGACAAATTGAAAAACTGAACATATATCACCTTTATATACCAAAATAACTACTAAACTAAAGGCAAGAAATTATGGTATCTGGACTATCTGGTATGACTGCATTATTATCGATAAATTTTACTTGAAGTTGTTGTTTAGAAGTAAAATTTAATAATTTCTAACCTAATTCCTGGTCTAAAAAGTTCTTAACGGGGTTTAGGAGGTGCTAACACGTTGTTCAGGAACTGAAGATATAAATATACATTTAATATTTAACAAAAAATGCCCAGATATGTGATTTTTCAAAATACAGCACAGTACATTGGTCTTAAATCGGCTATTTTGTGAAAAAAGCAGTGATATTTGACGTAAATGTTGGCTGCTTAAAGGAAACCGATACAACAGTCAAATATGAACATTTTGGCACCATATACCAAGCGATTCAGAATATATGAATTTGTGATAATTGCAAAGTACCTTTATTTTCATTATTATCCATAAACTTTATTTAAAAAAATTAATTAATGCGAACATTTTAGGTTTATTGGCATTGGCTAATATTAATCATAAAAGTACGAATTAAATACCAAAAAAGAAGAAACATTTCAAGATAGGTGGCTGTGACTTCATATTTGAATATAATTTTTACCTCTAAACAACATTTCCAAATAAAGTTAATCGATATTAGCGAAAATAAAGGCACTTTACTCTTATCACAAATTCATATATTCTGAATCGCTTGGTATATGGTACCGAAATTTACATATTTGACTATTGCCGTATTGGTTTAATACAAGCCGCCAACTTTTATAAAGAATAAAATTTTCTGAGAAATGGATATAATAAAAATTTTTGCATATGATGCGTACTTTCCTGGACACACTGTAGATAGATTAAATAACAAAATTTTCGACTTACATGTTCTATATCTCTGTCACTCGAATACACCCGAATACGCAAGAAACTCAACAGGTGCACAATTTCAGGGCAACCCTGATACCACTGCTCATTCGATCACCAACAGTTGCGTACTGAAGTTTCAGTTCAAGCTCGCTGAAACAAAACACAATCGGGATATTCAGCGCATGTCTACGTCTAGACGTTCGTTTCTTCGGTCTCTTTTACCATTTTTATCACTTTATTTTCATATCTGGGTTCATTTCACAGTCCGTTAGATATGCCATGCTTAAGAGTAAGTTAAAAATGCTTGAAAAACAAGTGATTCCGGCTTCGTATTTCCCCGAACTGTTTTATTCGTTTATTCTCTTATTGGTGAAGTATTATAATCAAATTGGTTCTAAAAAATATCGAGTTTTCAAAGTTAATATGTGTTTTTTTTTGTATGCGCGGTGATATAAAATACTAAGATAGAAAATACAATATTGCTGTTATTATTGTTAGTATGGTAAGTTACATTACAATCTAGAGTATTTTTGAGCGACATGACAATAAAATCTAATTAATCCTAAATTCTAATTTCGTTGAAGAAATTGTTTGTAAAACTGTATTGAACAAATCAATGAAATAATAACTATAATAATAATAAGACTGTGTCATCAGACTCCGGAACATGTCTACCACTTATTGGCGGCTTGTCCAGTCTTAGCTGAGTCGCATTACATTGCTAGGCATGATAGGGTGGGAACATATATACATTACAATTTATGTTCCCAACTAGGTTTAGCAATGGATGTGTCTCGGTGGTATGACCACATCCCATCTCCTGTTGTGAGTAACGATCATATTACCATATTATGGAACACGCCTGTTGTCACTGATAGAATGCTTGATGCTAATAAGCCAGATATCGTGGTAAAGGATTTCCAGAGGAAGGTGTGCACGTTCATAGAAATCTCGGTACCTGCTGATGCGAATGTTGTAAGGAAGGAGCATGAAAAACAACTTAAATATAAGGATCTCGCAATAGAAGTTGGACGTATGTGGGGAATGAAAGTGAACATTGTTCCGGTGATTGTAGGTGCATTGGGAGCAGTTAGTCTAAATTATAGTAAACATGTTAAGGAGTTGCCGTGCAAAATTTCGCCCTGGGAAATTCAAGAAATTGCGGTTTTGGGAAGCGCGAATATTTTGAGGAGAGTTTTATCATAAAGAACCCTAAATTTGCTGCTTAATATTTCATCTTTACCTACCTTTAATGTATATTGTCTATTAATAAATAAGGTGTGTGTGTGTGTTTTTAATGACCTTTGCACAAGGCTACAAGGGTTTTCTGCAGTTTTCGTTTGCCTGCAAAACATAAATAGCCTTGTGTTTTTCTAAATTGGGTAGAGCTGCAGTGATACCCGCAAAGGGAGTACCCTAGGCTTCAGCGAAGCTCGGTACTATCAATTTGCCCTGATCCTCTTTCTTACTTTTCAAAATTATTAGTGTAATTTTAGTATTTATATGTTGTATCTAAATTATATTATCTAGGTTTCAAATATTTAATGAGATGTATCAGAGATTCCAATAAATAATAATAATAATAATAATCCACGCCTTAACATCCCCCAACAGCTTTCGCCACTACGGGGGCATCGGCAGGCCCGAATTATAATTATTATGGCCCGCGTCTGTTGCTCGTCTTAAGTTGTTTGGCTTTCAGCATTCGCCGAGGAGTAAAGGAAAACCACAGAGAACCCACGATATCTTTAATATTGGTATTATCCAAATTATGACATTATATTATGACATTTTAGTAGTGTCATCATACTGCGTATGATAAAGTAAAAAAGGAGACAGCAAAGTGAAATTGGCCACTTATATTCTCAACAATTTTAGTTGTGTAAAATTTACTTTGACAGTATTTGTTAACCTATGATGTCTAAACTCTGACAGTATTTGTCAACCTACAATTTTGTTCCGGTTCCATCAATTTTATTCTTCGCGATATTCCTGCCGACACTTAATTCAATAACAATTTCTCGAATGCTGATTTTATCATGTAGTCCAGTTTTAATTTGTCTTCTAAAATTCATTCAATTGCGAAATTTTTATTTATTACGTCAAAATTCAAGATGACATTAATGTGACATGACAAGCGTACTGACATGGCATTACGAAGCCCAGTTTAATCAGTACGAATTAGAGTTTCCCCGTTTTTTATGCTCGTGATAGTAGGTACCTAGTTTGTAAATTTTATTTAGGCGGAATATATGAATAAAATATAACTTTTATTAAATCTGCGATTATTATCTCATGTATTTAAGTCTCTGCAAGAGTTAAGGGTTGATTAATTTGTTCTAATTAAATTGAAAAAGATATTACAAATAAAAAAGTTAAATTCAAACCGCATACGGTGATAGTAGAGATAGCTTAACCACTGCACTGCGGGTTGCATACCAAATGCATTTGCATCACGTATTTACCATTACGGGTCCTTTCCAGTTATACGTAGTACATACAGTTCACTGCATCAAATGTAAATCTGTCAGAATTTGAATTAGCTTTTTAAGCTTGACGTTTTGTCGAACTGGTACCAACCTAACATTTCCTATACGGTAATATAACCATTTTAAATTTTTTTTATACATATTTCTCAAAAAGCAGCACAACAACGTTGATGTCACTCCAGCCGAAAACTACACCGCTCGTCGCGCTATTCCGTACTTTCGGCACTTGTGATATATACACCTATTAGTCTAATGACTGTAGGTAGTGTCAAATGCTTTGACAATACTTACTGTCAATAGTATCAAAATATCTGTCACATCCTGGCTAACTAGTTTAATTTTAATGCAGACACTATTTATCTCAATCAAATACATTCTCATGCAGCTAAACTATTAATTTTATCTATTGTATGATAAAGTCATGTGCCTGCCCACATAAGATTTTTGTTATTGTCAGTGTGTGTATACCCGTTGTTTGTGGCGATGATTCCGGAGAATCTACTAAAGGTATCGGGATGAAACTTCATATTTAAAAGTTTCATGACCAAACTTAGCGCTGAAAGAAGTTTTGTTCGAAAGGGTCCAAAGGAACTGAAGGTTTAATCTCGCATTTTTCAACGATTTTGCACATGAGCCGCCATTTATGTAATGCCATCACAATAGTTAAATAATAAATTAAAGTAGAGGAAATTTTGTATAATTTATGTCTATGATATTGTATGTTAAAATTAATAGTTAGCTGCATGAGCAAGTTCTACTTGATCGAGATCGCTTGTATATTCATTAAAATTAGTTAGCCAGGATTTGACAGATATATTCATTCTTTTGACACATTATATTTTTTATTGTTATATGGAAAAGGAGTATTTTGTCGTTTTTAAGAAATAAATTCATATATTTTGTTCTACTCATTACATACAAATAGCACATATATAAAAGCAAAAGTTACTTAATAATAAACTAGTTTTATATATTAAAAATCATTTAGTGTTTCCTGTTAAGAAACAAGACCGGGTCTAAATTAAGTTATGAGGTAAATTAAGTTACCAGGTAATATATTTAATCGTTCTTGTTAATATCTATGCTATTCATCACAACTGCACTTATGTAATCTCTTTTGTTTATCATAGGTGGCATTTCAATTACTGAATTTTCTTTGGGATTGTACTTCTGAATAGATGTAATACAACTGCCCAAAATGTACACACATCCATCATGGTTCAAGTGAGCTTCTTCATTGGACGTACTTGAAATGGTTTCCCACTTATTACTGCGTATATTGAACCGTTCCCAGTTACGTCCTAAAACTGAATAAAACTTTTTTTTTTCTGGGAAGTATATTGATTTTAATGGTGACTTACCTCCTGTGTTTGGAGACGTGTATATGAACCCATCGTGGACAGCCAAGCTCTGGTGTGTTCCTGGTATGGTCTTGGATGGCGCTTCAGACCATTTTCCTTCGCGGGGGTCGAAGATCTCCATTGATTTTAGGGCCTGGTACCCATCAGTCTCACCCCCAATTGCATAAATACAGTTATCTTAAAAAAGAAAATCCAGTTATTAGTATGTCTCCAGTTTTCTGTTAGAATTGAGGTACCACTGACTGCCACATTGAAATATGATCTGGTTGTGTTCATAGGCGGAGATGTCATGTATGTCGCGGTTACCGGATCAAACTTCTCGACGCTGTTTAAACGTTGGTTATCCACGTTGCTACCTCCACAGATGTATATTGAGTCGTCAATGGAACAAATCCCTACAAGAGATATCGTTTTATTAGCTATAGCACATTATTTACAGGGTTATTGATAACTAAACGTATTTCTTTAATCGCGTTATAGTAGAGGTCATTTGCAAGTTATGTCACCCCACATGCATGATCCAAAGGTTAACAGTTTTCGAGATATTTTCCTTCTTATGATTTTGTACTACACCATGTTTAAAAGAAGACGTTTAGTTACCAATACCCCGTATATTTTCAATGTCCGCAGTTGTTTTGTTACCGTGAGCATATCTTCCATTTGGCAATGATGTTGTCATAGACCAACAATCTGTTAGCGGATCGTAATATTCCGCAGACGACCAAACTGTTAATCCATCACCACCGCCGAAAGCATATAATAGTCTTCTAAAGCCAACAAGGCCATGGTGTGATCTTTTGCATTGCATCGACGGAAAGGGACTCCATGTATCGGTTCTTGGATTATATATTTCACATTCCGTCATTCCTAAATTGTTAAGTTATGGTTAACAAATCTTGATTTACCTTTTGCACAAATGGCAAAGTATAAGTTAACAACGATCTTAGTAACTACATTTTCTATTTGACAATAAACAATATAGCAATAAAAAATAAAGTCGTTGGCAAAGAAGTCTCATTACAATTAATGTTTCAATCAATATTGCAAACACTGCTTATTACTATAACACATCAGCCTTATTTTTTTTAGCAAACTTCAGGTTTGATAATGTAATTAGACTGTTTCGCGAAAGAGAAGCCAGGAGAGAGGTACATTTAAAAATCAATTAAAAGTTTACGGTCTCAGCCCGGATTCGAACCGGGGTGTTCTGCCTTGCCGGTACCATTAAGCTACCGAGGCCAGTGACAGGGAATAGATAAATTCGTCATTTCAAGACAGTAAGCAGTGAGGATTGCTGTTATACAAACTACCATATATAATAAACATTTATACCTCCTAAAATACAAAACCCGTACCAATTCCTTTAGTCACAAATTACCTATACTTTCTCTTGGTGCGATAGATTATGACTACACTCATTTCTCAGCCGATAATAATACACTTATGTCTCAGTCTGGCTAATGAAAAACAGAAGTATACAATCGACCCATGTAACGCAAACTATCGTAACTAACAAACTAAATGTAGTTACATACGTATGTACATCAACAACACAGGGATCTGATAATGTATAAGCAAAACAAACACTTAATAAGTTATTCTTTATTTACAAATTTGTGATTCATATATAATTTATAAAAGACAATTAGACAACATAAGCTTTATAATATTATATAGCTTTATTTATATTATAATATCAACAAAATCACAAAAATGTTGATCCTCACTATGATCAGTCCACACGCATATGGGTAGTAATGCTTGTTCGGTTCTTCGGGGCTAATTCCAATACTATCTGCGGTTTGTTGTCTTAAACGTAAACACTTTGCACTTGAGAAGAAAAACATGTGGAGTCAGTGGTTGACAGGTCGACTATGGCCCATTATAGAACATTTATCATATAATATTATATACGTCTTCTAGTAATGTTACCAAGAAATTTGATAAAAAATCGGTAATCGTCAGCATACCTCGGTGATTTTATTGTCAATTCATGGAAATTATGAAAATTAGTAATCACATCTCTTCGCTAGAAATCCTTTTTGATCAACAAAATAGTACGTCAGGATTTTGATTCTCCGTAATGTAATTTGAATCCAATTACAAAACCCGTAACGAGCTTCTGCATCATACCATACTTGGAACGTGAATTCTATGGTAGTAGAATGGATAAAACAGCACTGTTTATATCTATATTCTGCTAGGTAACCTAACAATTGGAGTTTTTAATAAAATAATATGTAGGTAGTATACTTCTTTACGCACAAAACTGATTGATGTCTGATATAATAGTAGAATTTTTATATAATCTCCTAATTTCGATTGGAAAACTTCTTTGTACGGTGTTGTTTATATCTAATTTGTCGGTTAGAGCATTTTCTAGGTTAGAGCTCTCGAAATCTGTCCAATAAATATAAATATGAATTTTATTGAGTTACAGACTTTTTGTGGTATATGGTAGATAGAGATAGACACATTACTATCTTCGTCTAATGACGTCTAGTTCTCGAGAACACCGTAGATGGCCACACCGTCTAGACTCCAACATGGATGGAAAAATTGGCAAAATACGACGCCGATTCATGAAAAGTGTGGCTTTATTTCTTTTCACTTATAGGATTTTTTTCAAAATGTACATTGACGTAAAGTGGAACTACCGCGGCAAATCGCAAAAATACCGAATTGAAATGTTATATCTGAAATCAGGATATTACCCGTCCTCCAATTATACGTCTATCTTTGACCAGCAATTGTTTAAAATTGGGCATGGGTATAAATAAATGTGGAGGTTTAGCGCACTAGAATAGTTAATTCAGATTGTTGTCATCTTATAAGATGTTATCCTTATTCAATAATTAACCCACAAAATCATTGAACAGTTTGAATAATTGGACCAATAGGGGACCACCAGAACAGTCCTGAAGTTAGTCTGAACCAGCCTCTTAATGGTAGTTTGTTTCGTAGTTTGCCTCGGTAACTCAATGGTAGAGCAATGCCCCGGCAAGGCAGAAGACCCCGGTTCGAATCCGGGCTGAGACCGTAAATTTTTAATTGATTTTTAGAGTTACCTCTCTCCTGGCTTCTCTTTCGCCATTCATTCCAATTATTTTTTAGCAACTGTAGCTAATTCTAAAATCCATTTATTATTATCTCTTGAACGCGTGTAATTGAAAGAACTCAAAAATCGAACGAATAAGTCTGAGATACTTTTCAAATTATTTCGAAACTGTTTCCGTGTCTAGAAAATAGTTTGTTTGTGGAGCAATAAACTTAAACTTTTCTTGATTTAAATTTATAATTCCTATCTTAATCGTAGATCTGTAGGCTGTAGCCTCATCTTACCTTTCTTGCCTTCTGTATCAGATTGCCATCCCCCTGCGACAAAAATGTATTTCTTAAGATATCTTCGTGACTGGATTCTTGACGCCGCTTGCTCAGATTCCACCCCCAAGTGATATTCGGTTGCATCTAAGACTAGGTTAAGGCATTCAGGATTATCTCTCATTAAAGGTTCTCTAGCCACATTTTTCAGCATATACGATTTGTCCATCAGAGTAAACTTAACATAGAACATCAACTAAAATAGAAAATTTTAAGTATTCCCTCACCTATTTTTTAATACGACCAAATAAAAATTGAATCGAATACCTCAGAGAGGTGCGGTCCTCTATTTGGTAAGTCATGCTTTACCCATTTGAGTACCGCAGAGTAAACGTCTTCGTCAGACGAAACCACAAGTTTGTCATCAGCTACTAATTCTTTGACCTAAAAAGTATTGGTATTATCATTTATTACCTATATTATGTAAATACTTGATTGCAAAATATATATCTATAGTTCAAATACCTGACAGAAGGGTAACCGAAGAAATGATTCCTTTTCAGCTATTTCTTCAAAGTGATCCACTGCGTACGCGTGGCACTTCTTAGACACTTCTTCACATTTCCGCTCACCTAAATAATATCGATTACTACAAACTTCATCATATGTATCTACACTGTGACAAAAAAAACGGTACAAATTTTTAATCACTCGTATTTCTAATAATATTTAATCAATTCAAATATTTCTTTAAAAAACGAATTGCTTGTAGTGTGAAGTTTGAAACCATACCATATTCGCAATAACAGAACGTTTAAATCCAAAGTTTTGTTGCTTTATGTTTCGCTATGCAACATTTCTGATAATATCGGGTCAATTTAATGTGAAAGGAAAGATGTATGTATTAAAATCAATAGGTAATGAGTAATGACATTTGTCTTGTTCCGTCAAAAACGACAGTAGAGATTTTATAGCATTGTATACCGGGTGATTTCTTTCCTTATACAAGGTGAATTTTTTAAACATTGTGTTTTATTGTTTTACTAAAAAGAGAGTGGAATTGGACTATTGTAACTAAAACATTGCAACGCTACGAGAAACCATCTTGCAAATTTTTTTATTTATTTGTATGGGTAGTTATTCTACAAATCGTACGGATTTCAATTATTACTTTAATTTATTTATTTTATAAAAAATAAAAACAATTAAATGCTTTAAATAATTATTACGTAGTCGCCCCTACAATGGATATAATCGAAAAAACATATATGTACAATATCCGCCACACTTTTAGCTACAAAATCCAATTTTTTCTGGGATGGAGTCTCTTATAGTTCCAAAGATATTAAATTTTATCTGATGTGAGTCACGCGCGGCGTGTCGAAACTCAGTGAAAAGCGCAGCAAGCGACTGTTTGTTTTTTAAGAACGAGGTGAGTGGAAATGCTTATTTATTAGGTACTAAAAATATTTATTTATAAAACGCCTTTAAAAAATGCCGAAGTCTTCTAACCGTATCAAACGTTCGAAATTTCGAACAGATAGATGTTTCAATCTATTCAATTTGCTTCCGCATCCAAATATAAATAATAAAGCATAGTTCTCAGAAAAATCATAGAGAGCACGGCACTCATCTTCTTGCAAGGATTGTTTTTTGCTGTTCATAAAATAATTTTGGCATTTCACTAAGTATGAATGCAATCGTAGTTTTTCTAATCCAGTCTATAATTTTTGTAAATATTCGTCAACTGGGGATATCATTAGTTGCAAAGTGGTTGTGTCGACGTTCATCCATTTTCTATAAATGATTCATCGATCACATGTGTCGCACCAGGACATTCAGAACATTTTACAAAATAACAATTGATGCTTGAATGAAAATCATACGTTTTAAACGGTCGTGATAACTTTTACCTAAATGTTATAGGTATATCTAATGCCAATAATTCGTATTTTATTACTTTTCTGATAGCTTATTATTCTCTATATTTGGATGGGGAGTCAAATTGAATGGATTGAAATATCAATCGGTTCCACATTTAGGACGTTTGATACAGTTAGAAAACTTCGGTATTTTTTAAAGGCGTTTAATAAATAAATATTTCCAGCACATAAGAAATAAGCACTTCTTCTCACTCTGTTCTTAAAAAACAAACTGCACTAGCGTGTTGAACCAGCCTGCTGTCTGCGAGATGTTCAAAAACGTCGCGTACAGGCCTGAAGTAGTCGCTTGCTGCGCTTTTCATTGAGTTTTGACACGCCACGCGTGGCTCACGTCAGGTAAAATTTAATATCTTTTGAACTATAAGAGACTCCGTCCCAGAAAAAAATGGGTTTTGTACGTAAAAGTGAAGCGTATATTATATATTTATTTGTCCATTATATCCATTGCGGGGGCGACTATGTAATACATAATTATTTAAAACATTCAATTGTTTTTTTTACAAGTTACAGGTATGTAACATGTATACAGCTAATTAAATGAATTTGCAAGGACCAAGGAGCCTTTTGGATATTTATCCACATATACTAACCTGCTATGGCGTTAATTTGACTCCATGTTCTTAGATTCAGTAGTGTTGGCATTGACTCGGCACATGCTCTTTCCAACATTGAAATATTAAATTTCTTGCTGGCAAATAGCAAGTCAGACAAGTTAGAGGTGGTAATTCGTATTTCTCCTGTGTAGAAGAAACTCAGTATTGATCGGAAGGCCCTCGGTGACATGCCGTCAATACGAATCTCATCTTTACCCACTTCATCTATAATGATAATAATTTTATTGAAATGCATTTATAGGGTAAATATATACAGTGGTGTGCGTGTGGTAGATATTTCAATGACATCATTAGGTATTTCTATCAGTTTGACAAGATTATTGAGGTACTAATACAGTCAATCTCAGAAGTTATCTTCCACCACATGAAGACCGGAAATTCCAGAAAGTATACAAATTAAAATTACAGCAATATATATTTATTTTGTCCATGTGTTTATAAATGATATCTCCTTTCGAAAGACATACGTTTTTGTTCAGGAAGTTCAAGGAAAGATTATTAAATTCATAGTAGCTCCCATAAGCAACCATAAATAATTCCTTTATTAACATAAAACAATATTAAATGCAACAAAATAATATTTATATTTAGGGCGGAGATCAGCACACTTGTTTCCAAATTGCCTTGCTCTTCCACTCAACCCCTTACACAAACTAGAACTAAGACATAATTGTACCAATAATATAAAAATAATTCCGAGAACTTGTCAAAACAAAAACAAACAAAAAATAACTCAAACAAAAATTAAAGCAGCCGCCAATGTGCGCTCAATGCCTAAAGTCCCCCCTGTTGAGCAAACAGACAACACTTCGCCTTTCCCCCAAAACTGTTTTACGATAATTCTTTCATATCTTCCCTGAGACCATTGTATATGTGATTAACCTGGTAAGAGGATGGCCGTTTATACAGCTCAGCGCGATGGGCAGGTGGAGCAAACAACCCCCTGAATCTTATATTAAGGGGATGGACATCCGGTCTACAGCGTATCTTCTGCATGAGGTATAGTGGGATCCTCTTGGATAGCAACTTATGATATAATATTGCTGCATGCAACACCCTAGTGCTATCCATGTTCAACCACCCCAAGTTGCCCAGCTCATTAGATACATGATCATACTTCCTCAAACCGAAAACAAACAGAACGCATGCATTTTGGATACGCTGGACACGCTGCCTATACGTCGCCGTCAGGCAAGGACCGTACACGGTATCACAATAAAAGATCTTTTTACTATTGACAATAGATATAGTGAGATATTGTCAAAACATCAGCATTTGACATTAATGGTACTGCCATTAGACTGAAAATATTTGGAAAATCCTGGCTCACTATATAGTATTATATCAATGCAAATGCGACCGATCTCGATCAAATAGAATTTGCTCTTGCAGCTAAATTATAACTCTAATTTATTATTTAACGATTTTCAGGAAATTACAAAAATGGCGGCTCATTTGCAAAATCCTTGAAAAATGCTTAGAGGAAACGTCCAGTTCCTTTGGACTCTTTTGAACCAAAAGCTTTTCAGCTCTTTTCAGTTGAGTCAAGAAACTTTTAAATATGAAGTTTCACATTCACACACACATACACAGTACACACACAGACATTTTTTGTACCTTGGTCAAAAATGATCAGGGGACCCAAAAACACCTATTTTTTTTCGGCACGATTACAATACTTCATCGTACTGCGTATGATAAAGTAAAAACACGCATTTCTTTCGTAAGTAGATCTCATTTATAAACAGATGGACAAAATAAATATATGTATCTGTAATTTTATTTTATAGCTTCTAGAATTTCTGATTTTCGTGTAGCGTCCGAAGACTTTTGGGATTGACACTGTATGCGTCTTGTTTTTTTTACTCTGAATGTTATGGTGGGTAACCACCACACCACATGGATCTGAACGTTGGGATGCTTACCATCAAATAGATCGTAAAAATACTTGCTTACCGAAGCAAATACCAACTTGTGCACTCTGTACACCTCCCCTCCTACCGTAATGCCAACATCGCATAACTGAAACGGGTAATATTCAGGGAATTAATATAATCAGTAAAAAATAGAAAATTTTGTCTAGTTCAATTAAATACATATGCATTGACTCGAAGAAATCTGGTGTTTCAATAGAGGCAACGAAATAAATATTTCTTTGCGGATAAAAATGCATTTGTTTGAAATATTTGCTTGGTAGAAATTGCGTTTTATTTGTGCCAAACAACTTATGTTTTCAGTTAAAATTTACAATTTGTATATTATAACGAACGAGGCTTATTTCGTTCAAATAATTGTGATTTGTTCGTTGAGGTAAAATGCGATATATCAAGGTTATAATTAATGGTTCTTTGATTAAAGAAATTTTAGTTAGAATCGGATCGGCGACTCCAAAATTGGCCATTTTTAACTGAAATACCCAAAATGTTCACTATGGTTTATTCTATCGAAATAGTCCTGCAGAGGAAATTTAGTAGGTACTATCGTGTATATAATCATCAACCTCTATAATATCATACTCTATCGTATCGCCATATACAGGGTTAGTCAAAATTACCGGAACACCTAAATAATTCTCCACCCGTAAACAATTTCAAAAATAAATTTCTGGTAAAAGTTGGTTTGCTTTAAACAATCTATCGTTTAAATATAGTTTTAATATACAGGCTGTTTATTTTATTCTGCATAGTGGTAACCTTTCCTTTTTCAAGTAGAACCATCCTGCATAATATTATATTTTTTAATTCTAAGATTAATTCTAACAATCTTTTGTATGCATTTTTTTTATAAAATGCGTCGTTTTTGAGTTATGAGCAAATAATCAAAAAAAGATAAAATTACCGAAACACCTAAACATTTTCCAACTAAATAAATCTGTTTAAACAAACTATCGTTTATACTGGAAATTTGTTAACTTTTCCCTTTTCTGATAGCACACCCTGTATATTTATACATGATTTAATTCTATACGATTAATTCTTTTGTTATAGGCAATTAATCAACACTCCTGGACTGTATATAATATGGAATATTTTCCCATATTTACATTTCTTTTAATTTGGCAGCTTGAATATTTAATTTAATTCTATTTCATAGGTTAGTTGTTTTTTTTTATTTTTTAATTTTTTATCCGTTAATGATCGATTAATTGCTTATAACTCAAACATGTTACATTTTATAAAAAAAATATTCCTACAAAAAACTCTTTAAGTAATCTTTTACCAAATTTCCGGAATAAAATAAACATAGTATAATGAAAATATATTTAGACGATTGCCTGTTTAAAACCAAAAGAACTATTGTTTGAATTTTTCTATGAAATTCTTTACGGTTGAAGAACTACTAAGCTCTTGCTGTAATTTTGAATTTACCTATTTTGAATATCAGACATGACATTTTTAATTATCAATCTTCAAATATTACGGGAAATAAGTTTCACATAAATCCCAGATTTGTTACATTTTCGGTTGTCACCGTGATTCCGCCATTTTGAATTTTGAAAATAGGACGTTGGGTTTGGAGTCTAGGATCGTCAAATATCACAGCAAATGAGTTACATAAGCACGCGACTACTTTCTAAATTTTCTAGTCGCCATATCGAATCCGCTATTTTGAAATATGACGACCAGGTTTGGAATCAGAACCCCAAAAATACTATAGATCCTAATAAAAATATTATTTAAATGCTTTAAGTAAACAAATATTGTTAAAAATGTACGCTGTTTTTCCGTTGAGTTAAAAACAGTACATGCCCATGACAATGGTTTTATCATAGCTCTGCTAGTAATGCAAATATAAATAAAAGATGTGATACATTTGATTCTCTGTGAACTACCCTATATTTTGTCTGTTGGCACAAAATAGCTAACTGCTATACTTTTCAAGATATTGCACCGACAAAAGTATTTTGTTAATTTTCTCAGAACCCAGTTTTTGGACTTGTACTGTTCCTCGACCAGTGGGGACTTTTACCTGACCTACATATAGTCAAAATTATGGTAGCCAAGTGTACACTGACTCGGAATCCGAACTTGAACCTGCATGCACTGTGCTCTATACTGCCGAACACACGGCGTTTTTTAGCAATTTAGCTAGACGGATGACATTCACTGAGCGGTAGGTTTTCATCAGTTTACTATTTATACTCAGGATAAGGCCAAACTGCGAGGAGAGAATTTACAGCGCCATCTAACAATACAGTTCGATGAGATATTCACACTAACAATGTATTTATTTGAATAAAAATATGATTTCTTTGGCAGAAGTAAACCTTTTTTTTAACTTTTAAAACCATTGAGACTGCTTTTTTAAATAAATAATCTATATAAATTTCAAAATATGTCAAACACAATAATACTAGATACTTGAAGGAAATCTATAATTATATTGAAGTTATAAAAGATAAGATTGCACACTGCACCGTCATCGCCAACAAAGTTTAATAGATTACAATTTGATATATAAATTATAATATAGAAAACTGACGACGTTGTAAGTGTTTTTCCACTTTCTTCAAAATATCTAAGAAAAATAACAGCAACATTAGGTGTATTTGTTATGCAATATTCGCATAAATATAAAGCACCTTGAATAAATTTACTAATCTTTTGATTAGTTTCTACGTGGAAGTAATCTAACAATAAAATGATGACGTACCTTGCCACTGCGTTGCATTTTTAGCATTTCTTGGAATCCCGACATACAATGCGACTTGTATGAAAACTGATATCCATCGTTGCTTGATGTATTCCCCGTCTGTACTACAGCTGCATTCATTTTAGTCAAATTTGGAGTTGTAATGTCACTAAATACGTTATGGTAACTAAATTTGCGATCTGAGTACAAATATATATATATCGCTGAGGTGTCAATTTGTATAGATAAGATAGGTGACAACTTGTAAGTTTCCAATGTAAATAGATTATTATGCATTTTTATTATTTTACAATTGTAGCCTGCAAGAGACAGAATCCTAGAATTTCGAGATGATAGTATTGAAACGGTTAAATTAAAAAAGTATTTATGTTGTATTATGAATCTATAATTCAGACGGGTTAAAGAATTTCTGTATTTTAATGTTTCTTGCATCTGGAACTTTTTTCTTGGTGCAGTTTTTTATTCGGTTCCGTTTTCGCTTCCTTTCTCGTTCCTCTAGATTCTAGAATGATATTCTTTTGTGCTTTCTTCTTTTTTTATTAATAAATATTCTCTCCAAGCATTACATAATCATGTTACAGAAGAACAGTTTCTCTTTACATTATTTGGGTGTTTCAGGCCAAAAAAATGATTTTTAATGGAGATGGCATGAGTTCAACTGTTATCTCCAAAGGTGGTGTATTAATGCCAAAATCGCTACTCTTTGTAGCTAGTGTAATACTTAGGAATTATTGATGACCGTAATTCCGACACTTATTTTCTTGTGTGAAGACAGCAATAGAGCTATTTCTATTGTTCTATTACCACGCAAGTATTTTAAGTAAGCTGTGCATATACAATATATATATATATGTTACGGTCATAGTGATAAATAGGTTATTATTAATAATTACCGGTTATTATTAATAATAGCCAAGTGGCGAGGTTAAAGTGAAGAATTTATCACATGAACCGGCTATTATTAATAATTTCCAGCATGCTGTGGTAAATGTGATATATTTCAATTCGATATTGCATTAACGTGATGCTACTTTATTTTAGATCCTCAGATTTGGAGTTCTGTTAGTATCTACATAATCGCTACACAACGAATCTATTTACTGGGTTTTTAGTGTTTGGCCTTTAGTGACTTTAGTCCTGACTAACTTATTTAGTTACTACTCAAGAATAAAATGAGGAAGATTATCAAAACGAGACAAAAGATCTGATGTGACCAGGCACATGACTTTATTATACTATATATAAAATTAATAGTTTAGCTGCATGAGATTCTTTTTGATCGAGATCGACCGTGTCTGCGTGTCTGCGTTAAAATAAAACGAGTTAGCCAGGATTTGACAGATGTTTTAATTATATTGACAGTAGGTATTGTCAAAATATTAGCGGTTGACACCTACTGTCATTAGAATCAAAATATCTGACATATCCTGGCTACTAGTTTTAATACGACCGATCTCGATGAAATAGAATTTGCTCATGCAGCTAAACTATTGATTGTACCAAACAATTTCATAGTCATAAATTATTCAGAATTTCCTCTAAGTTAATTTATTATTTAACTATTTCGACGAAATTCCAGAAATGGCGGTTTATTTGCAAAATCTTTAATTTTTTTATTTCAAAAATGGTATACTTACAGTTCCTTTGGAGCCTTTTCAAAAGGAAGCGTTTCAGCTCTAAGTTTGGTCATAAAACTTCTAAATATGAAGTTTCGTCCCGATACCTTTAGTAGCTTCTCAGAAATCGTCACAAAATAAAACGGGTACACACACACACACACACAGACATTTTTTGTACCATGGTCAAAAAGGTTCAGGGGACCCAAAAAGACATATTTCCGGTAAAATCTCAATTTTTTTTTGGCATGATTACGATACTTCATACCTGTTATCATGCTACATATATATGAAATTAATAGCGACGCCCTACCCCCCATCCCCTTGCCCGCGTGCGCCTTACCCCCCAAATCTTGTTATTTACCGATTTGCTGGAAGTCGTCTTATTATTTTTGATACTTGATTAATAGTAAATGAGCTATTTGATCGAGATCGGTCGTATCTGCATTAAAATAAAACTAATTAGCCAGGATTACACAGATTATTTATTACATTAAAAAGTAGTCGGATTACTTATTTTTGATTGAGTTTAGCAATCGCTACATGTTTCGTGTCCTACTGGGCAGTTTTTCAGGCGCTATAGGAAATGAGAGATAAATTACACAATTTACGATTTACAATCAAATCAAACTCCAAATAACTCAATTGTAAAATTTACATTTTGTCAGGCGTGGCCCGTGGAGAACATAAAACAACATACAAAGGTCACAAACAAACATATATGAGACTGCAGGACAGTTTTTTTAAAGATTTTTTAACTTAAATTGTCGAAATATTATTGTCACACACTACCTACTGTCATTAGAATCAAAATGTCTGACATATCCCTGCTACTAGTTTGAATGCATTACGACCGATCTCGATGAAATATAATTCGCTCATGCAGCGTGTGTAGCTGAAATTTCTAAATATGAACTTTCGTCCACCTTTAGTAGTTTCTCCGAAATCGTTGCCACAAAAATCTGGTACACACACACACAGACATTATTTTGTACCTTGGTCAAATATTATTCAGGGGACCCAAAAGGACATATTTCCGCTAAAATCTCATTTTTTCGGCACGATTACAACACATTATCATACTGCGTATGATAAAGTAAAAATGCCAATCCATACTAATTGCATGAACGACTGTGTAACTCTTTGGGTCATGCTTATTTGCGCAATTCTAGTATAGGTAATGGACAACCTAATGTAGGGAAGATTGGGGCAAGTTGTTACAATGTTTACTCTTTTATTTATAAAATAGGACTTTATTGTCAAACACCAAAAGTAAAAATAGCGTGTTGGGAACCAAAGCATACAAAAATGTTAGCAATGATTTGTGCGGTGCAATTTTTGTAAAAACATCTATGTAACTAAATAACTAAACTAGTCTCGCCTATTCTTCTATGTATTTGCATGAAAGTACAATATTGAAAAAATTATAATTAAATGTGCAAAGTGTCAAGATAATTGGGATTTGAGAATTTACTTAATAAATTGTAATTGTACATTTACAAAAAACTACTCATATAAAAATGGGTGTTATTGATAATAAAATGGTTGACTGTTTTGAACATAAAATGTTCCTTTTTATGGTTTCGTTATTGAGCCATCCCTGGGTGTATACTAAATATCATTACTAATTATATCAAGTAGTTTCTAAAGTACGAGGGAGACAAAGGAAAACATTCTGCATTATAAATGGTTTGTATTATTCGTAATTTTGGTCAGTGGGCTAGCCGTACTGATGATTTGCGTCGAGTAAATAAATATGATAGCTTACATAGTAATCGAAATAACTTAGCTAACTTCTTTGAAGACTGTATACAAATGATTTTTTGTAAAAAGGAACGTTTTTATCACTTTTACCGTGCCCGTTAGGAGATTATTAATAATAGCCGGTCCAAGTGATTATTTAAGTGTTTTAATCACATTGACCAAATGATGCGGCTATTATTAATAATAGCCGGTAATTATTAATACAAACCACATTTATCACTTTAACCGTAACATATATATATATATATATATATATATATATATATATATATATATATATATATATATATATATATATATCTGATAATTAACAAATTTCCGTTTTTCGTTGCAAATCTTTATCTTATCGGTAGATCTCATGTGTATTGAAATACCATAATCTTTAATTACAAAAATAAAACAATCAACGTGAGTACAAACAATAATTGTATCTTAGAATTTTATTGTTGTAATAATAAAAATATAAATCTGATAAACTGTTTGATATACAGCACAATATATTTTATACACAGTTTAGAAAATAAGTAAAAAGCAGAGCACAGTCAGTGAAGTGTTACTGATTTTTGTTTAGAACAAAGTCACGCACATGCTAACACTGCCTGAAAATACAGCAACTGAGATAACTGAGATACACAATATGACTGTGTGTCTATTTTTTGTTTGTTTGAAGTATCCTGGCATACATATTTCCTGTATATTCACTGGGACATTCAGGCAGATCAAAGTTTCCCTTTATCTCGATTTTGTACTGCAGTACTCCACGGTGTAGTACGGAATTTCTGACCCGTTGAGACCTTCTGTCTGTTCAGATATCCCTATATGACAGCTACATAGGTACACCTGTATAAAAACTTGATAAGGATCACGTTAAATTCCAACATATATCTGTTTACACTATTACAAATGTATGGAAAATTATATACTTTTTACATAATATATTATAGTAAATTTACATAAAATATTAGTAAGTGGTTATTATTCATAAATTTCCTGTAAGTATTAAAAAACTTTGAAAAACCACACAAAAACATACATACATACATTACATACATACATACATACATACATACATACATACATACATACATACATACATACATACATACATACATACATACATACATACATACATACCTACATACATACATACTACATACATACATAATACATACATAATACATACATACATACATACATACATACATACATACATACATACATACATACATACATACATACATACATACATACATACATACATACATACATACATACATACATACATATACATACGTAATAATAATAATAATAATAATAATAATAATAATAATAATAATAATAATAATAATAATAGAGGAGAGGCGTAATAACCATTATCCAGCAATGGAAGATGTACTTCTCTCCAAAGATGACATCTCAAATGCTTGCAAAAGTTTAGCACTTTGGAAAGCTCCTGGACCAGATAAAATTCCTAATTTTTGGCTTAAAAGGATAACCATTTTGCATGAACATTTGGTAAAATGTTTTAACAATATGGTTAATAATCCGGAACTGATACCGTGGCTGACTGAAGGTGTTACTGTTTTGATTCCCAAAACGGAGAATACAATGGAAGTATCCCAATATAGACCTATTACTTGTTTAAATTGTACTTATAAATTATTAACTAAAATTTAGGTACCAAGATTTATGAACATCTGAAAGAAAATAATGTATTGCCCTCTGAGCAGAAAGGTATTTTAAAGGACAGTTATGGATCAAAGGAACTGTTAATAATCAACAAGAAGATTGTTGAAAAGATCAAGAAGTCTCGAGGAAACCTATCCATGGCCTGGATTGATTATCAGAAGGCGTACGATAGTATCCCGCATGAATGGATTATAAAAGCCTTGGAGATATATAGGGTAAACCGAAAAATTATTTTTTTGGTAAACTCATGTATGTCTTTATGGTCTACTAAATTATGCTTGCGGGGAGAAGACTCGTTTTCTCAGAGCTGATTGATATTAATTGTGGCATATTTCAAGGTGATAGTTTATCTCCATTGCTGTTTTGCATAGGCCTGTTTGCATTGTCTAGGGAATTGAACGAGGATAAAGTTGGTGTGCAGTTATTACCTGGCGAAAAGTTAATTGGTCATTCATTTTATATGGATGACTTGAAACTGTATGCCAAAAATGATGTGCAGTTGAAGAGGAGCCTCAGTATTGTTAAACAATTCTCTGATGATATTGGGATGCAATTTGGCTTAGAGAAGTGTGCTAAAATTAGTATTGTCAAAGGCAAAATTGAGAAAACCGCTGACATATGCCTGAATGATCATTCTAGTATTAATGACCTAACAGATAATACTAGATATAAGTATCTGGGAATGGATGAAGCCTTTGGTATTGATGATGAAGGCATGAAGGTGAAGGTTAAAGGCGAATACATTAAGCGTGTGAGGAAAATTTTAAAGTCTGGTTTAAATGGAAAGTATAAAATGCAAGCGATAAATGCATATGCAATTCCTATATTTCGATACAGTGTTGGTGTTTTAAACTGGACGAAGAAGGAAATACGCGATTTGGACATTAAAACTAGAAAACAGTTAACATTAAATTTTATGTTTCACTCTAGGTCCGATGTTTGCAGGCTATACCTGCATCGTTTAGATGGAGGTCGTGGTTTGCAGCAATTGGAAAATATTTATGATTTGGAAATGTTAAATTTAGGAAATTTTATAAAGTCCAACAAGGAAGATAAAATTATTAAACAATTAATTAGGGATACTTCTGGTAAGTCAATAATTAGTAAACATAAACTAATTTTAGAAAAATTTCAGGTCGAAGAACTAGAAAATTATGGAAATAAAACTTCGGTGGCGAGTTTAAAGCGGGAGATTAAGTTAAGAATGAATCGGAAAATGAGGGAGGATTATGTTAGTAAGCCAATGCATGGTCAATTTTTAAGAATTGTGGAGGCTGATGGCATTTCAAAGTCTGGGTCTTTATCTTGGCTTTGCCATGGGAACATTAAGGCTGAAACGGAATCCTCTATTGTTGCGGCGCAAGATCAGGCAATACGTACCAGATATCATGAACAGAAGATTATGTTGCTCATGATGGGAGTTGTAGATTGTGTCATCAGGGTCCGGAACATGTCTACCACTTATTGGCGGCTTGTCCAGTCTTAGCTGAGTCGCATTACATTGCTAGGCATGATAGGGTGGGAACATATATACATTATAATTTATGTTCCCAACTAGGTTTAGCAATGGATGTGTCTCGGTGGTATGACCACATCCCATCTCCTGTTGTGAGTAATGATCATATTACCATATTATGGAACATGCCTGTTGTCACTGATAGAATGCTTGATGCTAATAAGCCAGATATCGTGGTAAAGGATTTCCAGAGGAAGGTGTGCACGTTCATAGAAATCTCGGTACCTGCTGATGCGAATGTTGTAAGGAAGGAGCATGAAAAACAACTTAAATATAAGGATCTCGCAGTAGAAGTTGGACGTACGTGGGGAATGAAAGTGATCATTGTTCCGGTGATTGTAGGTGCATTGGGAGCAATTAGTCTAAATTATAGTAAACATGTTAAGGAGTTGCCGTGCAAAATTTCGCCCTGGTAAATTCAAGAAATTGCGGTTTTGGGAAGCGCAAATATTTTGAGGAGAGTTTTATCATAAAGAACCCTAAATTTGCTGCTTAATATTTCATCTTTACCTTCTTTTAATGTATATTGTCTATTAATAAATGTGTGTCTGTGTGTGTGTGTGTGTGTGTGTGTGTGTGTGTGTGTGTGTGTGTGTGTGTGTGTGTGTGTTTTTAATGACCTTTGCATAAGGCTGCAAGGGTTTTCTGCAGTTTTCCTTTGCTTTGCAAAGAAAAATGAAATTTTTCTTTGCAAAGCATAAATGGCCTTGTGTTTTTCTAAATTGGGTAGAGCTGCAGTGATACCCGCAAAGGGAGTACCCTAGGCTTCAGCGAAGCTCGGTACTACCAATTTGCCCTGATCCTCTTTATTACTTTTCAAAATTATTAGTGTAATTTTAGTATTTATATGTTGTATCTAAATTATATTATCTAGGTTTCCAATATTTAATGAGATGTATCAGAGATTTTCAATAAATAATAATAATAATAATAACATTCTCTCCAAGCATTAGATAATACAGTTACAGAAGAACAGTTCTTTGTACTTTATTTGGGTGTTTCAGGCCAGAATAATGTCAAATCAACATTTCGGATGTCCTAAAATAAATTTCAATGTTGTAGATTTCTTATTTTATGAATTTGGGACGTTTACCTTAGAGATTATTTCATACATAAATGTTTAACATTTCTTAATGATAAATCTCACTAACCATACTTAAAACACTTAATTAATATTTGCTAATATTTGGAAAACAAAATTCTGCCTGTATATTTCACAACCAGCATTAATAATTTCTTCATCTCTTTTCGTTGGTCAACCTGTCGACTGGTTATCGTAGAATAAAATACTTATGCGATATAACCGTATGTTGGAAATATGTCTAGTAAATAGAGACGCGAAAATAGAGAAAAAAGTCAGGAGTGTGCTCTCAAAAGAGCAATATGCTGTTGAACATCTGAAAATCCATGGCGTAAGATTTCTAAATTATTTGCGAACCGGTGCACCATAGGAGAAAATAAAATGAAGTGAAGCATATGAACGACGTGCACATCTGGCGTATTTTGTTGACAAAGAAAGCATGCCCCAAATTTACACTACATTTAACATCAGAAAGTTTCAAATCTATGCGGTTTGTTGCTAAACTGAGTTACAAAAAATTGTCGACCGTAGTAACCTGTCAAGTTCGCAAAGTTGGGATAAAATCTTGACAAAATCTTAGTGTGGATAATTTTACACTACTTTAGCCTACAAGTTTTATCATAAGTAACTAACGGGGCGCAACTTTGACCACCATAGAGCTTGGGGCAACAATATTAACCAGCAACGGTTACTGTGATAAATACAACTGAAACTAATGTGTAAATAATCAGACACAAATACATAGGCATATTGCTGGCCAATGGCTAACACAACAAAAGCCATACGTTGAAGGAAAAAAATGATTGATACAAATTATGGATACCTACCTAATATTTCTATCTAGTAATTTTGACGTCGAATAACTGTTGGACTACTTTGATTTGATTATTTTAGGAAGGTAGGTACTATCGTGACCATATATTATGTCCCCTCTTTTGAAGTCAATTTTATCGCAAATCTAGGGGCGAAAAAATTTGAAGAAATTCTAATGCCGTCCTTGATTAATATGCTACAACTCATAAAAATTAGAAAGCTGTATATGTCGGCGTTTTCCCGATTTTTCCAAATTAAGACGAATTGGCGCTGTTTTTCCCCGTAAATTTTATTCGTTTAACTTTAGCAATTAATTACTCCGGAAATAATATATAGATTTCAACGAATTAAAAAGTAAAATCACCTGCTAGCTTTCAATGTGCATTTTTCTATAATAATGAAATATGGACTTTAGGCTACCCACTAATTCATAGGTTTAAAACTTATAACATAATCATTGTTTGTCTTGCATTTTCCCTACAAAATATCGAGTTGAAGCATCTCATGATTGCTGCAATTGACGCAGCGCTCTTCGGTCTTTCGGGCGAGCGGGGGAAGGGGTCGACAGCGACGGTGCAAGTAGTGGCGGATCGCACGTGCATTAGTTACTAGGAGAACAGTGTTTACGGATACAATACATATAACGACACGGCGATTATGCCTCGCCGAAGAAATTTGGATATCCGGCAACAGATTACCGAATTAAAAAATAATGGCAAAAGGAGTCAATAAGATAAAAGAACCACGAACAGGCATTTGGAACTCCCATGGAAATTCTTGCGCAATTTAAATCGGGTTTCGAGATTAACATTTAAAATTAATGAACGATCGGCAAAATAGTCTATGTGTCTGCAAATTTACGATGCTAAATTTGCAAAAGTTTTATGATATTTCTAAGGTGTATACGCTCAGAGCTGACGTTTGTAATATATGTAATATATCAAGAGTTGTATTTTTTGTATTGTTTGTGCATGTATTTAAATATTATCAATAAATAAACTGTTGAAACTGTTATAATAGTTTGAATATTTATATAACAAAATCGGGTATACTTTTTAAATATTTTTTGGTTTTATCAAGCAAACTTAATTTAGTATTCACCACTAATCGGAAAATCTGCTAACTCCACGTTGAGATCTATCCGCTTCCATCAAAATCTTGTTTACAACCTTATTGTATAAAACTGAGAAAACATAAACGCTAATCGATATAGAAGAGATTTATCTCGTACCGGGTCACATATTATAATCAAAATTATGCAAAAATTAAGAATCTAATTGTTAGTTAAAATTACTACCTTGATAAGTTATCGTTCTTTTTGTGTAATGATAATCAGCTGCCCCAGTTCTCTCAGCTGTGTCGGTTCTCTCCGACATGACAGCACCGCTAACGCCTCCCTTCCCCGCAGCACCCCAAAGACCGTAGAGCGTCGGAATTCACGCGGAGTTTCAGCGCGATCTTTTGTATGAAAAATGCAAGATAAACAATGATTATGTAATAAACTTTAAACCTATGAATTTTTGTACAGTCTATATTTCATTATTCTAGCTGTTATAATAACGGAATTGCTGACATTGCATACTACAGCTTTTTGTGGGTCAACCACTAATCCAATGATTTTACAAAAATGCACATTGAAAACTAGCATTCCGCAGGTGATTTTACTATTTAATTCGTTGAAATCTATAGAATATTTCTGGAGTAATTAATTGCTAAAGTTAAACGAATAAAATGTACGGGGCAAAAACAGCGCCAATTCTTCTTAATTTGGAAAAGTCGGGAAAACGCCAACATATACTGGCTTTCTAATTTTTATGAGTTGTAGCATATTAATCAAGGACAGCTTCAGAATTTTTTCGCACCTAGTTCTGCGAGAAAATCGACGTCAAAAGATGGGACATAATATATGGCCACGATAGTACCCACGCATATAGACGTAAAACCCATATTTTTTGTGTTATAATTTCGGCGCTAAGAATGACGAAAAGTCATTCCATTCTTTGTTGTTTTTAGAATCGTTTTTTGTCGGATTCCTTATATCGATAAACCAAGACAAACCTATTTATCAATACATATTTCTATATCATATGTATGTATTATTGGTATTTCATATTTGCGTCACCACGAGATTATATTTTTAGGCATGTAACTGGGTGAGGATTGAATTTTGGGAATTCAATCTAATAAACGTTAGGGTGATGTGTTGTATTTATCTTGAATAACCTGGCGCAATTAATTTGTGTAATAAAAATGTGCTAAGCCCATGCAAGAACAGCGGCAAATTTCCGACATCAAATCGAACCAGTTTGAATAAAACTAAAAAGCAGTTTGAATCAGTTTGAATTGAACTACATTACATATTTTACGTTCTTACTATTATTTAACCTTCACATTAAATATGGAAGAGGTGGAAATTTGCATCAATCGAATTGAATCAAACCACTTTTTAAAAGTAAACATCTTAAAATAGGGGATAAAATTTAATTTAAAAATTTATGAGAAGAATTTAAAATGTACAAAAGTTTTAATGAGGTTTTGTAAATGTTAGTTATGTGCATGTCGACTGCCCCAATTTAAAAATTATTTCTATTTACATTCTTTTTATTGTTGAATTACGATATTTAGAAGAACCAATTGGTCAGAAATTATGTTGTAAAACGTCATAGACAATAAAACACAATACCTGTCGAAATATCAAAGTCCTCTAATACAATATCAGGTACCTTTCAATTATTTAACACAATCTTATCAATATCTAAAAAACAATTAAAGATATAAATAGCGAACCACAATCTGCAATGATGAAGAGTGCTCACTTGACAAAAATGAGTCAAAGCAGAAAAATTAATTAAAAATAATGATTCCATTTAAAATAACCACATTGATACCAATGATGCCATCAATTCCGTTATTAGAAGAGCTAGAATAATGAAATGTAGACTATAGGCTACCACCCAATAATACATAGGTTTAAAGTTTATTACATAATCATTGTTTATCTTGCATTTTTCGTACAAAAGATCGTGCTGAAACTCCGCGTGAATTCCGACGCTCTACGGTCTTTGGTGTGCTGCGGGGAAGGGAGGCGTTAGCGGTGCTGTCATGTCGGAGAGAACCGACACAGCTGAGCGAACCGGGGCAGCTTATTATCAATACACAAAAAGAACGATAACTTGTCAAGGTAGTAATTTTAACTAAGAATTAAATTCTTAATTTTTGCATAATTTTGATTATAATATGTGACCCGGTACGAGAGAAATCTCTTCTATCGATTGGCGTTTATGTTTTCTTCAGTTTTTATACAATAAGGTTGTAAACAAGATTTTGATGGAAGCGGATAGATCTAATTATATGGAGGTAGCAGATTTTCCGATTAGTGGTGAATACTAAATTAATTTGTTATACAGGGTCCTGCAACTAAGCTCCCGTCTTCTGTAGCACACTTACTCATTAAGCTAAGAGTTTGACATTTTGCAGGCTTACCCTGTACTTCAAGGTACAATTCAAGAAATTATTTTTTATTATACAGGATGTTCCAATAATGTGCAACGCCACGGTAATATATTTTTTAAATTGCATGCTATACTTTTTTCTACACATTTGGAAGCCTTTTATGGTTGCCTACATATCACCAAAATTTTATTGAAGTCGGTTGAGTGACCGCAACGGAAAAAATTAAAAACAAAAAAAGAATGATTTTGCATCGTAGGCTTTAAAAATAAATAAAAACCACAAAATGCACCTCGTTAATAAAATTTTGCGACGTGCTTATTAAGTTAGATGGAATAGTCTCGTTAACCAAGTGACATTGATCCAAATTATACAGGGTGACCAAAATCGAGTGTCAAACTTGTCAAACTTCAAAGCGCGCTATTGATCTTATTTTAAATTGGAACCCATAATTTGTTTTAGGTGAAACGATGCGGAATTAAAGAATAAATATTGTTTCTGAATACAACCCCATCACAATTCCCAATATTTTAAAAGTTATTCGCCAAAAACTCATTTTTCAACGTTTCCAACGGCTATTTTAGGTAACAAATATCGTACGTGGCGTTGAAAAACAATTTATTACATAAAATATAACGCAGAGAGGTATTTTAGATTTTACTGTACTTAATTAAGTAGTTATTCAATTGCTAAATTTACTGCAAAATTTACCTATAGCCACATTTCCGTCCTTGCCGCTATAGGTAAATTATGCAGTAAATTTAGCATTTGAATAACTACTTAATTAAGTACACTCAAATCTAAAATACGTCTATTATTTTTTATGAAATAAATTTGTTTTTCAAAGCATAAAATTGCCGTTGGAAACGTTGACAAATGAGTTTTTGGGAAATAAGTTTTAAAATATTGGGAATTGTTATGGGGTTGTATTTAGAAACAATGTTTATTTTTTAATTCTGCATCATTTCAGATAAAAAAAATTTATGGGTTCCAATTTAAAATAAGAACAATAACACGCTTTGAAGTTTGACAAGTTTGACACTCGATTTTAGTCACCCTGTATAATTTGGATCAATGTCACTTGGTTAACGAGACTATTACATTTAACTTAATAAGCACGTCGCAAAATTTTATTAGCGAGGTGCATTTTGTGGTTTTTATTGATTTCTAAAGCCTACGATGCAACATCATTTTTTTTTGGTTTTTATTTTTTTCCGCTGCGGTCACTCAACCGATTTCAATAAAATTTTGGTGATATGTAAGCAACCATAAAAGGCTTCCAAATGTGTAGAAAAATGTATATCATGCAATTAAAAAAAATATATTACCATGGCGTTGCACATTTTTGGAACAGCCTGTATAATAAAAAATAATTTCTTGAATTGTACCTTGAAGTACAGGGTACGCTTGCAAGATTTTTTTTTTTTTAATAAGCATATTGTGCTTGACATATTGAAACTAATCTGAAAGATTAACCATCAATTTAAATCTGAATTCTTAAAACTAGGTACTTGTCGCTAATAGGCTATCCACTGATGTCCTATATTAACTTTGTCCTAAATAAGAAGCACTAACACTTCACGCACTGTGCTCTGCTTTTTCACATTTCACTGAGTCACTAGTTCGAAGAAGCTTGAAAAATGACAAACTCTTAGCTTAATGAGTAAGTGAGCTACAGACGACGGGAGCTTAGTTGCAGGACCCTGTATATGACAGTTTCAACGGTTTATTTCTTAATAATATTTAAATACATGCACAAACAATATAAAATAAATACAACTCTTGATATATTACATATATTACAAACGTCAGCTCTGAGCGTATACAAATTAAAAATATCAAAAAACTTTTACAAATTCAGTATCGTAAATTTGTAGACACGTAGAATATTTTGCATATCACTCAGTAATTTTAAATGCTAATCCCGAAACGCGATTTAAATTGCTAAGAATTTCCATGACTTCCAAATGCCTGTTCGTGGTTCTGTTATCTTATTGACTCAGTTTTCCATTAAATTACACATTTTTATATCAAACTGAAATGACATTTACTAAAAGTTGCCTGTAAATGCCATTGCATTTATAAATAAATAATAAATATTTATATTGTATTTATTTCATATTTGGGTGGTTTTTGGTAACTTTCAGTTTTATACTGCTTCTTATGCTTTTATGAATACTCCAAAATTCTTCTGTTCTTTAATTAACATCAAGAAATGCATATTGTGAAAGAATATACGTATTTCACTTTAATTTGATCTGCCTAATGGCTTTTAGGGTTTGACCATCGCAGAATTGAAAAACCTAACTCAGTTATTTCCGTTTTAGAACCGCCTTTTTTGCTGTAATGAAATTACGAATTTCCACAAAGTAAAATTACTTCAAAAGTGGATAAAGCGGTCGATTTACATTAACATTAGGTGAATATAGGTTTGGTTCTGAAGTCGAAACAGAAACCCAATAAATATGTAAATGTAATCAGCGTGTAATTTTCCATGAATATTTAAAACGGGGTGCCTACTATAAGTGAGTATATTCCAAAACACGTTACACATTATCCTAACAAGTTAAAATGATTTTGTACTTAAGTCATTACTCAATATAACTTGTTATTACACAGAGAGAAATTTTTGTTTAACTCAAATAAATATGCATTGACTAAAAGAAATTTGTTGTTTCAATAGAGGCAAAGAAATATTTATTTGCGGATAAAAACGCATTTATTTGAAATATTTGTTTAGTAGAAAGAACGTTGATTTGTGTCAAACAACTTATGTTTCCAGTTAAAGTTTGCAATTTATGTATTTTAAGAAATGAGATTTATTTACTTCAAATAATTATGATTGTGTTGGGTGAAAGAATTACATTTTTTTAAATTAACAAAATTGTTGGTTGAGTTAAAATGCTTAAAATTGTTAATTTGTTGAAGGAATTAATAGACAAGAATTTTTCGGAAGACTCGCCATGTATCACCTCCTTTTTGGGATGTCGCACATCCTCGACCAGTGCTTGGTCTTCCCAACCCAACATATAGTCAAGGTTAAGTTAGTAAAGTGTACTCTGATTTGGAATCGCAACTTGAACCTGCAGGCACTGTACTCTATAAGTTCTATACTGTCGATCACGCGGCTTTATACTCTCGATATGTACGAAGTGCAAAGAGAGAGTTTACAGCGCCATCTAACAATACAGTTGGATGGCATTAAAAATATATTTATTTGAATCAAAATATGATTTCTTTGGTGGAAGGAAACCTATTTTAAAGCCAAAACAAAAATATTACTTTAAAGGAAATAAATCTCTTCTTGTGTACAAATATATTTATTTTAATCAAAATATAATTTTTTTGGCGGAAGTAAACCTATTTTTAAGCCAAAGACAAAATATTACTTTAAGCGAAATAAATCTCTCCTTATATACAAATTTATATGTTCGAATCAAAATTATATTTCATTGGTGTAAAGAAACGTTTATTTAAAATCAAAACTAAAATATTACTTTAAAGGAAAGTAATTTTTGTATGTACCCATATATATTTATTCCACTTAAATAATTATTTCAAATAAATTAATCTCTGCAAGCAAATAAACTAGAGTATTCAATGAAGTAAATATTGTTAGCGTCAAAGAAATATGTTTTGACTCAAAAGAATAAACTCAAACAAATACATTTCTTTAAAACAAGAAAGTTTTTCTATCTGTGTACAGTAATACGTAAAGTTTCACTTAACAATTGGTATTTGTCCCAAATACTAGAAGTGGAACTGGAGTAGGCAATACACAGATAGAAATTTTTGTTTAATTCACGTAAATACGCATTGAAATATTTGTTGGATAGAAATAACGTTTATTTGTGTCAAACAACTTTATACTTTCATATAAAATTTACAATTTTTGTATTATATATCGACTGGTATTCCCAGACCTACGTATAGCAAGGTTAGGGTAGCAAAGTGTACGCTGCTCTGTACTGCCGATCACACGGCCTTTTTACCATTTTAGACAGACGCACGACATCATCTGAGCGCCGGGCTTTCGCCAGTCTATTATTTATACTGAAGATATGGCGGAACTGCGAGAAGAGAGTTTTCAGCGCAATCTAACAATACAGTTGGATGAGGTATTCACACTAGAAATATATTTATTTGATTTCTTTGGCGGAAGTAAACCTATTCTTGAGCCAAAGCAAAAATATTACTTTAAAGGAAATAAATCTCGTTTTGTGTACAAATATGTTTGTTTCAATCAAATATAGATTTCCTTGGCTCTGAAAACATGATGGGCCGTGTGACTTGTAGCCCTCTCTACTTCTGCTGCTTTCTGCATACTTTATAGTTGACAAACTGCTTCTGTGGTGCGAATACCTTTATCGTAAAATGAGTGTAAAATCTGTCGAGGAAGGTCCCTGACTGCGCAAAGCTTTTCAAGTCCATCTACACCTATTCTTATGCGCATGGCAAGGATACTTCCGGTATTCATTTCATATCCTTTTCGCACAAATGGGCAACACGGAATGAAAAATTGTTCAACATTCTCACAAGAAACCACGATTGGAAATCCTAAGTCAAGGTTGCCAATAATATTATAACTATGAACAAACAATGCATTGACTTATTTTTATTGTTATCATATATTAAAACAAAATTAAAATTGCAACGATAATGTGTAGAATTGTTTCAACCTTTTTTTTGTAGGATGGTCGATATTTTCGTGTTCTTTTGTTTTTAATTTGTAATGGAATCTGGCAAAACGATTTGGTGTTTTTTTAGACTGTAACTCTCAAATTTGCATAGTTTGTTGTATTATTCAAAGCCAGCGATTTAGAACATTTGTTCACTATCTACTTGGAACTTAAAGTATTTATTAGTCTTTCGTTATGCCTCCACCACAACTTTAGCCTGTAGGTATTCCCTTAAAATCAATAAGTTACATCATTACACACATAAAAATTTTACGGAGAGAATTTGCACGTAGTTAGTTGTACACAAAAAAGAGTGATTTATTCTCCGAAAATCAGTTGATTGTGTGCTAAAAATTGTTGATATACGTAATATCGGAGTTAATTTAACTACACAGCACGGAGTTGAAAATAGTTTATATCCGAAATGGTGAATATTTTCACTGGAGCTGTGAAATGAAAATTAACACCATGCAGCGTGTTGAAATAACTGACAAAATGAGAGAAAGTACACTTTTTGGAGTTGATATGACTGAACATTGTGACGGAGTGATAAAACTCCTAAAAGTAAACATTAATTCCCTGTGTAATATTGATTTCTAACTCCGTTTTGGAGTGAATAATCTCCAAAAAGGATTATACTGTAAAGGCAAAAACTTACGGTTTGACAACAACAGGCGTCAACATGTCGCCACCAAGACGGTTTGCAGTTTGCTTCGCAGTGTGTTGTGGTCGTCACTTATACTCCTAAGTTTGCGGGGTGCAGTTGAGAGTGAGTTTCATTTCCATTACTTTTAATATTTTATATGTAAGTACATTGATATTTCAAATGGAGCAGTGTATTTTCATACGAGTTAAATACGGACAAATAAGAAAATGGGTCAGAATTATCAACGATGTACTAAATTTCGACACAATTAATACTACAGGTAAGTTACTTATATTACTACATATGTATGTATGTACGTAGACATATGTATGCGTGTACATTACTTATTCGTTGTGCTCACATGCTTTTATAATTTTGTAGTTTATCAAAATGTTACGCACACTACTAATGTACTATAGAAAAAAACCTTGTAAGATACCGGCTAGTCAAATGCGCAGTACGTTTGTTGCCGCATTTGTGGTACCTTCATACCGAGTATGACACTGTATTGTACCTACAGAATGCATGTCGATTTCTGTGTTTTTTTTTTTATGAAGTAGTGTGTATTCCTTTGTCCGGCAATCCGTTTTTTTTTTTTTTTTATTTTTTCTATCTGCCTTACAACATACAAAAATACAACAATTCTGCAGATATTTCTTTTTTTATGTACAGTTGGCAAGCTATTTAAAATAGCAGAGACAAAATATCAGGATGTCAAGTATTATGATGCGCGAGTTATGAAATCGACAAGGAGTTATTGGTAGACTTCATATGGCACAGTCAACGAGGAATTACTTTGGTAATAAAGACGGGCGAAGAGGATGACGATGACGTACTCTAGACTTTATGTAGTCTGTTATATTTGATATTAGTTATTAATTTATTATTATTAATATTTATACGGAGATTATTGTTATATTTAGGATAAACTGTATTTTATTTATTGAGTATTGTGTAAACATGTATATTCATTTACTTGTTTTTTCGAAAAATAAATTGTTGAAATGTATTTTTGATTTTTACTGGTCCCCATCATATTCCTAATAAAGATAAGAACCGCTCTGAAAAAAAAAACAACTCTATTTGGTACATATTTAACTTCATTACGTACACAAACAACTCTTTTAGGGAATTATTTTATGTCTATAAAGGAGTAAACCTACCTGCATTTCCCTAAACATATATTTTCAACTCCGTTACAAATAATAATAACTATAAAAAGAGTGAATGAGCTCTGTAAAAATTCAACTCCGTCTGATTTAACTACATGCGCAAACGGTCGCGAGGGAGATCCATAGCGGTGTTGAATCGGTGTTAAATCCAACTCCGTATTTTTATATGTGTAGAGGCAACAATATATTTATTTTTGGATAAAAACGTATTTACATATTCAGCAAATCTATTTGGTACAAAAAAGTGTATTTGAAGAAATTATGGTAGGGAAAAGAGATAAAATTTGCTACCTGATTTATTAAAAAGATTGATATTCAGGTTTTTTTCAAATCATAAATTTTATAAATATTCTACCGCAAGAGGCCTAGCATTTACAATTTTCTTCAAAAAAAATACGTTCCAAATATTTATCTAATTCAAATAAATATAGAACGAAGAACGCCTTGAATTTTTTCTTAATATTATTTAAATATGACACAACTTCAAGAAGATCCTGCAATAATTATTAGTTCAAGTTAAATAGTTTATTATTTATTATTAAAATCATACAAAATATTCAGTTAGAAAACATTAAAGTCACCTGAGAAGAAGAAGAAGTGCAGCATTGCCTTTTGCGGTGGACAGACGAGACCGTTCTTTCAGATTACAGCACTATTATTTATTTTATATTTATATGAAAAACAAATTATTTGCGCAATATATAAAATAAAACGTGCATTTATTGTAAGCATTTGATAAAATATTTGACCAATACAAAAAAAAAACCAATACGAAAAATATTTGAGCAATGCAAAGAATGCCTTGAGCATTAAAAAAATAAATGTGCAATATATTTATAATATGTGCATCGATATAAATAATTGTACGTTTATATATTTAAATGTTACCTTCATAATATATTTGTGTACTTAAATAAATACATGTGCAATACAATCGTTAGCTCTATAAAAAAATAATGTGCACCTCAAAAAATAATTGTTAATTTAAAAAATTATATGTTCAATAGCTTAAATAAAGCAGCATTTGAAAATTTGGTAAGAGCATTCAATAATCTAAATTGTACCATGAGAAAATTATAATGCGCCCTGGAGAGATTATAGTGTGCATGAAGTTCTGCAGACTGCAGCCCGTAGCGCATTTATGTGTATCGTACAGCTTAGTCTTGTCGTTGCTCTATGGTTTTGGTGTCAGCTAAATAAAACTTTATAACTGAGTCATAAAAACTGGTTTCACTGAGAAGTGAACTGTTTTATTTTCTTTGAATAAATCAGTACATAGTGTAAATATAATTCTAGTTACAATCATAACCTCAAATATACCAAATCGCGCACGTTTTATGAAAGGCGATTTTAGTAATAGTTTAAACCCTTATAGTATGTATAAGAATATGTGTGTTGTATCATTTGTATCCTACATCTTGTTCTACTGCTTGTTGTTATACTTGTTTATTTTTTATTGTTTACTGTCGTAATACTGTCGTAATAAAACTGCCGTAATAAGACATATAATAAAAATTATTTTTGCAGACGTATTTAGTAGAATTAGATGCTGTACAATTTTGTCAATACTTTTTTTCCTTTTGGTTGCTATGGCAATCAACATTGTTAATAGTAGTACCTTTTCCGCTGTATTTCAGTAGATAAGTACCATGTACCAATAATTATTAGCTTTATAAAATAAAACATGCATAACACGTGTGCGGGGTTTTTATACATACAAAACATATATCAACAACCCAAAAACAATGTAATATTTTTGCAATAAACAATTATTGAAAACGTTTGTTTTCTAAAGGAAAAAAAATCTTTTCTAAATTAGATAAAGATTGGTTGGGACTTCTTGTAAAATGGAGGTTTACTCTTAGCATTTTTTCAACGATTTTGCAAATGAGCCGCCATTTCAGTAATTTTGTCAAGATAGTTAGATAATAAATTACTCTATAGGAAATTTTGTATAATTTATGTAGATAAAATGTTTTGCTAATATTTATAGTTTAACTGCATGAGCAAATTCTATTTAGTCAAGATCTTGTCTGCATGAAAACTTGTTAGCCAGGATTTGACAGATATTTTGATTCTTTTGACGGTATTGTCAGAGCATCAGCGTTTGCGTTGCATGCGAATTCGACACGCAGATGCGTCGAGATTGCCATGACGAGGCACTGCTGTATAGTATCATAAAGTAGGTAATGTGCTGGCCACATCAGATTTTGTTTTAATTCAAATTATATTTACACCCCGGGTTATCCATGTTTCATTTTATGAATCCGATAATAGAGATAGAACCCACAAATGAAAATATTATATTTAATATGGCTATGTAGCTATATTTTATATAATATATTTATATTATATTATTTATATCTATATTATTATATTATTTATATTTATTATTATATTATATTTATTATTTTATTATTATTATATTATTTATATTTATATTTTATTTATTTTATATTTTTTTGAGGGTGAAATAATAAAGATTATTATTATTATTATATAGACGTTAAATTTAGTAATACAAAACCAAAGTTAGTTTAGATGTTTTTTGTCCTGATTGTGTAATTAATGATTTAAAATGATTTAAAATGATTAAAATTTTGTAAGAAATCACATATTTTAAACAAAAATTTTGAAGTAGCACACCTATCTCAAAAACTAGTACCCGGATCAACATGAAACCTTTGCTATCTTACTAAAATGGGTGCGCTGATTACAAATTTGCATAGGAAAAGTCTCTATCTCTACTGGTTACCGAGTTGTGCTGAAAATACGGTTTTTAAAATAATATAAAAATGACCGAAATGGACCAAATAACATGAAAATGGTAAATCTTAGGCATGTAAAAGTATACATATTTTTGATAGACTCAACGACACCTATCATTTGGTAGTGGGTAAACCTCTCTATCACCAACGGTTGCAAAGTTCAATTTTTTTCTATCTAAAAGTGCTAAATTTAGACCGAAAAAACATTTATAATTTTTTGAGAGATAGAGCATTCTAATGTAGTCATGCTTATGCATTAGGATGTGCTGAATTCAACGGTGAGTTCGGTTTTCCCGTAGCGTGTACGGTTTGGCTAGAAAGTGGGAAACAATAATTTCCGCGGTTTATCGCGTTTTTCTCGCGAACCGCGCACCTTAGAGCAACGCGGCTTTCAGAAATGAATTCCTCGGGCAATTTCCCATCCGACACCGTTTGAACCGTCAACATCGGTCCATTAGGTCGGACACAGTTTGCGTTCTAAGTTTTTAACATGGTAAAATGGGTGTTTTTAGCATCATTTTTTATAATTGGGAACGTAATAACTGCCGAACCGTTCCAAATAAGTAAAATCAAATTATACCGGCGTAATCAGCGGCAAAAATTGTATCAAGAACCACAACCTTAATTTGATTGAAGGTAGTTGGGTTTTTGCCGACTGGCTAAAATTTCGTAAGAAATCACATATTTTAAACAAAAATTTTGAAGTAGCGCACCTATCTCAAAAACAAGTACCCGGATCAACATGAAACCTTTTTTATCTTACTAAAATGGGTGCGCTGATTACAAATTTGCGTAGGAAAAGTCTCTATCTCTACTGGTTACCGAGTTGTGCTGAAAATACGGTTTTTCAAATAATATAAAAATGACCGAAATGGACCAAATAACATGAAAATGGTAAATCTTAGGCATGTAAAAGTATACATATTTTTGATAGACTCAACGACACCTATCATTTGGTAGTGGGTAAACCTCTCTATCACCAACGGTTGCAAAGTTCAATTTTTTTCTATCTAAAAGTGCTAAATTTAGACCGAAAAAACATTTATAATTTTTTGAGAGATAGAGCATTCTAATGTAGTCATGCTTATGCATTGGGATGTGCTGAATTCAACGGTGAGTTCGGTTTTCCCGTAGCGTGTACGGTTTGGCTAGAAAGTGGGAAACAATAATTTCCGCGGTTTATCGCGTTTTTCTCGCGAACCGCGCACCTTAGAGCAACGCGGCTTTCAGAAATGAATTTCTCGGGCAATTTCCCATCCGACACCGTTTGAACCGTCAACATCGGTCCATTAGGTCGGACACAGTTTGCGTTCTAAGTTTTTAACATGGTAAAATGGGTGTTTTTAGCATCATTTTTTATAATTGGGAACGTAATAACTGCCGAACCGTTCCAAATAAGTAAAATCAAATTATACCGGCGTAATCAGCGGCAAAAATTGTATCAAGAACCACAACCTTAATTTGATTGAAGGTAGTTGGGTTTTTGCCGACTGGCTAAAATTTCGTAAGAAATCACATATTTTAAACAAAAATTTTGAAGTAGCACACCTATCTCAAAAACAAGTACCCGGATCAACATGAAACCTTTTCTATCTTACTAAAATGGGTGCGCTGATTACAAATTTGCGTAGGAAAAGTCTCTATCTCTACTGGTTACCGAGTTGTGCTGAAAATACGGTTTTTCAAATAATATAAAAATGACCGAAATGGACCAAATAACATGAAAATGGTAAATCTTAGGCATGTAAAAGTATACATATTTTTGATAGACTCAACGACACCTATCATTTGGTAGTGGGTAAACCTCTCTATCACCAACGGTTGCAAAGTTCAATTTTTTTCTATCTAAAAGTGCTAAATTTAGACCGAAAAAACATTTATAATTTTTTGAGAGATAGAGCGTTCTAATGTAGTCATGCTTATGCATTGGGATGTGCTGAATTCAACGGTGAGTTCCGTTTTCCCGTAGCGTGTACGGTTTGGCTAGAACGTGGGAAACAATAATTTCCGCGGTTTATCGCGTTTTTCTCGCGAACCGCGCACCTTAGAGCAACGCGGCTTTCAGAAATGAATTCCTCGGGCAATTTCCCATCCGACACCGTTTGAACCGTCAACATCGGTCCATTAGGTCGGACACAGTTTGCGTTCTAAGTTTTTAACATGGTAAAATGGGTGTTTTTAGCATCATTTTTTATAATTGGGAACGTAATAACTGCCGAACCGTTCCAAATAAGTAAAATCAAATTATACCGGCGTAATCAGCGGCAAAGAATGTATCAAGAACCACAACCTTAATTTGATTGAAGGTAGTTGGGTTTTTGCCGACTGGCTAAAATTTCGTAAGAAATCACATATTTTAAACAAAAATTTTGAAGTAGCACACCTATCTCAAAAACAAGTACCCGGATCAACATGAAACCTTTTCTATCTTACTAAAATGGGTGCGCTGATTACAAATTTGCGTAGGAAAAGTCTCTATATCTACTGGTTACCGAGTTGTGCTGAAAATACGGTTTTTCAAATAATATAGAAATGACCGAAATGGACCAAATAACATGAAAATGGTAAATCTTAGGCATGTAAAAGTATACATATTTTTGATAGACTCAACGACACCTATCATTTGGTAGTGGGTAAACCTCTCTATCACCAACGGTTGCAAAGTTCAATTTTTTTCTATCTAAAAGTGCTAAATTTAGACCGAAAAAACATTTATAATTTTTTGAGAGATAGAGCGTTCTAATGTAGTCATGCTTATGCATTGGGATGTGCTGAATTCAACGGTGAGTTCCGTTTTCCCGTAGCGTGTACGGTTTGGCTAGAACGTGGGAAACAATAATTTCCGCGGTTTATCGCGTTTTTCTCGCGAACCGCGCACCTTAGAGCAACGCGGCTTTCAGAAATGAATTTCTCGGGCAATTTCCCATCCGACACCGTTTGAACCGTCAACATCGGTCCATTAGGTCGGACACAGTTTGCGTTCTAAGTTTTTAACATGGTAAAATGGGTGTTTTTAGCATCATTTTTTATAATTGGGAACGTAATAACTGCCGAACCGTTCCAAATAAGTAAAATCAAATTATACCGGCGTAATCAGCGGCAAAAAAATGTATCAAGAACCACAACCTTAATTTGATTGAAGGTAGTTGGGTTTTTGCCGACTGGCTAAAATTTCGTAAGAAATCACATATTTTAAACAAAAATTTTGAAGTAGCACACCTATCTCAAAAACAAGTACCCGGATCAACATGAAACCTTTTCTATCTTACTAAAATGGGTGCGCTGATTACAAATTTGCGTAGGAAAAGTCTCTATCTCTACTGGTTACCGAGTTGTGCTGAAAATACGGTTTTTCAAATAATATAAAAATGACCGAAATGGACCAAATAACATGAAAATGGTAAATCTTAGGCATGTAAAAGTATACATATTTTTGATAGACTCAACGACACCTATCATTTGGTAGTGGGTAAACCTCTCTATCACCAACGGTTGCAAAGTTCAATTTTTTTCTATCTAAAAGTGCTAAATTTAGACCGAAAAAACATTTATAATTTTTTGAGAGATAGAGCGTTCTAATGTAGTCATGCTTATGCATTGGGATGTGCTGAATTCAACGGTGAGTTCCGTTTTCCCGTAGCGTGTACGGTTTGGCTAGAAAGTGGGAAACAATAATTTCCGCGGTTTATCGCGTTTTTCTCGCGAACCGCGCACCTTAGAGCAACGCGGCTTTCAGAAATGAATTCCTCTGCAATTTCCCATCCGACACCGTTTGAACCGTCAACATCGGTCCATTAGGTCGGACACAGTTTGCGTTCTAAGTTTTTAACATGGTAAAATGGGTGTTTTTAGCATCATTTTTTATAATTGGGAACGTAATAACTGCCGAACCGTTCCAAATAAGTAAAATCAAATTATACCGGCGTAATCAGCGGCAAAGAATGTATCAAGAACCACAACCGTAATTTGATTGAAGGTAGTTGGGTTTTTGCCGACTGGCTAAAATTTTGTAAGAAATCACATATTTTAAAAAAAAATTTTGAAGTAGCACACCTATCTCAAAAACAAGTACCCGGATCAACATGAAACCTTTTCTATCTTACTAAAATGGGTGCGCTGATTACCAATTTGCGTAGGAAAAGTCTCTATCTCTACTGGTTACCGAGTTGTGCTGAAAATACGGTTTTTCAAATAATATAAAAATGACCGAAATGGACCAAATAACATGAAAATGGTAAATCTTAGGCATGTAAAAGTATACATATTTTTGATAGACTCAACGACACCTATCATTTGGTAGTGGGTAAACCTCTCTATCACCAACGGTTGCAAAGTTCAATTTTTTTCTATCTAAAAGTGCTAAATTTAGACCGAAAAAACATTTATAATTTTTTGAGAGATAGAGCATTCTAATGTAGTCATGCTTATGCATTGGGATGTGCTGAATTCAACGGTGAGTTCCATTTTCCCGTAGCGTGTACGGTTTGGCTAGTAAGTGGGAAACAATAATTTCCGCGGTTTATCGCGTTTTTCTCGCGAACCGCACACCTTAGAGCAACGCGGCTTTCAGAAATGAATTCCTCGGCCAATTTCCCATCCGATAGTATAAAATTAATAGTTTAGCTTCAAGAGCAAATTCTATTTGATCGAGATCGGTCGCATCTCCATTGATATGAAATTACGAAGTAGTCAGGATTTGACAAATATTTATTTTGTGCTGTCACATTCGAAAGCAGCTGATTTCATCAGAGGTTAGAGAACCGCTATGGAACGTAGCCGCTCTAGTGCGGCAAAGTACAAAATGCAAATTTCAAATAAGATAAGATCACCAATTTGGTTGTTTGTCGATAAGAAATATCAACCCGTTGTTATATCTAATTGTAAAAACAATAAATTGAGAAATTTGTAAATAAAGTATAGCGATGAGTATAGTTATATTTTAGTATGTTGGTACGGATGTGACATCTATAGTGTCATGAAAGAATATAAATCTGTCAGAATTTGAATTAGCGTTTTAAACTTGACGTTTCGTAGAAGTGGTATCAACCTAACATTTCCTATACAGAAATATAACAATTTTTTGATTTTTTTATAAATACGTATTTCTTAAAAAGCAACACTATAAACGTTGATGTCACTCCTGCCGAAAACTACATTGCGGAGAACTACATTGCGCGACTCGCTCACATGCGACGGCGACGCGACACTCCGCCATCGGAGACGCGCCGCATCACCGCTCGTCGCGCTATTCCCTACTTTCTGCACTTGTGAGATAAATAACTATTATTCTGATGACAGCAGGTAGTGTCAAATACTGATGCTTTGACAACACCTACTATTGATACTATTGACTATCAAAATATCTGTCAAATCCTGGCTAACTAGTTTAATTTTAATGCAGATACGATTTATCTCAATCAAATAGATTCTCATGCAGCTAAACTATTAATTTTATATATTGTATGATAAAGTCATGTGCCTGGCCACATCAGATTTTTTATCTAACATATTGACATTTATTTAATGCTCAGTATGTATTCTTTTAATGCGCAAGTCAGCTATTCTAGGGCACAATATGAATTAATTATTGCTCATTATTAAATTTATTATGTAACATATTCATATTTATTTAATGCTCAGTATGTATTATTTTAATGCACAAGTCAGCAATTCTAGGGCACAAAATGAATTAAATATTGCTCATTATAAATTTTGTTATGTAACATATTCATATTTATTTAATGCTCATTATTTCTTTTTTTAATGCACAAAGTATCCATTTTAATGCACTTATCTATTTAAATAATGCACGCTTAAATCACACCCATTGTATTCTGTAAGAGATAGTCAAATATAGGCACAAATTTTGATGCGATAAATGGACCTCATTGTATATAGATTCGATTGTCCTCGTAGCATAAAAATTCCTAAAAGGCAACGCTCGTATTTTTATATCGTCAGTGGCCAGAATAAGTTTCTGCGTTTACAGGATATCGGCCGTAAAAGTCGGTGTTTATGTCTGCTTTTAGTTTTATGGCGATTCCCTCTCTGTCGATTTATACTGTCGATATATATACGGATGCGTATCTGACACCCACACGAGCGCGCGGATACCAATGTTGGAGTTGGTAATAAACACAGGGAAGCGATAATACGACGGGAAGTTGTTGACGAATTGGTCCCGGTTTTAGCCCCCCAACATTCTGTATGTAAACAGGTTTTGTTAATTTCCAGGCGAAACTGTAAATATTTGATGTCGTCCTGCATAAGCGATACATCGCCAATTAGTATGATTATAATTAATTTCGGTCAACCATGCTGTTGGCCCAGTAACATAAGGATTACATTTCGGAAAAATTTAAGAGGATGGTTCAGCCTAACTTCAGGACTGTTCTGGTGGTCCCCTATTGGTCCAATTATTTAAACTGTTCTATGATTTTGTGGGTTAATTATTGAATAATGATAACATCTTATAAGATGACAACAATCTGAATGAACCATTCTAGTGCGCCAAACCTCCATATTTATTATACCCATGCCCAATTTTAAACAATTGCTGGTCAAAGATAGACGTATAATTGGAGGACGGGTAATATCCTGATTTCAGATATAACATTTCAATTATGTATTTTTGCGATTTGCCGCGGTAGTTCCACTTTACGTCAATGTACATTTTGAAAAAATCAAATAAATCAAAAGAAATAAAGCCACACTTTTCATGAATCGGCGTCGTATTTTACCCATTTTTCCATCCATATTCGAGTCTAGATAGTATGGCCATCTACGGTGTTCTCGAGAACTAGACGTCATTAGACGAGGATAGTAATGTGTCTATCTCTATCTACCATATACCACAAAAAAATAACTCGATAAAATTCACATTTATATTTATTGGGCATATTTCGAGAACTCTAACCTAGAAAATGCTGTAACCTACAAATTAGATATAAACAACACCGCACAAAGAAGTTTTCCAATCGAAATTAGGAGATTATATAAAAATTCTACTATTATATCAGACATCAATCAGGTTTGTGCCTAAAGAAGTATACATACTACTTATTATTTTATTAAAAACTCCAATTTTTAGGTTCACTAGCAGAAAATAGATTTAAACAGTGCTATTTTATCCATTCTACTACCATAGAATTCAAGCTCCAAGTATAGTATGATGTAGAAGCTCATTAGGGGTTTTGTAATTGGATTCCAATTACATTACGGAGAATCAGGAAAAATCCTGACGTACTATTTTGTTGAACGAAAAGGATTTCTAGACAAGAGATGTGATCACTAATTTTCATAATTTCCATGAACTGACAATAAAATCACCGAGGTATGCTGAAGATTACCGATTTTTTATCAAATTCTTTGGTAATAATACTGGAAGACTATAATATCTATAATATTATTATATGATAAATGTTGTATAATAGGACATAGTCGACTTGTCAACCACTGAGTCCAGATGTTTTTCTTCTCAAGTGCAAAGTGTGTGCAGAATTTATGTTCAAGACAGCAAACCGCAGATTCTATTGAAATTACCCCCGAAGAACCGAACAAGCATAACGACCCATATGCGTGACTAATGATAGCGAGGATCAACATTTTTGTGATTTTCTGTTGACATTATAATATAATATTAATATATTGTGTTTTATAAATAATATATAAATTACAAATTGGTAAATAAAGAATAACTTAAGTGTTTTTTTTTTATTTTCTTATACGTTATTAGTTATCAGATCCCTGTGCTGTTGATATATGTACGTATGTGTAATATATATATCGACCCATGCAACGAAGACTGTCGTAACTCAAGTGCAATGCCTATGTAGTTACTATAGGCTTCGTTGCATGGGTTGATATATACTTGTAAGTTTTTCATTAGCTAGGCATAAGAGAAAGTATTGGGGTATTGTACCAAGAGAAAGTAATCTGTGACCAAAAGTTATAGTACGGGTGTTACGATAGAACCCACATATTTCTTCACACACACAATCTTCAGTATTTTAGGTATATGGGCATATAACCGTACACGTTTAAATATTCTACATATTCATAGTACGAGAGTTTTTGCAGATTTTGCTTCATAAACCGTAGACAAATGTTGAAGTTGCATAAATATATGAGAAATATCTCAAATTCTCAACATAGGTTATGCCAACAATTTATCACAGTAATTTTTAGAGTTACCATGTTATGTTGGTAAGAACTGTAAATATCACTATATGGCCCAGCCTGATTACGTGTGCAAAAATAAATTGAAACAGCGTGAAAGATGTTAGATCGTATAATGTTGACCGCACGTCGGCGTAGCCTATCTTGTTCCAAACTAGCTTTAGCGAAAACATCGACATCCCCGCTCAAAGACCAATTCTCGACTGATTTTTCCCCACTTATCAAAAACAGCTAAGCCGCAGTCGATCAGCTGTTGGACCCCGCTCTTAAGCCTGGGTTAAAAAATTTGATGTGGCCAGGCACATGACTTTATCATACAATATATAAAATTAATAGTTTAGCTGCATGAGAATCTATTTGATTGAGATCAGTCGTGCCTGCATTAAAATACAAGGAGTTAGCCAGGGTTTGACAGATAAATAAATAATTAAATAAATAAATAATTCTTTTATTAATATTAAACAATATTAAATGCAACAAAATAATATATATATATATTTAGGGCGGAGATCAGCACACTTGTTTCCAAATTGCCTTGCTCTTCCACACAACCCCTTACGCAAACTAGAATTAACACGTAATTGTACCAATAATATAACAATAATTCCGAGAACTTATCAAAACCCCAAAAACAAATAAAAAAATACTCTCGAGTTTAATTACACGTAATTGCAGCAAATCCAACTCAACAAAATATCGTACATGCCCATAAAAAATAAAAATTAAAACAGCCTCCGATGTGCGCTCAATGCCTAAAGTCCCCCCTGTTGAGCAAACAGACAACACTTCACCTTTCCCCCAAAACTGTTTAACGATAATTTTTTCATATTTTCCCTGAGACCATTGTATATGTGACTGACCTTTCCGACACCCCTAAATTTGTAAACAATAGTGGTGCAAAGAGTAGTACACCGTATTATTATAAAAATATAAAGTATTTTTAGTCAGCCTATATAGACATTATTGGAATATTGTTTTAATTACTGTTATCCTGTAGCGATGTAAATGCAGTTACCTTATAAGGAAAAAATCAACTTTTAGCATAACACTCAATTATCAAGAAACGATTGTGGGTTGATTAAAGTGTAATATCAAATCAACAAGGAAGGATATCCTAAGATAAAGTTCAATGTTGCAGACTTTTTATTTTATCCAACTAAACTGAAATATGTCGGTATTTAGGACAGTGTCTGAATTTGCGACGTTTACCTTACTATATCGAATTACATTTCCAATCACAATGGTGTACAACACGTTCAAGCAAACACTTTGATTCTAATTCCTTGAGGTTCTACCGCAAATCTAATCCCAACTGATCTCAGACAATCGCATTGTTCCACAACTATGTACCTACTTACTGCACAGAGAATGCACCGCAGGGCACTGGTAGATAGGAAGAAGACTTATAATTGGCTCCGAGATAATGCTCATGCAATTCCTCCACTGTTTCAGTCTCTCTCTCACACACACATCCAGACACTGTCTACTCAGTTGTTTCCACTTCTACTATAGCTACTCGGAACCAGCAAATGTACTAAATTGGAATTCCTAGTCAGCGGGGACACACTTCACCTTGTTATAATTCGAAACAGAGCTAAGGAAGTTATATTGAACGAACTTGGTACCACTGCTGTTGTACTGTATTATGCATGACGGTCTTGGGCCATCATGAAAGAGTGGACAAAATAGTTCAGTGGTTACCAAAATTATTGTGTCCAACTTAGTCAAATTACTTTCCTTTTTTTTAAAGAATGGTTCCAATACATGAAATATTGATTCTCCTTTAGTATCAGAAAACATTGTTTGTGAAAGAATAAATAAGACAATTTCTTTCTGAAGTTAGAGCAGTTTAATTATTGAAGCCTTTTATGGTATTACAAACACAATTGTTAGTGTAAACATAATTATTTTTATGTATTATTATAAATTACGTTCGTGTTTTTGTTGATTAGACTTCAGTGAAGCGACTTGAATGATTGAAGTCATCAAATGACAACCAGTTCGTATATGCCTTCAGCAATAGTTCCGGCTTGCTCTCATGAAAAGTAATAGCGTCTTTCAATATTGACTCATCGTACAATGATGGCGTCATCTAAAAACAAATCAACACAAGCAAATCTCTTATGGGCAAAGCAAGGGTAAAAATGACTGGCGTCAAAGTAGTGCGATGGACCTATAATTTTATATTTTTCGAGAAAACGTCATTCTTTATAAACTGTTTTGGATATCATAAAAATGTCATACAGCCCATGCAAATTAGTCAAAAGAAGAGAAAAAAGATATTGTAAATGGCATTGATAGAGACATATTCGTATTTATTAGTTAGGATTCTAAAGTTGAGACAACAAACATTAAAATAATAAAAATATAAAAAATATTGGGTATAGCCCATATTGTTCGTTAAATTTAAATTGCATTCACCCTGAAAAATCTCCGTTGCTCATATGGTTGTGTCATTTTTTACACGTTATTTTATGTCATTAGCCACGGTTGTGACCCCTGTATGCTCGTTTATCAATGTGTATCGGTTATTAATGTGTAATTAATACATTTTATTAAGAATATTATTTGTATTTATATATTTGTTTCAGAATCATTGAACTTTTATCCTAGAATTTTAGATTTGGTCTGATTGCCAACCAATATTGAAGAATTTTTATTACTTTGTAATATTCTGGAGTAAACATTGTTAATTTTTTATAAGAATTTCCAGCTCGTGTTCATCGAGCAAGGCCTAATGTACACACATAAAAATACGGAGTTGGATTTAACACCGATTCAACACCGCTATGGATCTCCCTCGCGACCGTTTGCGCATGTAGTTAAATCAGACGGAGTTGAATTTTTACAGAGCTCATTCACTCTTTTTATAGTTATTATTATTTGTAACGGAGTAAAAAATATATGTTTAGGGAAATGCAGGTTTACTCCTTTATAGACATAAAATAATCTCCCCGCGTGTCAAACTTCCGCGTTCCGGAGTGCAAAAGTTCTTCTGTAGTAGTGAAATACATCCGTGGAGATGTTACGTAACTCCTCTATTAGTGTTAAAATTACCCTGTTGCGGGGTGCTTTTCATTTATTGGCGAAATTATTCTTTCCCTAAAAGAGTTGTTTGTGTACGTAATGAAGTTAAATATGTACCAAATAGAGTTGTTTTTTTTTTCAGAGCGGTTCTTATCTTTATTAGGAATATGACGGGGACCAGTAAAAATCAAAAATACATTTTAACAATTTATTTTTCGAAAAAACAAGTAAATGAATATACATGTTTGCACAATACTCAATAAATAAAATACAGTTTATCCTAAATATAACAATAATCTCCGTATAAATATTAATAATAATAAATTAATAACTAATATCACATATTACAGAGTACATAAAGTCTAGAGTACTTTCATTAATAACTAAGTACATATAATATAATTGGTAACTATATACATATCATTCGCCTTATTAAGGAATGTGTATAAGGATTTGTATTAACATCGTCATCCTCTTCGCCCGTCTTTATTACCAAAGTAATTCCTCGTTGACTGTGCCACTGTGAAGTCTACCAATAACTCCTTGTCGATTTCATAACTCGCGTCATCATAATACTTGATATCTTGATATTTTGTCTCTGCTATTTTAAATAGCTTGCCAACTGTACATAAAAAAAGAAATATGTGCAGAATTGTTGCATTTTTGTATGATGTAAGGCAAATAGAAAAAATCAAAAAAAAAAACGCATTGCCGGACAAAGGAATACACACTACTTCAAAAAAAAACAAAAATCGCCATGTATTCTGTAGGTACAATGCAGTGTCATACTCGGTATGAAGGTACCACAAATGCGGCAACAAACTTACTGCGCATTTGACTAGCCGGTATCTTCACAAGCTTTTTTCTATAGTACATTAGTAGTGTGCGTAACATTTTTATAAACTACAAAATTATAAAAGCATGTGAGCACAACGAATAAGTAATGTACACGCATACATATGTCTACGTACATACATACATATGTAGTAATATAAGTAACTTACCTGTAGTATTAATTGTGTCGAAATTTAATACATCCTTGATAATTCTGACCCATTTTTTTATTTGTCCGTATTTAACTCGTATGAAAATACACTGCTCCATTTGAAATAATAATGTACTTACATATAAAATATTAAAAGTAATGGAAATGAAACTCACTCTCAACAGCACCCCGCAAACTTAGGAGTATAAGTGACGACCACAACACACTGCGAAGCAAACTGCAAACCGTCTTGGTGGCGACATGTTGACGCCTGTTGTTGTCAAACCGTAAGTTTTTGCCTTTACAGTATAAATCTTACCTTTTTGGAGATTATTCACTCCAAAACGGAGTTAGAAATCTATATTACACAGCGAATTAATGTTTACTTTTAGGAGTTTTATCACTGCGTCACAATGTTCAGTCATATCAACTCCAAAAAGTGTACTTTCTCTCATTTTGTCAGTTATTTCAACACCCTGCATGGTGTTAATGTTCATTTCACAGCACCAGTGAAAATTTTCACCATTTCGGCTATAAACTATTTTCAACTCCGTGCTGTGTAGTTAAATTAACTCCGATATTACGTATATCAACAATTTTTAGCACACAATCAACTGATTTTCGGAGAAAGAAGCACTCTTTTTTGTGTACAACTAACTACGTGCAAATTCTCTCCGTAAAATTTTTATGTGTGTATATTGAGCAACTGGCACCTTTCAAAACCAAAAATACAGGCACAAAATGAACACAATTTATAATTTAATTCTATAATCGTGTCAATGGAGCATCCGATAAAACGTCTTAATAACAAATTGATAAACAATAAAAGGTGAAAATATTATTTTAAAATGTAACCACATGAACGGAAACAGTCACTAAATATAAAGAAAAGTTGACAAATTTGAAAATTCTGTGATAACGATCATCGACAACGAACTTCCAAATTGCTATCATTATTATTATACCTAAGCACTTAAAATTCGATAATACTAAGTCAAGTAGTTAATAATAATTAATTGTTGGTATATATAAGCTGTATGAATGGTCTGTTTTGACCATAGTAGACAAATTTTTGAATGAACTCATGTCCGGAAATATATTGTTTGAACGTTGGAGAGAGTCGGAAGATTGAACCAATTTTACAAACAGCATAGGAAAAATAGTGCCATGTAATAAAGTTTTACATACAAATTATTTATATATTCTATAATATATTAGGGCTCTAAGCAGTACCTAAACGGTGTCAGGTGTGTGGACATGAGTTCGATAACAAAACTTCAGTATACTTTATCTATATTTTACACTTATTTTTAACACCCACTATATTTGAGATAAACAGCTGAGCAGTGCAAAAAGATGCGAAGTGCAGTAGAGCGTCGATAATCCGAACTAATTGGGACCAAATCGGGTTATCCGGGGTTAAATACGACTCAGAGTAGGTATATGTCAATGCTGTACGAAAACGAAAGACTTATTCCGTGACTTAAGCCGACGAGTTGTTTACAAACGATGAAATGTCAAGTCACAAGTGCAGTGTGCAGCAAGAAATAGTCGCGCAAAAAAATCACCCTAGAGTTCTTGTAATCCACTACTAACATCAGTTGCCCCATCATGTTTTCAATGACTTTATAGGTTATAAAGAACGACTTTCTTTTCGAGAAATAAAAATTTGTTCTATTATAAGCATCCTTAGGTCCATCTGTAGACACTCTGTATAAACGCACACTTTTCAAACTGTTTTTTTTTTCTCTCACCGTGTGGAATCTTTGCGATGATATCATAGTGACGTCCATCGCTGTGAAGCACTTTCCCATTTCCAAGTCTTCAGCGAAATTTCGTCCTGAACATTTACATACTTCAGGGTCCCATTTTTCCAGTAATGCCCTGCTCAGTAATCTCCCCGCTCCACCAGCTAGATAGTTGTAGTTAGCTGGGCAATACATCAGTTCTCCAATTGCTAATGATTGCCGATAATCGTAGCAACTTAGAAGTTCTCTAGTACGGTAGACGCTACAAGAAAAATTATTCAAATATCCCTACCAATGTCATTTCCTGTGCTTTTTTTGCCAAGAGAAAAACTTGTAAACCGGTTTTTCATGTAACCTGATACAAGTATGTAAAGAAATGCTGTTCACTGAGTGAAAATTACTTACTCCTGTGAAATTAAACTACATTGCTTGTGAAATTTAAAAAAATGCCCTGTAAAATCACGGTGGTACTGTTGTAATTTCACAGAAAAATTATTGTGGGATAAGTGAATTCTGCTAAAACAATACAGAAGTATAGCTAGTATCCATCACTGAAAAAAATTGCTGTAAAATTACACATGAATCATTGTGAAAAGTACAATAGGAATATGGTAAGTATAAAAATTGCACGTAATTCCAATTATTTTTACAAGTCAGTGTACTATTACAGCTATATTGCTGCTTCGATAACAATGATCTTATAGTAAAAAAATCTGATGTGGCCAGGCACATGACCTTATCATACTATGTACAAAATTAATAGTTTAGCTGCATTAGATTCCATTAACCATTAACATAAATATATTAATTAAAGAAAATACACATTATGAATTAACATAATTTCAAATGCTATAAAAATGGTGCCTTGCGCCATGGGCGCTTATCCAAAATTGTATTTACCAATTTGAAATCTTTACGATTTACCCGCGAGTGAGTGAACAGCTTGACGGATAAATTTTTAAAACCAAACGACGATAAAATGATAAATAGTGCTTTACAAAAATATTTAATGGAACGTAAAACGTTTTGATCTAAAAATTATTGAATAAAACACAACACGCAGCTACCGCCACCGCCTTCGCCGTCTCCTTCGTTGATCAGGATCAACTTCATCTTCATCGCTGACGTCCAGCTCAGCATCTAGTTGCAGAGGTCCTGCATCCGCATTGTCTTCGTGCTCGTCCCCAGGCTGATCTTGCGAATATTTTTTTTGGCAGTAGGCATTGTCAAAACATCACCCTTTGAAACTACCTACTGTCATTAGAATACATCCGTCATGTCTGTCATAACATTTGTCAAATCCTCGCTTACTAGTTTCATATTAATGCAGACACGACCGATCTCGATCAAATAGAATTTACTCATGCAGCGGCTAAACTATTAATTTTACCAAAAAGTATCGTAGAGATTAGTTATTCAGAATTTCCTCTACTTTAATTTATGATTTGACTTTTTTGACGATTTTACAGAAATGGCGGCTCATTTCTAAAATGCTTGATTACAATACTTTATATACTGCGTATGATAAAGTAAAAATGCCCTGTAGAATTACGGCGGTACTGTTGTAATTTCACAGAAAAATGATTGTGGGGTAAGTAAAATATGCTTAAACAATACAGAAGGTATAGCTGGTAACCATCACTGAATAAAATTAGCTGTAAAATTACACATAAATCATTGTGAAAATTACAATAGAAATATGGTAAGTATAAGAAGTGCACGTAATTCCAATTATTTTTACAAGTCAGTGTACTATTACAGCTATATAGCTGTTTTAAAACAATTACAATGATCTTATAGTAAAAATACAATGGAAATATACATCGGAATCGTAAAATTACAACGTACGTTGTGATTTTACTATTATAATAGTGATTTATATATATACAATGACAATGTAAAAACATATATGAGATGTAAAATTACACTGATTTTCACAGGGCAAAAAAACTACTATTCCTACTGTAAATTCACACCAATTTTTTTTTCAGTGTCGCCAGCGATGTTACAGTTCATTCTTCTGTTACAGCTTTTTTGTAGTTTATATCATACGTGTTCTGTAAGATTGCAGTTATCTCTCTCTTGATAAAATATTTTTATAATTTTTTTAATTTGCAGTTTCTTTAAAAGTTAAAGAAAGAAAAAAGAAAATACAAATCAAACAATGCGAAAACTATGAATTCAAACAGTAATAAATAAATTCATTAAGAACCTACAGGCATTTATAAGACTGTTTTAGTAATATTTTGTTATTTTTTTTTTCAATTATTCAAAAATAGATAAGTGGAACATTTTAGTCTGAACATTTACGTTCTGAGAAAAACAGTGTGGGAATAAACAGCCATGTACAAGATATTTGTACACTAGGGTGGTTTAAATTGGCTTTTTTTATTTAGAAAGCAAAGATCCCCCCAAATCGTTTCCAAATCCAAAAAAAGTGGACACAGCCTAAAATTTACATAAGAAAATGCATGGGAAAGAGAAAATAAGTTCTATATCTCGAATACGAACAAAGCAAAAAAAATCGTTTTGGTAAAAAATTAGCAAAAAAATATAGGCTGCTCACATTTCGGAAATTCATTTGTCACATGCTATGTACACAGAGAGAAATTTTTGTTTGATTCAAATAAATATGCATTGACTCAAAGAAATTTGTTGTTTCAATCGAGGCAAAGAAATATTCATTTGCGGATAAAAACGCATTTATTTGAAATTTTTGTTTGGTAGAACGGACATTGATTTGTGTCAAACAACTTATGTTTCCAGTTAAAAAGTTTGCAATTTGTGTATTATAAGAAATGAGATTTATTTACTTCAAATAATTATGATTGTGTTGAGTGAAAGAATTACATTTTTTTAAATTAACAAAATTGTTGGTCGAGTTAAAATGCTTAAAATTATTAATTTGTTGAACGAATTAATAGACAAGAATTTTTCGGAAGACTCGCCATGTGTCACCTCCTTTTTGGGATGTCGCACATCCTCGACCAGTGCTTGGTCTTCCCAATCCAACATATAGTCAAAGTTAAGTTAGTAAAGTGTACTCTGATTTGAAACCGCAACTTGAACCTGCAGGCACTATACTCTATAAGTTCTATACTGTCGATCACGCGGCTTTATACTCTCGATATGTACGAAGTGCGAGGAGAGAGTTTACAGCGCCATCTAACAATACAGTTGGATGACATTAAAAATATATTTATTTGAATCAAAATATGATTTCTTTGGTGGAAGTAAACCTATTTTAAAGCCAAAACAAAAATATTATTATTCTTGTGCACAAATATATTTATTTTAATCAAAATATGTTTTCTTTGGCGGAAGTAAACCTATTTTTAAGCCAAAGGCAAAATATTACTTTAAGCGAAATAAATCTCTCCTTATATACAAATTTATATGTTAGAATCAAAATTATATTTCATTGGTGTAAAGAAACGTTTTTTTTTTTAATCAAAACTAAAATATTACTTTAAAGGAAAGTAATTTTGGTTTGTATCCATATATATTTATTCCACTTAAATAAATATTTCAAATAAATTAATCTCTGCAAGCAAATAAACTAGAGTATTTAATGAAGTAAATATTGTTGGCGTCAAAGAAATATGTTTTGACCCAAAAGAATAAATTCAAACAAATACATTTCTTTAAAACAAGAAATCTTTTCTATCTGTGTAACATGACATAACATGGATTACCTTATAGTGGTGTCATCATCCAAAAGAACCACCCATTGTATATCAGGAAAATCAGAAAGGTCCTTCTTTATGTACGACAACATTCTAAAGGACTTCTCACAGAAACCTTCAGTTAGCACAAAAGGATACGTTAGTTCGATTGTTGGTACGTCAGAATCTACAACAAACATATTTCGTTTTCTTAGGTTAGAGTTTTTCAAAGATGGTGTCTTTGAACAAGGCAGTTTAGGTTTTGTATCACCCTTTAAATTAATTACATCAAGCTACCCAACACACTGTATACGGAACAATATTGGAGTACTAGAATAGCACACCACTCTTTAAATTGCAAATATCACTAAAACTAGTTGAAAGAGATATACAGGGTCCTGCAACTGAGCTCCCGTCTTCTGTAGCTCACTTACTCATTAAGCTAAGAGTTTGACATTTTGCAAGCTTACCCTGTACTTCAAGGTACAATTCAAGAAATTATTTTTTATTTTACAGGGTGTTCCAAAAATGTGCAACGCCATGGTAATATATGTTTTTAAATTGCATGCTATACATTTTTCTACACATTTGGAACCTTTTATGGTTGTCTACATATCACCAAAATTTTATTGAAATCGGTTGAGTGACCGCAGCGGAAAAAAATAAAAACCAAAAAAAATTGATTTTGCATCGTAGGCTTTAAAAATCAATAAAAACCACAAAATGCACCTCGTTAATAAAATTGTACGACGTGCTTATTAAGTTAGATGTAATAGTCTCGTTAACCAAGTGACATTGATCTAAATTATACAGGGTGACCAAAATCGAGTGTCAAACTTGTCAAAATTCAAAGCGTGTTATTGTTCTTATTTTAAATTGGAACCCATAAGTTTTTTATGTGAAATGATGCAGAATTAAAAATAAACATTGTTTCTAAATACAACCCCATAACAATTCCCAATATTTTAAAACTTATTCGTCAAAAACTCATTTTTCAACGTTTCCAACGGCAATTTTAGATAATAAATATCGTACGTGGCTTTGAAAAACAATTTACTTCATAAAAAATAATAGACGTATTTTAGATTTTAGTGTACTTAATTAAGTAGTTATTCAATTGCTAAATTTACTGCAAAATTTACCTATAGCCACATTTCCGTCCTTACCGCTAAAACCTTACCGCAGTAAAATCTAAAATGCCTCTCTGCGTTATATTTTATGTAAAAAATTGTTTTTCAACGCCACGTACGATATTTATTACCTAAAATTGCCGTCGGAAACGTTGAAAAATGAGTTTTTAGCGAGTAACTTTTAAAATATTGGGAATTGTGATGGGGTTGTATTCAGAAACAATATTTATTCTTTAATTCCGCATCGTTTCACCTAAAAGAAATTATGTGTTCCAATTTAAAATAAGAACAATAGCGCGCTTTGAAGTTTGACAAGTTTGACACTCGATTTTGGTCACCCTGTATAATTTGGATCAATGTCACTTGGTTAACGAGACTATTACATCTAACTTAATAAGCACGTCGCAAAAATTTATTAACGAAGTGCATTTTGTGGCTTTTATTGATTTTTAAAGCCTACGATGCAAAATCAATTTTTTTTTTGTTTTTATTTTTTTCCTCTGCGGTCACTCAACCGATTTTAATAAAATTTTGGTGATATGTAGGCAACCATAAAAGGCTTCCAAGTGTGTAGAAAAATGTATAGCATGCAGTTTAAAAAATATTTTATCATGGCGTTGCACATTTTTGGAACACCCTGTATAATAAAAAATAATTTCTTGAATTGTACCTTGAAGTACAGGGTAAGCCTGCAAAATGACAAACTCTTAGCTTAATGAGTAAGTGAGCTACAGAAGACGGGAGCTTAGTTGCAGGACCCTGTATAAATGAAAAAGTGTTCATTACAAAAAAAACTATTACTTTGTTCGATACGCCTAAATGCAACATCTTGTAGAAATGAAAGAATTTTCCGTTATAAAAATAGAGGTTGTCCCAATGAGAAATTGAGAAATGCGATGGAGAAATTCCCCAAATTTTTGCTAGTGTACAACGTGACATGGTAAAAATAAGTCGAATGAAGTCTCCAATGTGCGCAGACGGTGTGTTGAGAATTTACGCTACATTTCACTTTACAAAGAAAGGATGAAAACAGATAACGAGTTTTTTTATTTAGGAAATTCGACGATCCAAAGTCGATTTATGGAGTTGTTTATAAACAGCACCGTAAAGATTTGAATGCATCAATAAAAAGGGGCCATTTGTATAAAAAACAGATTATTTCTACCATAACACTTTTCGAATGTTTGGAAAGAAACGCACACCAGTACAAATTATAGTGACGATTTTCATTTTACCCAAAAAGTTTATTGCCTCCCTAGTAACTTCAAGAGTATCTAATCTACGCGCAGGGCCGGCCCTAGCGTTTTCGCCGCAGTAGGCAAATCTCAATAGTGCCGCCCCCTGATTGATTGATTAATTACTTTTATAACAAACCAACCGCAAACGATTGAAATAATTATTATCATTTATCAAATAATAAATTCATGGATCATGAGTCCTTGCGTGTATAATTTTTATTATATTTTGCAAGACGCGTTAGTAATATAGCGAAAACAAACATCCTACACCCTACGTACCAAGATATTATTTTCTTGTCGAAAGTAAAACGTATTAAGAATTCTATAGTGCGAGAACTATTTCTTGCAGGCATAAGAAGGTATTTTTCACCGGTGCATTCATGCGGCATTAATATGTTTACCTCAAATAGTCTGCCCAATATTGGCGTAGGTTTTTTCCGGCCACAGAACTACAAGTTTTTGTCGAGCCAGCCGATGCGTTCGAGACCTTGTAACGTGTTTGCAACTCCAGATGTGCGATGTTACAAATCGGCATTAAATGTTCATATTTTCGGTACTTTCGATACAAATATTTGACAGTGCATATCTCGCAGTGCAATTTGCTTAGATTTAATGGGATAATAATACTCGAAAACAAAAGACGATAGCTAATTTTGGTTTTCACCATTGATTATATTCGACATACAAATAATACTTTTAAAACAACAAAAAGTAAAGAATACTAGTACAATATACAAAGTTTAACCCTAAATTAACATTAGCTCTTTCGAACCTTTTTTCTGCAAAATCGCGAATAACTTCTTTCAGATCTAATATATTACTCAATTCATATTCAGTGGCCTTCACTGCTAACCCATTAAGACAATTTTATGTAGACATGGTTCGTAAGTACTTTTTTTATTAATATTAGTTTAGCAAACTGTCTATCGCCCGCTCAGGTAGCAACAGTTATAGGCAGGGTTAGAAAAAACTGCTAAGCAATGTTTAAATTTGGCCCAATGTTAAGGGAGGTAATGAATTTTTAAAAGCGTCAACTGGACCTTCTGTAAACAAGGTCGATGGACGCAAAATCATTTAACATCATAATTAATTCACCCGACTATGAAAATAGTACCAATAATACCATCAAAATGTTTACTGAATGAAGACATTATTATTGAAATTTATTATAAATTATCAGTGATTATTAGTGAAATTTGTCACTACTTGCATCAAATATCTCCGAAAGTATTAAGCTTAGCAGAACAAAATGTACACCAAATTTAAAATGAAAAGAATTACTTAAAAATATTGAAAGATGCATATTTGGGAGAAGGTTAAAAAACGGGTTTTCAGAACCGAAATATTATGTGAATATCTACATTGTTAAGTCATCTGTCATCAGCAAACTTCTGTCGTTTTGACAGAATAGATATTGACATAATATCTCCGTTCTTTACATTTTCCCAAATCTAAATCTTTCAATATTTTAAGTAATTCTTTGTTTATCATGTACCCAAACCGTCATCAAAATTTTATCTTTAATGTGATGTATAATTTGTTCTGCTAAGAGTAATATTTTCGGAGATATTGATGCAAGCATTTCATGGGGAGTTTTTTAATCACTGATAGTTTTTAATTAATTTCAATAATAATATCATCAAAGACTCAGCACATTTTAATATTATTTTTATAGGCGGGCAAATTATGTGTCTACCCAAATAAAAATTAACTAGCTTACCATTTCGGTAGCAAATGCTAAACCGTTAAGATGGAGGATTCGCCAACTTTTAAAGCGGCTTCTATATCTTTGGAATGTGCCAGTAAATCATTTTTACTTATAACATTTTCTTTAAGTTTGTGGATATGGCATAACAACTAAAAAGAAAGGATCGTTAGGACTATTTTCTATTTCTCTTTTGATTTTTGTATAGGATCATGTACTACACTATAGTACACTTTCATATTATTTTTCCTAATTGATCCTAATTCTTTATAAAAGCTAATGAGCTATTAAATTTAAGTATGACTATTATTGGCTGCTATGCATCTTAAAATATAGAAATGGCCTGAAGCCTGTCAATTCCGATTGTATTTGACTATTCCTTTATTTTCTAGATTCAGGCAATATTTTAGAGCCCTTTTTATTGTAGTTCAGTTGGTTTTGCCGCCCCTAAACTTTGCCGCCGTAGGCAGTTGCCTACCTTGCCTACCGCCTAGGGCCGGCCCTGCTACGCGGCATACTGACAATCAGGTTTCTTTTATCGTTTCCATTGGTATACGATAGTATATTATTTGACGAGCACATAATTAAGGATATAAATCTCGAGCATCAAGTTTACACGCGAGCCGTAGGCGAGCGTGTAATCATGCGAGCGATTTATATCCGTTATGTGCGAGTCAAATACGACGTTTTATCTACGACTCATAAATTCCATTTTATGCAAAATATTTTAAATGTATTTGTCAATGACGGCGAGGCGAACTGTCACATAACTGTCATCCACGTAGGTTTTGACAGACTTTGACACTAGCGTCGTATAATGGTGACAGTTCGTTCAAATAATGAGGTCATTATTTGAACGAACTGTCGTTATTATACAACGCTAGTGTCATTATAATCATTGGCGCTTATCATGACGGTGATTATATAGTCATAGATACGTATGCAATGAACTCATTATATGTGAATCGTAGATAAACAATAGTATATTATTTGACGAGCACATAATTAAGGATATGAATCGCGAGCATGAAGTTTACACGGGAGCCGTAGGCGAGCGTGTAATCATGCAAATGATTTATATCCGTTATGTGCGAGTCAAAAACGACGTTTTATCTACGACTCATAAATTCCATTTTATGCAAACTATTTTAAATGTATTTGTCAATGACGGCGAGGCGAACTGTCACATAACTGTCATCCACGTAGGTTTTGACAGACTTTGACACTAGCGTCGTATAATGATGACAGATCGTTCAAATAATGAGGTCATTATTTGAACGAACTGTCGTTATTATACAACTCTAGTGTCATTATAATCATTGGCGCTTATCATGACGGTGATTATATAGTCATAGATACGTATGCAATGAACTCATTATATGTGAATCGTAGATAAACAATAGTATATTATTTGACGAGCACATAATTGAGGATATGAATCGTGAGCATGAAGTTTACACGCGAGCCGTAGGCGAGCGTGTAATCATGCGAGTGATTTATATCCGTTATGTGCGAGTCAAAAACGACGTTTTATCTACGACTCATAAATTCCATTTTATGCAATATATTTTAAATGTATTTGTCAATGACGGCGAGGCGAACTGTCAAATAACTGTCATCCACGTAGGTTTTGACAGACTTTGACACTAGCGTCGTATAATGATGACAGTTCGTTCAAATAATGAGGTCATTATTTGAACGAACTGTCATTATTTTACAACGCTAGTGTCATTATAATCATTGGCGCGTATCATGATGGGCATTATATAGTCATAGATACGTATGCAATGAACTTATTATATGTGAGTCGTAGATAAACAGTTTTTAAACATTTCTATTAGTTTATTTCACTAGAAAACTTTCTCGATAAACACACAGGATGAGTCAATAACGACTTCGATATTCATTCAAATGAATCACCCTGTAGGTTAAATTAGACTTTCTTGTGTATTTGATATATGTTTTTGTTTGTGACAGGTAAAGATATACATAAATAAAAAAAAAATAAAAATCTAACAGATATGAAAAGTGTATAATATTTGTAAACTTGTGTTATTAAGAAATCTCATCATGTTTGTGGGCGGGCTGGTCGCAATCAAATACGTAGATATTCAAATGTTGATTTATTAGTGGACTGTATAAAATATATTACATGCGTGCGTACACTATGACAGCCCAGCAGCAACTCGTCTGAACTGAACTGAGCTAACGACGATATACCCCACTAACTCGGACACAGATGGCGCCACTCACTAAACATTTCAAACATTCTCCCCCCTTTTGAAAGGTACTTTCAAATGAATATTATAATAGGTAAGTACAATACAATAAAAAAAAGGTAAGTAAACAACATTACAAATGTAACACAAATTAAAAATTAAATACAATACAAACAAGGTAAGTAAACCATATTACAAATGTAATACAAATTAAAAATGAAATACAATACAAAAAAAGTAAGTAGAACAACATTAAAAATGTAATACAAATTAAAATATCTTCTTTTTTCAGTTTTCGTTTGTGGTTTCGGAACATGGCAAAACACATATTCGTCCAACTGCTGGTTTGACCACACCTGAAGGAGTCTTCAAAGAAATAACACGCACAATGCCATCACTTCCTGGATGAACATCTTGAATGCATCCCATCTTCCATCGTAGGGTAGGTAAATTGTCCTCCTTTATCAGGGCGAGTTGTCCAATTTTAAGATTTTTTCTTTCCTTTTGCCACTTTGTTCGAGTTTGCAACTCTGCGATGTATTCGAGTGACCAACGCTTCCAAAAGTGTTGTTGGACTTGTTGTATATACTGATATCTTGACAGTCGATTTATTGGTAAATTTGTCAAATCTGGATCAGGTAATTTCATAGAGTTTCGTCCAATGAGGAAATGTGATGGTGTCAAGGCTTCACAATCGTTTGGAGAAGGACTCAAAGGACATAAGGGTCTTGAATTAAGAATTGACTCAATTTGCGCAAGTACAGTCAAAAAATCCTCAAATGTGATTAATGTAGTGCCCAAAACTCTCCGTAAGTGATGTTTTGAAGATTTAATACCAGCCTCCCAAATTCCCCCAAAATGCGGACTATAAGCTGGTATAAAATTCCAACTTACGTGCTCTCTACTTGTCTCTACACTTATATCATTGTGATTCAACTTTAAAAATTTTCCTAAATCATTTAGCTTTGACGCTGCGCCAATAAAATTAGAACCATTATCTGAATATAATTTTGCAGGTTTACCCCTCCTTGCTACAAAGCGTCTGAAAGTTGCTATAAATGCATCTGTCGTCAATTCAGTTACAGGTTCAAGGTGAACTGCCTTAGTACTAAGACATATAAATAAACATATATACGTTTTAAAAGTTTTGCTACCCCTTCCTGGATTTCTTTTAGTTTGGAAAGGTCCAGCATAATCGACACCTACATTATTGAACGGGTAAGTAGCTTCAAGTCTATAATCAGGTAAGTTGCCCATAAATGGGTCAATAGATCTGGGTTTGGCCTTAAAGCAAGTGACACAATTTCTTGTAACCGATTTAACCAGATTCCTCCCCCCTATGGGCCAATAATGTGATCTTATGGATGCCAACATAAGTTGAGGACCACCATGTAATAATCGTAGATGTTCCCCTTCAACTAATAATGTGGTTAAACGATGCTTTCCTGATAACAACAATGGATGTTTTTTGTCAATATGAAAATCTGAATTTTTTAATCGTCCACCCACTCTTATTAGCCCTTCAGAATCTAAGAATGGGGAAAGCTGCCTAATACTAGCTTGTAAATTTAAACCTTCCTTGCCTTGTAAATATGAAATTACATCTTGAAAACTTTCCCCTTGTGATAATTTGACCAATTTTTTCATAGCATTATTTAATTCGATTGCAGTTAAAACTCCATATTGTCGATTTTCCTTAGGTTGCCTTATATTATTAATAAATCTAAAACAATATGCACTAATTCTTTTAAGCTTGACTATTGAATTTGTATAGTTAAAAGGAAACACTGAACCAGTAACAGTAGTCAAGGAATTTGTTATGTTCTTTAATTCTGGAACGTTAGTATTTTCAAAAGTTAAATTTGTTTTCGGCCAATTTTTCTTTGGTGTACTTAACCAATGAGGTCCGGACCACCAGATTGAATCCTTTAGTTGTTCCGGATATACTCCTCTGGATATTAGATCAGCGGGATTTTCCTTACTTGAAACATAATGCCAATTATTAATGTTTGAGTTATCTTGAATTTCAGCAACCCTATGGGCAACAAATACTTTTAAGTTGTTAGCATAAGTGTGTAACCAGTTCAGTACTATTGTAGAGTCGGTCCAGTAATAAATATCACTAATGTTTAAATCTGTTCCCGCTAATACCTTCTTAATTAATCTAGTTGATAATAATGCTGCGCACAGTTCTAACCTTGGAATTGTCAATTTCTTTAACGGTGTCACCTTTGACTTTGCACATAACAAATTGGTTAAGATAATTCTATTTTGTGTTATAATTCTGATATAAATACAAGTACCATACGCTGACTCTGAGGCGTCGGAAAATGCATGTAACTCCAATCTTTCAACGTTAACATCTAATACATATCGTGGTATTATAATATTGTTTAAATAATTTAACTGTCCCTTTAATTTTTTCCATTTTTGAGAAATGGTAGTTGGTAACTTATCATCCCAATTCAATCCTTTAACCCAAATCTCCTGTATTAAAATTTTAAAAATTACTATGCATGGTCCTAGCAGTCCTAGCGGATCAAAGATTTTTGAAATATGAGACAAAATTATTCGTTTTGTTTCAATTTGATTATTAATTTCACAAACATCATAAGTCAATTGATCATTCCCTGGCAACCAAACTAATCCCAAAGTTCGTTTTTCTTGATTTGAATCTAAATTTAATATATTATGCCTTTCCTGTGTAATTGAATGCAATCTGTCCTTTAGACAAGCATCATTCGTAACCCACTGTCTTAAATTGAAACCTACTGTGCTTAGTATTATATTAAGTTCGTTATATAATTTTAATGCATTTTCAATAGTATCAGCACCCGTTAACAGGTCATCAACATAAAAATCTTTCAATATAACCATACTTGCATTTTCATACTTATCTCTGTGTATGTATGCTGCTTCGTGTAGTGCCCGTATAGCTAGGTATGGAGCCGAAGTAGTCCCATACGTTACCGTATTCAAAGTATAATGCTTTATTGCAGTATTAGGATCTCCTCGCCATAAAATTCTTTGGTAATCTCTCTGAGTGGGATTTATTAAAACTTGACGGTACATTTTTTCTACATCTGCGGACAAAACATATTTATGTAATCGGAATCTTAAAAGAATATATAACAATTCATCCTGAATGGTAGGACCAGTGTACTGAGTTTCATTTAATGAAATACCTGTCGATGTTTTACATGACCCATCAAAAACCACCCGGAGTTTAGTTGTGATGCTACTATTTTTTAAAACACCATGATGTGGTAAGTAATATGCCTGATGAATATTATTATATGGCCTCTCGATCTCAGTCATATGTCCTAAATCTTCATATTCTTTCATGAATGATACATATTGTTGTTTAAAGTTTTTATTTATTTGTAATTTTTTCTCCAAATTTTTAAATCTACTCAATGCCGTTTCATATGAATCTCCTAATTTAGAAATTGTTTCGTTAAACGGTATATCAACAATTAATCGTCCTGAATTATCTCTTTTGGTAGTTTCTTGAAAATGTTTTTCACAATATGAATTATCATGTATTGTTACATTCGAGCATTCTTCAATTTCCCAGAATTTCTTTAAGTCATTCTGTAATTCGGTTCCAGTCACAAGATTGCAATGTAATAGTCTCTTATTAGTTTCATTAGATTTGAACGGTCCAGAAACAATCCAGCCTAGCCTTGTTTTCTGAATTATTGGATTGCCCTTGCCAAGTTTTAGTTGTTCTGGACAAATGAGGTCCCAAAAGATATTAGCACCAAGCAAAATATCAACTTGACTGGATTTATTAAAGTCCACATCACTAAGCTGTATACCTTCGGGTATCTTAAAATGCTCAATACTATATGTTTTAAATGGTATATTATCTGTAATCTTATCTATAATAAAACAAGTGATTTGTCTATTAAAGTATGAATTCAAAGACTTCAATGTTACGTAAGTTTTATATTTGATATTACTCTCCTTTTGATTTATTCCTATGACCGATATATCAATAGGTATCCTTTTCAATTTTAATTTATTACAGATATCAGACGTAATAAAATTTCCTTCTGACCCACAGTCTAGTAAAGCTCTACAATTTATTGACATTCCAGAATTTGATTCTATTTTAACTTGCGCTGTAGATAATAAAATATTTGAACTCATAACATTATAATGTACTAGAACCTTTTGTGTCGCTTTTTGTTCACCTTCCTGTTTATCTAAGTGTATAAGAGTATTGTGCTTCCTTCCACAATTTCGGCAACCAGAATGTGTACAATTAAAACTCATATGATTACCCTTAAAACAGTTTAGACATAATTTCTTGGATTTTATTTCGTTTATTCTATCTTGAATGTTTAATTTCAGTAACTTCTCACAATTATAAACTAAATGATCCTTTCCAGAGCAAAATGTACAAGGCTTATTATTTGCTGTAACTAAAGTGTGCGTTTTTATTGTGGGTTTCCTATTTTGATTTTCTAATGTTTCCAAAATATCACATCTATTTTTTATAAATGACTTTAATTCTTCGAATTCTGGAAATTCGTTGCTCTTTTTACTTACTTCCCATTCTCTTTGAGTCTGCATATCTAATTTATTTGATATTAAGTATATTAAAATGGTACTCCAGTCATTCACACTTTGCCCCAATGCGCCTAATGCCAAAATATGCTTAGAAAATTCGTCCAATAACTTTCTTAAATCTGCTGCAGAGTCATTTTTTACTGTAGGCAAATTAAATAGAGCCTTTAGATGATTATTCACTAAAATCTTTTTATTATCATATCGTTCGCATAACAACTGCCACGCGACAGCATAATTTGCCTCAGTAACTTCTAGTGATTTTATAATTTGAGCAGCTTGGCCGCTTAACGTCGATTTTAAATAATGCAATTTTTGACTGTTACCAATATTATCATTTAAATGAATAATTGATGTAAAAATATCTTTAAATTCAATCCATGTTTCCAAGTTACCTGAAAAAGATGGTAACTGGATGGTAGGTAATTTGATATTATCTTTGAAACATTCCCCAGAACCTGTAACTTCATTTGATTGAGTCAAAAATTTAGCTCGAGCAAGGAGAGAGTAATATTCAGTTTGAAAGCATGTTCGTTGATTATATTCTATTTCTAATTGATCCTCATCACAAATATCTTCAATAGTACCTTGTATTTCTAAAAATTCGACAAAATTCCTTTCAAAACTAATTAATCTATCTTTAATTTCTATAACTTCATTGGTTTTAATTTCATTTTCATTTAATGTTTCTAAATATGCCTTAAAATCGGCCAATGTGCGTTTTTTCCCTCTGCGTCTGCGTGACAAAACAGACATATCCTCCATTATTGACTGTAGTTACCCAAATCGAATCAATCTCAATAATAGAAATAGGAAAGAAATATATGGAATAAAGGAATGGACTATCTTACTCTTTTTTATCCCGATGCAAATCTAAATGCTTCTTGCCTTGATTGCTTGGATTTCTTCTGATTAATTCTTCGTAATTCGACTCTATTCCCCTTTTTCCGCTGGATGCAGGCTGCACGCGGTGAAATAGAAGTCGCCCAAACGAGTTGCGGCTGTCCCGATATCGTCTCGATGCTGGCAACGGTTAAACCTTGAAATGGTCCGCTGGCTCGAATGCACGATGCCGGCTGGAACGGTGTACTGCGTAGAACGTATTTACCCTTAAATGTTGTTGATTGGATTCTTGATCGCAAATTATCCTGGCTCGTCGGACCAAATGTTTGTGGGCGGGCTGGTCGCAATCAAATACGTAGATATTCAAATGTTGATTTATTAGTGGACTGTATAAAATATATTACATGCGTGCGTACACTATGACAGCCCAGCAGCAACTCGTCTGAACTGAACTGAGCTAACGACGATATACCCCACTAACTCGGACACAGATGGCGCCACTCACTAAACATTTCAAACACATCATACCTTTTATATCGCTAAAGTATCTGATATTCTCCGCAAATTTAACCCAGGTGTTCTTTGCAATCGGTATTCTTGTGCCGTGGAACATTTTGCACGTGGTCACAGCGAAATAAAGATGTTTGGTCATCACTGGTTGACCCTATAAATTAAACATGAACAAATCTGTACCTCAAGACGATTTTTCTATACGTTATTCTATTATTTAAGGTCTTAAGAATGTGTGTACGAAGTTTCAAGACAATATTTACAAAATCAGCCACGTTATCAGTAATAAGCCGACGGCGTGCCAAAAATACGAAGCGCGCGGATCGGTCAGATCACGAGCTTAACAATTTTTCCGCTCGAGTTAAAATTTTTTCAAGCCAAGAGGTCTTGCAGTGTGTGGTTTATTATTCTGTGAAATTCTTTCGTGAACAGTCATGGATACTAAGCACTGAAGAGAAAACTCCTTCACGTGCTGATAGACAACAAAAACGAAAACTTTCAGGGAATTCACACTCGTGAAAGAAAAGCATTTGCTAGTACGTCTGCCGATATATTGTCGACAGCAGAAGACGAAGAAATTACAGTGCATGAGTTTGGAGACGGGATACGGAAGAAGACAGATTACACTTCCGTTGTATGGGATCACAGTACCTACTTATGAAGAAATATACTAACAAAGTGATTGAGTTTGCTGTGAAATTTGTCATGCTTGTGAGTTTTGGGAATCAGAATCTGGCAACATGACAATTGTATCGAAGTACATACAGACAACTGTACTGCGAACATGATGGGTCAGCGGGAGAAATAGTGGATTCTACCAAATACATATTTCGCGAGGCTGTGGGTTGGAGCACTGGGTCCGATGCGGCTTGCACATTGAAAAGAATAGACAACTTTCTATGTTTTACCAATCAGAAGACATCCAGACTGTTGATAATATGTACAATGCTGTGTGGACCAAATTCTATCATAAGATCTGGACGAATGAAAATCCCTAGGATATGTACTGCCCTACGGGATCACAGTGTTGATACAAATGCGAAAACCCGAAGCCGAGAAAACTCTAGATGAATTCAATAACACTTGATAAAAATGTCGATAATGCCACGAAGCCGATTTACAACAACTTGTCGTCGAGACAGTTGCTAGAACGGTGTTTGGGGAGGAGAAACTCAAAACAACAACCTGAAGCTTCGATTCTACTGTCTGGCAACTCGCACCCAAACATCTTTACCCTGGCTCAAAATCCATCAAAATTGCGGCTTATGCAGCAGCAGGAATTTATAAAAAAGGCTTTTCTGCCGTCCTGAAAACTATGACAACAATAGGAATCGTTATTGGCACGGAAACGAAGATATTTGCAAATGTGCGGGGAAAAACAGCGTCTGGTGAGGTCGTCGAGACGTGCACTCAAGGCTGCAAAATAAGCTTAAACAAGGCGTAGAAATGAGCAAACATGTCAAAATTTATTCTACGAAGTGGAGGAAGGAATAAAGTACGGCCCTGTATTTTTTGTAAAAACTTGAAAAGCTTGAAAAGCACCAATTAAAAATTATGAAATGGGCGGTAATTTTAAAGGAAAAACCGGACCCCCCCCCCTTAATTGTTTGAAAAGATCTTTGCCAAAACACACTTACACATGGTGCAAAGTCCAAAGGGTAACTTGCGCAATCTGTAGAATTTTCCATGCAAAATGCACGTTCCTCGACCAACTTTCGCTTATGCCCTCTGCGCCAAATGAAGTAGGCTATATCTCTGTATCTGTAGCAATTCCAAACTGTCCAAAAGCAACTCTCCGATATTGTACTAAGGTCGAATGTGGTCCAAATCCTAAAACCCGAAAAATTTCACCAATTTTAGGTTATGTTTATGGGAAATGCCCTGAGCGAAAGAGAAAGAAAACACCTCTCGTTTGAAAACAATGAAACGTTGCTATGTTGTTGAGTTGTTTTGTTACCTTTTCAATAGTTTTGTTGTGACTGCTAACCCTGACGCTCCGTTAGGATAATCGATAAGATATCCGTCTACGGAATTTTGACAGGTTCGCCCAGAAACAAATCCAGCATTGCTTGTGTACAGTATATACCCAATCCACAATTCCTGTATGATATGAGAAGATATTATAGTATATCAGTTTAAAAATAGGGGGCCTTATTTTTCACAATAACTAGTTGGTAAAGGCAATACCACTTAATATACAGGGTCCTGCAACTAAGCTCCCGTCTTCTGTAGCTCACTTACTCATTAAGCTAAGAGTTTGACATTTTGCAAGCTTACCCTGTACTTCAAGGTACAATTCAAGAAATTATTTTTTATTATACAGGGTGTTCCAAAAATGTGCAACGCCATGGTAATATATTTTTTTAAATTGTTATATTATAAATTTATAAAATCCATCATTTTTGAGTTATAAGCAATTAATCAAAACTCATAAACTTTTCTTTTAGCTAAACTTATAAAAAATGAAAGAAAAATCAAGAAAAATATTTAAAAAAAAAACAATTAAAAGAATTAAATTAAATGTTCAAACTGCCAAAAAAAGCTGTGTAAGTACATTTTTGAAAGTCGATGTTTATTATGTATAAAACTTATACAACAAATATAAAACATCTCTACATACCTCATTCGCATCATATTTATCCAATACTCGATAAACCCTTTCCAAATTCACATGCGTATTTTCTTCCATCATAAATATCCATGTGTTGTTCATATCTGCAAACGCCGTCCATATTTCGGCTAATATCCTTAAAGGTGGCAAGTAACAGTTTGGAAAATCTTTGTGTGAAACCAAAATCCTCGGAAAATGCTAAATTGAAATTAGTCAATCATCAAACTAAAACAAAAGTTTTGTTTACTTTACTCTGTTAAGCAATAACGCTTGATATTGTATGCTTCTTTTGTTGGCGTCTGCCATTTTGCTGTGGTATTCATAATTTTGGCTGGCTATTACTATTATCAAGTTGTATGACGCTGTAGAGTGATCATTTACTGCAAAAATGATGATGTTAATCTGCGAAAAATGTATGGTGAAGAAATATTTGAAGAAAACTTACGTAAAGTTATTTCGGAAGCGGTCGTAGGTATTGATAAAAAAGCCAAAATCCATAATATCTTATTGATGATGATGCTTATATACATTTAGAAAAACCCATGAACTTACTAAAGGACGTTGGAAAAAAATAGGAGTAACATAAAATGATTAAATGTCAATTTTGACATGTTATTTGTAACGTACCTACTATTTTACGCCTGGCATTATATTATCCAAACTATTCCTTTGATTATTCTCATAGTCGCCCACCACAATGGATATAATCGAACAAATATATATATATATATATATATATATATTATATATATATATATATATATATATATATATATATATATATATATATATATATATATATATATATATATATATATATATATATATATATATATATATATATAATATCCGCTAAACATCTACGTACAAAATCCAATACAAAAAAGACATTTTGATGTAATGGCAATCCCATATTTGAAAGTTATTGTAATATAACATTTACTTGTCTTAATTGTAGCGGAAGAAAATTTATGGCTTAAAGACCATAATTGAAATTGCTAATATTGATAACGTTGAGTAGCATGGAGGTTGTAAATGGGATATAAAATGTACTCTGGAACTTTATTTGCCCTGAATACGAATGCGAACTCAAAATTACGTAAGACATCCGGAAAAGTGAGGTCAAATGTCAAAACTGTAATTTTAACAACATTAATAAATGTATGCCATTTGAATTCAATCTCCCAGAAACCTCAAAATCTGTATAAAATACACAATGTAATGATTTTCAACTATCTTTTCTAGAGAATTTTCCTATGTACGGCCATCTTACTATTATATGCTGTTATTAAGCCAATGGTGTCATTTAAAAAATATGTCGATTCCGTCTTAATTCACAAACCATTGAAGGTCGGAAATTTAGTTTACGATAAATATGTGTACATGTTTTGATAATTCAAAACCGAGTTCTTTTTTAAATAACAGGCCGATTTAGAGATTTTGTCATGTTTCAATACTTTGTGTTCTCACTGTATAATAGCGGTTTTACACTATTGTTAATGACACTATATGCAATATTTTATTGCTTAAAAAGTTGTAGAACATTTTGCGTGATAAATTGCATAGTGTAAAATAATTTGAATAACATTGAATATGTAAAATTCAACAAAGATATGTCTTTGTCTGCATATCGTCTGGTTAAAAGTAAAAGTAACTAACTAACATTTCAAATAATTACATAACCCTGATTACAATAGAATACCAATAAATATAATGACATTTTCCAGAGAATTAATGGATTTTAAGAATTTATTGAACTTATTTTAATAACATTTATTGATCGTATTTTCGTTTAGATGCGGATTTATCAGCATTTGGCCACAATTAATTCGTGGTTCAATAAAATATGTACGCAGTTATTTAGCAAATATTTCAGCCTTTAATATAAAACATAATTGAGTCCGATACGATTACTAGAACCAGAGATATTGAATTTTGAATATGGCAAGGTTCAGCAAATAATTGTAACGGGTGCTCGGTTCACAAAATAAGTTTGGGAACCACTGATTTTCACCCTGTATATTTGTTCCTCGCCGTAATGCTATATCAACAACTCTGAACTAAACTGATACCCACTTCGTGGATACTACCTACTTATTCAGATTCCCTTCGTTGTTCACTGAAACTCAAATATTATCCATGTCTGTTCAAACCTACCCAGGGACTTGAAAATTAACTTCATTGGTCGGACAGAATAGTAAGCAAAAGTTCTGTGTGGGATTTGCGAATAGTTTGGGTAAGTCCTAAATGAAAATTAGCCTAATAATGGTCCAAAACTCCCTTGCAAGTTTTCTAACTCTGCTGAGACCTTGATCCTGAACTTTGGCATTGAATAATAGTAACTCTATGACTATTATACAGTACATACTTAAAGAGTTGACGGTGGTGTACTTAATTATTGACTATACAGGGCGTTCCACACTAGATGCAAAGTACATTAAAAACTACTCAAAATCACGACCGATTTCTTGTTCTTTCCTCTCTACGTCAACGTACTGCCACAGCACGAGACCTCCTAAACGACCTAAGACGAGCACATGGAATAGAAATTTCTGATCAAACTGTTAGATACAGATTAAAAGAAGCGAATTTGAAACCAAGAAGACCTGTCGGCGCACCACGCCTTACGCAGCATCACAAAGCTCTGGATCACAGATATTGGCAACATCGTCACTGGACGCCTGTACTGTTTGCACGTTGGGGCATTAGACCCAAAAAGCTGGCCATAAATGAAATTTCTAAATTGGTAAATTCCAAAAAGTAAACCAGTTTCTGGGATAGGTAAAAGACCGATGTATTAAAAGGCGGCAATAGTTTTTCACCTGGGCCCTGAGCCACGTGTCCTTGTCAGCCAAAAGTTATATTTGACTATGGCTGAACATAGATGCACATAAGTTGACGCTCTTAAAAACGGTTGCAATTTTGTATTTTAACGATAAATGTGACTTTTTGGTTATACATTCTCTAGAACCAAGTATGAACTTTCATTCGACATTATTTTTATTAAAGTTTACCCACAATTTTGTTTATTGCAGGGCCGAGAACATTCGCTGTTATAAAAAAACAGTTATGCAGAACTTGAGTGTTTTAGTGTAGTGTTTAGCTTTGTTAAGCTTTTGAAAGCGGTTCAAATTATAGTATACATATTTGACATTACAACTACTAGAAAATCTGCTGCGGTTAGGTGCGGATGCGGTTTTTGTGATTTGATTTCTAATATGTTGTAAAGGAAAATCCAAAAATTGATGTACCGGCTTATAAGTATTTTGGTGCAATTTCTTGATACCGTGATAGTATAGGTAATTTAGAACATATTTAACCATATTTAGCTATATACAAATGGTTACGGTTATCGAGATATTGACAACTTTATGTTCAATGCATCTCGTATGTTGTAAATGCCGTTATGTACGTATATTTTTCCGTTTTGGAACTTGTATAGCAAACAACCCCGATGACCTAGACTCTTAAAACTCATCCGAAAAAAACCTTAAACTTTGTACTTGTAATGCATTTCTTGGAAATTGGTTGCTTGAAGCCAATCGGATTCATATTCAAGGCAATAAAATACTTCGAAAGCACCTACTCGCATACACAGTTCACTGGTTTAAATTGGATTCTTGTTGAGGAGAGACAATAGTAAGTTTGTGAATAGAAACTGGTTAGGCGTTTTCGATAAATGTGTTTATGCGGAATGCGAATGCGGGTTCAAAACATGCGTATTAGGGTCATACCACTAAAAAACGACCGTTTCAGCTTGAAGTATGATCAAATTTCGAAAGTTTTCATGGAAACAATAAGTATAAATATTAGACAATTTTGAAATAATACTAAAAATAATAGATTTTATAGTGATAAATATGGTAAAATAGGTTCTTAATTGCCTCTACTATCACGGTTTAAAAGGACTGCATCGAACGGAAAACAGCATGAATAGCATATGTACCGTTTCAAAACACAATATCGACTGGTGTAAACTTTCATTTTCTTCCTGTACCACTGGTCTTTAAAAATAAAACTTTTGTCAGGATTTTCTTACAGCATAACAGACTCAAACATGTTATCTCATATAACTCAAAAACGACATGTATTGTTCAATTTTAAATTCGTATATGCTGCGTATTTAAACTAAACAAATGTTGTAGCAGTAATTAATTTACAGTAGGTATAGTGCAGTAAAGAACAATTTTTAAAACAGTTTGCTTTTTCCTATTTTGTACTGTTTTATTGTGTTTATTAAGTTATTAACCTTCAAATTCTTAGTATGAAGGTTAAAATGTTATACATAAATAAAACAACACATCTAAAACCTTTTTAGGTGAAAAAATAATTTTGACCAAGTTTTCAGGTCAAATACCCCACTGTGCGTCCTGACAAACGCTACGCAGCCGCTACTATACAGGAAGTGGACAGATTTGGTCGTGGATCTGTGATGGTTTGGGCTGGAATCAGTATAGATAACAAAACTGATTTTGTTGTGGTTCCTGGTAGAGTAAATGCCATGAATTACATCGAAAACATCTTGGAGGACCATGTGGTGCCTGCTGCATAGGGCGTCGGTCATGGAATGGCCGGCGTTACGTCCTGACTTGAATCCTATTGAACACGTGTGGGATCAGCTTGACCGATGTGTTCGCAAGCGCCCTAATCCACCACTAATCATACAGGGACTGACGCAAGCCCTGATTGAGGAATGGGAAAGCATACCCCAAGAATCTCTTCACAGATTAGTGCGAAGCATGCCCCGCAGGTGTGAGGAAGTGATTCGTGCTCGTGGAGGGCATACACTGTATTAAACCTCACCAATCCACAGAAAACTTGTCATCGATAGTATGACAGTCATTTTCATTTTGTTTAGCGTTATTAATTTACATTTTTAACTGTAACTTAAAGAAATTACCGTGGAATAAAAATAATAATTTAAGAACATACAGGAGTGCATTTTATTTAATTGAAGAGCGATTCTAGTTTTAATTTTCTAATTTAAGACTTGAAATTGGAACTCGATCGATGTGCAAGTTAATTTTTAATTTTCCATTAATTTTCCTATGTACGTTATTAAGGGAAGCTGCTTACCGAGGATGTTAAACAAAGAAGGTAATTAGCGAAAAGATCGATAATTCAAATTATCGCGGTTTGTTTGATGCAATTATGGAACGATCAATTATCCTTTGGTCTACCGCCTTGTTAAAACATTATGTGCGTAATAATGTATACAACAGGTAAGATAAATCGCCTTTTTATTGCTTTTGTTTTCAGTCATAATGACCTAATTTAGAAGTTAGACGTATAGTATAATCATCTCAATACCTTAAAGTTTTTCAAGCATTGCTTTTCAAAGGCTATTTTTCATGATTAATTACTGAGTTTGTATCGAAGATATATTTATATCATATTGATTGAAATTAGAATATCAAAAATGCAGGAATTTAACGTATGAAAAACACAACGAGTAATAATTTAATATCCAATTTTGTTAGTATAATTTACTGTTGAAAAATGCAAACAGAATCCTCGTATAAGGTCCTGAAACGCGACTTTACGGACATCAGTCTCCCTTAAGCTAAATGAAAAGAAATGCTTAGAAGCCCACCTATGGAATAATAATAATAAGTTCTGACTACAGCAACAGGAGAAAAGTGTCTAATTTTTACACTTTGTTCGTTTACTTCTTTTCATATAACAATAAGAAGCACATGAAAAGACTTCACAAATAAATAGCTTATAATATATTTGGTTTGGTTAAGTCCAATATTTACATAAAAATGAGTCAAATACAATTTTATATCTTTTGACAAGGTTTGGCAAATAATCGTAAATAATCCAAACTTAAAACTTTCATACTCTGAAAATAATTTTTTTCGGCTAATCCTGATACAGGTATAACCTTATTTAGTGCATACAACAAAAAAGTTTAAGCCAAATCAAAAATGTGACTTCATAAAAGGTGTACGACTTGTAAAAGAGCGACCCATATATGGACCGCACGCCACTGTCTATTTAGTTTTCTATGACTTGTGTAGCGAAGAAGCCTACCCAGCGCATACATAATGGTTTGTATATTTTGATGTATATTTTCTTTAAACAAAATCAATAGTTTCCGAGACAACTTCTGTACGTATTGTCGTCAGTTTTGCTTGTGACGAAAACTTTCCTTCGTTTGGGTTCCTATTTTTATCAGAATGTTATGTTACTGGCTGGGTGATCGATTGCGGGTGCAATCTGATCTCTTGCATCCGCAGATAGAGCCTCTCGAACTAAAAGCACTATCCTTTAACTAACGATAGAGATATATCGAGGTTTGATGTTGGAAATTCGACCTTTTCTGCGTCTGGAAAATTCCTAGAATGCAAGTAGACTGACCGCCAAAACAACTCAACTCATGCATAAAATATAGAATATAGGTCACCCACTAATTCATAGGTTTAAAGCTTATTACATAATCATTGTTTATCTTGCATTTTCCCTACACAAGATCGAGTTGAAGCATCTTCCTGATTGCTGCAATTGACGCGGCGCTCTTCGGTCTTTCGGGCGAGCGGGGGAAGGGATCGACAGCGACGCTGCCAGTAGTGGCGGGTCGCACGTGCATTAGTTACTAGGAGAACAGTGTTTACGGACACAATAAATATAACGACACGGCGATTATGCCTCGCCAAAGAAATTTGGATATCCGGCGACAGATTACCGAATTAAAAAATAATGGCAAAATGAGTCAATAAGATAACAGAACCACGGACAGGCATTTGGAAGTCCCATGGATATTCTTGGCAATTTAAATCGGGTTTCGGGATTAGTATTTAAAATGAATGAACGATCTGCAAAATAATCAGTGTGTCTACAAATTTACGATGCTAAATTTGTAAAAGTTTTTTGATATTTCTAAGTTTTATACGCTCAGAGCTGACGTTTGCAATATATGTAATATATCAAGAGTTGTATTTATTTTATATTGTTTCTGCATGTATTTAAATATTATTAATAAATAAACTGTTGAAACTGTTATAATACTTTGAATATTTATATAACAAAATCTTGGGTTTATCAAGCAAACTTAATTTAGTATTCACCACTAATCGGAAAATTTGCTAACTCCATATTATTAGATCTATCCGCTTCCATCAAAATCTTGTTAACAACCTTATTGTATAAAAACTGACGAAATCATAAACGCCAATCGATAGAAGAGATTTCTCTCGTACCGGGTCACATATTACAATCAAAATTATTCAAATATTAAGAATTTAATTGTTAGTTAAAATTACTACCTTGTCAAGTTATGGTTCTTTAGGTGTATTGATAATAAGCTGCCCCGGTTCTCCCAGCTGTGTCGGTTCTCTCCGACGTGACTGCACCGCTAACGCCTCCTTTCCCCGCAAAATCCCAAAGACCGTAGAGCGTCGGAATTCACGCGGAGTTTCAGCACGATCTTTTGTACAAAAAATGCAAGATAAACAATGATTATGTAATAAACTTTAAACCTATGAATTATTGGGTAGCCTATAGTCTATATTTCATTATTCTAGGTCTTCTAATAACGGAATTGCTGGCATTGCATAATATAGCTTTTTGTGAGTCAACCACTAATCCAATGATTTTACAGAAATGCACATTGAAAACTAGCATTCCGCAGGTGATTTTACTTTTTAATTCGTTGAAATCTATAGATTATTTCTGGAGTAATTAATTGCTAAAGTTAAACGAATAAAATTAACGGGGTAAAAACAGCGCCAATTCTTCTTAATTTGGAAAAATCGGGAAAACGCCAAAATATACAGCTTTCTAATTTTTATGTGTTGTAGCATAGTAATCAAGGACAGCATCAGAATTTTTTAAATTTTTTTCGCCCGTAGTTCTGCGAGAAAATCGACGTCAAAAGAAGGGACATAATATATGGCCACGATAGTACAAGGTGGGCCAAATTATATGTTACTATAGGAGATCTCAGTAACTATAAGAGATATCGAAAAATGAGTAAGGTTGTTGTTACGTCTTTTTTTGAGAGAAACTCAATGGTGAAAACCAAAACTAGCTATCGTCTTTTGTTTTCGAGCTATAACACAAAACTCGATTTTACGCTATTTTGATACTTGTCGATATCTTTGTTGTTTGTTAAATCAGACGAATGATTTTTGCACGTTCTTGAGGCACTTTTTCGATTAGAATTCAGTAGGATTCGCAGATTTTAAATATCTCTAATAGTTTTGTAGATATAACATAAAGTTGTGTTTTTTAAATAAAGACCATAGCTGGCTATGACTGAAATAAATAGAGCGTTTTTTCCTCTTTTCAACAATACATAACATGCTGGTCCAAAATATTCCAAAAGTAACGTTTTATTGAATAACATGAAATTAGTATACAGGGTCCTGCAACTAAGCTCCCGTCTTCTGTAGCTCACTTACTCATTAAGCTAAGAGTTTGACATTTTGCAAGCTTACCCTGTACTTCAAGGTACAATTCAAGAAATTATATTTTATTATACAGGCTGTTCCAAAAATGTGCAACGCTATGGTAATATATTTTTTTAAATTGCATGCTATACATTTTTCTACACATTTGGAAGCCTTTTATGTTGCCTACGTATCACCAAACTTTTATTGAAATCGGTTGAGTGACCGCTGCGGAAAAAAATAAAAACAAAAAAAAATTATTTTGCATCGTAGGCTTTAAAAATCAATAAGAACCACAAAATGCACCTCGTTAATAAAATTTTGCGACGTGCTTATTAAGTTAGATGTAATAGTCTCGTTAACTAAGTGACATTGATCCAAATTATACAGGGTGACCAAAATCGAGTGTCAAACTTGTCAAACTTCAAAGCGTGTTATTGTTCTTATTTTAAATTGGAACCCATAATTTTTTTTATGTGAAATGATGCAGAATTAAAAAATAAATATTGTTTCTGAATACAACCGCATCACAATTCCCAATATTTTAAAAGTTATTCGCCAAAAACTCATTTTTCAACGTTTCCAACGGCAATTTTAGATAATAAATATCGTACGTGGCTTTGAAAAACAATTTATTTCATAAAAAATAATAGACGTATTTTAGCTTTGAGTGTACTTAATTAAGTAGTTAATCAAATGCTAAATTTACTGCATAATTTACCTATAGCGGTAAGGACGGAAATGTGGCTATAGGTAAATTTAGCAATTGAATAACTACTTAATTAAGTACAGTAAAATCTAAAATACCTCTCTGCGTTATATTTTATGAAATAAATTGTTTTTCAACGCCACGTACGATATTTATTACCTAAAATTGCCGTTGGAAACGTTGAAAAATCAGTTTTTGGCGAATAACTTTTAAAATAGTGGGAATTGTGATGGGGTTGTATTCAGAAGCAATATTTGTTTTTTAATTCCGCACCGTTTCACCTAAAAAAAAATTATGGGTTCCAATTTAAAATAAGAACAATAGCGCGCTGTGAAGTTTGACAAGTTTGACACTCGATTTTGGTCACCCTGTATAATTTGGATCAATGTCACTTGGTCAACGAGACTATTACATCTAACTTAATAAGCACGTCGCAAAATTTTATTAACGAGGTGCATTTTGTGGTTTTTATTGATTTTTAAAGCCTACGATGCAAAATAATTTTTTTTTGTTTTTATTTTTTTCCGCTGCGGTCACTCAACCGATTTCAATAAAAGTTTGGTGATATGTAGGCAACCATAAAAGGCTTCCGAATGTGTAGAAAAATGTATAGCATGCAATTTAAAAAAATATATTACCATGGCGTTGCACATTTTTGGAACACCCTGTATAATAAAAAATAATTTCTTGAATTGTACCTTGAAGTACAGGGTAAGCCTGCAAAATGACAAACTCTTAGCTTAATGAGTAAGTGAGCTACAGAAGACGGGAGCTTAGTTGCAGGACCCTGTATACCAGAGGCATTATGATTATTGTCTTCGAGATTTCTTTGAGTAGGCGTATGTCACTAGTAGTTTGACACTACTAATCAGTGAAATTAGTAAAAGTTCATTCTTTTGTTTTAATTGAAAATTACGGAATGCCGTTTGAATAGTATGAAAAATGCGCAATAATCGAATGCTTTATTCAAAGTAATAACAATAATTGTGATATAACATCCGTAAAATAATTCAATCGTTATCCAGGTAGTGCACGACCGCACAAACTTGTTTTTGGGATTAAAAGAACATCTCATCAATTATGGGTTGATTAATATGCCAAAAGCCGAACATTGTGATATGGAAGTGGTATGCTGAAGAAACTGTCATGAAAGTATGTAGCCGTGATCCTACAATTTCCAGTCGTCAATCTTCACTTTATATCGGCATGTCGAGGGTATAACTGAAAGGTTAAACATTGCAGGATATATTGTTTTATTCGAACTAACATAATTAGATAATTACCTGAATAAAAAAAATAAAAAATATGATTATCTACTACAAACTACTTTAACCATTTTTCAAACGTACCTATTAAAGTACTTAACCAAACCACATATGTTATAAGCTATTTGTTTGTGAACTCGTTTCATGTGCGTCTTTTTGTTATATGAAAAGATGTAAACGAACAAAGTGTAAAAATTAGACACTTTTCTCCTGTTGCTGTAGTCGGAACTTATTATTATTATTCCATAGGAGGGCTTCTAAGCATTTCTTTTCATTTAGCTTAAGGGAGACTGATGTCCGTAAAGTTGCGTTTCAGGACCTTATACGAGGATTCTGTTTGCACATTTCAACAGTAAATTATACTAACAAAATTGGATATTAAATTAGTTCTCGTTGTGTTTTTTTCATACGTGAAATTCCTGCATTTTTTGATATTCTAATTTAAATCAATATTATATAAATATATCTTCGATACAAACTCAGTAATTAATCATGAAAAATACCCTTTGAAAAGCAATGCTTGAAAAACTTTAAGGTATTGAGATGATTATACTATATGTCTAAGTTCTAAAATAGGTAATTATGACTGAAAACAAAAGCAATAAAAAAGCGATTTATCTTACCTGTTGTATACATTATTACGCACATAATTTTCTAACAAGTCGGTAGACCAAAGGATAATTGATCGTTCCATAATTGCATCAAACAAACCGCGATAATTTGAATTATCGATCTTTTCGCTAATTACCTTCTCTGTTTAACATCCTCGGTAAGCAGCTTCCCTTAATAAGGTACATTGGAAAATTAAAAATTAACTTGCACATCGCTCAAGCTCCAATTTCAAGTCTTAAATTAGATAATTAAAACTAGAATCGCACTTCAATTAAATAAAATGCACTCCTGTATGTTCTTGAATTATTATTTTATTCCACGTTAATTTCTTTAAGTTACACTTAAAAATGTAAATTAATAACGCTAAACAAAATGAAAATGACTGTCATAGTATCGATGACGGTCGGGTTTTCTGTGGATTGGTGAGGTTTAATACAGTGTATGCCCTCCACGAGCACGAATCACTTCCTCACACCTGCGTGGCATGCTTCGCACTAATCTGTGAAGAGATTCTTGGGGTATGCTTTCTCATTCCTCAATCAGGGCTTGTGTCAGTTCCCGTACGGTTAGTGATGGATTAGGGCGCTTGCGAACACATCGGTCAAGCTGATCCCACACGTGTTCAATAGGATTCAGGTGAGGACGTATGCAGCAGGCACCACGCGGTCCTCCAAGATGTTTTCGATGTAATTCATGGCATTTAATCTACCAGGAACCACACCACATTGATTTGTTTTGTAACATTGTTTTGTATTTTTTTATGTATGATAATATTGATGAATTTGTCTACAGAATGTTTGTTTACATTATCAAAATCCATCAGTAATTACAGAAGTTATTAAACATCAAAGTTTAGCTTATTTTTTTAGGTGTTGATGATGTTAATCAAAGCCGAAGACATCTGTGTGTTATCCATAGCAAAAATATATTTTTTTTATTTAATGTATGTTAAATTGTATTAATATCAACTCGTATGTTACCACAGCACCTGCAATCTATAAGAAAAATAATTATTGTCTAGTTTTATTTATTTTTTTTGTATCTTAAAAGTTTGGCCACAAATTTCTGTTCGAACAAAAAGAAGGATAGCAAAGAAAGCTATAGTAAAACGTATAGTAACTAATTATTAGTGACATTCTTTTTGAAATAAATTCAAATTAGTGCCAAAACTTTTGAAACACATTAGCTTTTTAATAACTTACGCTAAGTATTAGTGACTTGCGTACATAAAAGAACTTCTTACCACTTAGACAGCAAGGGTCTACCTTAATTTGTTGCAATAGTCTCTCAATCTAAAACCAAAACATCCTGTTTGTTTTTTCTTTGTCAACAAAGTACATACAGGCTGTCCAAAAATTCAACGTCAAGCCACATTTTGAATATACTATATACTAACTTCAACATTATATGCAAAATTTGGCACAACAAGCAGCATGTCTATCGGCTTTCTACTTTCTTCGTTAACTCTAGCAGAAAATAGGCAAACAGCACAGCAGCGCAGGATCAGAAAACCAAACGAATAGATGAAGTACAATCTTCCAATGACGTCATTCTTTTCATTTGGTCTAAAACTTAAGATTAATAATCAAAAGACGGAGTTTGAGTGCTGATTTTGTACTTACTCTAAGGTGTTCAGGAGTTGAACCAAAATAATGAAGATATTGTTAGCGAACGACAATATAATCAAGTCGCTTATAGCGTCATCGATCTTTTTGCATAGGACACTTAATCTGTTGTAGTCTTCACGAATTTGTCGCCAAGCTGTCAGATCTGAAATCTACATATGTACACTCAGTTCCAAAAAAAAAGAGACGCACTTAATTTTTAACCTAACTTTAATGCTATATATTTAAACCAGTAGGACTGGGAAAACTGTTTAATACCCTGTATTGCCTTCCCTAGTAACTGTAGGCAATAAGTTAGGAATTTTTGTAGGTCTCTTAGCTTTTAAATTAACTTCTTTTAGACGTCTACATACCGCTTGCTTACTTACGTCAATAACACGAATTTGTTTTGATTTTTTTTTTATTTGTATTAGTTTATTTCACCAGAAAACTGATAAAAAAAACTAAAAAACATTCCCATGCTCTCCTAACCTTTAAATAGGTTTCTTATTTGAACTTACACGCCAAAAAATGTCCATATACAGTGTGTTCAGGAAAGTCCGCATCATATGGATTTTTTTTTATTGTTCATTTCTCAGAAAATTTTATTCTTTATAAAAGGTGGCGGCTTGTATGAAACTAAAACGGCAACAGTCAGATATGTAAATTTCGGTGCTATATACCGAGCGATTCAGAATATATTAATTTGTGATAAGAGTAAAGTACCTTTATTTTCAATATTATCGATAAACTTTATTTGGAAATGTTGTTTAGAAGTAAAAATATTCATAATATTCACAATATATTCAAATATCAAGTCACAGCTACATATCTTGAAATTTTTTCATTTTTGTTTTTTTTTAATTTTTACATTTATGACAAATAATAGTCAATGCCAGTGATCATTAGGATCTAAGTCTAAATGGTCATTTTGTGTACTTTCTTTTTGACGTAACAAAAATAAATCCGAAGGTGTAAAGTCGGGGAATCTAGGTGGCCAGTATCTCGATTCCGAATATTTCTCCCTATCCAACGGTGGTCTAATTTCTGGTTTAAAAAGTTCTTAATGGTGTTTCAAAAAAAAAAAAAATTGTTAACACGCTGTTCAGGAACTGAAAATATAATTCTACATCTAAATTGTAACGAGAAAAAGGGCCCAGATTTTTAATTGTGCAAAATACCACACAGTACATTGGTCTTAAAATGGTACTGATATCGGCATTCTATCGTAAAATTCGGGGTTTCTTGTGTCCAGCAACACCTATTTTGCGAAGAAACAGTGGCATTTGATGTAAATGTTTGCCTCGTTTGTCTATAGAATATTAACAAAAAATCTGTCTACCATTATAATAGTATATTATTCTATGAGCAAGTAATGTAAGCAATTTCTCATGAGAACGAAGTTTGCAGCACGAGCCGTAGGCAACTGCTGCAAAGCGTTCGAGTGAGAAATTGCCATTACTTGCGAATGGAATACTATACTTTTTCTACGACTATGCAACGAAATTTTATAAAATAATTTTTGTGCATATAGGGACAGCTGTATGTCACTATGACGGTTTACAGGATTTTGACAAACTAAAATTGTTTGGTGCGCCTTGTCACTTAGCGACGTTGTCAATGCCTTGACAATGTCGCTAAGCAGTGTATCAACAATTTGGAAATGAAAAATCCAGAGCTGTGATTGGTTCTAAAGCCGTGAGGATGAAATATTTCTCACTACTGGCGGGGTATGAGGAGCCAGGAATGAAATATTTGTCATGTGTGTGGGGAATGGTTACTATTACTTATCATAAATTGCCATGATAATGAATGCATTCCTTAATAGGAGTAGAAAATAGTATATTATTCTATGAGCAAGTAATGTAAGCAATTTCTCATGAGAACGAAGTTTGCAGCACGAGCCGTAGGCAAGTGCTGCAAAGCGTTCGAGTGAGAAATTGCCATTACTTGCGAATGGAATACTATACTTTTTCTACGACCATGCAACGAAATTTTATAAATTAATTTGTGTGCATATAGGGACACTATGACGGTTTACAGGATTTTGACAGACTAAAATTGTTTGGTGCGCCTTGTCACTTAGCGACGTTGTCAATGCCTTGACAATGTCGCTAAGCAGTGTATCAACAATTTGGAAATGACAAATCCAGAGTTGTGATTGGTTCTAAAGCCGTGAGGAATGAAATATTTCTCACTACTGGCGGGGTATGAGGAGCCAGGAATGAAATATTTGTCATGTGTGTGGGGAATGGTTAGTATTACTTATCATAAATTGCCATGATAATGAATGCATTCCTCAATAGGAGTAGAAAAACATATTTACTATTAGAAACATATGCAAAGTCATTAATATTAATTGAATTAAAGGTGAGTCACGGTCCTGTATTAGTTATTGTATGAGCTATTATTATCTACAGGGTGAAATATCAACTTCGCATCACGAAATTGAGTAATTTTGCGCTAGTTCTAAATAAATATTAGTAATTATACCAACATAATAAAATATGTATTCAAATTCCTAAAAAATAGATTTAAATGGGCCCTTTAAGATCACTGAGATTGACTAATATTTGTCATAAAATTTAATATAAGAAAATAAACAAAAAAAGAAAAATTTCAAGATAGGTGGCTGTGACTTCATATTTGAATATAATTTTTACAGCTAAACAACATTTCCAAATAAAGTTTATCGATAATAATGAAAATAAAGGTACTTTACTCTTATCACTAATTCATATATTCTGAATCGCTCGGTATATGGCACCGAAATTTACATATTTGACTATTACCGTTTTGGTCTCATACAAGCCGCCAACTTTTATAAAGAATAAAATTTTCTGAGAAATGGACAATAAAGAAAATTTGCTTATGATGCGGACTTTCCTGGACACACTGTATAAGATGATTTAATGGAAGAAGTCTTCCAGAAACCCTGATGTGCAATAAAATGTCTTTACGGGCGTACGCCGCAATTTAATAATAAAATGTTTACGACATGTTACGATAACGTACACCATTTACCGTTTGGCCATTAAATGTGCCTTTTTCGGCGAAATTTGCATCAGTTTTTTTATGATTTATGTTAGTACCTGCTTGGCGACCATCCGTTCTATTCTGTCTGAAATTTGGTGAAATCGATAGGCAAGCGCCGTGCTGATCAGCATAATAAAGAGGTCCATGAAGTTCCAAGTGAAAGTGCTGAAAATGCTGATCATCTATAATAAAAAACAAAGATTTTACTTCGGGTTCTCATTTTTTTAAAAACCTTTTGTTTGTTATGAATGTTTAAATTACCTGAAATAGCAAGCCAAACGCAAAAGTATATGGGATGTAGTCGAAGGCATGGTTATAGTGAGATTTTAAGAAATAGTTTACACCTTTCAAGCCGTTGTATGGGACGTCATTCGATGCATGTAACAAGAAAAACGAATGTTCAACTAAAAAATATAGAATATATTATTACACTGATCAAAACAATTAGGGGAACATTTTTTTCGAAACCTGTAACTTTTTATATAGAAGTTCGAGGCATCAAATTTGGTTTACTTCAAATTTAAAAAGTTACAGGTTTCGAAAAAAAAATTTAAAAAGTTGTACACAAAAACGCAAGTATATAGTAAAAAAATCTTCTCGTTAGTCTGATTTGCGTTGTGTGTTACTTAAAATCTGTAATATGTACAACAAAACGATACCTAAGTAAATGTTTTGGAAGATTGTTTACAGACAGAATTCTGCGAGAAAACATATAGGATTTGCAACATTACTTTTTTATTGTATAAATCGAAAGTATATCATTTTAAGAATATGGTGTCAAAATTTCAAAGGGAAATTCCAAGCGGTTGCTTAGATATAGGTTCTTTCGCTAAGGTCTTTCGGCGCGCTGAGCAGGTACAAAAAAATGTCTGTGTGCGTATGTGTGTACTCGATTTTTGTGGCGACGATTCCGGAGAAACTTCTAAAGGTATCGGGACGAAGCTTCATATTTAGAAGTTGTATGACCAAACTTAGAGCTGAAAAGCTTTTGGTTCAAAAGGGTCCAAAGGAACTGGGTGTTTACTCAAAGCCTTTTTCAAAGATTTTGCAAATGAGCCGCCATTTCTGTAAAATCGTCAAAAAAGTTAAATCTTGAATTAAAGTAGAGGAAATTCTGAATAACTAATGTCTACAACAATTTTTGTAAAATTAATAGTTTAGCTGCATGAGCAAATTGTATTTGATTGAGATCGGTCGTGTCTGCATCTTAGTAGCCAATATTTGCCCATGTTTCATTCTAATGTCAGTAGGTATATAGTGTCAAACGCTGATGTTTTGACAATCGTAGATATTTTTACGAACAAAATCTGTTCTGCAGTCTCTATATCTTTGTTTGTGACCTTTCTATGTTGTTTTATGTTCTCCACGGGCCGCGCCTGACAAAATGTAAGTTTTACAATTGAGTTTTTTGGAGGTTGATTTGATTGTCAATTGTGTAAGATATATCTCATTTCCTATAGCGCTTGAAGAAGTCCCCAATAGGACACAAAACATGTAGCAATTGCTAAAATAAAATAAAATTAAGGAATCCGACCACTTTTTATTGTATTAATATTTTGTATTTATTTAATATATTGTATTATAATAATAGCTTGAGTCTGACAGCTCTACCTGCACTCTGTACTGAAGGTCTCATATGCGAATTCTGAGTTGATAAGTACATATTCACCTTCTTATGTTACAAGGGGCGGAGATATGGGTTTGCCTTATGGAGCGAGCAAGTCGATTGTCCAGAGATCATTTCTGAGTGTTGCACCAAAGATATGTAATATGTTTGTGGTTTATCTGAGAAAAGCGGGGGTTAACGTGTTGGGTGTACTTTCGTTGGACAGAGATATGTTTTGCAGCCATTCTGGGGAATTTATTTGTTCGATGAGTATTGATGGGTTGGTGTAGTTTGTGCTAAGGAGGGATGGTTTTCCGATATTTTTTGTTTGTTCTGGTTTCGCAATCTGTATTACATGATTTGTTAATTCTATTTTTCTTGTGCTTCGAGCGTATGTGTACTCATTAAATTAAGTCACACACAATTGTTCATTCAATGCAGTGGCATGTCTAACCGATCTTCATTCGCTCATTTTGTATTGTGTTTTTCATTTTGTATAGTGTTTTTCTTTGTGTGAATAAAGATTTATTATTATTATTATTATTACCTGTCAAATCCTGGCTAACTAGCTTTATTTTAATGCAGCTACAACCGATCTCGATCAAATAGAATCTCATTTACTATTAATTTTGTAAATAGTATGATAAAGTCATGTGCCTGGCCACATCAGATTTTTGCATTTACGAGTGGCGCGTGAAATTATTCAGCGAGTTTTCAACGTATATCTATAAAAGAATACTATTTGAAAGATAATTTCAATCATGTTGGTATGTTTCAGAAAGATACAGCAGACACAAAATCACGCGCCGATTGAGAAGAAAAAAGTCATCATCGTTATTATTTTTTTACGACGCTCTTAAGTAAAATTTTGCAATAAAATAAAATAATGGTGTTCTCAAAATACTCAAGAATGTACAGTAAAAATTAGAAATAAAAATAACTCGTACTTTTTTCAGAAAAATTCTAAAGTTTTCCTATTTTTTTTGCCTTCTATACGAGGTTCCCCCCTTAAAAGAAATTCAAGTAAAATTTAGGCTTTAGGCTTACGTGCAGCGGCAATCACAACAAAACAAGTGATGATCTTCAAGTTCCTATGAAGATTTTTTGGAAACTCATAGCCGTGCTGTTGCATTACCATATCTACTTCACTCCAAAAACGCATAATTTTGGGCCAGATTTTGGCCAACATAAAGAACAATATTGTGGTTACGAAAGAGCACGTAAAGAACAACAAACTAACTAAAAATAAGAGAGTTAAGTTTTAGAAATAAGTATTTAATAAAGTTTTAATTAAACAAAAATGTATTCCATTCTTACCAAAAAGTCCAAACTCAATTCTGTGGATAATTTTCAAACAATACAAGCCCATGTTCAGCAGCAAAAGAATTAAATAGAAAATACTGTAATATACTCGAAAATCAAAGAAGTTCAGTTCTAATCTTGTTGGTGTAGATTTGCCAATACCAGATGTTGGAAACATTGCAAAACATTGCGCTAAAATAATCACAAACGCAAAAGATTCGTGCGTAGTTTGAATATGCATATCGCTCTTGCGTTGGCCTTTCATATTTGGTTAAAAACTGAGCTCTAGCAGCGATTTTGTGGGTAAATAACACCAATTAATTATGTATTAGTCTATTGTACAGACACGTGAAGAAATAATCAATCAACCTAGTTCGGTAAATACATCAAATATGACGTTGAGTTATTGATATGTGTGCATTGTACAAATCCAGCATGAAAGACAGGGAAATTACTAAAGGAAAAAAGCAACGTTGTATAGAGTGAAATATGTAGTATATTTATCATGTCGAGTTGTCGGACTACATCGTATAGATTGTTTTCATGTCGATGCTACAAAATATAAAGTGGCATTAGAAATTAATATAAAAGGCATTAGAAGAAAAACTTATTTGCTCAACAATCTTTCTTGATGCCACACAAGCTTTCGATAAGGTTTGGCACGAAGGATTGATACACAAACTAAAGAGTATGCTTCCTTTACAATACGTCGAGCTGCTAACATCTTATATATCTGATAGACTATTCAGAATAAAACAGATCGATGAATACGCGGAACTAAAAGAAGTAAAAGCTGGTGTACCGCAGGGTAGTGTATTGGGACCAATTTTCTTTCTACTATATACAAGTGACGTACCACAGCTGGGAAATGTAACAATTGCCACATTCGCTGACGACACGGCTCTAATGGCAGTGGGATCAACTATTGGAGAATCTACTAGGAATCTTCAACAATCGAGTAATAAAATATATAAATGGACCAAAAAATGGAAGACCAAGCTCAACGATCTGAAATCTGTCTACATTAACTTTACAAACAAAAGAATCGAGGACATAACTCATGTCAAGATTAACGACGCTATAGTTCCATATGCGAACACTGCAAAGTATTTGGGTATGACTCTGGATACAAAACTAAGGTGGAAAGAACATGTTAAGAAGAAGAAAGTAGAGCTTGGCCTCAAATACAGAGAACTGTACTGGCTTCTGGGAAGAAACTCTCAGTTGTCAGTACAGAACAAACTACAAGTTTACAACGAAATACTAAAACCGATTTGGTTATACGGCATCCAGCTTTGGGGTTGCGCGAAAAACTCCAATATACCAGGAATCCAGACTTTCCAAAATAAAGTACTAAGGAATATGGTTAACGCTCCTTGGTGCATACGGAATAGTCACCTGCATCGTGATCTTGGTGTCCCACAAGTCAACAAAGAGATAAAAAGCTTCGCCACTAAGCATGAATCTCGCCTAAGCCATCACGTCAACGTAGAGGCCATGCAGCTACTGGACAACCAGAATCTAGCGAGAAGACTAAACAGAACTAAACCCTTCGAACTAGTGAACAAGTGAAATGTGTAAAAAGCAGAGCACAGTGAGTGGAAGTGTACTTAGGTACCTAGTTTTAAGAATTGAGATTTAAATTGATGGTTAATCTTTTAGATTAGTTTCAATATGATAAGCCTGGCAACATCAGATTTTTTTAACAGTGTACTAGCAGAAACAAACTGATGTTTTGGCGCTTTATTTGTATTTCTATGGTAACTGTCATAACCTGTTAGTCATGTAACGCATATGTGACGTTTCTTCAATCAAATGCTTCGATATAACGATGGGTTTTTTCTCTAGCCACAAATTTTACCAGTATATCCTGATACTAACGTATTTCTCTGGACTAACTTCTCCTAGGAAGGACGACGTTCGTATGGAAAAACAAACAAGCACAACAAAAAACACGATAACCTAATGACCTCTACGTTTCAGCGCCTGTGACAAAATTCGTAGTCGAAAATGACAAATGTCATATCCCTTATTTCGACCCTTGGACTTTCCTAGAATTCTACGAAAACAAAACGTACATACCATGTCCAGCAGAACCGCCGTTTACGTTCATAGAAAAAGAAAACGACACGATATTTCTCGTTATCAATGAGACTATCAAGAGTTTTTATGTAAGAAATGGACTGAATATGGCCTGCTGCGTAAGCAACATCACAAGATCGCTAACACATAAGACGCCAGATGACAAATTTGAGTGAGTATCATTGATGTTTTGTCTTGAAAATGTTTAGATTACTTTGTTAATATCCCACACAGATTTTTTTTTATTGTATTCCGGATTGTAGTCATTTTTGACTCACCCTGTGTGGTAATCAAGTAATGGTATAAAAAGTGCTTACACTCTATATGAAAGGCGCGTCTTTTACGGGCATTTTGTTTTTTATTCATTTATTTAGCTCTAAAATTGTCCGAATTACAACCTTTTTTTTGTTAACCCTTGCATATACCAACTTTCTGAATTTATAGAGAAACCGTATTCTAGTAAAATAAACATGTATGTGCTTGACCCACAAAAAGCTACATTATGCAATGCCAGCAATTCCTTTATTAGAAGAGCTAGAATAATGAAATATAGACTATAGGCTACCCACTAATTCATAGGTTTAAAGCTTATTACATAAATCATTGTTTATCTTGCATTTTCCCTACAAAAGATCGAGTCGAAACATCTCATGTTTGCTGCAATTGACGCGGCGCTCTTCGGTCTTTCGGGCGAGCGGGGGAAGGGATCGACAGCGACGCTGCAAGTTGTGGCGGATCGCACGTGCATTAGTTGCTAGGAGAACAGTGTTTACGGACACAATACATATAACAACTCGGCGATTATGCCTCGCCAAAGAAATTTGGATATCCGGCGACAGATTACCGAATTAAAAAATAATGGAAAAATCAGTCAATAAGATAACAGAACCACGAACAGGCATTTGGAAGTCCCATGGAATTTCTTGGCAATTTAAATCGGGTTTCGGGATTAGCATTTAAAATTAATGAACGATCTGCAAAATAATCTATGTGAGCTCAGTGATCTCAGAGCTGACGTTTGTAATATATGTCATATATCAAGAGTTGTATTTATTTTATATTGTTTGTGCATATATTTAAATATTATTAATAAATAAACTGTTGAAACTGTTATAATAGTTTGAATATTTATATAGCAAAATCGGGCATACTTTTTAAATATTTTTTGGGTTTATCAAGCAAACTTAATTTAGTATTCACCACTAATCGGAAAATTTGCTAAGTCCATATTATCAGATCTATCCGCTTCCATCAAAATCTTGTTTACAACCTTATTGTATAAAACTGAAGAAAACATAAACGCCAATCGATAGAAAGGATTCGCTCGTACCGTCACATATTATAATCAAAATTATGCAAAAATTAAGAATTTAATTGTTAGTTAAAATTACTACCTTGGCAAGTTATCGTTCTTTTTGTGTATTGATAATAAGCTGCCCCGGTTCTCTCAGCTGCGTCGGTTCTCTCCGACATGACAGCAGCGCTAACGCCTCCCTTCCCCGCAGCACCCCAAAGACCGTAGAGCGTGGGAATTCACGCGGAGTTTCAGCACGATCTTTTGTATGAAAAATGCAAGATAAACCCTGATTATGTAATAAACTTTAAACCTATGAATTATTGGGTAGCCTATAGTCTATATTTCATTATTCTAGCTCTTCTAATAACGGAATTGCTGGCCTTGCATAATATAGCTTTTTGTGGGTCAACCACTACATCCAATGGTTTTAAAAAAATGCACATTGAAAACTAGCATTCAGCAGGTGATTTTACTTTTTTTTTAACACCCGTTTTACCGTTTTTTTTTTGTGAAGACGATTCCGGAGAAACTACTAAAGGTATAGGGACGAAAGTTCATATTTAGAAGTTTCATGACTAAACTTAGAGCTGAAAACCTTTTGGTTCAAAAGGGTCCAAAGGAACTGGCTATTTACTCTTAGCATTTTTCAACGATTTTGCAATTGAACCGCCATTTCTGTAATTTTGTCAAAATAGATAAGTAATAAATTAAAGTAGAGGCAATTTTGTATACTTTATGTTTATAAAATTTTTTGGTAAAATTAATAGTTTAGCTGCAGGAGCAAATTCTATTTGATGTTTCAGCATTAATAGCAGGTAGCCAGGATATTTTGAAACTTTTGACAGTATTCAAAACGTCAGTTCAACACGCAAATGCATGGAGAATGCGATGAGGAGGAGAAACACGCGCGCACGTACAGTGCAACAATATTAAAACGTCTTGGTGTCAATGTGTATTTCGATTGCGGATAGCAATGTTCTTATGTTTTCGCGAATAAATACAAGAAAGATTGTAAGACGGTATGGTAACATTAAAACTTATTTGGAATATTGAGCATAATTCTTTATGAACTTTTGTAGTTAGCACTGAAGACGGGGTAAAACCCGAAAATATAGTATGCTAGAAGCCAATATAATATATTAATCATCAGAACCAATAACCTTTTTACTTTATCATATGTAGTATGACAAGGTGGTTTAGTCTTAGCATTTTTGAAATATTTTGCAAATAAGCCGCTATTTCTGGAATTTCGTCGAAACAGTTAAATACTAAATTAATGTAGAGGAAATTCTGAATAATTTATGACTGCTCGTACTGCATTAAAACACTAGTATTAATACTAGTTAGCCAGGATTTGTCAGATATTGTGATTCAGACAGTAGGACAGTAGGACAGATAGTAGGTAGTGTCAAATGCTGATGTTTTGACATTACATACTGTAAATATAATCAAGATATCTCTCTAGTTTTAGTAGTTTTATTTTAATGCAGACGTGGCTGATCTCGATCAAATAGAATCTCATGCAGCTAAACTATTAATATGTGGTATGATAAAGTCAGGTGCCTGGCCACATCAGATTGTTGAAATGTGTATTAGTTTATTTCACTAGAAAGCTGTTTATCGATAAATTCAAAAAGTTGGTTATATGCTAGGTTTCAGAAAAAGCTGTACTTAGGACAATTTTAGAGATAAATGAATGAATAAAAGAACAAAATACTCGCAAAAGAACCGTCCTTCACGTAGAGTGTCAAAACTTTCTAGGCCACTGCTTGATTAACACACAGGGTGCGTCAAAAACGAGGAAAAAGAACATGATTCCAGTGTACAGTGTAGATTGCAAATAAAATATTGTTTTAGGGAGGGCAAATGCGTTCCTATTGACAGCACTGGTAGGTTCGAAGTGACAAACGATGTCGTCTTGGTCAATTGTCACAAATACCATTGGCACGGTAAGACGCTTTTATTCGAAAATGTCTACGGTTCATTCGTTCGAAGCAACATCGACGAAAAGATCAAATACGAAGGCGATACAAAACCGTACAGCGTCCTCATGGTGTTTATTGACAGCGTTCCGAAGTCAAATTTCGTCAGACTTTTGCCGCGCACGCTGAAATACCTCCGGGAAAAAGAATGGAATTGGTTTGAAGGTTTCAATCAAGTTAGCAAAAAGACGCTGGGCAACATCCTTCCAATGCTGACTGGGTATTCGGAAAGAGATTGTAGGAAACGCTATGGGAACTTTTCTAAGAATTTTTTCGACCGACATGACCTCGCTTGGTACGATTACCAAAAGTACGGTTATGTCACGGCGTTTGCCGAAGACTTTTCTTCGATACACACTTTCAACGGCGGCGGCGACAAAGGTTTTTCGAAAAGTCCCACCGACTACTACTTCCGGCATTTCAGTATGGCTTCAGATGGTTTGCATACCAGTTATTTAGATGGCATGCCACACTGTTCAGGAAATGAAAACGCAGGTAAATAAACTAACGCAAAACATATAGACCAGTGAATATTGAATATTTTAAAAAGTGAAAAAAAAAAATAATACAAGAATGAAACCCAAAACTACAAGTCCTATGGAAAAAATCTGATGTGGCCAGGCACATGACTTTATCATACAATATATAAAATTAATAGTTTAGCTGCATGAGAATCTATTCTATTGAGATAAACCGTAGGTATTGTCAAAGCATCAGCATTTGACACTACCTACACTACGTCATTAGAATAATAGTTATTTATGGCACAAATGCCGAAAGTACGGAATAGCGCGACGAGCGGTGATGCGGCGCGTCACCGAAGGCGGAGTGTCGCCGTCGCATATGAGCGAGTCGGCTATCTAGTTTTTGGCAGGAACGACATCAACGTTTATTGCGTTGCTTTTTAAGAAATTTGTGTTTAAAGAAAAATACATGATGTCTGTATAGTAAATGCTAAGTTGGTGCCACTTTGACGAAACGTCAAGTTTAAAGGTGCGTTCCGATTGGTAGGTAATGGTGGCTAATGGCGGTGGTAGAATACGAAATTATAGTATTTCTTACATATCGTGATAATGACACATATTAGTTTGCATGTACATAAACATGAGTCACTATCAATTTTCTATTCGAAATACTATAACGGCGTCTGCTACCACTGCCATTGTCACTAATGAAAACGCACCTTAAAAAGGTAATTCAAATTCTGACAGATTTATATTTGTTCATGACACATCCCTACCAACATATGTACTAAAATAAAAATACACTCATCGCTATACTTTATTTATAGTTTTCTCAATTTTTCAATAAAGACGGGTTGATATTTCTTATCAACAAACAATCAAATTGATGATCTTATTTTATTTGAAATTTGTATTTTATAATTTGTCGCACTACAGCGGCAACGTTTCATAGTGGTTCTCCAACCTCTGATGAGATCAGCTGTTTTCGAATGTGACAACACAAAAAAATATTTGTCAAAATCCTGGCTACTATGTTATTTCATATCAATGCAGATGCGACCGATCTCGATCAAATAGAATTTGCTCTTGAAGCTAAACTATTAATTTTACCAAAAAATGTTATAGGCATAAATTATTCAAAATTTCCTGTACTTTAATTTATTATTAAACTATTTTGACGAAATTACAGAAATGGCAGCTCATTTGCAAAATCCTTGAAAAATGCTTAGAGGAAACAGCCAGTTCCTTTGGACCCTTTTGAACCAAAAGCTTTTCAGCTCTAAGTTTGGTCATAAAACTTCTAGATACGCACTTTCGTCCCGATACCTTTAGTAGTTTCTCCGGAATCGTCGTCACAAAAATCGGGTACACACACGCACGCACGCACGCACGCACGCACACACACACACACACACACACACACACACACACACACACACACACACACACACACACACACACACACACACACACACACACACACACACACAGACATTTTTTGTACCTTGGTCAAAAATGTTCAGGGGACCCATAAAGACCTATTTCCACTAAAATCTCAATTTTTTTTTTCGGCACGGTTACAATACTTCCTCATACTGCGTATGATAAAGTAAAAATAAAATTTCTTTCACGATATTTGGTGAAAACTTACCTTTATATGTCCCAAACACACTGTATTTTTTTGATTTAAAATATTTATTTTTTCATCTTATTTTGACTTAATATCGAAAAAGCAGCCTAATTTTCAATCGAAAATTCCCACGTCAAAATATCTACTTTTTTGAAAAAGTCGGTGGGCTTTTTGTTCGTTGAAATCTCTACTTTCTGATGGTGTAAAAAAAGTATACATTACTATGGTAAATGTTCTCAAAAAACGCAAAGAAATGGAAAACATTCGAATCCCAATTTGTTTTAATAGTTGTGCATAATTTTGAGCTATTTATTAAAATGTATACTTTAATTACTCGAAAAACGTAAGATTCCATGTTACATTAATAAACAGAAAAATTACAAATCCATAAAACGTGAAGATTGCAAAAAATATGCGAAAAGAGTTGTTCTAAATATAATTAAAGGTAGGATTTAAAGGGCACTTCATCTAAAAAATGTGACTGCTGCTATTTTTTCAGTAAAAAAAGTTAATTTATTAAATTCTATTTACATTTGTTAGTATCCATTACTTTTTGTCTCTTTGATGGCATGTCTTCATAGTTAGATTCGATAAACCTTCCAGATTCTAATAGATCTTCGAAGTCTTCAAGATCATCACCGTCTTCGTCTCCAATATTAGTTCCAGTCTGCATTGGTTCTTCATCCACAATTTCATCTGAATCACTAAGTTCTTCGTAGCTTTTTTCTTCTACATTGGACCATTTTTCAAAACAATGACAATTTGAGCATAAATTTGTGCATTTGAAACCATGTTTTCGGCAGCCACACTTTAAACTTCTACATCCAGTTTCACAGCTGCAGCAAATCGTTTTGAGCAATATTTCCGAAATTAATTCCTTCTCTGTAAATTGGGCATAATGCTTCCAGCCCCAATCTGTTGCTGTCAGTTCGTTACCCAGCCAAGTTTGAAGCTGATAATATGCCCTGTAACAATGATGTTCTGCTGCACCTTCTGTGGGTGGGAGATTTGCCAATATGAAAGATGATTTAATTTTTGCCATTTATTGGGCTAACATTTTCCGTACACAGAGAGAAATTTTTGTTTCATTCAAATAAATATGCATTGACTCAAATAAATTTGTTGTTTCAATAGAGGCAAAGAAATATTTATTTGCGGATAAAAACGCATTTATTTGAAATATTTGTTTGGTAGAAAGAACGTTGATTTGTGTCAAACAACTTATGTTTCCAATTAAAAAGTTTGCAATTTGTGTATTATAAGAAATGAGATTTATTTACTTCAAATAATTATGATTGTGTTGAGTGAAAGAATTACATTTTTTTAAATTAACAAAATTGTTGGTCGTGTTGAAATGCTTAAAATTACTAATTTGTTGAAGGAATTAATAGACAGGAATGTTTCGGAAGACTCGCCATGTGTCACCTCCTTTTTGAGATGCCGCACATCCTCGACCAGTGGTCTTCTCAACCCAACATATAGTCAAGGTTAACTTAGTAAAGTGTACTCTGATTTGGAATCCCAACTTGAACCTGCAGGCACTGTACTCTATAAGTTCTATACTGTCGATCACGCGGCTTTATACTCTCGACATGTACGAAGTGCGAGGAGAGAGTTTACAGCGCCATCTAACAATACAGTTGGATGACATTAAAAATATATTTATTTGAATCAAAATATGATTTCTTTGGTGGAAGTAAACTTATTTTAAAGCCAAAACAAAAATATTACTTTAAAGGAAATAAATCTCTTCTTGTGTACAAATATATTTATTTTAATCAAAGTATGATTTCTTTGGCGGAAGTAAACCTATTTTTAAGCCAAAGACAAAATATTACTTTAAGCGAAATAAATCTCTCCTTATATACAAATTTATATGTTAGAATCAAAATTATATTTCATTAGTGTAAAGAAACGTTTTAAAAACCAAAACTAAAATATTACTTTAAAGGAAAGTAATTTTTGTTTGTATCAATATATATTTATTCCACTTAAATAAATATTTCAAATAAATTAATCTCTGCAAGCAAATAAACTAGAGTATTCAATGAAGTAAATATTGTTGGCGTCAAAGAAATATGTTTTGACCCAAAAGAATAAATTCAAACAAATACATTTCTTTGAAACAAGAAATCTTTTCTATCTGTGTAGGTCACTCAAGTATATAAGTTATCTTAAAATAGCAATACATAGGTATCTACGCATATAATTTAAAGAATATTCTACAACTTTCTCAAAATATTATTAAATATTAAGTTTATTAACTTATTTGGTTGTTAATTATAATAGTATATTTCGCCTTGCAATTTTTTGTTTATCAATGTAACATGGAATCTTAAAAATCTTAAAAGAAATCGGATTCGAATTTTTTCCATTTCTTTGAATTTTTTAACAACATTTACCATAGTAATGTAGTATACTTTTTTTACACCATCAGAAAGTAGAGATTTCAACGAACAAAAAGCCCACCGATTTTTTCAAAAAACGAGATGTTTTGGCGTGAGAATTTTCGATTGAAAATTAGGCTGCTTTTTCGATATTAAGTCAAAATACGATGAAAAAATAAATATTTTAAATCAAAAAAATTACAGTGTGTTTGGGACATAAAAAGGCAAGTTTTCACCAAATGTCGTGAAAGAATTTTTTTTTTTGTAAAGGATGAAAATAAAAAAAAACAGAAACTTGGTTATTTGAATTTTTCACATAATTTTTAAGGTTATGTGAAAAAAGGTTAAATACAAAAGTTGTAGATCTTTTTATTACCTACAACTTTGCCATTTAACTTTTTTCCATAGGGCTTGTAGTTTTGCCGGAAATCGAGATAAACCGTTTTCTACCCTTAAAAACTCACCCTCTTCCACTTCCCGACCTCAGATCGCCCGTAAATTATTTTTCCTTTCATTTTTGTTATATTCTCTTCCTTTTTCAATGGGTTTCATTCTACTGTTATTTTTTTTTTCGCTTTTTAAATGTGTTGGTGTGTTTGTTTGTTTGTGTGTGTCTGTTTGTTTGTGTGTTTGTAAGTTTGTGTGTTTGTTTGTTTCTTTGTTTGTTTGTTTTTTTGTTTGTTTGTTTGTTTGTTTGTTTGTTTGTTTGTTTTTTGTTTGTTTGTTTGTTTGTTTGTGTGTTTGTTTGTTTGTTTGTTTGTTTGTTTGTTTGTTTGTTTGTTTGTGTGTTGTGTGTTTGTGTGTTTGTGTGCATGTGTATTTGTTTGTTTGTTTATTTGTTTGGTTGTTTGTTTGTTTGTTTGTTTGTTTGTTTGTTTGTTTGTTTGTTTGTTTGTTTGTTTGTTTGTTTGTTTGTTTGTTTGTTTGTTTGTTTGTCATCTTCTCGTCATTGACTGCCGAACACTTTCAGCATGGATGTTTCTAATCAACGAAAATTGACAACTGAATTCATTTGTAATCTTTAGTAGGCTTTCATACGTGAATTTAGGGCATATTTGGCAACGCAAAACAAAATTGTTTTGCGTTATTAATTTAGATTTTTAAGTGTAAGTGTCAAACTTACGCAACAAAACACCCACCCAAAAAAGAACCCTCGTTTACAGCCTTTACTACACTAAAATTTAAGATAATACGAACTCCAATGTTCAGACTTGATTATATCTGTTTTAGCTGAAAAGATATTGAACTTAGCGAAAGACTTTGTATTAACCTTTAAGGACCAACCGTATTTCGGGATATTCTGGATGAATACCTTCAGTCATGAAGACTTCAACGCGCCAGGACGAATGGACCTAAGACTCGTAGCATTTCTCGAAGGAATTGAAAACCTCCTTAACAACACGATTGTCTTCTTTTTAAGCGACCATGGTTACCACAAAGATGGCATACCGAACACAGTTTTGGGTTGGTTCGAATCGAGACACCCGTTTTTATCCATCCGCCTACCGGACAAATTCAAAAGTAACTTTCCCATGAGATATGAGAACTTACAGGGTAACACTAAAACACTGATTACACCGTATGATATTTACGCAACCCTGCAAGATATTCTCGTTTTCTCTGGGACGAATCACGTTGCAAAACTTGAGAAGACCTGCCCGAATTGTATGTCGATGTTTACTGAGATACCGGCAAGATCCTGCAACGAAGCTGGTGTCCAACCGTACTGGTGTACCTGTTTGTCGCTTAACTTGACACAAGCTGTTCAAACTAACGAAACGTCTAACTTTTTTATTGTTCTTTAAAGGAAATTGTTGTGGATGAAACCGAAAACTCGTGGTTATATAATTGTGAATTTTAGTTGTAAATAAATCGCTTTATTTTAGTGGTGTATTGATTTAACCTACTGTAATGTAATTTATTTAACTTCCATCTTTAGATACTCTGGTAGTCAGGAATAGCAAAAATATAATAGAAATTGATGTGTATCGGAAAGATACTAACACAATCAGGTTTATCCCTAATGATTCGCAGCATCCTTTTCAACAAAAATTGTCTTTTATTAGTTGTTTAGTAAATAGGTTATTGAAATTTCCTTTGTCCGCAGATAGATATCAGCAAGAATTATTGTTTATTAAGAATGTTGTCATACATAATGGGTACCCTGAGAAAATAGTTGATAGAATGATTAAGAAGCAGAATCAAAAAATGTATGTAAATCAAATATCTACTTTAAATACTTTGTCTGTAGAAAAGAAGAAATATGTTAAAATACCGTTCGATTGTGCATATACAAGGGGTTTGAGAAGTATTTTTACATCACAAAATCTCTGTATAGCATATTCGACTCATAATAGCATAAAAAACCTTCTTGGAAACCCAAAGGATAAGGTAGATGTACTTGATAAATCTGGTATATATTGTATCAAATGTCATGACTGTGAAAAAGAATACGTAGGCCAGACTAGAAGAACAATTTTAACTAGGTTCAAAGAACATGTAGCTCATTTTAAATATAATCGTTTTGAAAAATCTAGTGTGGCTCAACATATTTTAGACACAGGTCATAAAGTAGTTGTAGATGACTTAAAACTTGTAAAAGCTGTGTCAAATAATAGGGAACTAAACAGCTTGGAAAGTATCTTTATTCACTTGAATAGAGATAAATTAATAAATTCAGACAGGGGTGCTATACCTAGTTCGCCATTGTTTGACCTGCTTTAATTAAAACTTGTTTTTTACGCTTCAATGATCAAAATTCACTGAGGTGTGAACAACAAATGGGTATATATAGGGTAATTTTTAACATGGACGTCACTTCCACTAGTGATTTGCTTGGACAATATCCAGTAAAGATACTATGAAGTGCTAATCTCTCTTTTCCTCTTTTTAGGTTCTACTGAAGATGGCAACATAGTTGCTGAAATACGTATTTAGGTTCTAAAATACTTGTTGTGATTAGGGGTTTATAATTTTATTAATATGATTTTTATATCAATAAGTGCTTCGACACCTGCATTAACCAGCTAAGTATTTACCTAAATTACTGTTTTCTCGCATGATTTCATTTTTTAAAAAATAAATCATAACTTTTGATCATATCTGCAATTTAATATTATAATTTGAAATAAAATTTTACTTCTACCCCGTAGTCTATACAATACTGTGCTAAACAACTAATTAAGGTATAAAGCTGAGATAAAGTTGTTATTAAAGAGCCAGGTGTTGTTTTACTTATCTTAAACTTTTTAGCAATTCATAACGGAACTCCAATATCAAGCACTGTACATTTATTTTTCCATAAAGATTAATAGTTAATATTGTTTTGCATGCAATAAAACTTTATAAAGGTAATTTATGTACAATTTTACGAAGGAGACAAGTTATTTCTGTAACAGTTTATTTTACGTCTAGTGTCTGCTAGTATTTTTAGTTCAGAACGCATTTTTGTTGCATATGCCAAGAACCCACACCATGTCAATTAGTTCCTCCTGAGAAAAGTTCGCCATATTTCCAAAAATTATGCAAATCTAACCTCACAATATCACCACCACTGACAGATGCCTTAATAACTTGTTTAGCAGAGTTTTTCATAGCCTGCAAGGTACAAGTAAAATATTATTTCAAACTATAATTGCTATAATTTTAAATTGCAGATTTGACCAAATGTTTTTATTTATTAAAAAAAGGATAATATCATGCGAGAAAACTGTAATTTAGGTAAATACTTAGCTGGTTTAACGGTTAATGTGTAGAAGCACTTATAGATAGAAAAATCTGATGTGGCCAGGCACATGACTTTGTCATACCATATATTAATAGTTTAGCTGCATTATTTTATTTGATCGAGATCGGCCACGTCTGCATTAAAATAAAACTACTAGAACTAGACAGATATTTTGATTATATTTACAGTATGTAATGTCAAAACATCAGCATTTGACACTACCTGCTGCATTAGAATCACAATATCTGACAAATCCTGGCTAACTAGTTTTATTACTATAGTGTTTTAATGCAGTACGAGCGATCTCGATGAAATAGAATTTGCTTATGCGGCTAAATTATTAATTTTACCAAAAAATTTCATAGTAATAAATTATTCAGAATTTACTCTACATTAATTTATTATTTAACTATTTCGACGAAATTCCAGAAATAGCGGCTTATTTGCAAAATATTTCAAAAATGCTAAGACTAAACCTCCAGTTCCTTTGGACCCTTTTCAACAGAAAGCTTTTCAGCTCTAAGATTCGTCATGATACTTCTAAATGTGCAGTTTCGTCCTTTAGATACCTTTAGTAGTTTCTCCGGAATCGTCGCCACAAAAAAGGGCGCACACACACACAGTAACATTTTTGTGTACCAAGGTACACAAAAAATCTTTAGGGGACCCAATACGACATATTTCCTCTAAAATAAAAAAAAAATCGGCACGATTACTATACTTTGTCATACTCCGTATGATAAAGCAAAAAGGTTGTTGGTTCTGATGATTAATATATTATATTGACTTCTAGCATACTATATTTTCGGGTTTTACCCCGTCTTCAGTGCTAACTACAAAAGATCATAAAGAATTATGCTCAATATTCCAAATAAGTTTTAGTGTTACACAATTAAGATATGGTAGGTTATACAATTTTGTTAGACTACTGTTTTTCCATAAAAATGCCAATAAATCAAAAAGTATAAAGTTTACGGTGTCATGTTAATTTTCATTGTCGTAAAATTTTACGAGTAGGTCAAAATAGTGCCGAAATATAGGTTGTTTCATTAAAAAACAAAAAAACATAAGTTTGGGTAGGTACTACCTTATGGAACTTCCTGTATAGACTATAATAATTTTAAAATGTGCTATGGTAAAAAAAACACACTCGCAGGCAAACAAGTTTTTGTACGGTTTGCAGGTATGTTCACGATAAAATGGTCTTGCGTGTTAGGAAATTTTGGAAACGTCCATTTACTTATGTCCTTAACTTAATTTAACTTTAAAATATTATCATATTATTAAACTTTGTGACTATTTTACTGCTTAATCATCGATTTTATTTACAATTCGCCTGAACGACCAAATGTAGAGGGCGCTGCAAAAAATAGTTATGGCCGCTCTGAACGGGATACGTCATACAATAACAACATACAATAGTCGATATAATTATAACTTCAATCAGTCTTAGCAGCATTTTTAGTTATATACAGAACAAGAAAGACTAAAAAAAGTACTTTGAAGAAGGCAAAAACTGTTTGAGGCTGGACATACTATTGCTTGCGGTTATATTGGCGAAAATCGCGAAGTGTCTAACCTCAAAGTTAGCAGTTGAGGGGCATATTGTTGAAATTCTATTTTAAAATGCAAATGGTATGTAATGATAATAATCTTCGTAATAATTTTTAAGTAGGTACAGGTTACTGGGTTTCAGATCACATGCAGTGGAAATGCAGATGCTCCTGCAAATCGGGTGCAAGCCATAAATGCAAGCATAATGGGGATACCTTCATTATTTACAAGTATTTAAACATTGTAGACTAAAGCAACTATTATTCATAAAATTGTTTACAGCTTCGATAACCTGATATGTTACGTTATACAGACGTCAAACAAGTTTGGGGAAAAAAGGAAACGTTTGTATTGACAAAGGATTGTTAATTGAGTGTGCAGAACAAAACATAAAATTAATTTGGTCCCCTTTTCTAAGAAGGAAAACCAATTAAATGAATCTGAAATTGCTAGAGCAAAAGCGCATGTCGATCGAGTCATTCAAAGAATTATACATTTTCGATTGTTTCGAAACGTAACATCAAATGTAAAAAATTTATTTAAGCGTGGTCCGTCCACTGAAAAATGTTCGTAGCGTACATATGTGTAGTAGTAATGTAAATTTCATACAGTTTAAATAAAGGCTCTATTAAGTTTGTTTTTATTTTATTAATTCAGAAAAAGAGAACACTAATGAATATAAATACATAAAACGTAATATTTTGTTAAAGAAAATGGTTGGAGAATCAATCAAATCGGGATTGTAAAATTGGACAAATTGGTTATGCAAGAGGGCTTCCATCGTCCATATATACATAGCCAAGATTTTGTTTATGTAAAGCCAGCACCTGCCCCGATTAACTCGGATAATCGACTGTTATCTTCATTACAACTGTTGACATAATATTTTCCTTGGTTATTTCTTCTATTTGTCTATTACGATCTCTACAAAAACATTAATTATTAAATTTGACTTCACAAAATATAGTTACTTATCTACCTCAACGATTTTTTAGTGTTTTCTCTCTACTTTCTACCAAAAGTGCATTACGCTTTATTCCAAATGACGTTTTTGGAAGGTACAAGATGGATTGTTCTTCTCTTCAGCTTCCGATTTTGTTAGGTTAGGACAGGTTAGGACTGCAAGATTAAAATAATACTGAATTTGAATAAGTAATACCTATGCAGAACTAAAGTGATGCCAAGTACTCACCTCGATTGAAACATAGTCCACGTTTTTAAAATGTTTTGCGCACATGTGGCTTGATATCGTTTTTCCAATTTTTAATACACGGCGCCACTCGTTTTGTAACGGTTTACCTGGAGAAATTTGTGGAATGACAATGCCTCACTATAAAATTAACTACATTGAGGAGCACAACAATAATTGTTGCTCTTATTGCTTATTTTCATTGCGCTTTCCATGTTTTCGTTCAATACGTATCCTAACATATCCCGTCCATAGTAACTCCCTCTTTTACCGACTACGATTACGCGACTCTTTCGTTCGTTTTAGCGCGAATTCAGTCTCAAACTAGAACAGACAGCGACATCTACCGGTGACGGCTACGTTCAGAAGCGCATAACCTAAAAAGTATTACCGAACTAATGCAGTTTTGATGAAAAATTAACAATTATTCCAACTAAACAAGTTTAATAAGGTCAAGAAAATCGGTAATTATCCCTATTTAAATACTAGTATATTTGTATTATTGTATTTATGCCCATTGCAGCTCCAATATTATTGATTTGAACTATTTATAGGTTATGTTTACCATCTCACCCTCAACAAAACAGTTCAAAATACGCATAAAACGAGTACAATAAACCATGAAAACGATCGTTGTGTATTATCCGGACTGTCTCCAGCTAAACACCGGCTTATTGGAAGGAGTCAGTATTAAAACCGACGAGAACATATTCTTCTACATAACCAACGATATAATCGTGACGAAGTCCACGCATACCATCGGTTATTGCAGCGAAAGAACCCCGGATGTCACTTCCACGGATAAACCCGAATGGATACATATTAACAACACGAATAGCGATTTTACGATACATAACGTCGACTGGGAGGAATACGAACGGGATTTGACGTTAGTTGCGTTTGATTTTAGGAATATTATTGACTGTGATGAGTGTACGTTCAACGCGTTGAACTACGGGGAGCAATTTGACGGCCTGAGGCAGATTATTCGTAAATATAACAAGGGAAAGGAGTCGAAAGATGTTAGGTTATATTGGTTATTTTGGGTTTTTGTGTTCGTTATTGACTTTTTATTGATCGTAAGTGTTTGTTTTTTAATATATAAGGGTTATTGTGTATGTTTTTTGGTAAAGGTTTTGTTGTATAATTATTTTTTTTTAGTTTTCGAAGAAAATGCGGTCGATTACGAAACATTCCACTACTGTGTCGCATTTACGGGACAGTTTGAGTACTATTAGGTCTGGGTTGTTACCCGTGATGGAAGACGGGAAGAAATCGGTGTCGTTGATGAATTTGTTCACGTCGAAATTTGCCGATCTAATTTTAGGTTGGATAGTTTTGTATGCGTTCGTAAGAAATGAAGAAGAGATATTTGAATTTTTGAATGTTTTTGTTGAAGTGAGTATAGAATGAATATTTAAATATAGTATTATTACTTTAGTATAACATTTAAGAGTAATTCTTCAAGTTGTTCTTTAAAATAATTATTATAATAACATCCAAATATTTCTTTTCTTGTAAAGTGTTGTTGAAGTTCACAGACAAAATGATCGAATAAGTCAAACAAAACCGATATGTTTTCATAACTCAACATTTATTATTTTGTTATAAACTTATGAATTAAAATTACAAACCATAATCTATCTTCATACCTAGAAATTAATATATTATTGCAAAAAACTAAAAATACTTAAAGTAATATTGCAGAAGACTATTTTTAGATTTATTTTTTACCAGCTTTGAATTGTGAGATATTTCTTGTAAAGTGTTTTTGAAGTTCACAGAAAAAATCGAATAAGTCAAATAAAACCAATATGTTTTGTGTTTTTATAACTCAACGTTTATTATTTTATCATAAACTTATGAATTAAAACTAAAATTCTTAATCTATCTTAATTAATAGCTAGAAGCTAATATATTGTTAAAAAAATCTGATGTGGCCAAGCACATGACTTTATCATACTAAACAGCAGGGCAAACGCTGATGATCTGACAATACTGTCAATAGAATCAAAATATCTGTCAAATCCTGGTTAACTAGTTGTAATGCAGATACGAGCGATCTCGATCAAATAGAATCAAACTTAGAGCTGAAAAGCTTTTGGTTCAAAAGGGTCCAAAGGAACTGGATGTTTACCCTTAGCATTTTTAACGATTTTGCAAATGAGTTTCTGTAATTCTTTTCTGTAATTTAATAATAATTTTCTAATAATTAATAATAATTAATTTTTAATAATAATTTTCTGTAATTTCGTCAAAATAGTTAAATAATAAATTGAAGTAGATGAAATTCTGAATATAATTTATGTCAATGACATTTTTTGGTAAAACTAATAGTTTAGCTGGATGAGAAAATTCCATTTGATCAAGATCGGTCGTGTCTGCATTAATATAAAACTAGTTTGCCAAGATTTTGACAAATAGTTTCATTCTAATGACAGTAGGTAATGTCAAATGCTGCTATTTTGAGAATACCTACTGTCAATAGTATCAAAATATCTAAAAAAGCAAAATCTGTTCTGCAGTCGTATATACATTAGGGTGACCAACTTTTTCAATTGCCAAATCGGGACGCTTGGGGAACGGGGTTGGGTTGGGTTAGTGGAAAATATTAAACAAAACGTGCTGAACTATAAACAAATTGTACCATTGGGTAAACTGACAACAGCAAATGTTTACTATGACCTATAATATACGTTTTCACTTTCAATAAAAGAAAAGAAGCTTAAGAAATAACAATATAAATAAAACAAACATTCTTTAACTTTCACTAGTTAAAAGAAACATAACACAACATAAATCAAACACAATTCTACAATTTTTACAAATTGTACCACAAGAACCTAACTTAAAACAACATTTTTATTATGATAGTATTTTTTAGCTAAAAATAATCATTAAATAAACTGTATGCAAATATTGAAACATACCTATATCTGAATAAATATAAAATAAAACAAAATATAATAAAATTTAATAAAGTTTCTTTAACTTTTACAAATTGCACTATTACTTGACTCTATTCTTCCCGTCTAGACGATCTCTTATTTTTTAAAAACATTGTTCTCTCCACTTCGTTCTGTACCGCCAAAATTGGTATTTGTACTGTCTGCTGCAATGAATATGGATTTTATTATTATTAATAAAATATTATTAATTATGGAATTTTATTGGATAATTCTTCAGCCATCTCGCGAATGTTTTCGTGAACATTTAAAATATTTATTTGAATACATTTTTGGACATCAAAGTATCTAACCAGGAGAGGGAGTATTTCTATGTCTCTGGCTAGATGTGTTAGGAAATATTGTCACTAAATTGCATTTCCTCACATTTCTTCTCAACTCTTTCTTTACTAGCGGATAAAACACATTTATTATACTTGCTTCTGTGTTAGTTCGTACGAGACACATCTTCTTTTCAAACATTTACATTAGAAGTTTTGACGTGCACTCTATTAATCAAAAATTGTGGTTGTGATACAGACAGTGGTATGCATATGTGCCTTGTTTGCAAGCCAAAATCTTTTCTGGTTCCCCTACTGTTACGGCTCTAAACCAAGTACTTAATTTCGATGAACTTGCTACATCATGCATTGGTTCTGTATATTCGATGTATGTTTTGCAATATCGTTTCGGCGACCTCCGCCGATGTAAAACTGCATTTTAGTTCTGATTGGGAATTAGGCCTAGTAATTTTCAAAAAAAAAACAACGAAATTGTTTTTGTAAGTAGTCATTGAACGTGCTTTTGCGTTTTCTGTCTTTGTGTTCCATATTTTTGGAAGAAATTAATCTAGATAGAAGAAATCCCAAGAACAGAATAAAATAAATCGGTAACAAATATTTTTCTCTTTCATTCCAAATTATTAGGATCAATATATCTGTGATTTGCTATGGCGCATTTTATGAATACCAACAAATGTGTAAAATAGAAGTTTGATAATAACAAAAATATGTTTTGTATTGTGTTGACTGATTCAATTTGAAAATCAAAAAATAGAAATGATCCAACGCGACCTGGCCACTAAATCATACCCCGCCCAAACGATTTCACAAAAGACTAACATGCACATTTATTTAAGTCAGATTAGTTTTTAGGCACCGTTGGTACACCGTCACAAGGACCAGATTGTCACCCACCAACCGGCTATTCACTACACGTGTTCACATAATTATTATGGTCGCTAAGGTTGCGCTTGAAATTCGTTATAGATAGACAACCCTTCTTTCAGATAATAATTAGAAATCTAATTTATGTTCATGGATATCTTGGAAATTCGAATTGTATTACAAAATCCTGGACATAAGGATAAAATTTTCAAAAATCGGGACAATTCGGGACGCTTTACAAGTCGGGACGAGTTGTTAAAATTTGGGACTGTCCAAATCCAAATCGGGACGGTTGGTCACCCTAATATACATATATGAACATAAAACAACATACAAAGGTCACATACAAACATATGCTTGTTTGTGACCTTTGTATGTTGTTATATGTTCTCCACAGCCCACACCTGACAAAATGTAAGTTTTTACAATAGTGTTTTTGTTTTTTCAATTGTGTAATTTATATCTCATTTCCTATAGTGCCTGAAGAAATGCCCAGTAGGACACGAAACATGTTTGTTGTCCTACTGGGCATTTCTTTCTACATGTAGTGATTACTAAAATAAAAGAAAACTAAGGAATCCGAACTCATTTTATTGTATTCAAATATCTGTCAAATCCTAGCTAACTAGTTTTATTTTCATGCAGATACGACCCGTACTATTAATTTTATATAATAGTAAGTAGATAAAGTCATGTGCCTGGCCACATCAGATGTTTTACTTTGCTCAAAGATGTTCAAGGGACCCAAAAGGACATATTTCTGGTAAAATGTAAAAAATTTTGTTTCTGTGTGTCGAAAACAAAACAAAACATATCGGTAGAAAAACTTGTGTTTGGATAATAGAATGTTCCACAAAAGCAGTTTATGTGATAATAGCATAGATATATCTTGTCTCAAAAACTTCGTAAAAATTAATACTGTACCATTTTTTCTTTTGTTTTTAGGCCATTATTGAAAATCTGCGTAGACTCCTCGTCTTTTTGATGGGTTCTCCTATCGGCTTAAAGTTGAACCATGCCTTCAACACTACATTGGGAGCATTTTTCTTCTACCATATCTTCTTATGGAAGATGTTTATGCATTTTATAAAACCACATCTATACTCAATTTTCTACGTTTTATTTATCCCAGCTAGTCTTGGGCTAAGTTACCAAGCAGCTGTCTTGGAAGACCTCATTAAGGTCTGTACTATACATATTTATTGTATATACATATACGCAGCTAGGTAAGCTTGATACTCAGCTAAAAAAAAATTGAACTTGAAAAAAAAACGTTACTGATAATTTGTTCAAGGTTGTACGGCCTGCAAATTTACGCTGTTATCGCGTTGTGGCGGTTATTCATCGGCAGAAAATACAACCCTTTGCGGAAAAGGGTCGATTCCTACCAGTACAACCATAATCAATTGTTTATTGGAGTTTTAACGTTCACTATTCTCTTGTTTTTGCTGCCCACAACACTACTGTACTACGTTGTCTTTGCTGTCGTAAGTTTTTGAACAAGAATTTATAACTAATCGGTTGTCAATTATTCTAAATTTGATATGGTACATTTAAAACTTTGTTTTAGTTCCGACTATTTTTGAAAACCCTAAACTACAGCTTGACGGTACTTCGGATATCTTTGCAAAGTTTGCCGATTTATTCTGTGGTCTTGTGGTTAAGGAAATCACCAGCTTTGGCAGGTGCGTATAATATTGTTTTGTGTATGTCTAGCTTACATATATTATTTGTTTTTACAATACTATCATCAATTTTCGAATCAATCTCAGGTAAAAGAGTCAGAAAGCTCAGTCTGAGATTGGTTTAAAAATTTATTTTTTTTATTTTTTTTTTAATACGCATATTGAGCTTAACATATTGAAACTAATCTAAAAGATTAACCATCAATTTAAATCTGAATTCTTAAAACTAGGTACTTGTCTCTAATAGGCTATCCACTGATGTCCTATATTAACTTTGTCCTAAACAAGAAGCACTAACACTTCACTCACTGTGCTCTGCTTTTTCACATTTCAGTGAGTCACTAGTTCGAAAGGCTTAGTTCTTTTTAGTCTTCTCACTAGATTCTGGTTGTCCAGTAGCTGCATGGCCTCTACGTTGACGTGGTGGCTTAGGCGAGATTCATGTTTAATGACGAATCTTGTTATCTCTTGGATGACTTGTGGGACACCAAGATCACGATGCAGGTAACTATTCCGTATGTACCAAGGAGCGTTAACCATATTCCTTAGTACTTTATTTTGGAAAGTCTGGATTCCTTGTATGTTGGAATTTTTTGCGCAACCCCAAAGCTTGGTGCCCTATAACCAGATCGGTTTTAGTATTTGGTTGTAAACTTCTAGTTTGTTCTGTACTGACAACTGAGAGTTTCTTCCCAGAAGCCAGTAGAGTTCTCTATATTTGAGGCCAAGCTCTACTCTTTTCTTCTTAACATGTTCTTTCCACCTTAGTTTTGTATCCAGAGTCATACCCAAATACTTTGCAGTGTTCGCATAAGGAACTATGGCGTCGTTAATTTTCACATGAGGTATGACCTGCATTCTTTTATTTGTAAAGTTAATGTGGACAGATTTCAGTTCGTTGAGTCTTCCAATTTTTGGTCCAGTTATACATTTTATTAGTAGCTTGTTGAAGATTCCTAGTAGATTCTCCAATAGTTGATCCCACTGCCATTAGAGCCGTGTCATCTGCGAATGTGGCGACTGTTACATTTTCCAGCTGTGGAAGGTCATTTGTATACAGTAGATAGAGAATTGGTCCCAACACACTACCCTGGGGTACCCCAGCTTTTTCTTCTTTTAGATACGAGTATTCATCGATTTGTTTTATTCTGAATAGCCTATCAGATACATAGGATGTTAGCAGCTCGACGTATTGTAAAGGTAGCATACTCTTTAGTTTGTGTATCAATCCTTCGTGCCAAACCTTATCGAAAGCTTGTGTCACATCAAGAAAGATTGTTGAGCAAATTAGCTTTTCTTCCAATGCTTTCTCTACGATATCTGTTATTCTATGAACTTGATCTATAGTCAAATGCTTTTCTCTAAAACCAAATTGGTGATTAGGAATTAGTTCCTTTCTCTCAATGATAGGATTCATTCTCTTTAGATGCAACTTTTCAAAGAGCTTCGACATCATTGGTAACAGTGATATTGGGCGATATGATTTGGCTTCGTTCGGTGGTTTGCCTAGTTTTGGTACCATGAAAATTGATGACAATAATTTCTTAGTGTTAAATATCGACCGCCTTGTATTTTTGTGCTGAACTATGCCAACTTTTTTTTTAGGTTTAATTATTTTATCGCGACAACCAAATACAAACGAGCATTCCATCAAAATTGCAGCAAAGATGCACATCCTTCCGTTATTGGACTGTCTACAAACAACGTTACCAGAAACAACGTTCAAATTACCAAATATCAAATGGAAGGAAGGGTTAAATAAGCTGTTTATAGGTGGATTAGTGTAGACTTAAATTATATTCAATAAAAAATATATTTAAAAACCATGTATTTATTATATTAACAAAAAAAAACTATGTACAATTAATTATATTAATCAATAATAGTAGGTGCTTATAGATACTCAAGCGAACGTACACTCTAACTTTGTATTAATATTAACAGACGCGAGTTGCGTGACGAAAAATTTAAAAATATACGGTATACTTATCTCGCCGACGTTATCGCCGTTTCCGCACAGTCTGCAATGTTCTTTTGTTTCCGTTAGGTAAGCCTTATCGGCCATTCTAGTGACCACAGTAACGGGACCGATCAGCGACTTGCACTTCGTACAAATGAACATCTAAAAGAAAAAAAATTACTTTCGATAAGGAAAACACAAAAAAAATTATTAAGCAAAAAACGTACGGTGCATTTATCGGAACAATTCAGCAGCCTATCCTGGAGTAAGAATGACGCCCCGTGACTGATGAGGGAATCCCGTTCCATCTCCCCGAATCTCACACCGCCACCTCTCTTTCTGCCTTTTACGGGCTGCCTAGTAACGACGTCCATTGGCCCCGTGGACCTAACCTGCCACTTATCGGCAACCATGTGCCGCAACCTTTGATAGTGGACAACGCCGGTGAAAATTTGGGCCTCCATCATCCTACCGTCTATTCCCGAATACATCGTCTCCGTTCCGTAGTAGTTATATCTGAAAAAGTTAGGTTATGATGATCGGGAGGACTTTTTAAACTGCGTTTGACTACAAAGTTTTAACAGTTATCTTATAATTTAGGGTTATAACCCTATTTTCTACTTAAAAATGCATGCTATTTTTGTACATAACCTATATTTGTGCATGAAACTGTCAAAGTGACAGTTCAGTGAACATTTGTCTCGGTTCCGTAGCAGTTATACCTGAAAAAGTTAGGTTATGTTGGTCGACAGGACGTTTTAAATTGCGTTGACTACAAAGTTTTAGGGTTATAAATATACTTTCTACTTAAAAAGTATGCTATTTTGACACATAACCTATAATTCTGCATGAAACTGTCAAAGTGGCAGTTCGGTGTTTTATTATCATTTAAAACACCAAACTGTCATTAATTATCCCCAAAAACATAAAATAATTATTAAACAATAACAATAATGTAATAATATCTACCCTCCCATGGTCAGGCATCGTCCAAAATAGTCGATAGCCGTATCGTCCTCGTCGAATTTGAACGGGGTTGCGTCGTGGGACACTCCGTGAATTGCGGCTGATTTTCCGGCCATTATTTCGATCATCATGGCTATGGTCATCCGAGAGGGGAAGCCGTGAGGGTTGAAGAGGATATCCGGGACGACTCCGGTCTCCGTGAATGGCAGATCTTCGGCCAGCCATTGTTGCGAGCAAATACCTTTTTGGCCCGCACGACTGGCAAATTTGTCGCCAACGGACGGTGCTCTCTGAAATCATGCCAGAGATAGTTAATGCCCCGCCGTGCTAACTTTTCAAGTACAGATTATTTTCGCTAAACATATTTTAATTACAGATAGTTAAGTTCGCAGTGTTAAATATATTTCAATTAAAGATTGTTAATGCCTCGCAGTGCTAACTATATTTGAACTGGAGATTGTTAATGCCCCAGAGTGCTAACTATATTTAAACTGGAGATTGTTAATGCCCCAGAGTGCTAACTATATTTAAACTGGAGATTGTTGACGCCCCAGAGTGCTAACAATATATCAACTAGAGATTGTTAATGCCCCTCAGTGCTAACTATATTTGAACTGGAGATTGTTAATGCCCCAGAGTGCTAACTATATTTCAACTGGAGATTGTTAATGCCCCAGAGTGCTAACAACATATCAACTAGAGATTGATTGAAAATGCCTCAGAGTGCTAACGATGTTTCACTGGCGATTGTTAATGCCCCAGAGTGCTAACAATATATCAACTAGAGATTGTTAATGCCCCAGAGTGCTAACTATATTTCAGCTAGAGATTGTTAATGCTCCAGAGTGCTAACTATATTTCAACTAGAGATTGTTAATGCCCCATAGTGCTAACTATATTTGAACTGGAGATTGTTAATGCCCCAGACCAGAGTGCTAACTATATTTCAACCAGAGATTGATAATGCTCCAGAGTGCTAACTATATTTGAACTGGAGATTGTTAATGCCCCAGAGTGCTAACTATATTTCAACTAGAGATTGTTAATGCCCCAGAGTACTAACTATATTTCAACTAGAGATTGTTAATGCCCCAGAGTACTAACTATATTTCAACTAGAGATTGTTAATGGCCAAAAGTGTTAACTACATTTCAACTAATCATTGTTAATGCCACTCAGTGCTAACTATATTTCAAGTAGAGATAAGATGCTATGTCTCAACTAGCAATTGTCTACTAATTCTCCATTCCAATTTGCCAATCCCAAATTTAGGACAGTAATAATTTAAAATTTCTGTAAACCTACCGGCACTCTAAAGGTGATACAAGCCACCTTCGGGCTAGTAGCCGAATAATCCCCGCACAGGCGAACGCTGTTCACGAAACAATCCTCCTTTCCTTTGAACTTTTCGACGCGGTACTGCGATTCATCATAATTATAGTAACAGTACAAAGGCTCGTCGTATTTAATTGGCCTACCGACAAACGGCAGCCCGTCGGTATCCATAAGTTCTGCGAGATTTTCCTTAGTCGGGTCCCGACAGAAATACGACAACGAATCTTCGAGCTGGATAAATTCAGACTTGTATATTGAGCCGTAGGCAAATCCACGTTCCGCCGAGCATTTGTTTATTACGATAGCATCTTCCATGTCATAACCCTAGAGAAAAAACAGAAAAAAAATTGATTATTTGAACAACTAGATGATCGTAACCTAAAAAAAAAATTCTAACCTAAAATAAATTAGCGTAAAAAGGAAAATTTCTTACGGTATAGCTAATGACGGCTACTATCGCGTTGGTGCCCATGGCGAAGTCGTCTAAGTCGATGTCATCGTAGTGTTTTGTTTTGAATAGTGGTGCTGTTGGAGTTTGAAGACGGTACAGTTTTGTGTCCGCTTGTAGATCGTAATTGTGGCAAGCCGTGCCCATAGTTTGTTTACCCATCTGGCACTGGTACATGTTTCGGGGGGATTGATTGCAGTCGGGCATCGGAATTAGCTGCGCTAGGTTGGACATTATGGCCATCGATGATAGTTCCATGTGTGTCGTGACGCCTAGACGGTAAGAAAAAACTTTATGTCAATTACAAGTTATAACGGAGCGTTTTGGGTGTGGGTTGGCCAGTCGGAAGTAAAATGCTAGCAAACAAATTAACAAACGTCTTTAATAATAAAAATAGAAAACCTTGATCAGATACAGGGGGGGCGAGTTACCGCGCACAATACTTGGGTGCCAAGAAGGGGGCAAACTCCGCCGCGCACACACTTAATGGTTCTGGTAGGGTAGAATGTAACTATATTCTCGTTATAACTGTGACGGGAAAAATACTATCGTCACATTGACTGACAATGACTGACTTCCGGAAAAATATTCACGCGGCCAACTATCTAATTGTTAACTGAGTTGTTACAAAGTTAATTTTGTTGAAACTAATAATGACTAAATCTGAGAGAATTAACAAAATAATCTCTTAAGTAGCTTAAAAAGTTAGATATCTGGTATCAACCGACAAAATATAAAGTATATATGTAGTTTACTGATGATTAAAATATTTATTTAATTTTGCACATGTTTCAAACTATCGTAATAAACATAAATAGGGTTTTGGAGTTTCTGTTGTTACATTATTTTTAAATTATAATGGGTTCAATATGGCGACCAATAACGTAAATACATAATTATTTTTATCTACGATTCACTTATAATAAGTTCATTGCATACGTATCTATGACTATATAATTCCCATCATTATACGCGCCAATGATTATAATGACACTAGCGTTGTTTAATGATGACAGTTCGTTCAAATAAAGGCCTCATTATTTGAACGAATTCTCATCATTAAACAACGCTAGTGTCAAAGTCTGTCAAAACCTACATGGATCACAGTTATTTGACAGTTCGCCTCGCCATCATTGACAAATACATTTAAAATATTTTGCATAAAATGGATTTTATGAGTCGTAGTTAAAATGTCATATTTGGCTCGCACATAACGGATATAAATCGCTCGCATGATTACACGCTCGCTATTTATATCCTTAATTATGTGCTCGTCAAATAAAATACTATTTTCACTAAACCTTATGTAGCTCTACTTTTTACTTTAAAATTAATAAGCAAAAGGAAGTAATAGTAATCATATTAAGGATATTAGTATCAGAAAATTTAGCTAATAGGTAATTGACCAAAAACTTATAATACAAAGTTTAATGAAAATTACAAAAAAATATTAAAATTTTCTACTTTTGTTATTTATAGGAACTTCAAAAACGTTAGTTATTAGTTTTAGTTTTTGATGAAAACTTCCTAACATGATTTCTTAATTACTTCTAAGTGCGCTAGTGTTTTTTGGCAATAGGTGCATGTTTATGAGCTTGAATTGAAAACAAGTTTAAATGGGAAATTCATAAAAGATATAATTTTTTGATACAACTGGTACCATTTTAAAATGATTCTGTATAACAATAATGGTATTTTATTTCAACGCGTGCGGCCAAACTGCAAAACCTCGTATCTGAATTATTACGTTTAGAGATATTTTATAATAAATTTGCGAAAAAATCGTACGTTGGTTCCTTTCTTAAATTTATTTTGTTAATAAATAGTAAAAAAGTAAGTAATTATCTTTCAAAATGCATTTTCTATCAAAAAGAATAACAATAGTTACTTTTTGAGCTATTTTTATATGCCTTTGCGTAAAACGTACATGAGGTTTTGAAGTTGACTGTCGATAATGTTGAAATAATATTTTGTGGTATCAAATGTCAAACTTAATTAAAATTATATGTGTAAGTATCCATATTCCAGGTTATTCTCTATTGTTCGTTTGGGTGATGAAAACCTCTTTAATCTTGGTTTATTTTTATTTATGTTTTACATAAGGAATTATTAAATATTAAATAAATGAATGAGAAATACCTTATGTAAAACATCAATAAAAATAAAGCAAGAATCAAGAGGTTTTATTCTCCCAATCGAAATAATTACTTAAATTAATTACATTTTTATTTTAAAAAACATTATACAGTGAGCATGTAAAGTATAGAAACATAACAAAATCTCCGAAACGGCTTGTTATTTAAAAAATTGCTCGGACACGTCGATTTCTAATCATAAAAAACACAAATTTACTTTGACGTTTCTCTAGCAAGGTGCATCTTCAAATTATCAAAATCAATTTAAAAAAACAATATTTGCTACTCTTCGAATTTAAATCTGAAATTATTGTCAAAATTCAAACCGGTAAAACTTATGTATATGGTGAACAAAAATTAGAAAAAAAAAAAAAAACAATGGGTTCACATGAATGTTAATTCATGTGACACTAATAGCTTCCTCAATCTAAAGCCAGATATCCAAAATTTAAGACGGAAATCCTATATAGCCAAGAAAGCAAACAATACGACAACAAAAATATAAAAATTCGCCAGCGAAAAATTATCGAAAACACAGTAACCACCACACTTACCGTCATACGCCTCCTCGGGCTTAACGCACACGTGCAAATAGACCTGCTCGAACGTCCCGATCAACTCGATCGTATTCGTCATCAAATTAACGACAGGCCGCATCATCCTAGCGGCCCCCGTGAACAAAAACAACCCCGGAAACTGCCCGCAACTCTTCTTCTTCGGCACGAGAACAATCTCCGTAGTCATCGGCACCTTCTCCCCCTCTACCTTCAACAACCTCAACTTATCCACCAAATCCTTCACGACCGCTTCCGGAACGTGCCCCACTACCTTCCCGTCGACCATCGTCGTATAACACTCGCGAATCTTCGGCGCAAACAACCAAACATCGCCCAGCGTCAACATCCCTAATTCCTTCAGAATCCTCGGCAAATCCTTCACTAGTTTCGGATCTGGGCTATCGGTGACCGTGCAATCCATCGTTAAGTGATTTAGCAACCCGCAGGGGGCGCCGTCTGGCGTGTGAACGGGACAGATGAAGCCCCAAGCGTCGGGGAGCAATTGCCTGGCTTCCGTGGTGCGCATAGTTTGGAAGAACGTGCCTCTGTGGACGGCTTTGAAGTGCGACATGTATCGCATGCGGTTGATGTTTTCGGGGACGATCGTCAGCCCTTTGTCTTGCATTAGGCCGAGGCCTGACGAGTTGCGGTGGAGGTTTCCGGTCGCGAGGAACATCTCGAAGGCGTTGTCGAACTTACCGGCGTATTTGGCGGACGTTTGGATTTCGGAGAGGTTTAGCGAAAAGGTCGGTCTAAGTCTGGCGCGTTTGAGGAGGTCCGCTTTGAGGGCCAGGAGCCAGATTTGGAGTTTCTCTTTGAGGACTTTGAGGTAGAGGTGACCACCTATATGAAAATTGTGAGATAATTAGTTATTTCTAGGTTTTTATTTTAGCCTACTTAAAGAATACTAGGTCGCGGTATATCTTTCTTTTGAATACTAAAGGGATAATACAAGCTTGAAATTTTTTGAAAAACTTATGTTGTAAATACTGTAAAATTTGTCAATTGTGTAAGTGTTATGCTAAAAGTTGATTTTTTCCTTATAAGGTAACTGCAAGTCGATTTCCTTTTACAAGTTAAAGGGTAACAGTAAAAATTGTAATAGTATCTATTAAGGCTTATTAAATTCTTTATATTTTCATATAAAATACGGTGTACTACTATAATACGGTACAAGTGTGTCGGAATTGTGTACATAGTTAGAAGTAATACATATGGATCTATTTTTACACAAAAAATAACATATTTTACATATTGTGCTACCATTCATTTAATGCATTCTTCTCTAAACAACTCCAATTTGATATTTGAGCACAAAATTACATTTAAAACAACTTGCTAACATGGTTGCTAACTGGTCATTTTGATCCGGAGACTTCAGGTTTTCAGTTAAATTCTCCAAGTCAACTAACAGTAATCATCAATGTTTTGAGAAACTGTAGCGACCCCTAAATAATTAAAAATTACAGCCACAACCTGGATTTGAACCAGGGACCTTTGTGTCGCTAGCACAATGCTCTATCCAACTGAACTATTGAGGCCTATGACAAATGTTAGGGAAAATCGTCATATCAAGGAAAATAAGTAGTAAACACTACCAATCATGTACCATATGTCATGTACTATCGTGGCCATATATTATGTCCCTTCTTTTGGCGTCAATTTTCTCGCAGGACTAGGGGCGAAAAAATTTGAAAAAATTCTGATGCTGTGCTTGATTAATATGCTACAAATCATAAAAATTTAAGAAGAATTGGCGCTCTTTTTGCCCCGTAAATTTCATTAGTTTAACTTTAGCAATTAATTACTCGGGAAATAATTCACAGATATCAACGAATTAAATAGTAAAATCACCTGCAAAATGCTAGCTTTCAATGTGCATTTTTGTAAAATCATTGGATTAGTGGTTGAACCACAAAAAGCTATATTATGCAATGCCAGCAATTCCGTTATTAGAAGAGCTAAAATAATGAAATATAGACTATAGGCTACCCACTAATTCACAGGTTTAAAGCTTATTACAGAATAATTGTTTATCTTGCATTTTCCCCACAAAAGATCGAGTTGAAGCATCTCATGATTGCTGCAATTGACGCGGCGCTCTTCGGTCTTTCGGGCCAGCGGGGGAAGAGATCGACAGCGACGCTGCAAGTAGTGGCGGATCGCACGTGCATTAGTTGCTAGGAGAACAGTGTTTACGGACACAATACATATAACGATGCTAAATTTGTAAAAGTTTTTTGATATTTCTATATTTTATACGCTCAGAGCTGACGTTTGTAATATATGTAACGGTATCAAGAGTTGTATTTACTTTATATTGTTAATCTTGTTTCCAAGCTTATTGTATAAAACTGAAGAAAACATAAACGCCAATCGATAGAAGAGTATTCTCTCGTACCGGGTCACATATTATAATCAAAATTATGCAAAAATTAAGAATTTAATTGTTAGTCAAAGTTACTACCTTGACAAGTTATCGTTCATTTGGTGTATTGATAATAAGCTGCCCCGGTTCTCTCGGCTGTGTCGGTTCTCTCCGACATGACAGCACCGCTAACGCCTCCCTTCCCCACAGCACCCCAAAGACCGTAGAGCGTCGGCATTCACGCGGAGTTTCAGCACGATCTTTTGTATGAAAAATGCAAGATAAACAATGATTATGTAATAAAGTTTAAACCTATGAATTATTGGGTAGCCTATAGTCTATATTTCATTATTCTAGATGTTCTAATAACGGAATTGCTGGCATTCTTAATTTGGAAAATCGGGAAAAGGCCAACATATACAGCTTTCTAATTTTTATGGGTTGTAGCATATTAATCAAGGGCAGCATCAGAATTTTTTCAAATTTTTTCGCCACTAGTTCTACGAGAAAATCGACGTCAAAAGAGGGGACATAATATATGGCCACGGTAGTACCATGCATCATAAAGAAACCGACAAAAAACATAAGGCCGATTAGCAGATACCTAAACTACAAAATTCAAAATAGATATAGGACATACTGAATATAAATTCAAAAGAACTTAAGGAACACTTCTGTTAGTAAATAATATACAGGGTTTTGAAAACCCCATTTGTAAATGTTAAAAAATTACCGCATGCTAAGATTACCCTCTATAGAGCATCGAATTACAATTCAGCATCTAGCACAAAGAAACCCTGACAGCGCCCAAGAAAAAGTTTTCCTATAAAAACCAAAATTAAAAATAAAACATACCTAGAAGCAATTCTTGCATCATAACGGCATCAGCACCTTCAGTGGCGCATTTATTCTGCGCGAAAGCAAACAATTTCTTCGTCATAAGAGCCAACAAATTAAACTTATCCTCGGGATCGTCCAGATGAATCAAAATACACCTTTTTAGAATAAAATCCGCAACGTCGGCATTCGAGTACCACTCGGGAAGTTCGTAAAATTTACCGCGGAACATCCTCCCTAAGAATTCCTTGCAATCATCGCTGGTATGAAGGCCCTCCTCGTGTAGATTCCGTAACATATTTTCTACGGAACTTAGCGAAAAAAAAATAAAATTATTAGTATTATTATTATTATTATTATGACTTTTTTTGAGAGTGGTAGAATTTATTTTGTGACTTACTCGATGTAATATTGATCGTCTTCGCAGCCTTCGGTAAGTATCCTGTGGATGTAGTAGTCGACGTGCTTTCCGAGTGCCTTCATTATTAAGATCAGAGGCGCAAAATATAGAGCTTTACGGTAACTGAACATCAGCTTGGCAGAGCCGTCCGTTACAAAATGCAGGACATTATTCTAAAAAAAAAAAAAAAAATAATGAACGTTAAATTACTTAAATTTATAGTCCATATAGAAATAGAATTTATTTAATATAATGTAATAATACAATATCTAACGCAATAGATCTAGTACTCAATATTTATTATTTTAATGGACAAGTTTTTCATTATAGTGCACAATATGAATAAAATAGAACTTGTAACTTTTTATGTAACATATGTACAGTCATGGAAAAAAGTATGTTCGTATCGCTATCGCAGGATTTGAAAATACTATGTCAGTTATATATTCCCTCGGCCCGGCCGCTTCGCAAAAAGTTGTCCGTCACGAGGTGGTTTTTCGATGGATGTAATGTAACGGAATTTAGTTTATTTTGAGCGTGTCCGATCTTTTCCCTAATGTGATACCTTCAGTGCAATGTAATAAATGTAATATGACCACAACATTTAAGTTTACGAGTAGTGCATTTAATTAAATATAAAATTATTTTTATAATAATATTAACAAACATGAAATTTCATAATATGATGCGAAAATCTGATATTAAGATATTGCGTAATATCACGACACATTATTTAAATTTATTTTATGTAATACACATATTAATTACGTAAGTAAATGCCTTTGCCCAGCAGTGGAATGACGGGCTTAAGTAAGTAAGTAAGTAAATGCACAAATCATCTTGTTGCCCAGGATTATCACTGAATATAAACTATTTCAGAATTGTAATATTAAAATATATTCACTAAATGTAAATAAATTCTCTAAATTTAATTTAAATTTATATTTAGGACAAAGCATGTATTTTGTATGAAAGGACAATAGAAATATATCTGTATTTACTTTATAGCAGTTAATGTTTCAATTATCTTTCATGAGATCTAATACATGCTTGACAACCAAAATAATATAAAATTATAGCAATAATATATGCAGGCTGTCCCACGTTTCTTCTGTAAAACATTTTTTCAGTAAGCAAATTACTTTTTCAATTCATTAAAAAGTTACAGCCGTTTGAATTATTAACAATATCTTATTTTAAACGGCTCCAACTTCTGAAGGAACATAGAAAACCAATAAAACCATATGAAACTTATTACTTTCTACTTTCTAGAAAAAAAAACATGCTAGTTTCATCTTTTGTTCATTTATAATTCGAATTATTAAAATTTTACTTATAATTAATTAACTAATTACTTAAGAATACTGAAAAATAGGTTATTATGTCAATAATGATTAATGTCAAATTTTTTTTTCAAATCTCAGATCTGTAGTAGTTTTGGGAACTAATTTTAACTGTAATGTCATCTAAATGTTCTTTTAGATGGTCGTATATTTTGGTTTATTTATTTTTTAATACTAATTATTTCTCATTTACATTCCATCAAAATTCGTCGAAAATTTAGAGCTTGCTTCTACAAGCAATTATCAATTTTTGTAAATTAGTGTTATACATAATTGTCATTATTTTCAGTAGTCAGATATTTGAAAAATAATTGCTGTAAAGTAAATACAAAATAATAATATAAAAAGATTGTAATGATACATTCATGCTATACAAAATACATCCTTTCTGGTTATTAAGTTAAATTGCAAAATATCGTTGAAGCTAAATATCTCGAAAATACCAGTAAATCACAAGTAACAAATTACCATAAATACAAATTTAAAGCAATTTAATTTTATTAATTTATTTCTATATTGTGAATAAATGCTAATACATAAAAGTTCTGAAATAACCTTCAGTAAAAATATTCACCACAAGAAATTGATTTTTGTATTTATTAACGGAAAAAGCTATTAGATGCAATACGTTTGTATAGTTTGTTGAGTTTTATGCAATATCTTGAAATTAAATTTTCATTTTATGTTATATAATAAATTATATTTAATAAAAACACAATTACATTGCAATGTAGGAATTACATTAATTTATTACACATTAGGCTAATAAATTATAGAAATGTATAAATCATTATAAACCAATTCAAAGCATTCGAATAAGGTTTCTCAAATAATAAATTTCCGATATACGAGTATGCAGCGTAACCGGACAATTTTTTGCACTAAGCGGCCGACCGGCCGACTAGAGTAACAAAAAACTCGTACATGGATGTAACATCGACACACTGCTGAAATACGGATCAGAACATACTTTATTCCACGAGTGTACATATTAAATGCACAATATTTAATTTTTTAATGCTCGAAGTATTTATTTTGCTGCACATATTTATTTAAATAACACCCACTTAAATCGCACCCCAAATGAAATAAAACAGGTCCCAAAACATAACCTGGCAGTACCCCCAAGCTGTTTATTAATTCACCTGACTCATTTTCTCCCATCGTAACTATTTTGTCTCTTGTTTGTGAAATAGTTTTCAAACCGTTTGAATTGTTTTGAGCGAGTGTATTACGTAAATAATTACTTACCACTGACGTATGATCCGTTTTAACAGAACGAATCATGACACCATACTCGGAAAACAAGGCACCCCTTCCTTTCCAACCCGAACGCTTAATAGCGATGGGATAATTTCTACGAGTTAACAGCAGCATACGGACTAGCCTTTCCATGCCTTTAACCACAAAATATCCGCCCCATTCTTGCTCATGTTCACCACGTTCGACCAATTCTTCGGGAGTCAATTTATCCAAATGACACCTATTAGACTAAAAAAAAAAAAGTTTTTGGTGTCTATTTTTGAAACTTTCATAAAGTAAACGTCCTAAACTTAGCATCACATAAATTCAAATTGGCTATTTTTATTTATAAAGCAACAATCCCCCCCAAATCGTTTCCAAATCAAAATAATGTAATCTGATGTGGCCAGGCACATGACTTTATCATACTATACATATATAAAATAAATAGTTTAGCTGCATAAGATTCTATCGAGATCGATCGTGTTTGCATTAAAATAAAACGAATTAGCCATGATTTGACAGATATTGACAGTAGGTATTGTCAAAAAATCAGGCGTTGACACTACCTACTGTCATTAGAATAAAAATATCTGGCAAAGCCTATATTAATGCAGACATGATCTCGATCAAATAGAATTTGGTCCTACAGCTAAACTATTATATTTACCAAAAAATGTCATAGACATAAATTATAAAAAATTTCCAAAAGTGCATTCGCATATGTAACCAGGTCCCTGGTTCAAATCCAGGTTGTGGCTGTAATTTTTAATTTATTTTAAAGAATACATACCACCTGTATACCACCATTATGCATTTGAATAATATTTTATTATTTAAACAATGTAAATTATTCCAAAATATAAATGATGTCACTTGACAATAGCAGTTGACCAGACCGCCATAAAAAAATTAATGCTAGGAGAATAGCTAAAAAAAAATTTAATTTAATTTCACAAAAAAGCTGACTTCTACCATAATTAGGACGACAGTTAAAAACTAATAATCATTGATTGTTTAAACAATAGGGAGAATTCGTTTAATGAATAACGCATTTTCGAACTCAGAAAACAGATATCCGACGTAGTTTCGCGAAAAGCGCGTCCGAATATGGAACGTTTACCTTATTAAACAAACAACTATCAAAACCGTACCTTTAACATGATCGGAAGATCTCCCATTTCTTTATCGAACGACACTTGTTGAATTCCGTTCACGGACCAAGAAATTCGAATGTTAAATCGTCCCTTGTACGTCGAGGCCCTTTGTCGACACTCAATCGGATAAACCTTTTGATTACGGACACCAACGACACCCGAGGGTACCGTAGGATACCCCAAAGTAGCTTCGTCGATTATAAGCGTAACTTTATCGTTATTCGGCATTTCAAATTCAACCGGGTACAAGTCGTTAACGGCTTCTGTGAGTCCGACGTCTACCATATAGTTAAAACTGGTAGTGTGTGGCGATCCCAGCCTCTGTAATAGCTGGAAAAGTGGTTTTTGAGGTTAGACATAACCTAGAAACACGTGTTGTCACTTACCAAGTTCTGTTTTTCGGGCGGTTTGCCGTAGTTTGGATCCGTTAGGTGTTTTAACGCCGTTGTGGATGTCATTTTTCATCGGTTATGCGTTATTTTGTTGATTATTTGATATATTTGAGTGTAATTGTAGGATATTTACAAACAGTATTGTAAGATTTTAAGGTAGAGGGAGACACCGGCGTTCGTTGAGATTCGACTGATTCGAGAGACACCAGTGGTGTTTTGTGGAACTAAAGTTTAAACGTGGGACAGGATTGGATTCAGGGCATCGAGATGAAAATATGTATATATATAATCTGGAGGTAGCAAGCGGTAGGAGTGGGGGAGGGTCAAAAATGCTCTGAGCTTCATAGGCTCTTGAAGTTAGGGGTTTGAGTAACTTTATTTTAGTGCTTGCAAAATCACTAAATATCTAGCTTCAGGTATATAAACAAACCTATGATTCTAACCTAAAACGTGCGTTAAAGTATTCGTAACACACCAATTTTGTTTTGTTTTGGCTTTGGGACAAAGGTTATAAGTAATACAGTGGTATAAATTGTTTGATGACATAAGAGATGATGCAGATTATTTAGATTTTTCGAATATCAGTCAATTTCCAATTAATCTGGTAGAATACATAGAAGGTTTTGTAGTAAAAAAGATTTTAAAAAGAATTAAATGAAATTGGTGTTTAGATGCCTGTATTGCATTATCAGCAAATACATCATTTCTAATTTCATTCAAAAATAACGGTAAATTAATACATGTCTCAAAGAATGCATATGCAAAGAATTTGAGCGAGTTTGTCCGTGGTTATTGATTGTTAGATACAAACAGTGCTCCACCAAACTTAAGATATACTTGAAAATTCAGTTCACTCTGTTTTTTGTGCAGTATACACACACATTCATTCAATTCACTTCAAAGCCACATTATAAACTATGAACTTGGTAATAATCATATTTGTATTATTAATAAAGGAAGTATATTTGACGTGCAGACTGCATTATATCGCAAATTGTCACAATATTCATGTTAGAAAAGCAAGTATATACAAAAGTTGTGCTTTTTAATAATCAATGTACCACTGTATAAAAGATGCTGTTTTATTTTATTATTTTTAGTAACAAACTGCTAACCTTAAACAAAATTGTTATAATATCAACCAGTCCTTTACTCTGAGAGAATTTCGATGAAAAAGCAGAATTGACATGTTTACAAACATTGCTAGTTACTTAAAATATTACGAGTTAAATTCCAACTACTGTATATTCCATCAGTACTGTGATGATTTGATCATTACCTTCTGTAACTCGTATTATAAAGTGATAATTACTTCCTTTTTACTTATTGAACGCACTAAAAGTAGACTATAAACAAGAGAATTTAGTAGTAGTGTTTGAATTTAGTGAATTTGCCGCGCGTCGCCCTCTGTATGGCCCTATGAGAACTAAACAACTTTTGCCCCGTTTTAGCACTGGTGGGGACTATTGCATGCTACCTCCAGATTATATATATATTCATCTCGATGATTCAGGGCAAAAACTCAATAAATGCTTAATTATTTTAATATCAGAATTGAATAGAATCAGAATGATATATTACTTTTTTTGCTATGATGCGATAGCGATAGGAAAGGCGATATTTATTTATGAATAATAGGTATAAAGTTTGGACATAAAGTTCTTGTCAGTAAAACCAAACTTGGAATCCAAATAATTTTAAAATATTTTAATTAAATAATAATTCATTGTCAAATCAGTTGATAGTATGCTAAAAACAGTTTATTTATATGCATAAATACATAACATCGGAGTTAATTTAACTAAGGTAAACAACCAAAATTTAGACACTGTCGACACTGGCCTTTAGGCCAGTGTCGGAATTATTCCGACATATTTTATTATTAGCTTATTTGGTCAACAATCTTTCTTGATGTGACACAAGCTTTCGATAAGGTTTGGCACGAAGGATTGATAACAAAGTAAAGAGTATGCTACCTTTACAATACGTCGAGCTGCTAACATCCTATGTATCTGATAGACTATTCAGAATAAAACAGATCGATGAATACTCGGAACTAAAAGAAGTAAAAGCGGGGGTACCCCAGGGTAGTGTATTGGGACCAATTCTGTATCTACTCTATACAAGTGACCTTCCACAGCTGGAAAATGTAACAGTCGCCACATTCGCAGATGACACGGTTCTAATGACAGTGGGATCAACTATTGGAGAATCTACTAGGAATCTTCAACAGGCTACTAATAAAATGTATAAATGCACCAAAAGATGGAAGACCAAGCTCAACGAACTGAAATCTGTCCACATTAACTTTACAAACAAGAGAATCGAGGACATTCCTCACGTAAAGATTACCGACGCCATAGTTCTATATGCGAACACTGCAAAGTATTTGGGTATGACTCTGGACACAAAACTAAGGTGGAAAGAACACGTTAAGAAGAAAAGAGTAGAGCTTGGCCTCAAATATAGAGAACTCTGCTGGCTTCTGGGAAGGAACTCTCAGTTGTCAGTACAGAACAAACTACAAGTTTACAACCAAATACTAAATCCGATTTGGTTATACGGCATCCAGCTTTGGGGTTGCGCGAAAAACTCCAATATACAAGGAATCCAGACTTTCCAAAATAAAGTACTAAGGAATATGGTTAACGCTCCTAGGTACATACGGAATAGTGACGTGCATCGTGATCTTGGTGTCCCACAAGTCATCCAAGAGATAAAAAGATTCGCCACTAAGCATGAATCTCGCCTAAGCCATCACGTAAACGTAGAGGCCCTGCAGCTACTGGACAACCACAATCTAGTGAGAAGACTAAAAAGAACTAAACCCTTCGAACCAGTGATTCAGTGAAAAAGAAAATAAAATGGTAAAACATAATTGTTAAATGTCTTAATAATAAATCTTATTTAACAATATTTAAAACACTTGATTTTTACTTGAATGTTTATATTTGTCGGATTGAATGTATTTGATTTATGAATTTGTTTTGTGGAAAACAAATCGCGTCAACGGAGTTGAAGTATTAAATTTATTATTTATAAGCATTTAATGCAAGTATTTCTAGTACACCGCAAGTGATCGACACAATCGACACAAGCAGGTTGACAACACAAACAGTTCCGCTGATATTTTCAAGCACCCTTTGAGAAATGTAGGTAAATATTTTCCTTACCCTCAAAGGTTACCCTATATATTTTACGACTAAATCCAGAGGCACAACACATCCAAAATGAATCTGGTTCTGATCACTTGTCTAATTTACAAAATCCATTCTTCTGTAGCGTCGTTGGAAATAGTTAACGATAAAAAATTGCGTTTTCAAAACGAATTCTGGAAACTAACCGATATATATTTCGAGGAATTCACTACAATAAACATAATTTGCTTGAGTGAAACCGCCATTTTAGACGACTATCTCTCTGGTTTTAACACAAAAGTAAAGAAAGTATTACGAATCAAGAACAGCGAGAGTGAGTTCTCAGTTATGACTTTCTTTTCGGAAGATCCAAGCCAAGGGGTTGTTATATTCGCGTCAAACGTAAGAAACTTGTTAAGTCTGACAGAAATGGACCGAAGGTTCATATTTTCAAAGGCTCGAGGGAAGTTTATCATATATTTATTGATGCAAGATGACATAACCACGAAAGCTAAAAGGATCTTAGCGTTCCTGTGGAAGAAATACCAGATCTTCAATGTTTTGATGGCAATCAACCACACGATCTTCACCTTTGATCCGTTTCATGTACAAGAAGCACGTTTCGGTAAAATCAAAGAAGTTTCTTTGGAGAAATTGCACAACAGTAAAGAGAATCCATTCAAGATGTCTTTAAACTTCAACAGATATCCGATAAGATCGACTATCTTTGAACGATTGCCAACCTCGGTGTTCAACGCCCCGAAGTACACAAACGAAAACTTGGCGCCATCGAATTTTCACGCTGGTTTAGACGGTTTGGTCTTAACTAATCTAGCAACGGCTTTGAACTTCACATCTGTAGTAAACACGGCGTCAGATGGCTTGCTCTTCGGCTGGGTGATGCGCAATGGTACCTTTGTGGGAGCCCTAGGTGACGTCGTTTACAAAAGAACAGACATATCTGCGAATTCTCGCTTTTTCATTGATTACAAGACTAAAGATATCGAGTTTAGTACCTTTATTAGAAGCGACGAAATATGCGTCGTCGTGCCTAAGGCTAAAAAGGTACCTCAGTGGATGATGGTCTTCCACTGCTTCTCAGTTCAGACCTGGTTGCTGATCATTGGCAGCTTTGGAGTTGTCTGGTTCATGTGGTTTTTCCTGCGATCGGTTAGTTTTAACGGTAGAAAACCTAAAAGAAATATGAGTAGTGCCTTCATGGAGTCCTTCTCCGCCCTGCTGTCAATCCCTTTCAAGCTACATAAAGACACCTCCCAGAGAATCTTCCTTTTAAGCTGCTTACTCTTCAATGTCATCTTGGTTGGGATATTCCAAGGTACGCTAGTGACATCTTTTAGCATCACTTCCCACTACGATGACATCAACACCTTAACAGACTTTGTCTCTTCACCTCTACCATTATCAACAGCGCTTAACCTCTTCAGTAATGAAACTGATTTACTAGCAAAACTCACCGCTAAGAAATATAACTTTAACTATACCAGCTCGTTGTACAGGGCTGCTTACTTTGAAGACGTGGCTGCTTTGGAACGAAAAGATGATGCCAGCTTCTTGGCGGAGACAACTTATAACTCTCCAGATGGTTCTCCACGTTTACATATAATCCCAGATTGTCCCTTTTCGTCGTTTTTGGTGTACACTGTCCCCAGGGGTTCCCCGTTCTTACCAGCCTTTGATTTGATGCTTAGGAAGTTTCTAGAGGCTGGTTTATTGGAGAAATGGTACCAGGATATCGTTGATATCATCGTGATGCAGAGTATGTACAAGAAGAACTTGTTGTCAGTGGTGAATCCATCACCTTTTACTATGGGAGATGTACAAACTGCGTTTTATATATTGGGGATTGGTTTGACAACTTCTTTGGTGGTGTTTATTGGTGAATTGCTAACTAGAGTGGTTGAATTATAGTTGAGCGTTGTAAAGTCGATAATATTAACATAATATATTGTAGTGACTTTAGAAACACCAAAATGTATTGTTTGAAAACCCAGTTTTCACCAAATAAGGTTTTTGCTTAATGTTTGGCTTGGCGTAATAAATCACAGAGTTATTGTGCGTTGTGTGTTATTTAAAATCTTTAATATGTACAACCAAAACTATAACTTAAACTAAAAAATCTGATGTGGCCAGGCACATGACTTTATCATACAATATATAAAATTAATAGTTTAGCTGCATGAGAATCTATTCTATTGAGATAAATCGTAGGTATTGTCACAGCATCAGCATTTGACACTACCTACACTACGTCATTAGAATAATAGTTATTTATGTCACAAATGCCGAAAGTACGGAATAGCGCGACGAGCGGTGATGCGGCGCGTCACCGAAGGCGGAGTGTCGCCGTCGCATGTCAGCGAGTCGCGCTATCTAGTTTTTGGCAGGAGCGACATCAACGTTTATTGTGTTGCTTTTTAAGAAATACGTAAAAATAAATAAAAATAAATAAATGATTTCTGTATAGTAAATGCTAGGTTAGTACCACTTTGACGAAACGTCAAGTTTAAAGGTGCGTTCCGATAGGTAGGTAATGGTAGCTAATGGCGGTGGTAGAATACGAAATTATAGTATTTCTTACATATCGTGATAATGCCACATATTAGTTTGCATATACATAAACATGAGTCACTAGCAATTTTCTATTGGAAATACTATAACGGCGTCTGCTCCCACTGCCATTATCACTAATGAAAACGCACCTTAAAAAGGTAATTCAAATTCTGACAGATTTATATTTGTTCATGACACATCCCTACCAACATACTAAAATAAAACTACACTCATCGCTATAATTTATTTATAATTTTCTCAATTTATCGTTTTTAGAATTAGATATAAAGACGGGTTGATATTTCTTATCAACAAACAATCAAATTGGTGATCTTATTTTATTTGAAATTTGTATTTTGTAATTTGCCGCACTACAGCGGCAACGTTCCATAGTGGTTCTCCAACCCATAAATTTATTTTTTATTAGTTTTAAAACTATTTATTTAGTTTCTATCAAAGCCCCTATATTCGCTGTGCGTAATATATTAATATGATCATTTTATAAAAGTGAACATTTGAGCCATATACGTATTTTGGATATCGTTAGTTTAGGTTTTCACGTACTCATACTTATACGTGTTCCTCCCTTAATAAAATCGTTATATACTATATTTGTTTATAATTTTATTTCTAAAAGTTATTATAGTAGATTGTTAGTTACATAGTTATTTCAGTGGTATTTAATTTAATGTATGGTTTTCTTTCTTATACCTGAATTCACGTCTTTTTGTTCGATATTTGCCATAACTGACACATTTCTACACTTTGCTCTAATAGGTTCAATTTATTTGTTTCGCCTAGCAAAACTACAGAAATGTGCAAGTTAGTGCAAAATCGAACAAACGGTCCTTGAGCTTAATTTTAATTTAATAGCAATTTTTAAATAATGGCGGGAAAGATTCAATTGGGAGAGCAGCGCCTTTGGCGATAGTTTGACAAACTAAACTACACGTTTCAGAGTCGCCTATCTATTTACATATATATATCTTTAATCTATGCTCCAACCTCTGATGAGTTCAGCTGTTTTCGAATGTGACAACACAAAAAAATATTTGTCAAAATCCTGGCTACTATGAAATTTCATATCAATGCAGATGCGACCGATCTCGATCAAATAGAATTTGCTCTTGAAGCTAAACTATTAATTTTACCAAAAAATGTCATAGGCATAAATTATTCAAAATTTCCTCTACTTTAATTTAATAATTAACTATTTTGTCGAAATTACAGAAATGGCGGCTCATTTGCAAAATCCTTCAAAAAGGCTTAGAATAAACTACCAGTTCCTTTGGACCCTTTTCAACCAAAAGCTTTTCAGCTCTAAGTTTGGCAACAAAACTTTCGTTCCGATACCTTTAGTAGTTTCTCCGGAATCGTCGCCACAAAAATCGTTTACACACAGACATACATACACACACACACACAGACATTTTTTTGTACCTTGGTGAAAACTGTTCAGGGGACCCATAAAGACCCTATTTCCGCTAAAATCTCAATTTTCTTTTTCGGCACGATTATAATACTTCATCATACTGCGTATGATAAAGTAAAAACTACAATAAGTAAATGTTTTGGAAGATTGTTTACAGTGAAGATTTTGCGTTTAAGAGGGGGTTCCAACAGCTGATTGACAGCAGCTTGGCTGTTTTTCAAAACGATCCGACTATTTCGCTGAGTCGGTGTACCCGGTTGCCTACCCAGATTTATTTAAGCTGTCACACTTGACATGTAAAAACGCGGGGATATCAAACAGACCAACAGTATCGCAATAATCAATGTTGTGGTAATATTTGTTTAAAACGTGAAATTCAGACACACTTGACACGCAAAAATGCGGGATATTCAAACAGACCAATTATAGCGCAATGATACACGTTGTGACTGTCAATATATCTGAGACGTCAAAATCTGACATTGAAAAACTCATTTGACATTTGAAGCTTGAAATGTTTGTATTGCGGTAACGCAGGGACGATGACGTGAATGCGTACGTTGTCAAAAACCTAAAAACGGCCAATAATCCTTATAGATTTAGTATTCTTGGCACTTGTCAGGATTGATCATTGTTGCAGAGTTTGTCTGCGGTTGCCGGGCAACGTCGTCAGCTCTTGGCGGCTCCGTCACACACTGCGTTCCGTGTCAAAATTCTAGGATGTCACTTCCAAATAAAGATGTCCAGTTTTAATGGTCTACCGCCAAAATCCACACGTGCGGGCAACCGGATAGTGCCCAAAAGAGCAACCCATTGGTAATAAGAAGAGCACAAGATGCGTACAATAGGCGAACATCTTGGTATCACCAAGCAGAATGAAGTACTAATCCTAACGTTGGTCGGCATATGCTGCACCGTTTTCGACGCTTCGATCTTTACGCTCCACACGAACCTACACAGGGTCTGGGTCACCCGTATGGACCCAACGAGATTTACGTACACCGTGCAGTTATATCTAAAGTACATCCTCAGCAGTATTGTGATTGTCAGGACGTTTACTGTTCATCTCTATCTGGCCTTCTACATCGTCATGCTATGGCCAGCAATATTCGTAAGTACCATAAAGATAACTGTTCGTAAGTTGTTCACAACCCAGTCCAACCCATCTCAACCCAATATGTCACAAAACTCAACCTCATGCCATGAAAAGATATGGCAGAGTTGGGTTATTTGGAATCTGTGCCTTTCGATATAATTTGAACCATCTTTTGTATTTCCCTCATGCATTACAGTCCTTCGATATTGAACCTTTTCACGAAGCTGGTTCAATGATGGCGGCTCCCAAGTGGGCGCATTAGACTCAGCGACATTTATTTGCTATCAATTCATTTATTTGTTGCGGATAGACTTTATCCGTTAACCAACACCAGTAGACCAAACAAAGTTGAGGATTTAAATCCGGAGACCTGGAAGGCCATGAAATTGGTCCTCATCCATATTATCCCAATTTCTCTCCAGAAAAATAACCTATTTTAAACCAGTTAATATTAGTAAGTAGATATTATTGGTTGTTTTTTGTGCTGAATACAAATCCGTTCTCAAACGTAGCTCATCAAGTTTCTCATCATGTTTGTGAGCGTTTCTGGGCCAGCTGCCAGACCTCACGAGGCTGTTCCGTAAAACTGTCTTGTCAATTCTCTCCAATCAATTCCAGGTTTCTGGCTGACCTAGTCAATAAAGGCGACCAAGGCAGTAATAGACGTGAGGGAGGGATACCAGGCATCTGGTGCTCGCCGGTGACTCATCAAACGGGGCCTTCGGAAGTTGTGCCATCATGAGGACTTAACGATCTGATATCTAGTATATCCCTTATAGGGATTAAGGCAATTGCGGATAGACGCTATAGCCCACATGACGTTTATACCCTTCTCGATGTGGAGCTACCCTATCCCACGTATGTGGGGACGCCGCTGAGAGATTAAGTGGTAGAGTTTTCAGCGTAAGCGTGCTCGACGGTGCACCCATCTTCCGATGAAAGGGTAACCTTTCTAACCTAGATGGTACGGATAACGCGTTAGCGTTAGCATCTACCCATGGGTTTAGTTATTATGTGACAAAATTTTTAAGACAATATCTGCAAAAATGTAGCATTAACGTTGTTTTTAAGAATGGTCTGCAAGTGCCAATTTGAACCTACAGAAAACGTTTTAGAAACCGCGAAATATAAAGTTGGTCCAACGATTATAACTTGAAAACAGTCTAAACGCTAACTCAAATTTCAGGAGGACAGGGCAGGACTCTTGCTTCCTTGGCTGACCGTCGGCTTCGTGAAGTGTTTGGTAATGGCTGCCATGTCCTTATCCACAGGACTCTACATCTGCCTCGCGTACAAATTTGCGAGGTTCTGCTGTTGGAAATTCCTATTTGGCCAGGTCATCAGACACGGCCCATCAATATACATGTGGCTGTGCATTTTAAAGTAAAAATACCCACCTTATCTTACAAGAAAACCACGATTAACAAGGGTTTACCATGTCTCTGTTCCAGTTACTACAAAGACTTGAAGACGAAAGGACTGAAAGCATACGCAACGTCGTCGATAGCATTTACTTTATCGGCGCGACGACGGCGTGTCAGAAGCTTGGGCTTGGACAACGAAAGATTGGATGATACCGATAGGTTTGATTAATATTATAGTAGACTAAGGGCGGATTACACCAACAGAGATAGATAGATATCTCGAGTTAAATAATATCAAGGTCAAATCTCAAGATAAACTATTGTCTCCTTTATATTAGCAGATAAATGTACATATATCAGCTGGTACACGCGTTGGTGTAGTGTTATATGTTCTCTATAGTATTATAGTGAAGTATTATCAACATTTTAAAGAGGTTATACCATACACAACCGAACCAGTGACGTTAGCGGTGGATTGGAAGAACTCCAGTGTCTTTTTCTTTGCGCGGGTAATTCTTGCAGCACACTGCACTTGTGACTTGACATTTCATCGCTTGTAAACAACTCGTCGACTTTACTGACGGAAAAACTATTCCTACAGCGTAGAGATAGATATGTTACGGTTAAAGTGATAAATGTGGTTTGTATTAATAATTACCGGCTATTATTAATAATAGGAAACTAGTTTTTTAGTCTGTTTAAACATAAGTAATATTGACGCAAGACGACCCAGGTGAGAAGTAATTTTTAAAACGAATTAAAAGATACGGTCTCAGCCCGGATTCGAATCGGGGTCTTCTGCCTTGCCGGGACATTGCTCTACCGTTGAGCTACCGGGCTACTTTCCAATAGCAAATTTTAGAAGGGATCAAACTTGCAACTTTTATTGATTGTAACGCTGTTTTACAGCACCTAGCTATATACTAAACTATCTTCAACGTTAACTTAAGATAAAATTATATCTGAAGATATAATATTGAATGTTATCTTATCTAACTTTTATTGGTGTAATCCGCCCTAAGAGCTAGAGAACTACCCACTCATCCTACTTTACACCGCTCCAAAGGAAACATTGTGTACTTGTGCAAAACATAAAGTGGTATCAAGTAGGATGAGTAAATCCTCCACCAGATCTTAGTCTATAACCTCAAGCATTGGATTTATGGTGAATGTTGACTATCTTCAGTAGGCAAATAATCACCGGTTCAGATTTGGACACCCTGATAACCAAACTTGGGCGTTATCCGGGCCATTCGAGGTCGCTTGACTCCCTGCTCACCCAGATGAGCATCGAAGCTAAAAGAGAAGAACTGATGGATGCTGTCGAAGAACTAGACGATGAAGATGGGCTCGCGGTATCGGAGAAGGCCATGAAGAGTCTGCACGTCAGCGAGAGCTACATGGATCGCATCAAGCAGAAGAGAAGGTCCTCAGAACCAGTAAATACAGGTGAGAAATTTCATTTAATAAGGGTTATTGCCGATGGTCGAAGATACGCTGTAGAACGGATGTCCATAATCTTAATTTAAGATTCAGGAGTTTGTTTGCTCCACCTGCCCATCGCGCTGAGCTGTATAAACGGTCATTCTCTTACCAGGTCAGTCACGTATACAATGGTCTCAGGGAAGATATGAAAAAATTAGCGTTTAACAGTTTTGGGGGAAAGGTGAAGTGTTGTCTGTTTGCTCAACAGGGGGGACTTTAATGCATACACGACTGATCTCAATCAAATAGATTCTCATGCAGCTAAACTATTAATATTTTATTTTATATATTGTATGATAAAGTCATGTGCTGGCCACATCAGATTTTTTCATATCGATATGAGAAGTCTGTAGCTAAGTACATCGAATTGAATGAAACGTAGTCACAAAAATACCAAAGTTTTAAAATTTTGAACAGGAACATACAACATAGCTTAAGGCATTTTCTGAACGCTGTAGACACCACTAGTTGTCTATCGTCTTGAAATTGATAGAGCCATCAATTCAAAACAAATTTACTCATAAATCACTTCAAATAATACTCTACTAGTTCAGAAATCATTTGATCCTTAAGATTCTGTTTTTTAGTCAAATAAAACAAAACCACACCGTCAATTAATACTTCTTCGTTCTAGCTACAACCGACACAACCAAACCAGACGAAGAAGAAGAAGAAGAAGAAATGTCCGAACAATCCGCGCGCAGGCATCACCACCACAGGCACCACAAGAAGCACGACGCCGCCATCATACCGTCAGAGAGGGAGATCAGGACGGTCCAGCTGAACAAAGACACAGAATCGGCCGGATCGTCCAGACCGAAGCGGAAAGACTCCGAGAGCAAACTGCCCAGGAGGAAGCACCAGAAAGACAAAGAAGAAAAGGACGCCTATACCATGTATAGCCCGAGAGGCTCAACACATAATACTAACACGTACGAAAGAAACGGCATAAAAGCGCTTGATAAGCAGCAAAGCGTTAGGAGTATTGGCAGCACAACGATTACCACGCTGAAGGCTCACTCCACCTCCAAGGCCGTGCTGATTAATAACAAGACGACCATGCAGAAGTCTAAAAGTCAGATTCCGAAGAGCGGTAACAGTGGTAGGAATGCTCCCATGGTCCATGGTTCGTTTAAGCAGGACGGGTATACGATGGCGTATCTGGAGAGGCAGAAGAGTGAGGTGTCGAAGAGAAAAGATGTCAGCTTGATTATGACTCCTAAGGACATAAATAATTGAAGGGAATCTGGACAGGTATACTGCCTGCCTTTAGGATTTTTGGTGATAGTAGTATTTATATCGATTTCTTTTATAAATATTAGTATAATAAAGTATTTCTTCAATCTGTTGGAGTTTTTTGTACTTTAGTAGAGCACATGTGACTCATTTGTAATAAAAAAAACTGGAAAAACTGGAGGCGGATTCGATTAATTTGCTCAAAAGTGCGTGATGATATTTTGAATAACTCTTTCATTTTACATTCGAATGTGTTATCTTAATAAATTAAATATCTGCATTCTATTAAGGAAAATTTAAAAACGGTATTATATTTAAATTTTGGGTAAGTGGCAACAATACATATATTGATCCGACACACAGAGAAAGGAATGCTCAATTCAAATAAAATTGCTTTGCATCAAAACAACTGTTGATTTCCATATCCACGAAATAACTATCCACTTCAACCAAGACAATATTTTCTCAGTACAAATGTGTTAAGTGCTTCGTTCGAGATAAAATTAGTTGCAACGAGTAAACTATTGACTTGCACCAAATAGTCATCAACTCGAAAGGACTATAATGTTGTTTTGAATGAAACTTTGTAGTATTATTTCAAATATTTTAACATTTGGACCAAACTAATATTGTTTTAATGCAACCATATGATGTCTTAAAGAGAGCAATAGAGCTATCGGAATAAGTAATAGGTTATTTTGCTTGGAAGAACCAATGTTTCAGAGAAACATTTGTAATTTTGGTTCAACACCTTTAGTGTTCTGAATAGAGTATTTTGTTCTCAAAGCAAGTAACTGTCATTTTAAACGAAGTGCGTTAAAAATTCAAAGCAAGTAATAGTAATTTACGTCCAACATAATATATTGATTTGAAGTGAATGTTTTTGTTGTTTTGTTAAAACTATCTACCGCTGCTGCAAAGGTTACACAAAAAAATAAGTCTATCAAAACAAATGCAGAAAGAACTACACGATTATAATAGCACATTACTTTCTTAATCATATTTACTAGCAAGAATAATTCTTCTGGCTGACAAATCTAATCAAAACATAATATGTGGTATTACATCAAAGTTCGTTAAGCAATTATTTTGTAAGACATATATTTTTTTAGTCATGTAGCAAAGACAATGGGAAAAAAAGTTCATATATACCAATACATTAATTTATTATAAAAATAAAAATACATTTCAAACAAGTAGGTGTCATACTGATATAAACCCAATAACTTGTTATAAAAGAAAAAAAATACATTTAAAATACAATCAAAAATACAAAAAAATGTCATCCTGATACAGTAATTAGTACAGTTAAGAGCTAAGCAGTCAACAAGACTTGATGGGCCTTTCTGCAACTGGCCATTATAATATGGGTTCTCACCTTAGATGTTTCTAAATCTCCTCTTAGGTTCACCGCTTCCCGGAAAACAATCCGATCTCCAATAGCCGGAAGTTCTTTTATTTCTTCTTCTGTAAGTTTTGTTATGTTTTGCACAGTTATTTTATGGTCTGCAAACATAGAATGCACATAGTATATTAACATTCGCATAAAAAGTAGATAGACGCATATACTTACTGTCAAATATCGTTTTAACATGATCTGATGAAATTGAAAAATCATCCACGCTGTCCATTATCACATGTAAAACTGCAGATAAAATCAAGCGTATATCAAAGCGACACTGCTTACCACTATAACCAATATATTTGCATGGAGTTAACGTTGTGAGGGTTGTGAGTGAGACTGGAGATTGTAGACATTAGTAGTGTTCGATTGCTGGCCGCGCTTAGTTCTGTTCAATCTGATTAGCGATCAGTTGGCTAAAGTGCAGTTCGATTGCTCGTTTGACGTCTGAGCAGAACTGATTCCACCAATAGGAACCAAGTATTTCAAATTTGCGATCAGATTGAACAGATTACAACTGAGCGCGGCCAGCAATCGAACATACCTATTGTAGTCATATACAGCCTATCTAAAAACTGTCGCCGTTCTACGTCGCGTCAGTCTGGTGCCACAAACCGCGCAAACTCTAAAGTTTTCCGCACAATGAAACCACCCGATATTTTAAACTAAGCATTTGGTTACTTGGTTCACACAAAACGTCTCTTGCATCAACCAACTAATTTTACTTGTTTTGAACACCATATTTTACATATATGATCTTGTTTCAATGCAATAGTTGTTTTCATTGGAATATATTGAATTGTTCAATGCAACACACTATATTCTTAAACGAACTCATAAGATCTTTTAAAATTATCCAATGTAGTTTTACTTGGAAACAAAATGTTGTCGCTTCAAAGGAGAAATTTGAGAGTTTTGATTCAAAAAGCTCATCTAAATTGAAAACTTTATTGATTTGTTCGGAGTAAATTTCGGCAAGACAACGAATGTCTTAAACATTTCTCTGTGTGGATGAAAACCTTCGCAAACGGCTTTCCTTTGATACCGATTTTGTTATATTATTTAATACTGTGACGGTAATTGAAACTTTTTGGAATTCCTGGACCATATTTTGGGTTATATCTCCGTAAGTGGCTGAGATATCAAAATTAAGTATAGCCACAAGTAATTCAGCCCTAAAAAGGCATACTGTGTCCATAAGGCTGGTCCAAAAAACGGACCTTTTTGCTGGAGGGTAACGATCCCCCCCAATTCGTTCGTTTTCCTGAAAAAAAAAATTCTCCCCAAATTTAAGAAAAATCGGTTAACGTTAACACGTGCCACTGAGCACCTCAAATTTCCCATTGAAAATATATTGCAAAAATGCATATTTTTGAAACAATTACAAATTGTTTAAACAAAAATATATAATGTCACGAACACATTTTTATATTTTTTTGCAGAAATTATTAGATTATTGGCATTTTTTGTCATTTATTAACTAATTTGCATTGTTCAAACAAATACCATTTGTTTAAACAAAAATATACAATGTTACTGACATATTTTTCTATTTTCTTGCAGAAATTACTATTAGATTATTTGTATATTTTTATTATTATTATTATTATTTATTTATTAACTAATTTGCACTTGTTTAAACATACTATTTGTTTAAACAATGATATACAAAGTTACGTATATATTTTTCTATTCATTTTACGAACATTCCATATAAAAAAGCTCGCGACTTTGATATCGAGACTCGAATAAATGCGAGACAACTCAAATAATCGTGTTTGGTTCGGTTCCGAAAGAAACTAGCTGTACTCGACTTGAAATTCGAGACTTGAATTTTTTGGTAACTCGAACAGCCCTAGTCTTATATTGCTTAGCTTGTACTGCTTACGGTATTTTGATTTCGTTGTTAGCTATTTCGACTTGTGTGTTTGCACATTGCATCATTGAGAATGTTAGGTTCTAAAGAATTGCGAAAAACCATGTATTTGATTAATCATTATGATCACCAAATTATCGGGAATAAGCTTCCACACAATATGCAAGTAATGAGAGTGTTGTTTTACAATATGAGATGTGTAAAACTAAGTTTAAGAGCAGGTGATCATCTAGCGGTCGACGAAGTGAAAGTTTTTTGGGCAAATACATACATTATTATATTTAAAAAAACTGTGAAATCCAGTGTTTCATATAATAATAATTTCTGCAACAAATACAAAAATGTGTCATTGTATATTTTTGTTTAACCAAATGGTATTTCTTTAAACAAATGCAAATTACTAAAAATAAATGACAAAAAAGAACATTAATTAAATAATAATTTCAGCAAAAAATAGTAAAAATTTGTCCGTAACATTGTATATTTTTTGTTTACAGTTGCAAATTAGTTAATAAATGACAAAAATGCCAATATTCCAATAATTTCTGCAAAAAATATAAAAATGACACAATACATTAAATATTTCTTTAAATAATTTGTAATTGTTTAAACAATTTGAAATTAGTTCATAAATGACAAAGGGACATGTCAGTAATCCATTAATAATAATTTATGCAAACAAAAATAAAAAACACGTAACATTGTAAAATAGTAAATTTGGAGAAAATTTTGCCTCATATTTATGGTACTGCAGGGGAGGGTGGGGGATGGTGAAAAAAAATAGTGGTTGTGTATTTTTAGGGAGTTCTAAACAATTTCTGATTATCTCCCGCAACTTTTTTTCTAAATACGAAACGTGAAAAAAAAAGGAAAAAAGATGCATTTTTGCAATGTATTTTAAATTAGAAATTTGAGGTGCTCGGTGGCACGTGTTAACGTTAACCGATTTTTCTCAAATTTGGGGAGAATTTTTATTTCTGGAAAGGAACAGATTGGGGGGATCGTTGCCCTCCAGCAAAAAAAAAGATTTTGCTAGGTATAAATTTGGACCACCCTAGACTGTCCAACTTTGGGAACAATCGGTCAAGGATTTTCCAAATTATGAATTTATTTGTGTTTAAGACTCCGTCCTAAAAACATCGCAACTCTGACACGAAATATTTCGTTTCGACGTATTTTTTGCTGGGAGTGGCAAGCCTGTCCCCCACCAACGTCAATCGGTAGTCATCAGTTATGGGCGGTGTTTCCATAACTGATCATTACATCCTTCGTCTGTTGTCTATATCGGGCAGCAGTAAAATAGGCAAATAAGTAGGTACATTTCTGACAATTACGCTTTATTATCGTAATTATAATGTTTGGATTAAAATTGTACTTAAACAAAAACTCTATTTTTGTATCATGATTTGGTCTAGATGTTCTATAGTTGAAAAAAGCCAAAGATGTAGAAGACAAATCAATTTTTAAACTTTTCAGCCACCCCAACTCATTTATCTAAGAAGTTACACTGAAAATTTCATAAACTTTGAACAGTAAATAACGGTTTTAAAGTATGCGGTTATACAGGGTCCTGCAACTAAGCTCCCGTCTTCTGTAGCTCACTTACTCATTAAGCTAAGAGTTTGACATTTTGCAGGCTTACCCTGTACTTCAAGGTACAATTCAAGAAATTATTTGTTATTATACAGGATGTTCCAAAAATTAGCAACGCCATGGTAATATATTTTTTTAAATTACATGCTATACATTTTTCTACACATTTGGAAGCCTTTTATGGTTGCCTACATATCACCAAAATTTTATTGAAATCGGTTGAGTGACCGCAGTGGAAAAAAATAAAAACCAAAAAAAATTGATTTTGCATCGTAGGCTTTAAAAATCAATAAAAACCACAAAATGCACCTCGTTAATAAAGTTTTGCGACGTGCTTATTAAGTTAGATGTAATAGTCTCGTTAACCAAGTGACATTGATTAAAATTATACAGGGTGACCAAAATCGAGTGTCAAACTTGTCAAACTTCAAAGCGTGTTATTGTTCTTATTTTAAATTGGAACCCATAAATTTTTTTATGTCAAATGATGCAGAATTAAAAAATAAACATTGTTTCTGAATACAACCCCATAACAATTCCCAATATTTTAAAACTTATTCGCCAAAAACTCATTTTTCAACGTTTCCAACGGCAATTTTAGATAATAAATATCGTACGTGGCTTTGAAAAACAATTTATTTCATAAAAAATAATAGACCTATTTTAGGTTTGGGTGTACTTAATTAAGTAGTTATTCAAATGCTAAATTAACTGCATAATTTACCTATAGCGGTAAGGACGGAAATGTGGCTATAGGTAAATTTTGCAGTAAATTTAGCAATTGAATAACTACTTAATTAAGTACAGTAAAATCTAAAATACCTCTCTGCGTTATATTTTATGTACTAAATTGTTTTTCAACGCCACGTACGATATTTATTACCTAAAATTGCCGTTGGAAACGTTGAAAAATGAGTTTTTGGCGAATAACTTTTAAAATATTGGGAATTGTGATGGAGTTGTATTCAGAAACAATGTTTATACTTTAATTCCGCATCGTTTCACCTAAAAAAAAATATGGGTTCCAATTTAAAATAAGAACAATAGCGCGCTTTGAAGTTTGACAAGTTTGACACTCGATTTTGGTCACCCTGTATAATTTGGATCAATGTCACTTGGTTAACGAGACTATTACATCTAACTTAATAAGCACGTCGCAAAATTTTATTAACGAGGTGCATTTTGTGGTTTTTATCGATTTTTGAAGCCTACGTTGCAAAATCATTTTTTTTTGTTTTTATTTTTTTCCGCTTCGGTCACTCAACCGATTTCAATAAAATTTTGGTGATATGTAGACAACCATAAGAGGCTTCGAAATGTGTAGAAAAACGTATAGCATGCAATTTAAAAAAATATATTACCATGGCGTTGCACATTTTTGGAACACCTGTATAATAAAAAATAATTTCTTGAATTGTACCTTGAAGTACAGGGTAAGCCTGCAAAATGTCAAACTCTTAGCTTAATGAGTAAGTGAGCTACAGAAGACGGGAGCTTCGTTGCAGGACCCTGTATATTGTATCCGGCTAACCTTTCTAATTAGCAACAGCCAGCAAAAACCGCCAACGTTTTGACGTTTCCGTGGAAACGTCCATCATCGTACGAGATATTTGTCAACACGCGCGTGGTGTCGCTCGTTGACAATTGCCATTCGTGCCCATACACCTGTCACTCCCATGCGCAGTCCAAAATTACAATAATAATATGTTATCATCAAATTAAAAGTGCGGACGACAAAGACAGACGGCCGTGTTATTCTAAGATTCCAGCAAGAACCACACCCCACTATACGATGAAGAAGCCAGACGGCGACGCGCAGTATGGCGACGTTCGGTACCCGTCCACGAAAAACGCACTTGCGGAGTTGCGTCAACGATATCTAGCACGTCAGATCACCAACGCAGCAACGACGACCAGGACCAAACCGGAATCAAAGACAGACTACCTCTACGAGTACGTACCACGCTCGAGCGGACAACCGACCAAGAAGATGCCCGTGGATAAGCCGTCATTGCCATACTACGTAGTCCCGGTCTTGTACGTCCCCCAGAAGGTGCTATCATCAGAAGAGATACGAACACCGAAGATGAATTTCGACAAAAACGCTACTGATCGCTTCATAGACGCTTGCCAGAAGAAAGCGAAGGAATCGTCGATGCTGAACCATCACCATATCGAAGCTGACGACTTCGAAGACGCTTATTCCGAAACCTACGACCTTGATGACGTCCCTATGGGAGACAGCGAGAAATACTATAACTACGCCGTCAGCGTTAGCACAGTTAATGATGATTCCATCACCTCGCCTCTACTCGACGATCTGAACCTTCCTATTCAACACGAGAAACCTAAACTGATCGAATATGGTAGATACGACGACAGGCACACGTACGAAGGCCAAAGACTGAAGCCGGGGATCTACAAGTACCCAACTACGAACATGAACGTCCACACGTTAGCACCGCTAGCTCCGAAATACTCGAGGTACTCAAGTTCCTCAATGGAGACCTACCAGAACTTCCGCGAGTACGACTACCACACGCAAAAGCCTCAAACGGCTCCCGGGTACACAACTCGCGCTCAACAACTAACCTACAGGCCGGAGGAGATCAGCCAGCTCTACAAGAAGAGCAAGAGGAGGCACGCCGTGCCCAGCATAGAAACGGAGTCGGTGATGAGCAACCCAACGCAATCCGAGTTGCTGCGCCAGCGGAAGATCTGCATGGAGTGCCTGAAGCACAAGCATATGGCGAAAGAGCAAGAACCGAAGAAGAGGAGAGATATTCCGATCGCTGTGCAACCTTTCGAGCCCCTGAACGATATCAGGAGGTTGTTGACCGATGGTGAGTCGAGTGGTAAGTCCGATCCTCAGAAGGAGGATCTGGTTCTTCATCAGGATAACAAGAGGACGAAGGATTGCTCTACCGGCGACGATTACAAGCATTCGCGTTGCTCCTGGCCGGATAGCGATTCTAAGTCTACGCAGACGCTTACCGCTACGAAGATTACGTCGTCTACGCAAACGGAGAAGAGCACCAGCCCGAGGACGATCGAGCCTCTCGAGGACGGTAGGGATGCTGGGTACGGACCGAAGGACTATCCTCTATCGCCAGCGGTGTTTACAGTAAGGTCGTTTCCGTTGTTATTTAAGTAATGTTATTTGGATAAGCAAACTACTTTCTTGTAGTTCTTCTTCTGTTGCAAAAGTATTCAAGCTCCGTGATCCGAAGGGTCCTATTTCGGAAACAAGTTGACGAAAAGACTAGGTTTGGACTTAAAATTAATGCTGTGTTAAATTTATGCAATGAACACGTATCAAAAGAGAAATAATATTGTCGAATAAGTTACCAAACAGAGCGATCAGTACTTTTGCAACCAATTTGCGATTTCCTGTTCATACTCGTATGATATCCGGGTGTCTACTCTCGTCATCTGTTTGAAGCGAATGCGAGACTTCTCGGATGGTTAGGTGAGACGGAGTGGGGATATCAGCGGTTGCACTCTGTTTGGTACGTATCTATGACCAAGTTTGCTTGTCGCTAAGAACAATAACGCACGCGCCACGCCACCTAACTATTGGAGAAGTCTCTTATTCGCTTCAAAAAGATGAAGTATAGACAAGTATATCCCTGGTATCCTTACTTGTAGTGGTATAGTTAGTTCAACCAAAGACATGTCCACAGTGTATCTAACAAACTATACGGTAGAAGGTGGGGCCTTGCCCCGAGGATGATTTACTGGCTCTACACCACGATGAGCAGACCAGTCCTCACATACAGATTGATTGTCTGCTGGAACAAGACATTGGAAAATGCAACCCAAACGAAACTGACAAAGATACAACAACAGCTTATATGTTTGCGCATTGTAGGGGCAATGCGAGCAAGCCCTACTGGAGCAATAGAGGCAATGTTAAACCTCACACATCTGCACATGCATATTAAAAGAAAGGCTGCTCTCGACTTCATAATCCAGGCAAAGAACCTTAAGGCAAATCAGGCCTACGGTCACTTAAGCATTGCCAACACGATATGTGGCAATGCCGTGGAAATGCCTAAGAACATGAGGTCACTTGTCTACGCCTTTCATGGACCCGATTTCTCCCTATCCAAAGCCATGGGCCATTCTCCAGCCATCTTCCAGGCGGAAGTTCACGCAATCGACTTATGTGCCCAGGAATGTTCCTATAGGAACTTACAATGGACAAACATCTATATACATTGGCTCAGACAGTCAGGCGACGTTGTAAAGCGCTGCAATCAAAAGCCAACAAATCCAAAACTGTCTGGGACTGCAAACTATCCCTTGAAAAACTACCAAAAAAGAACAAGGTTTCACTGATGTGTGTTCCAGCATATGCGGGGGTCGAAGGCAACGAACAAGCCAAGAGAAGGCTTCAACTACAGACCTGAACCCTGTTGCTGTAGCACAAAGAGCCACTCAGGAAGATGGTACAAAACTGGGCAGATAAAGCTAAACGAACTTACTGGGAAACATCGCCTGACATGAGACAAGCAAAGGCTACCATAACCTTCTCCACATATAACAAGTCTTCTTCTTAACGTGTTTTTCTTGCTTTACAGGGTAGGATCTCGAAAATTGCCCAGCCCATCACTATGAGATGTCACGAAGATCAACTACCAGCTTTGGCAAGGGATTCTATAAAACATGCGAAATCGCCGAAGCCGGCAAAACAGAGTGCAGATAGCAAACCACGAAAGAAGAAGATCCCATAGCGAAATTGTAGTGCCTTTGTTTATTTTTGCAAAGCGTATTTGTAATATAAATTAGTATTGTAATAAAAATATGTGTGATAAAAAGAAATATGCAGCTCTAATTTATTCGTTACCAAATTAAACTTCTTTGGTTCTTTTTTAATATACAAAAAAAGCACAAGATGCTATCCACTGATGTTCTATATTTACTTTGTCAAATTAGACTCTGTGGCAACTTCGTGGCACAACGCAAGCTTAACACATTTCTATGTCCTTTGTCTTTATTTTTCCTTCATACCTGACAAGCTTTCTTCTAATGCAGTCTCTATTATATCCGCTATTCTATGGACTTAATCTAGGTATAGTGGAAAGCTTTTCTCCAAAAACAAATTGGGGATTTGGAATTCGTTGTTTTTCTCGTGTGTTTCCAGTATTCTACGTAATATCCTTAGCTCCGTTTTGTGTCAAATGCGTTGAATAGATTTTAGTTATTTGGCTTGTCTCTTGTGCCAAATGTAGCTTGTAATAAAGTTAAAGAGGTAAAATTCTTTCTGTCCGACCGGAAAAGTTAGTGAAAAAGGCTCGTATCATAAAATTTCGATTACCGGCGACGTTGGAGCTTCCCTAACCTCAAAACGTCAGCTGACGTTTACGATGCTCGGCGATTAGGGAGAATTGATGGACGTCGCTGATGATTTTGACGCTATCGGAGCGCAGATTGACAGCGGAGATTCAGCCTGACCGACGATATGTCAAATCAGTAGTTTAGAGTGAAACAATAACAAAATAATTTGACAATTTCGCATTTCTCTATTACCAAAACCAAAAAGGGGGATGATTCAAAATTTCGGTGATAACACATTTTAGTTCAAACAAATATAAAAAGATACAAGTGCACAGATGTGCATGCAGTGCAAGATGGGTCCAAAAGGGCCTAAAACCCCACCAACTGGTGAACTTGCAGCACCTGAACGCAGGAATCTAGACATGCAGGACAACTTTCTATTTTACGTGCGATTCGCTAAACCGTTAGTGCTCAATTTAACAGACCCAAACGGTAAGGAAGGACGCCGCTAACCGTCTATTTAAGATCACCAAATTCCTTTTGTAGAGCGAGTCTTGGCAGCGGCATGGGTGCAGAAGTTATGCGACGAACAAACTGGGACAGAGAAGCTCCGAACAGACTATCTAAAACTACTGCTATTTGTCCTCCAAAAAGGTAGACTGTTCGGGCCGTTTTCCGATAACCCAGCCAACCAAAGACTGGAAGAATTTGGAAATGACATAAAAGTAAAGACACACACTAACTTATAGTATTGACCAGAAATATACCATCTTTTAAACAAATGGAGCTTCATGTCTACTGCACCCACACGAAGGGGTTGTTAGTACAACTTACCCAGATTGTATACACCTGGAGGCACAACGCAAGCTTGTCAATTTTCTATATTACTTTATCCTTATCTTTCCTTCATACCTGACAAGCTGGCGTTGTGCCAAACAACCCCCACGAAGAAGTTGTTGGAACAACTTACCTTCGTTACAAACTATTTTAGTGACCTTCATCAATTTTTGTGTTTCTCCTGGCCTACGTGGCCATGCTACATCCTAATCATCCCACTTATCTACACTGTAGCTTCGCGATGTTGCAAAAACATGGCTCGAAACCGAGGAGAACCTCAAACGGAGGAAGAACATTCTTGGCCTGAGTGCGGAGTTCCCCCCAATGACGGCGGAGTGTTCAGGAGACCTCCTGGAATACGCCGCAGCACAGGACATCCCCAATTTTGGAGTCCACGCCTACTACGCCTTCTCGTCCGACCCCATAACCCAATGGGACAACATGGAGAAGGGCATCTTCCCGAGGGGAGCCCTCAGCCAGGTGAAGAAGTCAGAATCCATGAGCGCCATCAGCGAGCACACCAGGAGGTCCAGATCGAAGTCGAAGACTAAACCTTTCAGTCCGTCCAAGGATAGGTCTAGGTCAGGATCGCAGACCAGAGGAGAGCTAACAAGTAAAACTCACAATTATCTGTTACTTGATTGAAATTCGAACTCATTTAGGTGTAAAAAATATCGGAAAGACGAGGTTTATTTTAAAAGTACAAACCGATTAGTAGACCATCAGTCTAGGTGTTTCACAAGTTATGATCTGATTAAACTTTTCATTCAAGCTGTCGACGCGTCTGGTCGGAAGGTTAGCTTCAAAGGAGATGAAAGAGAGAAGTTTAGCTTCGTGTCGGAGCCAAAGACCAACATAGCTACGACTTCACCGCTGGGCTCCTCAATGCCACCTGAAGGACGAACTCCGCCCACGTGGGGTTCAAACTTGATCAGCGTTAGCGACCCACCACCTCAGGAAGAACTCATCATCGACCCTATCGATAAGGACAGCTCGACGACGGGAACGGCCACAGGCCAGACAGCATCATCAAGTGGTCCGTCACGACCATGCCCGAGAGGTTCACCAGGAGGGCCAACAGGAGAATCCACGAGGATAGACGACGGGCGCTTCGGCACGCAACAAGGCGAGCAGCAAATGTTCATGGAGGGCCAGCCTGTCATGGGCGATACCCAGTCACAGCACACCCCTGGCTTTCACCCTCCAAGTATGGGATCACAGAGAAGGCAGTCAGAGCCAGGGCAGAGGCGATATGACCAGTCGCAAAGGGGGTATATGTCTGCGCCGCCAGCGCAATACGACGGGCAAACTGGGATGCCTGCAGCTGATGGCGTGAGAAGGCGGTTGTCTTTTATAGACGAGCAACCGTCGATGTATGACGAAGCGCAGGGGTATGATCCCATGGCAGAAGCTAGGCAGCAGTATAAGCAGTTGTACCCTGATAGGTCTTTTGATCCAGGTGTAGGGCAACGGTCGGTATCACCTCAACAGCCTGGTGTCGAGCCTAGGGAATCACGTAGCGATACATCAGCTGAGTTCTCGATGCTGGAACGTATGGCTGAACAAGCCGAAAGGGAAGAGAGAGGAGAGGGGCCGTTCGCATCCTCACCGTGCGGCCCTGGGTCGCCGTGCCTCCCATATTTCGATATGCCTGATGGAGGAGAATCGCCCATTTTCTACGACGGCGATCGTCCAAGCTTCATGGATGATTCCTCCATCATGAAGACACCCGAAGGGGCCCATGGGAGATTTGACGAAGCTCCTAGTTTGCCTTACCAGACCCCTCCTCCTCCTCCTGATTTCGATATGCCCGAAGGTGACGTCTCCCCAATATTCTTCGAAGGCGACCCAAGCTTCTTGGACGATTCCTCCATGATGAAAACGCCTGAGAGGGCGGATGATGGATTCGATGAACCTCCTAGTCTACCTTATCAGACCCCTCCCCCTCAAGGTCCCGATTTCGATATGCCTGAAGGCGACGTCACCCCAGTTTTCTTCGAAGGCGATCCAGGGATCGAAGGCTTTATAGACGACCCTCAAATGATGAAAACACCAGAGGGGGTTGATGATGGGAGATACGATGAAGCTCCTAGCCTACCTTACCAGACACCACCGGGGGTTGATGATGGGAGATACGATGAAGCTCCTAGCCTGCCTTATCAGACACCACCGGGGGTCGATGATGGGAGATACGATGAAGCTCCTAGCCTACCTTACCAGACACCACCGGGGGTTGATGATGGGAGATACGATGAAGCTCCCAGCCTGCCTTACCAGACACCACCGCAACCTGGAGAAGACCAATTCGATTTGCCCGAGGGGGATGCGACTCCCATCTTCTTCGAGGGCGATCCCACCTTCTTAGACGACTCGCAAATGATGCAAACACCAGAAAGGGTTGACGATAGGTTCGATGAAGCCCCCAGCCTTCCCTATCAAACCCCACCACAGCCTGGAGAGCAGGGACTAGATCAGGAGCCGTCTCCTTTTGGCGAATTTGGTTTCCCTGAGGGTGACGAAACCCCTCTCTTTAATGAGGCTGACCCGACCTTCTTAGACGACGATCAAATGATGAAGACGCCGGAGAGGGCGGACGATGGATACGACGAAGGGCCCGGTCAACCGGGTCCTGGACAACTCGAAGAGGAGGAGGATCGTATCGCACGTCTTGAAGCGGAAGCCCGTGGATCTTACATTGCTCCGCAGCAACGGGAGCCGATTCCAACGTCCACATCGGAGGAGGTATCCACGTCTGTGAGTGACGCTAAGCCAGCACCGAAACCGCAACCTCCTAGGTCACGACTACCTATGAGGAAAGGAGGTATTTAACGTAGTGTTTTTCTTTCAGCCTTGTTACATTATACTTTTGTTAAGGAATACCCAGAAGGATACCACAAAGGATTCCCCAGGCGGCAGGTCCACCTATAAAGCAGCCCTGCGGCTGTAAAGTTACAGCAAAAACCCCAGGTGGACCTGACGGCCCACCTGGAGGGGGACCGCAAGAGATGACCAATTTGGAGCAGACCTTGCAGAATTTGGCAGAAATAGGGGCGGCGACGACTAGTCATGCCGCGCAGGGTATCATCGACGATGCTATTTTGGAGATATCTCACATCGAGGACTTGGAGCAGACCATGCAGAATTTGGCGGAAGTAGGGGCGGCGTCGACTAGTCCTGCCGCGCAGGGTATCATCGACGATGCTATTATGGAGATATCTCACATAGAGGATTCGGGTCCAGAGCAAACGTTGGACGAGATGTACGCCGAGCAAGATGCAGGTATTCCGTTTGCTATGTCTTGTCGGTATGAATCCATGGATTATCTCGTTGGTTTATTCGTTAGCGTATCCGGATAGATTGCCGGGAGCGCACAGGACGCCACCGGTGTTCTCGAAGGTTCCGAAGATACGACGAGGTCCCGGAGGAAGGATCACGTACGATCCGGAAGAGTTTGGCCTACCGCCGGACGAACCATTTACAGGAGGTCCTGATTATTTCGACGGGAAGACAGGTATCGTATTATAAAGGTTTTGGGAAGCGTTGTGAAAAAGAACCATCTTCCAGAGTTATCTCCGCGGCTGGACGAGAGGGCGATAAACCGTCGCCTTGACCTGAACGAAGTCTTCCCCGACGTCGAAGACCAAGTCTTCGAATACATAACACAGGAAGACGATATTTCGCTGGTGGACGATGACCTAATACCATCTCCCAGGACCAACGCCGAACTGCGACGCAGGATGAAAGAGATGAAACAGGGCGGCGTTGACCACATGGGCGACGACATTCCAGCTATGGGCGGTGTCGGTCTAACAACGCCTCGGAAGTCACCCATACCGCTAAGAACGGACAGCCCGGAAGAGGAAGACGACCTCTGGATATACACCGAACCGTTTCCGGAGCTTCCTTCGCCGGACGTATCACCTGTCGTAATGGCGCAAAGATCGCCCAAATCCCCACCGAAGATAAAGTTTGGCACGCCGGAATTCCTCAGACAGCAAATGATTTCGTCGCAACGGGGATCACCTGAAAGGGACCGATACTCACCGGCAGATATTGAACTGCCTCCAGCCTTCGAAGGAGATCCCTATGTCATTGATTTGTACTCAAGGTACCCGGATACCCCGCCGTCTCCGAGACGGCCTTCTCCGCAACCTGGAACTTCTCGAGGAGCGGTCCCAAAACAGAAAAAGGGTAAAGAGAAGACGAAGGGTAAGGCTGGTGGTAAAACCCCGAAGGGAAAGGCAGATGTTAAAGGCAAGGGTAAAGATAAAGGTTTTTATTTTTTTTATTTTATTCAAACACAGTGTTTGTGGTAGAACACCTGGTCAATGACTGACAAGTTATTTTAACTAAATGTATTCACTTGCACTTTGTTTTACATACTCTTTCACTGGGTATACACTACGGATTTATTCAAAGCAGAGCTTGAATAAATCCCGCACTAGTTCGAATGGTTTAGTTCTTTTCAGCCGACGCAACTGTTGTGCACTGTTGTCTAACAGCTGGATGGTTTCAAAGTTGTCGTGATGGAGTAGGAGTAGACAATCCTTGAGTTTCTTAGCAAATTTTGATATTTTGCTAGTTAGTACCATGGCGCACCAACAATGGTCCTTGGCACCTTATTTTGGAACCTATGATTGATGTTGGACTGCTTGAAGTATTCCCATAACTGTATTCCATACAACCATACCTGGCTTAAATAATTGCTTGTATAGTAGGAGCTTATTTTGCAGTGACAGGGCTGACCTCCACCCCATTAGCCAATACTCACATTTTTCTCTCATTGCTTTCTATTTCTACTGGTAAAGGGAAAGGTAAGGGCAGGAGAGAAGAAGAAGCGCCACCACCACCAGCGGCAAGAAGGGCGCCTTGCGGCGACGACCCCTGTCAGCCTAAGAAGAAGAAGAAGAAGAAGAAAGAGACGTACGACGAAACCATAGCTAGAACCCAGAAGGAATTCGCCCATCTCTATGCGTCTCTCCTCGAAGACCAGATGTTCGATGAAGCAGGCGAGGCGTCCATGCTCGATGATATGATGGGAAACCTAATTCGGGACGACGAATTGCTGGACGAAGCTGCCGGTGGTCCGCTTCCGTACGACTACCCGCCAGCCACGGGTCCGTTCGGACCCCCTTCGCCCCCTCCTCGCAGACCGCTTTCCCCACCACCGCCGGCGCGACAGCAAAGCCCGCAGAAATCCCCACAGAGAACGCCGCAGAGGTCGCCGCAAAAAACCCCACCAAAGACAGTTCCCGACATCTTCGATTACGCGGGTATGATGTCCCCAGAATGGGACGAAGATTTACCAGATCACATGTACAGCCCAACTCAATCACCTCAAGGTGATATGCCTGATGATCATCAATTCACTTTACCGGATGATATTCTGTTTGACGACGATGATCTGATAGCTATGACGCAACAGCCCGAATTCGACGACGACGCTCTTGGTCCTGATTTCCCTCCCGAGACCCCTCCCGGCCAGAGGTCGCCACCCATACAAGACCGCTTAAGAGAGCACGAGTATACAGATGCTTTCTTCGATAGGGGTCGACCGCAAATGAGGCATTCGGTCCAAAGCGGCTCAAAACGGAGACCGTTGCCGAGGAAGGCCCCTCGGCCGGGTGTGGAGACCATCGCCGAACAACCCACGCCCCCTAGGACGCCCCCTGCACGTGGAAGAAGTCCCCCCCCAGCGCCGGTGTGCAGGCAACACATACCTCTGCAGGACCGCATTTTGACCATCGACGAAGAAATTTTCGCCGAGTCCTTCAAAGATCCCGGGCAACAAGACCTAATGAAGCGTGTTATAAGGCTCGTTGCTGATATTGGTCCTCCCATACAGCTTGATGACGGGTTTGATGACATCGAGGGTGATGAGGACCTGGATATGTTCTCGCCTCCGAGGGATATGGCCCCTGACTCACCGGAGCGGAGGGCGACGCCACCTGGCGGGTGGCAGTACGACTTGGGCGATTACGGCCCGGGTTGGCCTGGGTATGTCCCTCCGCCGAAGAAACCAACACCGCCAAGAGCTATGACCGTCGACGAACTGATGGATGTAGTCGCGCAGCAAGAAGCCCTTCTTAGAGAGTCTCCGGAAGCGGAGCAGCAACGTCCCCCTTCGCCTAAAGTTGGCGGGAGCCCCAGGATGTCGCATCAGGTAGGTCAAATTTAGGGACGATTTGCAGCGAGGTACATTGTAGGATCAGTCTTTTTAACACCTTTTGTCTCAGTGAAAACGGCTCAAACAAAACCTAACAGAAATGTGTCCCGTGTTTAAACCTTGCCTGAGTGGTGTCATGACATTATACAAACTTTTTGACAATATTTTATTGCTTTTTCAACAATATTTTATTTATTCAATCTTCAACTGGATCTTTGTAAATAATCGTTAAGTACACTTTCCACACAAATAACAACATAACACTGCTTCGTTTTACACGAAAACACGCATTTTTTCCCTCCCTCTCCAACTGTTTTTAATTAAAATTTCAAAAATTGTACTCGATGAACGATTTTGTGGGTGTGTTTCTGGTATGGATGGGCCATTTATCCCGGGTAGCCGTTTCCGATCTCAGAAAAAACTTGTTAAAATGACCAATTAAGTCACTAGTAGTAACTATAAGATCCGTATTTCAGTCGTCACCTGAGGATCCCAATCGGTTGCCTGACATTTTCGACTACGCAGGAGCCATGGAGTCCCCCGGATTGGATGCGATGGGTTCACCTGGATTTCCCGAAAGTCCACCTGACTACGCAGCGAGTCCTCAATTAAACAGGTTTGGAAGGCCTCCTCTGTCACCTGGAAGCCCCGGTGGTACACCCGGTAGTCCACCTCAAGATTTTCGAGTAGGCTGAAACATACAGTCACATACCGTTTCTAATCGACCTCTATTTTAGTCACCCGAAGACCGGCTCCCCGACATATTCGATTACGCAGGAGAGTCCCCAGGCTTGGAGATGGGCATGGCAGATTATCCGGACTTGGTCGTTTCAACGCCCCCGCCGCAAACTCCGCCAGGTGCCAAGGCACCTTCTCCACCTCGACCACAACCTCCGCCACAACAACGCCTTCAACCTCCGAGTATGCCGCAGAGGTACCAGGACTTGTCCCCCATCGAAGACATCGATCCGCTCATGTTAACCACCGATATGCTAATCAGCAAGAGTCCAACCTATCGCGATTATACCGAGACCATGGTTGGGAGCACATCCGCAAAGAAGAAGATCATCCACAGGCGTAGCAGACCTAGCGTACCGCAATCGTTAACGGAAGACCAAGAACTGGAGCAGTTTAGGGATGAGGAACCGCCAAGGGCGAGGCTAAAACAGCGTGATTTGATATTGCAGGATCCAGACGAAGCGCGGAGACAAAGGGCGGAAAGACCACGGTTCGTGGGCCAACATCCGGCAATGCCCGGCTATCCCCATACTAGGCGTAGCCCGGAGGCTGGGCCATCATGGAGGGTAACGCCACCGCCGCCAGGACGTGCAGGACCGCTAGGACAACCGGAACCGGTCGACGCGGACGGATACGTACCTATGGAAGGCACGCCGTGCGGGCTAGCCGTTTGTACGCCCAAGCAGAAGAACAGAAGGAAAGGAAGGAAAGGAAAACAGATAGCGAGGCGACTCGATTTCGGATCCCCGTCGCCTCAAAGGGGACCGAGGACACCGCCCGGCTACGAAGATATGCCGCAATATATCAGAGATGTCGTCAAGTATCACGACCTTCCCGACCTACCGCAGGAGCCACTGCCGGAAGACATGATGGGCGTGCACGCCCAATCGGACTTTTACAACCCTCCAGGGCTGCTAGACCAAACGCCGTCGCCAAGAGGAAAATTGCAATCGCCATTGAGCCCTTACCAGCAAAAGATATACTTACCTCCGGAATTACGAACGCCGAGGCAAAAGCAGCCAAGCCCTAAGTTCGAAGTGAAGAATATACCGTTGCATCAGAATCCTTTCTACAATAGGATGGCGCCACCATCGCCAGAACAATTACGCGCCGATGAGATGCGATTTGAGATGCCGCGGTTTGACGAGAGCGACCAGGATAGCTACCTCTTCGACGAAACCCCACCTCACCTTTCTCCCGGATCCCCCGAAAGGCGGACACCCCCTGCATTGCTAGCAGCCCATAGGCAGTACCAGGAGTTACTTAGAGCTGCAGAATCGCGGCCTCCCAGAACGCCTCCGAGAGCTCCTCAGAGAACACCCCAGAGAACTCCTCAGAGGGCACCTCAAAGGACACCCGAACCGAGGAGGCCACTTTATAGGTCACCACCTAATCCTTACCAGGAAATATTTAGCGATATACCAGCGTCTCGATGCCGACGAGGTAGATCTCCTGGGGAACGAAGCCAGGAGCCAGTAGACTTTGGTGTCGATGAGGATGACTATGATCAAATGTTCGCTGACTTACCGCCTACGCCCGGGCAAGGTCGATCGCCAGGACGCCGTAAGGCATCGCCGGGAGATTTTGGTATCGACCAACAGGAGTTTGAAGAGATGTACGCCGATCTACCAGGAACGCCTGGGCAATCTCCGGGGTATTACGATACGATGTTCCCCGATTTTCCGGGTGGGGACACGCCTGGAGAGTTCGGTATCGACCACGAGCAACTGGGTGATATGTTTGGGGCCTCACCAACGTCGCCGTGTGGGTCCCCGTGCCTACAACTACAGCAACAACCAGGACAACAACAACAACAACAACAACCAGCACAACCACAACAGAGGTCACCACCTCGGGAATCACCACCTCGGGAGTCACCACCTCGGGAGGCTGCGCAGGAGGAAGTGTACGATTTTGATTTACCGGCGACGCCCGGTGATCAATCTCCTGGCGATTACGACCTGGACCAAGGCGAGTACGACGATATGTTCAGTGATTTACCCTCGTCGCCTGAGGCGGGTTCCCCGTCTCACATGGAGGAGATGCAGCAGGGGATCAGGGACGCCGACGGTAATATAGTTAGGAGGCCGCTGCAGATGACAACTTACGGAGGTAAGAGAGGCAGGGCGTTGCCTAGGCAATCTCGCGCGCCGTCGTTGCCACCACCTGCTGAGGGGCAAGAGGAGGGCGCCGCTGACGATTATGAGTACTTCACGAGTCCCAGGGTACCTCCTCAATCGCCTCTCGCTGAACAATCTCCTCCCGCGTTCCTCGGCGAAGAATCACCACCACCCGCAGAAGACTCCTGGGAGATCGAGCATATAGGGCCTCCGCCGCCGGAACTGTCGCCGGTGAGGACACCGGAGTTGGCCAGCGGCGGAGGACCGATGTTGATGGACGCTTCGCCTCCTGATATGGACGATTCCGACGTTGAATTTAAGCTGGCGACGCCACCGCCTGTTAGTGGGCAAGGCCGTGGTCAGGCTGACCTGGACCCTGAGTTGAGAGGGTCGCCAGATTTGCGTGGTCAGAGGATGGAAGGGTATCGGTCTCCTCCAAGCCCTGGTCCGGACCCTAGAGAGTTTAGACAGCAGGTTCGTGGGCATGAGTATACGAGCCAGAAGGGTGATACCGAGCATGCGTTACGCCGGAAGGGTCCGACCGAGCAAAGGATGGATAGGAGGACGCAGCAGAGGATGGATAGGGGGGGAGCCTTGGAGAGGGTTAGGGAAGATCAGACGCCGTCGCCTGATTGGCAGTGGCAATCGCCTGATGCTCCTCCGATGCGACCAGTAGGACTCCCTCCAAGGTAAATGATTATATTATGTACCTAAATAGGTTTTCACGGTCAAATTAGGCGAAATCCTTTGACTCTTGCTGTTCCAGTGGAACTTGCGATTTTCTTTGTGTGACACCCCGTATGTCAGACTTGGTGTATCAATTCTGACGTAGGGCTTACGCCAAGTGTTTCCGTTGGTCGTTCAAGGTGCTGGAGTCGCATACCTTTTCGGCTCTGTTGAACAGCGTGTTAATAATACTTCTGTTCTGTTGGGGATGCTGGTGCGATTTGGCGTGCAAGTACCGATCGGCTGTGTCTTCTTGCGGTAGACTTTATGTCCAAGCCCACACAGGCAGTATTGTGATGTCTTTAAAGTCCTTGACGATCTTAAGTACTTCTCTTCTTGGGTAACAGTGGTCTTCGGCGGGGTAGCTTTCCTAATTATCCTGGAAACCTCTTGACGAATGTCCTCTGCTTGTACATCTGGAATTTTGTATCTCCTTTGTCCGCAGTTGTAGATTTGGTCCAAACCTTCTTAGCTTCGTGATGTTAACTGATGTCTATAACATGGTATTCTCTATCCTTAGGTATCAACCACAGATGGACGGGCAAGTGGATCCCTTCAGAAGGTACATCCAAGAAGATAACCTATACGACGAAGAACCAGCCTTGGACACGACACCCAGAGACATATTCGGCGAAGATTCGGACAGCGAAGAAGATCTCGACGCCCTCTTAGGCTTATCGCCACAGTTCCTGGTAGAGTCTTCAGACGAAGACGATCTAGTGTGCGGCGCCGAAGCCGTCTGCGATCCTTCGCCGCAACGCCAATCGCCCCAATGGGAGCAACAATTCGAACCGTCGCCATCTGCACAGCGAAGAAGCTCACAATCACCTCAAAGACCGGACTACGCCTCACCGAGAGCTCAACAGAGGTCACCAGGAGGCATATCGCCCGACTTTATGGCCTCCATAAGGCAGCACGAACTGACGGAGGGCTTCATGGACCCGCAACGGCCTCAGATGAACAGACAGTACGTCGCTGGTAAGCGGGTGATGCCAATGGATAGGAGATCCGCGGGACCTGGGATGAAGAAAGTTTGGGAGATCAGTGAGCCGACGCAGGAGCAATGGTATGCGCCCACGCCGTCACCTGTCGGGAGGAGGCAAGCCACTCCTCAACGGGGGTCTCCAGGTCCTCGAGGTTCGCCACCACAACGAGGGTCTCCGCCACAACGAGGGTCCCCTCGACAACAACCTGGGCCTTGCGCTGGACCTTGCGTAGCGCCTGGTTTTGCTGGTGCATCCCCACCTCAAATGACTCCGCCTCAGGCGCCGTTGCCTCCTGGTAAGTTCCCCACGCCTGTGCTGTCGCCGGAAACGCCTGGACAAGAGTGGGTCGATGACCAGGCTGCTCCATTTGGCGGTTCTGAGTCGCCTGGTGTCATGGATACTAGTGATATACCGCAGGAATCTGAGGACACGCAAGGGTTTGGCTGGATGGATTAACGTGGGGTTGTATGGTGGGAGGATACCGATTGAGATGTGGAAATTTCTTGTTTGTTCCGCAAGGGGGGGATTTTCGCGAAAGCGGAGTTTTGCTTTTTATGATTTATGTTTTATGCGCTTACGTACTATACATTTTTCTTATACGCTATACTCATATTTTCTTTATTGGAATAAAGTGTAACATGATGATACCGAATTTGGTTTTGGAGTTTTGTGTTTATAGTCGAGGCAAATCAGACGCATATCTATGGTATCTAGAAATCAGATGGACCACTCCGTGTCAAAAATGGAACTATATATAGGCTGTCCCAATAAGAAACTCGATATTGTTCAGAAATAGGTTCTTAAAATGCTGCTTTTAGACAAATATAACAAAAACTTGCCAGATTTGAGTTTACTGAAGAAATTCAATTTGTCTCATTCAATTGGTTTTGACTTACGTCGTAATAGAAAAACACAAACTATAACAATAAAGTTGATTGGGAAATGTATTTTTGAATCAATGTATAATAAAATATCAAATATTTTCGTTTTTTTTGTTGAATTTTGGCATTTTCCGATAGTCGATACAACAAAATAAACTCTATTAGATAATAACTTGCTCTTACATCTAAAATTTGTTCAAAATTTTTGCATTTTTGTAAAATGTTTTAAGAATAGTCACGGCAAAAAAATTGTTTGATCGAGCCAAATTTTCAATTTTCCTTATTGATGCCAATAAAATATTTTGACGTATTTTTGTTTTCTTCTTTGAGATAAAATTAGATACATTTAGAATTCATATGTCATGGATAGTTATTTAAATATGCAATTTTTTGTCATGAAGGAAATTAATATTAGATACTTGTACGTTTTTCGGTTTTCTCAAATACAGTGCAAATAGCCCAACCATACATTATAGATTTTTTGATCTATAAGTGCCCTTTCTGACAAAAGTTTTCCACCAAAAAAAGCGATAATTTTGTGATGAAGAAATGTTAAAAGTGACCATATTACCTCTGTCACAGCTTATCACAAACTCCAGATGCTTCGTACCAAAATATTACATTTCTTAGTTAATGGTAAAATCCTTAAACTGGAGAAACTGTTTCTCTGTATTTTATTACCTATTTACTAATTTTATATTCTGTAGTACATCACTGAATCCAGATAAAGAAATCCGCCACAAATTTCGTTATTTTAACTTTTATGTTTTTTCCTGTTGTTGAGGGTAAAGTAACTAAAAAGACTTAAGCAAGTTGAAAAGGTTCATGTTTGTCTCCATATCGAATTATATCTAGTACTTGCAAAATCTGTTCTTCCTATTATAGCAACATGTTGGTGTAAACAAACATTTTATGCTTGATACGTAATTTAATCAGAAAGGGTGCTGTTATAGACTGATATTCACACTTAAAAAATAGCAGCTCAATTGATTTATTGTCGGCCAGTGCCCACGTTTCGTTAATTAACAAAAACAAGAAAATAATTTAAAGTAACTTTTTAGGATCCCGGGATTTAGATTTATAATCCCGGAGTCCCGAAAAAACTCATCGGGATCCCGTTATCCCGGGGCTGGAAGCCCTAGACTGTGTACCCGATTTTTGTGGCGACGATTCCGGAGAAACTACTAAAGGTATCGGGACGAAACTAAATATTTAGAAGTTTTATGACCAAACTTTGAGCTGAAAAGCTTTTGGTGCAAAAGGGTCCAAAGGAACTGGGTGTTTCCTCTAAGCATTTTTCAAGGATTTTTCAAATGACCCGCTATTTCTGTAATTTCGTCAAAATAGTTAAATAATAAATTAAAGTAGAGGAAATTCTGAATAATTTATGTCTACGATATTTTTTAGTAAAATTTTAGCGATTGCTAATATAAAACAAAAATAAGGAATCCGACCACTTTTTATTGTATTAAAATATCCGTCAAATCCTGGCTAACTAGTTTTATTTTAATGCAGATACTACTGCAGATTTAAGTAAAAAAAAAAACAACATTAAAATATCGATATCCGCTGATGGGAACGCTCGAAAATCGCAGTGAGATGCGAAACAGTATCTACGTCACCTTGCAAAGGAGGTCGCTAGTATCGCCGTTTGGCTGTTGTCGCTTCTAGCGTACGGCGGTTTTGCAAAACAAGCCGCGACTGTGCGAACAACCAAATATAAATTGCGCAGATATATATCTAACAGTGCAAATTTTTGGTTTCGTGTGAAAACTTTTGCCGGATTTCACTTTCTTGGATTTTAAATACGAAATAATCGAGGTAAGTGATAAATTTTTTTAGGCGTAGGTGTTCTTGTTTTTAGACCTGATCTAACGATGCAAAAATTCAACCTTTTGCTATACTCATTATGTCTGTTTAGAGAGATATTTTTGTACTTGGGTTAGGTAAATTTGCTTTTAGCTAATGTTTGTTCGGGTTTAAGTTCTGTTTTTATAAAAGGCTGTTTACTGCGTGGTTTTAAATATAAATATCAAGGTGATCGTTGCAAAGTTAACGTCATAATTTGGAATAATATTACTATAACAAACTTCCTATGTAAGTCTAAAGTTACAACCGCAAAACAAAACAAAAAATACTTCCAATAAATAACTTTGCGGTTGTAAAAACTAAACATATTTCCACATCAAAATTACGTAATTAAATATTTCGTTTCCTCAATTTTCCCTATGAATTTCCCATTTTAAAATTCAACTCTCAACAATACGAATATCTTCGATTATTTCACTTTCTATCTGCATTGCAAAACTTTCTCTAAGCGATCAAATATCACCGATCCTAATTCCAAACCAAAATATCAAATTCCATGCTTCTAATCGATTTATTTTTCGCTGCAAAAGCATAAAAATTACCGACATCAACATTATACTTACGTATCCGCTGTTTACCATAATTAACTGTGCAGCTGTTCGTAATTATTTCATTATCAACGCAAATTTCAAAATAATAACGATGTTTATTAGCTTTGAACTCGAGTTTTTTCTCAGTCCTCATTTTTTAACTGTAAAATCGTTTAGACATGCTCAATTGAGTTTAGGTGTAGCAGTTTTCCGTGTAGGTCAAATTATTGAGCTTGTGCTGCTATTTTTAGCTGTTTGTCGTTATAATTTTGTGAGTTTTACACTGTTTCGATTTGTTCTGCTCTAGATGAGGTCTTGTGTTGCTCACTAGGAATCAAACTGTAGCTAATTTGTACATGTACAATAGTTATACAGCACTATTAAACTGTGTATTGGCGAATGATCTAAAATTGGTATTTTAGTACATTTTGACGTCCTGTCATAACAACTGTTTATGATTTTTTTTAAATAAACCAGTACCAAGTGATAGGTTTAAGAACTTGTATCCCACAACAACGTACACAAACTAATGTTTTTTGAAATGGAACACTTGGTATATTATTGCAGTTTTTAATTAACATTTTTATCCTAATTATAATGGTTTGAACTTGTATTTAGCTATTATGAACTGTTTTTAAAATATTGTATAATTAATGTCAACAAATTTCAAGCTTTTTACTTTATCATACGCAGTATGGTGAAGATTTGTAATCATGCCGAAAAAAAAAATTGAGATTTTAGCGGAAATAGGTCTTTTTGGGTCCCCTGAACATTTTTGACCAAGGTACAAAAAAATGTCTGTGTGTGTGTGTGTGTGTGTGTGTGTATGTGTGTGTATGTGTGTGTGTGTGTGTGTGTGTGTGCGTATGTGTGTACTCGATTTTTGTGGAGACGATTCCGGAAAAAAGGTATCGGGACGAAAGTTTATATTTAGAAGTTTTATGACCAAACTTAGAGCTGAAAAGCTTTTGGTTCAAAAGGGTCCAAAGGAACTGGTAGTTTATTCTAAGCCATTTTCAAGGATTTTAGAAATGAGCCGCCATTTCTGTAATTTCGTCAAAATAGTTAAATAATAAATTAAAGCAGAGGAAATTTTGAATAATTTATGCCTATGACATTTTTTGGTAAAATTAATAGTTTAGCTGCAAGAGCAAATTCTATTTGATCGAAATTATAAATAAAGTATAGCGATGAGTGTAGTTTTATTTTAGTATGTTGGTAGGGATGTGTCATGAACAAATATAAATCTGTCAGAATTTAAATTACCTTTTTAAGGTGCGTTTTCATTAGTGATAATGGCAGTGGTAGCAGACGCCGTTATAGTATTTCCAATAGAAAATTGCTAGTGACTCATGTTTATGTACATGCAATCTAATATGTGTCATTATCACGATATGTAAGAAATACTATAATTTCGTATTCTACCACCGCCATTAGCTACCATTACCTACCAATCGGAACGCACCTTTAAACTTGACGTTTCGTCAAAGTGGTACCAGCCTAGCATTTACTATACAGAAATCATTTATTTATTTTTTTTAAATACGTATTTCTTAAAAAGCAACACAATAAACGTTGATGTCGCTCCTGCCAAAAAGTAGATAGCGCGACTCGCTCACATGCGACGGCGACACTCCGCCTTCGGTGACGCGCCGCATCACCGCTCGTCGCGCTATTCCGTACTTTCGGCATTTGTGACATAAATAACTATTATTCTAATGACGTAGTGTAGGTAGTGTCAAATGCTGATGCTTCGACAATACCTACGATTTATCTCAATAGAATAGATTATCATGCAGCTAAACTATTAATTTTATATATTGTATGATAAAGTCATGTGCCTGGCCACATCAGATTTTTTATTAAGAAGACTAGTTATCTCAACAATGTTTTTTTAGCACTAGTCTGTCCTAGAACTTTTTTGTGCAGAACGATGCGTAGAATTCAAAAAAGAATAAAATGCAGGGTGTTCCATTTAAAAAAATAAAAGTTTGACAATTCATGATAATTGAGTGATGCTAAAATAGTATATTATAATACAAGTTTTATAAGCCAAAAATTGGCGCAAAAGTTGTAAAGTAGAAAAATTGATTTTTTCCTTATAAGATAACTGCAATTCGACGAATAATATCGATTTAGGGTGACTAAAAATGCTTTATATTTTCATAACAATACGGTGTACCACCCTTTTAACCACTTCTAACCAAACTTCGATTTATTCTGGATAAATCATACTAGAATGTCAAATCAACAAAAACTATCGAAAAGTTGAATATTTTTACTATCAAAACGACTTTTTTTGTTTCTTTATCAGTCTTAGTTACCTGAGCACGATATTTTTTAAAATGCCCGTTTTTGTCGTTAGTTTCTGGTACTGGTATTAATAAAAAATGCAATAATATAATATATTAATAATATTACATTTGAAAATAAAAATAAAACATAAATTTGTGTTGGTAATATCGTATTGTGTTGGTCGTTGGCACTCAGAGTTATCAATACTTTGCAATTTTCAATTGAAAAATTGAGTTAATTTTATATTTATCCTATGGCTACACAATTTGTTTTTTCTGAGCTAAAAGTTTTACTAGTTTATTCTGTAAGATCGACGTAAACGGTGTAAAAGATTGTTGACGATTTTGCACTGTGAGAACTGTACACACACACACGGGTTTGTTCTGCGCGCCATATAGGTAGAAAGAACCGTGAGAGTAATCACTACTAGGAAGTGGATTGCCTTGTATGTGATGACATCATATCGACCAGTGGGCAATCAACTATGTCTAGGTCATCACTGGTCATTTGTTTCAGCCATCCGGTCAAGAAAAAGAACGAACTGCAAATGATGTAAGCACGAAAAGAAAAAATGTGAAAATGGCAGTACTGTTTAAATTTTGGTGTTTAACTTATTTAATATGGAAATAGTACTTAATGTATAAAGCAGATGCAAACGTACATAATTACTTTTGATATTGCGTTTGAGATGCTAGAATATCCATGTAATTAAGTCATGGTGTAAGCAGTATGAGTGGTATTTAATCTGAAGTATTTACAAGCGGAAAATTTAGATAGAAATGAACAGGAATTTAACTTTTAATGCCGTGATTGATTATGGAACGTATAACTTCTGTGCTGTTCTAAAAAATTCAGACTCGGTTCTAAATTCCGGGATATTTCTGGTTAGTTGGATAAAATAAGAAATCTACAACATTGAACTTTATTTTTGGACATCCGGTTTGTTGATTTGACATTACACTTATCAACCCACAATCGTTTCTTATTCTACCAATGTTCTAACGGTCAGAATATAACATAAAAGTGTGTCTGATCTTGATAAAATATTTGCAAAATTAACCAAGTTATAAGCAATTAGCCGACGGCGCGCAGGTACCAAAAATACGGAGCGCGCGGATCGGTCGGATCGCGCGCTTAACAATTCTTACGGTCGAGTTAAAATTTTTTCAAGCCAAGAGGTCTTGCTGTATGTGGTTTATTATTCTGTGAAATTCTCAGTAATAATATAACAAGAGAGTGAGAATAAATTGAAAATAATTTGACAGATTGTTTGAAAACTTGTTGCCAGGCAATAGTCACGAGAGCCCGCAGGGCTCGAGTGGCTATTGCCAAATGGCAACAAGTTTGAACAAAATCTGTCAAATTATTTTCTAATTTATGGAACTCTCGAGTTATATTTGACTAGATTATTTTTTGATTCACAAATTTTTACAATAAAAAAGATCAATAAAACTATCATAAAATTATTGAAAAATTTAATTTAATTAATTATTACTTACAATATATGAAAATATCGTTGACACATTGTGAATATATTAAAAGAATTAACAATTTAAATTAGTACAATGAAAAACGCAATTATTAAAAATATTTCGAGACTCATTATTTATTGAGGATTTGGAATTGCTTGTTATATTAAGTGTTTCCTCCTGCGTATTTTCTCTAAGATTATTTATTATATTTGAATGATGTTCTTGATTCAATTGTAAGTATGGTTTAATCGAACTTGCAGAATTATGACCAGTGACGTTGATTAGTTCTTGTTCTCCTACACCAGCTTTTGAAAGGTTACTTACTGCACTTGATCTGGCAGAATGGTTAGTTATTTTTTTAGTAACTGTGTCTAGACCTACTTTTTCTGCGGATTCTTTCATCCATTTTGAAATGGAATTTATTCCCACAGGAACGTTTTTATACCAAAAACCATGAGTTTGCCAAGCCGGATTTGGAGTAAGAAACAAGCGTTCGGTTTTAATATTTTCTTCACGTTTACTCATTAGTTTTTCAAAAAGACGAACAGGGCAAATATCTGGGTTATTTATGTTTGGAGTCAACCATTTACTATTAGCGCACCTTTGTGCTCCACTCTGTGCAGTTTTTGTAAAGATGGGATTGTATTCAATGCGGCCAGTATTTAATCTTTTATGTCGGTTTCTTTTTTAAAATAATGAACTAAACATTTCGTAGCTTCTCCTCCCCTCCAAGCTAGTTCATACGATGCAACGTGAAAAAACTTTCTTTGCAATCCACAAGGTGTATCTTCGTCCCAATAGTTAAAATTTTCAACAATTCTGTATTAGAAAGTGCCACAGAACTTTCTTTGTGCTTTTCAGGATGTTTTTGTAAAATTTTTCTTTTTGCATCTCTTGCATTCCGAGCATTTCTGAATTCTATATAATGGAAAGGATCAAAGGACCTGTTATACTTATTAAAGTAAAGTTCTTGAACTAATTTTGCCGTTTTATTCCACATTGTCTTTATTACTGCTTCTTTATAATCATTTCCGTCTTTTCTTTTCATGTTATAAGCCCAATCTTTTAAAATCAATGCCAGAGTAGCTGTTGTAGTAGATTGATCCAGAATATAATTTCTTTATTTGGTGAAGGTCTTAAATTGTCTCCATATAGACTGATTACTTATTAGAGTATTTTTCGAAGTAGTTTCTAAAATCTTTTTTGTAATTTCTGCATCAGAAATGGTACTAAACCGATGACTTTCACCCATTTCGCGTTGACACAATTAAGTAATTATTTTGACAAGTATCTGACAGTTGCTAGGCAAATAAAAGCTACAGTGATTATTCCCGAGAATAATCACAAGAGATTTATTCCCACTATAATAATGACATAATTGGTAGAAACTTACCCTTGTGACAAATAAAGAAGCATTTCATTGGTTTTAAGAAACGTCAAAAAATAATCTCGTGAACATCATGGATAAGAAACACACAAGAAAAAACTCCTTCACGTGCTGATAGACAACAAAAAGAAAATTTTCTGGGAATTCACACTCGTGAAAGAAAACCATTTGCTAGTACGTCTGCCGATATATTGTCGACAGCGGAAGATGAAGACATTATAGTGCATGGGTTTGGAGACGGGATATGGAAGAAGACAGTTTACACTTCCGTTGTATGGGATCACAGTACCTACTTATGAAGAAATATACTAACAAAACGGTTGAGTTTGCCGTGAAATTTTCCTATTGTCATGCCTGTGAGCTTTGGGAATCAGAATCTGGCAACATGACAATTGTATCGAAGTACATACAGACTACTGTACTGCGAAATAGTGGATTCTAACAAATACATATTCCGCTGGGCTGTGGGTTGGAGCACTGGGTCCGATGCGGCTTGTACATTGAAAAGAATAGACAACTGTCTATGTTTTACCAATCAGAAGACATCCAGACTGTTGATAATATGTACGGTGCTGTGTGGACCAAATTCTATCATAAGATCTGGACGAATGAAAATCCCCAGCATATGTACTGCCCTGCGGGATCACAGTGTTGATACAAATGCGAAAAACCGAAGCCGAGAAAACTCTAGATGAATTCAATAACACTTGATAAAAATGTCGATAATGCCACCAAGCCGATTTACAACAACTTGTCGTCGAGAGAGTTGCTAGAACGATGTTTGGGGAGGAGAAACTCAAAACAACAACCTATAGCTTTAAATCTCACTGTCTGGCGCCTCGCACCCAAACATCTTTACCGTGGCTCAAAACCTATCAAAATTGCGGCTTATGCAGCAGCAGGAATGTATAAAAAAGGATTTTCTGCCGTCCTTAAAACTATGGGAACAATAGGAATCGTTATTGGCACGGAAACGAAGATATTTGCAAAAGTGCGCGAAAAACAGCGTCTGGTGAGGTCGTCGAGACGTGCACTCGACGCTGCAAAATAAGCTTAAAGAAGGCGTAGAAATGAGAAAATATGTCAAAATATATCCTACGAAGTGGAGAAACGAATAAAGTATGGCCATGGTATAACATATTAGCAGAAAAATACTCGATAAGTACTCGATGTCACGTTATAAACTGTACTTGCAAGTTTAAACGTGTTTAGCTCGAAACCGTTTTTTCGCGAACGGTTAGCATGGTATTTCAAAAACAATTGGACCGATTGACTTCAAATTTTCACTCGATGTTAAGTAAACATCCCTTTTTCCATTTGATGAACCAGAAATGCTATATGTTATATACTTTTCTTTTCATAGAGACAACATTGTCAATTGTTATGAGAAAAATCGATAATTTGATTTTGACAAGTCACCATTTCCTCAAATATAAATATTTTTATTTTCTGGTTCGTCATCTTCATTAAAAAGATCGTTATTCTGGCTTGAAACACCCAAATAAAATAAAAAGAAACTGTTCTTCTCTAACATTATTAAAGAGAATATTTGGAGAGAATATTTTTTAATAAAAAAGAAGAAAGCACAAAATAAAATCATTCTAGTGAAATAAGAAAGGAATCGAAAAAGGAATAGAATAAAAAGCTTCGCCAGGAAAAAAAAACTAAAAATTAAATCCTATTCAAAAATATTTAAAACTCTTAATATTTACTTGACTGTGAACGTTGTTTGGAAAAACGCCAGCTTGAGAGACAAATTTCTCTACGCTAAAGGTAAAATCCTGAAAAGAAACAAAATCCAAATGCTTTAATGCGTTTTTTATCGACGGTATTGTTTGTCGTCCTCGAAATACTCGTGTAGGTCTAGACTTTTCTGGTATTTGTAAATCTCTTATTATGGTAAATCAGGTCAAGTTTAGCATTTCTGAACCTAGGTCGTCAGAAACGAATGCGAAGTACACAAACCGTATAGCCTATCATGGTCACGAACACATTGAGCGGACCAGTCACCAATAAATTGCTTAAAAGTAACGACGCTGCTTACATGCATCATGAAATGCATCACGAACAAATTTCAAGAGAGCGCTTAGTCATGGGACATTATTTGTGGTATTCCTTCAACAATAATTATGGTCAGAACACCACCCACTCGTATTAAATAATAGTACATATATTATTGTTTTAAACTGTCAACTTCAGTAGATTTGAGATAATATCATGACCAAAAGGATTGTGGATAATTTTACTCTACTTTAGCCAATAAGTTTTAATAAATTAATAACGGGACGCAACTATGATCACAATTGAGCTTGGGGCACCAATATTAACCCGCAATGGCTACTGTGATAAAAACTTACATTACAGCCAGTGAATAAAGGATATAGATATAGGAACATAACCCTAAAATATTCACTTAAAAATAATGATCGAATAAGAACTTAGTTAGTCACCTTAATTACTTGTTATGAACAAAATCCCCATAAATTGACGGTCATAGAATTGAAATTCAATTCTGTGTAGATGTATCGGTATTTTTTATTAAAAAATGATTTCTAGTACACACATAAAAATTTTACGGAGAGAATTTGCACGTAGTTAGTTGTACACAAAAAAGAGTGATTTTTTCTCCGAAAATCAGTTGATTGTGTGCTAAAAATTGTTGATATACGTAATATCGGAGTTAATTTAACTACACAGCACGGAGTTGAAAATAGTTTATATCCGAAATGGTGAAAATTTTCACTGGAGCTGTGAAATGAAAATTAACACCATGCAGGGTGTTGAAATAACTGACAAAATGAGAGAAAGTACACTTTTTGGAGTTGATATGACTGAACATTGTGACGGAGTGATAAAACTCCTAAAAGTAAACATTAATTCCCTGTGTAATATTGATTTCTAACTCCGCTTTGGAGTGAATAATCTCCAAAAAGGTAAAGGTGCATACAAACCTGCCGCGCCGCGCCCGCGACGCTCACGCGCCGCGCGGCGCGCGCGCCTGGCGCGTCGAAAAGTATAGGCGCGCGCGCCTCTGCCGAGCCCCCTGCGGGCCGGTTGAGCGACACGGCGCGCCTGCAACGCGAAGCGTGCGCGCCTGCGACGCGACGATCGCGCGCTCGGGCAGCATTCGCCGAGACCAGGCGCCAGTCCCATATCATATTTTGTTGTTCGAGCGCAAATAGTCTCGCAAGTCGCAGTACGCAGTACAACTTGGGACGTCAACGGAGAGCCATGTCGTCTGCAGGGTGGACAGATGAGTGGACAGTGGCCAGCTTAAATTTTATAGTTATGTACAGAGAATTTAAAATATTATGGGATCCTACCCACAAAAATTATTCTAAAAGTGACATTAAAAAAATGCTTGCTAGGATATTGCAAATAAAATTAAGAATAATTGCACAGGAGATCCACGTAAAAAAATTGATAGTTTATTGTCAACCTACAGGGAGAGCGAGCGAACATAAAAATGTGTAGGGACAGGAAAAGCTAAGCTTCGTCTAAAACAATCAATTAATGGTTGGTTAAATCAATTTTTATTACTGGCACTTGCTACCAAGGACATAGTATGTATCTACATTTATTTGTGGATGTATGTTTATTTGGCTATTCAGGATGTTTAAAGCAAATGTAAATGTCAACATGGTTACGTGAATGAACCGTTAAAACAGAATATCCGTATTTTGTGCAAATTCAAGGGGATCTCGGTCTCAAAAAACGATTCGAAAACTATGCGTTAATGTTGATCAATTATCTATAAAGAAATGTACGTACGCAAAATTATTTTTAGTTATACAGTACATGTAGGTGCATGAAGAAACTATACTTTTTTTTATGGAATGTCTTTTATATATTATTATGTATTAATACTAAGGAATTTGTATTTCAAAATGTATCAGAGGTATTCACTTGTGTGTTAGAAAATGCAACTGCAAGCCTATCTTAAAATTTCGTAAAAAACATTTTTTTTAAAGTAGTACCTTACAACTTTATCACACAATCACCAAAACCACTAGGTGGATGACGATGTTGAAACGCCAGACAAAATACAACTACAAACCGCAATAATCGTCGTACTTCCTTCCCTCGTAGAGAGAGAATAATGCGCATGCTCGAGAGCCGTGATCTACCCGCGCGCCAACCGAAACTGGCGCGCGCGCCAACCGTGACAAGCGCGCGCGCCCACTACGCCCGGCGCGCGGGTGGCGCGCGCGCCCACTGCGACCGGCGCGCGGGTGGCGCGCGCGCCCACTGCGACCGGCGCGCAGTAGGCGCGGCGCGGGCGCGTCGCGGGCGCGGCGCGGAGGTCTGTATGCACCTTAAGATTTATACTGTAAAGGCAAAAACTTACGGTTTGACAACAACAGGCGTCAACATGTCGCCACCAAGACGGTTTGCAGTTTGCTTCGCAGTGTGTTGTGGTCGTCACTTATACTCCTAAGTTTGCGGGGAGCAGTGTATGTTCATACGAGTTAAATACGGACAAATAAAAAAATGGGTCAGAATTATCAACGATGTACTAAATTTCGACACAATTAATACTACAGGTAAGTTACTTATATTACTACATATGTCGGTATGTATGTACGTAGACATATGTATGCGTGTTTGTGGTACCTTCATACCGAGTATGACACTGCATTGTACCTACAGAATGCATGTCGATTTTTGTGTTTTTTTTATGAAGTAGTGTGTATTCCTTTGTCCGGCAATACGTTTTTTTTTTATTTTTTCTATTTGCCTTACAACATACAAAAATACAACAATCCTGCACATATTTCTTTTTTTATGTACAGTTGGCAAGCTATTTAAAATAGCAGAGACAAAATATCAAGATATCAAGTATTATGGTGACGCGAGTTATGAAATCGACAAGGAGTTATTGGTAGACTTCATATGGCACAGTCAACGAGGAATTACTTTGGTAATAAAGACGGGCGAAGAGGATGACGATGTTTTGGATTATTTGTTTTGAAACTTTAGACCATATAGTTCCATATGAGGTACACATTCCTTATAATAAGGCGAATGATATGTATATAGTTACCAATTATATTATATGTAGGTACTTAGTTATTAATGAAAGTACTCTAGACTTTATGTAGTCTGTTATATATGATATTAGTTATTAATTTATTATTATTAATATTAATACGGAGATTATTGTTATATTTAGGATAAACTGTATTTTATTTATTGAGTATTGTGCAAACATGTATATTCATTTACTTGTTTTTTTGAAAAAAAATTGTTAAAATGTATATTTGATTTTTACTGGTCCTCGTCATATTCCTAATAAGGATAAGAACCGCTCTGAAAAAAAAACAACTGTATTTGGTACATATTTAACTTCATTACGTACACAAACAAGTCTTTTAGGGAAAGAATAATTTCGCCAATAAAAGAAAAGCACCCCGCAACAGGGTAATTTTAACACTAATAAAGGAGTTACGTAACATCTCCACGGATGTATTTCACTACTACAGAAGAACTTTTGCACTCCGGAACGCGGAAGTTTGACACGCGGGGAGATTATTTTATGTCTATAAAGGAGTAAACCTGCATTTCCCTAAACATATATTTTCAACTCCGTTACAAATAATAATAACTATAAAAAGAGTGAATGAGCTCTGTAAAAATTCAACTCCGTCTGATTTAACTACATGCGCAAACGGTCGCGAGGGAGATCCATAGCGGTGTTGAATCGGTGTTAAATCCAACTCCGTATTTTTATGTGTGTAGATTCTCCAATAGTTGATCCCACTGCCATTAGAGCCGTGTCATCTGCGAATGTGGCGACTGTTACATTTTCCAGCTGTAGCAGTTGTATATAGTAGATAGCGAATTGGTCCAAATACAATACCCTGGGGTACCCCAACTTTTACTTCTTTTAGTTCCGAGTATTCATCGATCAGTTTTATTCTGAATACTCTATCAGATACATAGGATGTTAGCAGCTCGACGTATTGTAAAGGTAGCATACTCTTTAGTTTGTGTATCAATCCTTCGTGCCAAACCTTATCGAAAGCTTGTGTCACATCAGGAAAGATTGTTGAGCAAATAAGCTTTTCTTCTAATGCTTTCTCTACGATATCTGTTATTCTATGAAGTTGATCTATAGTCGAATGCTTTTCCCTAAAACCAAATCGGTGATTAGGAATTAGTTCCTTTCTCTCAATGATAGGTTTCATTCTTTTTAGAAGCAACTTTTCAAAGAGCTTCGATATCATTGGTAAGAGTGATATTGGGCGATATGATTTGGCCTCGTTCGGTGGTTTGCCTAGTTTTGGTACCATGATAACTTCTGCTACTCTCCAGACATGTGTGACGTATTTTAGTCTGAACGATGCATCTATTAGATACGTCAGCATAACAATACCTTTCTTAGGTAATTGCTTAAGAACTTCTCCTGTGATAAGATCATATCCACGTGCCTTCTTTGGATTCAGGTTTGTCTTGATTTCTCTGGCAACTTCGTTTGGAGTAACTAGCTGTATGGCTTCTTCTTCATAGGTTATATCTTCATCCGTGATTGGCTGTGGTCCCTTTTAGACTTTTTTGTTATTTTAATTGTTACTTTATTTCCACCCTGTACATGGAAACTGCTAAACACAACACGTTAAAATTGTGCACAGTGATGCACAACGAAAGCAAATAGAATAAACGTCATACCCTAATCACTTATACCATATTTACCAATTGAAAAGACTTATTCAAAACTGTTTAGAATCAAATTATTCAATAGATGCAAACTTAAATTGACTTGTTACATCGTCTATCATCAAATTACTAACCGTAACCTAATAAAAGCATTCTCTCTGATCACTTAATTGTCCGATCAATACGACTCCAGGCTCTTGTAGGTGAGTCTCTAACAATGTTAAATTGGTTGGGGCATGTGCTGAAATGTCAGCCTATCACACCTTGACCTATATCTATATCTATCGACGTAAATTAACAATGGGATAGTCGAGCAGGCGAGGATGTTGATTTCTGCCGAAAGACAACATCCGCTTTGGGTTGTATAATGTCGAACAGTTACGAGAAAACGGATATCCGTAACATTTTGATATTAATAATTCAATAATATTAGACTAAAGGATTAAAGAAATTATTCTACTAAAGTACCAATAAGTAGCTATTAAAATACTAATAAGCTGTAAATTAGAGAAATAATGCTGTTCACTTTCGAAAAATTAAAACCAAGCTGTTTCTTGTTACTTTATCATACGCAGTATGATGAAGTATTGTACGCGAGCCGAAAAAAAATTGCGAGATGGGAAGGCGCTGAGCTGTATAAACGGTCATTCTTTTACCAGCTCAGTCACGTATACAATGGTCTCAGGGAACATATGAAAAAATATCGTTAAACAGTTTTGGGGGAAAGGTGATGTGTTGTCTGTTTGCTCAACAGGAGGGATTTTAGGCATTGAGCGCACATCGGAGGCTGTTTTAATTTTTATTTTTATGGGCATGTGCGATGTTTTGTTGAGTTGGATTTGCTGCAATTACGTGTAATTAGACTCTAGAGTAATTTTTGTTTGTTTGTGTTTTGATAATCTCGGAATTATTGTTATATTATTGGTACAATTATGTCTTAGTTCTAGTTTGCGTAACGGGTTGAGTGGAAGAGCAAGGCAATTTGGAAACAAGTGTGCTGATCTCCGCCCTAAATATAAATATTATTTTGTCGCATTTAATATTGTTTTATGGTAATAAAGGAATTATTTATCTATTTAATTATTTATTTATCTGACAATATTTTGGAGACTGTGGCGAACTTAATAATAAAATTATAAACCCCTAACCACAACAAGTATTTTAGAACCTAAATACGTATTTCAGCAACTATGTTGCCATCTTCAGTAGAACCTAAAAAGAGGAAAAGAGAGATTAGCACTTCATAGTATCTTTGATTTCATTTGATGTTGCTTCACTGTTTCCTAGTGTGCCTATTCCGGAAACTTTGGAGTTTCTTAGGGAATTATTGAGCAATAACAACTTTGACCCGTCAGAAATAGATGAATATGTAAGATTGACTGCCCTTTGTATGTCTCAAAATTGTTTTCAAATAAACGGAAAGTTTTTTGAACAACTTGAGGGAACTGCAATGGGTAACTGTCTCTCACCTTTTATTGCCAACTTGTTTATGAGCAGATTTGAAACCAATATAAAGTCTATTGCACCATATTTCCCTAAGACTTGGGTTAGGTATGTCGACGATATTTTTGCCATTTTTGACACCAAGAAGTGCAGTATTCAAGATTTTCTTCTCGTTTTGAATTCTAAATTCAACACTATTAACTTTACTGTAGAACAAGAAGTTAACGGCCAACTTCCATTTTTAGATACTCTGGTAGTCAGGAATAGCAAAAATATAATAGAAATTGACGTGTATCGGAAAGATACTAACACAATCAGGTTTATCCCTAATGATTCGCAGCATCCTTTTCACCAAAAATTGTCGTTTATTAGTTGTTTAGTAAATAGGTTATTGAAATTTCCATTGTCCGCAGATAGATATCAGCAAGAATTATTGTTTATTAAGAATGTTGTCATACATAATGGGTACCCTGAGAAAATAGTTGATAGAATGATTAAGAAGCAGAATCAAAAAATGTATGTAAATCAAATATCTACTTTAAATACTTTGTCTGTAGAAAAGAAGAAATATGTTAAAATACCGTTCGATTGTGCATATACAAGGGGTTTGAGAAGTATTTTTACATCACAAAATCTCTGTATAGCATATCCGACTCATAATAGCATAAAAAACCTTCTTGGAAACCCAAAGGATAAGGTAGATGTACTTGATAAATCTGGTATATATTGTATCAAATGTCATGACTGTGAAAAAGAATACGTAGGCCAGACTAGAAGAACAATTTTAACTAGGTTCAAAGAACATGTAGCTCATTTTAAATATAATCGTTTTGAAAAAGCTGTGTCAAATAATAGGGAACTAAACAGCTTGGAAAGTATCTTTATTCACTTGAATAGAGATTAATTAATAAATTCAGACAGGGGTCCTATACCTAGTTCGCCATTGTTTGGCCTGCTTTAATTAAAACTTGTTTTTTACACTTCAATGATCAAAATTGACTGAGGTGTGAACAACAAATGGGTAATTATATATATATATATATATATATATATATATATATATATATATATATATATATATATATATATATATATATATAGGGTAATTTTTAACATGGACGTCACTTCCACTAGTGATTTGCTTGGACAATATCCAGTAAAGATACTATGAAGTGCTAATCTCTCTTTTCCTCTTTTTAGGTTCTACTGAAGATGGCAACATAGTTGCTGAAATACGTATTTAGGTTCTAAAATACTTGTTGTGGTTAGGGGTTTATAATTTTATTATTTATTTATCTGTTAAATCCTGGCTAACTAGTTTTATTTTAATGCAGACACGACTGATCTCAATCTAATAGATTCTCGTGCAGCTAAACTATTAATTTTATATATTGTATGTAAAGTCATGTGCCTGGCCACATCAGATTTTCACTTTATCATAACTATAGTATCACAAAGTATTGTAATCGTGTAAAAAATAATTATTTATAATAACAGTGAAATTTTGTTTAGGAGAATTTGTAAAGAAGGAAGTAATTTTTGCGCTGTCATCACAGTCGTAGGTGTTGTTGTTGCTTGTGTATGACAGATGGAACGTTGTTATTGTACCTCTATATTTATTGATGTTATGCATACATATATGAATATTGAATAAAACATTAAATGTTATGCAAATACAGTTACTTCAATACAAAATACTGCGCGTTTGAAATATGTAACTAATGTAAACGTCACAAATACAAACACTGTCCTAAATTCCTAGATATTTCTATTTAGTTGGATAAAGTAAGAAATCCACAACATTGAACTTTATTTCAGAACATCCGGTTTCATTAACCTGTCTGAATTTAATTGTGTCTGAATTTGTCTGAAAAGATGTGTACTTTATGTCTAGTTTAGTTATTTATTTTTACAACACACATCAAAATCAAAGACAACCTAAATCTAAACAATTTTTATATTGAAGTCTCTTAAGTAATTTTAAATTTGATATATAATTTGGAATTTGTACAACACTTGTACACACAAGTAAAATTACTTAAAGAATTTAGGACAGTTCGTATAAATATAGAAACCATTACCGTAAAAAAATTACCCAATCCCAAAGAGCAGGGCACCATAATTTCTTCACCAGATTTAGAGCACAACAAACTTAACTTTGACCTAGAGAAAATTTACGCTTTTGGCCTGTAAGCAGTTTACACAAATGCGTTCAAGTTTTAATATTAGCAGCATATAAACAAGTGTGGCCTATTTCCTTAGGTCAGCCATGCAATTTGGCCAACATCCAAAGATGCTCAAATCAACAGCACCAACCTAATCGAACAATTAAAATAACCAGTGCTATATCAACCGGAGAGATTAAAAATCTATCTAAAAATACCTCTGAGAGTCCTTGAAATATACCAAAATCTAGAAATAGATGCTGTGCGGACTGATATATATTTTTTTAAAGGATGAAAACTAGTTGTACTGTTGCCAGAGCAAAAACAAACTGTTTCTAATTTTGTGTTTTTTGTTTTGTAGATTCATCATGACCGTACTGAAAAATTGCTGCTGTTGTGGATCCTTGAGGACAGGGACGATTTTTGCGGCAGTTGCAGGATCTGTAAGTTTTATATACAGAGTGTTTCACGACGAGCTGCCATTAGAAATATATCGAGAACCAAATCCGACCAAATCAAATTTTCTGAATTTATATTTATTACAATATCCGAACGCAGCTTATATTGACAGAAGGTATTGTCAAAACTTTAGCCTTTGCACCAATGACACTACCTACTGTCATTATAATCAAAATAACTGACATATCCTGGCTACTATATAGTTTTAATGCAGTACGACCGATCTCGATGAAATAGAATTTGCTCATGCAGCTAAACTATTGATTGTATCAAAAAATGTCATAGTCATAAAGTATTCAGAATTTCCTCTCCTTTAATTTACTATTTAACTATTTCGACAATGTTCTAAAAATGGCGGCCTATTTGCAAAATACTATACAATACTTTATCATCATACTGCGTATGATAAAGTAAATATACAGGGTCCTGCAACTAAGCTCCCGTCTTCTGTAGCTCACTTACTCATTAAGCTAAGAGTTTGACATTTTTCAGGCTTACCCTGTACTTCAAGGTACAATTCAAGAAATTATTTTTTATTATACAGGATGTTCCAAAAGTGTGCAACGCCATGATAATATATTTTCTTAAATTGCATGCTATACATTTTTCTACACATTTGGAAGCCTTTTATGGTTGCCTACATATCACCAAAATTTTATTGAAATCGGTTGAGGGACCGCAGCGGAAAAAAATTAAAACCAAAAAAAATTGATTTTGCATCGTAGGCTTTAAAAATCAATAAAAACCACAAAATGCACCTCGTTAATAAAATTTTGCAACGTGCTTATTAAGTTAGATGTAATAGTCTCGTTAACCAAGTGACATTGATCCAAATTATACAGGGTGACCAAAATCGAGTGTCAAACTTGTCAAACTTCAAAGCGCGCTATTGTTCTTATTTTAAATTGGAACCCATAATTTTTTTTAGGTAAAACGATGCGGAATTAAAGAATAAATATTGTTTCTGAATACAACCCCATCACAATTCCCAATATTTTAAAAGTTATTCACCAAAAACTAATTTTTCAACGTTTCCAACGGCAATTTTAGGTAATAAATATCGTACGTGGCGTTGAAAAACAATTTATTACATAAAATATAACGCAGAGGGGTATTTTAGATTTTACTGTACTTAATTAAGTAGTTATTCAATTGCTAAATTTACTGCAAAATTTACCTATAGCCACATTTCCGTCCTTACTGCTATAGGTAAATTATGCAGTAAATTTAGCATTTGAATAACTACATAATTAAGTACACTCAAATCTAAAATACGTCTATTATTTTTTATGAAATAAATTGTTTTTCAAACCCGCGTACGATATTTATTATCTAAAATTGCCGTTGGAAACGTTGAAAAATGAGTTTTTGGCGAATAAGTTTTAAAATATTGGGAATTGTTATGGGGTTGTATTTAGAAACAATGTTTATTTTTTAATTCTGCATCATTTCACATAAAAAAAATTATGGGTTCCAATTTAAAATAAGAACAATAACACGCTTTGAAGTTTGACAGGTTTGACACTCGATTTTGGTCACCCTGTATAATTTGGATCAATGTCACTTGGTTAATGAGACTATTACATCTAACTTAATAAGCACGTCGCAAAATTTTATTAACGAGGCGCATTTTGTGGTTTTTATTGATTTTTAAAGCCTACGATGCAAAATCAATTTTTTTTTGTTTTTATTTTTTTCCGCTGCGGTCACTCAACCGATTTCAATAAAATTTTGGTGATATGTAGGCAACCATAAAAGGCTTCCAAATGTGTAGAAAAATGTATGGCATGCAATTTAAAAAAATATATTACCATGGCGTTGCACATTTTTGGAACACCCTGTATAATAAAAAATATTTTCTTGAATTGTACCTTGAAGTACAGGGTAAGCCTGCAAAATGTCAAACTCTTAGCTTAATGAGTAATTGAGCTACAGAAGACGGGAGCTTCGTTGCAGGACCCTGTATAAGACATTAAAGTTAGGTCAAAATTCAAGTACGTCACATTTTTTGGAACCGAGTGTAATTTTATTGTAAATTTCATTAGACAATGTCGCGATTTATCTATTTTACTGGCAAAATATTAAATCAACAAAAACTAGGCGTTCTAAACTAAAAACTAACCTCAATGTTGACAACAAATTGATGAATTTCATTGAATTCTTCGCCTGTATTTAGCTTGAACCTCGAGAAACCATTGGAAAGAACTAAACATTATTGTACCTTGTGTATCGCCGTCAATGTTCACAGTACGTTCAAACTTACTTAACTCTCGATTCAACAGGTTTTCTACTACTTCTTGTGGCTAAATTTTGTATTATCGTCAATAATAATATAGGTTATGTACTGACAAATGACAATTGACATAAGTCCGCTAGAGGCGCTAGTAGTAGCAATCTCTAGCGGTGCCATCTAACATTACGAAATACAAACACTAACAATGTCTAATATCTTGCCGATGCTTTTGTTATAGCTTATTGTTGTTTCTGTGATAAAATAAAAATTAATATTGTCCTACTGAGTCAAAAAATCGAGTGCGTCACTTTTTTTTGGAACTGAGTGTATGTCATTTTTGAGATTTTAATATTTTCAATAAAAATGACAGCTGCAAGGTTACATTCAATTATTTATAAATTATCCGCTGTGACCGTTGGAGACATTATTTTATTATCGACATATTGGTAGGGTTCTTTGAAAAGTTATACAGGGTGTTCAAATAATAAGATCCAAAGTTAAACTTGCGAAAAGTACTAAAAGTCGATTTTTTTAATGACAACGTTGTGGAATTTTATAGAAAATTTTAGACCAACTTCGTGTAAAATGTCCTATACCTAAAAATGCGAGAAAACACAAAACTGTATACGTTAATTTTCATTCCAGATACTGGCTATAGTAGGCATAATTCTCATCCTGACTACAAAATTGGACTTAAGGGTCATATTACTCAATGACCTTTTGCCAAAAGCAGTAGGTAAGTTATTGCCCACAAAAAATGCCCAAAAATAATATATTATCCACAGCATAACTTGTGTTTTCTTATTTTGTTACAGTCACCATAATTATCATCATTAATTTTGCTATGACTGTCCTGATTTCACTCCTTTTGCTCATTGGAACAATAAAGGTAAGTTCTTCTCTCGATACATACAGGTGTCCACAAAGTAACTCCACAAATTACATGTTACAGAGGAATATGTACTTCATGCTACCATGGGTGCTCCTAGGCGCCATGATGCCATTGGGTGTGCTGATTTCCACGATATTCACGGCTTATAACTTTTTTTCCGAAGACCAATCGACATTTGGAATTATCACAATTGTTTTAGGAATTGTTGCCATAAGTAAGTATCTAGTTTGGTAGAAACAACATTTATTTGTGTCAAACAACTTATGTTTTCAGTTAAAATTTACTATTTGTAGATTTATTTAGTTCAAATTATTATGATTGTGTGACCAGTGGTTGGTCTTCCCAGACCTACATATAGTCAAGGTTAGGGTAGCAAAGTGTACGCTGATTCGGAATCGGAACCTGCATGCACTGTGCTCTATACTGCCGATCACACGGCCATTTTTTAGCAATTTAGCCAGACGCATGACATCAATTGAGCGGTAGGCTTTCACCAGTCTATTATTTATACTCAAGGTAAGGCCAAACTGCGAGGAGAGAGTTTACAGCGTCATCTGACATACGACAAAGTTTGGCACGAAGGTCTACTCTATAAGCTGGATCGGCTACTACCCTTCGAGTATAGCAAACTATTAGGATCATATCTTTCTGACAGATACTTCCGCATAAAGCAAGATAATGAGTACTCAACCCTCAAATGTATTAAAACTGGAGTACCACAAGGTAGTGTACTTGGCCCAAATCTTTACCTTCTATATACACATGATCTTCCGCAACCAGATGGTGTTACCGTTGCCACGTTTGCTGATGACACTGCTATCGTGGCAGTAGATACAAATGTTGCAGGATCAACACTAAAACTGCAGAATGCTGTCAACGATGTTAGTGATTGGATGCAACGGTGGCTAATTACATTGAACGAAACCAAATCAGTTCACATAAACTTTAACAACAAGCGAATACGATACGTTCCAGTTACAATAAATTTCACCACCGTACCCTACTCGAACACGGCAAAATACCTCGGTATGACGCTAGACACCAAGCTCCGCGGGAAAGCACATATTAAAAAGAAACGAGATGAATTGGGCGTAAGTAAGATACAAAAAAATGTACTGGCTTATTGGTAGGAAGTCGTCTTTGTCGACATATAATAAACTCCTACTTTACAAGCAGATACTTAAACCTGTGTGGACCTATGGTATCCAACTGTGGGGCTGCACTAAGCCAAGCAATATCACCATCATTCAACGCTTCCAAAATAAGGTGCTAAGAAACATCGTTGGTGCACCGTGGTATATACGAAACAGAAATCTCCACAGGGATCTTGAGATGGAATTAGTAACGAACGAAATTGGAAAGTTTGCAGAGAATCATCAGAACAGACTTCTCCAGCACACGAATGTCGAGGCAATCCAGCTTCTTGACCATTGGGACAGTGTGCGAAGACTCAAAAGAACCAAACCTTTTGAGTTGGTGAAGTGATGTTCAAAAAAGCTGAGCACAGTGTTATGTGAGTGAAAGCCGATAGGTGAACAAAGCAGAGCAACGTGCAGTGTGTGAAGTTTAAAGCGTCAGCATCCAAATTAAATTTAAGTTACACCAATGGGCAACACTTAATATAGATCACCTTTTATACGTAGCAATTTAGGTTAGATTAATATAGGTAGATAGTCATCAGACTAGATGTTATACACAAATACCTGTGGGGGTGCTGTTAATTAATAAATAAAAAAAATCTAACATACGAATCTTGGATACACGGCATAATCCGGAAGCAATTTATTTTCTAAATGATTCTGGCCGTTAATTCTACTAAGTTAATATATAATAACTTAACCTTATTAAATTATGTTATTTCTTTTTCAGTTGTCGTCATCTACATGTGGCTAGTGGTGTTCAGTTTCTTCCAAATTGTGAAAGCAGAGAACGAGGAAAGGTCAAAGTACACGAAAGCACCCTTCAGAAGATATTAATAATAGAAGAATTAATAAGAACTAAAATATTCTTTCATTAATTTGAAACAGTTCAATTTATAATAGTTCATCTGTGATACAAAAACAGCGTATGAAATTGATTTATTTTTTATGGAAAATATTACTGGTATCACCACAACACTGCATACAAGGTTTCTTTATAACTTTAGTATAATTGTTATATTGATTTGTTGTATAATTTAAAAATAGCCATATACTGTATGTCGATGTGTACTTGTGTTGGTGTGTGAAAAATAATTTGTTTAAACAATAGAATCACATGACAAATAGCCTCTAAGTGCTAAGATAATATTTAGTTTAAGTGTAATGTGTAAAAGACGTTAACATTGTTGCCATAACTGGTTGTGTTTTTGTTTAATGTATCACGTAATTGTTAATAATTTATATTAGTTTATTTTTTCTATGTGAGCTTGAAGTTTTAATATATTTAAGTGTTGCTTTGAGATTTTGTTTCTTTTACTTTAGGTAATTTAATCATTTGATTGTTATGAAATATTTATACAAGACTGTTCTGTTTTTCCAAGTACATTCTAGTTTTGTATGCATCATTTTTTTATAGCATTACATCTCCCTATTGATGACAAGTTATTGAAATTTCAAAATTTCTTATTTTTACGATGTTTAATGTCAAATGTCTCTGATGGGACCAGGACAAAAAATCTGAAACTTTAAAAATTAATTCATCGTTTCATAAGGCTTAATAATAAAAAAAAACATTCTTGTGTATTGCACTGTGTTTGGAATAACAGCCCTTTAAAATGAGAGCAAAATCACATGACGGTAAAACAAATTTAATTACAAATTCTCAGTAAATACAAAACAAAGCATACTATTCATGACAATTATGTCATTTTTTACAAAAGAGACTTATAAAACCAAGTGATCTTCATACGTTTCTGAAGTTGATATGCTGTAACATCTTATTACACCTTCTGTTGGTTGAGGAGAGAATTTGTGAAAACTTGTAGTTCCTTTTATCTGTTTGGATCTCTGAACTCTATCATGAAGGGTGGTTTTGTATTCTGAAACTTCTTCTTTTGCCACTAAGATGTAGTTTACCCCTGGTAGGTGTCCATTGCAAAAGAAAAACATATCTTCTACATTATGGATTTGGCTATTAAGTGGTCTTTGAAGACTGGCTTTAGCCACTAGTCGCTTCGTTGTCCCCCCCTATACCGTCGCATGCGTTTTTTCCATGTGCACATCCAAAAAATGCCATTCTGCATCTAACCCAAAATCTTTTTTATGATACGATAAGTTTGCAAAGTTCTTTTTGTTCTTGTATTGACTTGCTGCACCACCAGAGAAATATATAAGTTTTGATTTCCTTGACAGATTTTGTTTTGTATAATTAGTTAAATGTTTCTGAAAACAGTCACATATAACTGGCTTCCGGCTCAGCTCATTAGTTAGCCTGTTAGAACAGGCTCACAACTAAGGGAGCGGGCGGTGGGGACAGTCCAGTAGTGGCCAACATTAACATATTGAAAACATCTAAGCCTACTGGAACTGTTTATTTATTTACATTATATTTTTATAGAAGCAGTAATATAACATATTCTTGCTGATATTATATGTATATTATTATTTAGAAATATGTGTGTTGTACAATTAAGTAATTATTCTATTATAATTATTTTAAGCTGAATAAAGTTAATAACATTGTAATAAAATGTAATAAATTTAAATTATCGTGCTTTTCCAACCAGCTTTGAGGGCATGTTACTCCAAACACGGTGCCATACACAAGAAAGTTTTTATTTATTATTAAACCTTATAAAAGGTGAATTAATTATGAAAGTCTTAGATTTTTTGTCCTGGTCCCATCAGAGATATTTTACATTAAATATCGCAAACATGAGAAATTTTCAAATTTCAATAGCTTGTTATCAATAGGGGGAATGTGTAAGAAAGCTAATTTTTATTACAAGGCCTTTGCATACAAGGTTATAACTAAAAAATATCGAATGGACAAATGAAGTACCAAACTCTCTAGGACCATCCCAAAAAGAAATTCATTTAACACACCGTCAATTCTTCTGCATTTATTTACAAATCTATATACAAAAATTATACACAATCATCATATTCTTCAGTAAATGAGTCATGGTACTTTACATTAGGGTCGCAAACGGTTCCTTGGACTGCTTCGTCAACAAAAGCAGACATAATCCGAAAATTGACATCACTAACGTCAAGTTTATTATAAATATATAACGGTAACCGATTGGTGATGATCCAAACTGACTGCCTAAACTCGTTGTCAATCTTCATGTCATTAGGAAACACCAACGTATCATTATTTTGAGCAACTACACCCAAATTTTGCCTCTTGTACGCTTTTCTCGAATCCCAACAACCCACAGAGTTCCTGGTCACCAAATTAAAGAATAAAACGCCTCTTCTGTCCATTCCACACGTAGAGGATTGCCCATTTTTACCTCTGGATTGTCCAAAAACTCGAAAACCGTCTTTGTAGGTCATCCAGCCAGTCTCATTGCAAACTATAGAAGTTTTCGTGTAGAATTGTCTAAAACTAGACATTGGGTTGAAGTATATGGTTCTGTCCTCAGTTGGGTAGCTCTGCGGGCTTAGGGCTATCCCAAAAATACCATCGGTCCACTCAAAGTCCAGCCCGTTCACATTGTAAGCAGCTGCTAAAGGATCAGGATAAAATAAGTGATCGGTTATCCTCCAACTTCTGTGTTGTCTCAAGCTGTAAACAACGAGGCCAAATCTCCAGACATCTGTGAGGTAGGCGTGTGCTGTGTCACACTCAGCACCACGGATGTCAACTGCTATGTTGCTGTAGAGACTGTCTTGTTTAATAAATTCTTCTGGTAGTTCGTATCTTAGCATTAACTTGTCAGTGGATAAATCGAATATTAACAGTTGTGGAGGACATATTTGTTTTGGTGTGGTGGCTACGTTGATCTGGCCGGAGTCTAGTACCCATAGGCGACCACAGATGTCGGCCTGCATGCGGAAAACTGATGTCAGTCTGGAGCAAGATCCTGAAAAATTAGATCGGATTAGTGTCGAAAATTTATTGATGTTTATTGAATAAAGACGTCCAAAAAACAAATGTGTTATAATCGACCATGTGTCAGTCTAACATATAAATTTTATATGAAAAATTTATAATCTATATTTCGTAAATCTGGGATAAAATGATAACTCTTATTGATGATTGTCATTTTAGAAAATGACTTAAGTTTTAAATACGAAATAGTTTTAAATATAAAGTATGTTTCATTTGTAAGCATTTCAAATTTGACGCTTAAGCAATTTCCTAAACCTTTTCTTGGAATCATTTTCTTATCAACTGTTTAGAACGAAGTATGTTGAGTGGTTATGTTTCTTCTTATACACACTGTGTAATAATAAGGACTTTAACATATGTTATCGATTGTAATTTAAATAAATAATAGTCGTATTCAAGTTGAACGAAATATAATAATAGCAGAACAATATTAGTAATTACAATGCACGTCTTATCTTTATCACAAACTAGCTAAGAATGAGCAATCGCCCCGGTAGAGGATACAATACTCCAATATCAGAAAAACAGTCCACCAGTTAGTCAACGTTAGGCAGGTATACGAACCAGGGTTTTTCGCCGGCATCAGCGGAGACTCAAGGCCTGGAATTCACTTACACATATTCACAGCATTTTGCAGATCGGAATTTTTATTTTACAGTCTCCTTTAAAGCATACATCTTTACAGAATAGAATTCCACAACAAAAGGAAAAGTGTCGACTGAAAATCTTCGAAGAATTGATACAGTTTTTCTCATTTAACTGTATTAAAAATTGTTCTTCACTGCACTACATTTATTGTAAATTAATTACTGTTACAACATTTGTCATCAATATTTTTTTGTGTTTTTTTTCTATTATGTTTTGCCGTGTCAAATTCATATAATAATATATGGCATGTCCAGTTTAAATACGCTGCATATACGGATTTAAAATTGAACAATAATACATGTCCTTTTTGAGTTATATGAGATAACATGTTTGGGTCTGTTATGTTGTAAGAAAATCCTGAAAAGAGTTTTATTTTTAAAGACCAGTGGTAGAAGAAGAAAATGAAAGTTTACACCAGTCGATATTGTGTATTGGAACGGTACATATGCTATTCATGCTGTTTTCCGTTCGATGCATTCCTTTTAAGACGTGATAGTAGAGGCAATTAAGAACCTATTTTACCATTTTTATCACTATAAAATCTATTATTTTTAGTATTATTTCAAAATTGTCTAATATTAATACTTATTGTTTCCATGATAACTTTCGAAATTTGATCATACTTCAAGCTGAAACAGTCCTTCTTTAGTGGTATGACCCTAATACGCATGTTTTGAACCCGCATTCGCATTCCGCATAAACACATTTATCGAAAACGCCTAACTAGTTTCTATTCACAAACTTACTATTGTCTCTCCTCAACAAGAAACCAATTTAAACCAGTGAACTGTGTATGCGAGTAGGTGCTTTTGAAGTATTTTCTTGCCTTGAATATGAATCCGATTGGCTTCGAGCAACCAATTTCCAAGAAATGCATATACAAGTACAAAGTTTAAGGTTTTTTTCGGATGATTTTTAAGAGTCTAGGTCATCGGGGTTGTTTGCTATGCATGATCCGGAAACGGAAAAATATACGTACATAACGGCATTTACAATATACAAGATGCATTGAACATAAAGTTGTCAATATCTCGATAACCGTAACCATTATTTTGTATATAGCTAAATATGGTTAAATATGTTCTAAATTACCTCTACTATCACGGTATCAAGAAATTGCACATATATTAATTACATATAAGTCGGTACATCAATTTTTGGATTTTTTACAACGTATTGAAATAATAAAATAAAATAATAAAATATGAAATAAAATCACAAAAACCGCATCCGCACCTATCCGCAGCAGATTTTCCAGTAGTTGTAATGTCAAATATGTATACTCTAATTTGAACCACTTTCAAAAGCTTAACAAAGCTAAACACTAAACTAAAACACTCAAGTTCTGCATAAAACTGTTTTTTAATAACAGCGAATGTTCTCGGCCCTGCAATAAACAAAATTATGGGTAAATTCTAATAAAAATAATGTCGAATGAAAGTTTATACTTGGTTCTAAAGAATGTATAACAAAAAAATCACATTTATCGTTAAAATACAAAATTGTAACCGTTTTTAAAAGCGTCAACTTATGTGCATCTATGTTCAGCCATAGTAAAATATAACTTTTGGCTGACAAGGACACGTGGCTCAGGGCTCAGGTGAAAAAATATTGCCGCCTTTTAATACATTGGTCTTTTGCCTATCCCAGAAACTTGTTTACTTTTTGGAATTTAATTATAGTATTCAATTAGCTTTGAAGAAGCGAGCAACATGGTTCGTGAAACGTCAGCATTAACAAATCTTGACACACGGCATAACCCGGAAGCAGTTTATTTTCTAAATGATTCTGGCCGTGAAAGCCTACGTACTTATTCAATATTAACTTATTATTATTATTAACATTAAGTTATTGTTATACCTTATAATTATTATGGTACATAAGTACCGATGAGTAATGTAAAATTTTGTTTGGACCTACAAAACAAATACGTATTAAATAAGTACGTAGGCTTTCGCGGCCAGAATCATTTAGAAAATAAACTGCTTCCGGGTTATGCCGTGTGGCAAGATTTGTTAATGCTGACGTTTCGCGAACCAAGGACAGACAGGCCGAAGTATCGAATGTCGAGTCAAGGAGCACAGTAGAGACACCCGGCTACGCAAGATTCAACAGTCCGCTGTTGCTCAACACTGCCACGAGTCGGGACACATAATGATTTTCGATGACGTGAAGATGTTGGCAAGGGGTGGTAATTACCATCGAAGGCTTATTAGAGAAGCCATCGAAATTTACAAACATCCTGACAACATCAATCGCGAGGATGATACTGACATTAGTAGGGTCTGGAAATCGATCCTAAAGCGGTCAGGTGGAAAAGCACATGCGAGCGGTAGCTCCAGATGTGCGCAGTGAGGCGTAAATACAGGTACATAACGAAGAGTTTCTTGGTAGGTCTTCAGTATTCAATTAGCTTTGAAGAAACGAGCAACATGGTTCGCGAAACGTCAGCATTAACAAATCTTGCCACACGGCATAATCCGGAAGCAGTTTATTTTCCAAATATGTATTAATAGACAAGGCATAGCGTACCCAGGAAAATTCTGAAACCTTCCTAAACTATTAGAAGTTATGAAACTGCTCATAATTTTGACGATGACACTGCAATTATTGATAGTTTTTAATTAATTATTATTTTATATTTAGCCGTACAAATAATCCAAAGTTGTTTACGCCTAGGCTAGCACAACATTTAAAGAAATGAGAAAAAGAATTAGAAGAATATAATGTTCTACTTTCTTCGCCAATATAATGATATAACTAACCTGGATTATGCCATCTCCAGTTGGGATATGGTACCAGCAAAGGTGATTTTTCCTTAGGTATTCTCGGAACAACAGCTAATGTGGCAGGAACTCCACCCTTCCATTTTGGCAACGACACAAATATCCTCTCCTTGTAAATTTCTATACCCAATGGTAGATTATTCTCTTGTACGAATTCGCCACTCTGTATCGCTATTTGTCTGTCTTCAAAACTGTCATAGGCAAAATCAACTTGCTGCCAAGCATACAGAGTCTTAAAAGGACCTGACTCTTCCAGTTCTAACGGTATCCTGGCAGTTCTATCATAATTTACCGCATTATTTGTGATCAGTCCTAAAGAAAGTAGATATGGCAGCAAAGATCTGACGTTAGTTCCGGTTTCTGCAACAGAATGAGTTATTTTTAAACCTGTGAAAAGTTCGAAAAGGTAAACGCACGAATTAATTGTGGCCAAATGCTGATAAATGCGTATCTAAACGAAAATACGATCAATAACTGTTATTAAAATAAGTTCAATAAATTCTTAAAATCCATTAATTCTCTGGAAAATGTCATTATATTTATTGGGATTCTATTGTACTCAGGTTTTTGTAATTATTTGAAATGTTAGTTAGTTACTTTTACTTTTAACCAGACGATATGCAGACAGAGACATATCTTTGTTGAATTTTACATATTCAATGTTATTCAAATTATTTTACACTACGCAATTTATCACGCAAAATGTTCTACAACTTTTTAAGCAATACAAAATTGCGTATAGTGCCATTAACAATAGTGGAAACCCGCTATTATACACAGAGAACACAAAGTATTGAAACATGAAAAAATCCCTAAATCGGTCTGTTATTAAAAAAAACTCGGCTTTGAATTGCAAAATAGGTGCACACATATTTATCGTAAACTAAATTTCCGACCTTCAACGATTTTTGAATTAAGGCGGAATCGATATATTTTTACTTTATCATACGCAGTATGTAATGTATTGTAATCGTGCCGGAAAAAAGAAATTGAGATTTTAGCGGAAATAGGTCTTTTTGGGTCCCCTGAACATTTTTGACCAAGGTCCAAAAAAATGTCTGTGTGTGTGTGTGTGTGTGTGTGTGTGTGTGTGTGTGTGTGTGTGTGTGTGTGTGTGTGTGTGTGTGTGTGTGTGTGTGTGTGTGTGTGTGTGTGTGTGTGTGTGTGTGTGTGTGTGTGTGTGTGTGTGTGTGTGTGTGTGTGTGTGTGTGTGTGTGTGTGTGTGTGTGTGTGTGTGTGTGTGTGTGTGTGTGTGTGTGTGTGTGTGTGTGTGTGTGTGTGTGTGTGTGTGTGTGTGTGTGTGTGTGTGTGTGTGTGTGTGTGTGTGTGTGTGTGTGTGTGTGTGTGTGTGTGTGTGTGTGTGTGTGTGTGTGTGTGTGTGTGTGTGTGTGTGTGTGTGTGTGTGTGTGTGTGTGTGTGTGTGTGTGTGTGTGTGTGTGTGTGTGTGTGTGTGTGTGTGTGTGTGTGTGTGTGTGTGTGTGTGTGTGTGTGTGTGTGTGTGTGTGTGTGTGTGTGTGTGTGTGTGTGTGTGTGTGTGTGTGTGTGTGTGTGTGTGTGTGTGTGTGTGTGTGTGTGTGTGTGTGTGTGTGTGTGTGTGTGTGTGTGTGTGTGTGTGTGTGTGTGTGTGTGTGTGTGTGTGTGTGTGTGTGTGTGTGTGTGTGTGTGTGTGTGTGTGTGTGTGTGTGTGTGTGTGTGTGTGTGTGTGTGTGTGTGTGTGTGTGTGTGTGTGTGTGTGTGTGTGTGTGTGTGTGTGTGTGTGTGTGTGTGTGTGTGTGTGTGTGTGTGTGTGTGTGTGTGTGTGTGTGTGTGTGTGTGTGTGTGTGTGTGTGTTTGTGTGTGTAAACGATTTTTGTGGAGACGATTCCGGAGAAACTACTGAAGGTATCGGAACGAAAGTTCATATTTAGAAGTTTCATGACGTAACTTAGAGCTGAAAAGCTTTTGGTTCACAAGGGTCCAAAGGAACTGGTAGTTTATTCTAAGCCTTTTTCAAGGATTTTGCAAATGAGCCGCAATTTCTGTAATTTCGTCAAAATAGTTAAATAATAAATTAAACTAGAGGAAATTTTGAATAATTTATGTTTATGAAATTTTTTGGTAAAATTAGGTAAAAAAAATTAGGTAAAAAAATAGTTTAGCTGCAAGAGCAACTTCTATTTGATCGAGATCGGTCGCATCTGCATTAATAGGAAACTACATAGTAGCCAGGATTTTGACAAATATTTTTTGTGTTGTCACATTCGAAAACAGCTGATCTCATCAGAGGTTGGAGAACCACTATGGAACGTTGCCGCTCTAGTGCGGCAAATTATAAAATACAATTTTCAAATAAAATAAGATCACCAATTTGATTGTTTGTTGGTAAGAAATATCCACCCGTCTTTATATCTAATTCTAAAAACGATAAATTGAGAACATTATAAATAAAGTATAGCGATGAGTGTAGTTTTATTTTAGTACGTTGGTAGGGATGTGTCATGAACAAATATAAATCTGTCAGAATTTGAATTACCTTTTTAAGGTGCGTTTTCATTAGTGATAATGGCAGTGGTAGCAGACGCTGTTATAGTATTTCCAATAGAAAATTGCTAGTGACTCATGTTTATGTACATGCAAACTAATATGTGTCATTATCACGATATGTAAGAAATACTATAATTTCGTATTCTACCACCGCCATTAGCTACCATTACCTACCAATCGGAACGCACCTTTCGTCAAACTGGTACCAACCTAGCATTTACTATACAGAAATCATTTATTTTTTTTAAATACGTATTTCTTAAAAAGCAACACAATAAACGTTGATGTCGCTCCTGCCAAAAACTAGATAGCGCGACTCGCTCATATGCGACGGCGACACTCCGCCTTCGGTGACGCGCCGTATCACCGCTCGTCGCGCTATTCCGTACTTTCGGCATTTGTGACATAAATAACTATTATTCTAATGATGTAGTGTAGGTAGTGTCAAATGCTGATGCTTTGACAATACCTACGATTTATCTCTATAGAGTAGATTCTCATACAGCTAAACTATTAATTTTATATATTGTATGATAAAGTCATGTGCCTGGCCACATCAGATTTTTTTTATAGATATAGATAGTTGGTATAGGTGTCAAAAAATAATTGTGTATAAAACTATTATGTAAAAAATAGAAATTTTGTGAAAACAAAGACAACTTACGATTTCTGTAGAACCAATTGTTCATTGTTCCTCTACTATATCACAGAACACACGAAACAAGCAGAAGCAAGTAGAATCAAGTCAATTCAGCTCAAATTCTCAACTTACACTGATTTAAATGTAATCGCGCAATTTAAAAATAGATAATTATAACTGAACATTCACACGTAATGTCTGCTCACATATGCAAAGGCAAGAAAAAGTAGGCATATAATGAGTTAACGGCGCTAACCTCACGGCGCTACACGTCATAAATACAACATCCAAGCGACAAGACAAAAAAAAATGTATCCAACACAGTTGGTTCACACGACACGACATCTATAAGACAAGAATCAGTCGTATTCAAGATGTCAAACGAGCAAGACGTGCTTCCCAGTGATAATTCAGCTATGGTTAGTGCAGAAATGTTGATCGGCGACTGATCAGAAATGTCGCCGGCAAACATGTTGCTAACATATCGTGTCGCTTAGATGTAGTGCAGCGCCGTCTGCCTGCTCCCATTTGGATATATGGCGTCAACATCGACGGGACATGTCGTCGCCATGTCGTGTTGATGACGTGTAGCGCCGTGGGAATAGCACCTTAAATTAATTCATAATTCACATTATTCTTATTACTTGTGAAATGATATTTGCATCGCAAGAAAATAAATAAAGCAAGGCCTTTGCAATGAATAAACGAAAAAATAATTCTCGTTAATTAATATAGATAGCTTGCGGTTAATATTAAGAAAGATAAAAGTCAAAAACACATCTTTTCCTTCAACTGTTCGTAACCCGTAAAGCGAGGGTACACTGTACCCTGACAAATTTTGTCTAAAAAGTTCGAAATTATAATTTGCATGTAATCCAAATATCAGTTTGTTCATTAATTTATTAAATTAGCAAAAACTTCGTTTAACATGCATTACAATATTGCGACAATCGTAGTTGATCGTGGATTACTTTTAGTTACTAAATGGATTCTAATTTAATTTGAATAAATTGACAACTGCGTACAGCAACATGCTTAATAATGCAATTTTTACCATTCCAAATTCACGCAAAATTGACCCGAATGGCAAAACACAAATTAGTTTTACATAACGTCTATATAATATGCACACATTTAATTAAATATGTAGATATTTATACTATCCCGTTACATGATATGTTCCGTTATTAACATTGTTGGAAATAAATTAAAATTCTTTCAAGTGGTATACAAGTTTATTGTGTAATCAATGGTTAATATTAATGCATTCATATTAGATCGAAAAATAGTGGATCTCAGGCATAATTTTAAAAAGTTTTCAATAATACAAAGTTGGCAAAACAGCGGAAGATAAGATCTGTCGATAACATCACAGCGTCACAAACTCAAACCAATTGTCAAAAAACAGCGCATCCAACCTAACACCAAAACAACAGTAAGTCAATTAATAGAGATAATCAGTTTTCCTTGAAATTTGGTTGATTCGCAAGTGATAATCAATCAAAAGCATAGGCAAAAATATTAAAATTTAAAAAGAGTTTGGTCTGTTTTTGCTGTATAACTGTGTGACGTTTGCAGCTTCAGACGTTACACGTTAGATGGCACCGCTAGAGATTGCTAATCCTAGCGCCTCTAGCGGACTTTATGTCAGTTCCGTACATAACCTATATTATTATTGAACACAATACAAAATTTAATTGCAAGAAATAGTAACAAACCGGGCAAATACTGTGTTAAAATAGTTTGAACGTACTGCGAACATTGACGACGATATACAAGTTTCAATAATGTGTGGTTCTTTCCAATGGTTAAAGTGTGTGGTTAAAGTGTATGGTCTAATATGTGGTTCTCGAGGCTAAAACTAAATACAGGTGAAGCCTGTGGGCGAAGCATTCTATGGAATTCATCAATTTTCTGTCAATATTGAGGTTAGTTAACATACTAAATTGGCTGTTTTTGCATTATTTTTGATATCTTGGGAACGTCATAACTTCCGAACCGTACCAAGTAGGAAAGATCTAATGAAACCGGCGTAATCAGCGTTAAAAATTGTATCAAGAACCGCAATTTCAGTTTGATTGAAGGCAGTTGAGTTTTCGCCGACTAGCTAAAATTTTGTAAGAAATCACATATTTGAAACTATAATTTTGAAGTGGCACTCATATCTCAAAAATTAGGACCCGGATCAACATGAAACCTATGCTATCCTACTAAAATGGGTGCGCTGATACCAAATTTACATAGAAAAAGTCTCTGTCTCTACTGGTTACCGAGTTGTGCTGAAATTACGTTATTCCAAATAACACAAAAATATGGACAATGGACCACATAACTTCAAAATGGTATATGTTAGGCCTATAAAAGTATATATATTTTTGATGTACTCATCGAGAGCTATGCTTTGGTGGTCGGTTAACCTTTCTATCACCAACGGTTGCAAAGCTCAAATTTAGCTCAAATTTTTGCTATCTCAAAGTGCTAAATTTAGCGCGAAAATTATTTTATAATTTTTCGAGCGATAGAGGATTTTAATGCTTTCATGCTTATGCATTGGGATGTGCTGAATTCAACGGTGGGGTCGGTTTTCCCGTAACTCGTACGGTGTGGCCAGAAAGTGGGAAACTATAGTTCCCGCGGTTTTTCGCGGTTTTCTCGCGGACCGTGCACCTCAGAGAAACGCGGCTTTCAGAAGTGAATTCCTCGGCCGATTTCCCATCCGGTACCGTTTGAAACGTGAAGATTGGTCGATTAGATCAGACACAGCTTGCGTTAAAAGTTACTAACATACTAAATTGGCTCTTTCTGCATTATTTTTGATACCTTGGGAAGGTCATAACTTCCGAACCGTTCCAAGTAGGAAAAATCTAATGCTGCCGGCGTAATCGGCGTCAAGAATTGTATCATGAATCGACCATTCAGGCATAGTCCTTTTTTATTGTAGATAATACTTGCACTGTCATTGTCATTGTTATCACGATTTATTTTTAATTAATTGTTACTAACTAGGTTAAATTTAGTTTGGTTTTTGTCAAGCCCAAATTACCTAACACTTCTTATGTGATTAGAATTAACGATTTCTTGAACCTTTCTACAACACATATAAGGCTAAATAGAGTACCTCAACTGCATTTATATTGCGAATTGAGCACTGAATCAATTGACAGGTTTGTGGTTTATATGGTCAACGCATTTCTTGTCTTCAAGCATGCTTCGTTGAAGTATTTCTGGTTGATTAGCAGTTATAAAAAGCGCTGGATTGTGAGAAAAATAAAAAAAGGCAAAAGTTGCGTAATATTGTTATGTTGTCACTTGATCTGTTTTATTAATGTAAAAGATATTAAAAGTATTTAATAGGCAATCCTAGATGCGTATATTAGAATGTTATGGTCAACGATTTACACATTATTGCGTTACTTGGCGGTATCTTTGAAATAACGTTTTAGCATTACAGATTGATATGAAATATTCAATATCTCGATGCATTATTAATATAATTACGATTTTATATGTATTGAATTAAGTGCGTTAAAAGTCTGCTAGGTTGTTGCAAGCTTCGTTTTTACATGGATTTACATAGATATTTAGCCCACCTGTGTAGCAAACAAAATCTATCTTAGTAGTTATAAGTTTAGTAGTCGTTTCGTTTGAATGGCTAATCTTGGTACAAACATGAATGAAATGGTATTTACACGGGTATTTACCCTTACGTTGGGTAAGTACCTAAATTTTGGGTATTTATCATTTTTATCCTTAACACACCATTTAACAACATTTCAGCAATATTTATAGAGGGTGTAACAATTTTTTCCCGCAAGAATAATTTTTAGATATAGTAAATGTCATTCTGAGTAACTTGTTTCATATGGACCTAATAGTTCTCTCAATTCCAACTTACAGCCGCTTGAAATATTAACAAAATAAAAGAAAAATCTGATGTGGCCAGGCACATGACTTTATCATACAATATATAAAATTAATAGTTTAGCTGCATGAGAATCTATTCTATTGAGATAAATCGTAGGTATTGTCAAAGCATCAGCATTTGACACTACCTACACTACATCATTAGAATAATAGTTATTTATGTCACAAATGCCGAAAGTATGGAATAGCGCGACGAGCGGTGATGCGGCGCGTCACCGAAGGCGGAGTGTCGCCGTCGCATGTGAGCGAGTCGCGCTATCTAGTTTTTGGCAGGAGCGACATCAACGTTTATTGTGTCGCTTTTTAAGAAATACGTATTAAAAAAAAATAAATAAATGATTTCTGTATAGTAAATGCTAGGTTGGAACCACTTTGACGAAACGCCAAGTTTAAAGGTGCGTTCCGATTGGTAGGTAATGGTAGCTAATGGCGGTGGTAGAATACGAAATTATACTATTTCTTACATATCGTGATAATGACACATATTAGTTTGCATGTACCTAAACATGAGTCACTAGCAATTTTCTATTGGAAATACTATAACGGCGTCTGCTACCACTGCCATTATCACTAATGAAAACGCACCTTCAAAAGGTAATTCAAATTCTGACAGATTTATATTTGTTCATGACACATCCCTACCAACATACTAAAATAAAACTACACTCATCGCTATACTTTATTTATAATTTTCTCAATGTATCATTTTTAGAATTAGATATAAAGACGGGTTGATATTTCTTATCAACAAACAATCAAATTGGTGATCTTATTTTATTTGAAATTTGTGTTTTATAATTTGCCGCACTACAGCGGCACGTTCCATAGTGGTTCTCCAACCTCTGATGAGATCAGCTGTTTTCGAATGTGATAACACAAAAAAATATTTGTCAAAATCCTGGCTACTGTGTAATTTCATATCAATGCAGATGCGACCGATCTCGATCAAATAGAATTTGCTCTTGAAGCTAAACTATTAATTTTACCAAAAAATGTCATAGGCATAAATTATTCAAAATTTCCTCTACTTTAATTTATTATTTAACTATTTTGTCGAAATTACAGAAATGGCGGCTCATTTGCAAAATCCTTCAAAAAGGCTAAGAATAAACTACCAGTTCCTTTGGACCCTTTTCAACCAAAACCTTTTCAGCTCTAACTTTGGTAACAAAACTTCTAAATATGAACTTTCGTTCCGATACCTTTAGTAGTTTCTCCGGAATCGTCGCCACAAAAATCGTTTACACACAGACATACATACACACACACACACAGAGACATTTTTTTGTACCTTGGTCAAAAATGTTCAGGGGACCCATAAAGACCTATTTCCGCTAAAATCTCAATTTTTTTTTTTCGGCACGATTACAATACTTCATCGTACTGCGTATGATAAAGTAAAAATTTTCATAATAAGCTGTAAAACTTGGTATAATAGTTTAAATGGCAAATAAAACGGGCCCCAAATAAAACTAATTATGTATAACAAAATAAGAAATAAATTGCTCAATATCCATAAACAAATAGTTCCACTTGAACAACTAACCTAGTTCATGAATTTTACGATTAAATAAATAAAAAAGTGCAGTTCTGTTTAAAATTTTACGCTGTATTTTCAACTTTTTCTGACCAACTGAGTACGCCCACGGATTTGTTGCAGTTGTTTTTTTGAAATTTTTTTTTCTCTCAAGTCAACGTGCTTCGCTTGTTTTTATATTCTACGCGGTTTTACAATTAGCTACGCTTTTTAAGCAATGCACTCTTAGGAATGCGCGTATTCCTGCTCATCGGTTGCATCAGTACACGGTTTACTATTTATAACGTGAATTTTCCACGAATTAATTAATTAATTAGTTTCATATTCTATGCAATCTAGACATCTGGATTTGGTTGGGTAGTTTTTATGACGGGACATTTCAATGTTTGCGTGTTTATGAATACGTGAATTGCAATACGTCGAGCTGCTAACATCCTATATACACAATTCGAAATTTAGAAACTGCTGGAGCACTTTTGAAAGAAGGAAGTAAATGTTGCATTTTCTGGTAATTTTACCACTTTAACTTTATAGGGATGATTTTTTTTTGATTTTTTAGACGTTTTAGTACTGAAACATGACTTAAATAATTATACCACAATCTATTTTATGCCATAGCAAGACTATTCCTTTGAGCAATAATACAGTTCAACGATAGTTCTCTCTTCAACACGATGAGTCATACGATGTCAGACAATAAATTTGTAGTCTTAGCATACCGTTCGGTTTATAAAAGATGATCAAATTTGCCAAGAACTATTATTTGCCCAAACAATGATTTCTGATACTAAAGGAGAATCAATGTTTCATGTATTGGAACAGTTCTTTAACAACATTTAGTGGCAATAAATGAGAGATCGCTTGCATAAGTTATTACAATACGTAATTACAGCAATTAACAATATCAGAAGCCATGCCCTCAACACTAGATTATATTTAAACAAACAAGCAGAGAAAATGATGAAGATTTTACTCGTTTGCTACTTCATACTGAAGTACGGTGGCTATCAAAGGGTGCCTGTTTAAGGTGGGATTCGAAATGAGTAGGCAACTAAATATACCTCATAATTTGGAGATCAGTATTTCGTGGTATTTCACCGAAATGATTAGGTATTTCGATTCAAATTATACGTCGAACAGAACTTGAAACCTTTGCCGATAATACAATAAATATCCGGCTCAATTCTGTCGGGTCTAGGTGACGAATTTTACGATTGTTGATGGCTATGTCGTAGTCTTCTTACGTTCAACAAAGGAACGCCGATATTCACAGAATTCGTCACCTATACATGACAGAATTGAGCCGGATATTTTTTGTATTATCGGCATAGGTTTCAAGTTCTGTTCGACGTATAATTTAAATGGAAGTACCTAACCATTTCGCTGAAATACTCAGGAATAATATTATGAAGTATATTTGGTTGCCTACTCATTTCGAAGCCCATCTTAAATCGATCTGACAATAGTATATTATTTGACGAGCACATAATTAAGGATATAAATCGCGAGCATGAAGTTTACACGCTCGCCTACGGCGAGCGTGTAATCATGCGAGCGATTTATATCCTTTATGTGCGAGTCAAATACGACGTTTTATCTACGACTCATAAATTCCATTTTATGCAAAATATTTTAAATGTATTTGTCAATGATGGCGAGGCGAACTGTCAAATAACTGTCATTCACGTAGGTTTTGATTGACTTTGACACTAGCGTTGTATAATGATGACAGTTCCTTCAAATAATGAGGTCATTATTTGAACGAACTGTCATTATTATACAACGCTAGTGTCATTATAATCATTGGCGCCTATAATGATGGGGATTATATAGTCATAGATACATATGCAATGAGCTTATTATATGTGAGTCGTAGATAATAGTACATATATTATTTGACGAGCACATAACTAAGGATATAAATCGCCAGCATGAAGTTTACCCGCGAGCCGTAGGCGAGCGTGTAATCATGCGAGCGATTTATTTCCGTTATGTGCGAGTCAAATACGACGTTTTATCTACGACTCATAAATTCCATTTTATATCAAATATTTTAAATGTATTTGTCATTGATGGCGAGGCGAACTGTCACATAACTGTCATCCACGTTGGTTTCGACAGACTTTGACACTAGCGTTGTTTAATGATGACCGTTCGTTCAAATAATGAGGTCATTATTTGAACGAACTGTCGTTATTATACAACGCTAGTGTCATTATAATTATTGGCGCGTATAAAGATGGGGATTATATAGTCATAGATACGTATGCAATGAAGTTATTATATGTGAGTCGTAGATAAACTCTTTTATTAAGTTCTAGAGTTTTTCAAGACAAAGAAGATTCACTACGAGACAACTTAAGGAAAATACAAAGCAGACATTGCTTATTTGACAGACATATTTACCAAGTTCAATGAAATAAATTTACACCTGCAAGAAGACGAGCTGAATTTTATAAAGACAAAGTCGATTATACTGGTCGGAAAAGCAGATGCCCGAAAATTATCCCGAATTGTGGTCAATCGCCGAAAAGATTTTAATAGCATTTGCGTCAACATTTTTAGTTGAACGAGTATTTAGTGCAGTCACAATTCTTTTGACGAAAAAGCGAAACCGCCTACAAATAACTGATCGAGGAGATCTAAGAATGTTGCTGACAAATCTAGCGCCAAATGTCGACACACCAGGCACATTTTGTCACTAATATTATTTACAATTCAATTAAGTGTAGGAATTTTTTGCCCGTTGATACATAACGTAATGATGATATAGTTTTTTGGGTTACCAGGGCTTAAAAACAGATGTATTTTGTTTGATTTTTTTTAATTAATCCAATATTTCGCTAAAAATTTTAGCTTCTTCAGGGACTACGAAAAACAAAATTACAAATATATTAACATTGCTACAATACAAAAGACACTGAACAAACGTACCAATTAATAGACCTAAAACATAAATACAAGTAACGTTGACCACGGCATTTTGTACACACGAGGAACTAACACCGGGAACTAGTCAATCGGTATCACAAAAATAACCAGTATCGACAATAACGCCATCCACGCCAAAGCAACTAACGCAATGTGCCTACCTTTACAATTAGAATTTTAAAACAAAACAAAACATTAGTATGTACATAGTTTTATAAGATCAAACTGGTCAATTAATAAAATTAAAAAAAAAACAGTATTATACAAAAGAAAACTAGAATAATTCACAAAGCATAAGACAAAAAAATAAAATATCAAAGTAAAAACACAAGTCGAAAATTAAAACACTAGTTCACTAATGTTAACGTTGCGTCTATTTATGTTTTAGGACTATTAATTGGTACGTTTGTTCAGTTTCTTTTGTATTGTAGCAATGTTGTTATATTTGTAATTTTGTTTTATGTAGTCCCTGAAGAAGCTAAAAATTTTAGCGAAATATTGAATTAATTAATAAAGTCAAACAAACTACATCTGTTTTTAAACCCTGGTAAACAAAAAAAAATATATTATCATTATATTATTTACAATATTAAAACATTATTAATATTTATGTTCGTGTTATATTAATAATCTGCGTAATGTACTACACACAATTTTAAATTTTGTGTTCAAGATGTATACAAAATAAGTTTGGCAACCACTGCTCTGAAACGTTACCAGGAGTTGAGTGCGGATTATCTTCAATTTTCAGTAAGATATCAAGCTGCACATTTTCAGTTAATTTTGTGTTGGAGTAGCCAGTTTTAGGAAGATTCTTCGCAATACCGTGTTCAAGAAAATATTTTATATTTGACTGACTATGAATTGGCTTATTTACCGATACTTTTCAGGATACTTTTCTCTGAAAAGTTGCCATAAGGTAAATATCCCAAATTTAGACACTACTAAATTGCGACAAGTTTCTGTTTAGTTCGATAAAATAAGAAATCTACAACATTGAACTTTATTTTAGGACATCCGGTTTGAAAAGTTGATTTTTTCCGTATAGTGTAACTGCAATTCGACTTTTTACTGTATCATACGCAGTATGATGAAGTATTGTAATCTGTCTTTTTGGGTCCCCTGATCATTTTTGATCAAGTTACAAAACAATGTCTGTGTGTGTGTATGTATGTATGTGGGTGTGTGTGTGTATGTGTATACTCGATTTTTGTGGAGACGATTTCGGAGAAACTACTGAAGGTATCGGGACGAAACTTCATATTTAGAAGTTTCATGACTAAACTTAGAGCTGAAAACCTTTTGGTTCAAAAGGGTCCAAAGGGGGTATTTACTCTTAGCATTTTTCAACTATTTTGCATATAATCCGCCATTTCTGTAATTTCCTCAAAATAGTTAAATAATAAATTAAAGTAGAGGAATATTCTGAATAATTTATGTCTGCGACATTTTTTGGTAAAATTAATTGTTTAGCTGCAAGAGCAAATTCTATTTGATCGAGATCGGTCGCATCTGCGTTAATATAATACTATATAGTGAGCCAGGATTTTCCAAATATTTTCAGTCTAATGACAGTATCGGTAGTTTCAAATGCCGATGCTTTGACAATATCTCACTATATCTACTGTCAATAGTAAAAAGATCTCATATTGTGATACCGTATACGGTCCTTGCCTGACGGCGTCGGATAGGCAGCGTGTTCAGCGTGTCCAAACTTCATGTGTTCTGTTTGTTTTCGGTTTGAAGAAGTATGAACATGTATCGAATGGGCTGGGCGACTTGGGGTGGTTGAACATGGATAACACTAGGGTGTTGCATGCAGCAATATTATATCATAAGTTGCTATCCAAGAGGATCCCACAATACCTCATGCGGAAGATACGCAGTAGAACGGACGTTCATAACCGTAATTTAAGATTCAGGGGGTTGTTTGCTCCACCTGCCCATCGCGCTGTGTTGTATAAACGGTCATTCTCTTACCAGGTCAGTCACATATACAATGATCTCAGGGAAGATATGAAGAAATTATCGTTAAACAGTTTTGGGGGAAAGGTGAAGTGTTGTCTGTTTGCTCAACAGGGGGAACTTTAGGCATTGAGCGCACATCGGAGGCTGTGTTAATTTTAATTTTTTATGGGCATGTGCGATGTTTTGTTGAATTGGATTTGCTCCATTACGTGTATTTTTTTGTTTTGTTTTGATAAGTTCTCGGAATTATTGTTATATTATTGGTACAATTATGTCTTAGTTCTAGTTTGCGTAAGGGGTTGAGTGAAAGAGCAAGGCAATTTGGAAACAAGTGTGCTGATCTCCGCCCTAAATATAAATATTATTTTGTTGCATTTAATATTGTTTTATGTTAATAAAGGAATTATTTATTTGATTATTTGTTTACCTGTCAAATCCTGGATAACTAGTTTTATTTTAATGCAGACACGACTGATCTCAATCAAATAGATTCTCATGCAGCTAAACTATTAATTTTATATATTGTATGATAAAGTAATGTGCCAAGTAATTACCACCCGGCATATGGAAGAGAGAAGAAATTATTGATATAAACTCACCATGGCCGCGTGTTTGATTGCCGAACCGATGCGATCTTCCATTGTCTCCATGGAAGACGTGATTGGTGACATATACATTCGTAGAAGGCAGCCGGTGTTCGTACCATGAAGTCGACAGTGCCATTTATAGCCTGACAGAACAACAGAATATACGATAAATCTCTCAAGATAGGAAACAGTCGTCAGTTCATTGCATTAGATTTCTCTCCAATCTTGTAAGTATCGGCGAAAGCGAAAAGAAAATTCAATAAAAATGCATAACAAATTAGAAACAATTATAGATATACACAACAAGAGAAGAAATTGAAATGTTAATTTTTAACTTAATAGGTAATAGAAGATGTTTTATGTTATGTTATGTATTTTGGTGTGTGTTTGAATAAAAAAAGGTACGTACTGTTTGGAGTTGTATGTTTGGAACATTTTAAATTAATCCTTCTGCAGTTTTTTTACCACAAAACCGTAGCACGCGTTGTAAACAACTGTTTTGCGCTGTGAAAGTGAATCAACTAACTACCTACCTATAGCAAGTGCGTTTTTCGCATGATCTCTCTCACGGTTTGCATTTTGCTATCATATATTTACCCAATTTACGATATTTAAATCATTTGAAAGTGCGCATGCGCTATTGACTTGACCGGTTATAATGTACTATCGTGACCATATATTATGTCCCTTCTTTTGACGTCGATTTTCTCGCAGAACTAGGGGCGAATAAATTTGAAAAAATTCTGAGGCTGTCCTTGATTAATATGCTACAACTCATAAAAATTAGAAAGCTCTATATATTGGCGTTTTCCCGATTTTTCCAAATTAAGAAGAATTGCCGCTGTTTTTGCCCCGTAAATTTTATTCGTTTAACTTTAGCAATTAATTACTCCAGAAATAATCTATAGATTTCAACGAATTAAAAAGTAAAATCACCTGCGGAATGCTAGTTTTCAATGTGCATTTTTGTAAAATCATTGGATTGGTGGTTGACCCACAAAAAGCTATATTATGCAATACCAGCAATTCTGTTATTAGAAGAGCTAGAATAATGAAATATAGACTATAGGCTACCCAATAATTCATAGGTTTAAAGTTTCTTACATAATCATTGTTTATCTTGCATTTTTCATACAAAAGATCGTGCTGAAACTCCGCGTGAATTCCGACGCTCTACGGTCTTTGGTGTGCCGCGGGGAAGGGAGGCGTTAGCGGTGCTGTCATGTCGGAGAGAACGTACACAGCTGAGAGAACCAGGGCAGCTTATTATCAATACACAAAAAGAACGATAACTTGTGAAGGTAGTAATTTGAACTAACAATCAAATTCTTAATTTTTGCATAATTTTGATTATAATATGTGACCCGGTACGAGAGAAATCTCTTCTATCGATTGGCGTTTATGTTTTCTTCAGTTTTTATACAATGAGGTTGTAAACAAGATTTTGATGGAAGCGGATAGATCTAATAATATTGTGTTAGCAGATTGTCCGATTAGTGGTGAATACTAAATTAAGTTTGCTTGATAAATCCAAAGAATATTTAAAAAGTATGCCCGATTTTGTTATATAAATATTTAAACTATTAAAACAGTTTCAACAGTTTATTTATTAATAATATTTAAATACATGCACAAACAATATAAAATAAATACAACTCTTGATATATTACATATATTACAAACGTCAGCTCTGAGCGTATAAAACTTAAAAATATCAAAGAACTTTTGCAAATTTAGCATCGTAAATTTGTAGACACATAAAATATTTTACAGATCACTCATTAATTTTAAATGCTAATCCCGAAACCTGATTTAAATTGCCAAGAATTTCCATGGGACTTCCAAATGCCTGTCCGTGGTTCTTATTGACTCTTTTTGCCATTATTTTTTAATTCGGTAATCTGTCGCCGGATATCCAAATTTCTTTGGCGAGGCATAATCGCCGTGTCGTTATATGTATTGTGTCCGTAAACACTGTTCTCCTAGTAATTAATACACGTGCGATCCGCCACTACTTGCAGCGTCGCTGTCGATCCCTTGCCCCGCTCGCCCCAAAGACCGAAGAGCGCCGCGTCAACTGCAACAATCATGAGATGCTTTAACTCGATCTTTTGTAGGGAAAATGCAAGAAAACAATGATTATGTAATAAACTATAAACCTATGAATTAGTGAGTAGCCTATAGTCTATATTTCATTATTCTAGCTTTTCTAATGAAGGAATTGTCAAGCACTAATCCAATGATCACAAAAATGCACATTGAAAGCTAGCATGACGCAGGTTATTTTACTTTTTAATTCGTTCAAATCTATGGATTATTTCCGGAGTAATTAATAGATAAAGTTAAACGAATAAAATTTACGGGACAAAAACAGCCCCTATTCAAAAACAGCCCCGTCAAAAGAGGGGACATAATATATGACCACGATAGTACCTCAACCAACGATTATTATTTAAAATAATAATCAATTTAATTAGAAAGAAAGTCGAACTCGAATGTGTTGAATTTGCTAAATAGGGTTATTAACTATTATTGGAAAGCCATCTTAGTGTGTTTATTCCTTCAATCAACTTTGAAAATTCTGAATTCTTTCGTCATTATTTCCTGAGTTTTTAATAAAAATCAGAGTACAAAATTTTAATCGTAAAAACGCCCACCAAAACGGTACGTTCTGTCATAACTGAGATCACGTGATTCGTGTGACGTTACACCATACTAGGTATCAAGTCGGCACATATGGTCTGTAATCATCGGCATCGTCGCTGTTTGTTAATTGTGTTGTACGTTGTGTTGTTTTCACAATTTATACATAAAAATGTGTTATAAATGGCGTATAGTTCCACAATGTACAAATACGTCGATACAAATTTTCAGTGGGACACACTGTATATAAAATTAATAGTTTAGCAGCATGAGATTCTATTTGATCGAGATCGGTCGTGTCTGCATTAATATAAAACTAGTTAGCCAGGATTTGACAGATATTTCCATTCCAAGGATAGTAGGTAGTGTCAATAAACATTTACAGGCACGTTGTGAATTTCATGTGAGACACTAAAACTTTTTAACCCATTAAATTTATATGGGTTCAATAAATGATCCGGTTTAATTGGCAAATGCATTCACTTAATAGAAGTATAGCTATTTATATTACCATGAATATTATTATGTCCAAGATCGTAAAATTATTAATTGAAACTAAATCCATAAAGTTTACGACGTATTGCAAGTCAATGACACACTAAAAGAAACACTTTTCTTTATAAATCTTATCAATAACTTATTTATTTAATCCTTAAGTTACAATACAAAATAAATACAGACTTGAACTTTAATTACTTTAATTACTAAATACTAAACCGTCATGTGTCGCCATTCCTGAAGAATGTGACCCATGACTATGGCCACCGTGCTGTCCCTTGCTCTTCTTGCATTTTGTACCTCTGACGGCTTCGTCAGTTCGCACAGCTTGTATTCTAAAATTCACCTCCGAAGTTGTGAGGGTACCAGTTGCAACCCTTTGGAATCTCGAAGTCAAAACCCACAATTCCTGATACCCATTGGGATGGTTAACAATCTAAAACAACCCCATTAGAAAACAAAACATACAAACACGCAAAATCCTCAAAATTACCTTCACACCGCTTGGGAACTGCAAAGTTTGCTCATTCCTCTCGACTAAACCGATATTTTGAGGACCGTACTCGGTTTCTGTGTTCCAGCAGTTAATCGAAGTCTCAGACATTTGTCCGAAGAAGGCTATTCCGTTCTTATCTATGGCTTCAGCGGCACTTTGAGAGCTACGCTTTCCTCTGAAAGTCTGAAAAGTAATTTTTGTTATTAGATGTGAATAGCTGGTAAAATTTGCTTTAATTTGAGCCCCAACACGACCCATTTATCTCTTCTAGTTTTCGAGATAACCAAAAATGAAATTGGTCATGGCATACTATGATTAAACTCAAATCTTGGGATATCTCCGGAAGTAATAGAGACATTTGAATAGAATAAAATGACTTTTAATCAGAATTGAATTCTTTATTATATTCAGTAAATATTTTTTGGAAAATTTTTGTTTGATTTATTTGATTTGATTAAATTGTTTCTACAATAATTTGATCGTGTTCTGTCTAAAATTTCCTTTAAAATGAGTACAAACTCGGCATATAAATCTTTTGTACTTTACGAGATAACCTAAATGATTTGGCCATGGCCTACTATGACCAAATACAAAACATTGAATATCTCGAGAACGGCTGAAGATATTGGGGTGAAACCAAAACTGTTCGGTGCCGAATTTAATTCGCTTTGAGATGTTAAATATGCTTAAGTACTATTCATACAAAATTTTAATAAATTCTTCCTACAATAACTTAATCGTGTTCACTATAAAATTCCCTTTAAAATGAGTACAAACTCGCCATATAAATCTATTTTAGTTTACGAGATAACCTAAAAATGATTTGGTCATGGCCTACTATAACAAAATACAAAACGTTGAATATCTCGAGAACGGCTGAAGATATCGAAGTGAAACAAAAACTGGCCGATGCGGTATTTACTTCTCTTTGCTATGTTAAATAATATCAAGTACTATTCATACCAAATTTGAATAAATTATTTCTACAATAATTTAATGCGTTCAGTCTAAAATTCCCTTTAAAATGAGTACAAACTCGCCATATAAATCTATTTTAGTTTACGAGATAACCTAAAAATGATTTGGTCATGGCCTACTATAACAAAATACAAAACGTTGAATATCTCGAGAACGGCTGAAGATATCGAGGTGAAACAAAAACTGGCCGATGCTGTATTTACTTCTCTTTGCTATGTTACATAATATCAAGTACTATTCCTACCAAATTTGAATAAATTATTTCTACAATAATTTAATTCTGTTCAGTCTAAAATTCCCTTTAAAATGAGTACAAACTCGGCATATAAATCTATTTTAGTTTACGAGATAACCTAAAAATGCTTTGGTCATGGCCTACTATGACAAAACCCAAAACATTGAATATCTCGAGAACGGCTGAAGATATTCAGGTGAAACAAAAACTGTTCGATGCGGAATTTAATTCACTTTGAGATGTTAAATATTCTTAAGTACTATTCATACAAAATTTGAATAAATTCTTTCTACAATAACTTGTTCGTGTTCAGTATAAAATTCCCTTTAAAATGAGTACAAACTCGGCATGTAAATCTCCTTTACTTTACGAAATAACCTAAAAATGATTTGGTCATAGCCTACTATGACAAAATACAAAATATTGAATATCTCGAGAACGGCTGAACATATTGAGGTGAAACAAAAACTGTTTGATGCGGAATGTAATTTTCTTTGAGATGTTAGTATTATCAACCACTATTCATAAAATAAATGTCAATAAATTGTTGCTACAATAAGTTGATCGTGTTCAGTATAAAATTCCCTTTAAAATGAGTACAAACTCGCCATGTAAATCTCTTTTACTTTACGAGATAACCTAAAAATGATTTGGTCATGGCCTACTACCACAAAATACAATACGTTGAATATCTCGGGAACGGCAGAAGATATCGAGGTGAAACAAAAACTGTTCGATGCAGAATGTAATTCTCTTTGATATGACACCTACATGGAAGATATCTGGATGCGTTGATGGTCCGTCTGCGAAAAGTGAGGCGTTCTTCAAGTATGCTGTGTACACCCAATTTTCCGTGGCACTGGACATCGCGTGGAAGAATAATTTCTTAAGTCCTCTGCTGTTATACGGTGATACATCCAAGCCTAGTACTCCGTCCATTAAATCAAACGAATCACCTAAAATGAATACGGTTATTAGTATAGGTAAATAAGTAATGTTTTGTTGGGTGTTGATTGGGTAAAATTTTGAGGTTACCTTGGATGCTGTATGTGCCAAAATCTGGCCATGGATACATGGTTTTATCAATGACTTTCCATGCTTTGTCGTTTGCAACATCCAGTACAACTATAGCATTTGCCTGACAATCAGCTAAGTACACAAACGTGCTTGAGCAAGATCCGTTGTCTTCTACCGCTGGAGTTACAAATAGAGATGCATCTGTATAAAAGCTAGAATCCAGTTCAAAACGGTGCACTTCTTGGTTCTAAAATTATAATAAAAATAGATGTATGTTGCTTTTTTTTAATTATATTTTGTTTTTGTCACTTACGGTTTTTAGGTTAAATGCGATAACTTGTGGTTTACAGACTTGGTTATCTAAAATTTTTCCTGTATCGACGACCCATAGCCTACCGCAATTGTCGATCTATAATGAAAAATACAAATTTAAAAGCTTCAAAATGGTAAGTCCATTGTATTTCCCTAGTTGTTTACGATATGGGTAAGTTGTACCAACAAACGCATTTTTGTAAAATCATTGGATTAGTGATTGACCCACAAAAAGCTAGATTATGCAATACCAGCAATTCCGTTATTAGAAGAGCTAGAATAATGAAATGTAGACTATAGGCTACCCAATAATTCATAGGTTTAAAGTTTATTACATAATCATTGTTTATCTTGCATTTTTCATACAAAAGATCGTGCTGAAACTCCGCGTGAATTCCGACGCTCTACGGTCTTTGGTGTGCTGCGAGGAAGGGAGGCGTTAGCGGTGCTGTCATGTCGGAGAGAACCGACACAGCTGAGAGAACCGGGGCAGCGTATTATCAATACACAAAAGGAACGATAACTTGTCAAGGTACTAATTTTAACTAACAATTAAATTCTTAATTTTTGCAAAATTTTGATTATAATATGTGACCCGGTACGAGAGAAATCTCTTCTATCGATTGGCGTTTATGTTTTCTTCAGTTTTATACAATAAGGTTGTAACCAAGATTTTGATGGAAATAGAAAATGAAAAAGAAATGAAAAAATAGATCTAATAATATGGTTAGCAGATTTTCCGATTAGTGGTGAATACTAAATTAAGTTTTCTTGATAAACCCAAAAAATATTTAAAAAATATGCCCGACAGTTTATGTATTAATAATATTTAAATACATGCACAAACAATATAAAATAAATACAACTCTTGAGCGTATAAAACTTAGAAATATCAAAACACTTTTACAAATTTGGCATCGTAAATTTGTAAACACATAGATTATTTTGCAGATCGTTCATTAATTTTAAATGCTAATCCCGAACCGCGAGTTAAATTGCCAAGAATTTCCAAGGGACTTCCAAATGCCCGTTCGTGGTTCTGTTATCTTATTGACTCATTTTGCCATTATTTTTTAATTCGGTAATCTGTCGCCGGATATCCAAATTTCTTTGGCGAGGCATAATCGCCGTGTCGTTATATGTAATGTGTCCGTAAACACTGTTCTCCTAGTAACTAATGCACGTGCGATCCGCCACTACTTGCAGCGTCGCTGTCGATCCCTTCCCCCGCTCGCCCGAAAGACCGAAGAGCGCCGCGTCAATTGCAGCAATCATGAGATGCTTCAACTCGATCTTTTGTAGGGAAAATGCAAGATAAACAATGATTATGTAATAAGCTTTAAACCTATGAATTAGTGGGTAGCCTATAGTCTATATTTCATTATTCTAGCTCTTCTATTTTTATGAGTTGTCGCATATTAATCAAGGACAGCGAGAAAATGGACTTCAAAAGAGGGGACATAATATATGGCCACGATGGTACAAACTAACCTAAAACGTAAATCCAACATACCTTCACTCTAAATACAGAGACCAGGCGATGTCTACTGCACAATTCTGAATTCCTATGGTACTCCCAACTTGGGTATGGCTGAATCCTTGGCTCATTTCCGGTGTACCCTTCTACAGTGCCCAGGGTGACTGGAACTCCAGCCTGGAATCTGGGTATGGCAACAAAAACTTTTGGTTTGAGATCATCTACGAACAAAATTGAAAATTTGTCAAAATATATATGCAATAGAACGTCTGAAGGACTGTTTATTCTGTTTAACTCACCTCCGTAGACTGCATCTACATCTATGGGTGCTATGTCTCCCTTTTTGAAGGCATGCGTATAAATATCGTTTTCCCTCTCAGCGTCTGTATCATAAGCGAAGTCTACCTGATTCCATTCGTAGATCTTTCTGAATTTTGATGCAGATGGATTAGAATGGCCAATGGGTGTCATACAAAATCCGATAATGAAGCACAGATACTTTTCAGCTGAAATGAACAAGGGAAATACGATTATATTTCACAAAACAGAAAAAAATACGTTTTGGGCAACTTGTACATACCAACAAACAACTAAAAAAGTTAACATTAATTTATTTTCTTATTTTTTTGTTAATTAACTGACCTACAATAAATCAATTGAGCTGCTATTTTTAAAGTCTGAATATCATTCTATAACAGCACCCTTTCTGATTATATTTAGTATCAAGCATAAAATGTTTGTTTACACCAATATATTGCTATAATAGAAAGAACAGATTTTGCAAGTACTAGATATAATTCGATACGGAGAGAAACATGAACCTTTTCAACTAGCTTAAGTCTTTTTAGTTACTTTACCCTCAACAACAGGAGAAAACATAAACGTAAAAATAAAGAAATTTGTGGCGGATTTCTTTACCTGGATTCAGTTATGTACTACAGAATATAAAATTATTAAATAGGTAGTAAAATACAGCGAAACAGTTTCTTCCAGTTTAAGGATTTTACCATAAACTAGAAAATGGAATATTTTGGTATGAAGCATCTCGAGTTTGTGAAGAGCTGTGACAGAGGTAATATGGTCACTTTTGACAATTCTTCATCGCACAATTATCGCTTTTTTAGTGGAAAAGTTTTGTCAGAAAGGGCACTTAGATAAAAAAATCTATAATGTATACTGTATATGCGAAAACCGAAAATCATACAAGTATCTACTATTAATTTTTTGCATGACAAGAAATTGAATATTTAATATTCTAAGAAGTTGCACTGAATATTTCATCAATTTTGAACAATAAATAACGTCTTCACATGAACAAACATCCATGACATGTGAATTCTAAAGTTATCCAATTTTATCTTAAAGAAGAAAACAAAAATACAACAAAATGTTTTATTAACATAAATACACAGATAGAAAAGATTTCTTGTTTTAAAGAAATGTATTTGTTTGAATTTATTCTTTTGGGTCAAAACATATTTCTTTGACGCCAACAATATTTACTTCATTGAATACTCTAGTTTATTTGCTTGCAGAGATTAATTTATTTGAAATATTTATTTAAGTGGAATAAATATATATGGATACAAACAAAAATTACTTTCCTTTAAAGTAATATTTTTGTTTTGATTTAAAATAAACGTTTCTTTACACCAATGAAATATAATTTTGATTCAAACATATAAATTTGTATATAAGGAGAGATTTATTTCGTTTAAAGTAATATTTTGTCATTGGCTTAAAAATAGGTTTACTACCGCCAAAGAATTTTGATTAAAATAAATATATTTGTACGCAAGAAGAGATTTATTTCCTTTAAAGTAATATTTTTGTTTTGGCCTTAAAATAGGTTTACTTCCACCAAAGAAATCATATTTTGATTCAAATAAATATATTTTTAATGTCCTCCAACTGTATTGTTAGATGGCGCTGTAAACTCGCTCCTCGCACTTCGTACATATCGAGAGTATAAAGCCGCGTGATCGACCGTATAGAACTTATAGAGTACAGTGCCTGCAGGTTCAAGTTGCGATTCCAAATCAGAGTACACTTTACTAACTTAACCTTGACTATATGTTGGGTTGGGAAGACCAAGCACTGGTCGAGGATGTGCGCATCCCAAAAAGGAGGTGACACATGGCGAGTCTTCCGAAAAATTCTTGTCTATTAATTCCTTCAACAAATTAATAGTTTTAAGCATTTTAACTCGACCAACAATTTTGTTAATTTAAAAAAATGTAATTCTTTCACTCAACACAATCATAATTATTTGAAGTAAATAAATCCTTTTTCTTATAATACACAAATTGCAAACTTTAACTGGAAACATAAGTTGTTTGACACAAATCAACGTTCTTTCTACCAAATAAATATTTCAAATAAATGCGTTTTTATCCGCAAGTAAATATTTCTTTGCCTCTATTGAAACAACAAATTTCGTTGAGTCAATGCATATTTATTTCAATTAAACAAAAATTTCTCTCTGTGTATGGAAAATTGAAAATTTGGCTCGATCAACTAATTTCTTTGGCCATGACTATTCTTGAAACATTTTACAAAAATGCAAAATTTTTAAACAAATTAAAGATGTAAGAGCATGTTATTATCTATTAGAGTATATATTTTGTTTATTATTGATGTCAATACGCACACTTTGACAGCTTTTACCTTTTAAACCGTCAATTTTGGTTTTCTACTTGTAAAATTTGAAAACGATGATCAAGTTTCGGGGCAAAAGATATTATCCAATAAAATATATTTTAGGTGTTTCTTACTGACTGGATTTGTCATCCCAGGCGTTTTGATGCGGCAATTTTCGCTTTTCTCATGAATCTCAATCCCGGGATCCCGTATATTGTCCGGGATTAGAAGCCTGGATATGAAAAGGGACCAGTTGACCAAAATTGAGTTATGAGTGTTTTTAGATAGAATAAGTTATGGCAAAGGTACTACAACATTTTAAACAAATTATCAAAAAGAACAATTGAAAAAAAATTAAGTTCCTGATGCAAAAAGTTTAAAAGTTAAAAACTTCGCGTATATTTGGAAGTTACTCTGACTCTAATATTTTTGGAACAATTTCGATATTAGTTTCAAGATTTTTAGTAGCATTCTCGTAAGGGGGTTTCGGGTCTCTGATTCCAAACCTGATTTCGGATTTTTAGAGTTCAAAATGGCGTATCTAATATGGCGGACAATCATGTAAATAATCCTCGGATTCATATAAGAATTAAAACATGTGATATTTGAGAGTTTCGGATTCCAAATCTGTTGTCAGATGTATAAAATTCAGAATAGCGGATCCAATATGGCGAACTAAACATGTAATTAACTGTCGTTTTCGGAAAACAACAGAAATATCTGATGTTAGATGTTTATAATTCAAAATGGCACCGAATGCAATCTGGCAACCATAATTAATTAACGTGAAGTTGCAACTTTTCTTTTCCTAGTTCCTGTGACATAATTATGCAGCTGTCTACTTTCAACACTTATGTCAGTTAAAAATCCAAATTTGCGAATTAAATCTGACAAAGTATAAAATATAAATAAATCAAATAGTATCAAATTATTTTAAACGTTTAATACTCAGATACACAAAACATGGAAATGCAATCATAATAAATTTATATAAAAAGTATTTTTTTAAACGTTTTTTACAGCTTTTGAGATTTTTCTTTAATTTTCCTTTTTTATTCATTTTATCTTTTTAAGCATTGTCACCGGAAATCTATCTACATACCAAATTTAAACTCGATCCGACAAATTTTACAAATTTAAATTTTTTTAATAAAGTAATTCACGAAACACACTGTATATTCTGTATAAGCTCAATAACCAACCGACGGATCGCGCAGACCTTGACATTGAAGGTCATGACCTCTTCGCGAATTATAGTTAGATCATCGACATTCGATGTTAAACAATAGAAAAGCGCTGACTGATAACTAACGTGAATACAAACAGAGTCATGCTTAGACACACACAAATGGTGGCTATACAATTGACTGTGCAATTGCCATTGATAGAAATTAGTTCAAAGTTTTTACACGTATTATTCAACAGAGGTCGCACTAGTTCGGAATGTAATTAAAATTTGACGAAGCTATAAGGTAAACGCCGCAAATTCAACCTAATTCAGACAGTGTCTCCTATATCAGACACTTGTGGTACATTATTCCGACAAATATAAACATTCAAGTAAATATTAAGTGTTTTAAATATTGTTATATAAGATTTGCATTTTAATGTTTCTTGCATCTGAAATTTTTAGTATTTTTCTTGGCGCAGCTTTTTATTCTGTTCCTTTTTCGCTTCCTTTGATAGTAATGATAGTACCGGTAGTGTCAAATGCTGATGTTTTGACAATATCTCACTATATCTACTGTCAATAGTAAAAAGATCTCATATTGTGGTACCGTGTACAGTCCTTGCCTGACGGCGTCGGATAGGCAAAGTGTTCAATTTGTCCAAAAAGCATGTGTTCTGTTTGTTTTTGGTTTGAGGAAGTATGATCATGTATCGAATGGGCTGGGCGACTTGGGGTGGTTGCACATGGATAACACTAGGGTGTTGCATGCAGCAATATTATATCATAAGTTGCTATCCACGAGGATCCCACAATACCTCATGCAAAAGATACACTGTAGAACGGATGTCCATAATCTTAATTTAAGATTCAGGGGTTTGTTTGCTCCACCTGTCCACCGCGCTGAGCTGTATAAACGGTCATTCTCTTACCAGGTCAGTCACATATACAATGGTCTCAGGGAAGATATGAAAAAATTATCGTTAAACAGTTTTGGGGGAAAGGTGAAGTGTTGTCTGTTTGCTCAACAGGGGGGACTTTAGGCATTGAGCGCACAACGGAGGCTGTTTTAATTTTTATTTTTTTTAATAGCATGTGCGATGTTTTGTTGAGTTGGATTTGCTGCAATTACGTGTAATTACTAACTGACTCTAGAGTATTTTTTTGTTTGTTTTTGTTTCGAATTTGGAATCGGAATTATTGTTATATTATTGGTACAATTAGTTTTAGTTCTAGTTTGCGTAAGGGGTTGAGTGGAAGAGCAAGGCAATTTGGAAACGTGAAAAGTGTGCTGATCTCCGCCCTAAATATAAATATTATTTTGTTGCCGTTAATATTGTTTTATGTTAATTATTGAATTATTTATTTATTTAATTATTTATTTATCTGTGAAATCCTGGCTAACTAGTTTTATCTTAATGCAGACACGACTGATCTCAATCAAATAGATGGTCATTCAGCTAAACTATTATTTTTATATATAGTATGATAAAGTCATGTGCCTGGCCATATCAGATTTTTTGAAGGAAAATCTTAACGTGTCGCCGCCTTTTGGGATGTCGCACATCCTCGACCAGAGGTTGGTTTTCTCAGACCTACATATAGTCAAGAATAGGGTAACAAAGTGTACGCTGATTTGGAATCGGAACTTGAACCTGCATGCACTGTGCCCTATACTGCGGATCACACGGTCTTTTTTAGCAATTTAGCCACACGCATGACATCAACTGAGCGGTAGACTTTCACCAGTCTACTATTTATACTCAAGATAAGACCGAACTGCGAGGGGAAAGTTTACAGCGCCATCTAACAATACAGTTGGGTGGTTCACGCTAAAAATATGGTTATTTGAATGAAGATATGATTTCTTTGGCACAAGTGAATCTAATATTGTTTTGTCTTTATTTAAGTATCAGTGATATAAATAGCTTTAAATTTTAATTATGTAGTGAAAGTCGATAATTATATTTATCATTACGTAAAACACACACACACACAAACGTTTATTATTCATATATTAGGTCTCTGTTACGTCTAAATGATGGCGAAAAATTGTTCTAAATTTATGAGGAATACGCCTATAGCTGTTAGAAATTTTATTGCCTGAAAACTGTGTTATCTAACACAAGAAAAAATGATAATTGTCCAATGAAAAGGTGTGGTTAGTTCCGTCCTATATAAATTTTTATTATAGGTGACCACCTTTTTTCTGATGTTTTATGCAAACAGAGCACACCTAGATGAACATAATTTCCTGCAAAATGTCATATCACTCAAGAAGTGAATGTCAATTGTTTTATTTGTTCCTACCGGCGTCATTCTTATCGGTATATGCATATGAATGTGCGTAGATAATGCAATTAACAATATTTACGACAGCCGTTATATTTTCCCACAAATGTAGATACAGATTTGTAGTAACTAGCATATATAAATAATTTTATTTTTTTCCATAGTTGACAATTAATGTTTTTCATATAATTTCTTTTTGTATTGTTGTGTTAATAAACACGTGAATCAGCAACAATACAAAATCAGGCTTGTGAACCGAGATCCTCTAACTTCTTAAGGAATTGAAAAACCAATAAGTCTCTATAAAACTCTTTTCTAGTTTTTTGCCAGTCAGCAACAAAATAATAAACTAATAATTGATCACAAGACAATTTATGTCATGTTTATGTCAAAACTAAGCGAAAATTAGCTTAACAATTTGCAAACACATTAAGAAATAAATAAAATAAAAGCTAAACACAGGCTGGTCGCATTGTAAATAATATTGCAAATACAATAAAAATATAATTTGACAATTATTGAGTTAAATAGTAGAAATAACGAACAAATTAATATAAAATGATAAATAAGAAATGATTGCGACATTATTTAAAATTCTTCGCATGTCTTACAGAACTTTAAATAAGACTTGGAATAGAACAAAGAAAAACTCGATTGAAAATGTAAAAAAATCTAGTTATTAGGATTAATTAATATTTGTCTATTTTGTCTTAGTATAGATACAAAATTAGTTGTTTGGTCTGTTCTTGGTTGTCACATATAATGAAATTCCCTTATTCAAAAATCTATTATTTGTTTAGGTTTTTTAAATCACCCATGAATTGATTTTTCCACATGCAATGACTTGATAATAATAGCTTTTAATCTACCATATCGTTAGTTTGCTATTTATATTCGAAAACGTAGGTAAATTTCACGTAAGAAAAATTTAAAGCACTACAAAAAGGCGTTTTAAGAATACGTATACCTTGTATTATTTTTGTATATATGTATTTATTAGCACACATCATACAAAATATTGGTATAACTGAGGAAATTGATAGTTAACAATAGAAATAAACTATACACAATAACTAAACGCTATATATTTCATTAAAAATATCCGATGTGGCCAGGCATATGACTTTATCATACAATATATAAAATTAAAAGTTTAGCTGCATGAGAATCTATTTGATTGAGATAAATCGTGTCTGCATTAAAATTAAACTAGTTCGTCAGGATTTGGCAGATATTTTGATACTTTTGACAGTAGGTATTGTCAAGGCATCAGCATTTGACACTACCTACTGTCATTAGAAAAATTGTTATTTATGTCACAAGTGCAGAAAGTACGGAATAGCGCGACGAGCGGTGATGCGGCGCGTCACCGAAGGCGGAGCGTTGCCGTCGCATGTGAGCGAGTATATCAGCGCTATGCAGTTTTCGGCAGGAGTGACATCAACGTTTTTGTGTTGCTTTTTAAGTTAAATATGTATTTAAAAAAATAATTAAAAAATTGTTATACTTCTGTATAGGAAATGTTAGGTTGGTACCTACCACTTTGACAAAACGTCAAGTTAAAAAAGCTAATTCAAATTCTGGCAGATTTATATTTGTTCATGACACTATAGATGTCACATCTGTACCAACATACTAAAATAAAACTACACTCATCGCTATACATATTTTACAATTTTCTCAATTTGTCGTTTTTAGAATTAGATATAACAACGGGTTGCTATTTCTTATCAACAAACAATCAAATTGGTCATCTTATTTTATTTGAAATTTAATTTGTCGCACTAGAGCGGCAACGTTCCATAGCGAATAAATTAATACAAAACTGACTAATAAGTTAGTACTATATAATTTTTCTCTAGGATGTTTTCAACTTGTCGAATCAAAATAAACAAATATCTATAATTCATTACAACGCTCATTTTACCGAAATAATATTTAAATATAATCCAACGTTGTTTTACAGCAGAAGTATATTATAAATTTAAATTATGTTATCGAGGACGACCCAAAATTTTAAGATGTATACACATATAATAAATCGTCATACAATGAAGGTTTAGGTAGATAATTTAGCAAATTCCTTACGAAAATCGTACGAAATTTGTTGCAAATTCTTGCCCATACAATTATAAACTATGTATTAATCATTCAGGCCAAATTTTACGGTCTATAATTTCAAATTTAATCGCATATGAAAGGATACCATTCTCACGAACCACGATCTCAACGGTATTAATATTTACAACTACCAAAAAATATTTCCATCTACTTTTTACAAACTTCCTCTATTATACAATCTACAATACCTCCACTGACAAGAGTTTGAATGTATTGTCTAAATTTACCAATACAAACGCCAACTTGCAACACCAAACGAAAGTAATTTGTATCTCGAGCATTTAGCTATACACAATTTAATATTACCACAAACTTTCATCTACATAGACTCAAGTTTCTAGCCAGTGTTACGTATTGTGTAAAATTGTGAATGGTGTGTTTATTAAGTGCTAATTAAACTGCAAAATTTAAAGGATTTACATTGTTGTGACCAATAAAAATTGTACTGCATAGTGAGTTAGTTTTTGCCGATTATTTCAGTGTTAAAATAAAAAATAAAATTCAAACCTGGTAGATTTGGATTGTGTGGCGCTATGTAGTGTCTCGAGTATGCCCTATATCCATAATCGTGGTACTGAGATTGTGTCTCAAGTGTCCATAAACTGCACGAAACTAACAGAAGAACTGAAATCTTTCGTAACATTTTCTTGCATTTGTTACTTTTTGAGGTAAGTGTTTCTACTTGATTTGATAACTGTTACGCCGGGCCTCAAACTGTATACTACTGGTTTAAAATCTCTATCACTTCTGAACCATTACTTTTCTGCAGACCAACAGTCCCATTGCCAAGTTTGCGCGAAGAATTCTCGACAAGTAATGTTAGGATGTCCGCTGTGGTCAAGTTTTTAACTGCAGAGAACCACACAGCTCCTTGTATAAACATAACTCTTTCCACACATGTGGTAGATCCGTTTTTGTAACACTTATACATCATAAAGAAATAACACAGTCTTCTACCTGTATTAATTATCATTAATCCTTTTGTCGTTAAACAATAACGCGATATGCTAATCGTTTTTAAGTGGAACCTTGATATTGCAATTGTTTTATTGTAATGTCTAATGTGTGTTGTTGGAGATTTGTTCCTGAGATACTCATGATAATGACAGATGGGGTATTAATATTATAATCAATGGTAATTTTTGCGCGGAGTGCTCTTAAGTATGTATAGTAATGAGTAATGAGTTTTTTGTTGTGCTCTGTTGGGTTTGTTTAATAGCGGTAATTCTTTTTTAATTTGTTTTCGTCTTTATTTGTTAGGACTGTCTTAGAAGATGGATATGTTTACCAAGATTTCTTTGAGTAGGCGTATGTCACTAGTAGTTTGACACTACTAATCAGTGAAATTAGTAAAATTTCATTCTTTTATTTTAATTGAAAATAACGGAATGCCGTTTGAATAGTATGAAAAAAACGCAATAATCGAATGCTTTATTCAAAGCAATAACAATAATTGTGATATAACATCCGAAACATAATTTAATCGTTATCCAGGTAGTGCACGACCGCACAAACTTCTTTTTGGGATTAAAAGAACGTCTCATCAATTACGGGTTGATTAATATGCCAAAAGCCGAACATTGTGATATGGACGTGGTGTGCTGAAGAAACTGTCATGAAAGTATGTAGCCGTGATCCTACAATTTCCAGTTGTCAATCTTCACTTTATATCGGCATGTCGAGCGTATAACTGAAAGGTTAAACATTGCAGAATATATTGTTTTATTCGATGTAAAATAATTAAATTATTACCTGAATAAAAAAATAAAAATAAGATTACCGAATACAAACTACTTCAACCATTTTTCGAATTGATGTCCATTTTTATTGATGCATAAATTATATCTCGTCGCAATACTTCGAGAAGAGCGTTGTTTATAAAAATATTTGGAACGGCATTGATACATTCTTCAAAATGCTGCCTTAGGTCCTGAATGTCGTTATGTGATCTTTTATACAATTTGTTTTTAATGAGCCCCCAAAGAAAAAAATCCAAAAGTATCAGATCTGGTGATCCTGGTGGCCACCTCACTGGTCCGTTGTTTCCAATCCAACGGTTTTCAAAATTTATATTCAATAATTCAATTACCCTTTTTATTTTGTGAGGTGGTGCACACGTCGTGCTAGAAGTATATAGTTCCCCTCTCCATTAGTGGCAAATTGTCCAAAAATTCATTCACAATATGATGGTTTACAATGTCGTAGTACCGGTCGCCGTTAAGATGTTCCTCGTAAACATGGTATGCTAAAATACGCTCGCCAAGCACGGCACACCAAACACTAAAACCAAAACGTTCTTGGTTTTGCACGTTGACGGTACGGTGAGGATTGACATCAGAGCAATAGTGCTCATTGTGCCTATTAAAAATTCCGGCACTGCTGATGTAGGCTTCATCAGTCCAAATAACTTTTTAAAAAATAATGGATTCTGCTGAAGATTTTCACGGTACCACTGGCAAAACTCCATTCGTTGCTGAGGGTCTGTTGGTTGCAAATGATGTTGTTTTCTTAAAGCATATGGCCTAAATTTATGCTTCTTGAGGATTCTCATAGCTCGACGTCTTGATACCCCAGATTCAGTTTCTATTTCACTACTTGAACTTGAGGGATTTGCAACTGCGGCTGCAACTGTGTTGGTGGCAGCATCTTCAGCATTTTCAATATGGTAATGTTTGGCTCTTGGCATATTAAATGACCCGTGATTGATGAGATTTTCTTTTAATGTCAAAAATAGATTTGTGTGGTTGTGTTCTTTCTGGATAACGATTGAAGTATGTTTCGGATGCTATTTCAGCATTGTTATTGCTTTGAATAAAGCATTCGATCATTGCGTATTTTTCATATGATTTATACGGCATTTCGAAACTTTTAATTGAAATAAATATTCAAAAGAACGCAAATTCAAAACTTAAGTCACTGATAAGTAGTGTCAAACCACCAGTGACATACGCCTACTCGGAGAAATCTCGAAGACAATAATTATAATTTCTCAGATATATACTAATTTCATGTTATTCAATAAAACATTACTTTTGGAATATTTTGGACCAGCATGTTATATATCGTTGGAAAGGGGAAAAAGGCTCTATTTATTTCAGTCATAGCCAGCTATGGTTACACCTTTCACAACCCTTTGTATAGACAAGGCAACAAGCCGTAAAATACCACAGCAGAAAGTTTTGTTCTCACTTACAACTATAAGATTACAAAAGGTCACATCTCATAAATTAGAAATAAAACTCATTTTAACCTTCTATAGTACCGAGCACAGCTATTTTGTTCATAAAAGATTTATTACCACATTATAGTTCATTTCCAAGTTTCAATAAATATACTGCGCGTCAAAACTTACACACCTATTAAAATTAAAACATTTATATTCTATATTAGTTTAATACAACCAGTATATTAATTCATTCCTCTAGAAAGTAGCATAAAACATCAATAGAAACACTTGAAATAAAAACTTCATCTCTAAAAAGCATCAAAACCGCTAATGAACTGGTCAAGTAAGTCAACAGTTTATTATTCTTTTGTTATTATTGTTCGGTCGATAAACCGACAACCTTGACAGAGAAAACAACTTATAAATCGGGTTCTCACCAAACTTTATTTAATCTTTTTCTCCTAATAGCATCCAAAATTTGCCGTTTGTCTTTTGTCTTGTAAAGAAAAACGATAACACGAGGAGTGAATAACAACATCGGGATTATACAGGGTACTACAAAACCTTGAATTATTTCAATTATATTCAGATATCCGCTTAAAATTTTCAAAATTTTAAAATTAGTTCAATCCTATAAAAAGCCCTTAAAATTCCCTTTAAAATGAGTACAAACTCGACTATGCTATCTTGAACGGTTTTCGAGATACGCGAAAAAATAACCTTCCAAGGCTTACTAAGACCAAAACTTTAAAATTGATTATCGCGAGAACCACTAGAGATAATTAAACGAAATAAAATAAGTTTTGTGTAGTTTTTTATTCTTTTTACGATTCACACCATTTTGAGTAGTTCCAGACACAAAACAAACATTTGAACATCGATGTTGACATTAGCGACGATTTGAATATTTATGACAACCGGCCGTCACGGTTACGTAAGTCATTATCACATGCTAGTTGCTTCGTTTTATTTTCGACGATTTTGCCATAAAATTCGCCTTGAAACAACCGTACACAACTTGCTAATTGATATTTGGGGATTTTGACGTTGAGACAAATATTTGAGTTTAGAACCGTTATTTCTGAGAAGTATAGCGTATATAGCGAAAATATAGATGTCATTGTTAGTAGGTTAATGGAAGTATGTTGTAGAACCTTTTTAAATTCGAGTTTGACATTTTTCTACGTGTGGTTTTTCCAATAGTATATTTGCGGACGTTTTACTACTTAGCATATTAATTGCGGTGTTGTAAAATAATAATCTTATGATGTTTATGTTGATTCGCACTAATGGTTGTGGCGCACGTTTTTACTATTCTTGCGGTTTTATGGTTGAGATTATAATTATTGTTATAACCGTTATTAGCATTGCTTTGGTTAATTACCGTTCGGCACATAAAACCAATTGTTTGTTATTTTAAATCGTCAATAGGTATAATATAGAAAGTCTATTTATTTAAAAATTTAAATAAACAAAGGAAATAGAAAGAGAATTAAAAACCATTCAAAGCGTAGTTTGTTTCGTTTCAATATCTCTGTTGGTTCTCGAGATATATAATTTTAAAGTTCTAGTCTAGTTGGCCATGGCTAAATGTATTACTGTTTATCTTGCAAACTATTTAATATAGATATATCGAGTTTGTACTCGTTTCAAAGGGAATTTTAAGTACTTCTCGATAACATTATCAGAATCAATAAATTTTGTTGATGTAAAGGATTGACAAAATAAGAATAAATAAAAATAATCATAAATGAATAATTCAAATCCCCAATACAAACATTTAAACTCGAGTGTTTGTTTTGTCTATGGATGTGTTCAGGTGTTGACCGGTCTAGTGGGCTAAAAAAACAGTTGAACGCTAACAGCTACCGACAGAACTCGCTACAAAAAATATAGAATCGAAAGATTGATTGAAACTAAACAAAACACAATTTATTTCATTTAAAAATCTCTACTGGTTCCCGAGATATTCAATTTTAAACTCTAGATCTCAGTATGCCTTGGTAAATTATTTTTTTGTGTATCTGGTAAACCGTTTGAGATAACTATGTCGAGTTTGTACTCTTTGCAAAGGACATTTTAAATACTTTTTAGCTACTTAGAGTAATTTTTTAAAATACTGTCCCTACTAAAAATATTTTTGATTTTAGATAGGGCAAATACTCAAACAACTTCTAAAGTCTGAGAGATAAATATGCATAGTTCATATTTTAGTAACTTACATAATACTGTAAATAAGAATACATATAATAAAAAGTTTATTTGTTTAAAAATTAAAATAAACAAATGAAATAGAAAGAGAATTAAAACTCATTTAAAACGTAGTTTGTTTCATTTCAAAATCTCCGCTGGTTCTTGAGATATTTAATTTTAAAGCTTGGATCTAGTTAGCCATGACAAAATATTTTATTGTCTATCTTGTAAACTATTTAATATAGATATATCGACTTTGTACTCATTTTAAAGGGAATTTAAAATACTTGTCAATGGCATCATAATCAGTAAATTTGGTTGAAAATTAAAGTTGACAAATTGAGAATACATAAAAATAATCATGAATAATTCAAATCGCGAATACCATTATTTACCTCAAGTGTGTGTTTTGTCTGTGCAAGTGTTCAGTGGTTGACCGGTCTAGTGGTTTAAAGAAACAGTTGAAAGATAAGAGCTACCGATAGAACTAACTAGAGAAAATATGGAATGGAAAGATTGATTAAAACTAGTCCAAATGTTTTTTATTTCATTTAAAAAGCTTTACTTGTTCTCGAGATAATTAATTTTAAATTTTCGATCTCAGTATGCCCTGGTAAATTCTTTTTTGTATATCTCGTAAACCGTTTGACATAACTTTGTCGAGTTTGTACTCTTTTCAAAGGAAATTTTAAATACTTTTTAGCTACGTAAAGTATTTTTTAAATATATTGTCCCTAATGAAAATATTTTAGGTAGGACAAGTATCCAAACAACGTTTACAGTATAAGAGATAAAAATGTATCGCTTATATTTCAGGATACCATCGTATATAATACTCTAAATAAGAATATAATAAAAACGTTTTTAAAAATTTAAAATAACAAATGAAATATACTAAATAGAAAGAGAATTAGAAACTATTCAAAACACTGTTTGTTTTGTTTTAATATATCCGCTGGTGATCGAGATATTTAATTTTAAACTTTTGGTCTAGATGGCCATGACAAAATATTTTATTGTCTATCTTGCAAACTATTTAATATAGATATATCGAGCTTTAACTCATATTAAAGGGAATTTTAAGTACTTGTCAATAACATCATAATCAGTAAATTTTGTTGAAAATTAAAGTTTAGTAAATGAGAATAAATAAAAATATTCACGAATAATTCAAATCCCCAATACCAATATTTAAGCTCAAGTGTTTGTTTTGTCTGTTAAAGTGTTCAGTTGTTGACCGGTCTAGTGGTTTAAAGAAACAGTTGAAAACTAACAGCAACTGATAGAACTAACTAGAGAAAATTGGAAATCGAAAAATTGATTAAAACAAATCAAAATGTTTTTTATTTCAGTTAAAAAACTCTACTGGTTCTCGAGATATAAAATTTTAAACTCTCGATCTCAGTATGCTGTGGTAAATTATTTTTTTGTGTATCTCGTAAACCGTTTAAGATAACTGTGTCGTGTTTGTACTCGTTTCAAAGGAAATTTTAAATTCTTTTCAACCACGTAAAGTAATTTTTTGAAATAGTGCCCCTAATGTAAATATTTTAGTTTTTAGGTAGGGTTTACACAAATTTATATAAGAAATGAGTTTATATAATAATATAAAGAAAAGAGTTTCATACACAACAAGCAGGTAATAAATAATTGTTACAAATTCCTTAAATAATTCAGTGTAATACGAAAATATTTCCTGTGTTAAAAGTTCGTTAAATCCGTTCTTACACCACAATTATTTCGTCATTTTTCCGAAAAAGAATTCCAACCTTGGTGGTACGGGCAATGAAATGCTTACGATAGACTTGAAAATTGTTATAACATATCAAATTTCAAACATCTCGAACCGTAACAAATTAAGCCAAATTTGCGAAATGCATTCAATTATTTCGGATAAATTCGATCGCTAAAAATTATGTCAATAACGTTAAACCTTCGCAAACCATTCTAATTTATATATGAATAGATACGCAAAATAACATAAATAAAACGTTAGATAACTTGCCTTGATGCTCTAGGAATCCTGTTTTAATATTATTTTAAGTGTTCAGGTTTTTGAGACACAATATTGTTTGTTTACGTGAGGGATTAGTGATGATTTTATAATGATGATTTAATAACGATTTAAAACTTACCAATACGCATTTTGGTTGTTGTTTTTGTCTACACTAAAATAACTTATAACGCACTAGAACTTAGCATTGGATAGCTAATGATGTTTCCGGTCGTGTTCAATGATTTAAACTAAGCCTAACATCATCGTCGGCTTTTGTTTTTATAGTCGACACACTATGATATGTTAGTTGTGTAGCGAATACACAATACATATGTGGTATATGGATATACGTAATGACTCATTAGGTACATCCTAACGAAATTTTATCTTGCCGAATGTCAGACTGCACGCGTGTACAAAACATTACGAGGTTTGGAATTTCCAATGGTGTATGAACCCTGCAGATAAATGTAATGAGAAGTTTTAATTACTGAGAAATGTAGACACGATTCAAAAGTAATATGTTCCATATCCTATTGGAGGTGTAGGGGAACTTTTGTTTTGCAGTATACAAGAAGAGATTTATATCCTTCAAAGAAATGTTTTCAGTACAAATTATTTGCGCAATATATAAAATGAAACGTGCATTTATTGTAAGCATTTGATAAAATATTTGACCAATACAAAAAACATTTGACCAATACAAAAAATATATGAGCAATGCAAAAAATGCCTCGAGCATTTAAAAAAATAAATGTGCAATATATTTATAATATGTGCATCACAATAAATAATTGTACGTTTATATATTTGAATGTTCCCTTCATAATATATTTGTGCACTTAAATAAATAAATGTGCAATACAATCGTTACTTCTATAAAAATATAATGAGCATCTCAAAAAATAATTGTTAATTAAAAAATATATATGTTCAATAGTTTAAATAAATCAGCATTTGAAAATTTGGTAAGAGCATTGAATAATCTAAATTGTGCCATGAGAAAATTATAATGCGCCCTGGAGAGATTATAGTGTGCATTAAGTTCTGCAACCCGTAGCGCATTTACGTGTATCGTACAGCTTAGTCCTGTCGTTGCTCTGCGGTTTTGGTGTCAGCTAAATAAAACTTTATAACTGAGTCATAAAAATTGGTTTGACAGGGAAGTGAATTGTTTTATTTTCTTTGAATAAATCAGTTCATAGTGTAAATATAATTCTAGTTACAATCATAACCTCAAATATACCAAATCGCGCGCGTTTGAGGAAAGGCGATTTTAGTAATAGTTTAAACCCTTATAATATGTATAAGAATGTGTGTTGTATCATATGTATCCTACGTCTTGTTCTACTGCTTGTCGTTATACTTGTTTACTTTTTATTGTTTAAGAAACTGTCGTAATCCGACATATAATAAAAATTCTTTTTGCACACTTATTTAGTAGAATTAGATGCTGTACAATTGTCATTTTTTTTCCTTTTGGTTGCTATGATAATCAACATTGTTTAATAGTAGTACGTTTTCCGCTGTATTTCAGTAGATAAGTACCATTACGCCGCATGTTTAGTTTCAAATACGGTTATTCCGTGTACAATTTTAAGTTGCTATCTAACAATTATTAGTTTTATAAAATGAAACATACATAACACCTGTGCGGTGTTTTAATACATACAAAACATACATAACAACCCAAAAACAATGTAATATTTTTACAATAAATAATTAATGAAAACGTTTGTTTTCTAATGGTTAAAAATTATTTTCTAATTTAGGTACATTAGGATTGGTTGGGATTTCTTGTAAAATGGAAGTTTACTCTTAGCATTTTTTCAACGATTTTGCAAATGAACCGCCATTTCAGTAATTTTCTCAAGATAGTTAGATAATAAATTAAACTATAGGAAATTTTGTATACCTAACTTATGTATATAAAATGTTTTGCTAATATTCATAGTTTAATTGTATGAGCAAATTCTATTTGGTCGAGATCTTTTCTGCATTAAAACTAGTTAGCCAGGATTTGACAGATATTTTGATTCTTTTGACGGTATTGTCAGAACATCAGCGTTTGCGTTGCACGCGAATTCGACACGCAGATGCGTCGAGATTGCCATGACGAGGCACCGCTGTATAGTATGATAAAGTAGGTAATGTGCTGGCCACATCAGATTTTGTTTTAATTCAAATTATATTTTTTGGGTTATGTTCATAACACCACGGTTTATCCATGTTTCATTTTATAAATCCGATAATAGAGATAGAACCTACAAATGAAAATATTATATTTAATATCGCTATGTAGACGTCAAATTTAGTAATACAAAAAGTTAGTTTCGATATTTTTTCTCCTGATTGTGTAATTAATAATTTAAGTTAATTTTTACCAATTTTAGGGAAACATGACACACGAAAATATTTCTCATTATAATATTTTTTATGGAACATATTGATATTTATTTAATTTTCAGTATGTATTATTTTAATGCACAAGTCAGCCATTCTAGGGCACAATATGAATTCAATATTGCTCATTATTAAATTTTTTATGTAACGTATTCATATTTATTTAATGCACATTATTTCGTTATTTAATGCACACAGTATCTGTTTTAGTGCACATATCTATTTAAATAATGCACGCTTAAATCGCACCCAAATGTTTTTGTTGTGGCTTAAAAAAAAAGGTTTATTTCTGCCACCAAAGAAATCATATAAAACTAGGTACTTGTCTCTAATAGGCTATCCACAGATGTCCTATATTTACTTTGTCCTAAACAAGAAGCACTAACACTTCACTCACTGTGCTCTGCTTTTTGCACATTTCACTGAATCACTAGTTCGAAGGGTTTAGTTATTTTTAGTCTTCTCACTAGATTCTGGTTCTCCAGTAGCTGCTTGACCTCTACGTTGACGTGGTGGCTTAGGCGAGATTCATGCTTAGTGGCGAATGTTTTTATCTCTTGGATGACTTGTGGGACACCAAGATCACGATGCAAGTCACTATTCCCTATGTACCAAGGAGCGTCAACCATATTACTTAGTACTTTATTTTGGAAAGTCTGGATTCTTTGTATATTGGACTTTGTCAACAACCCCAAAGCTGGATGCCGTATAACCAGATCGGTTTTAGTATTTGGTTGTAAACTTGTAGTTTGTTCTGTACTGACAACTGAGAGTTCCTTCCCAGAAGCCAGTACAGTTCTCTGTATTTGAGGCCAAGCTCTACTCTTTTCTTCTTAACGTGTTCTTTCCACCTTAGTTTTGTATCCAGAGTCATATCCAAATACTTTGCAGTGTTCGCATATGGAACTATGGCGTCGTAAATCTTGACATGAGGTATGTCCTCGATTCTTTTGTTTGTAAAGTTAATGTGGACGATTTCAATTAGTTGAGCTTGGTCTTCCATTTTTTTGGTCCATTTATACATATTATTACTAGCTTGTTAAAGATTCCTAGTAGATTCTCCAATAGTTGATACCACTGCCATTAGAGCCGTGACATCTGCGAATGTGGCGACTGTTACATTTTCCAGCTGTGGTAGGTCACTTGTATACAGTAGATAGAGAATTGGCCCCAATACACTACCCTGGGGTACCCCGGCTTTTACTTCTTTTAGTTCCGAGTATTCATCGATCTGTTTTGTTCTGAATAGTCTAGTTCTAATGCTTTCTCTACGATATCTGTTATTCTATTAATTTGATGTATTGTCGAATACTTTTCTATAAAACCAAATAACAGACTGCTTCTTAGATTTTTTTTCATGTATCCATACTTCACTGTATGTATAAACAATTATTTATACTTATAATAATTATTAAAAACATTACTATTTTCTGCAAAATGTTAGGTAACATTTTAAAATTATTGTTGTTTACAACTTGACAACCAAAAATATATATCCATACACTACACATATATAAATATACCTATTACATAAATATTTTACTAAAAACGTCATCAGTTTTAACAGTTTCCTTTATAGATTGTACAAAGATAACATTAAAAAATTATCAGCTTCTACATACTCGAATATTTTTCCATAACACGATAACGAACTTATTTATTTACTACATAGGTACGTAAAAAATCATTTACGCGTATGAAGTAATTTTGCGATACCGAAAATATTTTACAAACATCAATATACAGGGTGTTTCATGAGGAATGGTACATACGTTAATATGTTATAGATTTGTTCATTTTAAGCAAAAAAGTTCCTAAAAACATGTGCTCAATTCTCAAATGTAACTGAGATACAGCCAGTTAATGCATGATTTGTTCAAATGTGTAAATAAAATATCGAAATTCGGACTTTAAAGGAATCGTTTGAAGACCCCGCCGCCTATCTCGATGCACTTAGCTGATCTCTTGAAGATATCACGCACTGTTTTGCGTAATTTATCCTGATTTGCCTTGATTCGTGCACTGGCCGTAATTCGAGCAACCAGCTCATCACGCGTATTTACTTTTACTCGATATACATCGCTTTTTATCCATCCCCACATTCAGTAATCTAATGGATTAAGGTCAGGTGACCAAGGTGGCCAACTAATAGTCGTGGGGGTCACGACTAATCCACCGAACCACAGCCGTGCGTGATGTCGGGTTATGCATTAACTGGCTGTATCTCAGTTACACAGAGAGAAAAGATTTCTTGTTTCAAAGAAATGTATTTGTTTGAATTTATTCTTTTGGGTCAAAACATATTTCTTTGACGCCAACAATATTTACTTCATTGAATACTCTAGTTTATTTGCTTGCAGAGATTAATTTATTTGAAATATTTATTTAAGTGGAATAAATATATATATATGGATACAAACAAAAATTACTTTCCTTTAAAGTAATATTTTAGTTTTGATTTTAAAAAAACGTTTCTTTACACCAATGAAATATAATTTTGATTCTAACATATAAATTTGTATATAAGGAGAGATTTATTTCGCTTAAAGTAATATTTTGTCTTTGGCTTAAAAATAGGTTTACTTCCGCCAAAGAAATCATATTTTGATTAAAATAAATATATTTTTACACAAGAAGATATTTATTTCCTTCAAAGTAATATTTTTGTTTTGGCTTTAAAATAGGTTTCCTTCCACCAAAGAAATCATATTTTGATTCAAATAAATATATTTTTAATATCATCCAACTGTATTGTTAGATGGCGCTGTAAACTCTCTCCTCGCACTTCGTACATATCGAGAGTATAAAGCCGCGTGATCGACAGTATAGAACTTATAGAGTACAGTGCCTGCAGGTTCAAGTTGCGATTACAAATCAGAGTACACTTTACTAACTTAACCTTGACTATATGTTGGGTTGGGAAGACCAAGCACTGGTCGAGGATGTGCGACATCCCAAAAAGGAGGTGACACATGGCGAGTCTTCCGAAAAATTCTTGTCTATTAATTCCTTCAACAAATTAATAATTTTAAGCATTTTAACTCGACGAACAATTCTGTTAATTTAAAAAAATGTAATTCTTTCACTCAACACAATCATAATTATTTGACGTAAATAAATCTCATTTCTTATAATACACAAATTGCAAACTTTTTAACTGGAAACATAAGTTGTTTGACACAAATCAACGTTCTTTCTACCAAACAAATATTTCAAACAAATGCGTTTTTACCCGCAAATAAATATTTCTTTGCCTCTATTGAAACAACAAATTTCTTTGAGTCAATGTATATTTATTTGAATCAAACAAAAATTTCTCTCTGTGTGAAGATATTACGCACTGTTTTGCGTAATTTATCCTGATTTACTAGCTCATCACGTGTTTACTTTTACTCGATAAACATCGCTTTTTACCCATCACCACATTCAGCAATCTAATGGATTAAGGTCAGGTGACCGAGCTGGCCAACTGAACCACAGCCGTGTGTGATATCAGGTTATGCATTAACTGGCTGTATCTCAGTTACCTTTGAGAATTGAGCCCATGTTTTTAGGAAGTTTTTTGCTTAAAATGAACAAATCTATAACATATTAACGTATGTACCATTCCTCATGAAACCACCTGTATAATCAACAGTAGGATTAAGAAAAAAATACATAGCGCTATGCAAAAATGTACTTGCACGCAACAGCTCGTGCAACGATATACATACCAATACCAACAATGTAAAAATAATTGTGCGCAAACATATTCTAGAACAAAAATTCCATGTCAGCAGTTTTCGATAAATCAACGATGCATAACGTTGTTTTGAGTAAAGACTCTTTGATTCATTGACACATGTTCCAAAATAAATTTAGAAAAAAAAACAGTTGTATTCTGTGAAACGATAATGAACTTTTTACATCAAAAAACGTTTATAACAGGAATGTCTCGAATAGAAATGCAGAAATTTTACAATTTCTGCAACATTTAAAAAACGCATATCAACAAATTACCTTACTTAACAAATTACTTCATAAGAATACATGACACAATACTAATTTCTTACGTGTGTGAAACAATGCATACCAACATAAACAATTCCGTCTGGCATTTGCTAACACATTACGCAAAAAAATATATAATAAACACGTGTTGGCAGTATTATAAATATTATTGTAAATACTGAGAACATACAGTAAGATAAAAAAATCTGATGTGGCCAGCACATGACTTTATCATACAATATATAAAATTAATAATTAATTAATAATTACTCAATGCCTAAAGTCCCCCCTGTTGAGCAAACAGACAACACTTCACCTTTCCCCCAAAACTGTTTAACGATAATTTTTCCATATCTTCCCTGAGACCATTGTATAAGTGACTGACCTGGTAAGAGAATGTCCGTTGATGCAGCTCAGCACGATGGGCAGGTGGAGCAAACAAACCCCTGAATCGTAAATTAAGGTTATAGACATCTGTTCTACAGCGTAGTTCCGCATAAGGTATTGTGGGATCCTCTTGGATAGCAACTTATGATATAATATTGCTGCATGCAACACCCTAGTGTTATCCATGTTCAACCACCCCAAGTCGCCCGGCCCATTCGATACATGATCATACTTCCTCAAACCAAAATCAAACAGAACACATGTATTTTGGACACGCTGAACACGCTGCATATCCGACGCCGTCAGGCAAGGACCGTACACGGTATCACAATATGAGATCTTTTTACTATTGATAGTAGATATTGTGAGATATTGTCAAAACATCAGCATTTGACACTACCGGTACTGTCAATAGACTGAAAAAATTTGGAAAATCCTGGCTACTAGTTTAGTCATGAAACTTCTAAATATGATAAGGTAAAAAGTAAGATAAAAAGAAACCAGTCATATGTTAAGTATAAAAAATTTATTTACAGAAGAAAATATAATATGACAAATATTGAGTAAACTAGTTAGACTTAACTAATAGATTAATATAAAATAATAAATAAGAAATAGAAAATACAAATTGTATAAAAACTTAAAATTAAACAAACTTAAATACATACAAGGCGATTCTTGTTTTGAAATTTTTGCGTCCTAACTTTCAGACACCTTGTATAAAAACCATATTAAAGCCTCCGGTAACTATTTCAAACATGACATGCAATATATCAAAGAAAAACATGATTTATAATTTAAATAGAATCCACTTATGTTGTATTGCATGTTATTACAGAATATGTACAATCAAAATATCAAATATGACAGTACAATTCACTTACTATATCATTATTTCAATGAAACAACGTCTAGTAATTTATTTAAATTGAAATTCACGAAGATGTTGTTATGACAAGACAGAAAATATAACACGACGTATTTTAGAAGTGTTAAAAGGTTACCGAAAACTTGTGAGTTGAATTTACCAATTAAATTTAGAATTTGAATTTTAATACCTCGGTTAATATGTTGATTTTGTTTTTATACGAAATAGTAACTGAATATGAAAGAGAATAGTTCCCTTGTTGTTTTGTTAGTTTTCCTGTAAAACGGTTCGTTAATTTTATTATTTGTTATAAGAATGATAAATGAATGAATTAGTAATAGTCATAAAATGAGATTGTTATCAAATAAAAATGTAGAACGGAAGAATTAGAAGTCTTTTTGATTTGAAAATTATGCTTGTAATTATTGTTAATATGTATGAGCTGAACTTAATATCTTGAGCTTCCTGGCATAAATGTTTAAGTCAATTTTACATTTTATTACAATAATTCTACATAAGGGTAGTATTGTAGTTGATTTTTTTTTTGTTTAATGGTAGGTAATTATTTTATCTTTAAAAAATAATTAAACAAAAGGAAGCTTTTCTCTTCTCATTTGTGACTCTGTGTGTTAATCAAGCAATGGTATAAAAGGTCCTTGAAAGACACTTCTGTTACGAACATTTTGTTTTTTTATTCATTGTTTTATCTCTAAAATTGTCGTAATTACAGGTTTCAAATTTACATTTAAGAAAATGCATGGGAAAAACACATTTTTTTGTATTTTTCGAATAATTGTTCGGGGTTTGTGAAAACCTAAGACTAAAGTTATAGGACATGTAGAATTTCCAAGGAAGAATTTGACCTATCATACATATGAATTTATTGCCCCGAACCCACCCCCACAGTGCCCTGAAAACTACCCTTAAATGAAAAAAAAAATAGATTATTTAGACAATAAATTGACCCTTCTAATTATTTCATTCTCTTTTTTCTCATAGAAATCATTATTATAGGTCTAGTGGGATGTTTATAAACATTTGTCAGTTAATCTCCATTTGTTTAAACAATTTTCTTTTGTTTAAATAATTAATTTTTCTGAAAAATCCGTCTGAATTCTGTTTTTTGAGTTCGAAATGGCAGTTTATTCTCTTAGAGTGAGTTTATTCATTTAAAAAAATCCATTGTCTAAAGTTTAAACAATAAATTAGCCATTTTCAACTTCTTTCTAATTATGGTAGAAACTTCAGTTTTTTTTGAGAAATTAACTTATAAATTTCATATTGGAGATATCTTGCCTATATTATCTAATAAAACAACTTTTGCATAAAAAATATTTTTTTTTGCAATTCACCTAATATAATTTATAATAATAATTTATAATTTAATAAATTCGAGTATCGATATCAATTAAATTTTTTCGGATAAATGATATTGAAAACGAATAATATTTCACTTAATAATGATTTGAACCAAGTCCCAGGTCCCTGGTTCAAATCCAGGTTGTGGCTGTACTTTTTAATTTAGTTTAAAATTTACATACCACCTGTATATCACCATTATGCATTTGAATAATATTTTATTATTTAAATAATGGAAATTATCCCAAGATATAAATGATTTCACTTGACAATAACAAATGACCAGACCGATCTAAACAATGAATGTGAACGGTGAATTGCCAAAAATTTTGTTTGAACAAATATGCACAGAGAGAAATTTTTGTTTGATTCTAATAAATATGCATTGACTCAAAGAAATTTGTTGTTTCAATAGAGGCAAAGAAATATTTATTTGCGGATAAAAACGCATTTATTTGAAATATTTGTTTGGTAGAAAGAACATTGATTTGCGTCAAACAACTTATGTTTCCAGTTAAAAAGTTTGCAATTTGTGTATTATAAGAAATGAGATTTATTTACTTCAAATAATTATGATTGTGTTGAGTGAAAGAATTACATTTTTTTAAATTAACAAAATTGTTGGTCGTGTTAAAATGCTTAAAATTATTAATTTGTTGAAGGAATTAATAGACAAGAATTTTTCGGAAGACTCGCCATGTGTCACCTCCTTTTTGGGATGTCGCACATCCTCGACCAGTGCTTGGTCTTCCCAACCCAACATATAGTCAAGGTTAAATTAGTAAAGTGTACTCTGATTTGTAATCGCAACTTGAACCTGCAGGCACTGTACTCTATAAGTTCTATACTGTCGATCACGCGGCTTTATACTCTCGATATGTACGAAGTGCGAGGAGAGAGTTTACAGCGCCATCTAACAATACAGTTGGATGACATTAAAAATATATTTATTTGAATCAAAATATGATTTCTTTGGTGGAAGTAAACCTATTTTAAAGCCAAAACAAAAATATTACTTTGAAGGAAATAAATATCTTCTTGTGTACATATATATTTATTTTAATCAAAATATGATTTCTTTGGCGGAAGTAAACCTATTTTTAAGCCAAAGACAAAATATTACTTTAAGCGAAATAAATCTCTCCTTATATACAAATTTATATATTAGAATCAAAATTATATTTTATTGGTGTAAAGAAACGTTTTTTTTTTAAATAAAAACTAAAATATTACTTTAAAGGAAAGTAATTTTTGTTTGTATCCATATATATTTATTCCACTTAAATAAATATTTCAAATAAATTAATCTCTGCAAGCAAATAAACTAGAGTATTCAATGAAGTAAATATTGTTGGAGTCAAAGAAATATGTTTTGACCCAAAAGAATAAATTCAAACAAATACATTTCTTTGAAACAAAAAATCTTTTCTCTCTGTGTGGGTTTATTAGCTAATAACATAGGCAAGATACCTCGAACATGAAATTTATAAGTTAATCAATGATTGTTTAAACAATAGGAAGAATTTGTTTAATAAATAATGTCACTCTAAGATAAAAAACTGCCATTTCGAACTAAGAAAACAGAATTCAGACGGAGTTTCAAGAAAAGCGAATTATTTAAACAAATGGAATTTGTTTAAACAAATAGAAATTACCTGATAAATGTTTATAAACATTCAACTAGATTTATAGTAATGATTTCTCTGAGAAAAAAGAGAATGAAGTGATTAGAAGGGTACATTTTCTTAAGAATGTACATTTTTCCTTAAGGGTAGTTTTCAGGGCACTGTGGGGGTGGGTTGGGGGCGTCAAAGCCATATGTATAATAGCTCAAATTCTTCATCGGAAAGTCCTCTACAAGTCCTATAACTTTCATCTTAAGTTTTCCCAAACCCCGAACAATTATTCGAAAAATGCCAAAAAATGTCCATTAAAATCAAAATTCCGAAAAAAAAAACATTTCTACCTGGATGACAACAATATAAAGTTTCTTGTAATTCTTCAAAATTTCATCTACTAAAATTACTGTTACACCAAAACCGCGTTTAATGTGCATATACGTCAGATTTGACGTTTAACAGACGCCATCTTGTATTCTCAGTCGATAAAGTCTGTCAGTTTACCTTGAAAAAAACAAATAATTGGAATGCCAAACGATATAAATAAAGGTATAACCTCAAATATGGAGCGCTGTTTGCGGTTCAAACTTCGCCGTTGTGACGTGTACGCACATTGACCGCGTGTTCAGTATGTTCTAACCTAAAATCTACGAGAAATCTATTTGAAAAAGATGCTGTTGTTCAGGGAAAAGTTTGGAGCAGAATGCAAGGGTACTCTGATAATTCGCAAGTTGATTTCGTTAGATTTTACGCTCCTTTTGAAGTATTTTTGGAATCTGGTGGTCAGTGCCCAAATGCTATTTGGGTCGCTCGCAATCCATCTTATTTCAGCAGGAAATTGAAGTCGTTGAAGATCATACGCGATTAGTCTGAAATAAGATAAATAAACTTAAATGATGGTATAAATTTATGATATTTTCTAATACGCAGAAACATATTGAATTGAAGAAAAAATACAATGGACTATCAATTTGTGGTTTCTAATTATGTGTTTTTCATGCTATTACCTTCTCGATTATTGCTTTAATGTTCTATACAGCTCGATAATGACAATGATAATTATGTAAGTATTATAAGTAGGTACTAAATAAATAACTAGATACTACTACTTTTTCAGATTAACGAAATTGTTGGTTGAGTTAAGCGAGATAATTAAGGATGCGATAGATGATTCTTTGTTTAAAGAAATTATTGTGAACTCTGTTATTGACTAGAATTTTTCGGAGAGTACTGTAGAGCAAAATCTCCACGTGTCACCGCCTCTTGGGATTTAATTCTTTTTTTATTTTGTTCAAACACAGAGTGTTTGTGGCATAACACCTACGCAATGACTAACAAGTTATTTTCACTTAACCTAAACTGATAAAATAATGAGTATTTCTACAATTTTGCCCATTGGCCCAAGTTGTTTTAATCCGACAGTTTTTACCACTCAAGTAGACGGCGGTTGTTTTCACTTATACTATCACTGTGAATACACTACTCTGCTTTTAATCACTCCCGCACTAGTTCGAATGGTTTAGTTCTCTTCAGCCGATGAACTAGCGCACTGTTGTCTAGCAGCTGGATGGCTTCAAAGTTGTCGTGGTTGAGTAGACGATCCTCGTGCTTCTTAGTAAATTTCGACATTTCGCTAGTTACCATCTCCATGCGAAGGTCCCGATGAAGATTGGTGTTTTTGATGTACCATGGTGCACCAACAATGGCTCTTAGAACTTTATTTTGGAACCTCTGAATGAGGTTGATATTGGACTGCTTAGTGCATCCCCATAACTGTATTCCGTACACCCATACTGGCTTTAATAATTGCTTGTATAGTAGGAGCTTATTTTGCACTGACAGGGCTGACCTCCGTCCCATTAGCCAATACATTTTGCGGAATTTTAGGTCGAGTTCGTTCCGCTTTTTGTACTTTCCATCTAAGCTTGGCATCCAGTGTCATGTCAAGGTATTTCGCTGTATCCGCGTATGGAATATCGTTCCCATTAATGGTTACTGGAATATAGTTAACTTTCTTATTGGTGTAGGTTAACATGCGTGGATTTTCCTTCATTTTGTTTGATGCGCCATTTCTTTGTCTAAAGGTTGATTTTGTTTGCAGCTATACTTAATTTTTCAGTTGGTTCTTCGACACTGTCACTAATCGCCAAAATAGCTGTGTCGTCTACAAATGTTGCCACTGTGCTTTCTCCCGGAACAGGAATATCATAAGTATACAGCAGGTATAAAAGTGGTCCCAATACACTTCCTTGTGGTACTCCGGCATTGATATTGCGTAGCGAGGAGTATTCGTCATCCTGTTTCACCTTGAAGTGGCGATTTTTCAGATATGATTTTAACAGTTCTGTAGTATATTCAGTAGGAAGCTGCTGTTTTTGTTTCTCAAAGAGTCCCATCATGCCACACCTTATCGAAAGCCTGAGCCACGTTTAAAAGTATTGCTGAGCAAGTTTTCTTTTCCTCAAGAGCCTTTTCTATAACGTCGGTAATTCGGTGTACCTGATCGATTGTGGCATGTCGAGCTCGAAAGCCGAATTGATGTGATGGAATAGTTTGATTTTTCTCAAGAATTAGGTATATTGATAAGTAATTTCTCAAACAGTTTTGAAATGGTTGGTAATAAAGATATAGGTCTGTAGGAGGCTACATCATTTGGCGGTTTACCGGGTTTGGGTATCATGATGACCTCAGCTACTTTCCAGAATGAGGGCACATATCTTAACCTAAGTGCAGCGTTGAACAAATTTAACAACTTTATCACGGCTTTTCTCGGTAACTGCTTCAGCAGAGCTCCTGATATCAGGTCAAATCCCGGTGCCTTGGAACTGAGGTTGGTTTTGATTTCGGTCATTAGTTCTTTTGGTGAAATATGGGGTATATAGGCTTTGACTCCAGTGCTGTCCAGGTGATAGACTCGGGAAGTTCAGGGGTATGAGTTTCATTCGGTGTAAATGTCTTTTCCAAGTGATCGGCAAAGATATCGGTCTTATCCTTCTTACTTCCGGCCCAAGATCGATCTTCCTTTCTTATCGGGGAAATTTACATTATCGGTCGCTTTATGTTTTTAGTGGGTTTCCATAGAGAATAGTCCGTAGCAGAGTCATTGCCTAGCCTCTCCAAATACCGACCAATAGTTTGCTGTTTGATTTCCTCGGTAAGTTTGCGAAGTTTCCATACCATATTATCTAGTTCTGTCTTAACTATGGGGTCCCTTGTAGTTTGCCAACGTTTGCGAACTTTTCTCTTCTTTGCTATCAATTCTCTGACTTCTAAAGGATAATTGTTGCTATTCTTGATATGGTAACTTATTTGGGGTGTAGCTAACCACGCAGTTTCCTGTATATCGCCGTGGAAACTCTGCACTGCGTCTTCCAATTCTTCGGAAGTTTTGAGTGAAACTGATAAGTTGCACTCGTATGTACTAGTACTTTTTTTGTACAGAACGAAGCGTAGAATTCAAAAAATTAATTAGATACAGGTGTTCCATTTAAAAAAATTAACTTTCTTAGGAAAACCTTTTTGCTACATTTTGTTGCAGATTATAACCACCCTGTACACAATTTGGATATGGTAGGTAATCACGATAATAGAACGCTTCTTACTTAATCATAATCAAAGCGTGCGCAATAAAACTAAAAACAGGTATTGAGATATACAGTTTTTCTTAGACTGCTGTTTTTCCATAAAAAAGTCAATAAATCAAAAAGTATAACGTTTAGGGTAGGTTGTAATTTTTAATTGGCGTAAAATTTTGCGAGGAATTCAAAATTGTGCCGAAATATAGGTTGTTTCGTTTAAAAAAACATAAGTTTGGGTTGATACTACCTTATGGAACATCCTGTATACACGCTAATAATTTTAAAATGTGCGCCTCGGCGTTCTGTATATATGAGTGAAATCAGTTTTAAAATATCTTCATTAACAGAGGTACAATCTTCCGAGACATCCTGTATACTTGGCCCAAATGAATAAATTTAAACGAATATATTTCTTAAAAACATTAAATAAATATGTATAAATGGCAGTAATATTCATAAAAAAGACTGACGTATGCGCCCGTATGAACGTCACTGATTATACCACTAGCAACTGTCACCTGATTTTGATAAATGCATTATATACAGACGTAGATATATTGGAACCTTTTAATGATAATGATGCCCTATTGGAGTAGAACATTCTTCATGCATTAGACATAGTTGCAGTTATCCTGGTATATGTAAATTCACGTATGTGGAAAACTGTGAATTGATAAACAGCTTGGGGTTACCACAAGGTTGTGCTTTGGGACCTGTTTTATTTAATTTGTACATAAACGAGGATGAAAATATGCGATAAGTTACCTCTGGTGGTTTGTTAAAGGATTCCAAGAAGTGATGGACGTTTCTGTGAGTGGACTGAAGTACAAAGTGTCGTCCCTTGCATCTACAGCTAATCCCAAACCTTGGGATGACTTTCTTCCGGCCAATCTGACTGGTAATTCTTCTCCTTCGGCCAGTGGTCCCTTTCTTAAATCAGCTGTAGCCACTGTATAGATTCTAAAAGAAGAAATGAAAAGTATAGTATTACATAGGTGATGATGGTACTATCTGGCGATGTTCTTGATCAAATTATGTACGTACCTATCTGTGGCCAAAGGTTGGAAGTACAAGATGCCCAAGTTTGGAGAATGCGCTAAACCTACGATGCCGTCCATCAGAGAGAACTTCTCGTTGTCGATGCTGTAGTCTGAGAAGTCAGGGTCGGGGAACATAGTTGGGTGCATCACCCTCCACGCTTGATCTTTCTTGGAGTCGTAAATTATCAAACCTATAATAAGTAATATTACTATAATTAATAACTTTCATAACACTGTGCAACGGCAACAAAAATTACTGCGTGCTGATGCGTATATTCTAAACCATGCTAGATGTGTGCATTTTTGTAAAATCATTGGATTAGTGATTGACCCACAAAAAGCTATATTATGCAATGCCAGCAATTCCTTTATTAGAAGAGCTAGAAAAATGAAATATAGCCTATAGGCTACCCACTAATTCATAGGTTTAAAGTTTATTACATAATCATTGTTTATCTTGCTTTTTCCCTTCAAAAGATCGAGTTGAAGCATCTCATGATTGCTGCAATTGACGCGGCGCTCCTCGGTCTTTCGGGCGAGCGGGGGAAGGGATCGACAGCGACGCTGCAAGTAGTGGCGGATCGCACGTGCATTAGTTACTAGGAGAACTGTGTTTACGGACACAATACATAAAACGACACGGCGATTATGCCTCGCGAAAGAAATTTGGATATCCGGCGACGGATTACCGAATTAAAACATAATGGCAAAATGAGTCAATAAGATAACAGAACCACGAACAGGCATTTGGAAGTCCCGTGGTAATTCTTGGCAATTTAAATCGGGTTTCGGGATTAGCATTTAAAATTCATGAACTATCTGCACAATAATCTATGTGTCTACAAATTTTCGATGCTAAATTTGTAAAAGTTTTTTGATATTTTTGATAAGTTTTATACGCTCAGAGCTGACGTTTGTAATATACGTAATATATCAAGAGTTGTATTTATTTTATATTGTTTGTGCATGTATTTAAATATTATTAATAAATAAACTGTTGAAACTGTTATAGTAGTTTGAATATTTATATAACAAAATCGGGCATACTTTTTAAATATTTTTTGGGTTTATCAAGCAAACTTAATTTAGTATTCACCACTAATCGGAAAATCTGCTAACTCCATAAACGCCAATCGATAGAAGAGATTTCTCTCGTACCGGGTCACATACTATAATCAAAATTATGCAAAAATTAAGAATTTAATTGTTAGTTAAAATTACTACCTTGACAAGTTATCGTTCTTTTTGCGTATTGATAATAAGCTGCCCGGTTCTCTCAGCTGTGTCGGTTCTCTCCGACATAACAGCACCGCTAACGCCTCCCTTCCCCGCAGCACCCCAAAGACCGTAGAGCGTCGGAATTCACGCGGAGTTTCAGCACGATCTTTTGTATGAAATATGCAAGATAAACAATGATTATGTAATAAACTTTAAACCTATGAATTATTGGGCAGCCTATAGTCTATATTTCATTATTCTAGCTCTTGTAATAACGGAATTGCTGGCATTGCATAATATAGCTTTTTGTGGATCAACCACTACTCCAATGATTTTACAAAAATGCACATTGAAAACTAGCATTCCGCAGGTGATTTTACTTTTTAATTCGTTGAAATCTATAGATTATTTCCGGAGTAATTAATTGCTAAAGTTAAACTAATGAATTTTTTTTTAATTCCAGGTTAGAAATGCTTGGAATCTGGGGATGAAAGGGATGCCGAAGGAAACTAGAGATGCCCAAAGGGAATGGGAACACCTGGAGAGATTTTTAAATAAACTACCTACGCACTGAAAAACGTGGTAAGTCTCTTGTTTGATTTTTTGTATCGCCTATTCAACATCCTGATTTTTGTAAATATTTCGTGTCACCTAATCAGTTATTAATTAATTACGGATACTAATTTACATATTTCGGATCGGACTTTTCCACTTTTATATTGACCGAAGAATGCTCGTTCGAACAGTGTTAGTTTCATTGCGATATCTCTCAGGGTACTCGAGTAATTAACATTTTTCTATACACGTAACTTCCCATAAGGGAGGCTGGAAGCCGGCCGTCCAAATTAAGAACGCAAACTATCGCATAACACGCCGATGTCTACGCCTGCTATTTCAAGGCTGTATAATCGCGATCGGACTTTTTGACATTCCTATAGTTGACAATATTTTGGAGACTGTGGCGAACTTAATAATAAAATTATGAACCCCTAACCGCAACAAGTATTTTAGAACCTAAATACGTATTTCAGCAACTATGTTGCCATCTTCAGTAGAACCTAAAAAGAGGAAAAGAGAGATTAGCACTTCATAGTATCTTTACTGGATATTGTCCAAGCAAATCACTAGTGGAAGTGACGTCCATGTTAAAAATTACCCTATATATACCCATTTGTTGTTCACACCTCAGCGAATTTTGATCATTGAAGCGTAAAAAACAAGTTTTAATTAAAGCAGGTCAAACAATGGCGAACTAGGTGTAGGACCCCTGTCTGAATTTATTAATTTATCTCTATTCAAGTGAATAAAGATACTTCCCAAGCTGTTTAGTTCCCTATTATTTGACACAGCTTTTACAAGTTTTAAGTCATCTACAACAACTTTATGACCTGTGTCTAAAATATGTTGAGCCACACTAGATTTTTCAAAACGATTATATTTAAAATGAGCTACATGTTCTTTGAACCTAGTTCAAATTGTTCTTCTAGTCTGGCCTACGTATTCTTTTTCACAGTCATGACATTTGATACAATATATACCAGATTTATCAAGTACATCTACCTTATCCTTTGGGTTTCCAAGAAGGCGAATTGTTGATTTCATTTGATGTTGCTTCACTGTTTCCTAGTGTGCCTATTCCGGAAACTTTGGAGTTTCTTAGGGAATTATTGAGCAATAACAACTTTGACCCGTCAGAAATAGATGAATATGTAAGATTGACTGCCCTTTGTATGTCTCTTAATTGTTTTCAAATAAACGGAAAGTTTTTTGAACAACTTGAGGAACTGCAATGGGTAACTGTCTCTCACCTTTTATTGCCAACTTGTTTATGAGCAGATTTGAAACCAATGTAAAGTCTATAGCACCATATTTCCCTAAGACTTGGGTTAGGTATGTCGACGATATTTTTGCCATTTTTGACACCAAGAAGTGCAGTATTCAAGATTTTCTTCTCCTTTTGAATTCTAAATTCAACACCATTAACTTTACTGTAGAACAAGAAGTTAACGGCCAACTTCCATTTTTAGATACTCTGGTAGTCAGGAATAGCAAAAATATAATAGAAATTGACGTGTATCGGAAAGATACTAACACAATCAGGTTTATCCCTAATGATTCGCAGCATCCTTTTCAACAAAAATTGTCTTTTATTAGTTGTTTACTAAATAGGTTATTGAAATTTCCATTGTCCGCAGATAGATATCAGCAAGAATTGTTGTTTATTAAGAATGTTGTCATACATAATGGGTACCCTGAGAAAATAGTTGATAGAATGATTAAGAAGCAGAATCAAAAAATGTATGTAAATCAAATATCTACTTTAAATACTTTGTCTGTAGAAAAGAAGAAATATGTTAAAATACCGTTAGATTGTGCATATACAAGGGGTTTGAGAAGTATTTTTACATCACAAAATCTCTGTATAGCATATTCGACTCATAATAGCATAAAAAACCTTCTTGGAAACCCAAAGGATAAGGTAGATGTACTTGATAAATCTGGTATATATTGTATCAAATGTCATGACTGTGAAAAAGAATACGTAGGCCAGACTAGAAGAACAATTTTAACTAGGTTCAAAGAACATGTAGCTCATTTTAAATATAATCGTTTTGAAAAATCTAGTGTGGCTCAACATATTTTAGACACAGGTCATAAAGTAGTTGTAGATGACTTAAAACTTGTAAAAGCTGTGTCAAATAATAGGGAACTAAACAGCTTGGAAAGTATCTTTATTCACTTGAATAGAGATAAATTAATAAATTCAGACAGGGGTCCTACACCTAGTTCGCCATTGTTTGACCTGCTTTAATTAAAACTTGTTTTTTACGCTTCAATGATCAAAATTCACTGAGGCGTGAACAACAAATGGGTATATATAGGGTAATTTTTAACATGGACGTCACTTCCACTAGTGATTTGCTTGGACAATATCCAGTAAAGATACTATGAAGTGCTAATCTCTCTTTTCCTCTTTTTAGGTTCTACTGAAGATGGCAACATAGTTGCTGAAATACGTATTTAGGTTCTAAAATACTTGTTGTGGTTAGGGGTTTATAATTTTATTATTCCTATAGTTTAAGAAGAGGGGAATCGGATAATTCCCTAGCTGTTTACGATTTGGGTAAATTGTACCAACAACCCCTCATGGGGGTTGTGGCACAACGCAAGCTTGTCAGGTATGAAGGAAAAATGAGCATCCTCACCAGGTGCCGCTGTATCACTCATGTATGCAACAGCAGAATCGCAAGTTCCTTGAACACTCTCATCTATGATGATATTGGTGAAAAGGGATGCTGGCCTTAAGACTTCCTTTGGGAAAATTACTTGTCGGACTACAGCATCAGTAGCCAAGTCGATAATCAACAACTTAGGCGGGCAGATCCTTGTAAAGTCGTCTATTGAAGTCATGACACCAGAATCTAAGACCTGGAAGCAAATATTGATGTAGAAATTGCTGGAATTATATAGAGAGATAGGTATTGTGTTAATAAATTAGTTTACCCAGAGTCTATTGCAGGAATCTATTCTTATCCTGTAGACTGATGTCAAACCATCACAACTGGTGTTGCTTCCGGTACCAGCAGGGTGGAACGACCAATCAGGATAAGCCTTTAGAGGAGGACTTGAACCAGGTGGTGTATTCCTTGGTATATATCCTAGAGTTGCTGGAACACCTACTCTAAGTCTTGGCATTGCTAAGAATATTCTATCTTTGGTTACTTCCAATCCAGTGATGACAGTATTTTCAGGCCTAGAGGAATAAAAGAGAAAATTACAATATTAAATACGTCTACATACTAATACATATATATATATATATATATATATATATATATATACATAGTTTGAAGAACCTTCAAGTGCTTAATTAAGCAGCATTAAAAACAAAAATTGTGGATAAAGTACAATGGAAAACCATGTTGAAAAACTAGTCTTGGCATCTCCATTAAGAGATTGGTTTGAAAATCGAAGAAGCACATGTCCACTATCGCTGAATAGACTGTACCTACCTGAATTGTGATGCTACGTTAAAATCTGGGAATTCATAATCTAATAGCGTCCATTGATTGATGACGTCAAAGTCTAAGGCTTGGGTTCCGATGGCAAGGAGAAGAATTGGTAGAGTTTTCAACCACATGTTGATATCCTGGAATATGAAAAGTAGGAAATTAGGATTATTTTATTTAATGATGTGGAATTGTTGTGTATGCAACCAAGTATACACCAGTGCTATATGTGTTAACTACGTATGCGATTATATTTGAGTGCGTTATAATATTGTATCTGTTTGACCAATGCCAAATAGCAGGTCAAGTTCATAGAATGCATGAGTTCGTTTTTTTTTGTGCTGGTTAATTTTCGTTTTTGTTTTTTTGTGCTCACTTAATCGCAAAAATAAAAATACCTCTCTGTAGCAGGCAAAATTTACCATCAAAAAGATTCAGGACCCTATACGAGAAAATGAACGGTTAATTTTGTATAATTTATTGAAAAAAATTAATACATACGTCCCAGAATCATTTTAATAGCAAGTTTTGTCCGCTACAATACGGTATTTTCAGTTTTGCGCTTACGGTTATACAGGGTCCTGCAACTAAGCTCCCGTCTTCTGTAGCTCACTTACTCATTAAGCTAAGAGTTTGACATTTTGCAGGCTTACCCTGTACTTGAAGGTACAATTCAAGAAATTATTTTTTATTATACAGCGTGTTCCAAAAATGTGCAACGCCATGGTAATATATTTTTTTAAATTGCACGCTATACATTTTTCTACACATTTGGAAGCCTTTTATGGTTGCCTACATATCACCAAAATTTTATTGAAATCGGTAGAGTGACCGCAGCGGAAAAAAATAAAAACCAAAAAAAAATTATTTTGCGTCGTAGGCTTTAAAAATCAATAAAAACCACAAAATGCACCTCGTTAATAAAATTTTGCGACGTGCTTATTAAGTTAGATGTAATAGTCTCGTTAACCAAGTGACATTGATCCAAATTATACAGGCTGACCAAAATCGAATGTCAAACTGGTCAAACTTCAAAGCGCGCTATTGTTCTTATTTTAAATTTGAACCTGAGTTGCAGGACCCTGTATATCCTATGGTTTGGTTACATATCCGAATTTCTGGTTGAACTGAAGTAGGAGTCGACTTCTAAAAACTTGCGTGTAATAGTTTTGCGAGACCCTCTGATATGATAGCTCAAATTCTTTACTCGAATTTATATCAGTAACAAATCACTCAGATAAAAAGATCGATTGATTATTGTCAAACTAGTGAATCAGGTATTGTTTTTTATGAGTAGAACACATCTAGCTTTGAAACTTGCAAATGATAGAATTTTGGAAATCTAAAAAGCATCAAGTCATATGTTCTTTCCCAAGAAAAACGCTTTCATTTGACTACTTTTCGATACTTATTGAGAGATACACAAAATAATGATGATTTAGGAGTAACAACTCCGTTGCCAACAGAGCGACTAGCCGATTAGTATTGTAACAATATTAAGTATCGAAAGCCAAAGAAACACAACGTTGATTGCTGAAAATTGTTTATAACGTTTTAAAAATTACTGAACGACGATATTCCATACGTCAAAATGTAGACTACCTATCTCAACTAGTTAGTCACTATTTCGCGTTCTGTAGCAAACAACATTTAAATCACAATAATTTGCATATACTTTCTACGCAAGCTTTCAGATATACTACGAAAAACGCTACAGAAAAATTGTTATAACTTTTCCAAAAATATAATGTATAGGAAATGAAAAAAAAGTGTTACATATGTTTTCTTCATATGACAAATTCGTAGGTAATTAATCGTTGTATTTACTCATTTACGCTGAGAAATTTTCTTTGTGGCATACAACCCCTAAATCACAGTAATTTTGTCTACTACTAATTTGAGTATTGCGGTGCAAATTACATATCTTTACAACAGAAAAATGTGTATAACTTTTACAAAAACTGTTTAAATGCTTTTCTATTAGGCCAAATTGTAGGTAACTGATTGGGATTATACTTTAAATGATTACATTAAAAGCTGAAATGTTGATATTTTGGTTGGCTGTGATAACAACAAGTTTATAACTTTCTCAAAAATTATTATATATCTTTCCACCATATACTAAATTATAGGTAATTAGATGCGGTAGTCCTATTCATGAATGCAAATTGTTTTGCTCTGAGGTGAAGAACCCCTAAATAACGATATTGTACTTATGTTGTGTGGCTCCAACTGAACATTACTTTGTTCTGCTTTAGCAAAATACTATAACTTTTCTAAATGTTGTTCTATAATTTTCTGTCATGCGTCAAATTGAAGATCATTAATGGGGGTTAAATACTTTGGTAGTCGATTTCGGAACATTTTGTAAATTTGTTACCATACACAATTTAATAATCTAACAAATGTGAATATTTATAAAAAAACAAACGTCAATTTTTTAGGTGTAAAGGTTCCAGTGGTTTAAATTTGCAACGTTTTCAAAATAAAATTATTAAAATATGAGCATTTCCAACGGCTTCCGAGATGACGCACTATTTCTGTCTTATTTAACACCAATACTAACAGCAATATTGTTCTGCAAAATAAAATTTGTGGAATGTTTCATTTATTTTTTTTTTAATTTGATGAAAGCAGATATTATAATATTAAATGTACATTCAGCGAAAAATACGAGAGTTTCAATGAATAATTACACTTATTCCAGTTTTTCTTTTGTCACAAAATATTATATGGATATTTCAAAGCGCTTTTTGTTTGTAGATGACGAACTGGGAACGTCTCCATCACGTCTTAGATTTGCGTTACGCAGACTTTTTGGTTTGTATGAACACAAAATTGAAACGATATCTCACATCTCTTGTGACAAAATCAGTGTCATCATAACGTTTTATCTGTGCACAGTAATTTTTGCTGTTTTGTGTTGAAATATATGCATTATTTGGTATTCAAATTTACTTTTATGGGAACGTCCCAATTGTTGCTAATTTTGGTATATCTGATGTTCGGATTATATAAAAGACGAAATACATAACAAAATACTTAAGAAGCAGCCAGTGATGATATGTATTTCTTTGATTTGCCCTATTATTATTTTAAACTGTTGGGCATTAACTAAATATTATTATTATTATAATCGTCTCATTTTATACTCTAAATAATGCGTAAGTAATAGAAATCTATCTGATTCAAACATTAATTACATTCAGTGTGACTGTAATTGACAAGCAAAAATTACAGAATTAACATGCAAGTTATTTATAACTCATTATAGTATAGTATATTTGCCAAGATATGTACATATAATTATTGCACAAGGTGGTCTACACCCATAAACCAAAAAAAAGGAAGTAGTAATTATGGATTAAAATGCTTTCCTTGTGCCTGTTTTGCAGAATACTTGTTCTGTTTCTCTAAATGGCGAAAATACTATTGGAAATTGCAAAGACAAAGAAAAAACAACTAGAACTCTGATTTAATGTTGACCAGTAATCTCTTACTGGTTCAGTTTTTCCTTTAGAAGTACGGAAACCCCAAAAAAGGAGTTTAGCCAACAAAATTTTCCGGTTTCCTCGACTTTACAAGTGAAAGCAGACCTGCTAAAAATTCAGCAGACAGAGCAGTTACGTATTGTATCTTATTCACTTTCAATTGGTTTCTCTATAAAAAAATACGTGAGCAGATTACCGAATGTAAAATTGTTTCCTCTTCACTATTTTCCTTGCATCAAGTAGATTGACGTTTTACTGGAAAATTGTTTCAGGTCAACTTTTAACTTTTGTAAAAGCCAGCGTATAACACAAAACATGTGATAGATTCTCGAATCAACAAGACACACCCAACAACCTTGCTCTTACTTTCGTTCTGTTTTGTAACTCTTACGATAATTATGGTGTTTAATTCGGTTTTTTGTTGATGGAAAAGTCGATATAGACATAATTGAATTGTTTAAATTACATTAGATCGGTATCGTACATGTTTAATGGTGCTACTTGTATCTAGTTATTTATGAATATAATATAAAATTGAAGTATACTAAAATGATGACACGAACTTGACTTTTCACAATTTTGATGTTCTTTAAAGTAGCTTTTCCTTGAGTTTTTTAAGTGGAACAGCCTGTATTTTAAGTGCTAGTTTATTTGCCCATCAAGTTCCTTTTAATTTATGTCAAATATGTCATATGTCCAATTTTCTCTTCTGCAACCATTAACGCGCTGTATAAACGATCTTGAGATATTTCTTAACATTTACCTCTTATTTACTCTAAGCTTGTCAAAAAAAATGGTTATACGAAGTTTCATGTCTTCTGGTGTAGTAGGTGCTGATTGGTATACCAGCTCCTTCACATATCCCCATAAAAAGAAATCGAGTTTGTTGAGGTCTGGAGACCTTGGTGGCCACAATGTAGGACCGCCTCTTCCCTCTTTGGATCCCCGTTTTAGTTCTTGTTTTGTGCTGGCAATTAATATTACCTGTTTCTTCAAATTGCAACCGAACCCTGTTTATAACACTTGGTTGGGGATGCCGTCTTTCCGGATATCGCTGTTCATACATTCTGGATGCTACTTATGTATTTCTGTCGGCTTCGCCGTAGATGTAGATCATGTTAATTAATTCTTCTTTGCTATAATTATAACTGATCGTTCAGAGAAACGACAAATATTGTTACTAATCTTGGCAGCAATAAGTTATTGAGTGTCGTTAGATCTCAATTGTTTGGTTCTATGACTAATTAATGCTAATAGTATTAATTACCGTTTCTTAAGTTGAATTTTAATACAGTATTACTGATTTAAAAATGAGAGACAAACAAAAAATAGCAAAAGAATAATGGCATTATTAGATAATATTACACATTTTTCTTTAAACTGTAAATATCACGAAAACTACTACAATTGGACATATGGCATACTTAACATAAATTAAAGTGAACTCGGAAGGCAATTCAATTAGCACATAATATACAGGGTGTTCAATTTAAAAACAGAAATGGCGGCTAATTTTCAAAATCATGTCATACTCCGTATGATCAAGTAAGACAGCAATTCTGCATTTACTTTAAATATTTTAATTGCCATTTGCACGCATATATCCGGTTAATATGAATGTGTTGTTTGTTACATTTGTATTTATAGATCAACTCATTACCATTATCTAGGTTAAGAACGTAATGTTACGCAGTCAAGTCTAAGGTATAGCGATCTAGTTGGCAATAAATTTCTTCAAAGAAAGCTATTAGCCTGTCTTGTAAATTTTATCTCCAGTGATATAGTGGTTAGAAAGTTTTTGTTTTTTGATCTGCCGAAAATAGTCCTACATCTAAGGTTTGATGTCATATGTTTGATTAATTATTTTATCTAGTCCAGTCAATGATAAATGTCCCAAATTCAAACACTCCTAAATTCTACAACATTGAACTTTATTTGAGGACATCCGGTTTGTTGATTTGACATTACACTTATCAACCTACAATCGTTTCTTTTTCTACCAATATTTTAACGGCCAGAATATAACCTAAAAGTTTGACGGATCTTGATAATTGAGTGTTATGCTAAAAGTTGATAAAAGTTGAGAGGGAGCTTATCAGTTGGAGATATGTTGTTGATATTCTCATAAAATCTAAATACGGCAAAGCTTGCAAATTTTGGAATAAGTAAAGGAGATAAGAACAGGATAGATCATGTGGAAGAACTAAAGGCACTCGTCCCCGCCATTTGACAAAAACCAGTTAGGGCAGTTAACCAAGAAGCCTACACAGATAGAAAAGATTTCTTGTTTCAAAGAAATGTATTTGTTTGAATTTATTCTTTTGGGTCAAAACATATTTCTTTGACGCCAGCAATATTTACTTCATTGAATAGGTACTTTAGTTTATTTGCTTGTAGAGATTAATTTATTTGAAATATTTATTTAAGTGGAATAAATATATATGGATACAAACAAAAACTACTTTCCTTTAAAGTAATATTTGAGTTTTGATTTAAAAAAAAACGTTTCTTTACACCAATGAAATATAATTTTGATTCTAACATATAAATTTGTATATAAGGAGAAATTTATTTCGCTTAAAGTAATATTTTGTCTTTGGCTTAAAAATAGGTTTACTTCCGCCAAAGAAATCTTATTTTGATTAAAATAAATATATTTGTACACAAGAAGAGATTTATTTCCTTTAAAACAATATTTTTTGTTTTGGCTTTAAAATAGGTTTACTTCCACCAAAGAAATCATATTTTGATTCAAATAAATTTATTTTTAAAGTCATCCAACTGTATTGTTAGATGGCGCTGTAAACTCTCTCCTCGTACTTCGTACATATCGGGAGTATAAAGCCGCGTGATCGACAGTATAGAACTTATAGAGTACAGTGCCTGCAGGTTCAAGTTGCGATTCCAAATCAGAGTACACTTTACTAACTTAACCTTGACTATATGTTGGGTTGGGAAGACCAAGCACTGGTCGCGGATGTGCGACATCCCAAAAAGGAGGTGACACATGGCGAGTCTTCCGAAAAATTCTTGTCTATTAATTCCTTCAACAAATTAATAAGTTTAAGCATTTTAACTCGACCAACAATTTTGTTAATTTAAAATATGTAATTGTTTCACTCAACACAATCATAATTATTTGAAGTAAATAAATCTCATTTCTTATAATACACAAATTGCAAACTTTTTAACTGGAAACATAAGTTGTTTGACACAAATGAACGTTCTTTCTACCAAACAAATATTTCAAATAAATGCGTTTTTATCCGCTAATAAATATTTCTTTCCCTCTATTGAAACAACAAATTTCTTTGAGTCAATGCATATTTATTTGAATCAAACAAACATTTCTCTCTGTGTAGCCATATGTATTGTCAATGATGCATTATCCAGCCTTATGAAGATTATGAAGGTATTATGTATGAGCATCGGGCCAAACTGCAATAATTTCTGCGCGAAGGCTGACGCACGGCGCATCATGTTTTCAGACCCATCGCTCACTGATGCTACAAAAGAAGCCCGTCTGTCGTCAAAATCAAACAGAAAGAAACAAGAGGAGGAAAATATTAATTTAAAAAGATAATTATATGGTCCAGGCATCGCCGACTATAGCAAAATATAACAATTCTATACGACAAAGTTACACAATACTTTAAACCGTGTTTCCTCAAAACCGCATTTTTCAAACTGTCCGGAAAGATAACTTCAACTGATTTCCGTCAATTCACTTGAAATTTTATATGCCGCTTCAGGACAACATTATCTAGAGAAGTACATACGAATTTTATGATAAGTGCGAAACTTTTTTTTGTTATAAACAATTTTTAACCTAATTTTGTACTTAAAAGTGATAATTTGTGTTCAAACGTGGGCCATTTTGTTTTAAAACGGAATTTTCTAATTTACGTATGTACTTCCAGGGGGTCTACTCTCGTCATCTTTTTGAAGCGAATGCGAAACTTTTCGAATGGAGTGGGGATATCACCGGTTGCCCGTATCTATGAGCAAGTTTGCTTATTGCTAAGTACAATAACACACGCGCCACGCCCATGCGTTCTCATACGTTCGATTGTAACGTATGGGCGTGGCCCGTGCGTTGTTCGCTAAAACGAACGAAAGAGTCGCCCCCTGGTGGTAAAAGAGTGAGTTACTCTGAACGGGATATGTCAGGATACGTATTGAACGAAAACATGGAAAGCGCAATGAAAATAAGCAATAAGTGCAACAATTATTGTTGTGTTCCTCAATGTAGTTTATTTTATCGTGAGGCATTGTCATTCCACAAATTTCCCCAGATAAACCGTTACAAAACGAGTGGCGCCGTGTATTAAAAATTGGAAATTCGATATCAAGGCATATGTTGTGCGCAAAACATTTTAAAAACGAGGACTATTGTTTCAATCCAGGTGTGTACTCGGCACCACTTTGGTTCTGCATATTACTTATTCAAATTCAGTATTATTTTAATATTGCGGTCCTAACCTAACAAAATCGGAAGCTGAAGTGAGGAACAATACCATCTTGTACCTTCCAAAAACTTCGTTTGGAATAAACCGGTATACACTTTTGGTAGAAAGTATAGAGAAAGAACACTGAAAAATCGTTGAGGTAGATAAGTAACTATATTTTGTGAAGTCAAATTAAATAATTAATGTCGTTGTAGAGATCGTAATTGACAAATAGAAGAAACAACCAAGGAAAATATTATGTCAACAGTTGTAATGAAGCAAGGTACACACAAAAAATCAAGTGGGATTATAACAGTTCTCGATTATCCGAGTTAATCGGGGCAGGTGGTGGCTTTACATAAACAAAATCTTGGCTATGTATATGTATATATGGTTGGTGGAAGCCCTCTTGCATAACCAATTTGTCCAATTTTACAATCCCGGTTTTGATTGATTCTCCAACCATTTTCTTTAACAAAATATTACGTTTTATGTAATAATATTCATAAATGTTCTCTTTTTCTGAATTAATAAAATAAAAACGAGCTTAATAGAGCTTTTATTTAAACTGTATGAATCGAAAAAGTATAATTGTTTGAATGATTCGTTCGACATGCACTTTTGCTCTAGCAATTTCGGATTCATTTAATTGGTTTTTCCTTCTTAGAAAATGGGGGTCAAATTAATTTTATATTTTGTTCTGCACACTCAATTAATAATCCTTTGTCAAAACGTACGTTTCCTTTTTTTCCCCAAAGTTGTTTGACGTCTGTATAACGTAACATATCAGGTTATCGAAACTGTAAACAATTTTATGAATAATAGCTGCTTTACTCTACAGTGTTTAAATACTGGTAAATAATGAAGGTAGCCCCATTATGCTTGCGTTTATGGCTTGCACCCACACAGAGAAAGGAATGCTCAATTCAAATAAAATTGCTTTGCATCAAAACAACGGTTGATTTCCATATCCACGAAATAACTATCCACTTCAACCGAGACAATATTTTCTCAGTACAAATGTGTTAAGTGCTTCGTTCGAGATAAAATTAATTATCATATAAAAATTAGTTGCAACGAGTAAACTATTGACTTGCACCAAATAGTCATCAACTCGAAAGGACTATAATGTTGTTTTGAATGAAACTTTGTAGTATTATTTCAAATATTTCAACATTTGGACCAAACTAATATTGTTTTAATGCAACCATATGATGTCTTAAAGAAAGTAATAGAGCTATCGGAATAAGTAATAGGTTATTTTGCTTGGAAGAACCAATGTTTCAGAGAAACATTTGTAATTTTGGTTCAACACCTTTAGTGTTCTGAATAGAGTATTTTGTTCTCAAAGCAAGTAACTGTCATTTTAAACGAAGTGCGTTAAAAATTCAAAGCAAGTAATAGTAATTTACATTCAACATAATATATTGATTTGAAGTGAATGTTTTTGTTGTTTTGTTAAAACTATCTACCGCTGCTGCAAAGGTTACATAAAAAATAAGTCTATCAAAACAAATGCAGAAAGAACTACACGATTATAATAGCACATTACTTTCTTAATCATATTTACTAGCAAGAATAATTCTTCTGGCTGACAAATCTAATCAAAACATAATATGTGGTATTACATCAAAGTTCTTTAAGCAATTATTTTGTAAGACATATATTTTTTAGTCATGTAGCAAAGACAATTGGTAAAAAAAGTTCATATATACCAATACATTAATTTATTATAAAAATAAAAATACATTTCAAACAAGTAGGTGTCATACTGATATAAACCCAATAACTTCTTATAAAAAAAAAAAAATACATTTAAAATACAATCAAAAATACAAAAAAATGTCATCCTGATACAGTAATTAGTACAGTTAAGAGTTAAGCAGTCAACAAGACTTGATGGGCCTTTCTGCAACTGGCCATTATAATACGGTTTCGCACCTTAGATGTTTCTAAATCTCCTCTTAGCTTCACCGCTTCCCGGAAAACAATCCGATCTCCAATAGCCGGAATAAGTTCTTTTATCTCTTTTTCTGTAAGTTTTGTTATGTTTTGCACAGTTATTTTATGGTCTGCAAACATAGAATGCACATAGTGTATTAACATTCGCATAAAAAGTAGATATACGCATATACTTACTGTCACATATCGTTTTAAGATGATCTGATGAAATTGAAAAATCATCCACGCTGTCCATTATCACATGTAAAACTGCAGATACAATCAAGCGTATATCAAAGCGACACTGCTTACCACTATAACCAATATATTTGCATGGAGTTAACGTTGTGAGGGTTGTGAGTGAGACTGGAGAATGTAGTCCTCATATACTGCGTATCTAAAAACTGTCGCCGTTCTACGTCGCGTCAGTCTGGTGCCACAAACCGCGCAAACTCTTAAGTTTTCCGCACAATGAAACCACCCGATATTTTAAACTAAGCATTTGGTTACTTGGTTCACACAAAACGTCTCTTGCATCAACCAACTAATTTTACTTGTTTTGAACACCATATTTTACATATATGATCTTGTTTCAATGCAATAGTTGTTTTCATTGGAATATATTGAATTGTTCAATGCACTATATTCTTAAAAGAACTCATAAGAACTTTTAAAATTATCCAATGTAGTTTTACTTGGAAACAAAATGTTGTCGCTTCAAAGGAAAAATTTGTGAGTTTTGATTCAAAAAGCTCATCTAAATTGAAAACTTTATTGATTTGTTCGGAGTAAATTTCGGCAAGACAACGAATGTCTTAAACATTTCTCTGTGTGTAGACTCCTAGAATAATTTTAATAGGAAAGATCGAAAATGGAGCACATCATCAAATTGCTTTATTTTTCATAATTCATAATTTCATAATTGTATTACCTATATTATGCAAATATGCATCTATAACTATATTTATTATAAAAAATTCATTTGCTACGAATGTTGCTAAATAATATTACATTACCGTTAACGTATGCAACTTTTATTGTTATTATTTTGAATAATTGATTCAAAGTTAGTCAAAACGCTAGCAAAGTTATTCATTCGCATTCGATGTGTTTTTATTGACGCATAAATTCGTGTTAACAACCTCTCTGGTTGTATCCGATTACAAGCAACATTAATTAATACTAATCGGAGGCAATGATGCCCCATTAGCATGTTCTAATGTCGTCTATAAATGCACGTTTATTAGTACGTAGATTATGTTACAGAGTTGCTTATTCATTTCCTTTCTACTTAGCATGATTGCATCGTAGATTTCGTAATCTCAAATCACACACGTTACACTTTTTACACAAGGTTCTAATATAATTGCATACTGCACAGGTATACCTATACTATTTTCTTTGTTCTCATGTTCTTACAGGGAACTGGTATGGTATAAATCATAAAATTAGTGTACACCGAATGGTTCTTTGGTTAAGGAATTATATTTAGTTGAATCAAAGCAAAAGTCTTTCCTTGTTTACACATATTTTCATTGTACATCGTTTTAAATTAAAACAAAAATATTACTTTAATGGAGAGCTGTAAAGGAAATTTGTTAGTATCCAAATACATTTATTTGACTTAAATAAATATTCTAAATAAATTAATCTCTACAAGCTAATAAACTAGAGTAAATAATGAAGTAAATATTGGTGGCGAAAAAGAAATTTACAGATCGATGAATACTCGGAACTAAAAGAAGTAAAAGCTAGTGTACCCCAGGGTAGTGTATTGGGACCAATTCTCTATCTACTATATACAAGCGACCTTCGACAGCTGGAAAATGTAACAGTCGCCACATTCGCAGATGACACGGCTCTAATGGCAGTGGGATCAACTATTGGAGAATCTACTAGAAATCTTCAACAAGCGAGTAACAAAATATATAAATGGACCAAAAAATGGAAGACCAGCTCAACGAACTGAAATCTGTCCACATTAACTTTACAAACAAAAGAATCGAGGACATACCTCATGTCAAGATTAACGACGCCATAGTTCCATATGCGAACACTGCAAAGTATTTGGGTATGACTCTGGATACAAAACTAAGGTGGAAAGAACATGTTAAGAAGAAGAGAGTAGACCTTGGCCTCAAACACAGAGAACTGTACTGGCTTCTGGGAAGAAACTCTCAGTTGTCAGTACAGAACAAACTACAAGTTTACAACCAAATACTAAAACCGATTTGGTTATACGGCATCCAGCTTTGGGGTTGCGCGAAAAACTCCAATATACAAGGAATCCAGACTTTCGAAAATAAAGTACTAAGGAATATGGTTAACGCTCCTTGGTACATACGGAATAGTGACCTGCATCGTGATCTTGGTGTCCCACAAGTCATCCAAGAGATAAAAAGATTCCCCACTAAGCATGAATCTCGCCTAAGCCATCACGTCAACGTAGAGGCCATGGAGCTACTGGACAACCAGAATCTAGTGAGAAGACTAAAAAGAACTAAACCCTTCGAACTAGTAAACCAGGGAAATGTGTAAAAAACAGAGCACAGTGAGTGAAGTGTTAGTGCTTCTTGTTTAGGACAAAGAAAATATAGCACATCAGTGGATTGCCTATTAGAGACAAGTACCTAGCTCTAAGAATTCAGATTTAAATTGATGGTTAATCTTTTAGATTAGTTTCATTATGATAGCACTTTATGCTTATTAATAAAAAAAGGAAATATATTTTGATCCTAAAGCTTAAATTCAAAAGTATATATTGAGATGTTAAAGATGAGATTGTAACCAAAACAATTTATATTTGTGTAATGTGTAAACAATAACTTACGTCGTTATGAATCGATGTAGTAGGTATTTACAAAACAGAAAATGTATAATCAAAACAGGTATTGCGGAATTGATAAATTGTTGTTAAATGCCAATGTCAACAAGTGCGACGATTAAGGTACATGATGTCCGTAAAGTAATGGACAAAAAGCATTAAAGCTGGAGTACCACAAGGTAGTGTACTTGGTCCAATTTTGTACAACAGGAAAAAATCTGATGTGACAATGCACATGACTTTACCATACTATAAAGCATTGTCAACCGCTGATGTTTTGACAATACTGTCAATAGAATCAAAATATCTGTCAAATGCTGACTAACTAGTTTTATTTTAATGCAGACACGACCGATCTCGATAGAATTTGCTCATGCAGCTAAACTATTAATATTACTAAACAATTCCATAGACATAAATTATACAAAATTTCCTTCAGGTTAATTTATTATTTAGTTATTTATCCGACATTATAAAAATGGCTCATTTGCTCATTTGCCAAATTAAATTATAATAATGCTAAGAGTCCATGTCCTTTGCACCCTTTTTTATAGAGACCAATTTGGTTAAATCGGTGGAACAATACCGTGAGGCACCCTGTATAAGAAAAAAATGCATTTAATTGACTGAAATAGTGTCATCGACACTTACGTGCAGATTCATTACTTATCACAAATGATCTAGTGTGTAATTACTATTGCCTAGTTTTATAAGTACATTTCAATTATACTTAATTGTTATATCCGCAAATTAAGTAATTATTACTAATTATAGGTAACACTTCGTTAGTTTATTCTAACAAAGACATTGGTACAAGTTAACAAACAAAATTTTACATCGATATCTAAGTTATTTTACTTATACAGGGTCCTGCAACTAAGTTCCCTTCTTCTGTAGCTCACTTACTCATTAAGCTAAGAGTTTGACATTTTGCAGGCTTACCCTGTACTTCAAGGTACAATTCAAGAAATTATTTTTTATTATACAGGGTGTTCCAAAAATGTGCAACGCCATGGTAATATATTTTTTTAAATTGCATGCTATACATTTTTCTACACATTTGGAAGCCTTTTATGGTTACCTACATATCACCAAAATTTTATTGAAATCGGTTAAGTGACCTCAGCGGAAAAAAATAAAAACCAAAAAAAATTGATTTTGCATCGTAGGCTTTAAAATTCAATAAAAACCACAAAATGCACCTCGTTAATAAAATTTTGCGACGTCCTTATTAAGTTAGATGTAATAGTCTCGTTAACCGAGTGACATTGATCCAAATTATACAGGGTGACCAAAATCGAGTGTCAAACTTGTCAAATTTCAAAGCGCGCTATTGTTCTTATTTCAAATTGGAACCTATAATTTTTTTAGGTGAAACGATGCGGAATTAAAGAATAAATATTGTTTCTGAATACAACCCCATCACAATTCCCAATATTTTAAAAGTTATTCGCCAAAAACTCATTTTTCAACGTTTCCAACGGCAATTTTAGGTAATAAATCTCGTACGCGGCGTTGAAAAACAATTTATTACATAAAATATAACGCAGAGAGGTATTTTAGATTTTACTGTACTTAATTAAGTAGTTATTCAATTGCTAAATTTACTGCAAAATTTACCTATAGCCACATTTCCGTCCTTACCGCTTTAGGTAAATTATGCAGTAAATTTAGCATTTGAATAACTACTTAATTAAGTACACTCAAATCTAAAATACGTCTATTATTTTTTATGAAATAAATTGTTTTTCAAAGCCACGTACGATATTTATTATCCAAAATTGCCGTTGGAAACGTTGAAAATGAGTTTTTGGCGAATAAGTTTTAAAATATTGGAAATTGTTATGGGGTTGCATTTAGAAACAATGTTTATTTTTTAATTCTGCATCATTTCACATAAAAAAATTTATGGGTTCCAATTTAAAATAAGAACAATAACACGCTTTGAAGTTTGACAAGTTTGACACTCGATTTTGGTCACCCTGTATAATTTCGATCAATGTCACTTGGTTAACGAGACTATTACATCTAACTTAATAAGCACGTCGCAAAATTTTATTAACGAGGTGCATTTTGTAGTTGTTATTGATTTTTAAAGCCTACGATGCAAAATCGATTTTTTTTGTTTTTATTTTTTTCCGCTGCGGTCACTCAACCGATTTCAATAAAATTTTGGTGTTATGTAGGCAACCATAAAAGGCTTCCAAATGTGTAGAAAAATGTATAGCATGCAATTTAAAAAAATATATTACCATGGCGTTGCACATTTTTGGAACACCCTGTATAATAAAATATAATTTCTTGAATTGTACCTTGAAGTACAGGGTAAGCTTGCAAAATGTCAAACTCTTAGCTTAATGAGTAAGTGAGCTACAGAAGACGGGAGCTTAGTTGCAGGACCCTGTATAGGAGACAAATGTATATCATGTATTTCTTGTTCCGTACTTGGTGTGCCAAAAAAAAAATGGGTTGACTTGGTTTGACCGCATTAAAAAAAGGAACGTAGATAACCTTGCCAGGTATTTCGTACAAATAATTATTATCTTTGTCCGTAAAAGCGGACTTGACAATGAAATACCTATGTGGAATAAAATCTATTCTAGTGCTGTAATTATTTGACAAAAGGAAACATGCAGATTATTCTCTTAAAGTGAAATTCCTTTTGTTAGTTTTCTGTATACGGTTAAGTAGTTCTTTGGCTCAACTATTTGCTTCTTACGGTGAGAAATGTCAACAACGTGATTGCCTGTCATAAAAGCGCGATTGAGAACTGCAATTATCCGTTATAAATGGCAATAATCGGTCATCGTTAACACTTAGAGGAATTTATTTATTGGCTTTCTTGCTTAACGTTTGTCGAGTGGATTATACAGGGTCCTGCAACTCAAGGTACAATTAAAGAAATTATTTTTTATTATACAGGGTGTTCCAAAAATGTGCAGCGCCATGGTAATATATTTTTTTAAATTACATGCTATACATTTTTCTACACATTTGGAAGCATTTTATGAATGCCTACATATCACCAAAATTTTATTGAAATCGGTTGAGTGACCGCAGCGGAAAAAAATAAAAACAAAAAAAAATTATTTTGCATCGTAGGCTTTAAAAATCAATAAAAACTACAAAATGCACCTCGCTAATAAAATTTTGCGACGTGCTTATTAAGTTAGATGTATGTAATAGTCTCGTTAACCAAGTGACATTGATCCAAATTATACAGGGTGAACAAAATCGAGTGTCAAACTTGTCAAACTTCAAAGCGTGTTATTGTTCTTATTTTAAATTGGAACCCATAAATTTTTTTATGTGTAATGATGCAGAATTAAAAAATAAACATTGTTTCTAAATACAACCCCATAACAATTCCCAATATTTTAAAACTTATTCGCCAAAAACTCATTATTCATCGTTTCCAACGGCAATTTTAGATAATAAATATCGTACGTGGCTTTGAAAAACAATTTATTTCATAAAAAATAATGGACGTATTTTAGATTTGAGTGTACTTAATTAAGTAGTTATTCAAATGCGAAATTTACTGCATAATTTACCTATAGCGGTAAGGACGGAAATGTGGGTATAGGTAAATTTTGCAGTAAATTTAGCAATTGAATAACTACTTAATTAAGTACAGTAAAATCTAAAATACCTCTCTGCGTTATATTTTATGTAATAAATTGTTTTTCAACGCCACGTACGATATTTTTTTGGTTTTTAATTTTTTCCGCTGCGGTCACTCAACCGACTTCAATAAAATTTTGGTGATATGTAGGCAACCATAAAAGGCTTCCAAATGTGTAGAAAAATGTATAGCATGCAATTTAAAAAAATATATTACCGTGGCTTTGCACTTTTTTGGAACATCCTGTATAATAAAAAATAATTTCTTGAATTGTACCTTGAAGTACAGGGTAAGCCTGCAAAATGTCAAACTCTTAGCTTAATGAGTAAGTGAGCTACAGAAGACGGGAGCTTAGTTGCAGGACCCTGTATATGGTATCTACTACAGGTTAGGAGACTAAAAAAATCTTGCCAAAAGTCCGTAAAACATTGTAAAAAGCAATGTCGAGTGTAATATACTATTTTGTCTACTTTGCGTCATTAATTTTATATATACCGGGTGATTCAATTTCGAGCCTCACCATGGGGATCGCGGTTATTAATGGAGATAGAGCCTATGTTTAAATTTGGCAAAGTTTCGTATTTTTGTGCTAATCAATTATCTGAAAAGAAATTTAAGCTATCATTTTTCATTTTGAAGATATCCACAAAAAACTGAAATGTTAAGATATCGTTTTTAATTTTTTATTCAAACCCAAATGTAACTAGACATTTGAAACAAAAACATTCAACTTTTTAACAAGGAATGCAGTGTCAAATGCACTTGGATCAAGCGGCGCCCTCAGCGTTAGGTTTGCCATTTAACCAAATAAACCTTAATTGTGGTTGATTGTGGACGTAAAATGCCGTTTACCAATAACGAAAACCGTGATATAGTTAAGAGTTTAATTGAATTTTTACATTTTCCGATAGTCGTATCTTTTCTCATTTGCGAAATGTATAACATGTTGGTATTATTTTTTAAAACAATGGTTTAATAATTAAAAAAAAAAACACGTTCTTCTCTTTCTTGTTGTTTGTCGTGCTTATCAAGTAACCAACTGCAGCTTGGTTACAGACCGCTGGCGCCGGACTGACCAAGAGTGCTTTGGTTTAAAAACATTCAGATTTTAAAGAAGCAAGTTTATACAACAACAAGATTATTTTTTAAGTAAATGTTCAAATTGGTCACTATTTTCTTGAAGGCATAAAACCGTGTCCCGCTTTTCTACATGTTGTTATGCTCTTCTAACTGTTCTTCCCGGATTAGCATTGACCGCATTTGTTATTCGATCCCGCAGATCGTCGATATTTCTGCGAGTATCGTGATAAATTTCGTCGTTCACAGTTCCCCAAAGAAAATACTCCAGAGGACTTAAATCAGGGGATACACCACTCCACCATTACCAATCCAGCGATTTGGAAATTGTTAATTTAAATAATTTCGTACAATTGCAAAGTTTGACTTGTGTGGAGTTTGTACGGTTTCAATTTCTTTGTTCGTAATTGTCTGCAAACACGTGTTTGCGGCAATTCCAAATTAAGGGCTATTTCCCGCTTAGAAATCCGAGGATCGTCATTTATCTAAAAACCAGTAGTTGAAGCATTGCAAATTATGGTAATTTAACGTTTACCATTTCTAAAATACGTCTTTGATCAGTTTCAACATTTCCATGAGGATTATAAGAATTGCAGGGTTTACTAAACGATCCATGGTCCGATAAATTTCCGTCCAATGTTAGGAATATTATGCGATGCGGCATTTCTAAGAGTACAATAATAAACCCTTGTTATATCACGAATGGTAACATGTTATACATTGCGGAACGTTATACGTTTTACAATTTGTTAATTGTGAACGCAAAGTAGAAAAATAAACATTATAGGGAGATAGATAACGTGTAAAAAATGTTTTGAAAAGTCACATTCTTCTCTAAAACACTAAACAAATCTCAGCCATTTTCATGAATCTTATTACAACATTTTACGGCATTTTCTCAATGTATTTCTGCATAGTATTCTTGCAGAATGAGGGTAATCCATTGAACATTACGACGTTATAGATCTTTTTTATTAGATTCTCACGTTTAATAGTAATCCAAAAGGAACAATGAACAGTTATATTGTGGGAATTTTGTAACAAAATAATCGATAAATCTCATTTTCCTTTCTTTGTGTAATCGTTATTTAATTAGAACTGTCCAGATCTTGAGATTCTTACGAAATATATTATCGTTATTCTTCACTAATAACCAAACATACCATTAAGGACACAAAACAAGAAAAAATTTAAACAACTACACACAATAACTTTTAAAAAAAGTATTAAAATAAAAGGGTGACTTACAATTTTCTAATAACAGTTCCCCAGAATCCAAAATGTGCTTATTTTAGTAGAAACAAACACTAAATTCACTTATATTATACCGAAGTTGGTATGTTGTCTAAAAACTACTGCCTAGCTTTTGTCACACGTGCTGTATGTGAGCAAATGCAGAAAATTATACAGCATGCTTTGATAAGTCCTCTGTTTTAGCAGATCACTTTCGCTTTGAAGCCCCACCCTTCAAACCCGACCTCGCAGCTCATGTCGCACCTGAATACTCTATACCAGAACCAGACGACATAACCCTACCAAAACTCTGACCTTAAAAGTGCCTCAACTTTACCATAGGTCTTACGTAACTGTCTGTGGTACCAGATAGCATCTGTATTGCTAAAATTGATTCATTCCGAGTAACTCGATAGGTTTACGGTTGGATAGGTGTCTGCATAAACAGTTTAAGTGCAAAATATTAATTATTTATGTCAAATAAACATTTCAATCATTTTTTTTTTGTAGTAATAACAACCGAAATACTAAACAGTTAGAGGAATATGTTGTTTGCTTTTTAGGTTAGTTGTACCAACAACCCCTTCGTGGGGGTTGTTTGGTTCATTCTGAATCAAAAGTTTAATTTAGAATAATTTGTTTTTAAAAGTCTCTAAAAATTTACAGATTGAAAGATCGGAATAAATTTAATAAATGATGAAGAGCTAATCAATCCATATGAATCTTTTAATGTTTTTTTTTTATTATTCTAACCAGCTTCATGTGGTCTTACTGTTTTTCAATTCTTTAAGATACTAGTGCCATTTAGGGAAATTACGCTTTTCCTACCATTTCAAACGGCTGTAACTTTTTAAGGAGTTTGAACAATAAAGTACATCTGAATCTTTTCATTAATAACTGCCATCTGTTTTCTGAAAAAAATTCGAGAGAAATTGAAACAGCTTGAATGTTATGCGGGTTGTGGGGTTAGGCACATGACTTTATCATATTATGTATGTATATGAAGTTAATAGTTTAGCTGCATGAGATCCTGGCTAACTAGTTTTACATTAATACAGATACGACTAAAAGATGACTATAGGTATCGGGACGAAAGTTCATATTTAGAAGTTTTATGACCAAACTTAGAGCTGAAAAGCTTTTGGTACAAAAGGGTCCAAAGGAACTGGCTATTTACTCTTAGAATTTTTCGACGATTTTGCAAATGAGCCGTCATTTCTATAATTTCATCAAAATAGATAAATAATAAATTAAAGTAGAGGAAGTTTTGTATAATTTATGTCTATAACATTCTTTGGTAAAATTAATAGTTTAGGTGCAAATTCTATTTGATCCAAATCGTGTCTGCATTAATAGTAGGTAGCCAGGATATTTTGAAACTTTTGACAGTATTCAGAACGTCAGCGGTTGCAAAACGTCAATTCAACACGCAAATGCATGGAGAATGCGATGAGGAGGAGAAACACGCGCGCTCGTACGCTATGTGAAACAATGTTGAAACACCTTGGTGTTTCCATGGTGTTTACAAAGTCAATGTGTATTTCGAGTGCGGATAACAATGTTGTTATGCATTTTTCAAGGATTATGACATTTTTTGGTAAAATTAATAGTTTAGCTGTAGGAGAAAATTCTATTTGTTCGATATCGTGTCCGCATTAATATAGGATTTGCCAGATATTTTTGTTCTAATGACAGTAGGTAGTGTCAAAGGCTGATTTTTTGACAATACCTACTGTCAAATCCTGGCTAATTCGTTTTATGTTAATGCAGACATGGCCGATCTCGATCAAATAGAATCTCATGCAGCTAAACTATTAATTTGATATGTTGTATGATATTGTCATGTGCCTGACCACATCATATTTTTTGTAATGCACAAGTAATTTTTTGAATTGTTTGAATATTTTTTTGTATTAGACAAATATTTTTGGTATTGGTCAAATATTTTATCAAATGCTTATATAAAATGCACCGTTTGTTTTATTTATTGCTTATATAATTTGTAGTGTTTATTTTTAAGTGTACAGCGAATTTTCATTGAATTAACAGGCTAAAGTAGATCAAACAGAAAGTTGCAATTTTCAAAATTAATTACCTAATTTACCCGTGAGTTGGGCATATATGATAATCATTTATTATATATACCATATTAAGTTAAAAACTTGCTTGAAGTGGACTAACTTCAGGATTAATAATTACCTAATTTATCAGTGTGTTAATAATGTTAGATGCATATGGAAATCGCATAAATATCGCATCTACTGTGCCTAGAATTTCATATAAAGCAATGTTAGGAATGTCCAAAAAAATCCGAAGTAGATAGACCGAGTAGAAAAGTTTTAACGTGAGTAGAAATTAAACATATTATGCATGAACCAATTCACAATCACAAATCAGATCTAGAGGATAAAAATCATAATTTATTAATTAATTTTTGTCGCGAAATTTTAGAAAGTAACACATAGGGTTAGAAACCCATAAATATATTCGATATAATGTAAGAACTGGCTAACATCTTTCTTTTTAATACCATATATGTATATGCATACGGAATATTCGATATTCCTAATAAATTATGTATAGATCAGAGATGAAAGCAAATTGGCGGCATAAAAATCAGTACCATATTGATGAAATTCATAATTGATTCATTTATTATTTATTAGCCACTAATTAATATTAGTATTAATGAGGTAGTACAGCACACGCATACTTTTTTACGATTTATGTATGAGTTACTTATCATACATTACCATTATGTCTTCATGCCTATATGTATATGGAAATATAACTGTTAATCAGTTAACAAGTTTCACATAGAATCTAATTTTGAATCAAATAAATTTATTTTTAGTGTGAATACCTCATCTAACTGTATTGTTAGACGGCGCTGTAAGCCTTCTTCTCGCAGTTCGGCCTTATCTTGAGTATAAATAATAGACTGATGAAAACGTTCTCCAGGCACTTTTTCGATTAGAATTCAGTGGAATTCACAGATTTTAAATAACTCTAATAGTTTTGTAGATATAACATAAAGTTGTGTTTTTTTTTTAAATGGAAACTATAGCTGGCTATGACTGAAATAAATAGAGCCTTTTTTCCCCTTTTCAACGATATATAACATCCCGATTCAAAATATTCCAAAAGTAATGTTTTATTGAATAACATGAAATTGGTATATATCAGACGCATTATGATTATTGTCTTCGAGATTTCTTTGAGTAGGCGTATGTCACTAGTAGTTTAACACTACTAATCAGTGAAATTAGTAAAATTTCATTCTTTTATTTTAATTGAAAATTACGGAATGCCGTTTGAATAGTATGAAAAATCCGCAATAGTCGAATGCTTTATTCAAGGTAATAACAATAATTGTGATATAACATCCGTAAAATAATTCAATCGTTATCCAGGTAGTGCACGACCGCACAAACTTGTTTTTGGGATTAAAAGAACATCTCATCAATTACGGGTTGACTAATATGCCAAAAGCCGAACATTGTGATATGGAAGTGGTATGCTGAAGAAACTATCGTGAAAGTATGTAGCCGTGATCCTACAATTTCCAGTCGTCAATCTTCACTTTATACCGGCATGTCGAGGGTATAACTGAAAGGTTAATCATTGCAGGATATATTGTTTTATTAGAAGTAAAATCATTAGATAATTACCAGAATAAAAAAGTAAAAGATAAGATTACCTACTATAAACTACTTGAACCATTTTTCAAATTGATGTCCATTTTTATTGATGCATAAATTATATCTCGTCGCAATACTTCGAAGAGCGTTGTTTATAAAAATATTTGAAACGGCATTGATACATTCGTGCAAATGCTGCCGTAGGTCCTGAATGTCGTTATGTGATCTTCTATATAATTTGTTTTTAATATTCCCTCAAAGAAAAAAATTCAAAGGTGTAAGATCTGGTGATCGTGGTGGCCACCTCACTGGTCCGTTGTTTCCAATCTAACGGTTATCAAAATTTATATTCAATAATTCCTTTACCCTTCTTATTTTGTGAGGTGGTGCACCGTCGTGCTGGAAGTATATAGTTCCCCTCTCCATTAGTGGCAAATTGTCCAAAAATTTATTCACAATATGATGGTTTACGATATCGTAGTACCGGTCGCCATTAAGATGTTCCTCGTAAATATGGTATGCTAAATTACGTTCGCCAAGCACGGCACACCAAACACTAAAACCAAAACGTCCTTGGTTTTCCACGTTGACGGTACGGTGAGGATTGACATCAGACCAATAGTACTCATTGTGCCTATTAAAAATTCCGGCACTGCTGATGTAGGCTTGATCAGTCCAAATAACTTTTTAAAAAATAATGGATTCTGCTGAAGATTTTGCACGGTACCACTGGCAAAACTCCATTCGTTGCTGAGGGTCTGTTAGTTGCAAATGATGTTGTTTTCTTAAAGCATATGGCCTAAATTTATGCTTCTTGAGGATTCTTATATCTCGACGTCTTGCTGCCCCAGATTCAGTTTCTATTTCACGACTTGAAGTTGAGGGATTTGCAACAGCGGCTGCAACTGTGTTGGTGGCAGCTTCTTCAGCATTTTCAATATGCTAATGTTTGGGTCTTGGTATACTAAATGACCCGTAATTGATGAGATTTTCTTTTAATGTATCAAAATTAGATTTGTGAGGTTGTGTTCTTTCTGGATAACGATTGAAGTATGTTTCGGATGCAATTTCAGCATTGTTATTGCTTTCAATAGAGCATTCGTATTTAAATATATATATTTTATATATCGTTATATATCGTTGAAAAGGAGTCCATAGTAGGTACACACTAATTCCTTAGGGCTTAGACAAACTAATAATTTCTTTAATCAAGGAACCATTTATTACACTTAGTTCTTATATATATATATATATATATATATATATATATATATATATATATAACAATCTAACACAATAATTTTCGAAATAACAGATTGCCAAATATCAGAGACACAGCTATACGTTTATAAAGCAATTTTAATCTGATATTTGATCTCAGAAATACTGTTGTAATTCGTTTTAAGCGGCAGCCCAAACCAAGCAGGTCATACGTTATAATAAATAAGAAATAAAAAAGTGGAGCATTCCAATTTCAATCTATATGTAGTCAGTCGGCTATGATACTTATCCGGCATACTAGATGTGAATAAAAGTGAATGGACTCACTTGACGTATGTTCTGTCAGTTGTTGGCCGGACATTGTCTTTGTCGCCAGCAAGGTCGGTGCGAGGAAAACCTAGCCTAACGTCTTGTCTGCTAGAGTAAGCAGATATTTAAGCATTTTTTTTTTCTAAGAATGCTCACGTTGTTTGCTATGAAATGCCATTTATCAATAGTAAATACACATAACCACAAACTGCCTTTTTAGAATTGCTTGCAATGACCAGAATCTAGTGTCAAACTTCAAAGCGTGTTATTGTTCTTATTTTAAATTGGAACCCATACATTTTTACTTTATCATACGCAGTATGATGAAGTATTGTAATCGTGCCGAAAAAAAAAATTGAGATTTTAGCGGAAATAGGTCTTTATGGGTCCCCTGAACATTTTTGACCAAGGTACAAAAAAATGTCTGTGTGTGTGTATGTATGTATGTATGTCTGTGTGTAAACGATTTTTGTGGCGACGATTCCGGAGAAACTACTAAAGGTATCGGAACGAAAGTTCATATTTAGAAGTTTTGTTACCAAACTTAGAACTGAAAAGCTTTTGGTTGAAAAGGGTCCAAAGGAACTGGTAGTTTATTCTTAGCCTTTTTGAAGGATTTTGCAAATGAGCCGCCATTTCTGTAATTTCGACAAAATAGTTAATTAATAAATTAAAGTAGATGAAATTTTTAATAATTTATGCCTATGACATTTTTTGGTAAAATTAATAGTTTAGCTTCAAGAGCAAATTCTATTTGATCGAGATCGGTCGCATCTGCATTGATATGAAATTACATAGTAGCCAGGATTTTGACAAATATTTTTTTGTGTTGTCACATTCGAAAACAGCTGATCTCATCAGAGGTTGGAGGACCACTATGGAACGTTGCCGCTGTAGCGATGAGTGTAGTTTTATTTTAGTATGTTGGTAGGGATGTGTCATGAACAAACATAAATCTGTCAGAATTTGAATTACCTTTTTAAGGTGCGTTTTCATTAGTGATAATGGCAGTGGTAGCAGACGCCGTTATAGTATTTCCAATAGAAAATTGATAGTGACTCATGTTTATGTACATGCAAACTAATATGTGTCATTATCACGATATGTAAGAAATACTATAATTTCGTATTCTACCACCGCCATTAGCTACCATTACCTACCAATCTGAACGCACCTTTAAACTTGACGTTTCGTCAAAGTGGTACCAACGTAGCATTTACTATACAGAAATCATTTATTTATTTTTTTTTAATACGTATTTCTTAAAAAGCAACACAATAAACGTTGTTGTCGCTCCTGCCAAAAACTAGATAGCGCGACTCGCTCACATGCGACGGCGACACTCCGCCTTCGGTGACGCGCCGCATCACCGCTCGTCGCGCTATTCCGTAGTTTCGGCATTTGTGACATAAATAACTATTATCCTAATGACGTAGTGTAGGTAGTGTCAAATGCTGATGCTTGACAATACCTACGATTTATCTCAATAGAATAGATTCTCATGCAGCTAAACTATTAATTTTATATATTGTATGATAAAGTCATGTGCCTGGCCACATCAGTTTTTTTTGCGCTGCAGTCACTCAACCGATTTCAATACAATTTTGGTGGTATGTAGGCAACCATAAAAGGCTTCCAAATGTGTAAAATAATGTATAGCACGCAATTTAAAAGAATATATTACCATAATATATTACCCTAGATTCTAAAGATTTTATGAGAAGATGTGTGCAAATTGAACTGGTAATAATATCAATTAAACTCCTGTTTGTGAACTGCGAAGAACAAACAGGAGTTTTATTGATATTTCTACAGATTTTGTTACAGAAATAAGTGTCTTGCATAAAAGTTTTGCATTGTTTTTCAGGAAGTAACATACAATTCGCGGTTTTTAACATGCTCTATCAGCATATGTCATTTTGTACTATACACGATTAATGTATAATTAAAAACACGCTATACGAAAAACCAGTTCAACAAAAAATGAAAGTGCTCCAAAATGCTTGTGTTATTGACCTTCATACACGAACGATATTGGAAATTTTCAGCGAAATTTGTTATTCACTGACGCCCACATTTCAGATGTTTTTTTATACTATATTCTGGTCAGACCTTCAACGTTTATTTATTTTTATCTGCATCACATTATTTATCAATAAAAATATATATAGGAATTACAAATCATGATCTAACCAAGTATTTCAAATAGAAATAAAATTAAAAATATTCGTTTGTTGTTGTAAGTTATAATTAATTATTAATAATAATTTTTATTGTAATAACATATTTGGCCTTAAGCTACAAGATAAGTCACGATATTTTCGATTGTCTACCACTGTTGAAATAATGGCTGCTGCAGGTATTACATATAATGAATGGTTCCAGATGAAATTAATTAAAACAATTGATATTTTATCCGTATGTCCTTGCGCTATTCGAAAACAGGATATCCACGTTAAGGAACTGAGACAATAACTATTCAATAGCATTCGCAAAAAAATAACGACATTATCGATATACTTACACAATAAACTATGGCATGACAGTTCTATGTGAATTACAGTAAGAATAACAATAGGGTTATTGACTGTTATTAAAAAAAAAACTTCTTAGTGTGTTTATTCCTTTACTGTACTTTGTAAATGCATTTTTCGTCATTATTTCCAGATTTTTTAATAAAGAGCAGCGTTAAAAACTATTCAATCAACCCATATGGTCTGTAATCATCGGCATCGTCGCTGGTTGATAATTCTATTGTATCTGTATGATGTGTTGTTTTCACAATGTATACATAAAAATCTGATGTGGCCAGGCACATGACTTTATCATACAATATATAAAATTAATAGTTTAGCTGCATGAGAATCTATTCTATTGAGATAAATCGTAGGTATTGTCAAAGCATCAGCATTTGACGCTAACTACACTACGTCATTAGAATAATAGTTATTTATGTCACAAATGCCGAAAGTACGGAACAGCGCGACGAGCGGTGATGCGACGCGTCACCGAAGGCGGAGTGTCGCCGTCGCATGTGAGCGAGTCGCGCTATCTAGTTTTTGGCAGGAGCGACATCAACTTAAAATTTAATAAATAAATTAAATATATAAATTTAAATATAAATTAAATTAAATTTTATTAAATTATAAATTTAAGAAACACGTATTTAAAAAAAATAAATGATTTCTGTATAGTAAATGCTAGGTTGGTACCACTTTGACGAAACGTCAAGTTTAAAGGTGCATTCCGATTGGTAGGTAATGAGCTAATGGCGGTGGTAGAATACGAAATTATAGTATTTCTTACATATCGTGATAATGACACATATTAGTTTGCATGTACATAAAGATGAGTCACTACTATGCAAACATTGTTATTTCTATTTTACAAATATAAGAAATCCTGTGTGTCTAACAAACAGTTCAATGTCAAATTATGTAAGACTATTAGGTGGTATTTATGTATATCACGACTTTTTTTAAAGACAAATTTTTAATGAATAAATTACGCTTATTACCAATCAAAATACCAAACAGTTCACGATATATATTTTTTAAACGTGTTCCACATTCTGTCGGCTACATTTGTGCAAAATATTTGCCGTTTTTTGCGCAACTGCATATCAAGGCGTCTGAAATTACAAACCTGTTATAAGATTGCAAGCGTCAGTAACTTTGAAGAGACAAGGAACTTTACGCCTGTCTAGAGAAATTAAAACGCTAGAAAATGTCTGAAATTTGACACGTCTGTAACCTGCAGAGACAGTTTAATAATTATAAAATTGCGTCATTTTTTTGTGTCCATTCTAGTGCAATGCATTTCAACTCTCACTTTGCAGAAAGTGGAGGTTTTTGTATATTATGTTATTTGTTTTTAGGTAGGCGAAGGAAGTATATGTTATTAGTGGAATTGAACAACCGAAGTATTTATAAAAAAAATCTGATGTGGCCTGGCACATTTCTTTATCATACTATATATACACCAGTGTCAAACTGGGATGTTTTGGTAATATTGTCAATAGAATCAAAATATCTGTCACGTCCTGGCTAACTAGTTTTAATGCAGTACGAGCGATCTCTATGATATAGTATGCTTTAGCTCATGCAGCTAAACGCATAATTTTACTAAAAAATGTCAAAGACATAAATTATTCAGAATTTCGTCTAGTTTCATTTATTATTTAACTATTTCGACGAAATTACAGAACTGTCGGTTCATTTGCAAAATCATTGAAAAATGCTAAGAGTTTTACATACACAGAGAGAAATTTTTGTTTGATTCAAATAAATATGCATTGACTCAAAGAAATTTGTTGTTTCAATAGAGGCAAAGAAATATTTATTTGCGGGTAAAAACGCATTTATTTGAAATATTTGTTTGGTAGAAAGAACATTGATTTGCGTCAAACAACTTATGTTTCCAGTTAAAAAGTTTGCAATTTGTGTATTATAAGAAATGAGATTTATTTACTTCAAATAATTATGATTGTGTTGAGTGAAAGAATTACATTTTTTTAAATTAACAAAATTGTTGGTCGAGTTAAAATGCTTAAAATTATTAATTTGTTGAAGGAATTAATAGACAAGAATTTTTCGGAAGACTCGCCATGTGTCACCTCCTTTTTGGGATGTCGCACATCCTCGACCAGTGCTTGGTCTTCCCAACCCAACATATAGTCAAGGTTAACTTAGTAAAGTGTACTCTGATTTGTAATCGCAACTTGAACCTGCAGGCACTGTACTCTATAAGTTCTATACTGTCGATCACGCGGCTTTATACTCTCGATATGTACGAAGTGCGAGGAGAGAGTTTACAGCGCCATCTAACAATACAGTTGGATGACATTAAAAATATATTTATTTGAATCAAAATATGATTTCTTTGGTGGAAGGAAACCTATTTTAAAGCCAAAACAAAAATATTACTTTGAAGGAAATAAATATCTTCTTGTGTAAAAATATATTTATTTTAATCAAAATATGATTTCTTTGGCGGAAGTAAACCTATTTTTAAGCCAAAGACAAAATATTACTTTAAGCGAAATAAATCTCTCCTTATATACAAATTTATATGTTAGAATCAAAATTATATTTCATTGGTGTAAAGAAACGTTTTTTTAAAATCAAAACTAAAATATTACTTTAAAGGAAAGTAATTTTTGTTTGTATCCATATATATTTATTCCACTTAAATAAATATTTCAAATAAATTAATCTCTGCAAGCAAATAAACTAGAGTATTCAATGAAGTAAATATTGTTGGCGTCAAAGAAATATGTTTTGACCCAAAAGAATAAATTCAAACAAATACATTTCTTTGAAACAAGAAATCTTTTCTCTCTGTGTACTACGTATGATAAAGTAAAAAGGTTGGGGTTGGGTCTGATGATTATATTGGCTTCTAGCATACTATAGTCTCGGGTTTTACCCCGTCTTCAGTGCTAACTTCCTAAAGATCATAAAGAATTAGTATCAATATTCCAAATAAGTTTTAAGGTTAACATACCGTCTTACAGTCTTTCTTGTATTTATTCACCAATAAATAATAATATTTCTATCCGCACTCGAAATACACGACTTTGTAAACACCAAGATGTTTCGATATTGTTTCAGCTAACGATAGTTGCGCGCATGTTACTCCTCCTAATGGCAATGTCCATGCATTTGCATTTTGTACAGACACGATCTCGATCAGATAGAATTTGCTCATACAGCTAAATTATTTATTTTACCAAAAAATGTCATAGACATAAATTATACAAAATTTCCTCTACATTAATTTATTGTTTAACTATTTTGACGCAATTATAGAAATGGCCGCTCATTTACAAAATCAATGAAACTGCTTAGAGGAAACGGCCAGTTCCTTTGGACCCTTTTGAACAAAAAGCTTTTCAGCCCTAAGTTTGGTCATGAAACTATTTTTTTGGCTGATTTTGTGCGATTTTCGCATTGATATAATACTATATAGTGAGCCAGGATTTTCCAAATATTGTCAGTCTAATGACAGTACCAGTAGTGTCAAATGCTGTTGTTTTGATAATATCTCACTATATCTACTGTCAATAGTAAAAAGATCTCATATTGTGATACCGTGTACGGTCCTTACCTGGCTGCGTCGGATAGGCAACGTGTTCAGCGTGTCCAAAATGCATGTGTTCTGTTTGTTTTTGGTTTGAGGAAGTATGATCATGTATCGAATGGGCTGGGCGACTTGGGGTGATGGAACATGAAAAACACTAGGGTGTTGCATGCAGCAATATTATATCATAAGTTGCTATCCAAGAGGATCCCACAATACCTCATGCGGAAGATACGCTGTAGAACGGATGTCCATAACCTTAATTTATGATTCAGGGGTTTGTTTGCTCCACCTGCCCATCGCGCTGAGCTGTATAAACGGTCATTCTCTTACCAGGTCAGTCACATATACAATGGTCTCAGGGAAGATATGAAAAATTATCGTTAAACAGTTTTGGGGAAAAGTTTTATTTTAATGCAGATACGACTGATCTCAATCAAATAGATTCTCATGCAGCTAAACTATTAATTTTATATATTGTATGATAAAGTCATGTGCCTGGCCACATCAGATTTTTTATACAGCCTTTATCTCATGGTCATGTAGTAATTCTTCTATGAAATAATAAATTTGTACGTATTACTAATACCAGAAACTACTGAATCGTAAAATACAGCTTTGTTTTATTATTTAGTATGTCCGACATTTACAATGTATGTAAATTTTTTTTTTCAGTTACAGTCGCCTATAATATACCGACGAAAAAGGAATTATTACTATTTTATTTTATTGCTAACCCCATTAAATATTTTGCATAATAACACATATAAAAGGAAATGATTAACCTTACAAAAAAAAAGAATCCCACAACTTTCATAACTTATATACATATCCTAGCACCATTTAGTTTTTTTATGAATAATTTCTACGTTTCTTATTAACGGCTAGAATATATAGGTACCTACGTCGTTATACATTATGTTAGGAAATAATAAACAGCAGAACTATTTCAACATTCCGACACATTCCTTATTTAGAGATATGTACCGGAAATATGCCTGAAGTAACAGCTTAACTTAATTATGAAAGATTTTAGAGAATAGTTGGAAAACGTTTTTTTTAGTCGGTCAAACGAATACCTACCATTGTTCCACATTTTCTGTATTTCGTATATCTGTTTGGTTACAATTAGTTGCACATTGGTCAATCTGCCGCACATAGACGATTGTTTATAACAACAATAAGCTATTATTAAAAAAAAAACACACACACACACATACACACATAGGGACAGAAACAGAAACACTAGACAGAAATAGAAACACCAAACGCACCAACACTACACAGATAGAAAAGATTTCTTGTTTTAAAGAAATGTATTTGTTTGAATTTATTATTTAGGGTCAAAACATATTTCTTTGATGCCACCTATATTTACTTCATTGAATACTCTAGTTTATTTGCTTGCAGAGATTAATTTATTTGAAATATTTATTTAAATGGAATAAATATATATCGATACAAACAAATATTACTTTCCTCTATAGTAATATTTTAGTTTTGTTTTTTAAAAAACGTTTCTTTACACCAATGAAATATAATTTTGATTCTAACATATAAATTTGTATGTAAGGAGAGATTTATTTCGCTTAAAGTAATATTTTGTCTTTGGCTTAAAAATAGGTTTACTTCCGCCAAAGAAATCATATTTTGATTAAAATAAATATATTTGTACACAAGAAGAGATTTATTTCCTTTAAAGTAATATTTTTGTTTTGGCTTTAAAATAGGTTTACTTCCACGAAAGAAATCATATTTTGATTCAAATAAATATATTTTTAATATCATCCAACTGTATTGTTAGATGGCGCTGTAAACTCTCTCCTCGCACTTCGTACATATCGAGAGTATAAAGCCGCGTGATCGACAGTATAGAACTTGTAGAGTACAGTGCCTGCAGGTTCAAGTTGCGATTCCAAATCAGAGTACAGTTTACTAACTTAACCTTGACTATATGTTGGGTTGGGAAGACCAAGCACTGGTCGAGGATGTGCGACATCCCAAAAAGGAGATGACACATGGCGAGTCTTCCGAAAAATTCTTGTCTATTAATTCGTTCAACAAATTAATAATTTTAAGCATTTTAACTCGACCAACAATTTTGTTAATTTAAAAAAATGTAATTCTTTCACTCAACACAATCATAATTATTTGAAGTAAATAAATCTCATTTCTTATAATACACAAATTGCAAACTTTTTAACTGGAAACATAAGTTATTTGTCACAAATCAACGTTCTTTCTACCAAACAAATATTTCAAATAAATGCGTTTTTATCCGCAAATAAATATTTCTTTGCCTCTATTAAAACAACAAATTTCTTTGAGTCAATGCATATTTATTTGAATCAAACAAAAATTTCTCTGTGTACAATTCCTACAATATTGTAGGTACAAATTCTACTGTTTGTAGTAATTCCATGACGCAACAAAAAATGTCGACATGGCGACAACGAAGTTTTTTGAAAGAAAAAAAACGTTAGAGTGGGTAATTGCCACTACTTGCGATAGAATACTATACTTTTTCTACGACTATGTAATGAAATTTTATAATAGTATGTTATTATATAAGTTTATAAATTAACAAATGCGCCAAGATATCTTAAAAACGAGTGTAATATACCATTTTTTCTACTTGGCGTGATTAATTTTATATAAATTCATGCCCTTTATGTCCCTTTATTTATGTCAAATATGTCATTTGCCCAATTTTAGTAGTTTTCGTGATATTTACAATTTAAAGGAAAATGTGTAATATTATCTAAATATGCCATTATTTTATTATTCTTTCTTTTTTGTTCTGTCTCTTAGTTGTAAATCAGTAATAGTATATTCACATATAATTTAAGAAAAAAAAACGTTCATACATGTACACATGTACACTCTTATTTACTCTAAGGCTGTCAAAAACATCGGTTATACGAAGTTTCAAGTCTTCTGGTGTAGTAGGTGCTGATTGGTATACCAGCTCCTTCACATATCCCCATAAAAAGAAATCGAGTTTGTTGAGGTCTGGAGACCTTGGTGGCCACAATGTAGGGCCTCCTCTTCCCTCTTTGGTCACCGTTTTAGTTCTTGTTTTGTACTGGTAATTAATATTACCTGTTTCTTCAAATTGCAACCGAACCCTGTTTATAACACTTGGTTGGGGATACCGTCTATTCGGATATCGCTGTTCATACATTCTGGATGCTACTAATGTATTTCTGTCGGCTTCGCCATAGATGTACATCATGTTAATTAATTCTTTGCTATAATTATAACTCATCGTTCAGAGAACAGACAAATATTGTCACTAATGTTGACAGCAATAACTTATTGAGTGTCGTTAGACCTCAATTGTTTGTTTCTATGATTAATTAATGCTAATAGTATTAATTACTGTTTTTTTAGGTTGTACTTTAATACAGTATTATTGATTTACAAATGAGAGACAAACAAAAATAAACGGCTAATCACTATGACAACTAAAAAACTCTAAAAGTTGTGTTACGAAACTTCCCAACAAATGTATAATGTATTATTATGTTCTTACAGATCTATGACATACTCTATATTCCTCCACTTATAGCTCCGAGCAACATACTATTATTATTTGATTATACCTACCGCATAGTTGATGACTTAAATAATATATTTTATTGCTTGTAGCAGAAACCTCGTTAAGAACAGCTATGGGATATTATATCAGTGAAATAATACGCATAATACAATACCAACACACTTTTTTACGACTATCATACTTTTCCCTTTTATATAATTAGGCTTCTGGTTCATGTTAGATACGTGAGAATAAACCTGTGAACTATGCTAATGAATTTGAGGCGATAAACAAGTATTTTCGTAACAAATCTACTACGGTATACTCAATTAAAAAGAAATATGATACCTTCGTATTATTTATGTACCATATCACAAAAAATTAAGTCTGAAATTGGATAAAAAACAATAAAAATAACAACACAACATATAGGTACAACAAATTCGTTTATTCAATCCAAAAAACAAGATTAAATACCACAAACAGCTTATTCGCAAGTCTTGACCAATGGGTGGACAACGATGGAAGCTCCCATGCATCCAACAGTATTAGAGATGTAATCGTGGAAGTTACTCTCGATGGTCCACATCAGCCTCTTGTATCCAGGTACGACCTGAGTGGCCAATCTGCACTCTGTGCCCTTCTGTACCAACAAGAAGTTCTCCGTCTTGAAGCAGGTCTCGGTGTTCCAGATGTAAATATCAGATTCTCCCTTGTACCTGAAGAAGATAGCAGCACCGTTATCAGTACCCAAGAAGACGATATGGTTGCAGTCTGGTTTAATTCCAGCTTCTACGATGGCTCCAGCAGCTTGGCCAGACTGGAGGTATTCAGATTTGACGGAAAAAATCTTGTTGGAGGCCAAATAAGTAAAAAAGACGACATTTCCGCACGGTTTGTGGATGAGGTTGAGGTACAAGACATCCCTTCCAGAGTGGCAGCATGCCTTAGGCAAAACTACCTTGTAACCCTTGTTCTCGAAGATGTTGTAGACCACGATGGTTCCCGCGCCAGCATCAGCGACGTAAGCATAAGCCCTACCGTCCTTAGCGTAATCAACAACGACGTATTGCAAGCGGCTCTCAGCGTTGGTAAAAGTGGACAGATCGATCAACTTGATGACCTGGCCGGTCTTCAGGTCGATTCCAACGATCTTCGGTGGGCACCTGCGGACGGGTTGCTCGAGAGTATTGACGATACCGGCGTCCAAGACCCAGAGGATGTCGTTCTGGTCGATGAAGATGTCGACAGCGGATTGGATGGCGTCGCAGTTGCCTTCCTCTTGCATGGACCAGCATGGGTACGGCATCAGGGTGGCTTGGCAACCCTTGGTCCTCAGGGAGAACTTGGCTAGGGTGAATGGCACGCCGTGCTTGTACCTTGGCAGGGCTACGATGGCTTCGTCCTTGTGGATCTGCATCCTCGTTCCGATGACGTTCTTCGAGATGTATCTTCCTGAGCTGAGGTAGATGTTCTTGGTGCTGTCGCATGGGAACTGGAGATGAGAGCCGGAGATCTTGAAGCTGAGGTCTGAGATGAGGTTCCTCTCGCTTCGGTCGCAATGTGCCAGAGCTGTTGCCAGGAAGGCGGCCAATACCAAGAACCTGAATACCATGGTGAAATCTAAAAGAGTAAACTATTGATTCGCATCTTATCTCATTTGGAATGGATGTGAGTTCGTTGCCTCTTCATCTGGGAGTTCTTTTGAACCTGTGTTCTTTTAACGAGGTATATTCTTGAAAGAATTGTTTTAAATAAAATATATATACCACCTACATGGCAAATTTTAGCTAATTTACTTTTTATATGACTTTGTGAAGGCACGTTTTCATAGTTTTATTGCTGCTTTCACAACTTTACTTCAATCCAATTATGATTTCAAAAACATAAATTGAAAATAAAAACCTAATACCAAGTGATTTTAAGATTGTGTTCTGTCATTTTTTCTACACGTTCTCTTCGCTTCTTGTTTACACAAAAGGGAAACATACAATAAAAATTACAACACAACATATAGGTACAACAAATTCGTTTATTCAATCCAAAAAACAAGATTAAATACCACAAACAGCTTATTCGCAAGTTTTGACCAATGGGTGGACAACGATGGAAGCTCCCATGCATCCAACAGTATTGGAGATGTAATCGTGGAAGTTGCTCTCGATGGTCCACATCAGCCTCTTGTATCCAGGCACGACCTGAGTGGCCAATCTGCACTCAGTGCCCTTCTGGACCAACAAGAAGTTCTCCGTCTTGAAGCAGGTCTCGGTGTTCCAGATGTAAATATCAGATTCTCCCTTGTACCTGAAGAAGATAGCGGCACCGTTATCAGTACCCAAGAAGACGATATGGTTGCAGTCAGGTTTAATTCCAGCTTCTACGATGGCTCCAGCAGCTTGACCGGACTGTAGGTATTCAGATTTGACAGAGAAGATCTTGTTGGACGCCAAATAAGTAAAAAAGACGACATTTCCGCACGGTTTGTGGATGAGGTTGAGGTACAAGACATCCCTTCCAGAGTGGCAGCATGCCTTAGGCAAAACTACCTTGTAACCCTTGTTCTCGAAGATGTTGTAGACCACGATGGTTCCCGCGCCAGCATCAGCGACGTAAGCATAAGCCCTACCGTCCTTAGCGTAATCAACAACGACGTATTGCAAGCGGCTCTCAGCGTTGGTAAAAGTGGACAGATCGATCAACTTGATGACCTGGCCGGTCTTCAGGTCGATTCCAACGATCTTCGGTGGGCACCTGCGGACGGGTTGCTCGAGAGTATTGACGATACCGGCGTCCAAGACCCAGAGGATGTCGTTCTGGTCGATGAAGATGTCGACAGCGGATTGGATGGCGTCGCAGTTGCCTTCCTCTTGCATGGACCAGCATGGGTACGGCATCAGGGTGGCTTGGCAACCCTTGGTCCTCAGGGAGAACTTGGCTAGGGTGAATGGCACGCCGTGCTTGTACCTTGGCAGGGCTACGATGGCTTCATCCTTGTGGATCTGCATCCTCGTTCCAATGACGTTCTTGGAGATGTATCTTCCTGAGCTGAGGTAGATGTTCTTGGTGCTGTCGCATGGGAACTGGAGATGGGAACCGGAGATCTTGAAGCTGAGGTCTGAGATCAGGTTCCTCTCGCTTCTGTCGCAATGTGCCAGAGCTGTTGCCAGGAAGGCGGCCAATACCAAGAACCTGAGTGCCATGGTGAAATCTAAAAAAAGGAGAAATTATCGATAAGTGTCTTGGTTCGTTCGGTGTTGCTGTGGATTCCTTACCTCTTCTTCGGTGAGATTTTTTGAACAGGTATGCCTGGCTTTCTTGCGCGAACCGTTTTTATATGTTAGAAGTTTGTTTTGTGTACGGGCGTGATTGCGAGGCTACAACAATTGTTTTCGGTGTTGGTAAATATTTGTAAACTTGGCCATGAAACGTTCGGAAACATCAAACATTGCAGTTTTGTGTTCGCGGATGACCTTATAGGTGCACTATTGGAATGTAAGCTATTTATATGGGTCAATTTTAGTGAAAATGTTTAGCAATCATATAGGAGCCCCTCAACTATAGGAACGGTATCAATACTCGACAAGTGGTCGACTGTTTTAAGATTTTAATTACATTTAATGTTCAGATATTTCAAACTCTAATATTATATCTCTCCGTTTGCACTTGAATGCAAAAGTGTGGAACTTAATATATCTAAAAATCGACATTAAACAAAAGCAAAGACTATCGATGATAATCATTTTTTCTTTTTCTTTTTTGATTTAAAATATTTATTTTTTCACCTTATTTTGAATGAACATCGAAAAAGCACCCTAATTTTCAATCGAAAATTATCACGTCAAAATTTTCTGCTTTTTAAAAAGAGTCGGTGAGATATTTGTTCGTTGAATTCTCTACTTTCTGATGGTGTAAGAAAAATATTCATTACTATGGTATATGTTCTCAAAAAATGCAAAGAAAAGAAAAAGATTCGAATCCGAATTTTTTTAATCATTATGTACAATGTTCAGCTATTTATTAAAATGTATACTTTAATTACTCGAAAAACGTAAGATTCCATGTTACATTGATAAACAAAAAAAAACAAATCCATAAAACTTGAAGATTGCAAAAAATATGCGAAAATAGTTGTTCTAAATATAATTAAAGGTAGGATTTAAAGGGGATTTCATCTAAAAAATGTGACTGCTGCTATGTTTTTCAGTAAAATAAGTTGATTTATTTATTTCTATTTACTTTTGTTACTATCCGTTAGTTTTTATCTCTTCGATGGCATTTCTTCATCGTTAGATTCGACAAACCTTCCCGATTCTAGTAGATCTTCGAAATCTTCAAGACCATCACCGTCTTCGTCTCCAATATTATCTCCAGTCTGCATTGGTTCTTCACAGGGCCGTGTTAAGGGGGGGGCGAAGGGGGCGCCCGCCCCGGGCGCCAAGTTTCAGGGGCGCCAAAATCCTACCCAGAAGGGAGGAAGGATATTTATAAAACGTGTTTTAAAAAATACATAATGAAGGAATTATTAAAACGAATTTATAAATTCTAAATAAAATAAAATATAAGTAGCTATTTTTATTTGTTGCACATATGTGGAATTATTTATTACTGAACCTACATAAATAGTGCTAAACATGGGTACAGTATTAAAGTAGGGATACTGATTTAAACGAATCAGAAAAATTTCGTTTAATATATTTATCGAGCCTATTGACACTATAATGGAGCAACTTACATGGAGATTTGAAAAACTTTCAGATTTCACAAGATTTTGCTTTCCTTAGCGGTTCGAACATTATTTCACATGATGACGAAACTATTAAAAAACATACTGTGAACGTTACAAGGAAATATGGAAGTGATTCAAACGGGCAACATTTTGTGTATGAAATTTTAAGTGCAAAAAAATATTTCGGTCTCTAAATGATAAGATGATAACACATGAAATCCTCCAATTAATTCATCAATTTGAGTTAGCTGCCAATTATAAGAACATGGTAACTGCATATCGAATATTTCTTAGTACGCCGGTAACTGCTGCATCAGCTGAAAAGTCTTTCAGTAAACTTAAATTGGTAAAAAATTATTTAAGTTTGCTTTCAATCGAATGTAGTGTTGCTCGATTATTAGATATGAAAAAAATAATTCATGATTTTGCTGCTTTGAAGGCTAAGAAAATAAAGTTGCATTAGCTACTCATGGAGACATATTTATCCTTATTTTATATTAATACGGGTACATTCTGCTTTTGCATTTTCAAAAAAGATTTTTACTGCGTATTTTATTACGCAATATTTAAAGAATACACTGTAAAAATTTCAGGAAGAAATTCGACAAATTAATCGACATATATATGACGATTATTGGCACCTTTTTTAACCACCCCCAATACGGTTTTCAATATTTTTCAGAAATTGTTTTCTGTAGTATAAACATTTCCCCCCAAAATAACGTATCAGTTATTGTAATAAGCTTAATATTTTTGGTGATATCGATAAAAATAATGAGTGGACAAGATTAAAAGTTCGGGAACGTCGGTACACGTCTACAATTTAAGGGCAGGTTTCTCGCAACCTTGTTTCGTTGGTCGGTTAACACGATTTCGCAAAAACTTACGGGATGATTCCTGAATTCCTGCATTCGTGGATTGACTCGCTATCGAGCAAACTAGAATACACCAGATGAAATATTTAACGACATATTTTGTCAAATTAATATTATAGGTTAATAATATGACCAAATTATTAACCTAAAATACACCGGTTTCATCAATAATTAAATGTTTTTTCCAACTTATTTGGAAAAAATAATTTTTTTCGCATTTTTTTATCTTTTTTTCTATAAGGCCCGCTACTTCAACAATTATTAATATTTTTTAATAATCGTGGTTTGAGCTATGGCAAGTCAATCTGCGAATACAATGCCGCAATAATTTTTTTATTGGCCCCTAAGTTTTTGTGAAATTGTTTCAACCGCCCAACAAAACAAGATTTCGTGAAAACTGTGCTTAATTGTAGGCGTGTAGTGACTGTAGTGACATTCCCAAACATTTAATCTTGTCCACTCATATTTGTATCGATATCTCCAAAACTATTAAGCTTATCACAATAGATGATACGTCATTTTAACGAGGAGAAATGTGGATACTGGGTACTACGGGAAAGAATTTCTGAAAAATATTAAAAGATGTACGTATTAGACGTGGTTAAAAAAGGTTCCGATAATCGAAATATAATCGGTCTCGGCGAGCCGCTGGACTGTTGGCGATAGAATTGTTAATTTTTCAAATTAAATTCTGAAATTTTTACAATGTATGCTTTAAATGTTGTGCAAACAGGATATGCAATAAGACCATTCATTTTTGAAACTGTTATACTAGAATGTACCCAATACACATAGATTATTGTTCTTTTCATTAAGTAACATGTTCTTTTTATTCATTATCTCATTATGTGTAGAAAGATGTTTTATTTTTTTCGGTAGGATGCGTATGTAAGCGTATGTACTAATTTCAATATATTATTTATTCTTTATTCGGACTTTTATTTTTTATTGTATTACATTTACAGCAATTTTGTAATTAGCAATTTAAATAATTTTGGCAAAAATGGGGGGTGCGGGGGGCGCGTTTGCTTTGTTTTCGCCCCGGGCGCAGTTTTGTGTTAACACGGCCCTGGTTCTTCATCCACAATTTCATCTGAATCACTAACTGCCTCGTAGCTTTTCTCTTCCACATTGGAGCATTTTTCATAACAATGACAATTTGAGCATAAATTTGTGCATTTGAGACCATGTTTTCGGCAGCCACATTATAAACTGTTACATCCAGTTTCGCAGCTGCAGCAAATAGTTTTGAGCATTATTTCCGGAATTAATTCATTTTCTGGAAATTTGGGTATAATGCCACGTTGATGTTGCTTCCAGCCCCAATCTGTTGCTGTCAGTTCGTTACCCAGCCAAGTTTGAAGCTTATAATATGCCCTGTAACAATGTTGTTCTGCTGCACCTTCTGTGGGTGGGAGATTTGCCAATATGAAAGATGATTTAATATTTTATAATAGATTTATAAATAGATTTGATTGTAATCCATTTTTTCGACATCTTCTTTGATTGGATCTTTTTTAAAAAAAATATTGGCCGAATTTTTTTAAATTTTTATCGTCTAATAATGGATTTACGATACTTTTCTTTCCTTTTCCGGCAAATCCGGATGTTGTATCGCAACCAGAAAAACAATGCAGAAATGCAACGATGTTTTTGAAGGATTCATATTTGAAACTGTTAGACATGAAAATAGATCTTTTACATTTCCAGAACCTGGCTTGAGAAAATAAATGTCATGATTATTTGAATTTAATTGATTCAAAACGACCAAAAGATCAATATCTTGACCCACAACAATGACAGTTTTATTAGTATCTCTGGCAATAAATAGGCATCTGCGCATATAATTTAAAGAAGATTCTACAACTTTCTCAAAATATTGTAGATGTCTTATTAAATATTAACTTTATTAACTTATTGGGTTGTTAATTATAGTAGTATAGTTCGACTTGCAATTTTTTTTATCAATGTAACATGGAATCTTACGTTTTTCGAGTAATTAAAGTATAAATTTTAATAAATAGCTCAAATTGTACATAATGATTAAAAAATTATTCATTTTGGTTAAAAAAACTGTTTTTGTGATATTGCATTGTAGTATTCAATTCTACATGCCGGACCTGTTTTGTGATAATCAATATTAGTTATCCAGCAAATTTTTGCACACTTCTGCTTTGTTTATGTTTATGGTATACACTATGTCAATTACTACAACTCGATTATACCAATATTTTTCCCTTTCGGATATTCAAATTTTAAATGCATGTAAAATTAATATCTATGATTTGCATCACCAATAATCATACGCTTTGCTAATAAATTAATAAATTGATCACCTATATTAAATTAAAATAAGATCAAATGCAACGCGTTGCATAATTTGTTAATTTTCTGCCGGAATATTTTATTCAAAACTGGAACCTATCCACGCGGAATGATGTAAACGTAATAAATATGTATGTAGTGAGATTTTTGAGTTAGCGCATTTTTGCTTGTGAAGCGATAATTCAGGACAGATGCTAATGACAAGTAATGATATGAACAATTTGAAAAGCGAGTGAATGCAGTTTTCCTATTTATAGACTCCTACGTAACGTTTGCTTTCGAAATAGAACCAAAGCGTATTTTTTGGTGTTTTTCGTCTTTTCAACGATATACAGGGTCCTGCAACTAAGCTCCCGTCTTCTGTAGCTCACTTACTCATTAAGCTAAGAGTTTGACATTTTGCAAGCTTACCCTGTACTTCAAGGTACAATTCAAGAAATTATTTTTTATTATACAGCGTGTTCCAAAAATGTGCAACGCCATGGTAATATATTTTTTTACTTTATCATACGGAGTATGGTAAAGTATTGTAATCATGCCGAAAAAAAAAATTGAGATTTTAGCGGAAATAGGTCTTTTTGGGTCCCCTGAACATTTTTGACCAAGGTCCAAAAAAATGTCTGTGTGTGTGTGTGTGTGTGTGTGTGTGTGTGTGTATGTGTGTATGTGTGTACCAGATTTTTGTGACGATGATTCCGGAGAAACTACTAAAGGTATCGGGATGAAAGTTCAGATTTAGAAGTTTCATGACCAAACTGAGAGCTGAAAAGCTTTTGGTTCAAAACGGTCCAAAGGAACTAGCTATTTACTCTTAGCATTTTTCAACGATTTTGCAAATGAACCGTCATTTCTGTAATTTCGTCAAAATAGATAAATAATAAATTAAAGTAGAGGAAATTTTGTATAATTTATGTCTATAACATTTTGTGGTAAAATTAATAGTTTAGCTGCAGGAGCAAATTCTATTTGATCGAAATCGTGTCTGCATTAATAGTAGGTAGCCTGGATATTTGGCGACTTTTGACAGTATTCAGAACGTCATCTGTTGCGAAACGTCAATTCAACACGCAAATGCATGGAGAAACACGCGCGCAAGTACGCTATGTGAAACAATATTGAAACATCTTGGTGTCATACATAAAGACAATGTGTATTTCGAGTGCGGATGGCAATGTTGTTTTGAATTTTGTAAGGATTTTGCAAATGAGCTGCCATTTCTGTAATTTCGTCAAAATAGTTAAATAATAAATTAAAATAGACGAAATTTAGTATAATTTATGTCTATGACATTTTTTGGTAAAACTAATAGTTTAGCTGTAGAAGCAAATTCTATTTGATAGAGATCGTGTCTGCATTAATATAAAGTTATCCAGGATTTGCCAGATATTTTTATTCCAATAGCAGTAGGTAGTGTCAAAGGCTGATTTTTTGACTATACGTACTGTCAATATCTGTTAAATCCTGGCTAATTCGTTTTATTTTAATGCAAACACGATTGTTCTCGATCAAATAGAATCTCATGCAGCTAAACTTATAATTTTATATATTGTATGATAAAGTCATGTGCCTGGCCACATCAGATTTTTTTAAATTGCATGCTATACATTTTTCTACACATTTGGAAGCCTTTTATGGTTGCCTACATATCACCAAAATTTTATTGAAATCGGTTGAGTGACCGCAGCGGAAAAAAAACAAAAAAAAAATGATTTTGCATCGTAGGCTTTAAAAATCAATAAAAACCACAAAATGCACCGCGTTAATAAAAGTTTGCGGCGTGCTTATTAAGTTAGATGTAATAGTCTCGTTAACCAAGTGACATTGTTCCAAATTATACAGTGTTATTGTTCTTATTTTAAATTGGAACCCATAAATTTTTTTATGTGATATGATGCAGAATTGAAAAATAAACATTGTTTCTAAATACAACCCCATCACAATTCCCAATATTTTAAAAGTAATTCGCCAAAAGCTCATTTTTCAACGTTTCCAACGGCAATTTTAGATAATAAATATCGTACGTGACGTTGAAAAACAATTTATTATTCAAAAATTACTCTACTTTAATTTATTTATTAACTATTTTGTCGAAATTACAGAAATGGCGGCTCATTTGCAAAATCCTTCAAAAAGGCTTAGAATAAACTACCAGTTCCTTTGGACCCTTTTCAACCAAAAGCTTTTCAGCTCTAAGTTAGGTCATGAAACTTCTAAATATGAACTTTCGGCCCGATACCTTTAGTAGTTTCTCCGGAATCGTCGTCACAAAAAACGTTTACACACGCACACACACACACACACACACACATACAGACATTTTTTTGTACCTTGGTCAAAAATGTTCAGGGGACCCAAAAAGACCTATTTCCGCTAAAATCTCAATTTTTTTTTTCGGCATGATGACAATACTTTATCTTACTGCGTATGATAAAGTAAAAATATATTACCATGGCGTTGCACATTTTTGGAACACCCTGTATAATAAAAAATAATTTCTTGAATTGTACCTTGAAGTACAGGGTAAGCCTGCAAAATGTCAAACTCTTAGCTTAATGAGTAAGTGAGCTACAGAAGACGGGAGCTTAGTTGCAGGACCCTGTATATCAGAGGCATTACGATTATTGTCTTTGAGATTTCTTAAAGTAGGCGTATGTCACTAGTAGTTTGACACTACTAATCAGTGAAATTAGTAAATTTTCATTCTTTTATTTTAATTGAAAATTACGGAATGCCGTTTGAATAGTATGAAAAATGCGCAATAATCGAATGCTTTATTCAAAGCAATAACAATAATTGTGATATAACATCCGAAACATAATTCAATCGTGATCCAGGTTTTTGGGATTAAAAGAACATCTCATCAATTACGGGTTGATTAATATGTCAAAAGCCGAACATTGTGATATGGAAGTGGTAGGTATGCTGAAGAAACTGTCATGAAAGTATGTAGCCGTGATCCTACAATTTCCAGTCGTAAATCTTCACTTTATATCGGCATGTCGAGGGTATAACTGAAAGGTTAAACATTCCAGAATATATTGTTTTATTCGAAGTAAAATAATTAGATAATTACCTGAATAAAAAAATAAAAAATAAGGTTACCTACTACAAACTACTTTACCCATTTTTTCAAATTGATGTCCATTTTTATTGATGCATAAATTATATCTCGTCGCAATACTTCGAAGAGCGTACTTTATAAAAATATTTGGAACGGCATTGATACATTCTTCAAAATGCTGCTTCAGGTCCTGAATGTCGTTATGTAATCTTTTAAATACTTTATTTTTAATGTGCCCCCAAAGAAAAAAATCCAAAGGTGTAAGATCTGGTGATCGTGGTGGCCACCTCACCAGTCCGTTGTTTCCAATCCAACGGTTTTCAAAAATTATATTCAATAATTCCTTTACCCCTCTTATTTTGTGAGGTGGTGCACCATCGTGTTGGAAGTATATAGTTCGCCTCTCCATTAGTGGCAAATTGTTCAAAAATTCATTCACAATATGATGGTTTACAATATCGTAGTTCCGGTCGCCATTAAGATGTTCCTCGTAAATATAGTATGCTAAAATACGCTCGCCAAGTACGGCACACCAAACACTAAAACCAAAACATCAGACCAATAGTGCTCATTGTGCCTATTAAAAATTCCGGCACTGGTGATGTAGGCTTCATCAGTCCAAATAACTGGCAAAACTCCATTCGTTGCCGAGGGTCTGTTGGTTGCAAATGATGTTGTTTTCTTAAAGCATATGGCCTAAATTTATGCTTCTTGAGGATTCTCAAAGCTCGACGTCTTGATACCCCAGATTCAGTTTCTATTGCACGACTTGAACTTGAGGGATTTGCAACTGCGGTTGCAACTGTGTTGGTAGCAGCTTCTTCAGCATTTTCAATATGGTAATGTTTGGGTTTTGGCATACTAAATGACCCGTGATTGATGAAATTTTCTTTTAATCTCTCAAATATGGATTTGTGAGGTTGTGTTCTTTCTGGATAACGATTGAAGTATGTTTCGGATGCAATTTCAGCATTGTTATTACTTTGAATAAAGCATTCGATCATTGCGTATTTTTCATATGATTCATACGGCATTTTGTAACTTTTAATTGAAATAAATATTCAAACGAATGCGAATTCTATAGTTAAGTCACTGATTAGTAGTGTGAAACCACTAGTGACATACGCCTATTCGGAGAAATCTCGAAGACAATAGAATCGAAGACCACAGAACGTTGTTATTTCCTTAAAGCTAAATAAAGTACAAATACTATTTTAAGAAAATTGCGATAAGAACTCCATGTTTGTTGTAAATCACTGATGTGTAGAGACTGCAATTTTGTTATTTACTTCATTAGATACAATTATATGCAAATTTTAATTAACTCTACCTCAAAACCTTTGAACAGCATAAATAGTACGGTGTTTAAAACAAATTACTTGCAGACAAGGCAAGTTAGGTATGGGCATAACGAAGAAAAAGTAAAAATATACACTTTAGTACAATCAGCAGAGACATTTCAGTTGATTTAACATTTATATATTACCTTGTATAGTCAAGTTGAGTTACTTTCTAAAATACACCTACAATAAATTTCAGAAATATCACATAACAATGGCACCATTATAAAATATTTGTGAGGTATTTTTTGAAGATTTTCTCTACAGGTTTAAGTGTCCTGTGAAATTTGAAACAAATTTTTTTAGTATTTTTGGAGTTTAATATTGGCTGGTAATACAAGAATTACCGCACCCTGTTGGAATATTTTGCAAGGTTGCTTGTGATATATAGACAACATTTCAGGTTAGAACTAAGTATAGCATAAAGGTGTTTCCAATCGTAACAAATTTTATTGTGCGTGTTTTGTTTTATTATGAAATAGCGAATCAGTGTTAGATAATAATCAGGTCACCAGACATAAACCAGAGCAAAATATTACTACACATGTATACTCTGCAAACATTAGCAAAAAAAACAATATGTCAATTGTTTTCTATTACTAATTTGAAAGGCTTGATTTAAGAATTTCTGTGTTCGGTAAAAAATATTCCGTTATTTCTTGGTTTAGAAAACTTAATGTACAATGTTGGTGCAAAAATTACTAAGCTTTGAGTTATTTTATTTATCTTCCATAACCTTAAAAATGTTAAAACTTTACAGACAAATAAAAACTCCTTTGTACCTAATATCAAACATGAATTAAATAAGCGAACGAAAGAATCTATTTCGCAAACTAACCGTGCGACAACAACGAACGCTTCATTTGTTTCCTTCAACCAAAACAATAACATATCAACAATACCAACCTCCTGAAATCATAAACATACTTGCAGCTGACCTTAAACGCGAACACGCCAGTATATATAGATGGCAAATCAAACATTCCGCACATCATTTTTTGTGGAACACCAAAGCATAGGTAAGAAGCGAAAACTATAACCAACCCCGTACACCGATCCTAACATCTCTTCAATTTTTAGCACATCATGTTACCAAAAGTATTAGTCTTGGTAACCCTAGGCGTCCTAGGGTGTAGCGCAAGCTACGACAAGGATGTCCTACTGAAGCCTGTTGAATGGACAGGAGGACTCTTCGAATGGCCATGCGAGACCACCAAAGCTGTCTACCAAAAATCGGGCAGATACCTCAGCAAGAACGTCATTGGAACCAGAGCACAGATCTACAAAGATGATGCCATCATTGCCATGCCCAGGTACAAAGCAGGAGTACCAGTCACTTTGGCTAAGGTCTCCCTCAGGCCAGAAGGTTGCGAATCCATCTTGACTCCTTTCCCATGCTGGTCAGCCCAAGACGAACAATCCGCTGACGGTCTCGTCTCAGTAGTCGATATCTTCATCGACAGCCAGGAAATCTTGTGGGTTTTGGATGTCGGTGTCGTCAATAGCTTAGAGCAACCCATCAGGCACTGCAAACCCAAGGTGGTAGCTTACTCCCTGAAGACCGGTAAACTCCTGAAGACCTTGGACCTTTGCGGTTTGGTCGCCCAAGCCTCCAGGCTCCAGTATCTCGTCGTCGAGTACTCTCACGATGGCAAGCCTTACGTGTACGTCAGTGACGCCGCCACCAGGTCCATCTTGGTCTTCGACATCGTCCAGAACAAGGGATACAGGGTCGTTCTCCCCAAGGCTGTCTTAGCTGGTACCTCCAGACGTGACGTCTTGTACATGGCTCTCGTCCAGAAGGGTTGCGGAAACAACTACTTGATCTTCACCTACCTGTCATCAGGAAGGATGTTCTCCATCAGGACTGACTACCTCAGGGCTGGATCCGCCGCTGGAAAGGTACAGGATCTTGGACCGAAACCACACAAGCTTGTCATCATCGGTACCGATTTGGGATCTGCCATCTTCTTCCGTTATGAGGGCAAACCTGAGGTCTACAGATGGGATACCAACACCGTTTTCAAATCTGAGAACTTCGTTGTTGTCTATCGTTCCCAAAACTGCATGCTGTCCACTTCTGCTTTCGCTGATGTCAGGAGGCAAAGGATCAGGGTGTTGGAGAGCAACTTCCCCGATTTCATCCAGAACACCGTTGGCTGTGGTGCCGTACAACAGATCAACGTCATTGGAGGTTGTTAGAGATTTGTGAAGAAGCGTCTTGAGTTTGCTTTTGTGTGAAATAAAGAAATTGTTGAATTATACATGGTTTTTCTTTTTTAACTTTTCAGATTTTAGATAATATTGAAGTAAAATAAGTTTCCTTATTTGGTTTAATATGGCTCTATAAAAACTTTCAAAATTGATACAAATATCATCTACAAACGTAAAAATTAGAGAAAACTGTAAATAAAGTCAAATATAATGTTTTTTTAGATGATTAATGCCGAACCATTAAGACAATCCATCAAAAATCAGGAATGTACTTGTGCAAGACTGTTATTAGAACTAGAGTCAAAATCTACAAACATAATATACCATCATTGCCATGCCTAGGTACATACCAGGAGTACCAGTCACTTTGGCTAAAGTCTCCCTCAGGCCAGAAGGTTGCGAATCCATCTTAACTCCTTTCCCACGCTGGTCAGCCCAAGACGAACAATCCGCTGGCGCTCTCGTCTCAGTAGTCGATATCTTCATCGACAACCAAGAAATCTTGTGGGTGTTGGATGTCGGTGTCGTCAATAGCTTGGAACAACCAATCAGGCACTGCAAACCCACGGTGGTAGCTTACTCCCTGAAGACCGGTAAACTCCTGAAGACCTTGGACCTTTGCGGTTTGGTCGCCCAAGCCTCCAGGCTCCAGTATCTCGTCGTCGAGTACTCTCACGATGGCAAGCCTTACGTGTACGTCAGTGACGCCGCCACCAGGTCCATCTTGGTCTTCGACATCGTCCAGAACAAGGGATACAGGGTCGTTCTCCCCAAGGCTGTCTTAGCTGGTACCTCCAGACGTGACGTCTTGTACATGGCTCTCGTCCAGAAGGGTTGCGGTAACAACTACTTGATCTTCACCTACCTGTCATCGGGAAGGATGTTCTCCATCAGGACTGACTACCTCAGGGCTGGATCTGCCGCTGGAAAGGTACAGGATCTTGGACCAAAACCACACAAGCTTGTCATCATTGGTACCGATTTGGGATCCGCCATCTTCTTCCGTTATGAAGGCAAACCTGAGGTCTACAGATGGGATACTAATACCGTTTTCAAATCTGAGAACTTCGTTGTTGTCTACCGTTCCCAAAACTGCATGCTGTCCACTTCTGCTTTCGCTGATGTCAGGAGGCAAAGGATCAGGGTGTTGGAGAGCAACTTCCCCGATTTCATCCAGAACACCGTTGGCTGTGGTGCCGTACAACAGATCAACGTCATTGGAGGTTGTTAGAAATTTGTGAAGAATCGTCTTGAGTTTGCTTTTGTGTGAAATAAAGAATTTGTTGAACTACATCTTGTTTTTCTTTTCTACCTTTTCAGATTTTAGATAATGTTGCAGTAAAATAATTTTCCTTATTAGGTTTAATATGGCTCTATAAAAACTTTCACAAAGTTGATACAAATATCATCTACAAACGTAAAAATTAGAGAAAAAATGACAATAAAGTCAAATATAATGCTTTTTTCTAGATGTTTAATGCCGAACCATTAAGACAATCCATCAATAATCAAGAATGTACTTATGCAAGATTGTTATTGGAACTAGAGTCAAAATCTACAAAGATGATATGCCATCGTTATGATGCCAAGATACAAACCAGGAGTACCAGTCACTTTGGCTAGGGTCTCCCTCAGACCAGAAGGTTGCCGATCGATCTTGACTCCTTTCCCATGCTGGTCAGCCCAAGACGAGCAATCCGCTGACGGTCTGGTCTCAGTAGTCGATATCTTCATCGACAGCCAAGAAATCTTGTGGGTTTTGGATGTCGGTGTCGTCAATAGCTTGGAACAACCAATCAGGCACTGCAAACCCAAGGTAGTAGCTTACTCCCTGAAGACCGGAAAACTCCTGAAGACCTTGGACCTTTGCGGTTTGGTCGCCCAAGCCTCCAGGCTCCAGTATCTCGTCGTCGAGTACTCTCACGATGGCAAACCCTACGTGTACGTCAGTGACGCCGCCACCAGGTCCATCTTGGTCTTCGACATCGTCCAGAACAAGGGATACAGGGTCGTTCTCCCCAATGCTGTCTTAGCTGGCACCTCCAGACGTGACGTCTTGTACATGGCTCTCGTACAGAAGGGTTGCGGTAACAACTACTTGATCTTCACCTACCTGTCATCGGGAAGGATGTTCTCCATCAGGACTGACTACCTCAGGGCTGGATCTGCCGCTGGAAAGGTACAGGATCTTGGACCAAAACCACACAAGCTTGTCATCATCGGTACCGACTTGGGATCCGCCATCTTCTTCCGTTATGAGGGCAAACCTGAGGTCTACAGATGGGATACCAACACCGTTTTCAAATCTGAGAACTTCGTTGTTGTCTATCGTTCCCAAAACTGCATGCTGTCCACTTCTGCTTTCGCTGATGTCAGGAGGCAAAGGATCAGGGTGTTGGAGAGCAACTTCCCGGATTTCATCCAGAACACCGTTGGCTGTGGTGCCGTACAACAGATCAACGTCATTGGAGGTTGTTAGAGATTTGTGAAGAAGCGTCTTGAGTTTGCTGTTGTGTGAAATAAAGAATTTGTTGGATTATATCTTGTTTTTCTTTTCTAACTTTTCAGATTTTAGATAATATTGCAGTAAAATAATTTTCCTTATTTGGTTTAATGTGGTTCTATAAAAACTTTCACAAAGTTGATACAAATATCATCTACAAACGTAAAAATTAGAGAAAAAATGACAATAAAGTCAAATATAATGTTTTTTTCTAGATGTTTAATGCCGAACGATTAAGACAATCTATCAATAATCAGGAAGGTACTTATGCAAGACTGTTATTGGAACTAGAGTTAAAATCTAGAAAGATGATATGCGATCATTATCATGCCAAGATACAAACCAGGAGTACCAGTCACTTTGGCTAAAGTCTCCCTCAGGCCAGAAGGTTGCGAATCCATCTTGGCTCCTTTCCCATGCTGGTCAGCCCAAGACGAGCAATCCGCTGACGGTCTCGTCTCAGTAGTCGATATCTTCATCGGCAACCAAGAAATCTTGTGGGTTTTGGATGTCGGTGTCGTCAATAGCTTGGAACAACCAATCAGGCACTGCAAACCCAAGGTAGTAGCTTACTCCCTGAAGATCGGTAAACTCCTGAAGACCTTGGACCTTTGCGGTTTGGTCGCCCAAGCCTCGAGGCTCCAGTATCTCGTCGTCGAGTACTCTCACGATGGCAAGCCTTACGTGTACGTCAGTGACGCCGCCACCAGGTCCATCTTGGTCTTCGACATCGTCCAGAACAAGGGATACAGGGTCGTTCTCCCCAAGGCTGTCTTAGCTGGTACCTCCAGACGTGACGTCTTGTACATGGCTCTCGTCCAGAAGGGTTGCGGTAACAACTACTTGATCTTCACCTACCTGTCATCGGGAAGGATCTTCTCCATCAGGACTGACTACCTCAGGGCTGGATCTGCCGCTGGAAAGGTACAGGATCTTGGACCAAAGCCACACAAGCTTGTCATCATCGGTACCGACTTGGGATCTGCCATCTTCTTCCGTTATGAGGGCAAACCAGAGGTCTACAGATGGGATACTAATACCGTTTTAAAATCTGAGAACTTCGTTGTTGTATACCGTTCCCAAAACTGCATGCTGTCCACTTCCGCTTTCGCTGATGTCAGGAGGCAAAGGATCAGGGTGTTGGAGAGCAACTTCCCTGATTTTATCCAGAACACCGTTGGCTGTGGTGCCGTACAACAGATCAACGTCATTGGAGGTTGTTAGAGATTTGTGAAGAACCGCCTTGAGTTTGCTTTTGTGTGAAATAAAGAATTTGTTGGATTATATCTTGTTTTTCTTTTCTAACTTTTCAGATTTTAGATAATATTGCAGGAAAATAATTCTCCTTATTTGGTTTAACATAGCTCTATAAAAACTTTCACAAAGTTGATACAAATATCATCTACAAACGTAAAAATTAGAGAAAAAATGACAATAAAGTCAAATATAATGTTTTTTTCTAGATGTTTAATGCCGAACCATTAAGACAATCCATCAATAATCAGGAATGTACTTATGCAAGACTGTTATTGGAACTAGAGTCAAAATCTACAAAGTTGATATGCCATCGTTATGATGCCAAGATACAAACCAGGAGTACCAGTCACTTTGGCTAGGGTCTCCCTCAGACCAGAAGGTTGCCGATCGATCTTGACTCCTTTCCCATGCTGGTCAGCCCAAGACGAGCAATCCGCTGACGGTCTCGTCTCAGTAGTCGACATCTTCATCGACAGCCAAGAGATCTTGTAGGTGTTGGATGTCGGTGTCGTCAATAGCTTAGAACAACCAATCAGGCACTGCAAACCCAAGGTAGTAGCTTACTCCCTGAAGACCGGTAAACTCCTCAAGACCTTGGACCTTTGCGGTTTGGTCGCCCAAGCCTCCAGGCTGCAGTATCTCGTCGTCGAGTACTCTCACGATGGCAAACCTTACGTGTACGTCAGTGACGCCGCCACCAGGTCCATCTTGGTCTTCGACATCGTCCAGAACAAGGGATACAGGGTCGTTCTCCCCAAGGCTGTCTTAGCTGGCACCTCCAGACGTGACGTCTTGTACATGGCTCTCGTCCAGAAGGGTTGCGGAAACAACTACTTGATCTTCACCTACATGTCATCGGGAAGGATGTTCTCCATCAGGACTGACTACCTCAGGGCTGGATCCGCCGCTGGAAAGGTACAGGATCTTGGACCAAAACCACACAAGCTTGTCATCATCGGTACCGATTTGGGATCTGCCATCTTCTTCCGTTATGAAGGCAAACCAGAGGTCTACAGATGGGATACTAATACCGTTTTCAAATCTGAGAATTTCGTTGTTGTATACCGTTCCCAAAACTGCATGCTGTCCACTTCTGCTTTCGCTGATGTGAGGAGGCAAAGGATCAGGGTGTTGGAGAGCAACTTCCCTGATTTCATCCAGAACACCATTGGAGGTTGTTAGAGATTTATGAAGAAGCTTCTAAATGTTGATTTTGTGTGAAGTAAAGAATTTGTATATGAAGAATAAAGAATAAATAAAAGAAACAAGTTTGTGTCAATAATCAAATAAATATATTTAACATAACAGGTCCAACAAAAGAAAACAATCCCAGAACTTCTCTTAACCTATTCTAACTGCTCTTGACTTCAACCTAGGCAAATCCCTATATATACTAACATCCTTCTTTTTCTTATTGGTACACATCTCACTCTTCGCGAAATTCACTAAAGCATACGGATAATTTTCACTCAAGAACATATCGGAGACATGGGGAAGTTCATCAAATGATTGCTTCATAATGCGATGGTGTTCGGCTGTCATTGGTTGACCTTCAACCCATTGGACAAGGGCATAGTCTCTGCTCAAGTAGTAGTTGAGATGCCCATCTGGATCTGCAACCATAGCCGTGGAAGGACCTAGTTTTTCGCCTAGTTTGGTCAGACCAACTTCGCAAGGAGTTTGGATTTCCTACAAATAAAAAATAATAAAAATTAACGGAAGATCTTTTAGGAGTGTTTTTAAGCAGAGGTAATCAATTGTTTATCAGTTTCTATAAAGTAAAAATTATTTTCATTTATACAGGTGTGACGGGAAGTATGCAATTTTTTTTTTTAATGGAACGCCTGTATTTCACAGCATATTATGAATAGTAGGGAAGTACTCTTTCCAACTGTTTAAGTTATACCTGTGTAAAGTAAATAGTTTCTGCGATATTCAATTGTTTGTCAAAAAAATGGCAAGTGCAGGCCTTTTTTAAAAACTACCTAATTACTACATTTTTGCAGATATTGTTCTAAAATACCATGTCACGTAATAACTAAAACCTTAGCTTGATGATGATGTCAATTGCAGATATCACAAAAAATAGTAACATTTGGTGTATGACATATTAGATGTAAATTGGAGCAAAATAAAGGCATATGACAGCCATTTAGAAAACTCAAGAAAAGCCATTAGAAAAACACCAAAATTTCCCATGTTCAATGAACACTCTGTATAGTGTATCTTAATATCTTTAGACACTATCATCTACCTACTGGCTCTGACTGTTGTCTCACTTAGTTTAAAGGGAAAATTGGAAAAAATTTCGTTTTTACATAGTTTTTAAAAAATCTTGTAGCGGGCATATTTTGGAAAAACATTTAAATATCTCTGGAACTATTAACGCTGTGACTTAGCAACATACACGGTTGGCTAAACAAATTTAGTAGTGTTCATAATACAATGAAATGTAGGTACAGGCGTCCCATTTAAAAAAAATACATACTTTCTGTCACACCTAAGTGCAACACCCTGTATAAATGAAAATAATTTTGCGTTATAGACACTGGAGAGTTAAAAATTTTTCGTATAAAACATTATTGGCTTACAGCAGTGGTTCTTAACCTTTTTGAAGTCAGGGAGCACTTTTGATCATACGAAAAATTTGCGGAGCTCCAAAAACAATGACATAACTTTTACTCAAAATTAAAACGATTATTAAATAACAGTTACAAAATAACATTATATAGAAACAATATAAATATATCAATATTCTTTATTTTTTCAGCTGAATTAATTTTTAGAAATCAAATGTCATTTTGAGTATAATATTTTATATGGTTTTATACGTTTTTTCTATTCCTTAAGAAGTTACAGCCGTTTAAAATGTTACCAAACAAAAAATAAAATAAAATATAAAATACCCATTACAACAATAAAAAGTATATAAATTTAAGTAACAAAATAAAATCCACATAAAACTTTTTACAGATTTTCTTCTAAAAACTAAATGTCATTCCGAGTAAAAAGGTTCATATTGACTTATTGGTGTTCTCAATTCCTTAACAAGTTGTAGCCGTTTAAAATACGGTTTTATTGATATTTTTATCAGCTCTAACTTTTTCCCGAATTGAAAAAATGAATACTCGAATGAAGCGTATTTGCGACAAAAATCATTAGTCTGATACAGAAAAGAAAAAGATATATTTCTGTATAAATTTAGAACATAACGGGAATTTTGGAATTTATTTCTACAAACCAACTCTTGAATGTTTGAGGGAAAAAGCACCCTCGATGTACCGAATTGCTTCCGAAGTTTTCTTTTTGCCCGTATTCACATAATTCCACATTTTGTGTGTGTGTGTATGTGTATGTTTTGATTTTCTGGCCCCAGAAAATTTTGTTCGTGAACTATCACCTGGTGGTTATACATGCCGCCACTTATTTGGTATATTGTGATAGTTCCTCCAAGCATCTGACATTTTCGCGGTAATATAAATTTAAATATAATAAAACTTTCAAAACCTTCTTAGTTTGTCAAATATTTAGGTAATTTGGCTAGATACTTTATATTAGTAGTTACGTGCCACCTACTCAAGTAGTTTTGATAAGCTCATTTTCAATACAACTTTAGACTAATCTAAGGCTTAATAAATCCGCACATAACATGTGGATGATATGTAGATGAAGGCAAAAATATATATAATCAAGACATCATATTTATTATCTGTATTTTAGGAAATATATTTCACAATGTTTACATATTTTCAGAACTTCTTATGTGGCATGTGTCTAAATTCTTTATTTATTTTATTCATATTTATTACTATTTGAAAATTGTAAATGTTTTTTTCTACTTTGCGTTCGTTATAAAGTCATAACGAAACCGCTTTCGGTGTCATTATGAAAACACTAGATCACAAACTTTTAGTAACTTTTGGTTTTCCAAGATTTATGATATTGACGTCAAGTGTCAAATAAGTCTGACATCTCAATCGCTATTGGTTCGCGTCAGTCCTAGTTGTGAATTTTACACTAACTACCGACTGTTGAATATAAAATTACTTTAAATATAAAATTACTTCATTCCAACATCCAGGTTTATTACACAATTAGTTTCATTTAATTAATTTCATTTGGTGCTCCATCTCTTATTTTGGGTGTCTTCTTGTATTATAAAATACTATAATTGTTAGTAATATTGTTATGAAAGGCAATTAAAATGGAAGATATTTAGTTCATATTTGGTTCTATAGAATATGTAACAGAAAAGTCACATTCTTCTTTTGACTTACCTGTGTTGAAAATATGGATGCATCACAGAATCTAAGGTCCTTTAACTCCACATAATATAGATTGAAATCCTTTCTTGACGTTATATACACGATTGGAGACTTCATAGACATCGCTAGATACTCCGTCGAAATTGGTGCAAAAATTTCTGGTGTACTAACAAATTTCGCCTTTACAACCTTCATAGTTTTCGTAGAAAATATCAATATCGCATTTTCTAGACCTCCGATGAAGGCTCGACCACCAAACAAGTCAGAATCAGGATCGACAAGCAAATAATTCAAATGCTCACCGCTGTAGTCACCTAAACGACTACTCTGCCCAATCGTGTTATAATACAAGTTATAAATAACAATTTTCGGCGAACACCTCTTATTTCCTCTATCCAAAACCCACAATTTCGCCTTCTTCGCTTCAATATCCAAAGATACAACATCCTGGTGGTCCTTACATACTCCCCACAGCTGTTCTTTGTAATTTGGGTACATCTTCTTTCGGAACACCCCGTATCTATTATCTTCTGGCCAAGGAACTTCGACCAAAGTCGGATTTGACACGTTGTTGAAGCAGGAACTCCTCGGCAAGGCCAAAAAGGCGCGGTTTTTAAACACAGCTGCACTCGATGCATAATAAGTCGAAGATATTTTCAAAATACTCAAATCCCATGATTTTGAGACGTGTATTAGGTTAAATACAGCGAAGAATAACGCGAAATTCATTGTTGTACGATGAGAAGAAGACAGCAGACTAAGGTAAATGTTGAAAAAAAAGCTGGTAACGCAATAAAATGTGTATATCCGTGCTTTCTTTTAAAGTGTGTCGCGTCTAGAATTATAAAAGAAACAGCATAATTAACAATTATTTCATTTAATTGTATAAAATATAGATTACAGTTCGTCTGATTTATTCAGTACCGTTAATATGTTCGTTGAATGTATATTTAGGAATTTTATGAACGTTTTAACATTTTTAGGCCCGAAGTTTTGTTGTTGTTTAGCGATAATTTTTTCATATCTTCCCTGAGACCATTGTATATGTGACTGACCTGGTAAGAGAATGACCGAGAATGACCACCCCAAGTCGCCCAGCCCATTCGATACATGATCATGCTTCCTCAAACCAAAAACAAACAGAACACATGCGTTTTGGACACGCTGAACACGCTGCCTATCCGACGCCGTCAGGCAAGGACCGTACACGGTATCACAATATGAGATCTTTTTACTATTGACAGTAGATATAGTGAGATATTGTCAAAACATCAGCATTTGACACTACCGGTACTGTGATTAGACTGAAAATATTTGGAAAATCCTGGCTCACTATAATAGTATTATATCAATGCAGATGCGACCGATCTCGGTCAAATAGATTTAGCTCTTGCAGCTAAACTATTAATTTTACCAAAAAATGTCGCAGACATAAATTATTCAGAATTTCCTCTACTTTAATTTATCATTTAACTATTTTGAGGAAATTACAGAAATGGCGGCTCATTTGCAAAATCCTTGAAAAATGCTTGAAAATTGAAGCTTTGTTGAAATATGTGACACCGTAAAGTTTACAATATTGCAATTTTGACCGCTTGTTTACAAGTAATGACATAACACTTCACTTAATCACTGATTACACTCTTCTTTTCCTTCCAAGTTCCAAGATTCGAGATTAAATTTCAGCCTACCTAAAGAATGCAGTGCCAAAAAAAAACGAGATTGGCTGATATTGGCATAGAGGTTGTTGGTTAAAATCTAAAAAAAACCTATCGAAATGTTTTTTCTTAGTGAGACCCAAAAATACTCGAACAATGTCGAGTATTTTCAAAACTGCACCGAAATATAGAAAAACACTTTATATTCTAATACAAACAAACAGCATGGTTTTTATGTTTTGTGGAATTCGCATGATATGAATGAAATGCATTCTCAAAACATGCGTAAACAAGAAAAAATAAAATGTAAAACCGATTTTTTTGGAACTGGTCGCTTTTCAAAAATTTGTAGACAAAAGTACATTCAAGAAAACTTATATAAAGAATTAATGTTTCTTTTTTTTGTTGATATCCGAAAATTGTTTCGATGAGCAAAAAGATGGCACTAATGTCAATGCCAAGGAGAAAACAAAATAAGGAAAACTGTAACATAAACTGCAGAACCCACAACACTTTTAGGTGAGTTTTTTAGCGTGTTTTGACATTTACTGTAAACCCCGAAACCCCAAGTGTCCGGCAAAATGGTATTCAGTATTCAATTAGCTTTGAAGAAGCGAGCAACATGGTTCGCAAAACGTCAGCATTTACAAAATCTTGACACACGGCATAACCCGGAAGCCGTTTATTTCCTAACTAGTTTTATATTAATGCAGACACGACCGATCTCAATCAAATACAATTTGTTCTTGCAGGCCTTACAGCTAAACTGTTAAATTTACCAAAAAATGTCGTAGACATAAATTAATAATAAATAAATACAAAATTTTTTCAAAGTTTGGTCATGAAACTTCTAAATCTTAGTAAAAAAAAACAGCATAATTAACAATTATTTCATTTAATTGTATAAATTATACATTACAATTCGTCTTTTTTATTCACTACCGTTAATACATTCGTTGAATGTTTATTTAAGAATTTTATGAACGTTTTAACATTTCGAGGGCCGAAAAATTTGATACTCTTTACGGTTTTGCGTTTCTTTATATAATAAAACGTCGGTATTGAAGTTATCTTTACAATGTTCGGTACGTCGTTCATTTTAGCGTCTAACCTCGCAAATAATAAGTCATCTTGTAAAATGTCTGCTACTTCTCGAAACGGTTTGTGCACCTTTTTCGAAACACGACATTTTGGGTCGTAAATCTCAAGAAAAACGTCAGATTTACTTTGGATAACCTCACGTCTAAACGTGTTGTAAGTAACTTCTAAAACAGTTGAAGCTTGTTCTGTGATGTTTGATGATTTGATAATAGGTTTCAACGTGTTGTTTAAATAATTCTCAACGAATTTATTAAGGTTTTCTTCGGTTAATTTGGCTGGCATTAGAAATCTTTTATTGTGTTGTGTTTCAATTGTCACTATAGGCGGGGATTTTTCATTAAATAAACCAAATTTTCTCTCGATTGTTTCTCTATATTCGGCCCAGTGACTCATAGCAAAATTAAGCTTTGTTTTCTTGTATTTCTTAGCTATTTTCAGTATTATCTGTCTATGATGCATGGAAGAATCGGAATTTTTGCGAAAATCAAAATCGTAGTAAACTATAACCAACGGTTTTTTGAATTCTTTTTCGTTTTCGAGTCTTCTTAAACCGACTAACCCATGGAAATTTCTGATGAGAAACTTCCGCAATTTTTCTGAATTTGCTTGTCCTTTATAAATATTATAATCACGTTCATATTCGTTCCTCATATACCAAGGTTTGTAAACCACAATACCATCTAAGATTCGTTGATAATTCAACACGTTTCTTGCTTTCGTAGCGGCGAAATCAAATCTACTAAAAAGAATATTCGCGACTTTAAAATATGATCTTTTTAACGCAGATTCTTTTTCGAAAAAACCGACAACACCATAAGTCGTGCTGTTCAAATAAGATTTCAATTCTCCAGTAGTGTTCAACACCTCAATCTTCGGCAAAATATACCTCAGGGCAAAACTAGCTATATTCTCTCTCTTGAAATAATGGAAAAACTCCGAATACTTCCCGTACTTGTAAAACTTCAAACTCGGGAATGAACTTATATCTTCTTTCTCGCAAGTCTTCCCGCCTTTTTCGTCGCATATAACCTCACCGAAAAATATTATCGGCTCGTTTCTTGTTACTTCGTTGGCGGCAAATTCAAAATCGGGAAACATTTTCTCGCATTTCGAACACCAAGACGCTGAAAATAGTAGCAGGACGAAGTCGTGCGACTTTATGAACTTATTGAAGTTTTTATCGGTTATTGGCGCAACTAAGACGCTTTTCTGTGACTTAAGTTCGCCGATTTTTGGTTGAATTATCAAGAAAAACGTGGAGATTATTAGATTTGCATACATTTTGACGTTTAAATGACAGCTGTCGGCATATGGTCGGCATTCTAACCTAACAAAGCAACAGTTTTTGTGATAGAAAAGATTTCGTGTTTTTAAGATATATAATTTAGAAAATAAACTGCTTCCGAGTTCTGCCGTGTGTCAAGATTTATTAATGCTGACGTTTCGCGAACCATGTTGCTCGCTTCTTCAAAGCTAATTGAATACTGAAGACCTACCAAGAAACTATCCCTTATATACCTGTATTTACACCTCACTGCGCACATCTGGAGCTACCGCTCCCATGTGCTTTTCCACCTGACCGCGTTAGGATCGATTTGCAGACCCTGCTAATGTCAGTACCATCCTCGCGATTGATGTTAGGATGTTGGTAAATTTGGATGGCTTCTCTAATAAGCCTTCGATGATAATTGCCAACCCTTTCCAACATCTTCACGTCATCGAAAATCATTGTGTGTCCCCGACTCGTGGCAGTGTTGAGCAACAGCGGACTGTTGAATCTTGCGTAGCCGGGTGTCCCTACTATGCTCCTTGACTCGACATTCGATACTTCGTCCTGTCTGTCCTACATAGCATGTTCCACACTCACATGTTATCTTGTATACCCCTTCGTTCTTCAGGAGGGGTGTGATATCCTTTGGGTTAGACAAAAGATCCTTTACCTTTGCAGGTGCTCTGTACGTTACCGTGATACCCGATTTCTTCAGTATTCTACCGATTCTCACTGATACCCCAGTTACATATGGTAAGCAAGCGAACCCCTTTGACTCTTGTCGCTCCTCTGAGACTTGCGGTTTTCTTTGTGTGACACCTCGTATGTCAGACTTGGTGTATCCATTCTGACGTAGAGCCCACTCCAAGTGTTTCTGTTCGTCGTCCAAGGTGCTGGAGTCGCACGTCGCACACCTTCTCGGCTCTGTTGAACAGAGTGTTAATAACACATCTCTTCTGTTGGGGATGGTGGTGTGATTTGGCGTTCAAGTACCGATCGGTATATGTTTTCTTACGGTAGACTGTATGTCCAAGTGTACCCGTTGACGTTCTGTATACCAGCACATCCAAAAATGGCAGCTGATTATGCTCTTCTATTTCCATCGTGAATTTGATAGGCAGATTAACATTGTTCAGGTGGCTAAGGAACTCAGTAAGTTTATCTCTACCGTGTGGCCAAACCACAAAGGTATCATCAACATATCTGACCCAATGCTTGGGTTTGTAAGGACTTGCCCTTATGACTTTTTCTTCAAACAATTCCTTGAAGATTTCAGATTTCAAAACGAAGGGTATACAAGATAACATGTGAGTGTGGAACATGCTATGTAGGACAGACAGGACAAAGTATCGAATGTCGAGTCAAGGAGCACAGTAGAGACACCCGGCTACGCAAGATTCAACAGTCCGCTGTTGCTCAACACTGCCACGAGTCGGGCCACACAATGATTTTTGATGACGTGAAGATGTTGGCAAGGGTTGGCCATTATCATCGAAGGCTTATTAGAGAAGCCATTGAAATTTACAAACATCCTAACAACATCAATCGCGAGGATGGTACTGACATTAGTAGGGTCTGGAAATTGATCCTAACGCAGTCAGGTGGAAAAGCACATGGGAGCTGTAGCTCCAGATGTGCGCAGTGAGGTATAAATACAGGTATATAAGGGAGAGTTTCTTGGTAGGTCTTCAGTATTCAATTAGCTTTGAAGAAGCGAGCAACATGGTTCGCAAAACGTCAGCATTAACAAATCTTGACACACAGCATAACCCGGAAGCAGTTTATTTTCTAAATGATTCTGGCCGTGAAAGCCTACGTACTTAAGATATATAATGTTTTGAATAAACTCTTTTGGATCTAAACATATTTCTTTGATGCCAACAATATTTACTTTATTGAATACTCTAGTTTATTTGCTTGTAGAGATTAGTTTATTAAATTCAAATAAATATATTTGGATAAAAAGAAAAATTACTTGCCTTTAAAGTAATATTTTTGTTTTGATTTAATGAGACGTTTCAGATTTCTTCAAATTGCTATTATAAATATAACCAATAAAACTTCAAAAGAGTTCTACATAAAATGCTTTATTTCGATACAATTAAACAAAAAAAAAGTATTTCAACATAACTCTCAATTTTTTGTGATTAAGGCACGCTTCAATGTTACACTAATGCAGAGGAAAGGGGGAGGGGGCGATTACTTAAAATACCACAAAAACGAAACTGGGCTTGTGTACCGAAAAACAAAAAACGGTAAAAATAAAATCGTCGATGACTAGTCAAAAAATATATAAAGTGTTCAGCTACATAACTCAAAAATATATATATATATATATTTTTCATGATATATATAATATCCAATATACATAACTACTAAATAAACTAATAAAAGAAGGAAACACAACATTCGATTTAATAATAATAAATAATAAAATAAATACGCGATGTTTTGTGATTATTATTTTTTCTCTCTATCTCTCTCTCTCTCGCTCGAATGAACAAATAGTACAATATAACACGCGAAAAAACACTCGGGTAAAATATCTCTCTTATATATTCGTCTTGGAAACTAACAATTAGAAAATACACTGTAAGAAAACTAATCTCTACGTCACGTCTTGTTGTTCTGTTTGCGATAAGGCGTGATGGACGTGTTGTCATTCTTGTTCAATTTCTTCGAATAATTTGCGTATATTGCAGTGACGAATCACATTTTACTTCAGAGGGCTTCTTTAAAAAATCGTTACATTGACACGTGAGAATTTGTAATTTTACGACTTGCATCCGGCGACACCTGAAAGATAAAAAAAGATTATCATTAGAAACATCTAAAAAATAAATACTAGGATAAACTGGAAAATTATTTTAAAAGATAGCCGATTTAGTGTAGTTTTTAAAATGGTGTAACACCTGCTATGTTTTGCTATAGAAACAAATATGTTACTATGTTACTGCAAAATGTGCTCATTTTCAAATTGTTTCAAATAAGTAGATATTCGAATAAAAACATTAGTCAAATTAATGTGACGGGTATTGATTTAAAATTAAGATTTTTAATCAGTCTTGTACTACCTGCGACATTTATTTGCTCTCAATTCATTTATTTTATTTATTTATTGTTACCCCAGTAAAAAAACATACAGGACTTAAATCTGGAGACCAGGAAGGCCACAAACCTGGTCAGTCATGTGTTTTGACAGCATTAAACTAAGTAAGTAAATTAAAAGAAAATAAAGTTAGGTTATGTTATTTTGACAGTTGTGTATAATGTCATAAGCTTGGTTGTTATAGTGACAGTTTGTTTTTAGATTATTAGAGGTTATAACAATTATTCCTAACCAAAACCAAAATAAAAATTCGGCACAATTTCAGACTTACCCAACTGTGGCTCCGAAGATTGACACCACCATCGGAATGGTAATCATCCGGCTCATCGATATGAGCAAACCGATAAATCGTCGCTTTACTCTCGTAATTCGAATCACTTTTTCTCGTCTCCCGTATATCATCCATAACCCCATTTACACGGTGCGTGCTGACGATCGGTGAAAACGAACTAGTCGTTGTCAAATCCCCTGTACCGTTCGAATTTATATAGATACTCGTAGTATACATCGGTTTCCTAACCTCTTCCGCGGAGCTAACCTCAAAATTTTCCGTGGCCGTTGATTTATTCTCTATCGACTTTCTCAGGTTATTAGCGCTGTTATACAAGGTGTTTTGGGAGTTTCGCAGAGTAACTTCATTTTCCGTGAACATAACCTCACTTTTCTTAACCTCAACCTTCGGGCGTTCCAACGATTTTATATGCTTCGGCGGGATAAATCTCGGCATCCTCGACACCCAATGATCGTTCGACGATCCAATAGAACTCGTAGAAGCGGCGCTGCTATTATTCGAACTCGAATTCACGTACGTTCCGTACCGTTTTTGATAGAACAGGATGTAAGCGCTATTATTTACTAACTCCGCGCTTATATCGTTATTCAGCTCGGTTAAGTTCGTAACTTTTGCGTCGTCGTACAAATACCAATTGTTATCGTAAGGGTTACGACAGGCCGACGTGTAATGTCCAGTTTCGAGGTCGGTCCCTTGATGGTAAATAACGGCGTATAAATCGTAGGTGTTATCGTTGCTCGTCGATTGTTTCCGTGTCCGTTTCCACGACGACCAGCTTACGTTATTCAATATCACAGGGTTTTGGCTGTCGAGCGCGTGATTGAGGTTAGAGTTGTGTTTGGCGAGGTGCGGCGACATGTCGAATCCGAATACCGGGAAGTCGACCATCGTCGTTAGTTTCGTGCTGTTCCTACCGCGTAGCGTTTGTCTGTTTTCGGATAGAATGAAAAAAAATTATTTTGAGGTTAGAAAATGATTGTGGTGAAAACTTACTGTCGAAAGCGTTTGAAATGGACCACGAGTATGTCGGGTAATGACCAGACGTCCAATGTTTTTATGACGGGGATGTATTGCTGGCAGTGGGGGCATCGCCATGCGTCGTCCATGGTTAGGGTTTCCGCTTTTGTGTAGTGCCTCAAGCATTCTTCAAGGGTTAGTGGTGCTCCCCCTAAAAAAAACATAAAGAATTTATACATAGCACTTTTTGGTACCTTTTTGGCACTTAAATTTTATTAGATAACATTTTTAATAACTTCCAATTTTATTACAGCAGGAACTGGTTGTGGCGCCTTATTGCATTCAATAAACAACGGACAACATTCCTAACAACCTGCAGTTTTATTAGAGAAAGTACTAGTGCGGAGTAGTGCCTATATATTATTAGAGAGCGTTAATTTCATCCAGTTTTGTTACAGCAGGAACTGGCGCCTAAATTACATTAATAAACAAATGACATTCTTGACAACCACAATTTTATTAAAGTAAGTACTATAGTACCGAGACAAAATTTTTAACAAACTTCCAGTTATCTTACAGCAGGAACTGGCATCTAAATTGCATTCAATAAACAACAGACAACAACATTCTTGCTCATTTGCAGTTTTCTTACAGCAAGTACAGGCGCCTAAATTTTATAAGACAACATTTTTAACAAGCAGTTGTATTACAACAGGACGTAATGCTTAAATTGCATTCAATAAACAAACAACAACATTCTTGACAACCTGCAATTTCATTAGAGTAAGAACTGGCACCTATTTTTTATTAGACAACATTTATACAACTTCCAATTTTATTACAGCAGGAAATGGCGCCTAAATTGCATTCAATAAACAATGGACAACATTCCTGATAACCTGCAGTTTTATTAGAGTAAGTACTAGTGCCTATATATTAGACAACATCTGAAACAACATGCAATTTTATTACAACAGCTTATAGCGGCTAAATTGCATTCAATAAACAACGAACAACATTCCCGATAACCTGCAGTTTTGTTAGAGTTAGTACTAGTGCCTATGTATTATTAGATATCACTAATAATTACATCCAGTTTTATTACAGCAGGAACTGGCGCCTAAATTGCATTAATAAACAAATGACAACATTCTTGACAACCAACAATTTTATTAAAGTAAGTACGGAAGTGCCGAAGATATTTTTAACAAACTTCCAGTTATGTTACAGCAGGAACTGGCGCTTAAATTGCATTCAATAAACAACAAACAACAGCATTCCTGCTCAGTTGCAGTTTTCTTTCAGCAAGTACAGACGCTTACATTTTATTAGAAAACGTTTTTAACAAGCAGTTGTAATACAGCGGACCTAAAGCCTAAATTGCATTCAATAAACAAACAACAACATTCTAGACAACCTGCAATTTCATTAGAGTAAGAACTGGCCCCAATATTTTTTTAGACAACATTTTTACAACTTCCAGTTTTTTTTTACAGCAGGAAATGGCACCTAAATTGCATTCAATAAACAACTGACAACATTCCTGACAACCTGCAGTTTTATTAGAGTCAGTACTAGTGCCTATATATTAGACAACATATGAAACAACATGCAATTTTATTACAGCAGCTTCTGGTGCATAAATTTCATTCAATAAACAATGGACAACATTCCTGACAACCTGCAGTTGTATTAGAGTAAGTACTAATGCCTATGTATTATTAGATATCACTAATTACATCCAGTTTTATTACAGCAGGAACTGGGCCTAAATTGCATTAATAAACAAATGACAGCTTTCTTGACAACCAACAATTTTATTAAAGTAAGTAGTGAAGTACCGAAGACAACATTTTTAATAAACTTCCAGTTATATTACAGCAGGAACTGACGCCTAAATTGCATTCAATAAACAACAAACAACAGCATTCCTGCTCAGTTGCAGTTTTCTTTCAGCAAGTACAGACGCCTACATTTCGTTAAACAACATTTTTAACAAGCAGTTGTATTACAGCAGGACCTAACGCCTAAATTGCATTCAATAAACAAACAACAACATTCTTGACAACCTGCAATTTCATTAGTGTAAGAACTAGCCCTATATTTTATTAGACAACATTTTTACAATTTCCAGTTTTATGACAGCAGGAAATGGCGCCTAAATTGCATTCAATAAACAATGGACAACATTCCTGACAACCTGCAGTTTTATTAGAGTAAGTACTAGTGCCTATATGTTAGACAACATCTTAAACAACACGCAGTTTTGTTACAGCAGCTTCTGGTGCATAAATTGCATTCAATAAACAACGGACAACATTCCTGACAACCTGCAGTTGTATTAGAGTAAGTACTAGTGCCTATGTATTATTAGATATCACTAATTACATCCAGTTTTATTACAGCAGGAACTGGCGCCTAAATTGCATTAATAAACAAATGACAGCATTCTTGACAACCAACAATTTTATTAAAGTAAGTAGTGAAGTCTATATTTTATTAGACAACATTTTTAACAAACTTCAAGTTATATTACAGCAGGAACTGGCGCCTAAATTGCATTCAATAAACAACAAACAACAGCATTCCTGCTGAGTTGCAGTTTTCTTTCAGCAAGTACAGACGCCTACATTTCGTTAGACAACATTTTTAACAAGCAGTTGTATTACAGCAGGACCCAATGCCGAAATTTCATTCAATAAACAAACAACAACCTTCTTGACAACCTGCAATTTCATTAGAGTAGAACTAGCCCGATATTTTATTAAACAACATTTTTACAACTTCCAGTTTTATTACAACAGGAAATGGCGCCTAAATTGCATTCAATAAACAATGGACAACATTCCTGACAACCTGCAGTTTTATTAGAGTAACTACTAGTGCCTATATATTAGACAAGATCTTAAACAATACGCAGTTTTACTACAGCAGCTTCTGGCGCCTAAATTGCATTCATAAATAAATGAAATTATTCTCAACCTGCAATTTCATTAGAGTAAAACTGGAGCCTACATTTTATTAGACAACATTCTTAACACTAAGCGCCTAAGTTGCCATCAATAAACAAATAACAACAACATTCCTAACAACCTACAATTTTATTGGAGTAGATAAGTTCTGGTGCCTAAATTTTATTAGAAAACATTTTTAACATCTTTGTGTTTCATCACAGCAGGTATTATTGGCGCCTAAATTTCAAGCGATAATTTGTGTATCCTAACCTTGTAACGCTTGCGTCCTGAGCTGCTTAACGCTGGAATGCTCCTCTATAAGGTCCGTATCATCGGCTATGATAGCTGTCTTTGCCTTCTGGGACCACTCGAGTACTAACTTCATATGCGCAGGGCCCCCTTCCTCGCTACACAAGGCTAGGGCTTGATCGACAGCCTCCATAAACAACGGGTGCTCCAGTTGGGGCTCCAGATAACAAGGGGGCTCGTTATCATTCCAAGCCGGATCGGAAATACGCATCTTGAAAATCTGAAATTTGTAGGTTAGAATTATCGTTGAGGTTGATTTTATAGAATAAAGTATGATTTCTATAATGGTAAATGATGTTATTTTTTGAATGAATAACCTTAAAAATGTTAAGTTTGTTTTAAGAGAGTTAAATTACACAAAGCAAAATATTGCAAATGTTGACAAAATTAGGTTATGTCTTTATTTTATAATTTTTTTAAAGAATTTCGTATGGAAATGATTGAATTTGATGGGAAATCTAATAATGTCTACGGAACAATTGCTAAGGCAGCATCAAAAACGAAATATTTAAAATTCTCTCGATAACTTTCTAGGTTAGGTTTTCGTTTTTCATGTGTGAACATCGAATAAGTCTACGCTCTAAGGCTAACACTTTCACGATACCTGTCGACGATATATTTTAGAAGTGAAGCTCAGATAACTTACTCCGGAAACTTGAGACGAGGTTAGAATATCGTCGTGCAATATCGGTGCCATTTCTTTTAATATAAGCTTCTGCAGGTCCTCGTGAGAGGTCTCCCTCGACACTTGCATAGTATACGGACTCCCTACGCAAAAAAAACAACCAATTAATCAATTATAACCCCAAATTTGAGGTTATAAAACCTTAAAACTCACCGAAACGAGAGAACTGTCCGTCTTTTTCGACTACGTTGATCCAACAGAGTAACACGTAAGCGCTTGTCGACTCTTCTACGTCTTTTAGCTGCGCCACTTCTATGCAATATATGGGATCTATTTCGGAAATAACGTTGACACTTTGGGTATCGGTGAACGTCCTCAAAAAAGATGAGTCACCGATTTCAGTCAGGAGCATATCACTGCGGGAAATTGAGGTATCCGATTCTAGAATATCACGTAGTTCGGAAACTGTCGCTCCGGATGGTATGCTGAGTCCGATTTTCACTTGTCGTGGTTGTTGGGACGTATACAAAACCTGAAATGTAAAATAAAGTAAGTACTTAAGTCATAAAGATTAAACTTCAAACGCTATTTGACAATTATTGTCTAATAGCTAAATTCATTTTTAGGTTAGATTCTGCACTACTCTAATTATTTGACGTTTGATTTGACATATTAGGTTGAAAAGCAGGTATACCAACTTTGAACTGAAGTTCAAACGCTATTTGACAACTATCAGTTGTAGGTTAGGTTTTTACTACTGTAATTATTTGACGTTTGATTTGACATATTATGTTGAAAAACAGGTTTACCTACTTAGAACTGAACTTCAAGCGCTTTTTGACAACTGTTTACTAAGCTAGATTCATTTTTAGGTTAGGTTTCTCACTATTCTAATTATTTAACGTTTTATTTGACGTTTTAGGTTGAAAAGCAGGTATACCAACTTAGAACTGAAGTTCAAACTCTATTTGACAACTGTCCAATAGCTAGATTCATTTTTAGGTTAGGTGTTTCTGTACGGTAATTATTTGACGTTTTATTTGACATATTAGATTGAAAAGCAGGTATACCAACTTAGAACTGAAGTTCAAACGCTATTTGACAACTGTCCAATAGCTAGATTCATTTTTAGGTTAGGTGTTTCTGTACGGTAATTATTTGACGTTTTATTTGACATATTAGATTGAAAAGCAGGTATACCAACTTAGAACTGAAGTTCAAACTCTATTTGACAACTGTCCAATAGCTAGATTCATTTTTAGGTTAGGTGTTTCTGTACTGTAATTATTTGACGTTTCATTTGATATATTAGATTGAAAAGCAGGTATATCAACTTAGAACTGAAGTTCAAACTCTATTTGACAACTGTCCAATAGCTAGATTCATTTTTAGGTTAGGTGTTTCTGTACGGTAATTATTTGACGTTTTATTTGACATATTAGATTCAAAAGCAGGTATACCAACTTAGAACTGAAGTTCAAACCCTATTTGACAACTGTCCAATAGCTAGATTCATTTTAGGTTAGGTGTTTCTGTACGGTAATTATTTGACGTTTTATTTGACATATTAGATTGAAAAGCAGGTATACCAACTTAGAACTGAAGTTCAAACGCTATTTGACAACTGTCCAATAGCTAGATTCATTTTTAGGTTAGGTGTTTCTGTACTGTAATTATTTGACGTTTTATTTGACATATTAGATTGAAAAGCAGGTATACCAACTTAGAACTGAAGTTCAAACTCTATTTGACAACTGTCCAATAGCTAGATTCATTTTTAGGTTAGTTGTTTCTGTACTGTTATTATTTGACGCTTTATTTGACATATTAGATTCAAAACCAGGTATACCAACTTAGAACTGAAGTTCAAACTCTATTTGACAACTGTCCAATAGCTAGATTCATTTTTAGGTTAGGTGTTTCTGTACTGTAATTATTTGACGTTTTACTTGACATATTAGATTGAAAAGCAGGTATACCAACTTAGAACTGAAGTTCAAACTCTATTTGACAACTGTCCAATAGCTAGATTCATTTTTAGGTTAGGTGTTTCTGTACGGTAATTATTTGACGTTTTATTTGACATATTAGATTAAAAAGCAGGTATACTAACTTAGGACTGAAGTTCAAACTCTATTTGACAACTGTCCAATAGCTAGATTCATTTTTAGGTTAGGTGTTTCTGTACGGTAATTATTTGACGTTTTATTTGACATATTAGATTGAAAAGCAGGTATACCAACTTAGAACTGAAGTTCAAACTCTATTTGACAACTGTCCAATAGCTAGATTCATTTTTAGGTTAGGTGTTTCTGTACGGTAATTATTTGACGTTTTACTTGACATATTAGATTGAAAAGCAGGTATACCAACTTAGAACTGAAGTTCAAACGCTATTTGACAACTGTCTAATAAGTAGATTAATTTCTAGGTTACGTTTTTAACTACTCTAATTATTTGACGTTTAAAACAATTACAAAACAGGTAGAAAGTTGTAATTTTCAGGACTTACTGTAACATAGATGGAGTGCCTGTTGAGTTGTGGTAACTGCACTGAAATGCATTGGAAAGGGTCGAAAGTGTTGGACTGTGTTGCACATCGCGAACAGCTTAGTGATGATCGGTATTGGGCTTGAAAAACACCCTGTATGAAGGAGTTATTGCATCGCTTGTAGTTCTCCAAGGTTTCGGCAGCTATGACCTCGTCAGGCCTGCCAGATGTCTGAAAATAAAAAACGAAAAGCATACTCAATAAAATGCTATCTGCTTTAAAAAAAGAAAATACTGAAAAAATATACAGAAAACAAAGGATTGAAAACTGCAATACGCTTTAGTATCAAATGATAGAATTGCGGGCAGTAACACGAAAAAACCTACCCTGAGAATGTTAATCAATATTGTCTGGAAACTCCCATAAAATGCCATAAAAAAATCTATTAAAGTTCGTTGATACGCCACTGCATGCATTGTCTATGTGTAATGGCCAAATATCATGCAAGCGGTTAGCCAATTTGAATTTTTGTACACAAGGGAACTTCTAAAAGACGTTTTCTACTCAAATACACACAACCACAAACTGTCTTTTTAGAATCGCTTGCAATCGCATAAATTGCAAAACATAATATGTATTTATTTTATATTGTTTGTGAATGTATTTAATTATTATTAATAAATCAACTGTTGAAACTGTTATAATAGTTTGAATATTTATATAACAAAATGGATTTATCAAGCAAACTTAATGTAGTATTCACCACTAATCGGAAAATATGCTAACTCCATATTATTAGATCTATCCGCTTCCATCAAAATCTTGTTTACAATCTTATTGTATAAAACTGAAGAAAACGCCAATCGATAGAAGAGATGTCTCTCGTACCGGGTACAATATTATAATCAAAATTATGCAAAAATTAAGAGTTTAATTGGTAGTTAAAATTACTTCCTTGACAAGTTATCGTTCTTTTTGTGTATTGATAATAAACTGCCCCGGTTCTCTCAGCTGTGTCGGTTCTCCCCGACATGACAGCACCGCTAACGCCTCCCTTCCCCGCAGCACACCAAAGACCGTAGAGCGTCGGAATTCACGCGGAGTTTCAGCACGATCTTTTGTATGAAAAATGCAAGATAAACAACGATTATGTAATAAAATTTAATTCTATGAATTATTGGGTAGCCTATAGTCTATATTTCATTATTCTAGCTCTTCTAATAACGGAATTGCTGGCATTGCATAATATAGCTTTGTGTGGGTCAACCACTAATCCAATGATTTTACCAAAGGGCACATTGAAAGCTAGCATTCCGCAGGTGATTTTACTTTTTAATTCGTTGAAATCTATGGATTACTTCCAGAGTAATTAGTTGCTAAAGTTAAACGAATGAAATTTACGGACAGCATCAGTGTTTTTCAAATCATTTCGCCCCTAGATTTGCTGCAATTCGATTTTATTTCTTAATTAAAACTGCTTCGTCAAAACATCAACAAACAATCGGTTATTCGTTCAAGTCACGCATAAGCATCAAGTGCATTCCGTGCATTTCTGTTCTCGTATTCGTTTTCAAGATATAATCGCATTTTTCAGCGTACGCTAGTATGCCCTATCACGTTGGCTGTGCTTATTTTATAATTGCAAAAGAGATTGCTATGCAGTCTAGCTGTCGGGATGATAACTACGACTGAAATGCTTCTGCAATAACTAAGGTTATCTGTGTAGTCACTGATTCATCACGGTACTGCTTGAGTAACAAAATTACTTCATATAATGTCATCAGTGCAGTATATTTGGACTCGGCATATCGAATTAAAAAGAAAACCATAGCTAATAGGTGAGAAACTTATAGGTTTTAGATTACTGAATATTTGTATAAAGATGACAATATTTTGGAGACTGTGGCGAACTTAATAATAAAGTTATAAACCCCTAACCACAACAAGTACTTTAGAAACCTAAATAGGTATTTCAGCAACTATGTTGCCATCTTCAGTAGAACCTAAAAAGAGGAAACGAGAGATTAGCACTTCATAGTATCTTTACTGGATATTGTCCAAGCAAATCACTAGTGGAAGTGACGTCCATGTTAAAAATTACCTTATATATACCCATTTGTTGGCCACACCTCAGTAAATGTTGATCATTGAAGCGTTAAAAACAAGTTTTAATTAAAGCAGGTGGCGAACAATGGCGAACTAGGTATAGGACCCCTGTCTGAATTTATTAATTTATCTCTATTCAAGTGAATAAAGATACTTTCCAAGCTGTTTAGTTCCCTATTATTTGACACAGCTGTTAGAAGTTTTAAGCCATCTACAACTACTTTCTGGCCTGTGTCTAAAATATGTTTGAGCCACACTAGATTTTTAAAAACGATTATATTTAAAATGAGCTACATGTTCTTTGAACCTAGTTAAAATTGTTCTTCTAGTCTGGCCTACGTATTCTTGTTCACAGTCATGACATTTGATACAATATATACCAGATTTATCAAGTACATCTACCTTATCCTTTGGGTTTCCCAGAAGGTTTTTTATGCTATTATGGGTCGAATATGCTATACAGAGATTTTGTGATGTAAAAATACCCTGAGAAACCCTGAGGTACCCCGAGAAAATAGTTGATAGAATGATTAAGAACCACAATCAAAAAATGTATGTAAATCAAATATCTACTTTAAATACTTTGTCTGTAGAAAAGAAGAAATATGTTAAAATACCGTTCGATTGTGCATATACAAGGGGTTTGAGAAGTATTTTTACATCACAAAATCTCTGTATAGCATATTCGACTCATAATAGCATAAAAAACCTTCTTGGAAACCCAAAGGATAAGGTAGATGTACTTGATAAATCTGGTATATATTGTATCAAATGCCATGACTGTGAAAAAGAATACGTAGGCCAGACTAGAAGAACAATTTTAACTAGGTTCAAAGAACATGTAGCTCATTTTAAATATAATCGGTTTGAAAAATCTAGTGTGGCTCAACATATTTTAGACACAGGTCATAAAGTAGTTGTAGATGACTTAAAACTTGTAAAAGCTGTGTCAAATAATAGGGAACTAAACAGCTTGGAAAGTATCTTTATTCACTTGAATAGAGATAAATTAATAAATTCAGACAGGGGTCCTATACGTAGTTCGCCATTGTTTGACATGCTTTAATTAAAACTTGTTTTTTACGCTTCAATGATCAAAATTCACTGAGGTGTGACCAACAAATGGGTATACATAGGGTAATTTTTAACATGGACGTCACTTCCACTAGTGATTTGCTTGGACAATATCCAGTAAAGATACTATGAAGTGCTACTCTCTCGTTTCCTCTTTTTAGGTTCTACTGAAGATGGCAACATAGTTGCTGAAATACGTATTTAGGTTTCTAAAATACTTGTTGTGGTTAGGGGTTTATAATTTTATTATTTGTATAAAAATAATAATAATAAAAACGTGCTAAGAGATTAAGTAAAACGATTTATTGTAAGTGTAAATTTAAACTTAGTATATCGAATTAAAAACAACACCACTTTGAATGGAGTTATCTTGCGTATTTCCTCCGGTTACGTACCGGATATAAGGCTGGTTATTCGGCGACAATTCAAAATACAACCAAGCGCACCCAACCGTAAACAACCTATGAGAAATTCGCTGTTCTTTCATACCAAAAACCGACCGAAATCATTATAAATCATCGATGCAGAAATCTATTATCGAGTTTTGCCGTTTTCCAGCACATATGTACCTACAAACAAACTGATTCTACTTATATATTTACGTTGTCGCGTTATTTAGTTGGCAAATATCCAGCCTTGTTGCTTTTCTTGGCAAACTTCAGTGGCAACTTTCTACTAAAGACCAACGAACACTGTTATTTCACCGTAGCATCGCAAACGTACATAATTTGTGTTGAGTCTACATATTTTTATTCCAACTATGGATTGTCAATTCTTCGCTGTTAAGGAAAACGTCCAAAATTCAAACACTGTCCTAAATTCCGACAAAATTCTGTTTAGTTGAATAAAATAAGAACATAAATATTTCATGCCCACGAAACTTTGTATTTAGAGATTTTTTGTGCTGTCACACTCGAAAACAGCTGATTTCCTTCGAGGTTGGAGTGCCGCTATGGAACTTTGCTCTAGTGCGGCAACGTACAAAATCCAAATTTAAAATAAACTAAAATCACCAGTGTAATGAGTGTAATGAACAAATATAAATCTGTCAGAATTATACAGTGAACTGTATATACTACGTATAACTGGAAAGGACCCGTAATGGTCAATACGTGATGCAAATGCATTTGGTATGCAACCCGCAGTATAGTGGGCAAGATATCTCTTTCTATCTCATACGGTACTATCACCGTATGCGGTTTGAATTTAACTTTTTTATTTGTAATATCATTTTCAATTTAATTGGAACAAATTAATCAACCCTTAACTCTTGCAGAGACTTAAATACACGAGATAATAATCGCAGATTTAATAAAAGTTATATTTTATTCATATATTTCGCCTAATTAAAATTTACAGACTAGGTACTATCGCGAGCATAAAAACGGGGACACTCTAATTTGCACTGATTAAACTGGGCTTCGTAATGCCATGTCAGTACGCTTGTCATGTCACAATTAAAGTCATCTTGAATTTTGACGTAATAAATAAAAATGTCGCAAGTGAATGAATTTTAGAAGGCAAATTAAAACTCGACTACATGATAAAATCAGCATTCGAGAAATTGTTATTGAATTAAGTGTCGGCAAGAATACCGCGAAGAATAAAATTGATGGAACCGGAACAAAGTTGTAGGTTGACAAATACTGTCAGAGTTTAGACATCATAGGTTAACAAATACTGTCAAAGTCAATGTTACACAACTAAAATTGTGAGAATATAAGTGCCCAATTTCACATTGCTGTCCCCGTTTTTACTTTATCATACGCAGTATGATGAAGTATTGTAATCGTGCCGAAAAAAAAAAAATTGAGATTTTAGCGGAAATAGGTCTTTATGGATGGGTCCACTGAACATTTTTGACCAAGGTACAAAAAAATTTCTGTGTGTGTGTGTATGTCTGTGTGTAAACGATTTTTGTGGCGACGATTCCGGAGAAACTACTAAAGGTATCGGAACGAAAGTTCATATTTAGAAGTTTTGTTACCAAACTTAGAGCTGAAAAGCTTTTCGTTGAAAAGGGTCCAAAGGAACTGGTAGTTTATTCTAAGCCTTTTTGAAGGATTTTGCAAATGAGCCGCCATTTCTGTAATTTCGACAAAATAGTTAATTAATAAATTAAAGTAGAGGAAATTTTGAATAATTTATGCCTATGACATTTTTTGGTAAAATTAATAGTTTAGCTTCATGAGCAAATTCTATTTGATCGAGATCGGTCGGATCTGCATTAATATGAAACTACATAGTAGCCGGATTTTGAGAAATATTTTTTTGTGTTGTCACATTCGAAAACAGCTGATCTCATCAGAGGTTGGAGAACCACTATGGAACGTTGCCGCTATAGTGCGGCAAATTATAAAATACAAATTTCAAATAAAATAAGATCACCAATTTGATTGTTTGTTGATAAGAAATATCAACCCGTCTTTATATCTAATTCTAAAAACGATAAATTGAGAAAATTATAAATAAAGTATAGCGATGAGTGTAGTTTTATTTTAGTATGTTGGTAGGGATGTGTCATGAACAAATATAAATCTGTCAGAATTTGAATTACCTTTTTAAGGTGCGTTTTCATTAGTGATAATGTCAGTGGTACCAGACGCCATTATAGTATTTCCAATAGAAAATTGATAGTGACTCATGTTTATGTACATGCAAACTAATATGTGTCATTATCACGATATGTAAGAAATACTATAATTTCGTATTCTACCACCGCCATTAGCTACCATTACCTACCAATCGGAACGCACCTTTAAACTTGACGTTTCGTCAAAGTGGTACCGACCTAGCATTTACTATACAGAAATCATTTATTTATTTTTTTTAAATACGTATTTGTTAAAAAGCAACACAATAAACGTTGATGTCGCTCCTGCCAAAAACTAGATAGCGCGACTCGCTCACATGCGACGGCGACACTCCGCCTTCGGTGACGCGCCGCATCACCACTCGTCGCGCTATTCCGTACTTTCGGCATTTGTGACATAAATAACTATTATTCTAATGACGTAGTGTAGGTAGTGTCAAATGCTGATGCTTTGACAATACCTACGATTTATCTCAATAGAATAGATTCTCATGCAGCTAAACTATTAATTTTATATATTGTATGATAAAGTCATGTGCCTGGCCACATCAGATTTTTTGTACAGGTATTGATAGGTCTGTTAATTGTAAAGATAATTGTAAAGCAAAACATTTAAAACAAATAACTATAGGGCAATTCTGAACTACACTGGTGTAAAAGCATTGATAAATAATAAAAAAAAAAATTCAAAAAATTGGTTTTCCTGGCAATATCTGTAGTAATTTCATATTTTCTGATCATTTTGTTTTTGATTTTTTTATCTCTTTTTTGAAAGCAGATACAAGCAGTACAACAATAATAACAAAATAGCACAATTTTAATTTTCCTGGGAAATCTCTTAATTGTTCCATACCGTACACATCGCCCATGTGGGCTACCAATAATATTTATTCTGACCTTGCAAATGCAATAAGCCGGCTTTGCCAATTAGACCGAATCCTATGCGCAACGTTACAAACTGTCCACTCCGCTATTCACAGATTAAGGTGACGTTCTGTCGACCACGTGACACACCACGCGTTCCATAAATAGCAACACTCACACACACTTTTGTTTTTTTTTTTTTTCGTATCATATTGGTGAAGGTCCATCTACAACCTTGACGTATACACAAATTCTGACGATTATCTATGCATTTCGACCAGGAAATTTAACGCTTTTCAGTGTCATTCCGTCTGTATTCATTTGTTTAACCATGTCTCGAGCTTACAGGTGGGGAAATTACATGTTCCCCGCATATCTGCGGGGATATTATGACATTTATGACACGAATAGATGACGTAACGCTGGAAGTATTCGGTAAATAAGTGGATCGATTAGTTTGTGTGGATGTGGGCCACTTCATGAATGTAATTTTGGTGACCGCGGCTACAGACATGAACAGAATGAGGACGGCAAATAAAGGAACAACACGTGTTACTGTAATACTGTCGACTGTCTGGCCGTGAGAAGTATTTGGAAGCCTTACGCAGAATGACAGGCTAAAAGTTTGTTCAGTTCCATTAGAATTGGGTTTCGGTCTGTGGATTGTTTCAAATATTCCTCTTAGTTGCTTTGGTGTCTCGTTTTGTCCAGTATGAATTTACAATAGCTCATTACAAAGGCACATACACAGACACTGGCATATTGCACCGCACCACATTGGGACATTAGACCCAAAAAGCTGGCCATAAATCAAATTTCTAAATAGTTAAATTCCAAAAAGTAAACCGATGTATTAAAAGGCAGCAATGTTTTTTCACCTGAGCCCTGAGCCACGTGTCCTTGTCAGCCAAAAGTTATAGTTTACTATGGCTGAACATAGATGCACATAAGTTGACTCTCTTAAAAACGGTTGCAATTTTGAATGTTAACGATAAATGTGACTTTTTTGTTATACATTCTTTAGAACCAAGTATGAACTTTCATTCACATTATTTTTATTAAAATTTACCCATAATTTTGTTTATTGCAGGGCCGAGAACATTCGCTGTTATATAAAAAAAAAACAGTTTTATGCAGAACTTGAGTGTTTTAGTTTAGTGTTTAGCTTTGTTAAGCTTTTGAAACTGGTTCAAATTATAGTATACATATTTGACATTACAACTACTGGAAAATCTGCTGCGGATAGGTGCGGATGCGGTTTTTATGATTTTATTTCTAATACGTTGTAGAGGGAAAATCCAAAAATTGATGTACCGGCGTATATGTAATTTGGTGCAATTTCTTCATACCGTGATAGTAGAGGTAATATAGAACATATTTAACCATATTTAGCTATATACAAATGGTTACGGATATCGAGATATTGACAACTTTATGTTCAATGCATCTTGTATGTTGTAAATGCCGTTATGTACGTATATTTTTCCGTTTTGGATCATATATAGCAAACAAACCCGATGACCTAGACTCTTAAAAATCATCCGAAAAACCCTTAAACTTTGTACTTGTATATGCATTTCTTGGAAATTGGTTGCTTGAAGCCATTCGGATTCATATTCAAGGCAAGAAAATACTTCGAAAGCACCTACTCGCATACACAGTTCACTGGTTGAAATTGGATTCTTGTTGAAGAGAGACAATAGTAAGTTATTGAATAGAAACTGGTTAGGCGTTTTCGATAAATGTGTTTATGCGGGATGCGAATGCGGGTTCAAAACATGCGTATTAGGGTCATACCACTAAAAAACGACCGTTTCAGCTTAAGGTATGATCAAATTTCGCAAGTTTTCATGGAAACAATAAGTATAAATATTAGACAATTTTGAAATAATACTAAAAATAATAGATTATATAGTGATAAAAATGGCAAAATAGGTTCTTAATTGCCTCTACTATCACGTCTTAAAAGGAATGCATCGAACGGAAAACAGCATGAATAGCATATGTACCGTTTCAATACACAATATTGACTGGTGTAAACTTTCATTTTCTTCCTCTACCACTGGTCTTTAAAAATAAAACTTTTTTCAGGATTTTCTTACAACATAACAGACCCAAACATGTTATCTCATATAACTCAAAAACGACATGTACTGTTCAATTTTAAATCCGCATATGCTGCGTATTTAAACTGGACATGCCATATATTATTTTATGAATTTGACACGGTAAAACAATGGAAATAAAATCACAAAAAAATATTGATGACAAATGTTGTAGCAGTAATTAATTTACAATAGTTGTAGTTCAGTGAAGAACAAATTTTAATACAGTCTGCTTTTTCTTTATTTTGTACTGTTTTATTGTGTTTATAAAGTTATTAACCTTCAAATTCTTAGTATGAAGGTTAAAATGTTATACATAAATAAAACAACACATCTAAAGCCTTTTTAGCTGAAAAAATTATTTTGGCCAGGTTTTCAGGTCAAATACCCCACTGTGGGGCGCACGCAGTTATTCATCTTGATTCAATTTCTGTCGATCATTTGTGGCAATATTGTTTCTTTTTAAAGACATTGTTTGCGCTCCTGCCGGTTGGGAATAAAAGTCAATCTTTTATAAACTATAAATTAATTAGGTAATTAATAAATTACCGTTGTAAGAATATAAAATTGAACTTTAGAGTAGTCTTGCCTATGGGGACCCAAAGAGAGTAGAGGCAGTTTTAGCATTTAACACATGTTTTGTTTTACAATAATAGAATCTATATCTAATACTAGTACAAGACAAATTCCAAACCCTTGACTAAGTTATAAAAATTCACATTTTGATGTAATGGCAATCCCATATTTGAAAGTTATTTTAATATAACATTTAATTGTCTTAATGGTATCGGAAGAAAATTTAAGGTTTAAAGACCTTAATTGAAATTGCAAATATTGATAACTTTGAGTAGCATGGTGGTTGTAAATGGAATATAAAATGTACTGTGGAACTTTATTTGCCCTGAATACGAATGCGAACTCAAAATTACGTAAGACATCCGGAAAAGTGAGGTCAAATGTCAAAACTGTAATTTTAGCAACATCAGTAAATGTATGCCTATTTGAATTCAATCTCTCAGAAACCTCAAAATCTGTATAAAATACACAATGTAACACTAATTTACTAACTTTTTCTAAAAAAAACCTATGTACGGCCATCATACTATTATATGCTGTTATTAAGCCAATGGTGTCATTTAAAAAATATGTCGATTCCGTCTTAATTCAAAAACCATTGAAGGTCGGAAATTTAGTTTACGATAAATATGTGCACATATTTAGATAATTCAAACCGAGTTTTTTTACTTTATCATACGCAGTATGATGAAGTATTGTAATCGTGCCGAAAAAAAATTAAGATTTTAGCGGAAATAGGTCTTTATGGGTCCCATGAACATTTTTGACCAAGGTACAAAAAAATGTCTGTGTGTGTGTATGTATGTCTGTGTAAACGATTTTTGTGGCGACGATTCCTGAGAAACTACTAAAGGTATCGGAACGAAAGTTCATATTTAGTTTTGTTACCAAACTTAGAGCTGAAAAGCTTTTGGTTGAAAAGGGTCCAAAGGAACTGGTAGTTTATTCTTAGCCTTTTTGAAGGATTTTGCAAATGAGCCGCCATTTCTGTAATTTCGGCAAAATATTTAATTAATAAATTAAAGTAGAGGAAATTTTGAATAATTTATGCCTATGACATTTTTTGGTAAAATTAATAGTTTAGCTTCAAGAGCAAATTCTATTTGATCGAGATCGGTCGCATCTGCATTGATATGAAATTACATAGTAGCCAGGATTTTGACAAATATTTTTTTGTGTTGTCACATTCGAAAACAGCTGATCTCATCAGAGGTTGGAGAACCATTATGGAACGTTGCCACTGTAGTGCGGCAAATTATAAAATACAAATTTCAAATAAAATAAGATCACCAATTTGATTGTTTGTTGATAAGAAATATCAACCCGTCTTTATATCTAATTCTAAAAACGATAAATGGAGAAAATTATAAATAAAGTATAGCGATGAGTGTAGTTTTATTTTAGTATGTTGGTAGGGATGTGTCATGAACAAATATAAATCTGTCAGAATTTGAATTACCTTTTTAAGGTGCGTTTTCATTAGTGATAATGGCAGTGGTAGCAGACGCCGTTATAGTATTTCCAATAGAAAATTGCTAGTGACTCATGTTTATGTACATGCAAACTAATATGTGTCATTATCATGTAAGAAATACTATAATTTCGTATTCTACCACCGCCATTAGCTACCATTACCTATCAATCGGAACGCACCTTTAAACTTGGCGTTTCGTCAAAGTGGTACCAACCTAGCATTTACTATACAGAAATCATTTATTTTATTTTTTTTAAATACGTATTTCTTAAAAAGCAACACAATAAACGTTGATGTCGCTCCTGCCAAAAACTAGATAGCGCGACTCGCTCACATGCGACGGCGACACTCCGCCTTCGGTGACGCGCCGCATCACCGCTCGTCGCGCTATTCCGTACTTTCGGCATTTGTGCCATAAATAACTATTATTCTAATGACGTAGTGTAGGTAGTGTCAAATGCTGATGCTTTGACAATACCTACGGTTTATCTCAATAGAATAGATTCTCATGCAGCTAAACTATTAATTTTATATATTGTATGATAAAGTCATGTGCCTGGCCACATCAGATTTTTTTTAAATAACAGACCGATTTAGAGATTTTGTCATGTTTCAATACTTTGTGTTCTCACTGTATAATAGCGGTTTTACACTATTGTTAAAGGCACTATACGCAATTTTTTATTGCTTAAAGAGTTGTAGAAAATTTTGCATGATAAAATGCGTAGTGTAAAATAATTTGAATAACTGAATATGTAAAATTGAACAAAGATATGTCTCTGTCTGCATATCGTCTGGTTAAAAGTAAAAGTAACTAAATAACATTTCAAATAATTACAAAAACCTGACTACAATAGAATACCAACAAATATAATGACATTTTCCAGAGAATTAATGGATTTTAAGAATTTATTGAACTTATTTTAATAACACTTATTGGTCGTATTTTTGTTTAGATACGCATTTATCGGCATTTGGCCACAATTAATTCGTGCATCAATAAAATATAACAAATTGTCAGTTAGTGGCTTTTACCATTTTACCTTTAAGCCGACTATATATTATTTACAATAATGTAAAACTATCTCCTTTATAGCGTTGAAATCTCCTTTATCTCCTTTATGTTTGATTTTGCCGGAGATGCTTGATGTAAAATTTCAATGATGTCTTCACTTCCGGAAAAACCGGATGTCATACTAACCGCAAGAATATTCTAAAAAATGTAATTTTTTGTCATATCTCAAAATTTCATTTGTTCAGCCTATTGGCGTGGGCCACCCAGTATGACAGTAAGTGACTATGATTATCCAACATATTAACTCCACTAATTTTGCAAATAAGTACTATCAATTCCGCCTAACAAAATCCAGTTATAACCACAACATTCCAAAGTTTTCTTCCGCGTTACAACGCGCGGTTAAAATTAGTTATAATCACATAACAATTTAGTGGTTCTTGTAATATTCCAGAAAATATTGAGTCACATTGTTTTGTTGATTGTTATGTTTGGTGTTTACTTTTTACCTAATAGTTTACTGTGAAAACCCGTGAACTTCAAATATAACTCCCTCTCTCTCTCTCTCTCTCTCTACGCCTATTTTTAGCTGTGGCTCGATACAACAAACAATCGAAATTGTTTTACAAACAATCGTCTGGAGAATAATACAATTTCTGTTGGACACGCGATATTGCAGGTTCACAACCGAACAAACTTGTGGAATTTGACTTCTGAATTGCGTCATTGACCCTAAACGGTTCGCTTTTGTTTTCGACATGCACAGAAACTCAGTAACTTTTCTCTTAAAACTGGTCACGTTATCAAATGCCATATGTCAAAAGTAAAAACTCTTAGCCTCAAACTGCCCTTTTAGAATCGCTTGTAATCGCATAAACTGCGAAATATCTGTATTCTACACATACTTAAATATGCGTGTAACATAGGGTGACCAACCGTCCCGATTTGGGCGGGACAGTCCCGAATTTTAACAACTCGTCCCGACTTATAAAGCGTCCCGAATTTTGACCCGATTTTTGAAAATTTAATCAGTATGTCCAGGATTTTGTAATACAATTCGAATTTCCATGATACCATGAACACAAATTAGATTCCCAATTATTATCTGAAAGAAGGGTGTCTATGGTGTCTATCTATAACGAATTTTAAGCGCAACCTTAGCGACCATAATAATTTTGTGAACACGCGTAGTGAATAGCCGGTTGGTGGGTGACAATCTAGTCCTTGCGACGGTGTACAAACGGTGCGTATTGCTTATAATAAAAAAACTAATCTGATTTAAATAAAAATGCTTGTTAATCTTTTGTGGAATCGTTTGGGCGGGGTAAGATTTAGTGGCCAGATCGCGTTGGATCATTTTTATTTTTTGATTTTCAAATTGAATCAGTCAACACAATACAATACATATTTTTGTTATTATCAGTTTCTATTTTACACATTTGTTGGTATTCATAAAATGCGCCATAGCAAATCACAGATATATTGATCCTAATAATTTGGAATGAAAGAAAAATATATGTTACCGATTTATTATTAATATTATTAATATATGTAGATTTCTTTTCCAAAAATATGGAACACAAAGACAGAAAAAGAAAATGCACATTCAATGACAACTTTCGTTTTCTTGAAAATTACTAGGCCTAATTCCCAATCAGAACTAAAATGCAGTTTTACATCGGCGGAGGTCGCCCAAACGATATTGCAAAACATACATCGAATAAACAGAAGCTATGCATGATGTAGCAAGTTCATCGAAATTAAGTACTTATTTTAGACCCGTAACAATAGGGGAACCAGAAAAGATTTTGGCTTGCAAACAAGCCACATATGCATACCACTGTCTGTATCACAACCACAATTTTCGATTAATAGACGGCACGTCAAAACTTCGAATGTAAATGTTTGAAAAGAAGATGTGTCTCGTACGAACTAACACAGAAGCAAGTATAACAAATGTGTTTTATCCTCTAGTAGAGAAAGAGTTGAAAAGAAATGTGAGGATATGCAATTTCGTGACAATATTTCCTGACACATCTAGCCAGAGACATAAAAATACTCCCTCTCCTGGTTAGATACTTTGATGTCCAAAAATGTATTCAAATAAATATTTTAAATGTTCACGAAAATATTCGCGAGACGGCTGAAGAATTGTCCAATAAAATTATGGATTCATTGCAGCACAAATACCAATTTTGGCGGTACAGAACGAAGAGGGGAGAACAATGTTTTTAAAAAATAAGAGATCGTCTAGACGGGAATAATAGAGTCAAGTAATAGCAATTTGTAAAAGTTAAAGAAACAATTAAATTTTATTATATTTTGTATTTTTTTATATTTATTCTGATATAGGTATGTTTTAATATTTGCATACAGTTTATTTAATGATTATTTTTAGTTAAAAAAAAAACTATCATAATAAAAATATTATTTAAGTTAGGTTCTTGTGGTACCATTTGTAAAAATTGTAGAATTGTGTTTGATTTATGTTGTTATGTTTCTTTTTTGTTTTATTTAGTGAAAGTTAAAGAATGTTTGTTTTATCTATATTGTTATTTCTTAAGCTTCTTTTCTTTTATTGAAAGTGAAAACGTATATTATAGGTCATAGTAAACATTTGCTGTTGTCAATTTACCCTATGGTACAATTTGTTTATAGTTCATCACGTTTTGTTTAATGTTTTCCACTAACCCAACCCAACCCAACCCCGATCCCCAAGCGTCCCGATTTGGCAATTGAAAAAGTTGGTCACCCTAGTGTAACATGCTATAGTATGGCCAAAAGGTTGGGGGCTTCTTAGTCTTGCTCTGTTCATAAAAATACGCCAGCATGAATCCTAGCTTTCAATGTGCATTTTTGTAAAATAATTGGATTAGTGCTTGACCCACAAAACGCTATATTATACAATGCCGGCAATTACTTTATTGGAACAGCTAGAATAATTAAATATAGACTATATGCTACCCACTAATTCATAGGTTTAAAGTTTATTACATAATCATTGTTTATCTTGCATTTTCCCTACAAAAGATCGAGTTGAAGCATCTCATGATTGCTGCAATTGGCGCGGCGCTCTTCGGTCTTTGGGGCGAGCGGGGGAAGGGATCGACAGCGACGCTGCCAGTAGTGGCGGATCGCACGTGCATTACTTACTAGGAGAACAGTGTTTACGGACACAATACATATAACGACACGGCGATTATGCCTCGCCAAAGAAATTTGGATATCCGGCGACAGATTACCGAATTAAAAAATATTGGCAAAATGAGTCAATAAGATAACAGAACCACGAACAGGAATTTGGAAGTCCCATGGGAATTCTTGGCAATTTAAATCGGGTTTAGGGATTAGCATTTGAAATTAATGAGTGATCTGCAAAATATTCGATGTGTCTACAAATTTACGATGCTAAATTTGTAAAAGTATTTTGATATTTTTAAGTTTTATACGCTCAGAGCTGACGTTTGTAATATATGTAATATATCAAGAATTGTATTTATTTTATATTGTTTGTGCATGTATTTAAATATCATTAATAAATAAACTGTTGAAACTGTTATAATAGTTTGAATATTTATATAACAAAATGGGTTTATCAAGCAAACTTAATTTAGTATGCATCACTAATCGGAAAAACTCCATATGATTAGATCTATCCGCTTCCATCAAAATCTTGTTTACAACCTTATTGTATAAAAACTGAAGAAAACAAAAACGCCAATCGATAGAAGAGATTTCTCTCGTACCGGGTCACATATTATAATCAAAATTATGCAAAAATTAAGAATTTAATTGTTGGTTTAAATTACTATCTTGACAAGTTATCGTTCTTTTTGTGTATTGATAATAAGCTGCCCCGATTCTCCCGGCTGTGTCGGTTCTCTCCGACATGCCAGCACCGCTAACGCCTCCCTTCCCCGCAGCACACCAAAGCCCGTAGAGCGTCGGAATTCACGCGGAGTTTCAGCACGATCTTTTGTATGAAAAAAGCAAGATAAACAATGATTATGTAATAAACTTTTAAACCTATGAATTATTGGGTAGCCTATAGTCTTTATTTCATTATTCTAGCTCTTCTAATAACGGAATTGCTGGCATTGCATAATATAGCTTTTTCTGGGTCAACCACTAATCCAATGATTTTACAAAAATGCACATTGAAAGCTAGCATTCCGCAGGTGATTTTACTTTTTAATTCGTTGATATTTATGGATTATTTCCGGAGTAATTAATTGCTAAAGTTAAACGAATGAAATTTACTATGAAGCGTTTACGATTATCAAGAGTGCGTTTCTACTTTCTGGTAGGTATATAACGTCAATTACTTCAAAAAAGTACAATGATTCACAACTTTTAAATAGGGCAAACCTCGCATATAGTTATTTTAGGATATGCGTGCGTTTATACTTGTTTTTTCTGCGATGTAAAAATCGAAAACTGTTTTGCTGCAAGTAATAATTCATTGTTCTCAAACGGGAATATTTAAAAATAAAAAAAATAAGCGATACGATTATGTGCGTAATTCCTTAATTGTCATTATCTTATCTACTTTTGTAAAGGAAAACATTTTATCGCCAACAGAAATGTTTGATGAGTGTGTGTATATTTGGAGTTTTGTGTTTGTTGCATTCTGCAACTTGTTTTGTAAATACTGACGTTAAATAATTTCTCATTGACAAGTACAGTTGCGCAATAGATTATATGTGCATACAGAACCGGATTAAGGGGTAATCCCACAAAAACCGTATTTCTTTTTGTTTAAATGATGTCTTGAGATCTTAAAAATAAGGCACAATACCTTTCATCTTTGAAAAAAAAGCTTATCTTATTTGGAGGAATTACATCCATGCTGTGAAATAAAACATAAAATATGATAAAACCCAAATATTTTGTGGAAATATCCTCGGTACGTTCGTCGAACTGACGCTAACCGCACAATGTTATAGCTGTCTGATGTAACGTGTGTTGTTCTAGATTAGTTGGTAAAAAATAGCAGAAATAATTAGTGACATTCCCGGAGTATATCGTGATCGAAAGGAGTCGAAAGGAAGCAGCAGATTTTCAAATAGAATTAATATGACAAGCATTGAATCGTTTGGAACTAGAGTCGCCTCTGCCTGATCGTATCCACAGTCCACATCTGCAAAAAGGTAATGACGATTTTTACAACGTTAAAGTGGATGACGTTTAATTATCATCTTTTGAACTTTTTTGCTGTGTTTTCTGCTAATTCACAAGTTGTAGTGTGTGAAGAAAATAGATCTGGGCGACACTGCTCAATACATTCTGACCGTTAAAATATCGCAGCACGAGAATTGTCCACCTGGTGATTTCATTTTCACTTTCAAGTGGCAAAGTAATTGTGCATATTGCAGCAAGTATAGCCATATGTGTTGTCAATGATGCATTATCCAGCCTTATGAAGATTATGGAGGTATTATGTATGAGCATCGGACCAAACTGCCATAATTTCTGCGCGGGCTGACGCACGGCGCATCATGTTTTCAGAGCCATCGCTGACTGATGCCGTTTTTTATTTATCGTGACTTTTGTAAACTCCGCGTTTTACAAATAGGTATGTTTTTATACTATTTTAGATGGTGCGTCTATATCTGTGTACTTAAAACAGGACGTCCTGTGTGTTCAACCCCTATTCTAATATAACCAACTAGATTGTTTATACTTTTCAAGACAAACACACACACACAAACAGAACGTTTAACGGAAATATTTGAGATTCTTTCACAGGCGATATGGTCAACGTGGTCTGATATCGTTATCTTGTGAACATATTTGAGAGTAACCGACCTCACTGCCACGTGGCTTTATTTCAGTAAACATAATACCCAAGATATCTATTGAAACGTTACAAGAAATGATTCATTCAATTATTTAAAAGTGAAATTTTTTATTGGATTTTTTCTTATTTGCAAATAGTCCCCCTTTCAGATACTATACAAGGACCACATTTACCTGAATACGGAGTTATGCGAAGATGAAACCTACATCGTAGATATGATCGGGTTCAAATCGTGCCGCAAATTGTTGACTCATTTACCGTATGTGATTGAAATAATAATATTTGTATTTGTATATTATTAACGTACAAAACATTCTAACTTCAACAAAACTAACACTTATAGTACATATATTATAATACAAGAAGACACCCAAAATAAGAGATGGAGCAGGGCAGAAAGACCTAGGTCAATAGCCCGTTCGAACATCAAATGAAATTTATTAAATGAAACTAATTGTGTAATAAACCTGTACAAAGCTGGATGTTGGAATAAAGATTATTACTACTACTACAATACAAGTTTTAGAAGACAAAAATTGGCGCACGAGTTGTTTTGTTATATACTATTTTTTCTACCTTGCGACATTAATTTTACATAAATTTCGAAAATTCGGTCGTTACCTTACAATTTAAAGTAATTTTATATTCAACAGTTGGTAGTTAGTGTAAAATTCACAACTACGACTGACGCGAACCAATAGCGATTGAGATGTCAGCGTTATTTGACACTTGACGTCAATATCATAAATCTTGGAAAACCAAAACTTTCTAAAAGTTTGTGATTTAGCGTTTTCATAATGACGCCGAAAGCGGTTTCGTTATGAGTTTATAACGAACGCAATGCAGAAAAAAAAACATTTACAATTTTCAAATAGTAATAAAAATGAATAAAATAAATAAAGAATTTAGAACATAATAGAATTAAAATAAAAATGGGTGTAGCACTGCTACACACGCCACATAAAAAGTTCTGAAAATATGTAAACATTTTGAAATATATTTCCTAAAATAAAGATAATAAATATGATATTTAGATAATATATATTTTTGCCCTCATCTACATATCATCCACATGTTATGTGCGGATTTATTAAGCCTTAGATTAGTATAAAGTTGTATTAAAAATGAGCTTATCAAAACTACTTGAGTAAGTCGTACGTAACTGCTAATATAAAGAATCTAGCCAAATTACCTAAATATTTGACAAACTAAGAAGGTTTTGAAAGTTTTATTATATTTAAATTTATATTACCGCGAACATCTCAGATGCTTGAAGGAGCTATCACAATATACCAAATAGGTGGCGGCATTTATAACCACCAGGTAATAGTTCACGAAAAAAATGGAATTATGTGAATACAGGCAAAAAACTTTGGAAGCAATTCGGTATATCGAGAGTGCTTTTTCCCTCAAACATTCAAGAGTTGGTTTGTAGAAATAAATTCCAAATTTCCCGTTATGTTCTAAATTTATACAGAAATATATCTTTTTCTTTCCTGTATCAGACTAATGATTTTCGCCGCAAATAAGCTTCATTCGAGTTATCATTTTGTCAATTCGGTAAAAAGTTAGAGCTAATAAAAATATCAATAAAACCGTATTCTAAACGGCTACAACTTGTTAAGGAATTGAGAACACCAATAAGTCAATGTGAACCTTTTTACTCGGAATGATATTTAGTTTTTAGAAGAAAATCTGTAAAAAGTTTTATGTGGACTTTATTTTGTTACTTAAATTTATTTACTTTTTATTGTTGTAATGGGTATTGATTGTGTTATTTTTTCGTTTTCGCATTGATTGATATATATTTTATCATTTATTTTTCTTTGTTTGTTAACATTTCAAACGGCTGTAACTTCTTAAGGAATAGAAAAACATATAAGACCATCTAAAACATTATACTCAGAATGACATTTGATTTCTAAAAATTAATTCTGATGAAAAAAAAGTAGGCTATTAATAAATTTATATTTTTTCTAATTAATGTTATTTTGTAACTGTTATTTAATAATCGTTTTAATTTTCAGTAAAAGTTATGTCAATGTTTTGGGTGCTCCGCGAATTTTTCGCATTATCAAAAGTGCTCCCTGACTTCAAAAAGGTTAACAATGTCAGTAATACTTTCATAAGAATAATAAACTAAATAAATGGAATATTGTAAACTGAATAAACAATAATTATTTCGGTACGTTTGTCAATAGTGCATAGGTTAATGCGTTTAAGTCTAACTTCGGCATAAATATTACATTGTCCATGGTTTCCATAAAACTATTTTGAAAACGCCACCTTTTTATATTCTTCATGTTCGGCTATCATAGTTGCAAAATCCCCTTGAATGTCTGCCTCCAGAGGCTTAAAAGAGGCGACCTAATTTTCCAAAGCGTTGACGTATAACGAACACATTAATGTCTTTGATAAATATTATTTAAACTATTTTAGACTGGTACATAAATTACTAATTCTCTTGACTTTGAAGAAAATCAATATCACATATTATCCGTTTGTGTAATTCAAAATTACAGAATGCCGCATTAAAATAAATACTATTAAAAAAACTAAACTAAACTAAAGATAAAGTTAAGTTTGTGAGATTGTTGAATTTTGCCGAACCGTCTGGATATGTAATATTAATTTATAAATTATTGTGTGTAAGCGACAAATAATATCAAATTAGATGCTTAATACATTTTAAGCTGTTGACGATAGACCCATCGAGTTAAGATATGCAGGGCGTTGCACTTAAAATCTATTGACATTTACCAAATCTGCAGTTATTCGGCATAAGTCATATTAGAATCGCAAACCAATAATAACTGTCGAAAAATGCGATACTTTTACTATCCAAAATGTACCAAATTCTTTTCTATCTTTATCCTTACGACAGAATAATTATTTGAAAAATGAATGTTTTGACATTAGTTGCAATAGCACAACACAAAAATTTGACAGTTACGTAACCTTCAAAGCTAAAAACAACCGCAACACCCAGCCGAAAACAAAGGTCACTGTAATTATTAGCAAAACACGCTGTAACACTAAAACTATTTAGGTTACATTAGAAAGTTAAGTAGGTACGACTAATAGCAAACGTTCTAATTTTAACCTAACCTAAAAAAAAAACAAACAATTAGAATCGCCAAAAACTTACCTTAATAGATTTGTATTTCCGTTTAGATGCCATATTCAAATCTTCGTGCACCTTATCCAATAACCACTGCAAAAATTCCAACGCGTCGTGTTGCTGCGTCCCCTTATATTGGGGCCCGTACCTCTCGACGACTTGCTTGAACGTCGTGCTATACTCGGGCGAGTACTGGCAAGCCCATAACGCCTTCAATAAAAGAGCTAGTTGCTCGGTAACCTCGCATTTCGTACCAAACTTTTTCGAATTCAGTTTATTCCGCCGCGACATATCGATCTTGTATCGATCCAGTACAAAATACTCCGCCAAGATATCAGTATGCGATATGCACTGCAAAACAGCGTTTATAAAGCAGGTATTTCCGTGGTTTTTAATCCCGGTAACCCCCGGAATTTGGTCCGATTCCCATGTCTGTAAATCAACGGGAGGTACTCTGGGGTCGTTGTTTGGTATGACGGGAACGCCGCCTATATGCTGGGCTATTTTGTTTATGATTTTTCGAAATGAGGGTCTGCGAAAGACTTTTTTGTTTTTATCTTGGTCGTAGCTCGTTTCGTTAGTCGTTGAAGTCTGCGAATTACTCGTTATGTTATTACTCTCCTTTTTCGGTTTCCTTTTTGAAATCCTGGTAACGTTAAAAGTGTTCCTAGTCAACGTAAAAGTACGTTTTAATTTGGATGATACTGGTTGGGCACCGTCGTCCAAGTTGGCCGTGCTCTCCTTTGACAGGTGACACAGCTCGGTGTCGTTCGGCGTTTTCATCTTTATCGGTGTGATATCATCACTCATGCTAACATAACAACGAAACTGTTTGCACTTGGTTACCGTTGTTATTCGTAATTCGTTTTAGAGAAATGTCACCGCCATTACATTCTCCAGACTCGCGTAAACGCTAACTGATCGTTTTCGCCACTAGTGGCGCTCGGTGCGCTTTTTTCTCCTACGAACACGTACGAAGACGCAATCCCACACTTTCTTGGATGAATCATTCGAGATTTAGCGGCGACATCTACGGTTATGTGGAGAAATTTCGTTGTGGCGACATCTCTTGTTGGACATGTGAATTGTCGTTCGTTGAGTTACCGTTTTTATGGTTATGTTTTAAAGATTCGTCAATGTGACCATAGATGGCGTTTATTCTTACCTTTACAATTGATTTTCTCTTTTTTTGGGATTATTTTATTAGTTATTTGTTGTTGAACGCCTGTAATTGAGTCATGATAACTTTGTTTGTATTTTTTGATTATTTATCAGTTTTAGGCAGGGTTGCCAGATGACTGTCACAGGAATGCCGGAGAGGGGGGAGGTACAGTCGACAAGATTACAAAAAAAATATCAAATAATTGTTAAAAAAACATTTTTATTTTTAAAGTAAAAATATTAAAATAATTGACGTAGGGGCAACTTTATTCTGTGATTAAAAAGTCAGGCCGTTTCACCTCGCATGTGCCAAACCCAAACAGGTGTAAAAACTCAACGATTTTGGCAAAGAATAGATCATAATCGCCTATGCAGTTTCCATTTCCAAAAGCCACGTTCTACAGGATTGCAGATATTTTGCGCTTTTTAATGTTGTTTCTTTTTCAATTTTCTTATACGGCTAAGAAAAAACGTCTTTGAATACGTCGATTTTTTACTATAAAAATAAACATTTTGATGTAATGGCAATCCCATATTTGAAAGTTATTTTAATATAACATTTAATTGTCTTAATGATAGCGGAAGAAAATTTATGGCTTAAAGACCATAATTGAAATTACAAATATTGATAACTTTGTGTAGCATGGAGGTTGTAAATGGAATATAAAATGTACTTAGGAACTTTATTTGCCCTGAATACGAATGCGAACTCAAAATTACGTAAGACATCCGGAAAAGTGAGGTCAAATGTCAAAACTGTAATTTTAGCAACATTAGTAAATGCATGCATTTGAATTCAATCTCCCAGAAACCTCAAAATCTGTATAAAATGCACAATGTAACACTAATTTTCAACTATCTTTTTCTAGAAAATTTTCCTATGTACGGCCATCATACTATTATATGCTGTTATTAAGCCAATGGTGTCATTTAAAAAATATGTCGATTCCTTCTTAATTCAAAAACCATTGAAGGTCGGAAATTTGGTATACGATAAATATGTGTACATATTTTAATAATTCAAAACCGAGTTTTTTTTTAAATAACTGGCCGATTTAGAGATTTTGTTTCACTACTTTGTGTTCTCACTGTATAATAGCGGTTTTACACTATTGCTAATGGCACTATACGCAATTTTTTATTGCTTAAAAAGTTGTAGAACATTTTGCGCGATAAATTGCGTAGTGTAAACTATTTTTGAATAACATTGAATATGTAAAATTCAACAAAGATATGTCTGCCTGCATATCGTCTGGTTAAAAGTAAAACTAACTAACGAACATTTCAAATAATTGCAAAAACCAGAAAATTAATGGATTTTAAGAATTTATTGAACTTATTTTAATACCACTTATTGATTTAAATAGTTTCTCAATCTGTTAGATATGTTTCGGAAAAATGTTTATCACTTAATTCTATTGTGTAACATTAAATATTACAAAAAATAAATATTACACAATTTAAATTAAGTGATAAACATTTTTCCGAAACACATCTAATAGATTGAGAAACTATTTAAATCATTTTCCTAAAACTGATAAATAATCAAAAAATACAAACTAAGTTATCATGACTCAATTACAGGCGTTCAACAACAAATAACTAATAAAATAATCCCAAAAGAAACAGAATATCAATCACCATGTAGTTATCTATTTGATAAGAATTCGTTTCACAGTAAATCCTAGCGCGAAAAGGGCGTTAACCGTTATCTTCAAACAGCGCGCGCGTTTCGGTAACCAAGGGCGACGGGTGTCACGTGACCTCGGATCGCGACAACGCCATCTCGTCCGAAATCTTCGTTAGTTCCCCAAGTGGCTTAGTTGTGTGTGGGTGTACATGTATTGCAGCTAAAACACAAGTATCGGATATTAACATTTTCAGTGGTAAGTAGACGCTTTTAGCTAAAACTAAGCGAACGTATACGTAGAACCTGGTAATTCATTGTAACCTTTATTGATTGTACGCCATATTGCACAAGGGTTGCTTGATTTTAAAGATCTGTCTCTCTATGCAAATGATTCATGCATGTAGTGACTCAAATGAGATCTTTTTGTACCGATATGGGTGAAGTGAGAGTTTGATATGAAAGGGGGAATGTATTTGGATTTAATATTGGGTTTGTGCGATTAAAAAACTTGGTTACATATTGTTAACAAGGGGTCTTGTACAATTTAATATTACTTAAGCAAATCAAGAACCCGCATAATTCTTAATTACAAAAGTTTTAGTGCAACCCTACAGCATGTAGGTATCTTTTGTGTTCTTACTGTTAAAACATCAAAAAAACAAGGCCTTGTTTTAACTATTATTGTGTGAATAAATGATATGTCATTCAATGAATAAATAATACATCAGTTTTGTTTGACGTAGAAAGCACAGTATAAGTCAGTATGCAGCAAAGTATTGGACCCTGTTCTAGTTTATTATTTATTATGCTTGTTGATTTTTCTATCGATTTATACAATGATATAACGGTGAATGTTTTCGATATAAATAACTTCCTCATTGCTTTTAACTGTTTTAAAGCGATGTAGTTACCTAACCTGCTTGTGTTATTGTTATGGTAAATTGTTTGTCATTGGTTATTTGTGACCTGTGCGTCATGATTTGTGTTTTTTATTTGTTGGTAATGTCATCATTGCATAAAAAGAAGATTTGTCAGACTTTTCTACCAATAATCCAGTAGATTTTTTTTGTATTATTTCACCAAATTCTTCTGGTTTCTTTTCAACATGTGCGTTTCAGTGAAGCTTGGTCTTCAGCGTCATACCAAGGTATTTTACAGTGTTCGAGTAAAGTTATTTATATGCACTGGAACGTATTGTATTGTTTGTTGGTAAAATGTATGCGAAACATTTGTTTTTGTTCAATGAAATTAGCCATCGTTGCATCCAATAACTAATATTATTGGCAGCATTCGGCAGTTTTTGTGTTGCTCCTTCAACATTTGTATCTACTACCATATCCTGAGATATAGGGTTACCAACATTGTGCCTATGCTGACCCAGAGAAAAATAATAATTATTATGGAACATAACTTTAAATTAATAACAGCCGTCACAAAAATGTGCAAAAATGTGAAATCTCTTTTCGTTTTTGCCTCTTATTGTCGATTTTTTACGACACAACCAACGTGAGACAAAATTCAAATATTACCACCTAAACCAAGCATAATTTTGATGCACTGAGAGCATTTTTTAAGGGATCATGTGGTTTTGCTTGAAGTAATTATCTACACGTTCCCTAACTAATTTTAAATTTTTATTTTATTCCGACAATATTGGTGTTTTGTATAAACCCACATAATAAATGTGTCTCTATCAAAAATGATAACTATATCTCTCAGTCTTTGTAAATATACAGGGTCCTGCAACTAAGCTCCCGTCTTCTGTAGCTCACTTACTCATTAAGCTAAGAGTTTGACATTTTGCAGGCTTACCCTGTATTTCAAGGTACAATTCAAGAAATTATTTTTTATTATACAGGCTGTTCCAAAAATGTGCAACGCCATAGTAATATATTTTTTTAAATTGCATGCTATACATTTTTCTACACATTTGGAAGCCTTTTATGGTTGCCTACATATCACCAAAATTTTATTGAAATCGGTTGAGTGACCGCAGCGGAAAAAAATAAAAACCAAAAAAAATTGATTTTGCATCGTAGGCTTTAAAAATCAATAAAAACCGCAAAATGCACCTCGTTAATAAAATTTTGCGACGCGCTTATTAAGTTAGATGTAATAGTCTCGTTAACCAAGTGACATTGATCCAAATTATACAGGGTGACCAAAATCGAGTGTCAAACTTGTCAAACTTCAAAGCGCGCTATTGTTCTTATTTTAAATTGGAACTCATAATTTTTTTAGGTGAAACGATGCGGAATTAAAGAATAAATATTGTTTCTGAATACAACCCCATCACAATTCCCAATATTTTAAAAGTTATTCGCCAAAAATTAATTTTTCAACGTTTCCAACGGCAATTTTAGATAATAAATATCGTACGTGGCTTTGAAAAACAATTTATTACATAAAATATAACGCAGAGAGGTATTTTAGATTTTACTGTACTTAATTAAGTAGTTGTTCAATTGCTAAATTTACTGCAAAATTTACCTATAGCCACATTTCCGTCCTTACCGCTATAGGTAAATTATGCAGTAAATTTTTATGCGGTAAATTGCTAAATTTACTGCAAAATTTACCTATAGCCACATTTCCGTCCTTACCGCTATAGGTAAATTATGCAGTAAATTTAGCATTTGAATAACTACTTAATTAAGTACACTCAAATCTAAAATACGTCTATTATTTTTTATGAAATAAATTGTTTTTCAAAGCCACGTACGATATTTATTATCTAAAATTGCCGTTGGAAACGTTGAAAAATCAGTTTTTGGCGAATAACTTTTAAAATATTGGGAATTGTGATGCGGTTGTATTCAGAAACAATATTTATTTTTTAATTCTGCATCATTTCACATAAAAAAAATGTATGGGTTCCAATTTAAAATAAGAACAATAACACGCTTTGAAGTTTGACAAGTTTGACACTCGATTTTGGTCACCCTGTATAATTTGGATCAATGTCACTTGGTTAACGAGACTATTACATCTAACTTAACAAGCACGTCGCAAAATTTTATTAACGAGGTGCATTTTGTGGTTTTTATTGATTTTTAAAGCCTACGATGCAAAATAATTTTTTTTTTGTTTTTATTTTTTTCCGCTGCGGTCACTCAACCGATTTCAATAAAATTTTGGTGATATGTAGGCAACCATAAAAGGCTTCCAAATGTATAGAAAAATGTATAGCATGCAATTTAAAAAAATATATTACCATGGCGTTGCACATTTTTGGAACACCCTGTATAATAAAAAATAATTTCTTGAATTGTACCTTGAAGTACAGGGTAAGCTTGCAAAATGTCAAACTCTTAGCTTAATGAGTAAGTGAGCTACAGAAGACGGGAGCTTAGTTGCAGGACCCTGTATAGTCCAATTAATAATAAAATTTTCAAATAAAGGTATCGCTGTCGTCATCCCCATGATTTCAAAAATACCATTTTATGGCAGACGAGTATGATACTATTCTGCGAACTGCCTTGGACAAACTCAAACATATTGTTGGGACATTTCTTATCATCTGAACAACATACATATTAAAATAATCAACGAAAGTTCAAAACATATTTTGTTAATTAATGTATCATTATTGAATGTTGATTTCTGACAAGCAAAATGCCTACCTTTAAATAATACCCGTCTTTTTGAAAGCCTATTTTGATATTAGATTTGTCTCAGTATATGATCATCGAACCACTACAGAATTCCTACTGTATTCACTAGACATGTGACAAAATCTAAAAATGCTACAATTGCTACTTTCAATGTTTCTCTCATGCTCTCAAAAAGTAAAATTATATAGTTGTGAAGATTAATAGAGTGGTTCTTATTTTGAGAAAAAAAGTTCTTTTTTGCAATTTCTTGCTTATATCATCTATGAAAAGCCACTGTATCATTTGGCAGTGTTAGGTACCTCATAATAGAACTATTTTATCAATATTATCAATAAAATTTTGACTCTTGGGTCTGTTTTTTACAGAAAAGCATTTATGTTATCTTACTATTTTATTGTTACTTTACTAGCAATGTTTTTCCTGCAAATTGCATTTATTTCACCATATCGCAAACTATCGCAAAACCAGGTCATTGTACCATAGAATCCTCGTTCTTATTTTCACGACCCTCGTTTGTTTTGTTATGGTTCGCTTCACAGCGGTGTCTGCGAGTGCTTGAACATCTCTGTGAAGTACCAAGAGCAACTCAAGAATCTTTTTTTAAAATTAAAATGTGAGATATTCTCATAGATACGTGTCTTCTCTTGAACACAGCGTAGGCGTTATACTGAGCGATATAAAATAAATTCCGTACAGTCAAAATAGTACATATATTATTATACAAGTTATACAGGGTGTCTCACAGAACTGGTACATTAGAAGTTTCTCATGTTCTACTATTTCTGGAAACTTGATCTTTAGGAACTAGAATTTACTCGATCTGAGCTCTTCAGCTAAAATATTCTCAAGTTAACTGTCACGTCCGGTCACCGGAAGTCGGGATCAACTTTGTTATTTTCAATGGAATAATATAATTTTTACTTAATTTTTGGTTTCTACTTATCAAAATACATTATTTTTGAGAATAATTCCCTATACCTAAACTTCACCATTTTTGAGTTTATTTGATTTTACTAACGATGTTATACAGAGTGTTCAAAATTAACAACACAATAATTGAATTTTCAAACGTAAAAAACTAATTTTTTTCAAACGGAACACTCTGTATACCGCTACGCCATTCGATAGGAAATCTTATTCCCTATCAATCAATATTAGGATTCCCTCTATCTATAATAGTTTTTGAGATATTGTCACTTTTTCTTTAAATCCATTTTGAATACTCCCATTTAATAATGGGGGACGAAATTAGATACGAAATTTACAACTAAAATTTAAATAGTGATAGGTATTTAGAAATTTTGCGTGGATGTGTGAACAATTTTTGCGAAACTCTTCCTCTCAATATTTTACGCGACTGCTTTTATCAAAATAATTTCGTTGAAGTAGTTTATTAGAATAAATTATACTTTGTAAAATTACATGCGATGGAGGTAACACAAATGGTTGCACACAACTAAAACTAAGACGAATTTGGAAGCGACGCACATTGGGGTATTATCCCCAAAAAGCTGGCCATAAAACAAATTTCTAAATTTTTAACTTCCAAAAAGTAAACCAGTTTCTGGGATAGGTAAAAGACCGATGTATTAAAAGGCGGCAATATTTATTCACCTGAGCCCTGAGCCACGTGTCCTTGTCAGCCAAAAGTTATATTTTACTATGGCTGAACATCGATGCACATAAGTTGACGCTCTTAAAAACGGTTGCAATTCTGTTTTTTAACGATAAATGTGATTTTTTTTGTTATACATTCTCTAGAACCAAGTATGAACTTTCATTCGACATTATTTTTATTAAAATTTACCCACAATTTTGTTTATTGCAGGGCCGAGAACATGCGCTGTTATAAAAAAAAAACAGTTTTATGCAGAACTTGAGTGTTTTCGTTTAGTGTTTCGCTTTGTTAAGCTTTTGAAAGTGGTTCAAATTATAGTATACATATTTGACATTACAACTACTGGAAAATCTGCTGCGGATAGGAGCGGATGCGGTTTTTCTGATTTTATTTCTAATACGTTGTAAAGGAAAATCCAAAAATTGATGTACCGGCTTATATGTAATTTGGTGCAATTTCTTGATACCGTGATAGTAGAGGTAATTTAGAACATATTTAACCATATTTAGCTATATACAAATGGTTACGGTTATCGAGATATTGACAACTTTATGTTCAATGCATCTTGTATGTTGTAAATGCCGTTATGTACGTATATTATTCCGTTTTGGATCATGTATAGCAAACAACCCCGATGACTTAGACTCTTAAAAATCATCCGACAAAAAACCTTAAACTTTGTACTTGCATATGCATTTCTTGGAAATTGGTTGCTTGAAGCCAATCGGATTCATATTCAAGGCAAGAAAATACATCGAAAGCACCTACTCGCATACACAGTTCATTGGTTTAAATTGGATTCTTGTTGAGCAGAGACAATAGTAAGTTTGTGAATAAAAGCTAGTTAGGCGTTTTCGATAAATGTGTTTATGCGGAATGCGAATGCGGGTTCAAAATATGCGTGTTAGGCTCATACCACTAAAAAACGACCGTTTCAGCTTGAAGTATGATCAAATTTCGAAAGTTTTCATGGAAACAATAAGTATAAATATTAGACAATTTTGAAATAATACTAAAAATAATAGATTTTATAGTGATAAAAATGGCAAAATAGGTTCTTAATTGCCTCTACTATCACGTCTTAAAAGGAATGCATCGAACGGAAAACAGCATGAATAGCATATGTACCGTTTCAATACACAATATCGACTGGTGTAAACTTTCATTTTCTTCCTCTACCACTGGCCTTTAAAAATAAAACTTTTTTCAGGATTTTCTTACAACATAACAGACCCAAACATGTTATCTCATATAACTCAAAAACGACATGTATTGTTCGATTTTAAATCCGTATATGCTGCGTATTTAAACTGGACATGCCATATATATAGTTTTATGAATTTGACACGGTAAAACATGAAGGTAGAAATAAAATCACAAATAAATATTGATGACAAATGTTGTAGCAGTAATTAATTTACAATAGGTGTAGTGCAGTGAACAACAATTTTTAATACAGTTTGCTTTTTCCTATTTTGTACTGTTTGATTGTGTTTATTAATTTATTAACCTTCAAATTCTTAGTATGAAGGCTAAAATGTTATACATAAATAAAACAACACATCTAAAGCCTTTTTAGGTGAAAAAGTAATTTTGGCCAGGTTTTCAGGTCAAATCTGTGCGACGTACAAAAAAAAGAATTCTGTCAAAAATGTTACCGAAAACATATACGTTACATAAACTAAGAAATCCTCAACACTTTAGATGCTTGACTTTGATCTTTTGCCATACTATAGTATGTTACACTCATGTTCAAATGTGTATAGAATATAGATATTTCGCAGTAAAAAATGCTTCACACTGTATACGTTTTTTTTTTTTATCAAAATGTGTTCTTTGTGCTTCACAAAGTTTCATTCTGTCACCGAAGAATAAACAAAGCAACAGCGGCGTTATCATGTGTTCGTGTATGTATATAGATCGTCGGTTTATTTATTTATGTTTTGAGGCTATATGCGTATATAGATATGTATGTATCTACATAAAGACACAAACCAGTGTTATAAATATCATGTCATTGAAATATGTACTTGTACGAGGGTTGTTGGATAAGTTACTGCATGAAAAAAGAAAATAAAGAGATTTCTTTGTTTTGCGATATCGGTTTTGTGTCTCTGTCTTTATGTATAAAGAAGCAATTACCTTTTTGTATATAATTGCTTTAGTGTGCTAGGAGCAAATTGGTAATTAAGAAGACATTTAGCGGTGTAATGCTAATTTGAGTTTACGAGGTTTTTAATTAGTTTGTGCAATTGGCTGGGTTAGTAGGGAAAGCATTGATTTCTTTACAGTGTGTAACACAAGTTGAGTTGGTACACCTAATAACTTGACTGGAACTAAATATACTGAGGAGTATCGGTTAAAATTATACTTCTTGGAAATGTGCACAGATGTTGTACGAATGTACAGTTCCTTATGTACCGACAGTATTGAACGAAAAGTTATATTTTATAAACATTTTTCTGTAACAACTGATTGGTTTACGTTTGCTATTTGAACGGATATTTTCGCCATTTAGGGATTGTTGTCAATTGGGCAAAACTCCGAGCCTCTAACGTTTACTAGATCTTTTATTTACGAATAATTAGAGGTATGATAGACATTTATGCAATAATTTTTGCAAAACTTATAAACATTTTTCTGTAGGAATTGATTGATCTAAGTTTGCTATTACACAGTAAAAAAAATACATCTATGTATATGCAAAGTTACAAATGCGCCAGCCATTTTGATGTGGTTTTACAGTCATGTTGTAAAAAAAGCAATGCGTTTGTGAAATTACAGTTTAGATTGTAAAATACAATTACATAACGTCTTGTAATTTAGCATTAAATTTGATGTGGTCAATTACATGAATAATGGTGTATTTTTCATATATTTCATGTAAAACTGTGGTAGATATTTTTTATTTATTAGTATTATGTATGTATGTACTATCGTGGCCATATATTATGTCCCTTCTTTTGACGTCGATTTTCTCGCAGAACTAGTGGCGAAAAAAAAATCGAAAAAATTCTAATGCTGTCCTTGATTAATATGCTACAACTCATAAAAATTAGAAAGCTGTATATGTTGGCGTTTTCCCGATTTTTTCAAATTAAGAAGAACTGGCGCTGTTTTTGCCCCGTAAATTTTATTCCTTTAACTTTAGCAATTAATTACTCTAGAAACAATCTATCGATTTCAACGAATTAAAAAGTAAGATCACCTGCGGAATGCTAGTTTTGAATGTGCATTTTTGTAAAATCATTGGATTAGTAGTTGACCCACAAAAAGCTATATTATGGAATGCCAGCAATTCCATTATTAGAAGAGCTAGAATAATGAAATATAGACTATAGGCTACCCAATAATTCATAGGTTTAAAGTTTATTACATAATCATTGTTTATCTTGCATTTTTCATACAAAAGATCGTGCTGAAACTAAGCGTGAATTCCGACGCTCTACGGTCTTTGGTGTGCTGCGGGGAAGGGAGGCGTTAGCGGTGCTGTCATGTCGGAGAGAACCGACACAGCTGAGAGAACCGGGGCAGCTTATTATCAATACACAAAAAAACGATAACTTGTCAAGGTAGTAATTTTAACTAAGAATTAAATTCTTAATTTTTGCATAATTTTGATTATAATATGTGACCCGACACGAGAGAAATCTCTTCTATCGATTGGCGTTTATGTTTTTTTCAGTTTTATACAATAACGTTGTAAACAAGATTTTGATGGAAGCGGATAGATCTAATAATATGGAGTTAGCAGATTTTCCGATTAGTGGTGAATACTAAATTAAGTTTGCTTGATAAACCCAAAAAAAATATTTAAAAAGTATGCCCGATTTTGTTATATAAATATTCAAACTATTATAACAGTTTCAACAGTTTATTCATTAATAATATTTAAATACATGCACAAACAATATAAAATAAATACAACTCTTGATATATTACACATATTACAAACGTCAGCTCTGACCGTATAAAACTTAGAAATATCAAGAAACTTTTACAATTTTTGCATCGTAAGTTTGTAGACACATAGATTATTTTACAGATCGTTCATTAATTTTAAATGCTAATCCCGAAACCCAATTTAAATTGCCAAGAATTTTCCATAGGAATTCCAAATGCCTGTTCGTGGTTATCTTATTAACTCATTTTGCATTATTTTTTAAATCGGTAATCTGCCGCCGGATATCCAAATTTCTTTGGCGAGGCATAATCGCCGTGTCGTTGCATGTATTGTGTCCGTAAACACTGTTCTCCTAGTAACTAATGCACGTGCGATCCGCCACTACTTGCAGCGTCGCTGTCGATCTCTTCCCCCGCTCGCCCGAAAGACCGAAGAGCGCCGCGTCAATTGCAGCAATCATGAGATGCTTCAACTCGATCTTTTGTAGGGAAAATGCAAGATAAACAATGATTATGTAATAAGCTTTAAACCTATGAATTAGTGGGTAGCCTATAGTCTATATTTCATTATTCTAGCTCTTTTAATAAAGGAATTGCTGGCACTGCATAATGTAGCTTTTTGTGTGTCTAATTAATTGCTAAAGTTAAACGAATAAAATTTACGGGGCAAAAACAGCGCTAATTCGTCTCAATTTGTAAAAATCGGGAAAACGCAAACATATACAGGTTTTTAGTTTTTATTAGTTGTAGCATATTAATCAAGGATAGCATCAAATTTCAAATTTTTTCGCCCCTAGTTCTGCGAGAAAATCGACGTCAAAAGAAGGGACATAATATATGGCCACGATAGTACATGTCTAGCCTCGTGATAATACGTATATGCGCAATGGAACAACTGCGCATAATAATTTACATTAAGATTACTTTACGACTGCGCTTTGGTTGCGATTTTACATGTCCTATTGTAAAAATACAGACAACATTGTAAAATGACTGCTGTATTACACAACACATGCGTTTTTACATTATATTTGATGTAATTCATCAGTTACGTGAATAACTGTGTATGTTTTTGCATCTATTATGATGGAAAATTACTAGATGTTTTAATTATCAATCCTTTGAGGTATGATAGAAATTTATGCAAGAATGTTTGCAAAAGTTACAAACATTTTCCTATAGAACTTTTCTGTTTACTTCGTATCCATCTATTATACGTATTATTTCTTACATAAATTCCGGCACAAAACTCTCTCAAAGTAAACAAAGCTATTCATCCTTCGAAACAACGATTCAAAGTTATCGACCTGTAAATTGTTGACCCTATTCCCGACTAATAGAAGAAGAACGCAAAAGAACTTTGTAAACAGAGAAACACTCGCGGTGGACTTTAAAAAAAAAAGAAAAAAACAACAACGCCCCCTTTTTCCATCGTTGCGTGCGTCTGGAGTTTGTATCCCTTGGTGTAGGGTTTGGCACGCTGTAGGGTCCCTAGCTGGAATGGGCGAGGCTCTCTCAGAAGCATGCTGAAAAGCGTTCCGGGTGTAGGGCGTGGCTACACAGATCGATCCACCGCGAGCGCACAGAGCTCGAGTGGTTTGGAACTCTGGTTCTGTTATTCCACTTTCACAGGGAACCTGTAGTAGTACGTAATCCCATTGATGTTCCGGTATTACGGAATTGGAACGTTGAACTTGTTTGTGGTGGTAATTATGATAAAATATGTCCAGAAGGAATTTTGTGTTAAGATGCACGCGTGTAGTTGGTGCTTGTAACAAAAAAAAAACTGTTGCCTATTTTCAACTGTATTTTACGATCGAAACTGTAATGTTACTATAGGAGATCTCGGTAACTATAAGAGATATCGTAAAATGAGTAAGGTTGTAGTCTCGTCGTTTTTTGAGAGAAACTCAATGGTGAAAACCAAAATTAATAATCAAAATTGAAAATTACGGAATGCCGTTTGAATAGTATGAAAACTGCGCAATAATCGAATGCTTTAGTCAAAGTAATAACAATAATTGTGATATAACATCCGAAACATAATTCAGTCGTTATCCAAGTAGTGCACGACCGCACAAACTAGTTTTTGGGATTAAAAGAACATCTCATCAATTGCGGGTTGATTAATATGCGAAAAGCCGAACATTGTGATATGGAAGTGGTATGCTGAAGAAACTGTCATGAAAGTATGTAGCCGTGATCCTACAATTTCCAGTCGTCAATCTTCACTTTATATCGGCATGTCGAGGGTATAACTGAAAGGTTAAACATTGCAGGATATATTGTTTTATTCGAAGTAAAATAATTAGATAATTACCTAAATACAAAAATAAGATTACCTTATACAAACTACTTTAACCATTTTTGAAATTGATATCCATTTTTATTGATGCATAAATTATATCTCGTCGCAATATTTCGAAGAGCGTTGTTTATAAAAATATTTGGAACGGCATTGTTACATTCTTCAAAATGCTGCCTTAGGTCCTGAATGTCGTTATGTGATCTTTTATATAATTTGTTTTTAATGTGCCCCCAAAGAAAATAATCCTAAGGTGTAAGATCTGGTGATCGTGGTGGCCACCTCACTGGTCCGTTGTTTCCGATACAACGTTTTTCAAAATTTATATTCAATAATTCCTGGAAGTATATAGTTCCCCTCTCCATTAGTGGCAAATTCTCCAAAACTTCATTCACAATATGATGGTTTACAATATCGTAGTACCGGTCGCCATTAAGATCTTCCTCGTAAATATGGTATGCTAAAATACGCTCGCCAAGCACGGCACACCAAACACTAAAACCAAAACGTCCTTGGTTTTGCACGTTGACGGTACGGTGAGGATTGACATCAGACCAATAGTGCTCATTGTGCCTATTAAAAACTCCGGCACTGCTGATGTAGGCTTCATCAGTCCAAATAACTTCTTTTAGAAAATAATGGATTTTGCTGAAGATTTTCACGGTACCACTGGCAAAACTCCATTCGTTGCTGAGGGTCTGTTGGTTGCAAATGATGTTGTTTTCTTAAAGCATATGGCCTAAATTTATGCTTCTTAAGGATTCTCAAAGCTCGACGTGTTGATACCCCAGATACAGTTTCTATTTCACGACTTGAAATTGAGGGATTTGCAACTGCGGCTGCAACTGTGTTGCTGGCAGCTTCTTCAGCATTTTCAATATGGTAATGTTTGGGTCTTGGCATACGAAATGACCCGTGATTGATGAGATTTTCTTTTAATCTCTCAAAAATAGATTTGTGAGGTTGTGTTCTTTCTGGATAACGATTGAAGTATGTTTCGGATGCAATTTCAGCATTGTTATTACTTTGAATAAAGCATTCGATCATTTTTCATATGATTTATACGACATTTCGTAACTTTTAATTGAAATAAATATTCAAAAGAATGCAAATTTAATACTTAAGTCGCTGGTTAGTAGTGTCAAACCACTAGTGACATACGCCTACTCGGAGAAATCTCGAAGACATGTACAAACGCATTGCGTTTTTACAACATGACATCAAAATCACATCAAAACGGCTGGCGTATTTGTAACCATGCATATTGATACAATTGTTTTTTACTGTGTAGGATAATTACAATAAAAAAAGCATTAAAAATAATTAAATCGGCAAATTTAAAATAAAATTACAACTGACGACGTATATGCCAAAACTGGCCGAATGGAGTGTAGACTTTAGATTAAAGTTTATGATTGCTCGGTTTATTCAGTTGATTAGAGTCGTTTATAGCCACATAAATTGACTTAATGAATGAAGTTATGTTCGTATGTTTGCATAAACCGTTTTGATTATATAAAGCAATTGAAACAAAGTCGCATATTAATTCATAATTCTAACAATCTCTGACAAATCTGTGTTAGTCGGTTAATATTTCGTCTTTTCGTCATAACAAAATACCTATCCTCTAACTGTTTTTTAACCAGTTCTTTTGCCTGGAGCGAAACAATCTCAAAAGGTTACAACATAAGAACAGTTTTAAGTATCAAAACAGTGAGCCAGCTCAACCCGAGTGTTGATAATGAACTTTACATTTGTGGCCGTAAAGATTAAGACTTGAGAGTAATTAAACTTATTTTTGGGAATGCTATTAAGAGTTCACTCTTTATAAGACCGCTAGATATAATTAGATATGCGTATACGTAGTAGAAACACATGGGAACTTCGGGTATTTTTGATAGTTTTAGGCCTGGGTATTATAAATTTACTAAGCAGTTACTTTTTACTAGTCAAGTACTTTAATTTACTCTGCTGATCTCCCAAGTTTCCCAATTTCTCCCAATTTCCCCCGTTGATCTCCAAATTTCTGAGGAACTCCACACAGAGAGAAATTTTTGTTTAATTCAAATAAATATGCATTGACTCAAAGAAATTTGTTGTTTCAATAGAGGCAAAGAAATATTTATTTGCGGATAAAAACGCATTTATTTGAAATATTTGTTTGGTAGAAAGAACGTTGATTTGTGTCAAACAACTTATGTTTCCAGTTAAAAAGTTTGCAATTTGTGTATTATAAGAAATGAGATTTATTTACTTGAAATAATTATGATTGTGTTGAGTGAAAGAAATACATTTGTTTAAATTAACAAAATTTTTGGTCGAGTTAAAATGCTTAAAATTATTAATTTGTTGAAGGAATTAATAGACAAGAATTTTTCGGAAGACTCGCCATGGGTCACCTCCTTTTTGGGATGTCGCACATCCTCGACCAGTGCTTGGTCTTCCCAACCCAACATATAGTCAAGGTTAAGTTAGTAAAAAGTGTACTCTGATTTGGAATCGCAACTTGAACCTGCAGGCACTGTACTCTATAAGTTCTATACTGTCGATCACGCGGCTTTATACTCTCGATATGTACGAAATGCGAGGAGCGAGTTTACAGCGCCATCTAACAATACAGTTGGATGACATTAAAAATATATTTATTTGAATCAAAATATGATTTCTTTGGTGGAAGTAAACCTATTTTAAAGCCAAAACAAAAATATTACTTTGAAGGAAATAAATATCTTCTTGTGTACAAATATATTTATTTTAATCAAAATATGATTTCTTTGGCGGAAGTAAACCTATTTTTAAGCCAAAGACAAAATATTACTTTAAGCGAAATAAATCTCTCCTTATATACAAATTTATATGTTAGAATCAATTTCATTGGTGTAAAGAAACGTTTTTTTAAAATCAAAAGTAAAATATTACTTTAAAGGAAAGCAATGTTTGTTTGTATCCATATATATTTATTCCACTTAAATAAATATTTCAAATAAATTAATATCTGCAAGCAAATAAACTAGAGTATTCAATGAAGTAAATATTGTTGGCGTCAAAGAAATATGTTTTGACCCAAAAGAATAAATTCAAACAAATACATTTCTTTAAAACAAGAAATCTTTTCTATCTGTGCATATACCACAGCAATACAAAGAAAACAACGATAAATACATTGCAAGGACAACAGAATAGAATTATGAAAACTGTGCATAGTGTAGACAGAAGAACACCAACATTTGACGTATTCAACAAGACAAATGAACTAAATATGACTCAAATAATACTACAAACTAAACTTCTACTAATATACCGAATAAATAACAACCTAGTCCCGGCTAAAATTCTTTACTGGAATTTATATTAGGAACAAATCACTCAGATCAAAAGATTGATTGATTATTGTCAAACTAGTGAGTCAGGTATTATTTTTGATCGGTAGAACACATCTAGCTTTCAAACTTGCAAATGGTAGAATATTGGAAATCTAAAAAGGCCTCACGGCTTATGTTCTTTGCTAAGAAAAATGCTTTCATTTTACTACTTTTCGATACTTATTGAGAGATAAACAAAATAATGATGATTTAGGGGTAACAACTCCGTTGCTAACAGGCAACAGAGTGACTAGCCGATTAGTATTATAACAATATTAAATATCGACAGGCAAAGAAACACAAAGTTGACTGCTGAAAATTGTTTATAAGATTTTAAAAATTACTGAACGACGATATTCCATACGTCAAAATGTAGACTACCTATCTCAATTAGTTAGTCAGTATTTCCCGTTCTGTAGCAAACAACCTTTAAATCACAATAATTTGCATATACTTTCTATGCAAGCTTTCAGATATACTACGAACAACGCTACAGAAAAATTGTTATAACTTTTACACAAATTAAATGTATAGGAAATGAAAAAAAAATTGTTACATATATTTGCTTCATATGACAAATTCGTAGGTAATTAATCGTTGTATTTACTCATTTACGCTGAGAAATTTTCTTTGTGGCATACAACCCCTAAATCACAGTAAATTTGTCTACTACTTATTTACGTATTGCGGTACAAATTACATATCATTACAACAGAACAATGTTTATAACTTTTACAAAAACTGTTTAAATCCTTTTCTCCAAGGCCAAATTGTTGGTAATTGATTGGGATTATACTTTAAATGATTACATTAAATGCTGAAAAGCCTCCACATTACGATATTATGTATGACACCAAGTGGAGGGAGTTGATATTTTGGTTGACTGTGATAACAACATGTTTCCAACTTTTTCAAAAATTATTATATAACTTTCCACCATATACTAAATTATAGGTAATTAGATGCGGTAGTCCTATTCATGAATGCAAAATGTTTTGCTCTGAGGTGAAGAACCCCTAAATAACGATATTATATCAAATTTAAGATCATTAAACCCTTTGGTAGTCGATTTCGGAAAATTTTGTAAATGCATGCTATGATTGTTACCATACACAATTTAATAATCTTACAAATGTGAATATTTATTAAAAAAGCAAACGTCAATTTTTTGGTGTAAAGGTTACAGTGCTTTAAATTTGCAACGTTTTCAAAAAATAATTATTAAAATATGAGTATTTCCAACAGCTTCCGAGATGACGCACTATTTTTGTCTTATTTAACACTAATAGTAACAGCAATATTGTTCTGCAAAATAAAATTTGTGGAATGCTTCATTTTTTTTTATTTGATTATAGAAGATTTTATACCTAATATTAAATATACACGTTTATGGATCAGATACATTGGGTAATTAATTCTAAAAATTACAGCCCTCAATCTATTTTAGTTTGTTCAGGAAGATTTTTTAAACTTAGATTTTACGTTGTTTATCGGTGGTTGAATGTTATTACTTCGCTTCATGTGCGATTACGAGCAAAGTAGTTGGGATACAAATTATTATTATACACGTTTATGGATCAGATAGATTGGGTAATTAATTCTAAAAAGTACAGCCCCCTATCTATTTTAGTTTGTTCAGGAGGATTTTTGAAACTTAGATTTTACGTTGTTTATCGGTGGTTGAATGTTATTATTTCGCTTCATGTGCGATTACGAGCAAAGTAGCTGGGATAGAAATTATTATTATACACGTTTATGGATCAGATACATTGGGTAATTAATTCTAAAAAGTACAGCCCTCTATCTATTTTAGTTTGTTCAGGAGGATTTTTGAAACTTAGATTTTACGTTGTTTATCGGTGGTTGTATGTTATTACTTCGCTTCATGTGCGATTACGAGCAAAGTAGTTGGGATACAAATTATTATTATACACGTTTATGGATCAGATACATTGGGTAATTAATTCTAAAAAGTACAACCCTCTATCTATTTTAGTTTGTTCAGGAGGATTTTTGAAACTTAGATTTTACGTTGTTTATCGGTGGTTGAATGTTATTATTTCGCTTCATGTGCGATTGCGAGCAAAGTAGTTGCGATACAAATTATTATTATACACGTTTATGGATCAGATACATTGGGTAATTAATTCTAAAAAGTACAGCCCTCTATCTATTTTAGTTTGTTCAGGAGGATTTTTGAAACTTAGATTTTACGTTGTTTATCGGTGGTTGAATGTTATTATTTCGCTTCATGTGCGATTACGAGCAAAGTAGTTGGGATACAAATTATTATTATACACGTTTATGGATCAGATACATTGGGTAATTAATTCTAAAAAGTACAGCCCTCTATCTATTTTAGTTTGTTCAGGAGGATTTTTGAAACTTAGATTTTACGTTGTTTATCGGTGGTTGAATGTTATTATTTTGCTTCATGTGCGATTACGAGCAAAGTAGGAGGGATACAAATTATTATTATACACGTTTATGGATCAGATACATTGGGTAATTAATTCTAAAAAGTACAGCCCTCTATCTATTTTAGTTTGTTCAGGAGGATTTTTGAAACTTAGATTTTACGTTGTTTATCGGTGGTTGAATGTTATTATTTCGCTTCATGTGCGATTACGAGCAAAGTAGTTGGGATACAAATTATTATTATACACGTTTATGGATCAGATACATTGGGTAATTAATTCTAAAAAGTGCAGCCCTCGATCTATTTTAGTTTGTTCAGGAGGATTTTTGAAACTTAGATTTTACGTTGTTTATCGGTGGTTGAATGTTATTACTTCGCTTCATGTGCGATTACGAGCAAAGTAGTTGGGGTACAAATTATTATTATACACGTTTATGGATCAGATACATTGGGTAATTAATTCTACAAAGTACAGCCATCTATCTATTTTAGTTTGTTCAGGAGGATTTTTGAAACTTAGATTTTACGTTGTTTATCGGTGGTTGAATGTTATTATTTCGCTTCATGTGCGATTACGAGCAAATTAGTTGGGATACAGATTATTATTATACACGTTTATGGATCAGATACATTGGGTAATTAATTCTAAAAAGCACAGCCCTCTATCTATTTTAGTTTGTTCAGGAGGATTTTTGAAACTTAGATTTTACGTTGTTTATCGGTGGTTGAATGTTATTACTTCGCTTCATGTGCGATTACGAGCAAAGTAGTTGGGATACAAATTATTATTATACACGTTGATGGATCAGATACATTGGTGACAAAATCAGTGTCACCATCACGTCTTATCTCTGCACAGTAATTTTTGCTGTTTTTTGTTGAAATATATGCATGATTTGGTATTCAAATTTACTTTTGTGGGAACGTCCCAATTGTTAATAATTTTGGTATGTATATCTGATGTTCGGATTATATAAAAGACGAAATACATAAGAAAACACTTGAGAAGCAGAAAAAGGGACCCAAAAATTTAAAGACTATAATAATGCCCGATTGTAAAATTACAGACAACATTGTAAAATAACTGCAGTATTACACAACGCATGTATTTTTACATTAAAATACGTACACTTTTGAATGTCATATAGGCAATGCGATCTTCAAAATCTTCTCATGGAACAGTTCTGTGAGACATCCTGTATATCGACTATCTTCTATACTATACTATCTTCTATACTATACTATCTTCTATAGTGGCAATCTAAATGTAACATATTCCTTCGGTCAATGTTGAATGCTCTATTTACTTTCTTGCTGCAGTTTGGTTTGTTTGTCCATTAAGATAAACCATCCGATGATTTGTTATCTTCAATAATAAATGCATCGCCTTCATAAGGAATCGGAACGAAAAATGTAAAGATAAGTATCGTATACTATTCAAATATGTATGTTGCTGCTACTTGAAATTCTTGTTCTGTGACCTGTGTTAAGTTACATACGAATATACATAATTGAGTGACTGTCACTTTTTACGCTTCACTGTGTTGTTTTCTGTTAATTTTTTATCGTGAATAGTTAGGCTTGGTTTTTGTCGTTACTAAATTACTTCGAAGGTGTGTCGAGCATGATTCAACACGCCTCAAACACGTCAATAACTGTTGTTTTATGTGCCATTAAGTTAAACTTAACTTTCGGGATTAATTACCACATTTAGGTCAGGTTATTATACAGGGTTAGCCAAAATTACCGGAACACCTAAATAACTCTCGAACTGTAAGAAATAAAAAAATCAAACTAAAGTTTGACTTTAAACAATCCATCGTTCAAATACATTTTTAATATACAGGGACTACAGGGTGTTTATTTTATTATAGAAATTTCGTAAACTTTTTTCTTTCAAATGGAACACTCTGTGAATTTTTACATTTTGTAATTTTAGGACTAATTCCAAACATTTATTATTAAAATAATCTTTTTATTAAATGCAGCATTTTTGAATTTTAAGCAATTAATTAAGATTAGTCAAAATTACCAGAACACCTACATAACTCTCCAACCGCAAAAAAAAAAAACTAAAAAAAAACATTCAAGCAAAAGTTTTTTGACTTTAAACAAGCTATCGTTCAATTATATGTTTCATATACAGGAAAAATAATAACAAACTCAAGAAAAAATAACAAAGTAATTAAATAAAAATTTAAAACAGCCATCCCAGAGCGGCTTGACAATGCCCCAACCTATCAAAAAATTCCCGTAAACCGTTTTCTAAATGTTCCACAGTAATACTTTGAACTTCGTTCACTATCCTCTGCTTCAACGCATCAAAATTTTGCGATCTATTGGTGTAAACCTTGGACTTTACGTGTCCCCAAATAGAAAAATCCAATATTTGCAAATCCGGCGACCTAGGTGGCCATTCAATGGATCATCTCCTTCCAATCCACCTCTGCGGAAAAATTTAATTTAAATAATTTCGCACTTGTACACCGTACTGCGGCGGGGCGCAATTTTCTTGAAACCAAATGTAATTTAGTTCTAAAACAGTTTGCACTAGTTTCCAAAACAGTGTTCAAAACAATTTAATGCAAACAGTTTTTGGTAACTTTCAATTTTGCGCGATTGGCGATATTGCTTGCAAAATAAGTAAATGTCGAGTAAAAATACATAACCACAATGTGGCTACCAGTAGACACTTGAGTAGACACCAACTGTCGCAGGCAAAAATTGTCTAATACGTGAAATAACATGTCCGAAGTTTCTAAATTTAATAAAATTAATGCAGCAAACGAGAAAAAAATGGTTATCCGTTTGATTAAGATAAATTGGTACGTATCTGGGAAAATATTCTTAATTTGAAGTTCAGGAGTTTTGATTAATTGCTTATAACTAAAAAATTATGAAACTTATAAAAAATGATTCCAATAAAAATGTTTAGAATTAGTCTTGGAATTATAAATGTAAAAGTATACAGGGTATTCCGTTTGCCAAAGAAACGCTTACCAAATTTTCATAATAAAATGAACATTCTATATATTAAAAGCATACTTTAAAATATATATTAAAAATATATTTGAACGATGGATTGTTTAAAGTCAAAAAACTTTTGTGTGATTTTTTTTTTAATTTCTTATCGTTGGAGAGTTATTTAGGTGTTCCGGTAATTTTGGCTAACCCTGTATAAACGACGTTTGAGTCATTGCATATTTATTTGAATTAAACAAAATTTTCTATCTGTGTAGGAAATTTTGAATTGAACTAAATTTATTGCGAAATGTTGATTGCGTGTTAATCATCTGACATTTCAAGTTGTTGGTTTTCTGATATGATTAACTAAACTTTCGTTGAATGATTGTGCAATCGCATTGTACATTTTGTGGAAATGTACATGATTAATCATGAACAGAGACGTCCAAAATAGTAGCTCTATCTTCGTAAATTTGGTATCAGTACTCAACTCTCAAAAGCATTAAAGCTGGAATACCACAAGGTAGTGTACTTGGCCCAATACGTAGTAAGTTCTAATAACATGGATACATACAGAATAAAATTTAATGAATGGGTGTATGATCAAATGTGTAATCGTATCAGATTTAAATAATAAATAACAAAACATAAGTAATCAGTTAAAATCAAGTTTGATTCATAAGTATACAGTATTTGCCAATGTGTTTTTTTTATTATTGATACATTTATTAAGAACAAAACAATAATAATAAGTCCTAACTGATTCATTGTAAAACGATGCATTGTAATAAATAACAGGCAATGAAAGAAACAAAAAACAAAATTAAGATTTAACTCCTGATCTGTCTTGTAACTATTTTACATCAATTCATCCTTTATTATATTTCACAAACCTACATATATTTAGAAATAATACATATGGTTCTATTGCTTTCTTTATACAGAAAATAATATAGTTTACATCGTTTGCTAAATTACACTCAGGGTTGCCAGATTAGTCTCACATATAATCGCCTATACAGTTTCCATTTCCAAAAGCCACGCTCTACAGGATTGGAGATATTTTGCGCTTTTTAACTTTGTTTCTTTTACAATTTTCTTATACGGCTAAGAAAAAACGTCTTTGAATACGTCGATTTTTTACTATAAAAATACATATTTTGATGTAATGGCAATCCCATATTTGAAAGTTATTTTAATATAACATTTAATTGTGTTAATGGTAGCGGAAGAAAATTTAAGGCTTAAACACCATAATTGAAATTGCAAATATTGATAACTTTTACTAGCATGGAGGTTGTAAATGGAATATAAAACGTACTCTGGAACTTTACTTGCCCTGAATACGAATGCGAACTCAAAATTACGTAGGTAAGACATCTGGAAAAGTGAGGTCAAATGTCAAAACTGTAATTTTAGCAACATCAGTAAATGTATGCCATGTGAATTCAATCTCCCAGAAACCTCAAAATCTGTATAAAATACACAATGTAACACTAATTTACTATCTTTTTCTAGAAAATTTTCCTATGTACGGCCATCATACTATTATATGCTGTTATTACGCCAATGGTATCATTTAAAAAATATGTCTTAATTCAAAAACCATTGAAGGTCGGAAATCTAGTTTACGATAAATATGTGTACATACTTAGATAATTCAAAACCGAGTTTTTTTTTTTAAATAACAGACCGATTTAGAGATTTTGTCATGTTTCAATACTTTGTGTTCTCACTGTATAATAGCGGTTTTACACTATTGTTAATGGCTCTATACGTAATTTTTTATTGCTTAAAAAGTTGTAGAAAATTTTGCGTGATAAATTGCGAAGTGTAAAATAATTTGAATAACATTGAATATGTAAAATTTAACAAAGATATGTCTCTGTCTGCATATCGTCTGGTTAAAAGTAAAAGTAACTAACTAACATTTCAAATAATTACAAAAACCTGACTACAATAGAATACCAATAAATATAATGACGTTTTCCAGAGAATTAATGGATTTTAAGAATTTATTGAACTTATTTTAATAACACTTATTGATCGTATTTTCGTTTAGATACGCATTTATCAGCATTTGGCCACAATTAATTCGTGCTTCAATAAAATATAACAAATTGTTAGTTAGCGACTTTTACCATTTTACCTGTAAGCCGACGATATATTATTTACAATAATGTAAAAGTATTTCGTTCATGTTTGATTTCGCCGGAGATGCTTGAATGCCTGCCGGAGACCCGAGATGAGCCTCAAATGTTGCAGACTCCGGCGCAATGCCGGAGACCTGGCAACCCTGATTACAATTCAATTTAGAGAATAGAAATCGACAGATATCATAGAAAAGGTTAATAAAGTTAAAGTTAAACTGTCATTTACAGCGTCTTTTTATTATTCCTAAACATATGTTTCAAATCCAACACTTCACGTATCGCAAAATCAAATTCTAACCCTACTTTTTCTCTCTATTGTTGCAGGATGATGGGGAACTTCTAGATTCCCCCGCGAGATGGCGTGACGCGGACAGTGACGTTCGCCCTAAATTGTGATGGGCACATTCGTCGTGGATGTGTACCACATCCCGAGCTTGGCGAAACAGCTGCACGCCCTACCTCACCTAAACGTGACCTTCCATCGTGTCAATGACAGTTTTGATCCCCAAAATCCTGTCTATTTAGAGGTACGATGCCTATAGAAACGCAGATGTGCGTCTACGCTCTACTCTACTATTCTCAGAGTGCTGTCACTCGTAAATCAACTGATTTAAACATGTTAAACGAACGTTATGTTATACCATTGATGTGTTCTGTTACGTCATAGAGTGTACACAGATAGAAAAGATTTCTTGTTTTAAAGAAATGTATTTGTTTGAATTTATTCTTTTGGGTCAAAACATATTTCTTTGACGCCAACAATATTTACTTCATTGAATACTCTAGTTTATTTGCTTGCAGATATTAATTTATTTGAAATATTTATTTAAGTGGAATAAATATATATGGATACAAACAAAAATTACTTTCCTTTAAAGTAATATTTTTGTTTTGATTTAAAAAAAACGTTTCTTTACACCAATGAAATATAATTTTGATTCAAACATATAAATTTGTATATAAGGAGAGATTTATTTCGTTTAAAGTAATATTTTGTCATTGGCTTAAAAATAGGTTTACTTCCGCCAAAGAAATCATATTTTGATTAAAATAAATATATTTGTACACAAGAAGAGATTTATTTCTTTTAAAGTAATATTTTTGTTTTGGCTTTAAAATAGGTTTACTTCCACCAAAGAAATCATATTTTGATTCAAATAAATATATTTTTAATGTCATCCAGCTGTATTGTTAGATGGCGCTGTAAACTCGCTCCTCGCATTTCGTACATATCGAGAGTATAAAGCCGCGTGATCGACAGTATAGAACTTATAGAGTACAGTGCCTGCAGGTTCAAGTTGCGATTACAAATCAGAGTACACTTTACTAACTTAACCTTGACTATATGTTGGGTTGGGAAGACCAAGCACTGGCCGAGGATGTGCGACATCCCAACAAGGAGGTGACACATGGCGAATCTTCCGAAAAATTCTGGTCCATTAATTCCTTCAACACAATCATAATTATTTGAAGTAAATAAATCTCATTTCTTATAATACACAAATTGCAAACTTTAACTGGAAACATAAGTTGTTTGACACAAATCAACGTTCTTTCTACCAAACAAATATTTCAAATAAATGCGTTTTTATCCGCAAATAAATATTTCTTTGCCTCTATTGAAACAACAAATTTCTTTGAATCAATGCATATTTATTTGAGTTAAACAAAAATTTTTGAAATAGAACTAGTTTTTGAATGGGTTTTATTGAGAAGGCTCTTGTTTTCAAGTGGTAGAGATTCTATCATTATCGTATATTGCGCATCATAATATTATCTACGATAATCTACACAATTGTTCATTATTCTATCAACGTAAAAGGAAATAGATCGTTTCTATGTGCTTGCTTCTGGTTAAGTTACAGTAGTAATGAGCTATTCTTTAAACCTGACACAGGAAGGACACGTGACCAATTGCCTGCTTCCTGGTGCATCTCATTGACAGCGGTACGCTTTAAGAATAGTAATAAGAAGAAGGCAACTAATAATAATAGCACTTCTTCATGAATTAAATTAATTGCATTTCCGCGGCATCTATTGACATCTACTGCATTATCATGGACACAATACGTTCCATTTTTTTATGGTTTCTATTGCGCCATGAATTTTATAGTAAGTTTTTCGAGTTAAAAAAATCTGATGTGGCCAGGCACATGACTTAATCATACAATATATAAAATTAATAGTTTAGTGGTTTGGCGTTAGTGACTTGCCACATGTATAAGGTTATCTATGGGCTGCCGGTAGTTTGGCGTTAGTGATGCCGCATATTACCGGCTAACGGCCGCGGTAATACCGACCGCGCACTTTAAGCTACGATATAGGCAAAACTGGGAGAGCTGAAGATTACTCATAGATTTCAGCTGTTATTTTAGACATACGTTACAGAATATTTCTAAATATTGACGCGTGTTAAAACGAAATAGCATACTTTTCATACGTCTGCTGTATAATTTAAATGGGCAAGACAAAAAAGTACGTCTGTTCTTAGAACCATAAGAACGAATGACAGCGGTAGCAACCTAACCTCCAATTCGAACGCGAACGTGTGATGTGAACAAGATGTTTTCGTTGGTATGTTTTCACTTTGCTTCTGTTAAACATGCTAATGATGGATATATATTAGATAGGACAATTATCACAATTAAATGACAGTATTTTTAATAATTAAATATTAATCTTGAACGAACTACCTAGTAGGCAACTTAATATACACAGCTCATAACCAATTCACGCGGTACGTTCATCTCTTGGTTCATACGATTTTAAGCGATGAATCACCTTCAGCTCTCCCAGTTTTGCCTATAGTGCCATCTGTCGACGGTCCTAATAACTACTGGCCACGCATGCGCAATAATTGTGAAATCCTCGCTATCTAAGTTTTAATGCAGACACGATCACGATCAAAAAGAATGAACAGCTAAACTGTATTATTTTACCAAAAATTGTCATAGATAATTTTGTATAATTTATGTCTATAAATTATACAAAATTTCCTCTACTTTAATTTATTATTTAACTATTTTGACGAAATTACAGAAATGGCAGCTCATTTGCAAAATCCTTGAAAAATGCTTGGAGGAAACATCCAGTTCCTTTGGACCCTTTTGAACCAAAAGCTTTTCAACTCTAAGTTTGCTCATAAAACTTCTAAATATGAACTTTCGTCCCAATACCTTTAATAGTTTCTCCGGAATCGTCACCACAAAAGTCGAGTACATACATACACACACATACATACACACACACACACACACACAGACATTTTTTTGTACCTTGGTCATAAATGATCAGGGGACCCAAAAAGACGTATTTCCGCTAAAATATCAAATTACTTTATCATACGCAGTATGATGAAGTATTGTAATCGAGCAGAAAAAAAATTGAGATTTTAGAGGAAATAGTTCTTTTTGGGTCCCCTGATCATTTTTTACAATGCATCTGCATTGATATAATACTATATAGTGAGCCAGGATTTTCCAAATCAGTCTAATGACAGTACCGGTAGTGTCAAATACTGATGTTTTGACAATATCTCACTATATCTACTGTCAATAGTAAAAATATCTCATATTGTGATACCGTGTACGGTCCTTGCATGACGGCGTCAGATAGGCAGCCTGTTCAGCGTGTCCAAAATGCATGTGTTCTGTTTGTTTTTGGTTTGAGGAAGTATGATCATGTATCGAATGGGCTGGGCGACTTGGGGTGGTTGAACATGGATAATACTAGGGTGTTGCATGCAGCAATTTTATATCATAAGTTTCTATCCAAGAGGACCACACAATACCTCATGCGGAAGATACGCTATAGAACGGATGTCCATAACCTTAATTTAAGATTCAGGGGTTTGTTTGCTCCACCTGCCCATCGCGCTGACCTGTATAAACGGTCATTCTCTTACCAGGTCAGTCACATATACAATGCTCTCAGGGAAGATATGAAAAAAATTGTCGTTAAACAGTTTTGGGGAAAGATGAAGTGTTGTCTGTTTGCTCAACAGGGGGGACTTTAGGCATTTAGCGCACATCGGAGGCTGTTTTAATTTTTATTTTTTATGGGCATGTGCGATGTTTTGTTGTTGATTTTATATATTGTGTGATAAAGTCATGTGCCTGGCCACATCAGAGTTTTTTTTTCGGTTTGATTACAATACTTTATCGCACTGCGTATAATAAAGTAACAAAATAAGTAACAGATACTGCGCGGTATGAATGCAACTTGTAGACACGCTGTAAAAACTTAGATGACATAAACTCCAAACTTGTGAAAGAATTGAATATTGTTGGCTATACTGGGAGAGCTGAAGGTGATTCATCGCTTAAAATCGTATGAACCAAGATATGAACGTACCGCGTGAATTGGTTATTAGCTGTGTATATTAAGTTGCCTACTAGGTAGTTCGTTCAAGATTAATATTTAATTATTAAAAATGCTGTCATTTTATTGTGATAATTGTCCTATCTAATTTATATATCCATCATTAGCATGTTTAACAGAAGCAAAGTGAAAACATACCAACGAAAACATCTTGTTCACATCACACGTTCGCGCTCGAATTGGAGGTTAGGTTGCTACCGCTGTCATTCGTTCTTATGGTTCTAAGAACAGACGTACTTTTTTGTCTTGCCCATTTAAATTATACAGCAGACGTATGAAAAGTATGCTATTTCGTTTTAACACGCGTCAATATTTAGAAATATTCTGTAACGTATGTCTAAAATAACAGCTGAAATCTATGAGTAATCTTCAGCTCTCCCAGTTTTGCCTATAACAATGTTGACAGTTCGCATTGGCTATATCGATTCAGAGGGTAGTTAACGCCCTTTGCAGGCGTGACAACGCAACTAATTGCATTGTCCAGCCGGTGATTAATAGATGTCGCCGTTTGCCAATTGTTTACACTACCCCTACATTGCCCAAACAAAAGGTAGAATACACAAGATCCGGTATTGTCATGGACACTCTAAAGTTATTTCGCTAATTTGCAAGTGTCCATTTTGTGCTATAAATAGGGACCTAATTATTATTATTATTACTAAACACTATCTATTTCATGGCGAGGTTAGATAGATAGTATGCAAAAACAGTCTTCACAAAACAGGAAGTACTTAAGATAAAAATAACACATAGTGCAGTCTGTTTATTCATAAAGTGATTATGACGAGTAAAATTATACACATTTACCTACATTGTACAAAGAATCTTTACGAGAAATGTCAAAACGTGTATATTTGGTTGCATATACCTCAGTTTTTGCATAGAAATATGACATTTGATTCCCATTGCATAAAAAAAACTTTGCGAGAAATGTCAAAACGTGTATATTTGGTTGCATATACCTCAGTTTTTGCATAGAAATATGACATTTGATTTCCATTGCATAAAAAACCTTTGCGAGCAACGTCAAAACGTGTATATTTGGTTGCATATACCTCAGTTTTTGCATAGAAATATGATATTACATTTTTATTTCTTGTTTTAGAGTCTTGGTATCTTGGGTTCGGTACCGGCGGCTTGGCTGATCCTAACCTTACTCGTATTGCTGATCTACCTTTTGACAAGATGCTGCGATCGAAAACCAAGGCCCCAAAGGTCGATTTCTGCGTTGAAGACGACGTTAGCCGTCGTGTCGGTTCTGTGCTGTGCCGTAGTGGGGTTGGGCCTTTACGGGAACGACGATCTGCACAACGGAATTTCGCAATTTCTATCGGAAGGACGGCAGGTGGATCAATTGTTTGCGAAGATCAGGAATCAAACGGAGGCCATCGAGCGACAACTAAGGGTAAGTTCGGTTTTTGTTTTGTTTTTTTTTTGTTGGTACCATTAGCTATGTTCGATTTCTGGCCGTGATCTTTTTAATTGAACCGGATTTGGATCTTTTTGATCGCAAATTTGAAATACGTTCGTCCTATTGGTGGAATTAAATTGAATTGAATTGAATCCGATTGATCAGAACTGATTATGGCCAGCAACTAAACAGGAAATAATTTTTGAAAATTAAAAAATACCCACTGTTTATTTTATAACTCGGAAACTATAAATGTTATGGCAAAGTTCTACCTATTAGCAATATTTGTTCGCAATATCGCAAGGATCATTTGGCTCCCTGTTTGCTTTCTGTAAACGTGCGTTCTCATTGGTGGTAATAGTAGGTAATGAAAGTGGTAGCAGACGAAATTATAGTATTTCTCACCAGACGTTGTATTGACACATATTAGTTTGCGTGTACATAAACTTGAGTCACTAGCAATTTTCTATAAGAAATACTATAATGACGTCTACTCCCATCTTATCTAAGTATAGTTATATTGGAGAAACCTATATTTGTGTTTGTTTTGCTTTTATATAAAAAATCTATTGTGGCACATGACTTTATCATACTATATATAAAATTAATAGTTTATCTGCATGAGATGCTATTTGATCGGGATCGATCGTGTCTGCATTAAAATAAAACTAGTTAGCCAGGATTTGTCATTTATTTTGATACTATTGACAGAAGGTATTGCCAAAACATCAGCGTTTGACAAATCCTGGCTAACTAGTTTTATATTAATGCATACACGACTGATCTCAATCAAATAGAATTTGCTCATCCAGCTAAACTATTAGTTTTGCGACTAATCAGAATGCGTCTTAAGTTTTAAGCTGAATACCAGATTTTTCAAAGTTAATATAAGATGTCAAATCTATAGTTATATTGGAGTGCGCTATGTTTTTTTTTGTTTTATATAAAAAATCTGTTGTGGCCAGACACATGACTTCATACTATATATAAAATAATAGTTTATCTGTATGAGATTCTAGCATTTGACACTACCTACTGTCATTAGAATGATAATATCTGTCAAATCCTGGCTAACTAGTTTTATATTAATGCAGACACGGCTGATTTCGACCAAATAAAATTTACAGCTAGACTATTAATTTTGCCAAAAAATGTCATATACATAAAATATTGAGAATTTCCTCTACTTTAATTTAATATTTAACTATTTTGAAAAAAATTTTAGAAATGGCGGCTCATTTGCAAAATTGTTAAAAAAATGCTAAGAGTAAAAATCCACTTCCTTTGGGCCCTTTTGAACAAAAAGCTTTTCAGCTCTAAGTTTGGTCATGAAACTTCTAAAAATGAAGTTTCGTCCCAATACCTTTAGTAGTTTCTCCGGAATAGTCGCCACAAACAACGGGTACACACACAGAGACTTTTTTGTATCTTAGTCAAAAATGTTCAGGGGACCCAATAGGACATATTTCCGTTAAAATCTCAAATTTTTTGGTACGATTACAATACTTTATAATACTACGTATGATAAAGTAAAAACTAATACTTGTAATATCATCAAGACCTAACCTTAAAAAACATCGACAGATGACAGCTGTCAAATGGTGTCGGCTGCCAATTGCGCAGGAGTGTCAACCCATTAAGTTTTACGCTATCACTCTCATTCACTCGGTATATTATTTTTTGGATTTTGTAATTATCTGTACTTTATTTAACGTAGAAAGTAAGTAATCCATAATTGGTGTAATAATTTTTTTGTTTCTGGAATGTTATACAAATTTGTTATGATTTACTTTTTGCAAATTTTTACATTTTGAAAATTGAATTTTTTTATTTTTTAGTTGAAGTAAATGACGAGTTAAGAGTCAAAAATTGAAAAAAAGATGTTTTATCGCATTGCAAGTGATTATAACCGTTGGATATATAGTCAGCTAAGTGCAACCAATGGAAAACAATATAAAGCTGATGCAGACAGGCGCTGTTATATGTTATCTGACTGTATCACACTGTATTTTTGCTTAATTTTTACAAAATAACTACCGTATCACCTAAAATATAACAGCGGATTACTTTGGATAAATAACATTCAAACGTGTATGATATATGACATCATTTTTATCTATTTGTCTCGGCAACCACAGCAATAATTTATTCTGAATACTTAACAATACTAATCACTTAATTTTCCATTATTCCTGTCCACAAACCAGATTTTTTATTCAAAATTATGATACACCAAAACACACACAACTTCAACGTCAAAATATTCAGAATTCTAAACACTGCGCCATTCTGTCGAAATACTACTTTTTTAAGTATCCAGAATAATGACACAATGTATTTATTGCAATTTTTTGTACCTAATAATCTATTTTCTCTTTTTCCAGGTACAAGCGAGTGGCCAACTGGCCCAAATCCAAGTCACATTCGAAGAACCTGGCGGCAATGTAACCGCAAAAAACATTCTCCTAACCTGGCTGAAGCAAGCAGGAGAAAATAACACCTTAGCAGCAAACGCCGCATCCGACATACGAAATCCTTTACAGAACATAAACATCGCTCCCAAAATCGTAATGGCCGAAAAGATCGAAACCATCCGTTGGCCGTTCACCATGGCAATACTCAGCGTCCTATTAATTCTCTGCGTAATCCTACTAGTAGGAGTCGCCAAACACAATCGTTGCGCATTAATCGCCTTTTCCGTTTGCGGTTTATTAGCCGTTATAGCTTCTTACGTCATGGCCAGCGTCTACGTAGCTTCTACGGTAGCGCTAGCCGATCTCTGCATGTCTCCGGACAAATTTCTACAAGACCAAGCGTCGTCTGAAGTCACAAAAGAAATCTTACACTATTATACCAGCTGCGAAAAGGCTAGAGCAAATCCGTTCACGCAAAGATTGCGGGAAGGCAAGTTGGCTACGGAATCTATGAGGACTACGCTGCATATGATGAGGAAGCCAGCGTTGGAGTTGTATCCGAGGAAGAACCTGGATAATAAGTTTAGTTCGTTGATGAATCAGATAAACGAGGGGGATATGTTGATGACATCGTTGACTACGCTGGTCGACTGCAAGGCGTTGCATATGCACTATTTGCGCGGTGCGAATGCGTTGTGTATGTTCGGGTTGTTGGGGCTCTCGTTGATGTTGGCTTCTGCGTTGTTGGCGGGGATCTTGTTGACGGCGTTGGTTTGGATTGACTCACATACTTGGATTTATATAAGAAAGAAGTGAGTATTAGTTGGCATTTCAGAGAAAAAGGTTAATAACTCGGTAAATAGTAAGAATTTCTTGTTAAAACTAATGAATAATATTTATCAAACCTTTAGCTTTCGGAAAATAATTGCCTAAAAACGAAATTTTACTATCGTTTTTTATCAAAGCGCATTTAAAGTTGCATACGTCCCGAGCCGAGTTGGCGTTTTACTGAAAAGGTTATAACTCGGCCAATTGTAAGAATTTCTTTTTGAAACTTATGGATAATATTTATCAAACGTTTAGCTTTCAGAAAATAATTGCCTAAAATCGAAATTTGACTATCGTTTTTTATCAAAGCTTCTTTAAAGTTGCATACGTCCCGAGCCGAGTTGGCGTTTTACTAAAAATGTTATATCTCGGCCAATTGTAATAATTTCTTTTTGAAACTCATGGATAATATTTATCAAACGTTTAGCTTTCAGAAAATAATTGCCTAAAATCGAAATTTTACTATAGTTTTTTATCAAAGCGCGTTTAAAGTTGCATACGCCCCGAGCCGAGTTGGCATTTTACTGAAAAGGTTATAACTCGGCCAATTGTAAGAATTTCTTTTTGAAACTTATGGATAATATTTATCAAACGTTTAGCTTTCAGAAAATAATTGCCTAAAATCGAAATTTGACTATCGTTTTTTATCAAAGCGTCTTTAAAGTTGCATACGTCCCGAGCCGAGTTGGCGTTTTACTAAAAATGTTATATCTCGGCCAATTGTAATAATTTCTTTTTGAAACTCATGGATAATATTTATCAAACGTTTAGCTTTCAGAAAATAATTGCCTAAAATCGAAATTTTACTATTGTTTTTTATCAAAGCGCGTTTAAAGTTGCATGCATCCCGAGCCATGTTGGCGTTTTACTGAAAAGGTTATAACTCGGCCAATTGTGAGAATTTCTTTTTGAAACTTGTGGATAATATTAATCAAACGTTTAGCTCTCAGAAAATAATTGCCTAAAATCGAAATTTTGCTATCGTTTTTTATCATAGCGCGTTTAAAGTTGCATACGTCCCGAGCCGAGTTGGCGTTTTACTGAAAAGGTTATAACTCGGCCAATTGTAAGAATTTCTTTTTGAAACTTATGGATAATATTTATCAAACGTTTAGCTTTCAGAAAATAATTGCCTAAAATCGAAGTTTTACTATCGTTTTTCATCAAAGCGCGTTTAAAGTTGCATACGTCCCGAGCCGAGTTGGCGTTTTACCGAAAAGGTTGTAACTCGGCCAATTGTAAGAATTTCTTTTCGAAACTTATGGATAATATTTATCAAACGTTTACCTTTCAGAAAATAATTGCCTAAAATCGAAATTTTACTATTGTTTTTTATCAAAGCACGTTTAAACTTATATACATTCCGAGCTGCGTTGGCATTTTACTGAAAAGGTTATAACTCAGCCAATTGTGAGAACTTCTTTTTGAAACTTATGAATAATATTTTTAAATGTTTGCCATTAGGAAAACAGTTAAAAGCTGACCCTTTTTGTTTATTTTGTTTCAGGAAAGACTACCATCAAGTGAACGAGACTGAATCGTTTCTGCCGCCACCAGCTGCTTCTCAGGCCATAGCGGCACGAACTCTGCAACGGAGCCAAGGGTCGTCTTACACTCCTGATACACCTCCTCCCAGCTACACTTCCGCAATGATGCATACCAAAATGCTTGCAAGCGCCCCCATGCATGAAGCAGAGTCACTCATGTACTTTATTTTTTTATTTTTCTTTCTTTTACTTTTAATAGCAGAGTCTTCACCTTAAAATGTGAAAATACACACCAAATTCCCCTTTTTGGAAAGAATTAAAGTAAACATAACCTAATTTTTTATGTGTTCAAATATTAGTAAAACTAGTTAGGTTATGTTTATATTTCTTGTTTAAAAACAGGGAATTTGGTATGGATTTTGATGCAATGTCACCAGTTTTACTAGGAACATTTATTTTATTATACACCAACCTGTGTACCGAACTTCTCTTGGGCACAGGTCGTATATGTCACTTTTTAAGGTTAAGGCTCCGCTATTTTATTTTGTTAAGTTGACACTCTTGCAACAGTGAAAAAGATTAGAAACTTATATGTTGTTTTAATTTATGTATTGAATTTCTTGTGAATTGGTTTTTGTTTCATTTAATTTTTTAATTGTGCAAGAGTAGGTATAGGTGTCCAAAACCTGCATGGGTTAGTCGCAAGTTGTGACACAAAAAATGTCACACGTTTTCGGAATTCATGGTTTTGTTGAAAAAAATAAAATAAACGGCAATCTTAATGCACAACTTTAGCTTTGCAACATAACCACAAATTCCCGAAACTCAATGACGTAGTTTTTGTGTTGCTGCGTCCCGATCTTAAGTGTAATGTTAGTTTCCGTATTTGTTATTGTTGTTAGTGTGAAATATAGGGGTATATATTGAAGGATTAATATCATATCAATTTAAACTAGACGCAATAGGTCGTTACTAAGGTGACTAAGGTAGAAAACAATTACCAAATTGGTAAAAGATTTCATTTTTTATGTTTATCTTCTTTCTGGTACAAAGAAAAAAATATTTATGGACTGCTTCCGGGTTATGCCGTGTGTCAAGATTTGTAAATGCTGACATTTCGCGAACCATGTTGGTTCTTCATAGCTAATAGAATACCGAAGACCTACCAAGAAAATCTCCCTTATATACCTAAATTTACACCTCACTGCGCACATATGGAGCTACCGCTCTTATGTGCTTTTACACCTGACGGCGTTAGGATCAATTTCCAGACCCTACTAATGTCGGTACCGTCCTCGCGATTGATGTTGTCAGGATGTTTGTAAATTTCGATGGCTTCTCTAATAAACCTTCGATGATAATTACCCACCCTTGCCAACATCTTCATGTCATCGAATTGGTGTGTCCCGACTCGTGACAGTGTTGAGCAACAGCGGACTGTTGAATCTTGCGTAGCCGGGTGTCTCTACTGTGCTCCTTGACTCGACATGTATATTCCTATATTTTACATTTTTTTTACTGCTCATTGGTAGTCGCCTCAAATTATAGAATGCTCAATTTTGATTTATTTCTCGCTGGAACCTATAAAAACCATATGGCTGCAGAACACACCAAAGCAACCTATAAACATTAATTTAATTAAAAATGAAGTTAACCCACTAAAAAAAAATATATAACAATCTTGCTGTCAAAGATTATCGACTTTCGATCAATTTTTTTTTTTGTGGGTTTGATCGTTTTTGGTTGAGATCAGTTGGCAGCCGTGTACAATGATTGCGTCGCAATTCTGTTACAGTGATGGGTGCGATATGCGACCGGCAGAGCACCACCGAGGAGCCCATATGTCTCATCTCCGGGGCCATACTCTCGGCCGATTGCCCTCGCATCACCACGAGCAACTCGCAGGACCTAATAATGGCAAGTACGCGACTCTGAGCAAGCAGTGCAAGACGCTGGAAAGCTCAGACTTCTACTGAGACAGGTACGACAAGAGATTTGAATTTTATTTTAATTCTTTTGCATGTTACACACGTACCGTGTTTTGATTGTTGTTTTGAATCATGTATTCGTGAAAACAAATTTAAAATAACGCTGTCAACAGTAATCCAAAACTCAAACTCGTCCAAAGGAATACTAAAAATCTCGTGCAACATATGCGAATTGCTGCGCTCTACCATGGCTATACCACAGGCTCTACGCCAGTGATCATTGAGGCTGGAGTGGGGCGAGTTTGAGAACCACTTTCCTAAATAAAGTATCCGGGCTCTGGTAATAATAATTTTGCAAGTATTCACAGCCGTAGTTCAAAACTTAGGTTAGAGCTTTTTTACGGTTATGTGAATTTGTGTAAAACAAATATTCTTCTTGTTTTTCTAAACAAAACCTTTCGTGTTACAGGTCTGCCTGCAAGGAGTTCCCAAACTTCAAAGGTTTTAAGTTCGACCAGAAATCGCAACAACAACAACAACACCATCACCAACAACAACACGCTCAAGCTGACACTCACCACAACCCAAGAACGGCGAACATCAACAAGTTCAGTTCGTTGGGTCGGAGGCCGTTACCTCAAATTCCGGACGAGAAGCACCGAAAGCAGCCTCCCGTCCCGAAGGTACCAACAACCATCTCGCAAACCGTCGAGATGCCTCTGAACCCGGCAAACTTCCGTTCTTTACAAAGGGGCGCATGGCAAGATAACACGACGACGAGCACGTTTCAACCGAGCCTTCAGTTCCGCTCGTTGCAACGCGGCACGTCGCAAGCCCAGCCCCATTCGCAGTTCAGATCTGTCAAGATTCAAGATCAGAACGAGTCGGTTTATAAGAATAGCGAGAGCGAACGGCAGTTGTACGCCGTTACGGAGTTGTAAAGCGATTTTTGGGTTTTTATTTGACGTTTTTTCTTGCGTTTATATTTGGGAAATGCAGGCAGATGTTTTTGTACCGACTTCTTGGTATAGAAAGTATAGTCATTCCGTTTGTTTTTGTATAATTTTTTTGTAATTGAATGTACCGTTTGCATTTAATAAGTAATTGAAATGATTGATGAAGATCTATCTAGTAGTGAAAGGTTAACCTCTAAAGAGTTTCTTTCCGCAATCTGTCAAATTTGACAGTTAATACTTTGTACATAACCGTAAAATTATATTTTATAACCTAACAAATTGATGGTGGCAAATTTCTATTACAAAACTTTTTTGTTTCCATGCATGTCAAAGTTAACAGAACTTCGATTGTTTTGTTATCAAACTGTCAATTGTGACAGGTTATACTTGTACATAACCACAAAATTAAATTTTTTTACGGGTCGTTAGTGACAAATTTGTATTACAAAAAGTTTTTGTTTCCATATATGTCAAAGTTAACAGAACTTTAATTGTTTTCTTATCAAACTGTCAATTGTGACAGGTTATACTTTGTACATAACTGCAAAATTCATATTTATAACAAACCAAATCAACAAATTAATTATTAATTCAAATGATAAATTTCAAGATTATATCTAGTATTCAGGTATGAACCTATAAAATTTTGATTGTTTTTTTGTCAAACTGTCGAGTTTGACAGTCATACTTTGTAAATAACCCCAAAATTGTTGTTTATAAACTAAAAGCTTTACCGTTTACATTAATAAGTAATCAAAATGATAGATTTGCACACTGTCAAACCACATAACCCTAAAACTAATATTTAAAAGTTTCAGACTGTCAGATTTGTTTGACATTATATATTCTCTCAACCATTTGCATTTAATTATAAATCGAATAGCTTGAAATACGATCTAGTATTCAGAGGTTAACCTCCAAGAGTTAGCTAGTTTTTCTGTCAAATGTGACAGAAACTTTGTATATAGCCCTAAAATTATAATTTTTGAAGTAAAAAAGGCAATTTCTATTATTAATTATAAGAAAAATTGTATGAGGTTAACCTTATTTAGTCGATCTGTCGTGTTTGACAGATCGCTCATTGTACATAACCGTAAATTAATTTTTCTTGGAGACGAGGACAAGATTCGTAGAGCGGTGATCAAAAGTTTAACCCGGCCATGAATCTCGGTGCCATATTTAATTCTCTAATTACGAATCCTGTTCCCGTCTTCGAATTTAAAAATAAAAAAAATATTTGTTCGAGGCAGTAAAACGTAAAATCTGTTTAGCTAGTTGTGTGTGGGATCAATATTATATTCCGTGACCCTGGCGTAGGTTTACGTTGTAAGTGTTGCTCAGCGATGTGTCAAAACGCAGCGTCTAGGTTATGTCTAACGATAAGTACAACTGTCACACGTTTACACGTTTTTTAAACTAAACTATATAAAATATAACGAATAAACACAAAAAAAGAAACAAACTCTCACATATACTTGTATTTGTTCTCAACTGTGACTGATATTACCGATGTACTGCAGAAACAAAAGAAAAACTTTTTATAACTACTTGAAGTTAGTCGTAAGTAATATTTTGTAACGATGAAAAATGACATGTGTTGTAGGTTAGCTTAAATTTAGTTTGACGGCTACCTGATTGTGATGTTTGAAACTCGAGGGCTTTCAAAATTTATCGAATTTAGTTTTAGAGGTATTTTCGTTTGGGTATTTTTTCTCTCGGGTTTGTATGAATGGCCAAAACTGCCAAAGATTTCGTGCGAATGACGTGTGGATTTTTGTAGGTTAACGTAAGTAGCATAATTAAAATTAAAAAAAGATGTAAGTGTCTATAAATGGTACTCCTTTTTTTCCCGACTTCCGTCTAGGAACATCGATATATATAGGCCTGTACGTTTTCGTTTTTGAATCACACTGTATATTGACCACTTGTAACACACTGTATAGACCCCCAATCTCTGTAAGTTTGAGTATTTATTTTCTTTTCTAAGTCTTTATCTAAGTTGTATTATACGGATTTATATATTATATGAATATTATATATTGCTCTATGTAAGTACACTTTACTATTTGGTACCACTGTGTTTTATTTCTATCTTCCTACCTTTTAATCAATATAAAATATGTCAAAGATGGTACTAATCTGGGAAGATAAAGCTAAACGAGCTTACTGGGAAACATCACTTGGCGTGAGACAAACTAAGGCTACTATAATCTTTTCCACCTCCGAGGCCAGACTGTATCTCCAGTTACAAAAAAACAGACCTTCGACCGATTACAGGTCTCCTTAGAGGCCATTGTCCACTGAGATATCATCTCACAAAGATTGGACGGGCAACGCAGACTGTAGATTCTTTGGAGTGTCCCCGAGACAGCAGTACGTATTGTGCGAATGTGACGCTCTAATGCGCACAAGACAAAACCACTTGGGAGCCGCCATCATTGAACTAGCAGTGCTGACAAGTCTAACTCCTCGAACAATTACTGACTTGCGCTGCAAGACAGTATCCGAGCCATTTGTAGAAGTTGTTCCTTACGCTAGAGAGCGTTTCGGCTGTTACAGTGTTCGCAGCTTCTGTAATTTTTGCTCTCAACTCCTGTAAATTATGTGCCCTATTGACTTTATTAACATAATATAGTATTTTTAAGATAATCCCACAAGAAAAAATCGTTCGGAGACAGATCAGGTGATCTTGGGGGCCAACGAATGTCGCCTGTCCTACTAATAAGACGGTGAGGAAATGCGGTTGTTAATAACTCTCGCACCCTGGTCGCGTTATGAGCAGGACAGCCGTCTTGCTGAAACCAAACATCATCCTGATCTACTCCGGGAAGGTTATAAATGGCGGGAAGTACTTGCTCTTCCAGCAAAGTAATGGTAGTTCTGGACTAAATGATTGCCTAGAATACCAGCCCAAACATTTAGTTTTTCGGGATATTGAGTACGGTAAGCATAACTTCGGTGCTGATTTTGTTGGGCCCAATATCGAAGAATGTAACGGAAAAGTCGATTCAACAATAAAAATAATATTTTGTATAAAATTGTCAACTGCGTTCGCCTTTTCCATTACAGTTTCACAAAACTCCATTCTACGAATACTGTCCTCTGCGAAGGTTTCCTGAGTCTTTGAGTACTTATAACTCCGGAAATCACCGTTCTTCAGAGCCTTAGCAACGGTTTTGTTACCAATACCCAATTCCTCGCCAATCCGTCGAGTGGATTTCTTATCGTCCAGTACTACAGAACCGCAGATTAGTACATCCCGTCGTTCTTTTGCCGCAATTTCTAGTGGACTTATCTCCCTTTTGATGACAAGTACTGCAGCTCTTTAGACAAAGATCTTTTTCAAATTGATGCACAATATTGAAAATGGTTTGTCTGCACGGGATAGGTCTGCCTTCAAAAGTGATTGCAAACAAATCCACGCACTGTTGCGCCGAATTGCCACCGTAATACCACTTGATGATCTGAAGCTGTTCTAACGGAGGGTACATCGCGATTGCAAAGATATGAATGTTATGAAGCGTTGTTAGATCTGCGATAGTTCTGCCGTTCCGTGCATGTGCTCCGAAACGCAAAACCAGACTGACCTGACCAGACCTGCTCTCCCACCAATCGGCAGTCCCACTATAATTGGCTGCCCCACTCAACCGACGTTGGCAGTGTTGTCGCGTGATACGCTAGTTTCTATAGACCTATGCCTAATTTTTGCGGACACAACAAAATGATGTATAACAGTGGAAAAAACTCCCGCCTTAAAGAACAGGTACAAAAATTTTACTTAAAAAAAATATCTTTTATTTTCTTAAAAAATTATTTATTTACAATTTTTTTTAGTGTCGACAAAAGATTACAGTTTTCTCTATAGTACAATCTATCACAAAGGTACTTATCTGGTGTGGTTGTTTCCATAAAAAATTACAAAAGTTAAATAATACCGTCCCTGAAACACATTACTAATTAACTCTACAATTAACTAATTAACACAACAATATTACAAATGATTCTCTGTGCACACTTTTAACTACGTAAAACTATCATCGTCATCGCTGACGACAGCTAACACTACATAAACTTAATAACGTAATCGAGCAAACACCAACAAATTTAACGAGAAATTGATTAAATCTATTTTTAAAATTGTGTCTATATCACAAATTTAACAATACTTAACCCTAAAATAGCCCAGTAATATTTGACAAATGACGCTATTTCGCTTCGGAAAGAATTCAAACCTAGCAGGCTTTTGCTTCTCAAGTATTTGAAAATATGACAGAGCATCATATTTTGTCTATCATTACAATTTTTTCGAAGAAGAGTGTTACAAATTGAAATTAGTAAATAGCGTATATCCAGTATTTACTAAGAAAATAAAATATATAATAACAACACCCGGGAAACTAAATATAATCATAAATCCTTTCGTAAGATCCTTTGAAACTCACGTATTTTAGGGTTAGGAATTAGTTACTTTTGTTCACCGTGAAGTTGGTTTTAAAGAACTGCACCAAAACGATGCCAAACTAAATGAAAGTTCTGCGCTTTACACAATTCACTCTACAAGAAAAATGCCACAATTCAAATAAATACGGTATTTGTAGGTTAAAATCTAAAAATCTAGCTGGGTTTGAATTTTCCCGATGTTGAAACGTTACGGGGCTAAAAGTTGGGTTACCAAAGTTTATTTTGCACGAGTGAATTTTATTTTGGTAACCCAACACAATAAACTTACATATATACACATTGAAAAATATTTAGAAAATCTTTATACTATTGCTTCAAAATTTGGTGAGTCAATCTTTTTTTAAAATTTGTTTCCCTTATCAAATCCTTTCGAGTTTAAGGCATTCTTAATAATGATTATGTTTGGCTTTATTTTATATAAAAATTTCTTCCCATTCGATATTTACAAGATGTACAGGTGTTTCGTAATATACACTAATCAATCAAACGGAGTTTCCCAATTTTAAAATCTACGATCAATTAAAGTTTTTTGACAGGTTTCTTTTTTTCAATACCTAGTGCCAGTTCATTATTTTAAGGCCAAATTCAAGTGTTCTACAAACCAAATTTACCAAAAGAAAACACCCAAATCTACTACACGTTTAGTATAAATAACCTTGAACAAAACACTGAATTTAAGGTTATAGTACGCACGGTACTTACTAATCTCAACAGATGGCGTAACCATCTATAACCTCACTTTTATCTTAACCACCTAACCGCATTTTGATACAAAATGCGCACGAAACGTTGGTCCTCGCCTATAGTTTTACTTATTTTTCGGTTTGATATCGCCGACTAGATTAAAAATACTGAACACAAACTCGTTAACGTTCTTAAAGGATTGGAAATACTCGAAGCCCAGATCCTGCTATCCGAGAAAAAGGTATATTTGTTCGTCCTTCACTTCTTGTTCCTTCAGGAGGGAGTGGGCCAGGTTCGTGAAGGGTGTCGGACCGCAAACTGTCACGTATACGTCTTTCTGCGGGTAACCGGTGCCTTCCGTTAGAGCTTTGAGGCCGTTTTTGACTATTTCTGAGGTTATGTGCCCGGTTGGACCTTTCCACTTTTGGCTGGGTTGTGATAAGATGTAGTCGATCTTGAATCTGCGGGTGAAAAGGTCGAATTATGGTTAGAAACGTTTGAATTTTAGGTTATGTTAGGGGAGTTGTACCTGGTGTCTTCCTTTTGCAATGTGTCAAAGTGGTTTTTGAATAGTATGTCATCGTCGGATCTATTGAAGAACAGCATGTTTACTCTTTGGCTAAAAAAAAAAGAAGAGAAGACATTTATGTAGACATGATGAACAACAAACTGTTTAAGTTTTTTCTGAGATCAACTATGTCAAATGCCATTTCAAATTTACTTACCATTTTTTGACTCGTCTCTCCAACAAGAAAGCCAGCAGTGACACCATGGGCGTCAAACCTGTTCCTCCCGCCAAAATCAAGAACAACTCCCTATTTTGAAGATCTTGCAAATTGAACGTTCCCATAGGTCTTGATAATTCCAAGATGTCGTATTTGCTCTTACTGCAGATGAATTTGCTAATGTTACCATTCGGATATGACTTCACCATAAGGCATATGTTGCCAGCCGTGTAGATCTGTTGCTTGTACTTGGCTAAGAGTGTACAAGGAACTGGTGTGTAACTTCTTGACATCTCTTCACCTGTAAAGAAAAAAAAAACAAAGAGATTAAGCAGTTTAGTACAGTGTTGGTAGAGATGATTTAAACAAGTGTGTCCCAAAGTGGGCGGTACCGCCCACTTTAAATAAAAGGGGGTTATATAAAACGCCAATATTGTCCGAATAAAATGAAAATTTAAAATTAGTTACGGAATATGTAGATAAAACGCATTTGGATCAAGCGGCGCCCTCAGCGTTAGGTTTGCCATTTAACCAAATAAACCTTAATTGTGGTCGATTCTGCATGTAAAATGCCGTTTACCAATAACGAAAAGCGTGATATAATAAGGGTTTATTATTGTTCTCTTAGAAATGTCGGATCGTACAATATTCCTAACGTTGGACGGAAATTTAGCGGACCATGGATCGTTTAGTAAACCCTGCAATTCTTATAATCGTCATGGAAATGTTGAAACTGATCAAAGAGGTATTTTAGAAATGGTAAACGTTAAATTACCATAATGTGCAATGCTTCAACTACTGGTTTTTAGATAAATGACGATCCTCGGATTTCTAAGCGGGAAGTAGCCCTTAATTTGGAATTGCCGCGAACACGTGTTTGCAGACCATTACGAACAAAGAAATTGAAACCGTACAAATCCCACACAAGTCAAACTTTGCAATTGTACGAAATTATTTAAATCGACAATTTCCAAATCGCTGGATTGGTAATAGTGGAGTGGTGGATCCCCGGATTTAAGTCCTCTGGACTATTTTCTTTGGGGAACTGTGAACGACGAAATTTATCACGATACTGGCAGAAATATCGACGATCTGCGGGATCGAATAACAAATGCGGTCAATGCTATTCCGGGAAGAACAGTTAGAAGAGCATAACAACATGTAGAAAAGCGGGCACGCTTTTATGCCTTCAAGTAAATAGCGGCCAATTTGGACATTTACTTAAAAAATAATCTTTACGTTGTATAAACTTGCTTCTTTTACAATCTGAATGTTTTTAATCCAAAGCACTCTTGGTCAGTCCGGCGCCGGCGGTCTGTAACCAAGCTGCAGTTGGTTACTTGATAAGCACGACAAACAACAAGAAAAAGAAGAACGTGTTTATTTATTATTCAACCATTGTTTTAAAAAGTAATGCCAACATGTTATACATTTCGAAAATGAGAAAAAAGAATCAAAGAAAAAAGAAGAAAAAAGATTTCCATGGTGAGGCTTGAAATTGAATCACCCGGTATATTAATCATTTGCATATTGAAGTAAAAGCAATTTCCAATTTTGAGTTCAAGGTGTTTTATTTCTTGCCCATGTATCAAGAGGATGAGTTATTTTCACGAGGGAGACGTTAACACTAAATTTCTTCCAAATTGACTTTCTCACCTTTAATTTTCCCGAAAACCCTCACATGTTTTCCGATAGGCACTGACAGCTTTGTGGCATCAACTCTTTCCAACTCCAACAAACAAGTATTCTGGTTGACTTGCACCTTATCCACAACGCTGTACTTCAACTTCAAGTCCAAAGAAGTGGCTTCGTCACACCTCTGGTTCAAAGTACCGAAATTCTCCCATATTTGACTGTCGACTTTCTTAAAAACAACCTCGACCTTCCCCGTCTCTGAATTCCCCTTAATTTGGCACGGCCATTTTATACTCCTAGCGAATTTCATCTCGTTCACAAACAATTTTCCATCGTAGTATAGATAAATGTTGAATTGGTTATCTTGGTTCGGTGGGTTTATTTCGACTTGAGCGTTGGAGTATGCGCCAGTGTAAAAAATAGTGGTGACGGAGTCCATTTTTTGTATCCAGTCGAACCTTGGTAAGCTAAGAGAAGACGTTTTGTCTTTAGATGGTTCTGGAATTTTGGAATCTGCGGATTTCTTGGATTCTTTCTCTTTAGCGGATTTTATTGAAGATTTTGGCGTGTTGTTCTGCGTTTTATTCGGTAGATTATTGGAGAATAGTTCCTCTGCTGTCACGTCAGATTCCATTACCAAACGACCGACTAGGCATTTGTTCAGAATTTGATCGTAGTTCACCCATGGATGTACCTGAAAAAGATATAGAAGAATATATTAGAGTTGAAAAATTGGCTACTGAAACTTTTTCGTATTTTAACATATATTAAATAAGTACGTAGACTTTCACGGCCAGAATCATTTAGAAAATAAACTGCTTCCGGGTTATGCCGTGTGTCAAGATTTGTTAATGCTGACGTTCATGCGATATACTGGACCCAAATACGAAACGTAAAATTGCGAAGGACCCAACCGATAAGATAGGAAGGCGAGTGAAGGAATTGGTTAAATCATCATCGGTTTCCGAACAGGAACAAAGAAGCCTTTTTATTCAAGCCCCTAGGGCACCGAGGATCTACCGTTTGCCAAAGATCCAGAAGGATAACGTACCTTTGAGACCAATCGCCAGCGCAATAGGCTCCCTAACCTATTTGTTGGCAAAATACTTGTCGAAAACCATCCAACCGTTTATAGGACGAACTACATCCTTTGTTAAGAACTCTGAACATTTTATGAAAATCTGAAGATTTTGAAGGAAGTTGTTATTGACCCGCAGGATATACTCGTAAGTTTCGACGTAACATTACTCTTTACGTGTGTTCCGGTTAAGGAGGCCGTCTAAGGCATTCGGACAACACTTGTGCCCCTAGGTCTACCAACCGATGTACCGGATCTTGTAGAGTATTGTCTATCCGCCACATACTTCAAGTGGGCGGGAGCGATGTATGAGCAAGTAGAGGGTGCTCCCATGGGATCACCTCTTTCACCGGTAATCGCCAACTTCTTCATGGAATTGTTTGAAGAAAAAGCCTTAAGGTCAAGTCCTTACAAACCTAAGCATTGGGTCAGATATGTTGATGATACCTTTGTGGTTTGGCCACACGGTAGAGATAAACTTACTGAGTTCCTTAGCCACCTGAACAATGTTAATCCTTCTATCAAATTCACGATGGAAATAGAAGAGCATATTCAGCTGCCATTTTTGGTGCTGGTATAAAAAACGTCAACGGGTACGCTTGGACATACAGTCTACCGCAAGAAAACACATATTGATCGGTACTTGAACGCCAAATCACACTACCATCCCAACAGAAGAGAAGTGTTATTAACACTCTGTTCAACAGAGCCGAGAAGGTGTGCGACTCCAGCACCTTGGACGACGAACGGAAACACTTGGAGTGGGCTCTACGTCAGAATGGATACACCAAGTCTGACATACGAGGTGTCACACAAAGGAAACCGCAAGTCTCAGAGGAGCGACAAGAGTCAAAGGGGTTCGCTTGCTTGCCATACGTAAGTGGGGTATCAGAAAGAATCGGTAGAATACTGAAGAAATCGGGTATCACGGTAAGGTACAGAGCACCAGCAAAGGTAAAGGATCTTTTGCCTAACTCAAACGACATCACACCCCTCCTGAAGAACGAAGGGGTATACAAGATAACATGTGAGTGTGGAACATGCTATGTAGGACAGACAGGACGAAGTATCGAATGTCGAGTCAAGGAGCACAGTAGAGACACCCGGCTACGCAAGATTCAACAGTCCGCTGTTGCTCAACACTGCCACGAGTCGGGACACACAATGATTTTCGATGACGTGAAGATGTTGGCAAGGGTTGGCAATTACCATCAAACGCTTATTAGAGAAGCCATCGAAATTTACAAAACAACATCAATCGCGAGGATGGTACTGACATTAGTAGGGTCTGGAAATCGATCCTAACGCGGTCAGGTGGAAAAGCACATGGGAGCGGTAGCTCCAGATGTGCGCAGTAAGGTGTAAATACAGGTATATAAGGGAGAGTTTCTTAGTAGGTCTTCAGTATTCAATTAGGTTTGAAGAAGCGAGCAATATGGTTCGCGAAACGTCAGCATTAACAAATCTTGACACGCGGCATAACCCGGAAGCAGTTTATTTTCTAACATAAATAATGTTTACCTGATCGAAGAGTTGTGTTGCATCTCGTCCTGCTCCTTTCATTATCTCGTCAACGCTACCTGGATGAAACGATAAGTAGTGGGTTATGTTATAAACTTTCCCTCGTATGGCTAACCATGCGTCTGATTCTTTGTCATGTTTCGCTAGTTCCTTCAGCGTCACCTGAAATTAAAGAAATGTACAATTCCCTATCTGACCTACTTTGTTATATATAATTATGTATTGGTATACTGTTTGCTAATGGTGACTCAATAAATGATTTAAACTAAACTAAACTAAACTTTAGCAAGGTTATTAAAAAAGAAAATCATAACGCAGAAGAATTGTGAATTGTACCCATTATTACTGTATCATACGCAATATGATAAAGTATTGTAATCGTGCCAAAAAAATGAGATTTTGGTGGAAATATGTGTTTTTGGGTCCCCTGATCCTCTTTGTCACAGGTACAAAAAAGGAACTGCATGTTTTCTCTAAGCATTTTTCAAGGATTTTGCAAATGAGCTGCCATTTCTGTAATTTCGTCAAAATAGTTAAATAATAAATTAAAGTAGAAGAAATTTTGTATAATTTATGTCTATGACATTTTTGGTAAAATAATAGGTAGTTTAGCGGCATGAGCAAATTCTTTTTGATCGAGATCGAGTCTGCATTAAAACTTAGTTAGCGAGGATTTCACAATTATTTTCTTTCTGACAGTAGGTAGTGTCAAATGCTGTTTTTTAAAAAATACCTACTGTCAAATACCTACTGTGGATAATAATCCATATACGTATTAAGGATTATACGGAGCTTGTTCTATAGCGCTAAAATGTTGGCTTTAGTTCCAACAATGTGAGACGGAGACATATATTTTGTCTATCTGTGGTGCCCGGGATCAAACTGCGCATGAGTGGCCAGTAGTTATTAGGGCCGTGGACAGATGGCGCTATTGTAGCTTAAAGTTTAAAGAACTACCTACTTTTGAAAATAAGTCAACACCCCATCCGCGCCTGTGGTGGCTTTTTAGTGTTTATTTTATTTTGTGTTCTTTTTTCTGCTTCTCAAGTGTTTTCTTATGTATTTCGTCTTTTATATAATCCGAACATCAGATAAACCAAAATTATCAACAATTTGGACGTTCCCACAAAGGTGTTTCAATGTTTCAACACAAAACAGCAAAAATTACTGTGCACAGATAAGACGTGATGGTGACACTGAATTTGTCACAAGAGATGTGAGATATCGTTTCAATTTTTTTTCATAGATTCCGAACCAAGAAGTCTGCGTAACGCAAATCTAAGACGTGATGGAAACGTTCCCGGTTCGTCATCTACAAACAAAAAGCGCTTTGAAATGTCCATATAAACATTTAGTGACAAAAGAAAAATTGGAATAAGTGTAATTTATCATTGAAACTCTCGTATTTTTCGCTGAATGCACATTTAATATTATATCTTCTATACACGTTAGAATGTTAGATTATTAAATTGAGTATGGTAACAATCATAGCATATATTACAAAATGTACCGAAATCGACTACCAAAAGATTTAACTCGCATTAATGATCTTCAATTTGACGCATTACAGAAAACTATAGAACAACATTTAGAAAAGTTATAACATTTTGTTAACGACGAAGCTCGTTACAAGCAGAACAAAGTAATGTTCAGTTGACGCCACACAACATAAGTACAATATCGTTATTTACGGGTTCTTCATCTCAGAGCAAAACATTTTGCATTCATGAATAGGACTACCGCATCTAATTACCTATTATTTAGTATATGGTGGAAAGTTATATAATAATTTATGAAAAAGTTATAAACATGTTGTTATCACACCCAACCAAAATATCAACTCCCTCCGTTTGGTGCCATACATAATAGCGTAATGTAATCATTTAAAGTATAATCCCAATCAATTACCTACAATTTGGCCTAAGAGAAAAGTATTCAAACAGTTTTTGTAAAAGTTATAAACATTTTTCTGTTGTAAAGATATGTAATTTCTACCACAATACTCAAATAAGTAGTAGACTAAATTACTGTGATTTACGGGTTGTATACCACAAAGAAAATTTCTCAGCGTAAATGAGTAAATACAACGATTTGTCCTACGAATTTGTCATATGAAGCAAAGATATGTAACAATTTTTTTCCATTTCGTATACATTTAATTTTTGTAAGTGTTATAACAATTTTTCTGTAGCGTTTTTCGTAGTAGGTATATCTGAAAGCTTGCATAGAAAGTATATGCAAATTATAGTGATTTATAGGTTGTTTGCTACAGAACGGGAAATAGTGACTAACTAATTGAGACAGGTAGTCTACATTTTGACGTATGGAATGTAGTCGTTCAGTTATTTTTAAAACGTTATAAACAATTTTCAGCAATCAACTTTGTGTTCCTTTGGCTGTCGATACTTAATATTGTTACAATAATACTAATCGGCTAGTCTGTCTGTTGCCTGTTAGCAACAGAGTTGTTACCCCTAAATTATCATTATTTTGTTTATCTATCAATAAGTATCGAAAAGTAGTAAATGAAAGCATTTTTCTTGGCAAAGAACATATGACTTGAGGCCTTTTTAGATTTCCAAAATTCTACCATTTGCAAGTTTCAAAGCTAGATGTGTTCTACCGATCAAAAATAATACCTGATTCACTAGTTTGACAATCATCAATCAATCTTTTGATCTGAGTGATTTGTTACTGATATAAATTCCCGTAAAGAATTTTAGCCGGGACATAATACCAAACCGGCCGGGACGCCGGGACCGATGACCCAAACCGGGACTGTCCCGGTCAAACCGAGATATATGGTAAGCCTAACCTTTTACATGTGGCAGCTGGTGGCAGCACTGTGGCAGCTTATGGATCCAATCCATTCAATCGAATCTACGAACTTGACGCACGCGTAGTGTGTCCAGTGGCACTACGTCCGATGAGATAGAGATATATGTCGCGACGCTAGTGTTGGAACAGCCTGCTGTTACCAACATTCTTTATATAATTTTGTATTTATATGTTATTATCAAAATATCTGTCAAATCCTGGCTAAGTTGTTTTATGTTAATGCAAACACGCGATCGATCTCGATCAAGTAGTATCTCATGCAGCTAAACGATTAATTTTTATATATGGTATGATAAAGTCATGTGCCTGGCCACATCAGATTTTTATTGTAGGTACATAATTTGATATAACTCAACCAACGCGATTTTGTGAACATTCAACTTTTTCTCCTGCAAAATTGCTTTTCGTGTAAACACCCTTAGCAAGGTAAAATCAACCCTGAGCTATTACAAGACTTCACCGACGTTATCTCAGCGAAGGCACGCAAAGGGACGCAAAGGGACGGCATGAATATTTGCCATCGCAACCACATAGCTCCAAAACAGCGTCCAAAACAAACCACGTTGACGTTCGGGTTGTCCCAGGACAATATCTGTTGTATGCCCGTCCCACAGGCAGTGTCCTTCGTTATCTCGGCGGTTATCCTGGACATAAATGTTACGTCGACCCACTGACAAAACGTCAAGGACTATGTGGCCGGAGCAGTATAGTAAAACGAGATAACGTTTGGGTCGTTCTCGACCAAGCCAAGGGGCGACTGTGTGTGTGGTGAAGTAGGGGTCCTGCGAATGAGGTCCTGGTCCTGCCTTACCGTGAGATGTCCCGCTCTCGCTCCGACTCCCGTAAGGTCCTTGCCTGAGGATCCAAGACGGATCCAGTCCATCAAGGAGTGTCCCGGCTGAAGAGCGCATTTGTTACGCGGGTTTCCTGTAAGGAAAATAAAGATAATTTTATTTTCAAAGGATATAAAATTAATAAAATTTATTATTGACTAGAACTTTTCTAAGGATACAGTAGAGCAAAATCTCCACGTGTCACCGCGTTTTGAGATGTCGCACATCCCTGACCAGTGGTTAGTTTCCCCAGACCTATATATAGTCATGGTTAGGGTAGCAAAGTGTACGGTGATTCGGAATCGGAACTTGAACCTACATGCAGAGTGCTCTCTACTGATCACACGGCCTTTTTAACAATTTAATTAAACGCATAACATCAACTGACCTAGTTTATTATTTATACTCAAGATAAGTCTAAACTGCGAGAGTGTTTACAGCGCCATTTAATAATACAGTTGGATGAAGTATTCTCACTAAAAATATATTAATTTTAATCGAAATATAATTTCGTTGGCGGAAGTAATCCTATTTTGAAGCCAAAAATATTTCTTTGAATGAAATAAATCTCTTCTTGTGGGCATACAAATATAATAATTTGAATCAAACTTAGATTTCTTTGGTGTAAAGGTACGTCTTTAAAAACAAACATATTACTTAAAAGGAAAGTAATATTTGTTTGAATCTAAATATATTTAATTGACTTATTAAATATTGCAAACAAATTAATCTCTACAAGCAAATAAAGTAGAGTATTCAATGAAGTAAATATTGTTGGAATCAAAGAAATATGTTCTGGTTAGGGCTTCCAATTCCGGACAATATACTGATGCCGGGATTTCGGGATTAAAGGTTGAAGGAATCTCGGGATCCCGGGGTTGAAAAAAAAAACGATAATTACCGAAACAAAACGCCGGGGCTGCCAAAACTAACCAACTCTAGTCAGTAAGAAACGCTTAAAATATACTTGTTTGGGCAATATATTTTACCCCGAAACTTGACCAACGTTTTCAAATTTTACCTTATAAGTGGAAAACTGTCGGTTTAAAAGGGAAACAGTGTGCGTATTGACATCAATAATAAACAAAATTTAAACTCCATTAAGATAATAACTTGCTCTTCCATCTTCAATTTTCTCAACGTTCTTGTAGAATGTTTCAAGAATAGTCACGGCAAAAGAAATTATATGATCGAGCCAAATTTTCCATTTTTTATATTAAGGCCAATATGTATATATATTTTGATGATTTTTTGTTTTCTTCTTTAAGATAAAACTGGATAACTTTAGAATTCATACGTAATAGATATTTATTATTATGATTATTCAAACAGACTAACTGCTTGCATTTTAAATAAAACGATTATTGTTTACAAAATCTAATGACTTGTATACCAAGTTCTAAATGCGTCTTGAAGTAAACCGTTATTTATTGTTGAAAATTGATGAAATATTCCGTAAAACTTAAAATATTAAATATTCAATTTCTTTGTCATGAACAAAATGAATATTACTTGTACGTCTTTCGGTTATGTCAAATATAGTTCACATAGCCCAACCCATATTATAAAATACATTTGTTACAGTGCACTTTTTGACACAACTTTTCCACTAAAAAAGCAAAAAAGCGATAATTGTGCCATGAAAAAAATGGCAAAAACGACCATATTACCGCTGTCACAGCTCAATACAAACTCGAGATGTTTTACCCGAGACGCAATTTATGGCGTACATGCACTTCATGATGGAACAACATCGTACCTAAATATTTCGTTAGTTTAAGGTAAATTTTTTAACCTGGAAGAAACTTGAAAATCGGGACAAGAAATGACATCGTTCGTTCGATTGGAGTGAACCATCGAAAGATTAATAAGAACGATTAATAACAAATCATTTTTGGTAGAATTTGGGTTTCATTTTACACTTAAATATGTCGGGATTAATTTGTATCTATATTTTCTACTTATTTTCAATATATTTTTCGCTGTATTTTATACCTAATTTTATCTTCTGAAATTCTTCTTAAATCTTTCAAGAATAGTCACGGCAAATGAAATTGTTTGATCTAGTAAAATTGTCAATTTGTCATATTAATGCCAATAAAAAATTTTAACGATTTTTTTTTAACTTCTTTAAGATAAAATTAGGATAACTTTAGAACTCATACGTCATGGATGTTTATTATTCAAATAGACTAACTGTTTGCATTTTAAATAAAACTACTATTGTTTACTAGTTGTGATTACTATTGTGTACAATTTATTGTTCTAAATTGAAAATATTCAGTGCAACATCTTAGAATATTAAATATTCAATTTCATCTCATGAAAAAATTAATATTATTTTTTAGGTTTGTTTTTTTTTCTGTTGAGGGACTAAAAAGACTTAAGCAATCTGAAAGGTTCATGTTTGCCTCCATATTGAATTAATATCTACTTATTGCAAAATCTGTTCTTCCGAATCTTTACATCATAGTTTAATTACAGTGTGCTGTTATATACTAAAGTTCATACATCTAAAATAGCAGCTTAATTGATTTATTGTAGATCAGTGCCCACATTTCGCCAATTATAAAAAAATAAGAAAATAATTTATATTTAATTTTTTCGGGGTCCCGGGATTTACATTTATAATCCCGGGATCCCAAAAAAACTCATTATTTTTTGGGATCGCGAAATCCCAGGGTTGGAAGCCCTAGTTCTGATCCAAAAGAATATATTACATAAAAACAAGACATATTTTCTCTGCACGAGGACAAATGGTATCACGCCGAGGACAAATGATTCGTACGAGGACAATCCTCGTGAAACGAGGACATGTGGCAACCCTGGTATATACCTATATATATCCGTGAAAAAACTACTCAGTTTTTCCAGGGGAAAAAACTAATTTCATAAAAGGTGACAGTTTATTACCTGTCAACAGAGATAAAATGTCAAACTTTTTTCCCGTCACAGGAAAAATGATATTTTCGCGTAGTGTAGGATAAAAATGTCCCTTTACTCGGACAAGATATGGATTCATTGATACACTATTTTTCCTACGCGCAAGAATATCGGATTTATTGCCAGGGTGCGCGATGCAAGCGCCTCTACAGGTGTAGGCGGTAGTAAGTCCACGAAGCGTAAATGGTGCAGATTTATTAGCATAAATGTTACAGTTCTCTGTAGTGTATAACTGGTCCGATCAAATTCATATTATCTATTATAACATTGCATTTGTTCATGGTTCTTTATACTAAAAATCAATAAAAAAATCAAAATTTTGCTGTATTTGTCTTTTCCACCACAACATCTTATTTTCAAGGACAGCGTTATTCGTGGCCTACTGTCTTGCGAACTAAGGACAATTTGGCGTCATCGATATTCACACTTTGTCCTCATCCCTCCCCTCCCCCCCCCCCCACCGTTCGTCGCTTCGTCGGAAAACCCGCGGGCAACTGCGATTGTTCGCAAACTGAATTGGGGAAGAGGGTTGTTTTGGGTCGCGTCCCGGAATCGATTCAATCAGCGATCCATTCATCCTAGGGTGTAAAAATAAACAAACCAACCCCGAACGGACCAACACTGACCTCCCCCCACGCCGCCAGCCCCCGCCACTCTTTAAATAAACACAGACACCACCAGTATTGTCCGAAAGTTGGCAAACCAGCCAAAACGTTTGTCTTCTAAAACGTAGTTAGTCATTCACTTAGTAATAATATTTGGTCAATTCAAAGTGTACTTCTTTATGATGGGGTTCGAAATGAGTAGGCAACCAAATATACTTCATAATATTATTCTGAGTTGTTCAGCGAAATGATTAGGTATTTCCATTCAAATTATACGTCGAACAGAACTTGAAACCTTTGCCGATAATACAAAAAATATCCGGCTCAATTCTGTCATGTATAGGTGAGGAATTCTGTGAATATTGGCGCTTTTTTTTGTTGAACGTAAGAAGACTACGACAAAGCCGTCAACAATCGTAAAATCCGTCACCTACACCCGACAGAATTGAGCCGGATATTGTTTGTATTATCGGCGAAGGTTTCAAGTTCTGTTCGACGTATAATTTTAATGGAAATACCTAATCATTTCGGTGAAATACCACGAAATACTGTCCTCAAAATTACAAGGTATATTTGGTTGCCTATCATTACGAATCCCTAATACTGTTAAGACTGCCGTCTCCGACCTTGAAAACGCGATTATCTGATTATTGTCTGCAGTAATATACTATAATAGTATATTATTTGACGAGCACATAATTAAGGATATAAATCGCGAGCATGAAGTTTCATGCGAGCGATTTATATGTTATATGTTATATGTTATATGTTATATGTTATATGTTATATTTATATGTTTTGTTATATACTATTCTTTCTACCTTGCGACATTAATTTTACATAAATTTCGTAAAATGCAGTTATTATCTTACAATTTAAAGTAATTTTATATTCAACAGTTGGTAGTTAGTGTAAAATTCACAACTACGACTGACGCCAACCAATAGCGATTGAGATGTCCGCCTTATTTGACACTTGACGTCAATATCATAAATACTGGAAAACCAAAAGTTACTAAAAGTTTGTGATCTAGTGTTTTCATAAGAACACCGAAAGCGGTTTCGTTATAAATTTATAAAGAACGCAAAGTAGAAAAAACATTGACAATTTTCAAATAGTAATAAATATGAATAAAATAAATAAAGAATTTAGCACATAATACAATTAAAATAAAAACGGTATAGCTCTCACATAAAAAGTTCTTAAAATAAGTAAATATTTTGAAATATATTTCCTAAAATAAAGATAATAAATATGATGTTTTGATAATATACATTTTTGCCCTCATCTACATATAATTCACATGTTATGTGCGGATTTATTAAGCCTTAGATTAGTATAAAGTTGTATTAAAAATGAGTTTATCAAAACTACTTGAGTAAGTGGTACGTAACTGCTAATATAAAGAAGCCAGCCAAATTACCTAAATATTTGACAAACTAAGAAGGTTTTGAAAGATTTATTATATTTACATTTATATTACCGCGAACATGTCAGATGCTTGGAGGAACTATCACAATATACCAAATAAGTGGCGGCATTTATAACCACCAGGTGATAGTTCAGGAATAAAAGTTTGTGGGGCCACAAAATCAAAACATACACACACACCAAATGTGCAATTATATGAATACGGGCAAAAAGAAAACTTCGGAAGCAATTCGGTACATCGAGCGTGCTTTTTCCCTCAAACATTCAAGAGTTCGTTTGTAGAAACAAATTCCAAAATTCTCGTTATGTTCTAAATTTATACAGAAGTATATCTTTTTCTTTTCTGTATCAGACTAATGATTTTCGCCGCAAATAAACTTCATTCGAGTATTCATTTTTCAATTCGGTAAAAAGTTAGAGCTGATAAAAATATCAATAAAACCGTATTTTAAACGGCTACAACTTCTTAAGGAATTGAGAAAGTCCTTTTTACTCGGAATGACATTTAGTTTTTAGAAGAAAATCGGTAAAAACGTTGATGTGGATTATATTACAGCCTCGTCTCATAAATAATACATTGTAGTGCCTTCTATTCTTGTACTGAATCACACGTTTAGAGTAAAAAACTGAAAAAACTACCTGCTCCGCCGGCTGCGGGCAATGCCTGATTCACTATTTCATTCTTCGTTCGTGTGCTGAATCGTACGTATCGTCTCGCTCAGTGCGTATTTAATATAATTATATTTAATATAATTTAATACAATCTAGTGTATTTAAAAATGCCTAAACAATCTCAAAAACGGCATAGGAAGATAGTGACAGTGACTATTCGATGGACCGAAAAATTTAAAGTTAAAGAAGAAGCTGTCAAAATTAAATGGAAAGAAAGGAAACGGCATTTTCCAACTCAGAGGGCGAAGAGGTCAGTGCAAGAATGGACTTGGTTGTGAACACAAGACCGTCAATAGAATACAAATTATCAGTAGATAATTTTAAAACCTGCTTGTTACAGCAGTATTTGCAATAGTTTGCAATTAGCTTGCTTATGTTAGCAATGCCCGTATTATAGGTATATAATACAATATCTTATCATTAGATAAGAAAAACTTGCTTGTGACAGCAGTATTTGCAATAGTTTGCAATTAGCTTGCTTATTTTAGCAATGCTCGTATTATAGGTATATAATACAATATCTTATCTTTAGATAAGAAAAACTTGCTTGTCACAGCAGTATTTGCAATGGTTTGCAATTAGCTTGCTTATGTTAGCAATGCCCGTATTATAGGTATATAATACAATATCTTATCATTAGATAAGAAAAACTTGCTTGTGACAGCAGTATTTGCAATAGTTTGCAATTAGCTTGCTTATGTTAGCAATGCTCGTGTTATAGGTATATAATACAATATCTTATCTTTAGATAAGAAAAACTTGCTTGTGACAGCAGTATTTGCAATGGTTTGCAATTAGCTTGCTTATGTTAGCAATGCCCGTATTATAGGTATATAATACAAAATCTTATCCTTAGATAAGAAGAACTTGCTTGTGACAGCATAGTTGGCAATTACCTTGCTTGTGATAGCAATATTGTGATATATTGCTTTAAGAGTTTCTCAATGTCGTTTCTGCCCGGCTGTCTTGTCTCGTGTACATGTTTACAAGAATTTTAAATGTTTATAGTTTGCAGTTTGGATGATTGTAAGCGCTTACTCCGATAACTTGACCATTCAGGCTGATGATGGCTCAACCTTGAGTCGAAACCGGTACCTATTGAGATAAATAAACCCATCAAAGGATTAAGAGGTGTTTTTTCAATATCCCAATATAGCAATATTATAAGGTATGTATATAATATAATAAATTATCATTAGATAATAAAAACTTGCTGGTGACAGCATAGTTGGTAATTAGGTTGCTTGGGAGAGCAATATTATATATGTATATAATACAACATATTATCGTAGATAATATAAACCTGCTTGTGACAGCATGGTGTGCACTTAGCTTGCATGTGATAGCAATGCTCATAAAATATAGGTATTTACATATATATATTGTATAACATATTATCGTAGACAATAATATAAACTTGCTTGTGACAGCATAGTTGACAAATACCTTACTTGTGATATCAATGCTCATAATTAATATTCATATATATATTGAATAATAGATTATCATTAGATATTATAAACCTGCTTGTGACAGCATGGACTGCTTTTGCATATATCATAATATGTATAGGGCTGTGTTTGTGAACACAGACCTCCAATAAAGTAACCGTAATATCCTTATGACAGCATAGTTTGCAAATAGCTTGCTTGTGATAGTAATGCTCATCATATATTTACGTACAATATATAACCGAATAGAAAAAGGGACAACAATGTATAACATATCTTTGATGAAAGTTAAGAATAAAATATAATACGTTATCATTATAATAGAAGCTTGCTTGTGACTGCATACTTGGGAATTAGCTTGTTTGCTCATATTATACGAGTATATGTTATGATATTATTTACATATAACAAAAAGACTCACGTTTTTTTAGAACGAATTTGTTTGCATGAATAATACAATCCGCTATTATAATTGTTTTCCAAACAAAGGAGGAGAAATATTGTCGCAGGTACTAACTGCGCCTACTAGTAGGTGTCAGTTACCGCGGGCTCAAAGACAAATCCAGTAGCTACTGCTGGAATCTCGCGAGTTCATATCAAATGAGACAATAGATGACAATCTAATTTGATTCAAAGTGGAGACAGCTCTGTTCAGCTATATGTAGGGTGTTAACAGCAAGGTTGCAGAAGGAGAGGGTGTAGAATCCACTCAACGTTTTATAAAGGGTTTGAGCGATTCAAAAACAAAATCAGACGTGAGCTTGCGGCTTACAATTTAAGCAAGGGTTTTAATGTGGCCATAATGAAAGCGCCCACAAATTAATGGTAATTTGACGTGATTTTTTCACCTAAGAATACCAAAAATTAGTATGAAAAGAATGGTCAAAGAAGTTAAATATCAGGGGTCCGTCTCTGACAAAGTCTAAAGGACCAGATCAGAGCGAACAGCGTGAGCTATCAAAGACTCTCTACACAAGACAGTACCTAGGCAGGGTACAGGTCGCACCCAACGCAATGAACGGATAGGGGCGAAGAACATTAAGTAAATGTACAGGTTTGAAAAACTGCTAGACTTTGAGCTTTTCTTACAGTAGTTGATGTAACGTTACTAAAATTACGATGGAAAATTATCTCGGATGTTGGGTAAATTTGGTTTTTGTAACATGTCCCGTCCAAAATATTGTGCCTACAAGGGTAGAAATAATTAATATTAACTATTCTCAAATGTATAAAAGATGCTGATATTCCGGAGGGATGAAGATTTTAAATAAATTACAGCGATAACCTGGAAATTACTCAGGGACTATTGCGTAGCTGCGCAATGCTCTAATAAACTGAGCTGTCATTCTCAGTTTTTTATTAAATTGGTAAAAATTACTAAATGGCAACTTTAGACACCAGTCGCTGTAAGAGAATCGGATTAAAAATATCTAGATTTAGATTTAACAATGTACCTTATCAATGTCATTGTATGCCGCTTATATTATCCTTTGGTTACCTATTATTTTATCAAAATAATGAAACGGTGGTGAAAGATTAGATTTTTTTTTTGTCGGTTAGTTACCTGAATGATTCTTTGCTATAAAATAAAACAGCAAAGAATTGTCAGAAAAGGTTAACGATACAATTAATCTGCTAGAATATTTGAGAAATGGAATTAACTATCATAAACGTAAACTACATAGTGTATATTATGCACTAAGGAAGAAATACTTTTAGGTTGCATTCGTTATTCCGTTTCAATAGCAATTTCGTTGCCAAATTGTCTTACCGTAACACACTCAAGAAATAAATATGTTCAAAATACGTGAATTTACAAGATTCTTAGGTGTAAAGACTTCAGCCGGTGCCGCTGGACGCTATGATGACTCTTTATGAAACATTTCGATTGAATTTTGTTAAATTGAGGCTTTAATGCTGTAATAAACATCTCTAATAATCTTTCGAAGGCCGTCACTGGTGGGTACAAAATATCCCCAAAACAATTCGAAAAAATCCACAAAACTTTATATTATTCAGATGCGTTATAAAATCGGTTGGGGTATTAGGAGACAGAAAAATTAGAACAGAGTTTTCTAGAAATTTATTTAGAATTACTGGCTCTATTTTTTATGTAGAGATTTTTAAGTAGGTTTTCCAATAACACATCAAACTGTAATATTATATGTAGTGTTGATAATACGACACCCTTATCTTTGATCATCTGTAGGGACAGTAATTTACCATCTAGTTAGGTTGGCCAGGGAGACTTGGATATGGTGCAAAGCAAAAATATTTACTCACAGGCATCAGTACTGCAGGCATCTTTAGACAAACATGAGACAGAGTTCAGTCGAGGATGGGATATAACGGTACAAAAGGGGAGTTAAGCTGCTACTTTTGGGATATGTTAGTTAAGTTTGAAAAGCCAAAAATTGATATTTCGCATTTCGGACGAACACAAATTGTAGAATTATTTTGTGCTTGAAATATCCGGAAAGTTTTGTTGGTTTGATGATCTTGTCAATTGGAATAGTGGTCCTTCTTTGGCCCTCACAGCTGTCGTACAAGTCATTGTAGAAAGCTGGACACCTGGAGTGTCTTAGATTTCGATGTTTCAATGTTAGAATCGAACGGTATTTGTTTTGGAATTTTCAATAATTAATGTTTGACTAGCAGCCATATTGCAAATTTTAGAGTTTGTCAAAATATAACGTTACCTGGGAATCGGAGATAGTCCCAGGGTAGACGCGGGCCATAATAATGATAATTCGGGCCTGCCGATGCCCCCGTAGTGGCGAAAGCTGTTGGGGGATGTTAAATAAAAGCAATGAACTTGCATTGTCTTAAAAAATGGCAAGCGGATAATAACATCCGGGCCAATCAGACGGCCTACTCTGAAACTGCCATATTTCCATCAAAATGCAATATATGTGCAGCAACTGCTGGTGGACAGTATTGTAATAAAACTAAATATTACAAAAATTCCTAGAGGATAATAATAAAAGTGGATTGAGATGTAAACATTTCCGTCTCACGTTACAAACCAGGCGCCTCCACATTACCCGCTGCTGAACTTACTGCTTAATTACAGTAAGATTAACAAGGAGACGGATAGATAACTCTAATACTTTTGTAAATTTTAGATAAGTCACCAAAAGTTATAGTCGGCAGTTTTTGGTTTTTTTTTCGGAAACAATTAAAAATAAATTAGTTAATAATGTTAACATACGTAGAAGATAGTTTAATATTAGCTTTATTAGGATCATAGGAAGCTAATTTGGAGTTAATAATTTGGATTATCGTTTGTTGAAACAAACCTTCTTAAGTGGGAGAAATAAAATTTTGCTGTTTATATCTCTAAACATCTACAATGTATTATTTATGAGACGAGGCTGTAATATAATTACAAGATCAAACGAACTTACCTAAGTGAAGTTCGATCTTGATTATATGGAAGCCTCGTCGAAATAAATAATCACCCACCACTCCCTAATAGCCCCTTAAGTAACAGCAAACATTTTTTTCCCAGACTCTGAAGAAATGAAATAGTGAATCAGGCATTGCCCGCAGCCGGCGGAGCAGGTAGTTTTTTCAGTTTTTTACTCTAAACGTGTGATTCAGTACAAGAATAGAAGGCACTACAATGTATTATTTATTTCGACGAGGCTTCCATATAATCAAGATCGAACTTCACTTAGGTAAGTTCGTTTGATCTTGTAATTTTATTTTGTTACTTAAATTTATTTACTTTTTATTGTTATAATGGGTATTGATTTTGTTAATTTTTCGTTTCCGCTTTGTTGATATGTATTTTATCTTTTATTTTTCTTTGTTTGTTAACATTTCAAACGGCTGTAACTTCTTAAGGAATAGAAAAAACATATATGACCATATAAAACAAAATACTCAGAATGACATTTGATTTCTAAAAATTAATTCTGCTAAAAAAAGGTAGACTATTAATATTTTTATATTTTTTCTAATTAATGTTATTTAACTGTTATTTAATAATCGTTTAAGGTTAAGAACCACTGGTGTAGAGTTTGTAAGGAAAATAATCCAACACCGTACACCGGAACAGACTTTCTAATCACTTACTTAACACAAAGAAACTCGAAACGGGAAGCAAAGTTTTACAGCAAAAGGCGAGAAAATCAATAGCTAATTGGACAGTAAACCTGAATGCTAAACTTAGTTTTAGTATATAAATTACATTCTCCCGCTGGTGAACCATTTAAAAGCTTGAATTACCTAAAATTAAACTTTTGCCAAATTGGCGAAGTCGCCGGAATCGCCTTTTTCCATCAAATTCTATGTACCCGTTCAACTTTTATCAATACATTGGACGATTCTTTCGCTAAATAAAAACTGAAGAAAACTGCACAGAGTGCGGTCTATCCAGTTGCCAATATGCAGTCACCAAGCGCTTCAATTGAATTCTCCGTTAGCTCTTCGAGGGTAAAATTGATCGATTGCAATTATCGGGCGAAGCAACGACAGCGCCCGTGGTATTAGCAGGATATTCAGGACGAATGAAAACCGTCGTCGACGTTGCACCTTTATCCGATTCGACAAATTTTCACGCTACCTAAGCTTAATTAACGTTGAAAACGTTTTTGTCCTCCTAACTCGTCTGGTTCCATTGTTTTCAGGCAATTGCAATTGCTGAGACGGCCTGTAAACTCCATAAAACTATTGGACGAGAAAATTACTCGTACGATCTCGAAGAATGAAATCCTGTCCAGTCGAGCCACAGAGTTAAACCAAATGTAAATGTTGTAACTTCCATGTTTGTACAACATTTTAACCTTCATACTAAGAATTTGAAGGTTAATAACTTAATAAACACAATAAAACAGTACAAAGAAACGCCTAACCAGTTTCTATTCACAAACTTACTATTGTCTCTGCTAAACAAGAATCCAATTTAAACCAATGAACTGTGTATGCGAGTAGGTGCTTTCGATGTATTTTCTTGCCTTGAATATGAATCCGATTGGCTTCAAGCAACCAATTTCCAAGAAATGCATATACAAGTACAAGGTTAAGGTTTTTTTCGGATGATTTTTAAGAGTCTAGGTCATCGGGGTTGTTTGTTATACATGATCCAAAACGGAAAAATATACGTACATAACGGCATTTACAACATACAAGATGCATTCAACATAAAGTTGTCAATATCTCGATAACCGTAACCATTTGTATATAGCTAAATATGGTTAAATATGTTCTAAATTACCTCTACTATCACGGTATCAAGAAATTGCACCAAATTACATATAAGCCGGTACATCAATTTTTGTATTTTCCTTTACAACGTATAAGAAATAAAATCACAAAAACCGCATCCGCACCTATCCGCAGCAGATTTTCCAGTAGTTGTAATGTCAAATATGTTTACTATAATTTGAACCACTTTCAAAAGCTTAACAAAGCTAAACACTAAACTAAAACACCCAAGTTCTGCATAAAACTGTTTTTCTTTTTTATAACAGCGAATGTTCTCGGCCCTGCAATAAACAAAATTGTGGGTAAATTTTAATAAAAATATGTAAAATAATGTCCAATGAAAGTTCATACTTGGTTCTAAAGAATGCATAACAAAAAAGTAACATTTACTTTTTGTTTACTTTTTGGAATTTAACAATTTAGAAATTTGATTTATGGCCAGCTTTTTAGGTCTAATACCCCAATGTGCGCCGAAGTAAAATATAACCGCAACCCGTCATTTCCAGTAAATAGCATTTACTTGATTTATATAAATGATTAATGGTGAAGAATACATTTATTACTTTATTAAATCATCGTATTTTATTCCGACGAACCTAGGACATACGAACTACCTATTACAGGGTTAAATATTGATATATTTATTGTGTAACGCTTCAACATTGCACCAGAGAACGACGTGTGTTACAATACGTTAATAATATCAATCACCAATTTCGCCATGAAATTAATTTCGATCGCAAACTACGAACGCTGTTCCAAACCAAGTTCACGTATAACTGAATATACGTCCAACATATCGACTTCCCGTCACTTGGCTTTTCCGTTACTGAAACTGTGTCGGCGCTATGTTATGGTGCAGCGTAGAAATTGGTAAAATACGAACAGCGCGTCTCGGAGATTTTGCAGCTTTTCTGTACAACGCCGCGACATGGGGGGTGGAACCAGCTTTCCACTCTAATATACCCCGAGGTTATATCACACAAATATATAAGTAGAAAGACGCCTTATAGACGAGACAGAAAAGCTTATCCACGTAGCAGTCAGATTCATCCACGAGATAGCTCGGATGAATTTCAAATTCCTCAGTAGGAGATGCATAATTTCACGGAAGTAGATGATCGTTATTCGTAACGCAAGACAGATGGCAGGCAAGACCAAAATTAGAGATTCCATTCTTAATATTGGAACTGTGGGAAGTATCGGACGATAAATTTTATTACGTAGCTGAGAATGCTGATTTTTATTGTCACTGGAGGGTAGAGAATAAGATCTACCATTATTTTTCTGATGTTTTCCATCAGTTATGCCGCTGGGGGAGATGTTTAAGGAGGTTTGAGGCCACCAGTGTATCAATCAGAATGTATTTCGTACGGTTTATTTGTTTAAAATGGTACAAACATCAGTGCGGTCCATACGAGCAGAGCGTGCAGAGCACACCCTAAGATTTAGGCATAAAGAAAGAAATATATTAAAATAGTTCAACCAAAAAATGATATACTATGTATGTATGTACCCCAGCGGTGCTTTGTGCCATCATGGGGCCCTAGGCAATTTTTAATTTGGGGGCCCCCATATAGATACAATGTTGAATTAAGAAGAACAACTTTTCTTATACAAAAATAACATATACTAATAATACTGATATAACATTTCGGAATAATTAACAAAAATCATATAATATAAGTACGTACATAATTATTTAAAGTGACAACTGATGATTCTTAAGAATTACAAAATAACTAATAAACAGCTTAACAATTTAAAAATCAAAATTCGTTAAGTTAAATATATTATGTTAATAAATAATGGATATTCTTAACAAATAAATACGTTGATTTTTGAATTTATCAAAACAGCTATATTTTCAATATAAATCGTAAACAAATCATAACTCTAAAAATAACCTAAGAATTTTTATGAAACTTGCTACAATTGTTTATGATGCACCAATAAACAGTATAAAGGCCCTAACAAGACATAAAACTCCCTCTAAAGAAAATGCTGATTTTTTGAATTTATCGAAACAGCCATATTTTCAATATAAATCGTAAACAAATCATAACTCTAAAAATAACCTCAGAATTTTTATGAAACTTGCTACGATTGTTTATTATGCATCAATAAACAGTATAAAGGCTCTAACAAGACATAAAATTCCCTCTAAAGGAAATGCTGATTTTTTGAATTTATCGAAGCAGCCATATTTTCAATATAAATCGTAAACAAATCATAACTCTAAAAATAACCTCAGAATTTTTATGAAACTTGCTACGATTGTTTATGATGCATCAATAAACAGTATAAAGGCCCTAACAAGACATAAAACTCCCTCTAAAGAAAATGCTGATTTTTTGAATTTATCGAAGCAGCCATATTTTCAATATAAATCGTAAACAAATCATAACTCTAAAAATAACCTCAGAATTTTTATGAAACTTGCTACGATTGTTTATTATGCATCAATAAACAGTATAAAGGCTCTAACAAGACATAAAATTCCCTCTAAAGGAAATGCTGATTTTTGAATTTATCGAAACAGCCATATTTTCAATATAAATCGTAAACAAACCATAACTCTAAAAATAACCTAAGAATTTTTATGAAACTTGCTGCGATTGTTTATGATGCATCAATAAACAGTATAAAGGCCCTAACAAGACATAAAACTCCCTCTAAAGAAAATGCTCATATTTTGAATTTATCGAAACAGCTAAATTTTCAATATAAATCGTAAACAAATCATAACTCTAAAAATAACTTAAGAATATTTATGAAACATGCTACGATTGTTTAATATGCATCAATAAACAGTATAAACGCCCTAACAAGACATAAAACTCCCTCTAAAGGAAATGCTGATTTTTTGAATTTATCGAGACAGCCATATTTTCAATATAAATCGTAAACAAATCATAACTCTAAAAATAACTTAAGAATATTTATGAAACATGCTACGATTGTTTAATATGCATCAATAAACAGTATAAACGCCCTAACAAGACATAAAACTCCCTCTAAAGGAAATGCTGATTTTTTGAATTTATCGAAACAGCCATATTTTCAATATAAATCGTAAACAAATCATAACTCTAAAAATAACTTAAGAATATTTATGAAACATGCTACGATTGTTTAATATGCATCAATAAACAGTATAAACGCCCTAACAAGACATAAAACTCCCTCTAAAGGAAATGCTGATTTTTTGAATTTATCGAAACAGCTATATTTTCAACATAAATCGTAAACAAATCATAACTCTAAAAATAACCTAAGAATTTGTATGAAACTTGCACCGATTGTTGATGATGCATCAATAAACAGTATAAAGGCCCTAACAAGACATAAAACTCCCTCTAAAGGAAATGCTGATTTTTTGAATTTATCTAAACAGCCATATTTTCAATATAAATCGTAAACAAATCATAACTCTAAAATACCGTAAGAATTTTTATGACACTTGCTACGATTGTTTATGACTCATCAATAAACAGTATAAAGGCCCTACCAAAACATAAAGCTCCCTCAAAAGGAAATGCTTATTTTTTGAATTTATCGAAACAGCCATATTTTCAATATAAATCGTAAACAAATCATAACTCTAAAAAAACCTAAGAATTTGTATGAAACTTGCTACGATTGTTTATGATGCATCAATAAACAGTATTAAGGCCCTAACAAGACATAAAACTCCCTCTAAAGGAAAGGCTGATTTTTTGAATTTATCGAAACAGCCATATTTTCAATATAAATCGTAAACAAATCATAACTCTAAAAATAACCTAAGAATGTTTATGAAACTTGCTACGATTGTTTATGATGCATCAATAAACAGTATAAAGGCCCTTACAAGACAGAAAGCTCCCTCTAAAGGAAAGACTGATTTTTTGAATTTATCGAAACAGCCATATTTTCAATATAAATCGTAAACAAATCATAACTCTAAAAATAACCTAAGAATTTTTATGAAACTTGCTACGATTGTTTATGATGCATCAATAAACAGTATAAAGGCCCTTACAAGACAGAAAGCTCCCTCTAAAGAAAATGCTCATATTTTGAATTTATCGAAACAGCTAAATTTTCAATATAAATCGTAAACAAATCATAACTCTAAAAATAACCTAAGAATTTTTATGAAACTTGCTACGATTGTTTATGATGCATCAATAAACAGTATAAAGGCCCTTACAAGACAGAAAGCTCCCTCTAAAGGAAAGACTGATTTTTTGAATTTATCGAAACAGCCATATTTTCAATATAAATCGTAAACAAATCATAACTCTAAAAATAACCTAAGAATTTTTATGAAACTTGCTATGATTGTTTATTACGCATCAATAAACAGTATAAAGGCCCTAGCAAGACATAAAACTCCCTCTAAAGAAAATGCTGATTTTTTTAATTTATCGTAACAGCCATATTTTCAATATAAATCGTAAACAAATCATAACTCTAAAAAAACCTAAGAATTTGTATGAAACTTGCTACGATTGTTTATGATGCATCAATAAACAGTATTAAGGCCCTAACAAGACATAAAACTCCCTCTAAAGGAAAGGCTGATTTTTTGAATTTATCGAAACAGCCATATTTTCAATATAAATCGTAAACAAATCATAACTCTAAAAATAACCTAAGAATTTTTATGAAACTTGCTACGATTGTTTATGATGCATCAATAAACAGTATAAAGGCCCTTACAAGACAGAAAGCTCCCTCTAAAGGAAAGGCTGATTTTTTGAATTTATCGAAACAGCCATATTTTCCATATAAATCGTAAATAAATCATAACTCTAAAAATAACCTAAGAATTTTTATGAAACTTGCTACGATTGTTTATGATGCATCAATAAACAGTATAAAGGCCCTTACAAGACAGAAAGCTCCCTCTAAAGGAAAGACTGATTTTTTGAATTTATCGAAACAGCCATATTTTCAATATAAATCGTAAACAAATCATAACTCTAAAAATAACCTAAGAATTTTTATGAAACTTGCTATGATTGTTTATTACGCATCAATAAACAGTATAAAGGCCCTAGCAAGACATAAAACTCCCTCTAAAGAAAATGCTGATTTTTTTAATTTATCGTAACAGCCATATTTTCAATATTTTTTATTATTATTATTATTATTATTTTTATTTATTTAAAATTACATGGACGTGGTTACACGGTATATTGTATATATTACAACAACAAAAATGTAAATCCACATCATGCATGCGTCGTCCTTCTGTCCTTATCCGAGAATGGCTTGCGAGTTGCGTCCGTCTCAGGATTCGGGTATCGAAGGCATTGAACGGTCTTGATCGGTCGTGTTTGTGCTCCACTACATTATAAATCGTAAACAAATCATAACTCTAAAAAAACCTAAGAATTTGTATGAAACTTGCTACGATTGTTTATGATGCATCAATAAACAGTATAAAGGCCCTAACAAGACATATAACTCCCTCTAAAGGAAATGCTGATTTTTTGAATTTATCGAAACAGCCAGATTTTCAATATAAATCGTAAACAAATCGTAACTCTAAAAATAACCTAAGAATTTTTATGAAACTTGCTACGATTGTTTATGATGCATCAATAAACAGTGTAAAGGCTCTAACAAGACATAAAACTCCCTCTGAAGGAAATGCTGATTTTTTGAATTTATCGAAACAGCCAGATTTTCAATATAAATCGTTATCAAATCATAACTCTAAAAATAACCTAAGAATTTTTATGAAACTTGCTACGATTGTTTATTATGCATCAATAAACAGTATAAAGGTCCTAACAAGACATAAACCTCCCTCTAAGGGAAATGCTGATTTTCTGAATTTATCGAAACAGCCATATTTTCAATATAAATCGTAAACAAATCATAACTCTAAAAATAACCTAAGAATTTTTATGAAACTTGCTACGATTGTTTATGATGCATCAACAAACAGTATAAAGGCCCTAACAAGACATAAAGCTCCCTCTAAAGGAAACGCTGATTTTTTGAATTTGTCGAAACAGCCATATTTTCAATATAAATCGTAAACAAATCATAACTCTAAAAATAACCTAAGAATTTTTATGAAACTTGCTACGATTGTTTATAATGCATCAAAAAACAGTATAAAGGCCCTACCAAGACATAAAGCTCCATCAAAAGAAAACGCACACGATACTCTTGTTCTGCTCTGTTAGCATTTCCATTACAATAACCGTATACCATATACATTATACAATTATACATATCAGCGTACTCAGTAAACGACTATTCCATGTTGAAGGAACGAAACGATAACGAGGAAGAAAACAACCCTTAAATGACGATATTGTGTGTAGATCGCCGGATATTCGGTTACAAATTACATATTTAACCGCCTAATTAATTCCGCTAATTACAGGCGCCGGAGCAGAAACGATTTCCCGCGATTAAATCAGCTTATTAATTTACGTAACCAAATATCCAAGCAACTCCCCCCGGCATTTTAGAAGTGCTCACAACAAATTCCTTTTAATCTGTTTTTGAGCCGCGCTACACGAAATTCAACCCCGCAAGTTTCGACTTTGGGATGGGACTTTTAATGAATTAAAGAAGACCTTTCCAACCCCAATTAATAACATCTTAAAATTTAAAACCCCCTTTGATTTTCTCGTTAAACTTTTCAAGGAGTTTTATATTTTTAATGAGACTTTCAAACGCACATCTTTTTAGTGGAGATTATTTTCTTGAGAGGGTTTTTTTTGGGAGTATAGCGTTTGTTTGCTGTGGGGGATGCAATAATAGCGATAGCAGCGCCAGTAATCAACCAGGTGGGTCGATTTGCAATTAAAATCGTTAATAACGCTAATTGCTATTTATGCTAATCACCAGCGCGCCCAATTAGCGATAATCCGCAATTCTGTCCGCATTGCCGTCAACTAATCAATATAATATCGGCTTTCCGACAATAATATTTTTAGTGGTCAGTTTTGTAATGAAATTGGTAATTTTAATTACCTCTCAAAAAGGTGTGTATTTATTTATTTATTTAACAGGCATATATCACTAACTGGATTTGTGTTTTGCTTTTACAAATGTATAAATACAGATTTGATTAAATGAAGAAGGGTTTGGTCAACATTTGGTCAACAAAATTAATACTTTAGCTGCAAAAGCAAATTCAATTTGATCGAGATCGGTCGCATCTGCATTGATATAATACTATACAGGGTCCTGCAACTAAGCTCCCGTCTTCTGTAGCTCACTTACTCATTAAGCTAAGAGTTTGACATTTTGCAGGCTTACCCTGTACTTCAAGGTACAATTCAAGAAATTATTTTTTATTATACAGGGTGTTCCAAAAATGTGCAACGCAATGGTAATATATTTTTTTAAATTGCATGCTATACATTTTTCTAGACATTTGGAAGCCTTTTATGGTTGCCTACATATCACCAAAATTTTATTGAAATCGGTTGCGTGACCGCAACGGAAAAAAATAAAAACCAAAAAAAAATTGATTTTGCATCGTAGGCTTTAAAAATGAATAAAAACCACAAAATGCACCTCGTTAATAAAATTTTGCGACGTGCTTATTAAGTTAGATGTAATAGTCTCGTTAACCAAGTGACATTGATCCAAATCATACAGGGTGACCAAAATCGAGTGTCAAACTTGCCAAACTTCACAGCGCGCTATTGTTCTTATTTTAAATTGGACCCCATAATTTTTTTTAGGTGAAACGATGCGGAATTAAAAAATAAATATTGCTTCTGAATACAACCCCATCACAATTCCCAATATTTTAAAAGTTTTTCGCCAAAAACTCATTTTTCAACGTTTCCAACGGCAATTTTAGGTAATAAATATCGTACGTGGCGTTGAAAAACAATTTATTACATAAAATATAACGCAGAGAGGTATTTTAGATTTTACTGTACTTAATTAAGTAGTTATTCAATTGCAAAATTTACTGCAAAATTTACCTATAGCCACATTTCCGTCCTTACCGCTATAGGTAAATTATGCAGTAAATTTAGCATTTGAATAACTACTTAATTAAGTACACTCAAATATAAAATAGATCTATTATTTTTACTTTATCATACGCAGTATAATAAAGTATTGTAATCGTGCCGAAAAAAAAAATTGAGATTTTAGCGGAAATATGTCTTTTTGGGCCCCCTGAACATTTTTGACCAAGGTACAAAAAAATGTTTGTGTGTGTGTGTGTGTGTGTGTGTGTGTACCCGTTTTTTGTGGAGACGTTTCCGGAGAAACTACTAAAGGTATCGGGACGAAAGTTCATATTTAGAAGTTTCATGACTAAACTTAGAGCTGAAAAGCTTTTGGTTCAAAAGGGTCCAAAGGAACTGGCTATTCACTCTTTGCATTTTTCAACGATTTTGCAATTGAGCCGCCATTTCTGTAATTTTGTTAAAATAGATAAATAATAAATTAAAGTAGAGGAAATTTTGTATAATTTATGTTTATAACATTTTTTGGTAAAGTTAATAGTTTAGCTGCAGGAGCAAATTCTATTTGATCGAAATCGTGTCTGCATTAATAGCAGGTAGTCAGGATATTTTGGAACTTTTGACATTATTCAGAACGTCAGCGGTTGCGAACCGTCAATTCAATACGCAAATGCATGGAGATTATATTAAAACTTCTTGGTGTCAATGTGTATTTTGATTGCGGATAGCCATGTTCTTGTTTCCGCGAATAAATACAAGAAAGATTGTAAGACGGTATGGTAACATTAAAACTTATTTGGAATATTGAGCATAATTCTTTATGAACATTTGTAGTTAGCACTGAAGACGGGGTAAAACCCGAAAATATAGCATGCTAGAAGCCAATATAATATATTAATCATCAGAACCAATAACCTTTTTACTTTATCCAATGTAGTATGACAAGGAGGTTTAGTCTTAGCAGTTTTGAAATATTTTGCAAATAAGCCGCTATTTCTGGAATTTCGTCGAAATAGTTAAATAATAAATTAAAATAGAGGAAATTCTGAATAATTTATGACTATGAAATTTTTTGGTAAAATAAATATTTTAGCCGCATGAGCAAATTCTATTTCATCGGGATCGCTCGTACTGCATTAAAACACCAGTATTAAAACTAGTCAGCCAGGATTTGTCAGATATTGTGATTCTAATGATAGTAATGATAGTCTAATGATAGTGATGTAAATATAATCAAAATATCTGTCTAGTATTTTAATGCAGACGTGGCCGATCTCGGTCAAATAGAATCTCAAGCAGCTAAACTATTAATATGTATATGGTATGATAAAGTCATGTGCCTGGCCACATCAGATTTTTTATGAAATAAATTGTTTTTCAACGTCACGTACGATATTTATTATCTAAAATTGCCGTTGGAAACGTTAAAAAATGAGTTTTTGGTGAATAACTTTTAAAATATTGGGAATTGTGATGGGGTTGTATTTAGAAAGAATGTTTATTTTTTAATTCTGCATCATATCACATAAAAAAAATATGGGTTCCAATTTAAAATAAGAACAATAACACGCTTTGAAGTTTGACAAGTTTGACACTCCATTTTGGTCACCCGGTATAATTTGGATCAATGTCACTTGGTTAACGAGACTATTACATCGAACTTAATAAGCACGTCGCAAACTTTTATTAACGAGGTGCATTTTGTGGTTTTTATTGATTTTTAAAGCCTACGATGCAAAATCAATTTTCTTTGGTTTTTATTTTTTTCCGCTGCGGTCACTCAACCGATTTCAATAAAATTTTGGTGATATGTAGGCAACCATAAAACGCTTCCAAATGTGTAGAAAAATGTATAGCATGCAATTTAAAAAAATATATTACTATGGCGTTGCACATTTTTGGAACAGCCTGTATAATAAAAAATAATTTCTTGAATTGTACCTTGAAGTACAGGGTAAGCCTGCAAAATGTCAAACTCTTAGCTTAATGAGTAAGTGAGCTACAGAAGACGGGAGCTTAGTTGCAGGACCCTGTATAGTGAGCCAGGATCTTCCAAATATTTTCAGTCTAATGACAGTACCGGTAGTGTCAAATGCTGATGTTTTGACAATATCTCACTATATCTACTGTCAATAGTATCAAAAGATCTCATATTGTGATACCGTGTACGGTCCTTGCCTGACGTCGTCGGATAGGCAGCGTGTTCAGCGTGTCCAAAATGCGTGTGTTCTGTTTGTTTTTGGTTTGAGGAAGTATGATCATGTATCGAATGGGCTGGGCGACTTGCGGCGGTTGAACATGGACAACACTAGGGTATTGCATGCAGCAATATTATATCATAAGTTGCTATCCAAGAGGATCCCGCCATACCTCATGCGGAAGATACGCTGTAGAACGGATGTCCATAACCTTAATTTAAGATTCAGGGGGTTGTTTGCTCCACCTGCCCATCGTGCTGAGCTGTATAAACGGTCAGTCTCTTACCAGGTTAGTCACATATACAATGGTCTCAGGGAAGATATGAAAAATTTATCGTTGAACAGTTTTGGGGGAAAGGTGAAGTGTTGTCTGTTTGGTCAACATGGTGGGACTTTAGGCATTGAGCGCACATCGGAGGCTGTTTTAATTTTTGTTCTTTTTTATGGGCATTACTTAAAAATGTCCTTCCGGTCGTCTAATATCATTTATAATAAAGAATAATATTGAACAGGCTCAACTTCGTTTCTTTTCAATTTGTGTTCGTGTTATATTAATCATCTGCGTATTCTAGTACATAAATACAACTTAAAATTTTAAATTCAATGTGTTTTATTGACATAGTTTCGAGAATCAATCAATATGTTCAATAATTTATGCACCTGGTGCTTATTTAAAACAAATAATTGCGGCATACAATGTTAATATGAGTTACGTATAGTCTGTTTTCTACAAGTCTTGCGAATTGGTAAAGATGCCTGTGAGAGGCAGCCGGATATTAGGTAAAATCGATACCGTGGCATGCGCCACTCACACTCCCGTAAGTTGTTTACATTCGAAAAGACAAGAAGGAGGATTTTCAGGAAAATCGATCGATCGGTTCTCGGCCAATTCGATAAGAGCCCTCTGGTGGGGAATCGAGACGAGCAAAGTGGCTTCTGTTACTTCGTTACTCCGTCCGAACAATTTAAGACGCTAAAGACATAATACGAGGACGAGAAAGTATAGGTAAACCTACAATTTAAAAGACGTATGTCGTATACTAAAGAACATAAGGAAACAAAAACATAAGAAAATGATAAGAAAAGAAATAATAAGAAAAGAAATAATAAGAAAAGAAATATTTGAAAATAGTTGGATGTTGTGCTATTAAGAATCAAGTTTCTTTGTTGGTGTCATTGGTGTCATACAAATTTTTAATCGTATTTCCAAAAATATTTAATCAATTCAAATGTTTCTTTAAAAAACGAATCGCTTGTAGTGTGAAGATTGAAACCTAACAATATTCGCAAAAACAGAACGTTTCAATCCAAAGTTATGTTGCTTTATGTTTGGCTATGCAACATTTCTGATAATATCGGGTCAATTTAATGTGAAATGAAAGGTGTATTAAAATCAATGGGTAATGACATTTGTCTTGTTTTGGTAAAAAAGGACACTAGAGATCTTATAGAATAGTGTACAGGGTGATTTTTTACTTTATCATACGCAATAAGATAAAGTATTGTAATCATGCTGAAAAAAAAAATTGAGATTTTAGCGGAAATAGGTCTTTTTGGGTCCCCTGAACATTTTTGACCAAGGTACAAAAAAATGTCTGTGTGTGTGTGTGTGTGTGTGTGTATGTCTGTGTAAACGATTTTTGTGACGACGATTCCGGAGAAACTACTAAAGGTATCGGAACGAAAGTTCATATTTAGAAGTTTTGTTACCAAACTTAGAGCTGAAAAGCTTTTGGTTGAAAGGGGTCCAAAGGAACTGGTAGTTTATTCTAAGCCTTTTTGAAAGATTTTTCAAATGAGCCGCCATTTCTGTAATTTTTACAAAATAGTTAATTAATAAATTAAAGTAGAAGAAATTTTGTATAATTTATGCCTATGACATTTTTTGGTATAATTAATAGTTTAGCTTCAAGAGCAAATTCTATTTGATCGAGATCGGTCGCATCTGCATTGATATGAAATTACATAGTAGCCAGGATTTTGACAAATATTTTTTTTGTGTTGTCACATTCGAAAACAGCTGGTCTCATCAGAGGTTGGAGAACCACTATGGAACGTTGCCGCTGTAGTGCGGCAAATTATAAAATACAAATTTCAAATAAAATAAGATCACCAATTTGATTGTTTGTTGATAAGAAATATCAACCCGTCTTTATATCTAATTCTAAAAACGATAAATTGCGAAAATTATAAATAAAGTATAGCGATGAGTGTAGTTTTATTTTAGTATGTTGGTAGGGATGTGTCATGAACAAATATAAATCTGTCAGAATTTGAATTACCTTTTTAAGGTGCGTTTTCATTAGTGATAATGGCAGTGTAGCAGACGCCGTTATAGTATTTCCAATAGAAAATTGCTAGTGACTCATGTTTATGTACATGCAAACTAATATGTGTCATTATCACGATATGTAAGAAATACTATAATTTCGTATTCTACCACCGCCATTAGCTACCATTACCTACCAATCGGAACGCACCTTTAAACTTGACGTTTCGTCAAAGTGGTACCAGCCTAGCATTTACTATACAGAAATCATTTATTTATTTTTTTAAATACGTATTTCTTAAAAAGCAACACAATAAACGTTGATGTCGCTCCTGCCAAAAACTAGATAGCGCTACTCGCTCACATGCGACGGCGACACTCCGCCTTCGGTGACGCGCCGCATCACCGCTCGTCGCGCTATTCCGTACTTTCGGCATTTGTGACATAAATAACTATTATTCTAATGACGTAGTGTAGGTAGTGTCAAATGCTGATGCTTTGACAATACCTACGATTTATCTTAATAGAATAGATTCTCATGCAGCTAAACTATTAATTTTATACATTGTATGATAAAGTCATGTGCCTGGCCACATCAGATTTTTTTCTTATACAGGCTGAAATATTAATATTAATAAACAATGTTTTTTATTGTTTTTAGTAAAAACCAGTGGAATATGACGTTTGTAACAAAAACATTGCAACGTCAAGAAAAATCTAACGGTGTACTTGAGTTATCTTGATCGAGATCGGTCGTGTCTGCATTAATATGAAACTAGTAAGCGAGGATTTGACAAATGTTATGACAGATATGACGGATGTATTCTAATGACAGTAGGTAGTTTCAAAGGGTGATGTTTTGACAACGCCTACTGCAAAAAAAAAAAATATTCGCAAGATCAGCCTGGGGACGCGCACGAAGACAATGCGGATGCAGGACCTCTGCAACTAGATGCTGAGCGGGACGTCAACGATGAAGATGTCGTTGATCCTGATCAACGAAGGAGACGGCGAAGGCGGTGGCGGTAGCTGCGTGTTGTGTTTTATTCAATAATTTTAAGATAAAAACGTTTTACGTTCCTTTAAATATTTTTGTAAAGCATTTTTTATCGTTTTTTCGTCGTTCGGTTTTAAAAATTTACCCGCCAAGCTGTTCACTCACTGGCGGTTAAATCGTAAAGATTTCAAATTTGTAAATACAATTTTGGATAAGCGCCCATGGCGCAAGGCACCATTTTTATGGCATTTGAAATTATGCTAATTCATAATGTGTATTTTCTTTAATTAATATATTTATGTTAATGGTTAATGGAATCTAATGCGGCTAAAGTATTAATTTTGTACATAGTATGATAAAGTCATGTGCCTGGCCATATCAGATTTTTTTAGATTATGGAAACCAGGTAAGAAAAATCCTTCAAAATTTCAAAATCAAACATTGCGCCCATAATAAAACTAAACGTTGGCCATAGTTTCCCCACCATTTTTAAAGATAACTCAAGTTCGCAATTGGACTTTTCGTGCCTATGCAATGGAATTGTGTTTTTCATCTATGCAAACGTCCAATTCAACTGCTTTTTTTGAGTAACAACAGCAAAAAAACGAAGTTCCAAAATTTCCCCCTGTATACTAAAAAAATCACCCTGTATACGATGCTATAAAATCCCTACTGTTCCTTTTGACCAAAAGAAAACAGATGTCATTACCTACTAATTTCATTACACCTTTCATTTCACATTAAATTGATCCGATATTATCAGAAATTTTGCATTGCCAATAAAGCAATAGTACATTGGATTAAAACGTTAAATTATTGCAAATATGGTAAGTTTTCAATCATCACAATATAAGCAATTAGTTTATCAAAAAAATGCTTGAATTTAATTAAAATCTTTGGAAATATGAGCCATTGAAAATTTGTACCGTTTCTTTTTTGGCGCACAGTTTATATGTATAATATATTTTTTCTACTTTGCATTCACAATGCACACATTGTAACACTGTTTTCGGTGTTACAATCAAGTTACAATTAACAAATTGTAATATCGTTTTTAGTAACTTTTTTCTAAGATTGGTACACACTGATACAGTACAGATTGATTGTTGATATCAAATACCATATGTCAAACGTACAACACATAACCACACACTCCCTTTTTAATCGCTTGCTATCGCATAAACTGCGAAATATCAATATTCTATACATATATAAACATATGTGTAGCCTGCTATAGTATGTCCAAAGGATTGGGGCTTTCTTAGTTTTGCTGTGTTCATCAAAATACGCCAGGATGACATTTCGGTGATGTTTTGCAACTCGGGTAAGTGAGTGTCATAATTCTTTTCAACTAAACATCAAATCCCCTTTTCAGATATAATTCAAGGACCACATTTAATTTATAATAAGGTATTATACGAAGATCAAACCTACATCGTAAATATGAACGATTTTAATTCCTGCTGCGGGATTGTATATGTGCAATAAATGGTTTATTGTATATCAGCATACACGTAGGAAGCTATAGTACATTTAAAGTGTTGAGGATTTCTTAGTTTATGTAACGTATAAGTTTTCGGTAACATTTTGGACCGAATTCTACTCAGTTCAATACCGTACTTGTTTTTGTCTGTCGCTTTTGACTACGTCTTAAGTCTGGTTGTGTGCAACGAACTTGTATTACCTCTATCACATGTAATTTTACTAAGTGCAACTCATTCTAATAAATTATTACACCGAAATTACAATTTAGTTTCAATTATATGTGCGTGTAAACTGGTATAAGCCAGTGGTACTAGGTAGAAACTGCTAGTAAACGTTAACGGTAGATCTCGGCCTATTAGGCCTCCCACGTTAACTATTAACTATTCTTTGAAGTAACTAATCAGTTACCGCCAAACACGTCTATTCTGATTATTATAATATGAAACCACTATTTTAAAGATAACTTTTTAGGTTATGTTTCATGATTTTATCACAGTTGGGTTTACACTGTTGCCCCAAGCTCCATTATGATCATAGTTGCGACCTCACTGATTATTTATTAAAACTTGTAGACTAAAGTAGAGTAAAATTATTCACAATTAGATTTTGTCATGGTTTGATCCAAACCTTACGCATTTGACAGTTATTACAGTACTGCCACCTGGTAGTGTGGAACCTGCAAAATACCCTAGATTCTAATTTAGCGCAAAATAGTAACCAAAATTACTAAATTTGTATAAAATTAATGACGCAAAGTAGAAAAAATAGTATATTACACTCGTTTTATAAGATGTATTGGCGCACTCGTTCCATTTGGGCACTCCTCGCTACGCTCGTCGTGCCCAAAACATCTCGTGCGCCAATATGACGTCTTATAAAACTTGTATAATAATATACTATAATATACACTCATACTTCATCAACTACAACACCTTTTTTTCTGGATTTTTCCACATTACCACCTTTATAACGCTATATTGTCTGGCCTAACTGTAAATACTGCAAAATTTACAATCTTGTTCAATGGCGTCCGGTAGTGTTTGCGCAAGACGCAATTATGAACGTGTGCATTTTGTAATTAAAATTTCTATGTAATTACGACGACGCTCTAAAGTTTCCTCCGGCCCTGCTCAGCTTTGTGCTGCTCCGTTATTACTGATTACCGTAACCGTGGCTGAGATCGAAAATTTCTCCGAAAATTTCCGTTTACCGGTAAGCTGCAGCAATTACTAAACTCATTATCTGCTAAAAGAGCTTGCAGTAACCCCGTTACAAAGACCAGTAACTTGCACAGGCAGTTTACAACACCTAAATAAATCACTACACAAACACACCCACATGAAGATTCCACAATCCAAAAGATTCGTATTGTAGATAGGGACGCCTATCTACAATACGAATAAATAAAGTATACTGAACATTTGATATCGAACTCATGTCCACACACCTGACACCGTTTAGGTACTGCATAGAGCATTAATATATTATAGAATATATAAATAATTTGTATGTAAAACTTTATTTGTTTAACGTCTCTAAAAAGAATTCAAGATAACCCAAATTGGCCAAAATTGGTATCAAAAGTACAAAACGGTTCTCATTAACTCCTTTCAAAGACGATAAATAATAAAAAAAAGTCACACAAATGTTATTTGGCTTTAAAACTGCCGTCCTATCATACATGGAACTATTTTTCCTATGCTGTTTGTAATATTGGTTCAATCTTCCGACTCTCTCCAACGTTCAAACAATACATATCCGGACATGAGTTCATTCAAAAATTAGTCTACTATGGTCATACAGACCATTCATACAGCTTATATATATATAACAACAATTATTCTTAACTAGTTGTTAGTATTGTCGCCTTTTAAGTGTTTACTTATAGAAGTAATGATAGCAATTTTGAATTTCGTTTTCGATGATCGTTCTCACAGAATTTTCAAATTAGACAACTTTTCTTTATATTTAGTCATTGTTTTCCGTTTATGTGGTTACATTTTAAAATAATATTTTCACCCTTTTATTGTTTACCAATTTGTTACTAAGACTTTTTATCGGATGCTCGATTGACACGACTATAGAATTAAATTATCAATTGTGTTCATTTTGTGCCTGTATTTTTGGTTTTGAAAGGTGCCAGTTGCTCATTATGCCTTAGGCCTTGCTCGGTGAACAGGAGTTGGAAATGCTTATAAAAAACTAACAATGTCTACTTCAGAATAATACAAAGTAATAAAAATTCTTCAATATTGGGTGGCAATCAGACCAAATCTAAAATTCTAGGATAAAAGTTCAATGATTTTGAAACAAATATATCAATACAAATAATATGCTTAATAAAAATTATTATTTACACATTAATAAACGATAGAACGGCTGCAAATTTTCTTGCTATTCACTTAATATCAATATGCTATAGATAAGTTGCCGAGCATACAGGGGTCACAACCGTGGCTAATGACATAAAATAATGTGTAAAAAATGACACAACCATAAAAGCAACGCAGATTTTTCAGGGTGAATGCAATTTAAATTAAACTAACAATATGGGGTATTGGGTATTTTTTATATTTTTATTATTTTCATGTTTGATGACAATATTTTGGAGACTGTGGCGAACTTAATAATAAAATTATAAACCCCTAACCACAACAAGTATTTTAGAAACCGAAATACGTATTTCAGCAACTATGTTGCCATCTTCAGTAGAAACTAATCAAAGAAAAGAGAGATTAGCACTTCATAGTATCTTTACTGGATATTGTCCAAGCAAATCACTAGTGGAAGTGACGTCCATGTTAAAAATTACCCTATATGTCGACGATATTTTTGCCATTTTTGACACCAAGAAGTGCAGTATTCAAGATTTTCTTCTGGTTTTGAATTCTAAATTCAACACCATTAACTTTACTGTAGAACAAGAAGTTAACGGCCAACTTCCATTTTTAGATACTCTGGTAGTCAGGAATAGCAAAAATATAATAGAAATTGACGTGTATCGGAAAGATACTAACACAATCAGGTTTATCCCTAATGATTCGCAGCATCCTTTTCAACAAAAATTGTCTTTTATTAGTTGTTTAGTGAATAGGTTATTGAAATTTCCATTGTCCGCAGATAGATATCAGCAAGAATTATTGTTTATTAAGAATGTTGTCATACATAATGGGTACCCTGAGAAAATAGTTGATAGAATGATTAAGAAGCAGAATCAAAAAATGTATGTAAATCAAATATCTACTTTAAATACTTTGTCTGTAGAAAAGAAGAAATATGTTAAAATACCGTTCGATTGTTCATATACAAGGGGTTTGAGAAGTATTTTTACATCACAAAATCTCTGTATAGCATATTCGACTCATAATAGCATAAAAAACCTTCTTGGAAACCCAAAGGATAAGGTAGATCTACTTGATAAATCTGGTATATATTGTATCAAATGTCATGACTGTGAAAAAGAATACGTAGGCCAGACTAGAAGAACAATTTTAACTAGGTTCAAAGAACATGTAGCTCATTTTAAATATAATCGTTTTGAAAAATCTAGTGTAGCTCAACATATTTTAGATACAGGTCATAAAGTAGTTGTAGATGACTTAAAACTTGTAAAAGCTGTGTCAAATAATAGGGAACTAAACAGCTTGGAAAGTATCTTTATTCACTTGAATAGAGATAAATTAATAAATTCAGACAGGGGTCCTATACCTAGTTCGCCATTGTTTGACCTGCTTTAATTAAAATATGTTTTTTACGCTTCAATGATCAAAATTCACTGAGGTGTGACCAACAAATGGGTATATATAGGGTAATTTTTAACACGGACGTCACTTCCACTAGTGATTTGCTTGGACAATATCCAGTAAAGATACTATGAAGTGCTATCTCTCTTTTCCTCTTTTTAGGTTCTACTGAAGATGGCAACATAGATGCTGAAATACGTATTTAGGTTCTAAAATACTTGTTGTGGTTAGGGGTTTATAATTTTATTATTAAGTTCGCCACAGTCTCCAAAATATTGTCACGCTGTATAATATAATACTGTAAACAAGTAAACAATTGAAGCCGACAGTCAGGTAGTTATTTATTTTTGTTTTAGTATCAAAAAGCACTCTGTGTTTCTTGATGTATCGTGCAATTTTTTTTTCAAGCTTTAGAAGTGATGGATTACTTTAAGTAGGCTAAAATGAAAACTAAAACCTTGTATATTAAACCTGTAAGCGAAAACCCATGTAACCTGTCGTCGACGTCGAGATTCATGTGGGTCAGAAATTAGTAATTTAGTTGCCGTGAGTCAACGTGAAGTTAATCTTGATGGAGGAGGCTTGTTCGTTAGCACTTCTCGAAGTTCGCCTCTAAAGGACAAGAATTAGGATTTCTTATAAATATTTATGCGTCGCCGGACGCCTCGCTGCGAGAATTACCAAGTATTCACCGGGTTAATTACGAATTTTGTGAATAATCCGCTCCTTCACGTTTATTACCCTTGTATTTTGCGCCATCTACAAAATACGGCCAAAACATGAAATGCATAATTAAAAAGGTAATTTAAATTTTATAGTGACCTGTTCCAATTGCCATTCGGATATTTCTCTGTTAATTTTTAAATCTATTCTTAGCAGATATTGAAAGATGAAAGATCATTTCGTATGAAGCACTTAATTATTTTGGTTTCAACTGTTTTTTTGTTTGTAGCTAACTCTCCGATGATGGGAGTAAAACTGCCGAAAACTCAGGACTTTAATAAAGTAAAGTTGTTTAATAATAATCTCCCACTAGCTGTTTTCCCAAAATAATGAAAAAAAAACTACATTCAATATTTAATATCTAATAACGTGTGTGTTTTGTCAAAATGGGCTTAAAAAGAATGCCACAAACAAAAAATATTTTTTTAGTTCTCTTCAGATTAGCATTACTTCCTGGTTTACCGGAAGTAATAGTATTAGCATTACTTCCCGGTTTTCCGGAAGTAATACAATATAGGCCAACATCGATTTAGTCAGTGTTTATTTGACAATTTTCAACTATTTTCACGTATTCATAGCCACCTAGATAAAGAAACAAACAATTTGTATTTTCGTTGCCTCGATGATAAAAATTGACGATCGATATGCTTTTGTGTTCATAATGTGAATCCTGATTGAAAATATTACAGGAATAATATAGAGTGCCATTTAAAATTCCAATGATGACGATATTTCCGGAAAAACCGGAAGTCATACTAATATCATCAGTACTCCTATAAAATGCATTTTCGTTAATTAGCACTTTTCAACATTTCATTCGTCTAGTGTTGTATGTCTGTGTGTGTGTATGTACCTATGTATGTGTGTGCGTATGTGTGTACTCGATTTTTGTGGAGACGATTCCGGAGAAACTACCGAAGGTATCGGGACGAAACTTTATATTTAGAAGTTTCATGACTAAACTTAGAGCTGAAAAGGTTTTGGTTCAAAAGGGACCAAAGGAACTGGACGTTTCCTCTAAGCTTTTTTCAAGGTTTTTGCAAATGAGCCGCCATTTCTGTAATTTCCTCAAAATAGTTAAATAATAAATTAAAGTAGAGGAAATTCTGAATAATTTATGTGTGCGACATTTTTTGGTAATATTAATAGTTTAGCTGCAAGAGCAAAATTCTATTTGATCGAGATCGGTCGCATCTGCATTGATATAATACTATATAGTGAGCCAGGATTTTAAAAATATTGCCAGTCTAATGACAGTACCGATAGTGTCAAATGCTGATGTTTTGACAATATCTCACTATATCTACTGTCAATAGTAAAAAGATCTTATATGTGATACCGTGAACGGTCCTTGCCTGACGGCGTCGGATAGGCAGCGTGTTCAGCGTGTCCAAAACGCATGCGTTCTGTTTGTTTTTGGTTTGAGAAAGTATGATCATGTATCGAATGGGGTGGGCGACTTGGGGTGGTTGAACATGGATAACACTAGGGTGTTGCATGTAGCAATATTATATCATAAGTTGCTATCCATGAGGATCCCACAATACCTCATGCGGAAGATACGCTGTAGAACGGATGTCCATAACCTTAATTTAAGATTCAGGGGTTCGTTTGCTCCACCTGCCCATCGCGCTGAGCTGTATAAACAGCCATTCTCTTACCAGGTCAGTCACATATATAATGGTCTCAGGGAAGATATGAAAAAATTATATTATATTATATATATCAGACACGACTGATCTCAATCAAATAGATTCTCATGCAGCTAAACTATTAATTTTATATATTGTATGATAAAGTCATGTGCCAGGCCACATCAGTTTCTTAAATAAAAATATAAACGGTTTGCATACCTCGTAACATAATTTGTTTGTTTTAAGACAACATTAAATAACTTACATTAAAATAAGCATATTTCGTTAATATAAACGACCCCAATATTAGCTTTAAGAAAACGATTGTTTTGATTTAAGAAATTCGTTGTTTTGAAATGAATGTGAGGGGTGCTGATAGATGGCGTTTTAGTTTCTCGTCTTAAGAAGGGTATCTTAGATAACAACGAAAAAAAAACTGTTAACAATCTAAATAGAAAATATATCACAAAAAAACACTGAAAAACACTCGCCATGAAACCCAATGTTATAAATTGTCCGGCAATTCCGAAAATAAGGAAGAAATTCAGAATACAACCGTTGAAAAAATAACCTCAGCGCCGCAACTTTGCCATTAATGCAAATTACCCAACGCCAACAATACGAAGACAATCTCTCCCGACTTCACTACAAGATAAAACAATCCAAACTTCGAATTCTACACGCGCGGAGTTTGAACAAAGTTAAACATTCGTCGAGTGACTTCGCAACTTTTCGACCGAAACGCAAAGACCGGCGCGCGGGGCTGGTGGGGCGGGGGGCGGGTTAATTTTAAACAATCGGTACAAATTCCCAAACGAGCTTAACGAGCGCTTTTTTCCACCCCGAAAAATCCACTTGACGAAATCCGGTCAATCCTAAATTCCACCGAGGTACGCGGGTATCCGTTTCTTTCCACCACGGTGCGCGACAGCGTCGCAAAAAAAGAATAAATTGCCAGTTTATGAATTTTTCAAGCGCGGGGGGTGGGGGGTGAAATGTGGGGTGAGGAGATCGATCAGTTTATAAATTGTAATGAAAGCGGGATGGGGTGCCGTTGAAAGATTTATTGGCCGTGTCTACACAATCTGCTCAAACTGGGAATCAATTATAAGCAAGAAATGGGGGGATGAGGAGTATCTGGGGGAATCTATTACGTTTTGAAGTAATGTATCTGTGTTCTGTCTTTTGTATTTTGCTTTTTGCTGGATAATGAGAACTTAATTGTTTTCTTCTAAAGAAAAAAAGTACGGCTACATTTGTCAGAAAGGGGAAACTAAAAATAGAAGGAAGAACCAGAAAAATAAAAAAGGAAAATTACACTTTTTTTGTTAACGTTCAACAAACGTTTTATACAAAACAAGTACCGCACACAGATAGATAAGATTTCTTGTTTTTATAAACTATATCCTTTTGAATGTAGAGATTAATAATATATTTGGAATATTTATTTAAGTTAAATAAATATATTTGAATACAAAAAAAATACTTTTATCTACGACTCACATATAATAAGTCCATTGCATACGTATCTATGACTATAAAATACCCATCATTATACACTAGCGTTGTATAATAATGACGTATACAACGCTAGTGTCAAAGTCTGTCAAAACCTACGTGGATGACAGTTATTTGACAGTTCGCCTCGCCATCATTGACAAAGACATATAAAACATCTTGTATAAAATGGAATTTATGAGTCGTAGATAAAACGTCGTATTTACTTCGCACGTAACGAATATAAATCGCTCGCATGATTACACGCTCGCCTGCGGCTCGCGTGTAAACTCCATGCTCGCTATTTATATCCTTAATTATGTGCTCGTCAAATAATATATTATTATTTGTAGCAAATAATGTAAGAAACTGAATTCTTTCTTATAAACAAAAATCTATTTCCGTTAATAAACTATCTGTTTAGGGCCAATATAATTTTTAAGAAACGGGTTCTTTGATTCAACGCTGCTTTTTACTTTATCATACGCAGTATGATGAAGTATTAAGTATTGTAATCGTGCCGAAAAAAAAATTGAGATTTTAGCGGAAACAGGTCTTTATGGGTCCCCTGAACATTTTCGACCAAGGTACAAAAAAATGTCTGTGTGTGTGTATGTCTGTGTGTAAACGATTTTTGTGGCGACGATTCCGGAGAAACTACTAAAGGTATGGGAACGAAAGTTCATATTTAGAAGTTTTGTTACCAAACTTAGAGCTGAAAAGCTTTTGGTTGAAAAGGGTCCAAAGGAACTGGTAGTTTATTCTAAGCCTTTCTGAAGGATGTTGCAAATGAGCCGCCATTTCTGTAATTTAGACAAAATAGTTAATTAATAAATTAAAGTAGAGGAAATTTTGAATAATTTATGTCTATGACATTTTTTGGTAAAATTAATAGTTTAGCTTCAAGAGCAAATTCTATTTGATCGAGATCGGTCGCATCTGCATTGATATGAAATTACATAGTAGCCAGGATTTTGACAAATATTTTTTGTGTTATCACATTCGAAAACCGCCGATCTCATCAGAGGTTGGAGAACCACTATGGAACGTTGCCGCTGTAGTGCGGCAAATTATAAAATACAAATTTCAAATAAAATAAGATCACCAATTTGATTGTTTGTTGATAAGAAATATCAACCCGTCTTTATATCTAATTCTAAAAACGATAAATTGAGAAAATTATAAATAAAGTATAGCGATGAGTGTTGTTTTAGTTTAGTATGTTTGTAGGGATGTGTTATGAACAAATATAAATCTGTCAGAATTTGAATTACCTTTTTAAGGTGCGTTTTCATTAGTGATAATGGCAGTGGTAGCAGACGCCGTTATAGTATTTCCAATAGAAAATTGTTAGTGACTCATGTTTATGTACATGCAAACTAATATGTGTCATTATCACGATATGTAAGAAATACTATAATTTCGTATTCTACCACCGCCATTAGCTACCATTACCTACCAATCGGAACGCACCTTTCGTCAAAGTGGTACCAACCTAGCATTTACTATACAGAAATCATTTATTTTTTTTTTAAATACGTATTTCTTAAAAAGCAACACAATAAACGTTGATGTCGCTCCTGCCAAAAACTAGATAGCGCGACTCGCTCATATGCGACGGCGACACTCCGCCTTCGGTGACGCGCCGCATCACCGCTCGTCGCGCTATTCCGTACTTTCGGCATTTGTGACATAAATAACTATTATTCTAATGACGTAGTGTAGGTAGTGTCAAATGCTGATGCTTTGACAATACCTACGATTTATCTCAATAGAATGGATTCTCATGCAGCTAAACTATTAATTTTATATATTGTATGATAAAGTCATGTGCCTGGCCACATCAGATTTTTCTCTTTGCGTATAGACGAGGCAAACACGAGAACGAATCGTTCATTTCGAAGAACTGAAAACTGAAAAAAGCGCTGAAGTGTACAAATTGCGAAACATCGGCTGACAGACGTGTTCGACGAGAATATGCTATGGCTATACAATATAGGTATGTAACCAGGGTAAAGTTTTCGATAAATGTGAAAACCATTTTCGCATTCCGCTTGCCGCGTCATGTCAAACATACACGTAAATAAAAAATATACGTAAATAAATGAATTGGGGAATGGGGCGAATTGGGGTTGCAAAATTCTCGAAGTTAAATTGGATCAAATAGTTGTTGGGACTGGAATATTGGAGAGTTTTTTCGACTGTTTGCTTGCCTTCGAGTATCCGTTATAACTTCAGGCTAACCGTACGTGTTGTATTTACGTTTTGTTCTGAATTTGTGGTAGAATTTTGGCCCTTGTGATATTAGAAGATACAGGGATATGTCACTTGTAGATTTGTGGAACAAGTCAACTTATTATTTCAAACGCGCTTAGCAGTAATCGAATATTGGGTCTAAATTATTTATACAGGGTCCTGCAACTAAGCTCCCGTCTTCTGTGGCTCACTTACTCATTAAGCTAAGAGTTTGACATTTTGCAAGCGTACCCTGTACTTCAAGGTACAATTCAAGAAATTATTTTTTATTATACAGGGTGTTCCAAAAATGTTCAACGCCATGGTAATATATTTTTTTAAATTGCATGCTATACATTTTTCTACACATTTGGAAGCCTTTTATGAATGCCAACATATCACCAAAATTTTATTGAAATCGGTTGAGTGACGGCAGCGGAAAAAAATAAAAACAAAAAAAAATTATTTTGCATCGTAGGCTTTAAAAATCAATAAAAACCACAAAATGCACCTCGCTAATAAAATTTTGCGACGTGCTTATTAAGTTAGATGTAATAGTCTCGTTAACCAAGTGACATTGATCCAAATTATACAGGGTGACCAAAATCGAGTGTCAAACTTGTCAAACTTCAAAGCGTGTTATTGTTCTTATTTTAAATTGAAACCCATAAATTTTTATCTGAAATGATGCAGAATTAAAAAATTAACATTGTTTCTAAATACAACCCCATAACAATTCCCAATATTTTAAAACTTATTCGCCAAAAACTCATTATTCAACGTCTCCAACGGCAATTTTAGATAATAAATATCGTACGTGGCTTTGAAAAACATTTTATTTCATAAAAAATAATAGACGTATTTTAGATTTGAGTGTACTTAATTAAGTAGTTATTCAAATGCTAAATTTACTGCATAATTTACCTATAGCGGTAAGGACGGAAATGTGGCTATAGGTAAATTTTGCAGTAAATTTAGCAATTGAACAACTACTTAATTAAGTACAGTAAAATCTAAAATACCTCTCTGCGTTATATTTTATGTAATAAATTGTTTTTCAACGCCACGTACGATATTTGTTACCTAAAATTGCCGTTGGAAACGTTGAAAAATGAGTTTTTGGCGAATAACTTTTAAAATATTGGGGATTGTGATGGGGTTGTATCCAGAAACAATATTTATTCTTTAATTCCGCATCGTCTCACCTAAAAAAAAATATGGGTTCCAATTTAAAATAAGAACAATAGCGCGCTTTGAAGTTTGACAAGTTTGACACTCGATTTTGGTCACCCTGTATAATTTGGATCAATGTCACTTGGTTAACGAGACTATTACATCTAACTTAATAAGCACGTCGCAAAATTTTATTAACGAGGTGCATTTTGTCGTTTTTATCGATTTTTAAAGCCTACGATGCAAAATCAATTTTTTTTTGGTTTTTAATTTTTTCCGCTGCGGTCACTCAACCGATTTCAATAAAATTTTGGTGATATGTAGGCATTCATAAAAGGCTTCCAAATATGTAGAAAATTGTATAGCATGCAATTTAAAAAATATATTACCGTGGCGTTGCACATTTTTGGAACATCCTGTATAATAAAAAATAATTTCTTGAATTGTACCTTGAAGTACAGGGTAAGCCTGCAAAATGTCAAACTCTTAGCTTAATGAGTAAGTGTGCTACAGAAGACGGGAGCTTAGTTGCAGGACCCTGTATATTTAAGCGAATAAAATTTAAAAAAAAAACAGCATAATAGAAGAGGTTTTTTATTTGCACCAGTTTGCACTTATTGTAGATGCGAATGTGTATTTGTGATGCCACTCTTTATCTACAACTCCATTTATATTTTGCCAACTTGCCCAAGCTTGCCAAAGCGTGATAAAAACCACGCGTTCGGCGAGTGTCTCGCCATAAACCGCTTTATTTGTTCGCGTTCAAGTCGATCCATTCAATGTCGGTCTATTGACGCGGTTCAAAGGTTTATTGTGTGTACCCGATGGTATTATTTATACAGGGATCTGATTTATGACATCAAACACGTGCGGTGCATCAATGCAACCCGAAAAGTAGGTAACGAATGAAATAAATTATTTACTATTGAAATGAAAAGATTAAAAAATATTGAATATGATAATGATATTTATTTCTGTATTATTAAACAAATACAAATGAAAATTAAAACTAATAGCAATATTAAATCAATAATTAATTAATTAGAACTAAAGAATTAATTATTTAAGGCTTTTAAATAATTCTTATCAGTTCCACGTTATTCCAGTCTTATTTTTCTATGATTTCTGAATGTATTGTATCGTTTTGGTGCAGTTCTTTGATTACTTTGGCCGGCTGACTACCTGGTAAGTAGGTATTATTTTACCCTCATTAATGGGGAATGTCCCATAGGTGCTTCTCGTACATTGGCGAGAAGATGTATCCACTGTCGACAGACATTCAACAGTCATTCTTGTTTTATCTCTCTCGACAATCGCAAATTACGACTGCGATCTACATAGGGCAATTATTAAGTTATTGATTGATAATATCGTTGTTATATCATACCAGTATACAGGGTTGGTCAAAATAACCACAGCACCTAAATAATTGTCCAACGGTAAACATTTTCAAAAAACAAAATCCAACAAATGTTGTTTGATTTTTTTAGCTATCGTTTAAATATATTTTTATTATACAGAGTGATTATTTTATTGTAGAACTGGCAACATTTCCTTTTTCTAATAGAACAAAAGTTTTAAAAATGTTTAATTCTAAGATTAATTTCAGGAACTTTTTGTAGGAATAATTTTTTATACAATGCATAATTTTTGAGCTAAATCCCGGGATCAGGAAAAAGAAAAGTTAAATCTAAATTATTTTCTTATGTTTTTGTTAATTGGTGCAGTGTGGGCTCTGATCTACAATACATCAATTGAGCTGGTATTTTTTAAGTATGTACTTCAATTTATAACAGCACCATTTCTGATTAAATTAAGTATCAAGGATAAAATGTTCGTTTATACCAACATGTTGCTATAATAGGAGGAACAGATTTTGCAAGAACTAGATCTAATTCAATATGGAGGCAAACATCATTTTCAGCTTGATTGTGTCTTTTTATTTACCTCAACAAAAAATTCAGGCTTTATTTAAAACAGAAACAAAAACATAAACGTAAAAAGTAGTGGCGGATTTCTTTACTTGTATTCAGTGATGTACTACAGAATATAAAATTTGTAAATAGGTTTAAAATACAGCGAAAAATATATTGAAAATAAGTAGAAAATAAAGATACAAATTAATCCCGATATATTTAAGTGTAAAATGAAACCCAAATTGTACCAAAAATGATTTGTTATTAATCGTTGTTATTAATCTTTCGATGGTTCACTCCAATCGAACGAACGATGTCATTTCTTGTTCTGATTTTCAAGTTTCTTCCAGTTTAAGAAATTTACCTTTAGCTAACGAAATATTTAGGTACGATGTTGTTCCATCATGAAGTGCATGTACGCCATAGGTTGCGTCTAGGGTAAAACATCTCGAGTTTGTATTGAGCTGTGACAGCGGTAATATGGTCGTTTTTGACAAGTTTTTTCATGGCACAATTATCGCTTTCTTTGCTCCTTTAATGGAAAAGTTGTGTCAAAAAGTGCACTGTAAAAAATTTATTTTATATTCAATATGGGTTAAGCTATGTGAACTATATTTGACATAACCGAAGGACGTACAAGTAATATTCATTTTGTTCATGACAAGAAATTGAATATTTAATATTCTAAGACGTTTCACTGAATATTTCATCAATTTTCAACAATAAATAACGGTTTACTTGGAGACGCATTTAGAACTGGGTATACAAGTCATTATATTTTTAGTAAACAATAATCGTTTTATTTAAAATGCAAACAGTTAGTCTATTTGAATAATAAACATCCATGACATCCAATTTTACCTTAAAGAAAAAAACAAAAATCGTCAAAATATTTATTGGCCTTAATATAAAAACTGGAAAATTTGGCTCGATCAAATAATTTCTTTTGCCGCGACTATTCTTGAAACATTCTACAAGAACGTTGAGAAAATTGAAGATGGAAGAGCAAGTTATTATCTTAATGGAGTTTAAATTTTGTTTATTATTGATGTCGATGCGCACACTTTGACACATTTTAAACCGATAATTTAGGTTTTCTAGTTGTAGGTAAAATTTGAAAACGTCGATCAAGTTTCAGGGTAAAAAATATTGCCCAATCAAGTATATTTTAGGCGTTTCTCACTGCGTTTGTTAGTGACTAGATTTGGTAATTTTTGGCATCCCAGGCATTTTGATCCGCCAATTTTTAGGTTTTTCATGAATCTCGGGATCCCTGGATTACAGAATCTTTAATCCCGAAATCCCGGGATCAGTATTTTGTCCGGGATTGGAAGCCCTAATATGTACTTATGCAATTTTTCACAGAATCTTTTTTTTTCAAGCTTTTATCGTTGTTATATATATATATATATATATATATATATATATATATATATATATATATATATATATACTCCATGTTGATAATAAAAGCGTGCAGTATTAATTTTACAATAATTTTGTATTGTTCGGACAAAAAAGCGTGGAAAGTGACTTTATTATTTAGACAAAGAAAACTCTGAAGGGTTTTTTTTTGTCTGTAAGTGTGCCAGACTTTATATTGCGGCTGTTGTAGTCGGTATAATAAGCGAAAGAACCAAATAAAAGGGGCCTTTGTTGGATTGCGTAGGGTGCCAGTTCCAGGTCTGTGAAACTCCGATAATATACATGAGAAAACTTTATTCGTACGTGTTTTCCCGACCTCATGTATTGTGTAGGGGCGTAGCATTTGTGAAAATATACCGATTCCAGGATACTGCAGCTTGACCTTTTATAATACGGTATTCCAGAATTTCTCTAAATATTTAATAACATTTCATTGTCGAATAAATTGATAGTTGGGTGCTATTCTGGTATAAAAATGAATAAAAAAATAAATAAAAAAAAGGAAAGATTGCCAGCTCAAATAGCCTGGGATGTCAAAACTTAGCAAATCCAGTCTTAAGTAAACCGTTATTTATTGTTCGAAATATTAATTTTTCAAGTCACAAGTGCAGTGTGCGGTAAGAAATACTCGCGCAGAGACAAAATACCATAGAGTATGCTCTAGAGTTCTTCCAATCTACCACTACCGTCACTGGTTGGGTACTTTATGGTATAAATATTCCCTATTCCCTATTCTAAAACTACCCCAATTGATCAACAGACCAGTACGGCAACTTCGATCATTCCCAAAACAAGATTCCACCCCCAATAACCTCCAAACCGATCTCCCATTACCCAAAAACTCCACAATTCGAGCATCCTCATCCGCCGATTTGCTAATTTTAAACCGGCCGTTTGTTCTCGGTCCGTCTTCCGTGTCCTAAACACGAAACGCACCGATGAAGCGTGTGCCCCGGCATCAGCAGCGTTTTGCACAGAAGGCCGCCGTTTTGAGCCCGCCGATGCGTTAAACCGGCCGCGGCGTTATCCTCCCACGATTTCCTCGCCGATTCCCCTTTCCCCCCACCTACCGCCCCCCACCAATCCCCCCCCCTTCGGCTCAAACCGAGCGACGGCGATGCTCTCACGGTGGGCGATCCAAATTGGGCGGATTGAATTTGCGACGCTAGGTGGCGCTCGGTTCGCCGCACAAGCGGGCCAATCTCTGGCCGCGACTCCTAAATTTGAATTGCCGCTACCTTTAGTTTAGCCCCTATCTGTGTGTGGTTGTGTCACTGATAATAATGAATGAACTGGAATGATAACGGAAGGGTTTGAAAAAAGCTGGTGTAGACATTGGAAAAACTACCGGGGTTGTTTTTACGTTGGAAAATATGGTTTAAAAATAAATTCGCACATTTATTTGGCAAATTATAACGGACCATTAAAAATTTGTCACAATTTCAAAGTTGATTTTCTCTTTAGCCACTAGGGCAGTGGTTCTTAACCGGTGCTCCGCGGAACACTGGTGCTCCGCGAGGTTGTTGCAAGTGCTCCGCAAAATTATGAAAGCCGAAATTGTTGACTCTTTTACCGTATGGGATTGAAATAATAATATTTGTTTTTGTATATTAATAACGTACAAAATATAATACAAGTTTTATAAGACAAAGTTGGTTTGCCCAAATGGAACGAGTGCGCCAAGACGTCTTATAAAGCGAGTGTTATATACTATTTTTTTCCATTTTGCGCCATTAATTTTTCATAAATATCGAAAAATGCGGTTGTCATCTTACAATTTCGAGGTAATTTTATATTCAACAGTTGGTAGTTAGGGTAAAATTGACAAATACGACTGACGCGAGCCAATAGCGATTGAGATGTCAGCCTTATTTGACACTTGACGTCAATATCATAAATCTTGGAAAACCAAAAGTTACTAAATGTTTGTGATCTAGTGTTTGCATAACGACACCGAAAGCGGTTTCGTTATGGTTTATAACGAACGCAAAGTAGAAAAAAACATTTACAATTTTCAAATGGTAAAATAAATAAAAAGCTCTGCTACACATGCCACATTAAAAATTCTGAAAATATGTAAACATATTGAAATATATTTCCTAAAATAAAGATAATAAATATGATGTTTTGATAATATATATTATTGCCCTCATCTACATATCTTCCACATGTTATGTGCGGATTTATTAAGCCTTAGATTATTATAAAGTTGTATCAAAAATTAGCTTATCAAAACTACTTGAGTAGGTGGTACGTAACTGTTAATATACAAAATCCAGCCAAATTACCTAAATATTTGACAAACTAAGAAGGTTTTGAAAGTTTTATTATATTTAAATTTATATTACTGCGAACATGTCAGATGCTTGGAGGAACTATCACAATATACCAAATAGGTGGCGGCATTTATAACCACTATGTGATAGTTCACGAACAAAATTTTGTGGGGCCTGAAAATCAAAACATACAGACACACAAAATGTGGAATTATGTGAATACGGGCAAAAAGAAAGCTTCGGAAGCAATTCGGTACATCGAGAGTGCTTTTTCCCTCAAACATTCGAGAGTTGGTATGTAGAAATAAATTACAAAATTGCCGTTATGTTCTAAATTTATACAGAAATATATCTTTTTACTTTATCATACGCAGTATGTAAAGTATTGTAATCATGCCGAAAAAAAAAATTGAGATTTTAGCGGAAATAGGTCTTTTTGGGTCCCCTGAACATTTTTGACCAAGGTACAAAAAAATGTCTGTGTGTGTGTGTGTGTGTGTGTGTGTGTATGTGTGTGTGTGTGTATGTGTGTGTGTACCCGTTTTTTGTGGTGACGGTTCCGGGGAAACTACTAAAGGAATCGGCACGAAAGTTCATATTTAGAAGTTTCATGACTAAACTTAGAGCTGAAAAGCTTTTGGTTCAAAAGGGTCCAAAGGAACGGGCTATTTACTCCTAGCATTTTTCAACGATTTTGCAATTGAGCCGCTATTTCTGTAATTTCGTCAAAATAGTTAAATAATAAATTAAAGCAGAGGAAATTTTTAATAATTTATGCCTTTGACATTTTTTGGTAAAATTAATAGTTTAGCTGCAAGAGCAAATTCTATTTGATCGAGATCGGTCGCATCTGCATTGATATAGTAGCCAGGATTTTGACAAATATTTTTTTGTGCTGTCACCACAGAAATGTCTATGGCTGTCACACTCGAAAACAGCTGATTCCTTCAGAGGTTGGGGAGCCGCTATGGAACGTGGCCGCTCTAGTGCGGAAAGTATAAAATTCAAATAAAATAAGATCAAAAATTTGATTGTTTGTTGATAAGAAATATCAACCCGTTGTTATATCTAATTGTAAAAACGATAAATTAATAAAATTGTAAATAAAGTATAGCGATGAGTGTAGTTATATTTCAGTATGTTGGTACGGATGTGACATGAACGAATATAAATCTGTCAGAATTTGAATTAGGTTTTTAAACTTGACGTTTCGTAGAAGTGGTATCAACCTAACATTTCCTGTACAGAAATATAACGCAAAAATATAGCGCCGCGTCACCGCTCGTCGCGCTATTCCGTACTTTCGGCACTTGTGAGATAAATAACTATTATTCTGACAGTAGGTGGTGTCAAATGCTGATGCTTTGACATTACCTACTATTGATACTATTGACTATCAAAATATCTGTCAAATCCTGGCTAACTAGTTTAATTTTAATGCAGACACGATTTATCTCAATCAAATAGATTCACATGCAGCTAAACTATTAATTTTATATTTTGTATGATAAAGTCATGTGCCTGGCCACATCAGATTTTTCTTTTCTGTATCAGACCAATGATTTTCGCCGCAAATAAACTTCATTCGAGTATTCATTTTTTCAATTCGGCAAAAAGTTAGAGCTGATAAAAATATCAATAAAACCGTATTTTAAACGGCTACAACTTCTTAAGGAATTGAGAAAAACCAGTAAGTCAAAATGAACCTTTTCACTCGGAATGACATTTAGTTTTTAGAAGAAAATCTGTAAAAAGCTTTATGTGGATTTTATTTTGTTACTTAAATTTATTTACTTTTTATTGTTGTAATGGGTATTGATTATGTTATTTTTTCATTTTCGCATTGTTTGATATGTTTTTTATCTTTTATTTTTCTTTGTTTGAACATTTCAAACTGCTGTAACTTCTTAAGGAATAGAAAAAGCCATATAAGACCATATAAAACATTGTACTCAGAATGACATTTGATTTCTAAAAATTAATTCTGTTGTATTAATATATTTATTATATACATATATATTATATGTTTTCTAATTAATGTTATTTTGTAACTGTTATTTATTAATCGTTTTAATTTTGACTAAAAGTTTTTGGCGCTCCGCGAATTTTTGTATGATCAAAACTGCTCCCTGACTTTAAAAAAGGTTAAGAACCACTGAACTAACCATTAGACATCGCCTGGGTCATGAATTTTTGAAAAACCGCAGAATTTTCCAGTTTTTCGGAATTTTCTCCGTTAAAATTATTCCGATCGAGTGCATGTAGCGCTTATTTTTTTCGTCATTTCATTCTCTACAATTCTTCTGTTAAAAGCAACAAGATTGCTCCATCGGTTCAGCATTTGCAAGCGTAAAACGAAAAAAATACACGATTTTTGAGGTTTTTTCTTTATAACACATTAAGTAAAGATATTTGCGATATTCACAATACATCTACGGACTGTTCCACTTGACCTGCGACCATCGGGTTCCTGATACTATTTATGTCACGAAGTTAGTCATTTTCTGCTCTATTGCCTGGTCTATTACAACATCTCGAGTTTGTGATGAGCTGTGAGCTGTGCTTTTTATCGTTTTAGTGGAAAAGTTTTGTCAAAAAGAGCACAGATCAAAAAATATATTTTTTAATATGGGTTGGGCTATTTGAACTATATTTGGCAAAACTGAAAGGCGTAGTAAAGTAATATTCATTTTATTCATGACAACAAATAGAATATTTAATATTCTAAGAAGTTGCACTGAATATTTCATCAATTTCGAACAATAAATAACGGTTTACTTAAGACTGGATTTGGGAACTTTTGACATCCCAGGCTATTTGATCTGGAAATTTTTCCTTTTTATTATTTTTACTTTATCATACGCAGTATGATGAAGTATTGTAATCGTGCCGAAAAAAAAAATTGAGATTTTAGCGGAAATAGGTCTTTATGGGTCCCCTGAACATTTTTGACCAAGGTACAAAAAAATGTCTGTGTGTGTGTATGTATGTATGTCTGTGTGTAAACGATTTTTGTGGCGACTATTCCGGAGAAACTACTAAAGGTATCGGAACGAAAGTTCATATTTAGAAGTTTTGTTACCAAACTTAGAGCTGAAAAGCTTTTGGTTGAAAAGGGTCCAAAGGAACTGGTAGTTTATTCTAAGCCTTTTTGAAGGATTTTGCAAATGAGCAAGTTTCGACAAAATAGTTAATTAATAAATTAAAGTAGAGGAAATTTTGAATAATTTATGCCTATGACATTTTTTGGTAAAATTAATAGTTTAGCTTTAAGAGCAAATTCTGTTTGATGGAGATCGGTCGCATCTGCATTGATATGAAATTACATAGTAGCCAGGATTTTGACAAATATTTTTTTGTGTTGTCTCATTCGAAAACAGCTGATCTCATCAGAGGTTGGAGAACCACTATGGAACGTTGCCGCTGTAGTGCGGCAAATTATAAAATACAAATTTCAAATAAAATAAGATCACCAATTTGATTGTTTGTTGATAAGAAATATCAACTCGTCTTTATATCTAATTCTAAAAACGATAAATTGCGAAAATTATAAATAAAGTATAGCGATGAGTGTAGTTTTATTTTAGTATGTTGGTAGGGATGTGTCATGAACAAATATAAATCTGTCAGAATTTGAATTACGTTTTTAAGGTGCGTTTTCATTAGTGATAATGGCAGTGGTAGCAGACGCCGTTATAGTATTTCCAATAGAAAATTGCTAGTGACTCATGTTTATGTACATGCAAACTAATATGTGTCATTATCCCGATATGTAAGAAATACTATAATTTCGTATTCTACCACCGCCATTAGTACCATTCCCTACCAATCGGAACGCACCTTTAAACTTGACGTTTCGTCAAAGTGGTACCAACCTAGCATTTACTATACAGAAATCATTTATTTATTTTTTTAAAATACGTATTTCTTAAAAAGCAACACAATAAACGTTGATGTCGCTCCTGCCAAAAACTAGATAGCGCGACTCGCTCACATGCGACGGCGACACTCCGCCTTCGGCGCCGCATCACCGCTCGTCGCGCTGTTCCGTACTTTCGGCATTTGTGAGATAAATAACTATTATTCTAATGACGTAGTGTAGGTAGTGTCAAATGCTGATGCTTTGACAATACCTACGATTTATCTCAATAGAATAGATTATCATGCAGCTAAACTATTAATTTTATATATTGTATGATAAAGTCATGTGCCTGGCCACATCAGATTTTTTTTTATTTATTGCTATACAGCATAGCACCCTACTATCAATTTAGTCGACAATGAAATGTTATTAAATTTTTAGAGAAATTCTGGAATACCGTATTATAAAAGGTCAAGCTGCAGTATCCTGGAATCGGTTTATTTTCACGAATGCTACGCCCCTACACAATACATGAGGTCGGGAAAACACGTACGAATAAAGTTTTCTCATGTATATTATCGGAGTTTCACAGACCTGGAACTGGCACCCTACGCAATCCAACAAAGGCCCCTTTTATTTGGTTCTTTCGCTTATTATACCGACTACAACAGCCGCAATATAAAGTCTGGCACACTTGCCGAAAAAAAAACCCTTCAGAGTTTTCTTTGTCTAAATAACAAAGTCATTTTCCACGCTTTTTTGTCCGTACAATACAAAATTATTGTAAAATTAACACTGCACGCTTTTATCATCAACATGGAGTATCGATATAACAACGATAAAAGCTTAAAAAAAAGATTCTGTGAAAAATTGCATAAGTACATATTAGAGCTTCCAATCCCGGATGAAAAACCCAAAAATTGGCGGATCAAAATGCCTGGGATGCCAAAAGTTACCAAATCTAGTCAGTATGAAAAGCAGTAAGAAACGCCTAAAATATACTCGACTGGACAATATTTTTTACCCTGAAACTTGATCGACGTTTTCAAATTTTACCTTACAAGTAGAAAACCTAAATTATTGGTTTTAAAAGGTGTTAAAGTGTGCGTATTGACATCAATAATAAACAAAATTTAAACTCCATTAAGATAATAACTTGCTCTTCCATCTTCAATTTTCTCAACGTTCTTGTAGAATGTTTCAAGAATAGTCACGGCAAAAGAAATTATTTGATCGAGCCAAATTTTCCATTCTTTATATTAAGACCAATAAATATTTTGATGATTTTTTGTTTTCTTCTTTAAGATCAAATTGGATACCTTTAGAATTCATACGTAATACATGTTTATTATTCAAATACACTAACTGTTTGCATTTTAAATAAAACTATTATTGTTTACAAAATATAATGACTTGTAACCCAGTTCCAAATGCGTCTTCAAGTAAACCGTTATTTATTGTTGAACATTGATGAAATATTCAGTGAAACTTCTTAGAATATTAAATATTCAATTTCTTGTCATGAACAAAATGAATATTACTTGTACGTCTTTCGGTTATGTCAAATATAGTTCACATAGCTCAACCCATATTTATTATAAAATAATTTTTTTACAGTGCACTTTTTGACACAACATTTCCACTAAAGAAGCAAAAAAGCGATAATTGTGCCATGAAAAAATGGCAAAAACGACCATATTACCGCTGTCACAGCTCGATACAAACTCGAGATGTTTTACCCGAGACGCAATCTACGGCGTACATGCACTTCATGACGGAACAACATCGTACCTAAATATTTCGTTAGTTTAAGGTAAATTTCTGAAACTGGAAGAAACTTGAAAATCGGAACAAGAAATGACATCGTTCGTTCGATTGGAGTGAACCATCGAAAGATTAATAACAACGATTAATAACAAATCACTTTTGGTACATTTCGGGTTTCATTTTACACTTAAATATATCGGGATTAATTTGTAACTTTATTTTCTACTTATTTTCAATACTTTTCTCGCTGTATTTTATACCTATTTCCAAATTTTATCTTCTGTAGTACATCATAGAATACAGGTTAAGCAATCCGCCACTTTTATGTTTTTATGTTTCTGTTGTAAATAAAGCCTGAATTTTTTTATTGAGGTAAGTAAATAAAAAGACGCAAACAACCTGAAAATGATGTTTGCCTCCATATTGAATTATATCTACTTCTTGCAAAATCTGTTCCTCCTATTATAACAACATGTTGGTATAAACGAACATTTTATCCTTGATACTTAATTTAACCAGAAATGGTGCCGTTATAGATTGAAGTTCATACTTAAAAAATTGCAGCTCAATTGATTTATTGTAAATCAGTGCCCACACTTCACCAATTAACAAAAAAATAAGAAAATGGTTTAGATTTAACTTTTTCGAGATCCCGGGATTTAGACTTACGATCCCGGGATCCCGAAAAAGCTCATTATTTGTCGGGATCCCGGGATTGGAAGCCCTAGTACATATACACATAAGTATGTGGTACGACTAGTTGCGTTTAGATGGCGCTGCTTCGCTCTACTCGCTTATCTGCTCTAAAACGCCTAACATACATCGATTTTCGTTCATTTTACTTCGTTAATCTTATAAGTTACGTATAGATTCACATCCTATAGCATTCCTGGATCACAAAAAAGTCCTTTAATGGAAGCAAGACGCCATAACGGTAAATTTTATCCAATTATAGCGTAAAATGTGATCTTTTGCGACTGTGGGCTTCGAATGACGACCCTGTACACAACCAATCAACTTTTACGACGGTGAAAGCGCGATACTTTTATAGCATTGTCGTAAAAGTAAGGTTTAATGAGCGGGAAAATACATATTATGCGGAATGTTATAGCCTATTGATGCTTTTAAATTTGGCGGCTTGAATTGGGGTGGTTTGCGTTGGGGAAATTAGGATTAGCTGTATCTGTATTTCTTGTAATGGTTGCTTGCGCAGTTTGTGGTCGTTTGTACAGTGTTCCGGTTGGATAGTGACAGCGTGTTATGGAAATTGCATATAATATCTGGCTGAACAATTGAACTTTTGAAATAAATAGATTCATTGGATTCTATGTTGCGGGAATGGGGGTTCAAAAGCCTCATACCGGCATTTACCGGCAGCTTCAGAATGTGTCGAACTTTAATTTTATTTTGAAGTCTTTTGTATTTATTAACACGAGTAGTCATTAATTTAGCAAGCGGAATATAAAGCCAACAAATTAAGGTGAATGACGGGTAGAATTAGATTTTCAAGATTATTTATTGACGTTTCTTAAGACCAATGAAATGCTTCTTTTTCTACTTTGCATTCACAATGCACACATTGTAACACTGTTTTCGGTGTTACAATTAACAAATTGTAATATCGTTTTTAGTAACTTTTTTCTAAGATTGGTACACACTGATACAGTACACATTGATTGTTGATATCAAATGCCATATGTCAAATGTACAACACATAACCACACACTCCCTCTTTTTAAGCGCTTGCTATCGCATAAACAGCGAAATATCAATCTTCTATACATATATAAACATATGTGTAGCCTGCTATAGTATGTCCAAAGGATTGGGGCTTTCTTAGTTTTGCTGTGTTCATCAAAATACGCCAGCCAACGCCAGCATGACATTTCGGTGATGTTTTGCAACTCGGGCATAGATAAAATATATATCTATACTAATATAGATGGCGTACTTAGCCCTTTTTTCGTTGACAGTGTTTTTAGTTCTACCCCACGCACAATAATCGCGGCGCCACTAGTAGCGTTCCCGCCATTGCGATAATCTTGAAATTATATTTTGTGTGTATTCTTAAAAACAGCGTTTTCTGAAACAGCATTAATTTTTGCCTAATATCTAAGTTCACATAGTAGGCAAAAATTATTGCTGTTTCAGAAAACGGTGTTTTAAAGAACACTGATGATTTGCTGGTAAGTTGATAATGATAAAAAAATTATTAAAAGATGTATATATATTGAAAAACACTAACAACTAACAAGATAGAACGAGAAGTGTGGTAAAACCACTTATCATCCTCTTCTGCTTCTGAAGCTCGAAGCAGTAGGTGTCACAGTTCGGTTAGTTATTGATGAGCTTAACATTCATACTGTTGAAATGGTAACAATAATACGTAATATCGAAGGACTGCTTCCATTTTGTTATCGTCTTATCATGGACACCATAGCATTATCGGAAACTAATAGCATATTCTTTTCGTAAAACTCGGGCGCACCAGTGCACAATTTTGTGTTTTGTTGGTTGCACTCACAGAGTGTTTCATGTTTTGTTGCAGCAGAATCTGCACTCAGTGCACATTTTTTTCCACGAGCTCAAAGAGCTCGTGCTGGCGAGTGCAATATGGCTCCAATGCGTGTTCTGTTGGGATCACACTCGCTTGCCCTACACTCGGGAAAAATTGCACCAGACTGCTCGAACTAGTGCGTGCGAGTTTTACCAAAAGAAAACGTTATAAGATATTTGAATTCTCAATCTTCAAACAATTCAATTGATTTCTTCTTTATGTGCATTCTAAACTAACTTTTCAAGCCATCACGAGGTTTCCACACAGCTTCGTTATTCTTCGCCTTGTTGATAACTTCTTGTAACGTTGCGCAAATCGGTAAACGTAAGCCAGTAAAATGTCTTGACGTCCTCAGATTTCGATTTTTGCTTCCGGATAATATTTGGTTCTTTTGGACTCATGTGCATGGGGACGCCTTTGCCCATCAAATGGCAAACCAAGCCAAACATAAAGAATGAGCTGAGACGCACTCCTCTAGAGGTTCTAGCATAAACATCAAAATTAAATGTTGATGTCAACGTCTGACAATGGTCTGACAGTAGCGTCATCAGTCAACTCGCGGACAGAGCCGGCAAAGTAGATCGTGATTTGCGCAATCAGCGCTGCAAGTACCAGGAGGGGCAACTAAACTTACCGTCAACATAGGCATATAATAAATTAACGCTGCATGAACTCGGGTAAGTGATTGTCATAATTATGGTCATAATTCTTTTCAACTAAACATCAAATCCCCTTTTCAGATATAATTCAAGGACCACATTTACTTTATAATAAGGTATTATACGAAGATCAAACCTACATCGTAGATATGAACGATTTTAATTCCTGCTGCGGGATTGTATATGTGCAATAAATGGTTTATTGTATACCAGCATACATGTAGGGAGCTATAGTACATTTAAAGTGTTGAGGATTTCTTAGTTTATGTAACGTATAAGCTTTCGGTAACATTTTGGACTGAATTCTGGTCAGTTCAATACCGTAGTTGTTTTTGTCCGTCGCTTTTGACTACGTCTTAAGTCTGGTTGTGTGCAACTAACTTGTATTACCTCTATCACATGTAGTTTTACTAAGTGCAGCTCATTCTAATAAATTATTACACCGAAATTAAAATTTAGTTTCAATTATATGTGCGTGTAAACTTGTATAAGCCAGTGGTACTAGGTAGAAACTGCTAGTAAACGTTAACTATTAACTATTCTTTGAAGTAACTAATCAGTTACCGCCAAACACGTCTATTCTGATTATTATAATATGAAACCACTATTTTAAAGGTAAATTTTTAGGTTATTTTTTTTTTTTTTTTTTTGGGGATGTTGCCATGTGCACAAAGCCAGTGGCTTGTCTGTGCGGCAGTCGAGGAGACGGAGTATTTGAAAAATCCCCTGCCTAACCTGGCTTGAACCCTGGACTTCTGAGTGGAAGGCATTCGCCTTATCCACTCGGCCACCTCCGCTCTAATGTTTCATGTTTTTATCATAGTTGGGTTTACACTGTTGCCCCAAGCTCCATTATGATCATAGTTGCGACCTCACTGATTATTTATTAAAACTTGTAGACTAAAGTAGAGTAAAATTCTTCACAATTAGATTTTGTGATGATTTTATCCAAACCTTACGCATATTTGACAGTTACTACAGTACTGACACCTGGTAGTGTGGAACCTGCAAAATACCCTAGATTCTAATTTAGCGCAAAATAGTAACCAAAATTACTAAATTTGTATAAAATTAATGACGCAAAGTAGAAAAAATAGTATATTACACTCGTTTTATAAGACGTATTGGCGCACTCGTTCCATTTGGGCACTCCTCGCTACGCTCGTCGTGCCCAAAACATCTCGTGCGCCAATATGACGTCTTATAAAACTTGTATAATAATATACTATTATTTGCCTAGCAACTGTCAGATACTTGTCAGTAATAATTACTTAATTGTGTCAACGCGAAATGGGCGAAAGTCATCGGTTTAGTACCTTTTCTGATGCAGAAATTACAAAAAAGATTTTAGAAACTACTTCGAAAAATACTCTAATAAGTAATCAGTCTATATGGAGACAATTTAAGACCTTCACCAAAGAAAGAAACTATATTCTGGATCAATCTACTACAACACCTACTCTGGCATTGATTTTAAAAGATTGGGCTTATAACATGAAAAGAAAAGACGGAAATGATTATAAAGAAGCAGTAATAAAGACAATGTGGAATAAAACGGCAAAATTAGTTCAAGAACTTTACTTTAATAAGTATAACAGGTCCTTTGATCCTTTCCATGATATAGAATTCAGAAATGCTCGGAATGCAAGAGATGCAAAAAGAAAAATTTTACAAAAACATCCCGAAAAGCACAAACAAAGTTCTGTGGCACTTTCTAATACAGAATTGTTGCAAATTTTTAACTATTGGGACGAAGATACACCTTGTGGATTGCAAAGAAAGTTTTTTCACGTATGCATCGTATGAACTAGCTTGGAGGGGAGGAGAAGCTACGAAATGATTAGTTCATTATTTTAAAAAAGAAACCGACATAAAAAGATTAAATACTGGCCGCATTGAATACAATCCCATCTTTACAAAAACTGCACAGGGTGGAGCACAAAGGTGCGCTAATAGTAAATGGTTGACTCCAAACATAAATAGCCCAGATATTTGCCCTGTTCGTCTTTTCGAAAAACTAATGAGTAAACGTGAAGATAATATTAAAACCGAACGCTTGTTTCTTACTCCAAATCCGGCTTGGCAAACTCATGGTTTTTGGTATAAAAACGTTCCTGTGGAAATAAATTCCATTTCAAAATGGATGAAAGAATCCGCAGAAAAAGTAGGACTAGACACAGTTACTAAAAAAAAAACTAACCATTAGTTTTTTTTTGTCATAATTCTGCAAATTCGATTAAACCATACTTACAATTGAACCAACAACATCATTCAAATATAATAAATAATCTTAGAGAAAATACGCAGAAGGAAACACTTAATATAACAAGCAATTCCAAATCCTCAATAAATAATGAGTCTCGAAATATTTTTAATAATTGCGTTTTTCATTGTACTAATTTAAATTGTTAATTCTTTTAATATGTTCACAATGTGTCAACGATATTTTCATATATTGTAAGTAATAATTAATCAAATTAAATTTTTCAATAATTTATGATAGTTTTATTGATCTTTTTTATTGTAAAAATTTGTGAATCAAAAAATAATCTAGTCAAATATAACTCGAGAGTTCCATACATTAGAAAATAATTTGACAGATTTTGTTCAAACTTGTTGCCATTTGGCAATAGTCACGAGAGCCCGCAGGGCTCGAGTTTTCAGCAACAAGTTTTCAAACAATCTGTCAAATTATTTTCAATTTATTCTCACTCTCTTGTAATATTATTACTGAGAATATTGTATAGGAGGAATATATATGTATATTCATCAACATAAATGATATCTTTAAGATAACCCCACAAGAAAAAATCGTTCGGAGACAGATCAGGTGATCTTAGGGGCCAACGAATGTCGCCTGTCCCACTAATAAGACGGTGACGAAATGCGGTTGTTAAAAACTCTCGCACCCTGGCCGCGTTATGAGCAGGACAGCCGTCTCGCTGAAACCAAACATCATCCTGATTTACTCCGGGAAGGTTATAAATGGCGGGAAGTACTTGCTCTTGCAGCAAAGTAAGGTACTCCTGGGCGTTAAGAGATGCATCGATAAAGAATGGACCAACTAAATGATTGCCTAGAATACCAGCCCAAACATTTAGTTTTTCGGGATATTGAGTACGCTAAGGATAACTTCGGTGCTGATTTTGTTGGGCCCAATATCGAAGAATGGAAGGATTATGTTTACCATGTAACGGAAAAGTCGATTCATCAGTAAATATAATATTTTGTATAAGAGTTTCATCTGCGTTCGCCTTTTCCATTACAGTTTCACAAAACTCCATTCTACGAATACTGTCCTCTGCGAAGATTTTCCTGAGTCTTTGAGTACTTATAACTCCGGAAATCACCCTTCTTCAGAGCCTTAGCAACTGCTTTATTACCAATACCCAATTCCTCGCCAATCCCTCGAGTGGATGTCTTATCGTCCAGTACTACAGAACCGCAGATTAGTACATCCCGTCGTTCTTTTACCTCAATTTCTTGTGGACGTATCTCCCTTGGATGACAAGTACTGCAGCTCTTTAGACAAAGATCTTTTTCAAATTTATGCACAATATTGAAAATGGTTTGTCTGCACGGGATAGGTCTGCTTTCAAAAGTGATTGCAAACAAATCCACGCACTGTTGCGCCGAATTGCCACCGTAATACCACTTGATGATCTGAAGCTGTTCTAGCGGAGGGTACATCGCGATTGCAAAGATATGAATGTTATGAAGCGTTGTTAGATCTGCTATAGTTCCGCCGTTGTGCGCATGTGCTCCGAAACGCAAAACCAGACTGACCTGACCAGACCTGCTCTCCCACCGGTCGGCAGTCCCACTATAATTAGCTGCCCCACTCAACCGACGTTGGCAGTGTTGTCGCGTGATACGCTAGTTTCTATAGACCAATGCCTTATTTTTGCGGACGCAATCTGTATATATCCAGAGTGGATCAGAGGGAGGAAAGGCTAGTGTTCTATATATTACATAAAGGTCCTCAATTTATTCTAATCGCTCCAGGCTCGCTTTTTAATACCCGAACGCTTCAGAGAAGGCTTCAGCGTGTACATCGCTTTTATAGCAGCTTGCGTATGAAAAATTAACTCAATTGCCCTGAAAGGGCAGCTCGTCAAACGCAGGACGTAAAATCCGCTGCAGTGCGCTTTAAACAACATAGGTCAGCGTTAAATTCAGTTGGATTTTTATCTGCTCGCAAAAAAAGGGGGAACGATGAGATCGATACGATTATTGAATTAAGTCTGGCTCGCAGAGAAATTAAGTTATTAATCCTGAAAAGCATTACATTCCAAGTGCTCTACTTTGACCAGAAGAATAAACTAAAATTTGAGGACAGTACTGCGACGGTGGGCAACATATTTCCTTGTTTTTTTTTTGTTCTGTTCCAAAACGTTCGATAGATAATTTTAATAGATTGTTTTTCGTTGATCGCGAATCTGAAATGCTTTTTGATAGCAACAATTAAAATGAAAACTATACTTTCACGTATGAAAGCCTACTAAAGATGACAAATGAATACAGTTGTAAATTTTCGTTGATTAGAAACGTCATTAGAACCAATTAGAAGTAAAATGCGGCATCTTAGTGAAGTGCAAGTTGCTCGTGCTGTTGTCCTTATTCAGCATGACAACTTTATTCGACATGTTAGCAGGGACCTTTGAGTTTCCCCTTCTGCTATTCAGCTTTCAGTACAAATTATTTGCGAAATACATAAAATAAAACGTGCATTTATTGTAAGCATTTGATAAAATATTTGACCAATACAAAAAAAATTTGAACAATACAAAATATTACTATTATTATTATTTGCCTCAATAGCTCAGTTGGTTAGAGCATTGTACTAGCGATACAAAGGTCCCTGGTTCAAATCCAGGTTGTGGCTGTAATTTTTAATTTATTTAAAATTTACATCCCGCCTGTATATCACCATCTTCTATACTTTGATTAATACAAAATATATTTGAGCAATGCAAAAAATGCCTTGAGCATTAATAAAAATATATTTTATTGGATAATATCTTTTACCCAGAAACTTGATCGACGATTTCAAATCTTACCGGTAGAAAACCAAAATTGAAGGTTTAAAAGGTAAAAGGTATCAAAGTGTGCGTATTGACATTAATAATAATAAAATTATATAACCCCTAACCACAACAAGTATTTTAGAACCTAAATACGTATTTCAGCAACTATGTTGCCATCTTCAGTAGAACCTAAAAAGAGGAAAAGAGAGATTAGCACTTCATAGTATCTTTAATGGATATTGTCCAAGCAAATCACTAGTGGAAGTGACGTCCATGTTAAAAATTACCCTATATATACCCATTTGTTGTTCACACCTCAGTGAATTTTGATCATTGAAGCGTAAAAAACAAGTTTTAATTAAAGCAGGTCAAACAATGGCGAACTAGGTATAGGACCCCTGTCTGAATTTATTAATTTATCTCTATTCAAGTGAATAAAGATACTTTCCAAGCTGTTTAGTTCCCTATTATTTGACACAGCTTTTACAAGTTTTAAGTCATCTTTATGACCTGTGTCTAAAATATGTTGAGCCACACTAGATTTTTCAAAACGATTATATTTAAAATGAGCTACATGTTCTTTGAACCTAGTTAAAATTGTTCTTCTAGTCTGGCCTACGTATTCTTTTTCACAGTCATGACATTTGATACAATATATACCAGATTTATCAAGTACATCTACCTTATCCTTTGGGTTTCCAAGAAGGTTTTTTATGCTATTATGAGTCGAATATGCTATACAGAGATTTTGTGATGTAAAAATACTTCTCAAACCCCTTGTATATGCACAATCGAACGGTATTTTAACATATTTCTTCTTTTCTACAGACAAAGTATTTAAAGTAGATATTTGATTTACATACATTTTTTGATTCTGCTTCTTAATCATTCTATCAACTATTTTCTCAGGGTATCCATTATGTATGGCAACATTCTTAATAAACAATAATTCTTGCTGATATCTATCTGCGGACAATGGAAATTTCAATAACCTATTTACTAAACATTTAATAAAAGACAATTTTTGTTGAAAAGGATGCTGCGAATCATTAGGGATAAACCTGATTGTGTTAGTATCTTTCCGATACACGTCAATTTCTATTATATTTTTGCTATTCCTGACTACCAGAGTATCTAAAAATGGAAGTTGGCCGTTAACTTCTTGTTCTACAGTAAAGTTAATGGTGTTGAACTTAGAATTCAAAACGAGAAGAAAATCTTGATTACTGCACTTCTTGGTGTCAAAGATGGCAAAAATATCGTCGACATACCTAACCCAAGTCTTAGGGAAATATGGTGCTATAGACTTTACATTGGTTTCAAATCTGCTCATAAACAAATTGGCAATAAAAGGTGAGAGACAGTTACCCATTGCAGTTCCCTCAAGTTGTTCAAAAAATAATATTAATAATAAACAAAATATATACTCTATTAGATAATAGCTTGCTCTTACATCTTAAATTTGTTCAAACATTTTGCATTCTCGTAAAATGTTTCAAGAATAGTCACGGCAAAACAAATTGTTTGATTGAGCCAAATTTTCAATTTTTGATATTGGTGCCAATAAAACATTTTGACGTATTTTTGTTTTCTTCTTTAAGATAAAATTGGATAACTTTAGAATTCATATGTCATAGATGTTTCTTCATGTGAAGACGTTATTTATTGTTCAAAATTGATGAAATATTCAGTGCAATTTCTTAGAATATTAATAATTCAATTTCTTGTCATGAAAAAAAAATTATATTAGATACTTGTAGGTTTTTCGGTTTTCTCAAATACAGTTCAAATAGCCCAATCATACATTATAGATTTTTTTTATCTAAGTTTAATTTTCTTTAGTTAAATATATGCCTTTGAAGTATAGCAAATTTTATTTGCGTAGAACTATTGTTTAAAAAGTTACATGGTTCGAAATAAGTGTGTCTGATATTGCCAATCACCTTATTATAATATTTAAAAATATATAAAAACATTCTTGACAATATTTTCTTGACAATACTCGTCTATATTGTCAGTAAATTTTAAGTATATCCCAGTTGTCAGCCGTTGTTCCCAAATATTTATTATGAATATCGAAAAAAAATAAACATTTATCTAACTTTCTTTTATATTGTTTTGAATGTATAATATTTCTTCAGTTGTTATTATTGTTAATATTACTAAATCGTTCATAATATCCGCCCTTATCCAATAAATTTTCTAAAGATTCTTATCCTATTTTGTAATTCAATTCAATTCCATATCGTAAGCTTTTGATAAATCAACAACACGCATACCTGTAATCGCTTCAGCATTAATAACTTCAGCCTTAACGTCATCGTTCTTCCTCCAACAACAATTCAAGCACGGCATTTTAAAACACTTCTTCAGGCGAACAACAATAACATCAACAACAGTAATAACAACAACAAAACTGTTTTTTTTTTTTTTTCGGTAAAACAACAGAAATCGCACCGGAAACAAAACACGACCGAAAACACGAGGTTTCAGCGCCCGGCACAAGCTCGCAGCTCCCCCTAGCGGCGTTTGTGACAAGACTGAAACCCGCACCGCCGGCGGCACACTTATATATTGGCGATTTCGACTTTTCGTGCGCGCGACATCATACAGAGTGATCCAGAATTAGAAACAAACAACTCTTCCTTTCCACGTTTGACAGAGAGGTTTTTCCAAATCGTCAGATTGATTTGTGTTGCTGTGCTACCTACAACTAGGCTTACCATAACTATGAAACTTCAAACCGAAACAAGAATTACCTACTTTTGAAAATAAGTCAACACCCCATCCAGGCCCTGTGGTGGCTTTCTATAGTCTTTAATTTTTGTGTGTATTTTTTTCAGCTTCTCATATGTTTTCTTATGTATTTCGTCTTTTATATAATCCGAACATCAGATATACCAAAATTATCAACAATTGGGTTCCCACAAAAGTAAATTTGAATACCAAATAATGCATGTATTTCAACACAAAACATATCGTCTGCGTAACGCAAATCTAAGACGTGCTGGAGACGTTCCCAGTTCGTCATCTACAAAAACAAACAAAAAATGCTTTGAAATGCTCATATAACATTTTGTGACAAAAGAAAAACTGGAATAACTGTAATTATTCATTGAAACTCTCGAATTTTTCGATGAATGTACATTTAATATTATAATATCTTCTTTAATCAAATAAAAAAAAATGAAGCATTCCACAAATTTTATTTTGAAGAACAATATGTCTATTATTATTGGTGTTAAATAAGACAGAAATAGTGCGTCATCTCGGAAGCAGTTGGAAATACTCAATAATTTTTTTGAAAACGTTGCAAATTTAAAGCACTGGAACCTTTACACCTACAAAATTGACGTTTGTTTTTTTATAAATATGTATTAACATTTGTTAGATTATTAAATTGTGTATGGTAACAATCATAGCACGTATTTACAAAATGTTCCGAAATCGACTACCCAAGGATTTAACACAATTAATGATCTTTAATTTGACGCATGACCGAAAATTATAGAACAACATTTAGAAAAGTTATAACATTTTGCTAAAGCAGACCAAAGTAATGTTCAGTTGAAGCCACACAACATAAGTACAATATCGTTATTTAGGGGTTCTTCGCCTCAGAGCAAAACATTTTGCATTCATGAATAGGACTACCGCATCTAATTACCTATAATTTAGTATATGGTGGAAAGTTACACAATAATTTTTTAAAAAGTTATATACATGTTGTTATCACAGCCAACCAAAATATCAACTCCCTCCACTTGGTGTCATACATAATATCGTAATGTGTAGGCTTTTCAGCTTTTAATGTAATAATTTAAAGTATAATCCCAATCAATTACCTACAATTTGACCTAAGAGATTTAAACAGTTTTTGTAAAAGATATAAACATTTTTCTGTTGTAAAGATATGTAATTTGTACCGCAATACTCAAATAAGTAGTAGACAAAATTACTGTGATTTAGGGGTTGTATGCCACAAAGAACATTCTCAGCGTAAATGAGTAAATACAACGATTAATTACCTACGAATTTGTCATATGAAGCAAACATATGTAACAATTTTTATCCATTTCCTGGACATTTTATTTTTGTAAAAGTTATAACAATTTTTCTGTAGCGTTTTTCGTAGTATATCTGTAAGCTTGCATAGAAAGTATATGCAAATTATAGTAATTTAAAGGTTGCTTCCTACAGAATGGGAAATAATGACTAACTAATTGAGATAGATAGCCTAAATTTTTACGTATGGAATATCGTCGTTCAGTAACTTTTAAAACGTTATGAACAATTTTCAGCAATTAACTTTGTGTTTCTTTGGCTATCGATACTTAATATTGTTACAATACTAATCGGCTAGTCGCTCTGTTGCCTATTAGCAACGGGGTTGTTACCCCTAAATCATCATTATTTTGCTTATCTCTCAATAAGTATCGAAAAGTAGTTAACTGAAAGCATTTTTCTTGGCAAAGAACATATGACTTGAGGCCTTTTTAGATTTCCAAAATTCTACCATTTGCAAGTTTCAAAGCTAGATGTGTTCTACCGATCAAAAATAATACCCGATTCACTAGTTTGACGATAATCAATCAAGCTTTTGATCTGCGTGATTTGTTACTGATATAAGTTCCAGTAAAGAATTTTAGCCGGGACATAATACCAAACCGGCCGGGACGCCGGGACATGATGTCCCAAACCGGGACTGTCCCGGTCAAACCGGGTTGTATGGTAAGCCTACCTAAAACCTACCTAAACTTACTTATAAATCCCATTCTTGAATTAAATCATATCTCTAATCGTGTTTATGTCAAACTGTCAAAACATAACCTATAAAATTAATACGTAATAATTTGACATATAAAATGTTAAAAGTCACTTGACTTTTGTTCTACGTCAAAGATACATAATTAGCAATTTTTACATCCGTTTTAAATCATCCTGTATATGAGAATGGGATATAATATTTTTCGTGTCAAGTAGCTTCGTGTGTCATCTTTTGATAGCGTAATTAAATATGTAAGACACGAATGTGTGGTTGACATTGTACGCCGTATATGGGCGAATGACAAATAGAAAAAAAGCTGATGAAATATGGATATATTCGTGCTCGACATGGCGCGAAATTATTCATGATGCGGTGCGTAACAAATTTTACCAAACGAGTAAATATGTCACAAATAGGTTGTCAATAATTCAGTACGTGTTTTGTTATGAAGTTAGTTGTTAGTTATTAATTGCTGCGTGTGTTTGTCAGCAATGTTTTCATTCATATACATTTTTATAAATATTTGTGTGAATTATTCATTATTTACCAAGTTGTGTAGAGCGATGAGCGATGAAAAATAATTAAAGATATCATATAATTATAAGAGTTACTTAAAGAGGGTGGTCAACATATCGTAGAAAACACATTTGAATGTGAAGAAAACTTGTTATTGTCAGAGGCCACAATTTTGTTTATTGCAGGGCCGAGAACATTCGCTGTTGTACAAAAACATTTTTATGCAGAACTTGAGTGTTTTAGTTTCGTGTTTAGCTTAATTAAGCTTTTAAAAGTAATTCAAATTATAGTATACATATTTGACATTAAAACTACTGGAAAATCTGTTGCGGATAGGTGCGGATGCGGTTTTTGTGATTTTATTTCTATTACGTTCTAACGGAAAATCAAAAAATTGATGTACCGGCTTATTTGTAATTTCATGCAATTTCTTGATACCGCGATAGTAGAGGTAATTTAGAACATATTTAACCATATTTAGCTATATACAAATGGTTACGGTTATCGAGATATTGACATGTTTATGTTCAATGCATCTTGTATGTTTTAAATGCCGTTCTGTACGCATATTTTTCCGTTTTGGATCATGTATAGCAAACAACCCCGGTGACCTAGACTCTTAAAAATCATCCGAAAAAACCTTAAACTTTGTACTTGTATATGAATTTCTTGGAAATTTGTTGCTTGAAGCCAATCGGATTCATATTCAAGGCAAGAAAATACATCGAAAGCACCTACTCGCATACACAGTTCACTAGTTTAAAATGGATTCTTATTGAGGAGAGACAATAGTAAGTTAGTGAATAGAAACTGGTTAGGCGTTCTCGATAAATGTCTTTATGCGGAATGCGAATCCGGGTCCAAAACATGCGTAGTAGGGTCATACCACTAAAAAACGGCCGTTTCAGCTTGAAGTGTGATCAAATTTCGAAAGTTTTCATGGAAACAATAAGTATAAATATTAGACAATTTTGAAATAATACTAAAAATAATAGATTTTATAGTGATAAATATGGTAAAATAGGTTCTTAATTGCCTGTACTATCACGTCTTAAAAGGAATGCATCGAACGGAAAACAGCATGAATAGTATATGTACCGTTTCAATACACAATATCGACTGGTGTAAACTTTCATTTTCTTCCTCGACCACTGGTCTTTAAAAATAAAACTTTTTTCAGGATTTTCTTACAACATAACAGACTCAAACATGTTATCTCATATAACTCAGAAACGACATATATTGTTCAATTTTAAACCCGTCTATGCTGTGTATTTAAACAGGACATGCCATATATTATTTTATAAATTTGACACAGTAGAACATGATAGAAATAAAATCACAAAAAAATATTGATGATAAATGTTGTAGTTGTAATTAATTTACAATAGGTGTAGTGCAGTGAAGAAGAATATTCAATACAGTTTGCTTGTTTTCCCTATTTTGTACTGTTTCATTGTGTTTTGTTAAGTTATTAACCTTCAAATTCTTAGTATGAAAGTTAAAATGTTATACATAAATAAAACAACACATATACAGCCCACTGTGCGCCGGTCCTTGTTTTATTTTAAAGAAAGCCCAGGTGTTCAATCGTCCTGGTAAGCCCTTGGGGCCAGGAAAAGGCAATAAATTCTCTCATCAAGTGAAACGCGAGCTTATCTTTCGATAACTGTGAGCCCTAGCAATCCCAGAGTGGGCAACTGGCACGTACTTTGGCATATAATTCACCTTGAAAGCGAGCATAGCGACCTATACGTGTGTCCGTTGTACCATATCAGATTGCATTTGTTTTCGCGAAACGGAAACAAGCGCTAGACAAGAAACCCACGTAAGTTTTATTTCGTTGGGAACATTTCTTTTTTGTTTTAGAGGACATACGATTCGCGTTTGTAACGAGGTATGTCAAAATTTGCTTGAATATACGTGAAACGTGTTATTTATTCATTTGTCATATAGACATGACAAGCTGTCAAGTGAAATATATTGGTTTGTTGGAAACAAGGATGATATGTATTCGTATTTATAAAATCGCTAAGAAAAATATGGTGTTGCTATATACAAAAGTATCGGTGATGTCATAAGGCACAAACAACTGAAGGTCGAAAATTGAATTTTACGTAAAAACGTGTATTTTGATAGTTAAAAATCAACGCTTTCGCAGTATGGTAAAATAACAAACGATATTTAATTAGTCTCAAATTTGTAATAAAATTTTTCTACTTTGCTATCACAATGCACAAATTGCAACACGGTTTTCGGTGTTTTTTTCTAAACCGATTTAATTTTAAAGAATTTACTTTATATTTTGCGGATAATATATTTAAGTTGTATGATTTTGAAGTTTTACCAAAATGGTGGATTCGCCGGTGCTTTTTTTGTCTGGCCAAACTAGGTATACAGGGTCCTGCAACTAAGCTCCCGTCTTCTGTAGCTCACTTACTCATTAAGCTAAGAGTTTGACATTTTGGAAGCTTACTCTGTACTTCAAGGTACAATTCAAGAAATTATTTTTTATTATACAGGGTGTTCCAAAAACGTGCAACGCCATGGTAATATATTTTTTTAAATTGCATGCTATACATTTTTCTACACATTTGGAAGCCTTTTATGGTTGCCTACATATCACCAAAATTTTATTGAAATCGGTTGAGTGACCGCAGTGGAAAAAAATAAAAACAAAAAAAAATTGGTTTTGCATCGTAAGCTTTAAAAATCAATAAAAACCACAAAATGCACCTCGTTAATAAAATTTTGCGACGTGCTTATTAAGTTAGATGTAATAGTCTCGTTAACCAAGTGACATTGATTAAAATTATACAGGGTGACCAAAATCGAGTGTCAAACTTGTCAAACTTCAAAGCGTGTTATTGTTCTTATTTTAAATTGGAACCCATAAATTTTTTTATGTCAAATGATGCAGAATTAAAAAATAAACATTGTTTCTGAATACAACCCCATAACAATTCCCAATATTTTAAAACTTATTCGCCAAAAACTCATTTTTCAACGTTTCCAACGGCAATTTTAGATAATAAATATCGTACGTGGCTTTGAAAAATAATTTATTTCATAAAAAATAATAGACGTATTTTAGGTTTGAGTGTACTTAATTAAGTAGTTATTCAAATGCTAAATTAACTGCATAATTTACCTATAGCGGTAAGGACGGAAATGTGGCTATATGTAAATTCTGCAGTAAATTTAGCAATTGAATAACTACTTAATTAAGTACAGTAAAATCTAAAATACCTCTCTGCGTTATATTTTATGTAATAAATTGTTTTTCAACGCCACGTACGATATTTATTACCTAAAATTGCCGTTGGAAACGTTGAAAAATGAGTGTTTGGCGAATAACTTTTAAAATATTGGGAATTGTGATGGAGTTGAATTCGGAAACAATATTTATTCTTTAATTCCGCATCGTTTCACCTAAAAAAAAATATGGGTTCCAATTTAAAATAAGAACAATAGCGCGCTTTGAAGTTTGACAAGTTTGACACTCGATTTTGGTCACCCTGTATAATTTGGATCAATGTCACTTGGTTAACGAGACTATTACATCTAACTTAATAAGCACGTCGCAAAATTTTATTAACGAGGAGCATTTTGTGGTTTTTATTGATTTTTAAAGCCTACGATGCAAAATCAATTTTTTTGTGGTTTTTATTTTTTTCCGCTGCGGTCACTCAACCGATTTCAATAAAATTTTGGTGATATGTAGGCAACCATAAGAGGCTTCCAAATGTGTAGAAAAACGTATAGCATGCAATTTAAAAAAATATATTACCATGGCGTTGCAAATTTTTGGAACAGCCTGTATAATAAAAAATAATTTCTTGAATTGTACCTTGAAGTACAGGGTAAGCCTGCAAAATGTCAAACTCTTAGCTTAATGAGTAAGTGAGCTACAGAAGACGGGAGCTTAGTTGCAGGACCCTGTATATAGGCAAAACTGGGAGAGCTGAAGGTGATTCATCGCTTAAAATCGTATGAACCAAGTTATGAACGTACCGCGTGGATTGGTTATATAACTGTGTATATTAAGTTGCCTACAAGGTACATACTAACAAAGCAAAAAAATCTTTTTTGGTAAATAATTAGCAACAAATGAGCAAAAAAATATAGACTGCTCACATTTTTCTAATTCATTTGTTTTGATATAGTGCGCCGCCAAGTGGCCGGCACATCAGCGGCGCACCCCTATTTCTCGTTTGATTTATTTTTTAATAATTTTCATTTTGGCTAAGTTTCGGCGCTGACTTATAGAATATAGATATTTCGCAGTTTTTGCGATTGCAAGCGATTTTAAAAAGGCAGTTTATGATTATGTGTGGTCACGTTTGACATATTGCAAAAATATGGCAAAAAATGCATTTTGTCATCTTGCAAGCTTTGTATTAAAACAGTTAATTAACTGTGTATGAAAGGTAAAGCATGGTACGTTTATTTTTATTCGCCGTATGTATCCAATGAAATTATCTCGGACCTTATCGTACTAATTCGATTTCTGTCTTTATACTCCTTTGTCACTTTGAACCCGCGTTTCATTCCTTTAATGAAATTGTGGTCGGCGCCTTTCTATTCACCGATGTCATTCGTATGCCAAACCCTTGAACCTTTTGCCTACGCTGTAGCCCGCATTTCAATTTGATCAGCGTATCCGACGCTTGTAGGGCCACTGTAGGGCCTTAATATTGTACTTCATAAAGGGTTCGTTGGCCCGTAGAGACCCTTTGGAAATAGTGTCGTACCTCGACGTTATTATGTCAACCCAGAAGTTCACCTTTATAGCAAAAGACAAGGATGTAACTATATTGCTTGCTTTGAGGGTCAAGAGGCAGGGAAATAACTTAAATAAAAATAAATTAAAAATGAAACAAATGTTAGTCGCCATGGTATTTGCGATGCTGATAAATTTTCTTTTATACTTGCGTCACGTATTTTTTTATGGGGTTTCACGATTTGATGCAAAATGGAAAATTGAGTGTTAAGACCTGATACTCTGGTATTTCTATATATGTATACAGGGTCCTGCAACTAAGCTCCCGTCTTCTGTAGCTCACTTACTCATTAAGCTAAGAGTTTGACATTTTGCAGGCTTACCCTGTACTTCAAGGTACAATTCAAGAAATTATTTTTTATTATACAGGGTGTTCCAAAAATGTGCAACGCCATGGTAATATATTTTTTTAAATTGCATGCTATACATTTTTCTACACATTTGGAAGCCTTTTATGGTTGCCTACATATCACCAAAATTTTATTGAAATCGGTTGAGTGACCGCAGCGGAAAAACATAAAAACAAAAAAAAATTGATTTTGCATCGCAGGCTTTAAAAATCAATAAAAACCACAAAATGCACCTCGTTAATAAAATTTTGCGACGTGCTTATTAAGTTAGATGTAATAGTCTCGTTAACCAAGTGACATTGATCCAAATTATACAGGGTGACCAAAATCGAGTGTCAAACCTGTCAAACTTCAAAGCGTGTTATTGTTCTTATTTTAAATTGGAACCCATAAATTTTTTTATGTGAAATGAAGCAGAATTAAAAAATAAACATTGTTTCTAAATACAACCCCATAACAATTCCCAATATTTTAAAACTTATTCGCCAAAAACTCATTTTTCAACGTTTCCAACGGCAATTTTAGATAATAAATATCGTACGCGGCTTTGAAAAACAATTTATTTCATAAAAAATAATAGACGTATTTTAGATTTGAGTGTACTTAATTAAGTAGTTATTCAAATGCTAAATTTACTGCATAATTTGCCTATAGCGGTAAGGACGGAAATGTGGCTATAGGTAAATTTTGCAGTAAATTTAGCAATTGAATAACTACTTAATTAAATACAGTAAAATCTAAAATACCTCTCTGCGTTATATTTTATGTAATAAATTGTTTTTCAACGCCACGTACGATATTGATTACCTAAAATTGCCGTTGGAAACGTTGAAAAATGAGTTTTTGGTGAATAACTTTTAAAATATTGGGAATTGTGATGGGGTTGTATTCAGAAACAATATTTATTCTTTAATTCCGCATCGTTTTACCTAAAAAAAATTATGGGTTCCAATTTAAAATAAGAACAATAGCGCGCTTTGAAGTTTGACAAGTTTAACACTCGATTTTGGTCACCCTGTATAATTTGGATCAATGTCACTTGGTTAACGAGACTATTACATCTAACTTACTAAGCACGTCGCAAAATTTTATTAACGAGGTGCATTTTGTGGTTTTTATTGATTTTTAAAGCCTACGATGCAAAATCAATTTTTTTTGGTTTTTATTTTTTTCCGCTGCGGTCACTCAACCGATTTCAATAAAATTTTGGTGATATGTAGGCAACCATAAAAGGCTTCCAAATGTGTAGAAAAATGTATAGCACGCAATTTAAAAAAATATATTACCATGGCGTTGCACGTTTTTGGACCAGCCTGTATAATAAAAAATAATTTCTTGAATTGTACCTTGAAGTACAGGGTAAGCCTGCAAAATGTCAAACTCTTAGCTTAATGAGTAAGTGAGCTACAGAAGACGGGAGCTTAGTTGCAGGACCCTGTATATGTATATAATTTCTAATATTTCTTAATTATTCTTAAGTCGAATTCGCATGACATTTATTAACTGTTATATTTGAAGAGTCTAATTCCACATTCCACAATTCATTTCAATTCGTATTCATATTCAGAGAATAGAAGTCCTCTCATTCTATTATCTGAAAACGTTTGGTTCAGAAACACCATTTTGTTGTAAAATCACAACTAAAAAGTTGTTGCAATGATTAGTTACTTTATGTACATTCTATATACCTAGTTTGGCCAGACAAAAAAAAAACACACCGGCGACTCCACCATTTTGGCAAAACTTCAAAATCATTCAACTTAAATATATTATCCCAGATTCTCATTCTATTATCTGAACACGTTTGGTTCAGAAACACAATTTTGTTGTAAAATTACTTTATGTACATTCTATATGTATCTGAGATATAGGGGAGCACCACAGTAAACAACCTTCTTTTTGCTCTATTAGTTTTCGAGATAAACAATGCTAGATACAATGTATATTCATGATCATAAGAAATACAAGTTTATTCGATATAGAAAAGTGGAATCATTCAATCATTCGGGCTACAGATAGAAAATATTTGCACATATAGGTACTATCGTATCCATATACCGGGTGCGGCGAAAGTCAGTTTACCGATTTGCATATGAGAGAAAAACGCAAAAAAGTAATGGCAAAAAAATTATTTCCGAAAAGATATAACATCAAAAATACAAAAAAAAAAAACGCGCATGCGCGAATACCCGACAGCGTAAACTGACTTTTGCCGCACACTGTATTATGTCCCTATTTTTGACGTCGATTTTCTCGCAGAACTAGAGGCGAAAAAAATTGAAAAAATTCTGATGCTGTCGTTGATTAAAATGCTACAACTCATAAAAATTAGAAAGCTGTATGTGTTGGCGTTTTCCCGATTTTTCCAAATTAAGGCGAATTGGCGCTGTTTTTGCCCAGTAAATTTTATTCGTCCAACTTTAACAATTAATTACTCCGGAAATAATACATAGATTTCAACGAAATAAAAAGTATCAAAAATCACCTGCGGAATGCTAGCTTTCAATGTGCATTTTTGTAAAATCATTGGATTAGTGCTTGACCCACAAAAAGCTATATTATGCAATGCCAGCAATTCCGTTATTAGAAGAGCTAGAATAATGAAATATAGACTATAGGCTACCCAATAATTCATAGGTTTAAAGTTTATTACATAATCTTGTTTATCTTGCATTTTTCATACAAAAGATCGAGTTGAAGTATCTCATGATTACTGCAATTGACGCGGCGCTCTTCTGTCTTTCGGGCGAGCGGGGGAAGGCATGGACAGCGACGCTGCCAGTAGTGGCGGATCGCACGTGCATTAGTTACTAGAACAACAGTGTTTATGGACACAATACGTAGAAGAAAAAAGCTACGAAGAACTTAGTTATTCAGATGAAATTGTGGATGAAGAACTAACGCAGACTTGAACTACTATTGGAGACGAAGACGGTGATGGTCTTGAAGCCTTCGAAGATCTACTAGAATCTGGAAGGTTTATCGAATCTAACGATGAAGACATGCCATCAAAGAGACAAAAAGTACTGGATACTAACAAATGTAAATAGAATTTATAGATTAACTTTTTTACTGAAAAAAATAGCAGCAGTCACATTTTTTAGATGAAGTAGGTACCGTTTAAATCCTACCTTCAATTATATTTAGAACAACTATTTTCGCATATTATTACAATCTTCATGTTTTATGGATTTGTAATTTTTCTGTTTATCAATGTAACAAGAAATCTTACGTTTTTCGAGTAATTAAATTATAAATTTTAATAAATAGCCCAACATTATACACAACGATTAAAAAAATCGGATTCGAATTTTTTACATTTCTTTGCATTTTTTGAGAACATTTACCGTAGTAATCTATACTTTTTTTACACCATCAGAAAGTAGAGATTTCAACGAACAAACAGCCCACCGACTTTTTCAAAAAAGGAGATATTTTGACGTGAGAATTTTCGATTGAAAATTAGGCTGCTTTTACGATATTAAGTCAAAATAAGATGAAAAAATACATATTTTAAATCAAAAAAATTACAGTGGGACATATAAAGGCAAGTTTTCACCAAATTTCGTGAAAGAATTTTTTTTTTTTGTAAAAGATAAAAATAAAAAACCAAAAACTTGGTTATTTGAATTTTTCACATCAATTTTTAGGTTATGTGAAAAAATGTAAATACAAAAGTTGTAGATCTTTTTGTTACCTACAACCATTTAAGTTTTTTCCAAAGGATTTGTAGTTTTGCCGGAAATCGAGATAAACCGTTTTTACCCTTAAAAACTCACCATCTTCCACTTCCCGACCTCAGATCGCCCGTAAATTATTTTTCCTTTCATTTTTGTTATATTGTCTTCCCTTTTCAATGGGTTTCATTCTACTACCATTTTTTAACTTTTTAAAATTTTCAATGGCTTCAGCACTGGTCTTTACGAAGTTGAGAGCTTATTACAGTACCAACAGTACTACAACCGGTACCCAAACAACCCATGTGCCAATTTGGCATCTTATAAACCTTGTATACAGATTTTACTATTCCCTTATTCAACTATCCCATTTGGGGCATCTTCCATTACAAAATTACATAAGGCCTTCCGAATAAACCCACTATAAGCAAGCAAAAAACCAATTTACAGAGTAACCACAAATACATAAACAAACTCGTCGGTCGGCGTATTTCGCTACACTAATCCACCCATTTCCTCTTTCGTTGCTCTTTGCAAGGCTCCGAACTTCGAGTGGTATATGCGTTGGCGAGTTAGTTATTTTCCTACGCTCTCTGTGGCGAATGCTGGTGCATAATTCATGAAAGGTCTCCCTCCTTTCAAGTCTTCCTGCCCTCAAGTAGGCGACCGTTAGCACGTTAAGGATGGTCTCGCGTGCGCCTGGGGCGACTTTGCAGAGTTGACGTCCTAACCTAACTTCCCCTGCAATTGGCAGGCCAAACTTTCTCAAGTGTCTCCCAGGGGGGATGGACCGTCGTATACTTTAAGTCTTTTTCGCGCGCCGTCAGTAGTTTGTGGATGGCGTTGGTTTTATTCCGCGCCAACTGGCTGATTCGTATAGATGGATTGGCGGTTCGTAAATGTACTTGGGTAGGATTAACACTTTGCGTCGAAAGAGTTGGTCGGTGAAAACGAAAATCTGCTATCGTTTTTCGTTTTCGTGTTATAAACGAAAGTTTGCTTTTTTAGTGGTGATTGGTGGATTTATGTTGGTGAAATTATTAAAGAACTATAACTTACTAAATAACTAGTAGTTGTCATGTCGCAGGGAAACCATAGTATCATTGTGTCTACAGCGTCAATTCAAGACATCTATCGGAGTAAATTGAAGGAATATGTATATTCAATGTTGAGGTAAGAATCCGGCGATAAGAATACGATAAGAATACTTGTGCAGTTGTCGGGGCTACCCCGACGGCCGATACAATGTAACGGGAAATACACGATAATACTACTGTAACTACTGTTTTAAATATAGGTGTTAAAGCTGTTATATTCTTATATTTTGATATTATTATCAATTATGTATATTATTTTATATTATTATATTATTATTTTTATATGATTGAATATTGTCGTTTATTTATTTTATAGATTAATTTGGATTTCTAGTCACTATATCCCAATTCAACTACATAGTCCTCTACGGTTAAAATGGAAGCCTTTTTTGATGTTATTTTACAATTGAAGAAAATGGTGTAAATCACCATGGGGATCTCGCTTAGTAGTGGAGATAGAGCCTATGTTTAAATTTGGCAAAGTTTCGTATTTTTGTACTAATCAATTATCTGAAAAGAAATTAAAGCTATCATTTTGAAGATATCCACAAAAAACTGAACTGTTAACATATCGTTTTTAATTTTTTATTCAAAACCAAATGTAGCTAGACATTTGAAACAAACACATACTTTTTACCAAGGAATGCACTGTCATTTTTTAATTTGAAATAACATCAAAGATGGCGGCGTAACAATGGCAAACTTTTGTTTTTCTTATGGGCGCCGTATTGAATTTTGGCATTTTCCGATAGTCGTGTTTTTTTCTCATTTCCCCAATGTATAACATGTTACTATCCTTTTTTGAAATAATGGTGCAATAATCAAAAAACCTTCAGGTACCCAACTGGAGCTTGGTTACAGACCGCCGGAGTAGTTGCCAAGCAACGCCAACAAAATGCACTTGGATCAAGCGGCGCCCTCATCGTTAGGTTTGCCGTTTAACCAAATAAACCTTAATTGTGTTTGATTGTGGATGCAAAATGCCGTTTACCAATAACGAAAAGCGTGATATAATAACGATTTATTATTGTTCTTTTAGAAATGTCGCATCGTACAATATTCCTAACATTGGACGGAAATTTCAAGGACCATGGATCGTTTAGTAAACCCTGCAATTCTTATAATCCTCATGGAAATGTTGAAACTGGTCAAAGAGGTATTTTAGAAATGGTAAACGTTAAATTACCATAATTTGCAATGCTTCAACTACTGGTTTTTAGATAAATGACGATCCTCGGATTTCTAAACGGGAAGTAGCCTTTAATTTGGAATTGGCCGCAAACACGTGCTTGCAGACCATTACGAACAAAGAAATTGAAACCGTACAAACCCCACACAAGTCAAACTTTGCAATTGTACGAAATTATTTAAATCAACAATTTCCAAATCGCTGGATTGGTAATGGTGAAGTGGTGGGTCCCCTGATTTAAGTCCTCTGGACTATTTTCTTTGGGGAACTGTGAACGACGAAATTTATCACGATACTCGCAGAAATAACGACAATCTGCGGGATCAAATAACAAATGCGGTCAATGCTATTTCGGGAAGAACAGTTAGAAGAGCATAACAACATATAGAAAACCGAGCACGCTTTTATGCCTTCAAGAAAATAGCGGCCAATTTGAACATTTACTTAAAAATAATCTTTATGTTGTATAAACTTACTTCTTTTACAATCTGAATGTTTTTAATCCAAAGCACTCTTGGTCAGTCCGGCGCTGACGGCCTGTAACCAAGCTGCAGTTGGTTACTTGATAAGCACGACAAACAACAAGAAAAGAAGAACGTGGTTTTTTTATTATTAACCCATTGTTTTAAAAAACAATGCCAACATGTTATTCATTTCGAAAATGAGAAAAGACACGACTATCGGAAAATGTCAAAATTCAATAAAACTCTTAACTATATCACGCTTTTCGTTATTGGTAAACGACATTTTACATCCACAATCAACCACAATAGTACGGTTTATTTGGTTAAATGGCAAACCTAACGCTGAGAGCGCCGCTTGATCCAAGTGCATTTTGTTGGCGTTGCTTGGCAACGACTCCGGCGGTCTGTAACCAAGCTCCAGTTGGGTACCTGAAGGTTCTTTTATTATTACACCATTATTTTAAAATAGAACATGTTATACATTGCGGAAATGAGAAAAAACACGACAATCGGAAAACGCCAAAATTCAACATGGCGCCCATAAGAAAAACAAAAGTCGGCCATGGTTACGCCGACATCTTTGATGTTATTTCAAATTAAAAAATGACACTGCATTCCAAGTTAAAAGTACCTGTAAAATGGTTTTGTTTCAAATGTCTAGCAACATTTGGTTTTGAATAAAAAATTAAAAACGATATCTTAACATTTCAGTTCTTTGTGGATATCTTCAAAATGAAAAATTATAGCTTAAATTTCTTTTCAGATAATTGATTAGCACAAAAATACGAAACTTTGCCAAATTTAAACATAGGCTCTATCTCCACTAAAAAGCGAGATCCCCATGGTGAGGCTCAAAATTGAATCACCCGGTATATGAGCTCACCATTTACTCAACATCAAGCACATATATTCATGCCAAGTATTTTTTTAGTGTGCACTTATCAAGTTAGGTGATAAATATTTTGACAACCCAGTTGTTCTAAGACTTTCAACAGAATTTCAACTTTCCGCAAAGTTCATATTTACGCAATGACCTTGGAATTTAACAACTTTCACGGTTTGTATCCTTAACAATTTTGATATATAATTAGGCCGATTCGGTCTCCTCGAGATCGCTCAAATACACAATCCTCATCAAAATAAGGCAACTGTTCGTTTTCAGAACACTCCATTTAATGAATAGTCAGCTAATTTCTCCATTTATCACCACCTTGTCTTGTCAAAACGCCCCCGAGGTTCCACACCAAAACCGCCAAACCCTCCGACAACGGCAGCGCAGCGAACTTCATAAAACATCCCCAATTTTATCCCCAATTTCGCCGGCGCTGTTCTCGGTCACCCCCGTCTTGAGAATTTACTATGGGGGGGAGACGAAAATAACAGACCAAATAGCAGAAACCCTCGTGATAACGCAAAACACAGATGATCTATATCGCAGCGGTTGTAGCTCGGATAACAAAGGGTAGGTCAGGTTAAAATTTATTGCCGGGATACGGGGGTCTTTTTCTTCTTACGGTGCTGGTCCTATAACAAAATTTAATTCGCATTTTTTTGTTCGGGAGGAGAAAGAGGACGAAATCATTTTTCTTGTCGTGTTGGGTCTGGTCCGCAAGGGGATGCCGCAAGGGGATGATAAATGTGTGTAGATGGTGGTACGTAATAGGTTGATGGGAGAATATTAAACGTCCCTTTTACTTTATCATACGTAGTAACACAAAGTATTGTAGTCGTGTCGAAAAAAAAAATATGTTTTTGCGGATATACAATATAAAATATTTTATACAAAAGTTTGCATTTAGGTGTGACGGAAAGTATGTACATATTTTCAAATGAAACGTTCTGTATATTTTATTATATAATTATTATGGAAAAAAGCCCCAGGTTATGACGTGATAACTGTAGAGGTACTTAAAGAACTTCCAAGGAAAGCCATAGTTAAGCTTACGAGTCTTATCAATGCTGTCTTCAGACTAAGGTATGTTCCCAAACTGCGGAAGGTAGCAGAGGTGATCATGATACTAAAGCCTGGGAAACCTCCACACGAAACAACGTCTAGACCTATCTCTTTGCTGCCCATCATGTCAAAAATCTTCGAAATTTGCTACTCTATAGATTGAAGCCAATAATTGAGAGAAAAAAGCTTTTTCCAGACCATCAGTTCGGATTTCGAAATAAGCACTCTACTATTGACCAGATACACCGAATAACAAACATCGAAAAAGCATTAGAAAAGAAAGTTTGTTCTGCAGTCTTCCGAGATGTGGCACAGGCTTTTGATAAAGTTTGGCATGAAGGACCGAACAATAAATTAGGAAGTATCCTCCCGAAACAGTTTGCACAACTATTAAAATCTTACCTGACTGAGAGATACTTTAGAGTCAAACAAGGTGATGCATGCTCTGTCCTTAAGGAAATAAAAGCAGGAGTGCCGCAAGGTAGTGTTTTAGGGCCGGTCCTTTACCTACTCTACACCAGTGACCTCCCAGCATTAGAAACTAATACTGTCGCAACTTTTGCAGACGACACGGCTATCCTAGCTGTTGGGAACAGCAATGAAGAAACGACGAGAAAACTCCAAACAGCTCTTGGTCATTTTCAGGTCTGGACAAAGAAAAAAAGAATCAAACTGAACGAACTCAAATCAATACATGTTGACTTCACCAACAAGAAGATACAACACATCCCGGTTACTATTAATAACCAAATAGTACCGTAAGCAAACACAGCCAAATATCTCGGCATGAGATTAGACGCCAGGCTCCGCTGGAAAGCCCATGTCAAAAAGAAAAGAGAAGAACTAGGAATCCGTTACAGAGAGATGTACTGGCTGCTAGGAAGAAACTCTACGCTGTCTGTACATAATAAGCTTCTCTTGTACCAGCAAATTCTAAAACCCGTGTGGACGTATGGTGCTCAACTCTGGGGTTGCATCAAAAAAAGCAACATTAAAATTGTCCCGACCTTCCAAAATAAAGTATTGCGATGCATTGTCAATGCGCCTTGGTATATTAGGAATGATGATCTCCACAAGGACCTCGAAATAGAGTCTGTGTGCAAAGAAATCCAAAAATTAGCAAGAAGTCACGAGGAAAGGCTTCACCATCACGTGAACGTTGAGGCCATCCAGCTCCTCGACAACACCGCATTAGTCAGAAGACTCGAGAGAAAGAAGCCTTTTGAGTTAGTGCGAATGTGAGATAGTGATAAAAGCAGAGTAAGTGCTGGTCGTATGTGTTAGTTCCAAAAGCAGAGTCAGTGCTACGTAGTGCGCAAGAAAAACGTGCCCAGTATACCAGGACTAACTGAGAGACATCGATGGGTGCCTGTTAGGTTAAGTTACACTAATAAAATAAGTTAGAATTAAGTTACGCATTAGTCACACATTAGTTACGCATTAGTCAATGACTAGATTGTAATCCTCTTATTGAATAATAAAAAATAAATATAGTTATTATGAATACTACTAAATTTGTTTATCCAACCGTGTATCTTGCTAACTCACAGAGTTAATACTTCGAGAAGATATTCAACTGTTTTTCCAAAATGTGCCTGTTGCAGGGTCTTTTTAAAAACTATGTAAAAACCATATTTTTTTGATTTTGCCGTTAACCTATCTGAGACAATAGTCAAAGCCAGTAGGTAGATGATAGGATCAAAAGATATTAGATACACCAATAAAATAAAATTTGCGGAATGACTCTAGTGTAAAGTTTCTGTAGCGACAAATTCAAAATTCGTGGCTCGTTTGGTTTATACTAAGTGGACTGTATTAGGGAATTTGCACTCACCGGTGGAAGCTGATTTAGAGGTTGCCTTTGCCGTAGACTTAATCTTGAACTTCCTATAGGGGTTAAGTTGTAATCCGTATACAAATTTTCTGAGATTGGCCGATAATAATTCACTGCGTCACACGCGAAAGAGTTGTCCGAGAAAATATATGTGTTTCTCACAAGATGGCACAATATATGTCACATAGACAGATACAAGTTTGAGTCAAAATTATGCAAAATTGTCATTAGAAATGTGCATCACACACGCACATGAGGGATTCTTGATCTAACTATAACATATTTGAGTCATTTGTACTCTTGATAAACGTCGAGTCTATACTCATAACTGGTTTTCCGTAGCAGCAAGGATACTGGGTGTGTGTGGTGGGGACAACTAGAACAACTTTCAATGATAAAGAAAATCTCCGAAATATGTCGCGTTGGCCGCAACCGTTTCTATTCTAATAAAGTGAATAAAGAATTCCAGTTTCTATATGAAATTTAGGCTAGCTACTATTATATTAATAGGATCATGTGTAGTAGCTATAATAAACATATAAATAAGTCACTAGTCTTGCCAAAGACATTAATAACTATAATACTAATAGTAATAATAATCCACGCCTTAACATCCCCCAGCAGCTTTCGCCACTACGGGGGCATCAGCAGGCCCGAATTATCATTATTATTGGGAGTTCAAATCAAAGTACTACCTGACATTGTCACACAAACATTTTCCTAATTATATGTAGATATTGTGACATCACAAGATGCCAGCTTAGTATTTTTAATTTTAGAAAAATGTGAATGTCTATGAAAAATAGTAGTATTTCAATTCTACATGCAAATTATAAATATTTCAGGTTATATTTTGGAGCCGATTGAAACCAAGGTAAGTATTTTGATCGTGCCAAAAAGCCGGTGGATTGGCAACTGAACTTTTTCCCAGGCGTGAGACTCTAAGAATATAAATTAATTGTAACACCAACTATAAAATAAAGTGCAAATGCAAGTGGTGCAAATAATTTAAAGAAAGAGAGAATTCCAGAGACAAAATTAATTATACACAATATGAGAAATCTAACATAACAAGAACTGTGAACAATATAATAAACGAAATGTGGAATATGTTTAACCTTAATATTTTCCACCAAAACCCCATGATATCAGCATCTAGCTATGGGTCTAGTTATTACGTGACAACATTTTTAAGACAATAACTGCAAAAACGTACCTATAAGTTGAATTCTCGGAAAGTATAAGGTACAACTTACACAGTTGGAAAGTCAACTTCCTTAGTAATCATAATCATGTATGATATACAGGTCCTTCCATTTAAAAAATGTACTGACTTTCCGTGGCGCCTAAATGCAACACCCTGTATAAATGAAAATAATTTTACGTTATAGAATCTAATGAGTGAAACAACTCTTTTATACCAATTTTTTTTTTCTTTATTAAACGATTGATGATTTGTTGTGCATTAAATAAATATGAAGATGTTACATACTAATTTTTATAGTGAGCAATATTTAATTCATCTTGTGCCCTAGAATGGCTAACATGTGCATTACCTACACATGTTACATACCTACACAATATTATAATGAGAAAAGTTTTATTCATATTGCACATTTATTTATTTAAGTGCACAAATATATTATGAAAGGCACATTCAAATATATAAATGTACTATTATTTATTGTGATGCACATATTATAAATATATTGCATATTTTTTAATGCTCAAGGCATTTTTTTCATTCCTCAAGTATTTTTTGTATTGGTCAAATACTTTATCAAATGCTTACAACAAACGCACGTTTCATTTTATACAGGGTGTTTCAGAAATAACGGCTAACCTTCAAGGAGCATATCCGCCAAGGACACAGAAGCAATTTTGGTCAAATAACCTATAGTATATTTCAAACTTTTAAGTACCAACAAAATTGTATTGAAGAAATCGTCTAAGGCCTGTCCTGGTGCATAGCAGTGCGCGCATGACTGAAATACCATTGCAAACAACCAAGGCAAACAACAAACATTTACGAACATTTATCTATTGAAACATAGAGAGATTACTACATACCTAATCCAGATGTGATGCAGATTTACAAACATTGTAATCACAAAGCGAAATCCGTCGAACAAAATTCGATTTAACACAACAATTGCGTTTCACAGCCGATCAAAGTTATGTCGCATTCTAGCCATACAATTGTCATCCATCCGTGTCTGGTACTACACAAATCACTACACAAACACACCCCCATTAAGATCCCACAGTCAAAAAGATTCTTATTGTTAATAAACCAACAAACAGCTGATCACTCTTGTACGTGACCTACGAATGTAGGTCATTGTCGCTCTGAGCGAGAAAGGCCGGAGTGGCAGGAGGCCGATATGTTGCCGGCGGCATTGATTTGCCACCAGTTGCAACACAACTGTGGCGGAGTGTAGTCCAGTTTCTTGCTCTGAACAGGGACGGACTCCGTCTTTCTTTATTAATATTCTCAAGAATGCGTTAAGTTAAACCATACGTTATTTGACAAAATATGCTTATTACGGCCTTGTGCATATGCTCCTTGAAGGTTAGCCGTTATTTCTGAAACACCCTGTATATTGCGCAAATAATTTGTACTGAAGTAATAATAATGAAATGCAGAATATTTAGGTAACACTGTCCGAGTGTTGCGACGAATTTGAAATTAATGTATCATCAAATGATGTTTCTTTTACACGGTCTTGATTTGATCACAACAAAAAGTTTACAATAAAGCCGTATTCAGACTGGACGTTCCTTTCACGGTCAAGTCACGGCAGACACGAATCGTCGCGCTGTTACCGGCACGTGTAGTGTGGAGACTACCTTTTACACAAACGTACTATCGTGGCCATATATTATGTCCCTTCTTTTGACGTCGATTTTCTCACAGAACTAGGGACGAATTTTTTTTTAAAAATTCTGATGCTGTCCTTGGTTAATATGCTACAAGTCATAAAAATTAGAAAGCTGTATATGTTGGCGTTTTCCCGATTTTTCCAAATTAAGAAGAATTGGCGCTGTTTTTGCCCCGTAAATTTTTTTCGTTTAACTTTAGCAATTAATTACTCCAGAAATAATCCATAGATTTTAACGAAATAAAAAGTAAAATCACCTGCGGAATGCTAGCTTTCAATGTGCATTTTTGTAAAATCATTGGATTAGTGCTTGACCCACAAAAAGCTATATTATGCAATGCCAGCAATTCCTTTATTAGAAGAGCTAGAATAATGAAATATAGACTATATGCTACCTAATAATTCATAGGTTTAAAGTTTCTTAAATAATCAATGTTTATCTTGCATTTTTCATGCAAAATATCGTGCTGAAACTCCGTGTGAATTCCGACGCTCTACGGTCTTTCGGGTGCTGCGGGGAAGGGAGGCGTTAGCGGTGCTGTCATGTCGGAGAGAACCGACACAGCTGAGAGAACCGGGGCACCTTATTATCAAAACACAAAAAGAACGATAACTTGTCAAGGTAGTTATTTTAACTAACAATTAAATTTTTAATTTTTGCATAATTTTGATTATAGTATGTGACCCGGTACGAGAGAAATCTCTTCTATCGATTGGCGTTTATGTTTTCTTCAGTTTTATACAATAAGGTTGTAAACAAGATTTTGATGGAAGCGGATAGATCTAATAATATGGAGTTAGCAGATTTTCCGATTAGTGGTTCATAAACCCAAAAAATATTTAAAAAGTATGCCCGATTTTGTTATATAAATATTCAAACTATTATAACAGTTTTAACAGTTTATTTATTAATAATATTTAAATACATGCACAAACAATATAAAATAAATACAACTCTTGATATATTACATATATTACAAACGTCAGCTCTGAGCGTATAAAACTTAGAAATATCAAAAAACTTTTACAAATTTAGCATCGTAAATTTGTAGACACATACCTAGATTATTTTGCAGATCGTTCATTAATTTTAAATGCTAATCCCGAAATCCGATTTAAATTGTCAAGAATTCCCATGGGACTTGTAAATGCCTGTTCGTGGTTCTGTTATCTTATTGACTCATTTTGCCATTATTTTTTAATTCGGTAATCTGTCGCCGGATATCCAAATTTCTTTGGCGAGGCATAATCGCCGTGTCGTTTTATGTATTGTGTCTGTAAACACTAGTAACTATAGTAATGCACGCGCGATCCGCCACTACTGGCAGCGTCGCTTTTCGATCCCTTCCCCCGCTCGCCCCAAGAACCGAAGAGCGCCGCGTCAATTGCAGTAATCATGAGATGCTTCAAGTCGAGCTTTTGTAGGGAAAATGCAAGATAAACAATGATTATGTAATAAGCTTTAAACCAATGAATTAGTTGGTAATCTATAGTCTATATTGATTATTCTAGCTCTTCTAATAAAGGAATTGCTGGCATTGCATAATATAGCTCTTTGTGGGTCAAGCACTAATCCAATGATTTTACAAAAATGCACATTGAAAGCTAGCATTCCGCAGGTGATTTTTGATACTTTTTATTTCGTTGAAATCTATGTATTATTTCCGGAGTAATTAATTGTTAAAGTTGAACGAATAAAATTTACTGGGCAAAAACAGCGCCAATTCGCCTTAATTTGGAAAAATCGGGAAAACGCCAACATATACAGCTTTCTAATTTTTATGAGTTGTGGCATATTAATCAAGGACAGCATCAGAATTTTTTCAAATTTTTTCGCCTCTTGCGAGAAAATGGACTTCAAAAGAGGGGACATAATATATGGCCACGATAGTACAACATGCTCCACGGATCCAGTACCCAGTACTACGCCGAGACCGAGTGTAATTCCCGTCAGTTTGTTACAAATTTCACACCCCTTCGTCTCAACGTCTGAGTGTATGTACGTACGGATTCTGAATTTCCGTCATTAATTATGAATGGCGTGCTCCGAAGCGGTAGGCACCGTGCAGGCGGCTATACTTCGCAGCACGCTCCCTCAAGGGTTGCCCGGGGGCGGCTGGGCTAGAACCACCCCGGGGTGGAGTGTGTAAATTAGCTCGTTACGTTACACAAACTAATATACGTACAGTCTACACCCGTTACCAACTGATGTATAATGTGTAAATGTCGTAGGCAAATGGTTATTTCCTAAAGTTGCCTACAACATTCTTTTGCCTGGGCAAATAGATATGGAACCGTTATTTATATTCTTCAAGCTATTTGCCTAGGCAAATGTAATTGCCAAGACCATTGTCGGCAAATAGCAATTTGTTTTCAACCGTATTTGTTTTCAACCGTATTTGTTTTCAACCGCATTTGTTTGAACCTGGGCTAGAAATGACAAAGACAAAGCCATAGTCTTTGCCGACTACTTGGAACAATCCTTTACTCCAAATGAAGACAGAACTTTAGAAGGAATTACTAATTCTACAATAATCCAAGGAAATCGACTATCTCCCGTTACTCCTAAAGAGTTAATAAATGAAATTAAAAAAATTAAATCAAAAAAGCCACCTGGTTTTGATGTGATAACAGGTGAGATTTTAAAAGAATTGCCTAAAAAAGTCATAGCAAAGATAACTAACCTCTGAAACGCAGCATTTAGGCTTAAATATGTGCCATCTGTTTGGAAAACTGCGGAGGTAGTGATGATTCCCAAGCCAGGAAAACCACCAAATGAAGCATCCTCCTACAGGCCAATTTCTTTACTGCCCACTTTGTCAAAACTGTTTGAAAAGCTACTTGCAAAACGACTGAACCCAATCTTAGATGAAAGAAACATCATACCGACTCATCAGTTTGGATTCAGAAACAAACATTCCACAATTGGTCAGGTGCACAGAATAACAATGATCATAGAAAGAACTTTAGAAGAAAAAAAGTATGCTCCTCCATATTCCTGGATGTGGCAAAAGCCTTCGTCAAAGTTTGACACGAAGGTCTACTCTATAAGCTGGATAGGCTACTACCCTTCGAGTATAGCAAATTATTAGGATCATATCTTTCTGATAGATACTTCCGCATAAAGCAAGATAATGAGTACTCAACCCTCAAATGTATTAAAGCTGGAGTACCACAAGGTAGTGTGCTTGGCCCAATTCTTTACCTTCTATATACACATGATCTTCCGCAACCAGATGGTGTTACCGTTGCCACGTTTGCTGATGACACTGCTATAATGGCAGTAGATACAAATGTTGAAGGAGCAACACTAAAACTGCAGAATGCTGTCAACGATATTAGTGATTGGATGTAACGATGGCTAATTACATTGAACGAAACCAAATCAGTTCACATAAACTTTACCAACAAGCGAATACGATACGTTCCAGTTACAATAAATACCACCACCGTACCCTACTCAAACACGGTAAAATACCTCGGTATGACGCTAGACACCAAGCTCCGCTGGAGAGCACATGTTAAAAAGAAACGAGAAGAATTGAGCATAAGATACAAAAAAATGTACTGGCTTATTGGTAGGAAGTCGTCTTTGTCGACATATAATAAACTCCTACTTTACAAGCAGATACTTAAATCTGTGTGGACCTATGGTATCCAACTGTGGGGCTGCACTAAGCCAAGCAATATCACCATCATTCAACGCTTCCAAAATAAGGTGCTAAGATACATCGTGGGTGCACCGTGGTATATAAGAAACAGAAATATCCACAGGGATCTTGAAATGGAATTAGTAACGAACGAAATTGGAAAGTTTGCAGAGAATCATCAGAACAGACTTCTCCAGAATGTCGAGGCAATCCAGCTTCTTGACAATTGTGGCAGTGTACGAAGACTCAAAAGAACCAAACCTTTTGAGTTGGTGAAGTGAAGTTCAAAAAGCAGAGCACAGTGTTCTGTGAGTGATAGTTGATAGGTGAACAAAGCAGAGCAACGTGCAGTGTGTGAAGTTTAAAGCGTCAGCATCCAAATTAAATTTAAGTTACACCAATGGGGAACACTTAATATCGTACACTTTTTATACGTACCAATTTAGGTTAGATTAATATAGCTAGATAGTCATCAGACTAGGTGTTATACATAAGTATCTGGGGGGTGCTGTTAATTAATAAAGAAAAACCGCATTTGTTTTAAAATTATGTGAGGTTTGTGGAATCCGTGCAGATTAGTTCTCAATTACGTCATAATGAATATTTAGTTGTTGATTACTTCCGATCTGAGCTATCTGAACAATCTTTTCGATCAGATCGAAGTTTTAAATCAAATCGGTCATTTCACTAGTGTAGTATTAAAAACTGAAATAATATACAGGCTGCTCTATTTAAAAATATGGTCCTTTTACCTGATAACTTGCTTTAATGACTTGCGATTAAATGCGCATTCACACAGAATATGCGTTAGCGAATGTAAACAATATCCAAAAAAGTTTCCACCACGTTAGTGTCGAAACTAAGTTTGTTGATGAATGTATCAGTTTTTGGTTAACCAAGTAAGTATTTTCTATGCCTGTTCCTAAGGCTCTACACAAGTTTATATGTTATGTTGTATAATATTATGTATATTCGTACAACTATACATACATTCTTCAAACATTACCGCTATTCGCGGCTACCAAATCATAAACTAAAAATTTTCTAGAATTTTTCAATTCATAAAACTCATGTTGGGGCACATTGGGATATTTCAATTGGGGCAGTTTGGGACAGGGAAATAAGGGGAAATTTATTTATTTATGCAAAATTACTCATTTATACCATTTGCGCATCGGTGAATCATATTTTAGATTAAAATCGTCTCTTTTCCTTGTCGGCCTAATATTTGAATAATAATTTTACAATATTGTTATGCTGGTTTTGATGAAATTCCTCAACAACCATTGTAGGTAGTTCATAAAACAGTTTGACCATCACAAGGTCACACCATACAACCAAGTCGCCGTTAGGCTATGTTCATCGATCTTTTTGTTCATAAAATAAGACGCTCTATCACCCCTCCAATATTCGGGACGTGGAACAACACAGTCTGTATAATAATATAAAAACTATTTAAATTTTAGGTATATTTATCAGGTATAGTATGGAATGACAGAAGGCAAGATTTTTTTCGATAGATATTCAACTTAAAAACGTGATTTTTTTAGTTTGAAAATGTGATATTTGTATTACAAATTTTGAACAGCCTGTATAAGATATAATAATGAACTTAACGGCATTTTGTTTGTCCAAGTTGATGGTTTGTACTCACCAAACATTCAAATTGGTATCTTCAATAATAACCAAGATATTCACACTGTCCCATTTCTACAATTGAAAATGTTGAAAAACGCTGGTAAAATCAGTGTAATGAATTGTTACAACTTAAAACTGTTGCAGGACGTTCTTTCATTTGTGTCACATTTGAATAATAAGGGAACGTTGATAAATGCAAATGACAAGTTGTAGTTTCTTTTGTCCACTTGTGTGCTGCTAACACAAGAAATTAGAATAAAAAAACTCACCTTCTCGACCAAAAAAAGCACTACAACAAGCACTAAACGCATCACTCAAGGTCCGGTAATTGCAGTTGGTATTCTTAATAGTTTTACAACAACGTTTTAGCAACCACGGAACGAATCAAATTCCTTTCGCCTATACACAATCCCAATGTTATTTACAACTCACTTACACATACGGTGTCACTAGATCATATCAATATAAGAGAAGAAAAAAAACAAACAAAACACATAAATCTCGCTCGACTTCAAACCTCCGAGCTAAGATAACACAATGTAATAACGAAATCGCACAATAACACAATCACTTGGCACATTAATTTGTCATTATAAACATAAGTTACAAACGTGGCATTAGATGCAATTGTTCTTGAACAAGATTTAAATACAAACCAGCCTGCACTAATCGAGTACATTTAAAGCAGTTACTAAGGTACACTCTAAAAAATAAATGTAACTTTCCATGACTATAGATGCAAAAAATACACTGTTATCCATGTAAGTAACTGATCAATTACATCAGACATACAATAATATGAGCACAATAATTATTGTTTAAATTGTGAAACTATAGCAACTATTCGATTGAATAGGTCATACGCAACTGCGTCCACAAAGAATTTCAATATTTATGCAAATTATACTTGCAAATTTTAGTGTTAAAAAAAAACTAAACTACAAATATAGAAATGCTTTTTGGTCTTACTGGCGTATGTTTATTGTGTACTGTAATATATTATAAAAGTACATTAAATGCTACGTATAACGATGGGAGTTATCTTTTAGTGAACGTAGCTAGAATACCATTCTGGGAGAGTTTTAGTCTGTTGGGATTGCAACATTGTTCAACGCAGTTCAACGGTGTGTGGATAGATGGCGCTGTTTCAAATTGAAAACGTAAATACAACATGAATAATTTATTTAGATATGACTTAAAGTACACTAAAAATCGGTAATACTGAAAACAAGATGTAACATAAAGAATGCCACTTTGGATTTTTTGTGTTCGTGTTAACAAATATAAATCGTAGCTGTCATCCTATTTGCATTTGAAGGTCGTTTAAAGTTGTTTTTTTTTTTAATATAAGCTGTAGGAATAATAACGTAAAAATCTGTTACCAGCGCAAAATGTCACAAAAAACTTCGAAGCAAACTAAATTCAGATAAACGACCTTCAAATGCAGTATCTACGGGTGTTTAAAAATCACAGATGAACTGTAAAATAGTTTCTGATCAAAATGTGTTCGAAACAAAAACCATCAATCATTGATAATTTAGTCACAAAGCCTCTTTCTTCGGAGCAAAGCTGATACTATATAGTTATACCGTTATTGTAAAGTACAGGTTATACGACAGCTAAATAATCATAAGATAAAACAAAAATCAGTCAGTATTTTATTAGTATTTTTCTCTTTTTAATTTTTGACATTCTTTATTGCTGCTGAATTTGACATAAATAGTAAACAACACAATTTTAATTTATTTCTATATTAATGTACTACATAATTATTAATCATATACCTTCCTACCTCAAGATGGCTAGAGTTTATTACATTTAAATTGCACAAAGAATTATCTTTTCTATATGAAAAGGTTTTACGGTATGAAACATTTAAAACATAAATTCACCCTCAAGATTGCGTAATAAAATATTGAAATATACCAGTTGCGTCGAGTAACCAAAAAACGACGAATGATACGATCTCCATTATATGGCGTTATTTCGGAATGGGCTGCTGCACTAAGGTACTATGATTAGACGAGTCACTTTACGGAGAGCTAAGGTAACTACGTTATTGTAATGCAACATAATTTGAGTTACCGTCTAATCGTACTTAAAAATATTTAACTCGGACCATCTCTGATCTAAATTTAAACCAGCCACTAATGACATATCTTGTATTCAGACTCAAGTATACAGTGCTGTTGGCCTTGGATGGTAATGTCAAGTTTTATATGGTAATGGAGCACCTTAAACAATAACAATATTTATTTAGAAGACGTGAAAACCACTGAAATTGTGTACGTACCTATCAATAAATTTCCTATAAACAAATAATCGATCAATATTCATTCTGAGAGACACTCATAAATAAATCGCTCTCGAAAAGAACTATGTACTTACAATAACGAACATAACCTTATATTGAGAAGTAGATAACCTCTTCTTGGTATTTTTCGTGGTTGTCATGGTTACGAGAAATAGGAAATTATTTTTGGATAAACCGTCAGTGCAAACCAGTCAGTCTAAAACTTTTTAATTACATGTGTTTCTTGATGGTTTGTGTATGTACCAACGTTTAGAAATTCCAGAGAAATGCAAAGGGGTTAAAGTGTAAATCGTGTGACACATTGAGCTATTTTTGATACAAAGAAAAACAGCGCTCTTAACACTTTTGCATTTGAGCTATTCAATTGTTGTCTATTTTTAACTAATATGTAGTTTTATAGCTTAACTTTAAGTGTGTTATATTTTCGCTCTGTTTTAGAAAAGGGATTATGCTACATCAAATAAAAATGTATTGCATTAAATCTATTGTTTTACCCAGAATAAATCTTTTATTTATGGTTGAGTGTTGACGATTATGATCTACATCGCATACACCTATGATTTATAATGTCATAACATGCGTATAATGCTATAACACTTTTATGATGCTATATAATGCTTTTTTATGTATGTTAAATCTGTGTGATAAATGTTTAATGTTTCCTTTTCAATAAATATATTCTATATTTTATACTTACGTACCTATAGTTTCAATTATCACTCATGAGGGACAATTCAATGTTAGAAGAAAATATTATATTAGGTATTTAATAAGTTGGCAATGTTTTCGCCAAATACCCAAACAAAAATATATTAATATTATATACATACATATGCGGCAATTATTTTTAAAATAAGCTAAATAAATAGTACGGATTATTTACATAATGCTACTTCCGGGTTATGCCGTGTGTCAAGATTTGTTAATGCTAACATTTCGCGAACCATATTCCTCGCTTCTTCAAAGCTAATTGAATACTGACGACCAACCAAGAAAATCTCCCTTATATACCTAAATTTAAACCTCACTGCGCACATCTGGAGCTACCGCTCCCATGTGCTTTTCCACCTGACCGCGTTGGAATCGATTTCCAGACCCTGCTAATGTCAGTACCGTCCTCGCGATTGATGTTGTCGGGATGTTTGTAAATTTCGATGGCTTCTCTAATAAGCCTTCGATGATAATTCCCCACCCTTGCCAACATCTTCACGCCGTCGAAATTAATTGTGTGTCCCGACTCGTGGCAGTGTTGAGCAACAGCGGACTGTTGAATCTTGCGTAGCCGGGTGTCTCTACTGTGCTCCTTGACTCGACATTCGATACTTCGTCCTGTCTATCCTACATAGCATGTTCCACACTCACATGTTATCTTATATACCCCTTCGTTCTTCAGGAGTGGTGTGATATCCTTTGGGTTAGGCAAACGATCCTTTAGCTTTGCCGGTGCTCTGTACCTTACCGTGATACCCAATTTCTTCAGTATTCTACCAATTCTTTCTAATACCCCAACGTATGGTAAGCAAGCGAACCCCCTTGACTCCTGCAGCTCCTCTGAGACTTGCGGTTTTCCCTGTGTGACACCCCGTATGTCAGACTTGGTGTATCCATTCTGACGCAGAGCCCACTCCAAGTGTTTCCGTTCGTCGTCCAAGGTGCTGGAGTCGCACACCTTCTCGGCTATGTCGAACAGAGTGTTAATAACACTTCTCTTCTGTTGGGGATGGTGGTGTGATTTGGCGTTCAAGTACCGATCGGTATGTGTCTTCTTATGGTAGACTGTATGTCCAAGCGTACCCGTTGACGTTCTATATACCAGCACATCCGAAAATGGCAGCTGATTATCCTCTTCTATTTCCATCGTGAATTTGATAGAAGGATTAACATTGTTCCGGTGGCTAAGGAACTCAGTAAGTTTATCTCTACCGTGGGGCCAAACCACAAAGGTATCATCAACATATCTGACCCAATGCTTGGGTTTGTAAGGAGTTGACCTAATGGCTTTCTCTTCAAACAATTCCATGAAGAAATTGGCGATTACCGGTGAAAGAGGTGATCCCATGGGAGCACCCTCTACTTGCTCATACATATATATTATACTAAAATATACAGAAGTTAGCTGATGACAGAAGCCTCGACAGAATAGATATTGACAGAATCTCTCGGTTCTGAAATTCCGTTTTTTACCTTCTCCCAAAGACCTACATCTGTCAATATTTTGAAGTAATTTTTTTTTGTTTATCATGTTGCAGTAAACATTTTGTTCTGTTCAGAATATTGTTTTGAATCTATTAGTGTTTCTCTATTGGTGAATCTATTTTATTTTTCAAGTTTCAGCTATAGTGAACATAAATTGAATACGGCATAGACTAGTAGGTACCAACCTATGCATATTTCCAGGTCACCGGACTTTGATGATATGTTCTGTATAGCGAATAATGCCTATTCAATACGCTTGCCGTCGCTATATATTCAAACAAGTCAACTGAATATATCTATCCAACTGCAGCCCTTTGTGTCGCTCTATGCAACACGCTAGACCAGAGCTTGTGGGCTTATTTATAATAACCCACGATAGGACAGTTTAAAAAGGATCCATTGTTGCCACTGTTATTGAGATATGAATTGAAAACCAAGAAAAACTGATTTGAATTAATAAATAATAGAAATTTCTGCGTTTACATCATTCTAAAATGGCAGATTGTGTAAAAGAAAGTGTAGTTAAAAAGGCAAAACAAAGTAAATATTCTATACTACAGTTAGATGAAAGTACTGACATAAGTTATTTTGATCAATTATTAGTATTTAACTGATTTGAGGTTGAAGAGGAAATTGCAGAGGAATATTTATTTTAGGAACCTCTGCCCGATAAAAGATCTGGTGATAAATTTTAATAATGTTTAACAATTCCATTCCATGGAAGAAATTTATTGGTGTCTGCACTGATGGAGCTCGGGCTTTAACAGAAAAGTTTCGCGGCCATCATAAAAAAATTAAAACAGTAGCTCCAGAAGCTCAATTAACTCACTGCAAAATCCATCGAGATTTTCTAGTAGCAAAAAATCTATACCAGACAGACTAAAAACAGTTTTGGATCAAGCAGTAAAAAGATAACATTGTCTCTTCGTACTTAATCAGAAGGTCAAGTTTTCCATGCAGAAGCCAATTTCGTCTTCAAATATTGTTTCTTTGATGAATTGTGGATAGTCCGGTTAGCATATTTAGCCGATATTTTTGGAAAGTTGAATAATATAAATTTAGTTTTGCAGGGAGAAATGGTCGTTTATTGTTATTGTTTATATTATTATTTTATCATTGTAAAAATAACGTGACAATAAAAAGAAGTTAAAAAATCTGATGTGGCCAGGCACATGACTTTATCATACAATATATAAAATTAATAGTTTAGCTGCATGAGAATCTATTCTATAGAGATAAATCGTAGGTATTGTCAAAGCATCAGCATTTGACACTACCTACACTACGTCATTAGAATAATAGTTATTTATGTCACAAATGCCGAAAGTACGGAATATCGCGACGAGCGGTGATACGGCGCATCACCGAAGGCGGAGAGTAGCCATCGCATATGAGCGAGTCGCGCTATCTAGTTTTTGGCAGGAGCGACATCAACGTTTATTGTGTTGCTTTTTAAGAAATACGTTAAAAAATGATTTCTGTATAGTAAATACTAGGTTGGTACCACTTTGACGAAAGTTGCGTTCCGATTGGTAGGTAATGGTAGCTAATGGCGGTGGTAGAATACGAAATTATAGTATTTGAACATATCGTGATAATGACACAAATTAGTTTGCATGTACATAAACATGAGTCACTAGCAATTTTCTATTGGAAATACTATAACGGCGTCTGCTACCACTGCCATTATCACTAATGAAAACGCACCTTAAAAAGGTAATTCAAATTCTGACAGATTTATATTTGTTCATGACACATCCCTACCAACATACTAAAATAAAACTACACTCATCGCTATACTTTATGTATAATTTTCACAATGTATCATTTTTAGAATTAGATATAAAGACGGGTTGATATTTCTTATCAACAAACAATCAAATTGGTGATCTTATTTTATTTGAAATTTGTATTTTATAATTTTGCGCACTACAGCGGCACGTTCCATAGTGGTTCTCCAACCTCTGATGAGATCAGCTGTTTTCGAATGTGACAACACAAAAAAAATATTTGTCAAAATCCTGGCTACTATGTAATTTCATATCAATGCAGATGCGATCGATCTCGATCAAATAGAATTTGCTCTTGAAGGTAAACTATTAATTTTACCAAAAAATGTCATAGGCATAAATTATTCAAAATTTCCTCTGCTTTAATTTATTATTGAACTATTTTGACGAAATTACAGAAATGGCGGCTGATTTCTAAAATCCTTGAAAAAGGCTTGGAGTAAACACCCAGTTCCTTTGGACCCTTTTGAACCAAAAGCTTTTCAACTCTAAGTTTGGTCAGGAAACTTCTAAATATGAAGTTCCGTGCCGATACCTTTAGTAGTTTCTCCGGAAATGAATTAACAAAAATTGGGTACACACACACACAGACATTTTTTTGTACCTTGGTCAAAAATGTTCAGGGGACCCATGAAGACCTATTTCCGCTAAAATCTCAAAAAAAAATTCGGCACGATTACAGTACTTTACATACTGCGTATGAGAAAGTAAAAAATATATCATAATAATCAAGTTTAACAGTTATTTTCCAGAAAACTATGACAATGAAAATTGGATCAGAACTCCAAAAACTATGAGTATACCAGATAACTTCATTGCCAAAGAGAAACAACAATTGACAGAAACTTCCTCAGACATAGAAAATTTTAAGATTAATACACACCAATGTTTAGATCCAGAGGAAGAATTATTTTAAAGAAATTGCAGATTAAGATATTAGATTTTTAATGCCTTTTTGCACCACCAATTTATGTCAAATATATTTGTCATCAATATTAATTTAAAGGACAAACAGGACAAAATTAATTATTGAGGCAAATGTGAGCTTGTAACTAACATTCACTGTGCATGAAATAAAAAAAAAACAAATGGTTTTAGCAAAACAATCAGTCCCATCAATTATTTTATATTATTTCAATGTATGTGATGTTTTTACTTTGCTTTTGTATACCAAATGAAGTTTTGTTATATAATTGGTTATCATTAGACTATCGTCCTTTTAGAACTTTTTTATTTTTTCCCAAGTAAACAGTCGTTATTACTTTGGTACAAAATAAATATGTAGTTATGTATATTTAAAATCTGACATAAACTTTTTTGATTTATGTACGTGCATTTTTGTATAAAGGTTAATTTTCAGATAAAAGTACAAAGTGTAAGATGTGATTTTGAAATATCTAAGCCATTGGACAATCAAAATTTCTTCCTTTATTTTCCCAAATTTATTTCTTTCTTAATACAATTTCTCGTATACAATGTCTCTTGGTTTGCCTGCTGAGTTTCTTTGAGCGAATAAATTGCCTTCGACGTATTGACCAGTTCCTTCATAGGAAAACAGCGAGAAAGCCAATAATTTTCCCTAAGGGCGACAGGGTAAACAATTGAAAGACGCCCAAGGGTGTTATTTCATTCAATTTCAATGTGTCGCATGAGTCACTTTGTCTATACCAAGCACTCCAATACGTAAGTAATGCCAGCCAATTACGGAACTGTCAGAGAAATTATAATTTATAGCTGTAGATCCACTTTTATTCCATCACTTTTATAGACCGTTTTGCTTAAACCTGTATAGGTACTTTCTGATCAAAGAAACATGCGTAATTGTGCATAATTGACTTGTATGATGTGTTGTTTTAACAATTTATACATAAAAATAGGTTATAAATGATGTACACAGAGAGAAAAATTGATTCAAATAAATATGCATTGACTCAAAGAAATTTGTTGTTTCAATAGAGGCAAAGAAATATTTATTTGCGGGTAAAAACGCATTTATTTGAAATATTTGTTTGGTAGAAAGAACATTGATTTGCGTCAAACAACTTATGTTTCCAGTTAAAAAGTTTGCAATTTGTGTATTATAAGAAATGAGATTTACTTACTTCAAATAATTATGATTGTGTTGAGTGAAAGAATTACATTTTTTTAAATTAACACAATAGGGTATTCCGGTGTTTTTTAAATTATCATTTTTTATAAACTATGGGTATTACTGTTTGCTACTTCACTAGTAAAATATCAAACATCGTTTTAAATTAAGAGAAATCGTTGTTTGAATTTTGAATTAGGATTGGTCTTTGTGACGTCACAAAGACCGCTCAAGGTGAGCGACTTGGCAACGTTGCTATATCTAGGTGCACGTAATTTTTTGTCTTGTTGTGTCAACCTTTAGAATCGCTCGCTTGTTGACACCTGCTTTGGTTATTGAAGTTATATCAAATACTTGACTTCAAAATGTATAAACGCCAACGCCAACATAGTTCTGTGCCGAATTGAAAATGGAGTTCGACTTCGTTTTTAAACAACAGGGTAGCCAACCGTCAACTTGGGCGATCAGCTGCTCGAGAGCTGTCCGCTGTTGCCAGCGCTAATAGGGATCGGTAATCATCGTGTATTTCCGAGGGTGGTCGGTGAATTCAAACGAAATGCACTTTTAATTGCAATTATCTCACAGAAAAACTAAATCAAAAAGCTCATAGCTTAATTTTATGAATCCTCATAAATTGTACAATAGGTTAAACCGAATATCTGCTTAAATTTTGACATGACCGGAATACCCTATTGTTGGTCGAGTTAAAATGCTTAAAATTATTAATTTGTTGAAGGAATTAATAGACAAGAATTTTTCGGAAGACTCGCCATGTGTCACCTCCTTTTTGGGATGTCGCACATCCTCGACCAGTGCTTGGTCTTCCCAACCCAACATATAGTCAAGGTTAAGTTAGTAAAGAGTACACTGATTTGGAATCGCAACTTGAACCTGCAGGCACTGTACTCTATAAGTTCTATACTGTTGATCACGCGGCTTTATACTCTCGATATGTACGAAATGCGAGGAGAGAGTTTACAGCGCCATCTAACAATACAGTTGGATGACATTAAAAATATATTTATTTGAATCAAAATATGATTCCTTTGGTGGAAGGAAACCTATTTTAAAGCCAAAACAAAAATATTACTTTGAAGGAAATAAATATCTTCTTGTGTAAAAATATATTTATTTTAATCAAAATATGATTTCTTTGGCGGAAGTAAACCTATTTTTAAGCCAAAGACAAAATATTACTTTAAGCGAAATAAATCTCTCCTTATATACAAATTTATATGTTAGAATCAAAATTATATTTCATTGGTGTAAAGAAACGTTTTTTTAAAATCAAAACTAAAATATTACTTTAAAGGGAAGTAATTTTTGTTTGTATCCATATATATTTATTCCACTTAAATAAATATTTCAAATAAATTAATCTCTGCAAGCAAATAAACTACAGTATTCAATGAAGTAAATATTGTTAGCGTCAAAGAAATATGTTTTGACCCAAAAGAATAAATTCAAACAAATACATTTCTTTGAAACAAGAAATCTTTTCTCTCTGTGTATATTTGCACAAATATGTCAATAAAAACTCCGGAAAAACTATTTATAGCTGTTCGGCAAGATGTGAATACGATCAATATGAAATCAATTGAATTTTTATTTTTATTGTGTGGAAACGACAAAACATCCGGAACGGATTGCTATTTTAAGAATCCTCCAACTTGTCAATTTGTAATTATCAAAATATACATAAATATACATAGCTATACTAAATTCAATGTCCAACCTTCAATTGTTTTTAGTTCCCTCAAATTTATACCGGCTGACTCCAATATTCTAGAAACCTCAAAAGGGTCCCTTAGAAACCTTGAATTTTAACCTTTTATCTGAACATCGGAAAATTTACATAAAAAAAACAAAATGGTTGCTTGCAAACTCGGTTACGGCATTACCCCGGAAATTATATTTTAAAGAAAAATTTATTTTGCTAATATTTCAAATGTGCTGTAACTTTTTAATTTTGAAAAACAATTAGGTCCATATGAAAAAGTTTTACTCTGAATGACATTTAGTTTCTAAAAATTTTCTTTTCGGGAAAAAATGTGGGACATATAATAAATGTTGTTCGTTTTATAATATATCTTAAACACTTAAGTAAATAAATGTGCAATACAGTCGAAACCTCTATAAATTATAATGAGCAGCTAAAAGGTCGTTAAAAATGTCAATTCGTTTAATTAAATCGCAATTTAAAAATGTAGTAAATACATTATATATTACATTATATAGTAATACATAATAATATAAAAACATGATGTAGTGCGCCTTAAAACTAATATTTTATGCAATACGTTCGACTACCTGAAACAGTTGTTGTGGGCTGATGGATGTCTTTGCATATTACATATGTATATTATACGTAATATATTTGATCATTATATTTTTACGAGATAATTTGCAAAGTTAAAAATGTCTCTCCGTTAGTAAATGGTACAATTGAATATAATAGTAGATATTAACAATATTCAATAATAATGTAACTTTACAACCAGATCATAAAATATGGAAATATGTATTGACAAAATAGAACTCTACAGCAGCTCGACCAAAATTATCGAAATCTTGGATTTAATTGTTTCCCGACTCTGCAAACTCAACAACGAGAGCGTTTTAATAATAATAATAAAGCACAAATATGGAACACCAAAGTAAAAGATGAAATATTAACATTATCAAAAATAAAAACATGTTTTTACATACATTTTTATACATTTACTTACTTTTTTCACAAAAACCTTGAAAAAACTCACGACTTGTGATTAATATTCAAAAAAAATTATAAATTTTAGCTCTTAATTCCTGCCAAAAAAACCTTACTACTAACAAAACTCCGATATAAAAACCCCTGACAAATAGGCAACCCATCCTACAACTAATTTAATTTAACTTTACAACTCTTAAATTATAAAATAACGCAGTATATATAACAACACCTCAAATACATGGAATACATCCATCAGTATTCACTTATCGATTCTAAACAACTCAAAATAAAAAGAAAAAACAATCAGACGCTAAAAAAGAAACCTGTATGACCTACCTGTTGCCGAGCCAGCGTTGACCGAGGCGACCCCAGCGGCTAACTTCCCAACTTCCTGCAAGAGCGGCGGAATTGGCAAATTCGGAATCTTCGAACCCCTCGAAGCGACTAATTTCACAGAGGGCGAAGCCCTAAACGGGTTTAACGGCGACTTCTGACCACTCATGTCACGCACTCCACTTGAGAATCTGAGGAAATCACAGCGGCACTCTCTAGAAGCGACATGCGCGGCACAGCACAGCAAAATCAATTTTCTAACCTACATTTTAAATCCACTTGTCAGTTTTGCATTGTTATCATCACTGAATCGCGTTGAATACAACCGTCGTATTGTCTTTATTTGTTCTCCGCAGCTATAGAATTGCTTTGTTAGAGTTAACAATACATGGAAACGGGTGGACACCGGTTTTAGTTCCGACTTGTAGCAGTTGCCGTACACGGTGTTTGATAAGAACTGTCAAAATCGTACGACAACATAACCTATACGCGTAGTCGCCTGGCGTGGGGGTGCGCTATTTAAAATGTTTAGTTGTGTCGTGTTAAGTAATCACGTGAGGTTTTTTTTAATATAGGTACCTAGAAAATTTATTTTTAGAGAATATCCGGTACAAAAAACGATGTAAACAATCGGAGATAACCTATCTTTTTCTAGCCAACGCGAGCGCACTCTCTGTTCTGTAAACGAAAATTCTAATCATTCGTGAATATGGCGACAGTTCGAACGCATGTAGAGGCGGAATTAGTTTTTTAAAAGTTATTTTGATCAGTGATGACATCCGTTACTAAAGTGTAGTGTTTTTTCTAATAGATAAGAAGAATTCGTGTTTAAGTTTTGGGATTTTTCGCTGTTAAAATGGCTAGTTTAGCGAAAAGATATTTGCGTGTGTTCGCGGGTACCTTATTTCAGTTGTACATAGCGGTAATGTCGCTTTTATTTAAACTGGTGTACCGAAATAAAGGGAAGAAAATGCCGGCGATTAAAAATCTCCTACTTTTGGATTCTGCTAGCACGATAGCGCATAAGATAAGGACTAAAAAGGTAAGTAATTACTATAACAGTGAGGTTATGTTGTCAATTATTTTGTTGTATTTTTTCAATCTTTATAGGGTTCAAAAAGTAACAATCTTAAGTCTAAATGATCAAAGGCTATTATCTATTTTATATTTAATTCCAGGTACTTTAAATTATTTCTACTTTGTATTTTAATTACTTCTTTTTAGTACTTCAAATTATAATAATTGAGATTAGACTATTAGAGATGATTGTTGATCATTGTCAAGTTGAGTACCTTGATACCACAAAAATAACTAGTTGACCCACAATCTCGAAGTTATCGCAAAATTTGTTGATAACCTCTATGAGATAGTCCAAAATTGTTAGTCAAATTAGTCAAATCTGTGCTATAATCAAATGTGATATTTATTTTAATGATACTTGCGTAATTATCGTTTATTTTACGTACTTAAGTAACCAAAGTGCGTCACCTTACGAACAATAATTCTTGAATAAATTACTAGCTGTAATAATATAGTCAACAATGTGACAAACAAGGCCATTACAGCAAAGAGAAGAAACAAAAAACAACTGAATAAATTTAAATTACTTAATTTAACCAAAGAAAAGGTGTTTGTGACATTTTTTAGTACAAGGAAAGTACGTTATCAATAAAATTTGCGTAATATTCGAACAATGGGCTGTTTGAGAGGTTTTGTTTGCAAATATAGCGATTAATATTGTTTGAAAAAAGCCCAAACAAGCATTAAACTGTACATAACAGTTTTCACTGTTTATAATTCTCTTTGGGTTAGTGTATTTATTGTTAACTTTCTACAGGTTGGCAAACTGAATATAATGCATATCAATAGGAACAGGAACTGAATAATTAGATTAATGATTGTTATAATATAAAGGAACGACGGTGTGAAAGTAATTTTCTAAAGTGGAATGGATATAATAGAACACACACACAGCATATGAAGTGCCTAATAGTGACGGTGATGACATCAAATGTGTCACCGACGTATTTAATTGCTTTGAATTGTTAATAAGTAAATTGCTGTCGGTTACTAGGTAGCATGCAATACGAGCATTTGTCAGTTGCTAATGCAATAACTAGACAGCAGATTACAATCATTATTTTAGCTGTATTTTTATTTTGTTTTTTACTATGTTTTATAATTAGTTAGTTGTCGAGATATTGATGACAATTACTTATCTGTTGCATAAAAACAAAATAACCTGTAGACAACAACAACCTGGCAGTGTTATTAGTTATTAGTCAAAATCTAACATTATTTGTTTTCAATATGTTTGCTTTTCCACATGTGTGACAAAATATACCTATAATTTGAATCTGCTGCTCTAGATTTTTGGAAAAATCGATTTTTTGCTTAAATGATGTCTTGAGATCTTAGAAATAAGGTACAACACGTTTCCTCTTTGAAAAAAAAATTAAAAGCTTATTTAATGAACATACGGCCAAGTGTCTAGCTAAGCGTACATGCAAAAAGTTTAGCCAGAGTGTTTACAGCCTAGAGACCTATACGCTCTTATCTTATTTGGAGAAATTACATCCATACTGTGAAATATAACATAAAATATCATAAAACACAAATATTTTGTGGAAATATCCTCGGTACGTTCGTTGAACTGACGCTAACCGCACAATGTTATAGCTGTCTGATGTAACGTGTGTTGTTCTTGATTAGTTGGTAAAAAACAGCAGAAATAATTAGTGACATTCCCGGAGTATATCGTGATCGAAAGGAGTCGGAAGGAAGCAGCAGATTTTCAAATAGAATTAATATGACAAGCACTGAATCGTTTGGAACTAGAGTCGCCTCTGCCTGATCGTATCCACAGTCCACACCTGCAAAAAAAGTAATGTCGGTTGAAGATTTTTACAACGTTGAAGTGGATGATGTTTAATTATCATCTTTTGAACTTTGTTGCTGTGTTTTCTGCTATTTCACAAGTTGTAGTGTGTGAAGAAAATAGATCTGGGCGACACTGCTCAATATATTCTGACCGATGAAATGCAGCAGTACGAGAATTGTCCACCTGGTGATTTCATTTTCACTTTCAACAGGCAAAGTAATTGTGGATATTGCAGCACGTATAGCGATATGTGTTGTCAATGATGCATTATCCAGCCTTATGAAGATTATCGAGGTATTATGTGTGAGCATCGGGCCAAACTGCAATAATTTCTGCGCGAAGGCTGACGCACGGCGCATCATGTTTTCAGAGCCATCGCTGACTGATGGTGCAAAACAGGCCCGTCTGTCGTCAAAATCAAACGGAAAGAAATAAGAGGAGGAAAATATTAATTTCAAAAGATAATTATATGGTCGAGGCATCGCCCACTATAGTAAAATATAACAAATCTATACATCAAAGTTACACAATACTTCAAACCGTGTTGTTTCAAAACCGCATTTTTCAAACTGGCCGGAATTAATTAATTTAGCCATTATTCAGTTATCTGTTGTTATTATTATCTGTTGGTGACTAACAATAAACAAAGGTTTATATGAAACATACCTATTTGTAGCGAATTAAACGATATAGAAATATCCCAACAAAGCTTATTGTTGTCCCATGAACACAAAGAAAGATATTGCGAAAAAAACAACAATTTGTTCATTTTTGACCTTGAATAACTTGCAACGCATATGCAATATCGATGGGCACTTTTTGTACGGTATTTATTTGTAATGCACAACCACAAGTGTATATAAAAATCCTTATATTCGTGGGCTGCATATACGTTTTTTTATTTTCCAATCATAATCTAATAAAATTATAAACCCCTAACCACAACAAGTATTTTAGAACCTAAATACGTATTTCAGCAACTATCTTCAGGAGAACCTAAAAAGAGGAAAAGAGAGATTAGCACTTCATAGTATCTTTACTGGATATTGTCCAAGCAAATCGCTGGTGGAAGTGACGTCCATGTTAAAATTACCCTATATATACCCATTTGTTGTTCACACCTCAGTGAATTTTGATCATTGAAGCGTAAAAAACAAGTTTTAATTAAAGCAGGTCAAACAATGGCGAACTAGGTATATGACCCCTGCCTGAATTTATTAATTTATCTCTATTCAAGTGAATAAAGATACTTTCCAAGCTGTTTAGTTCCCTATTATTTGACACAGCTTTTACAAGTTTTAAGTCATCTACAACTACTTTATGACCTGTGTCTAAAATATGTTGAGCCACACTAGATTTTTCAAAACGATTATATTTAAAATGAGCTACATGTTCTTTGATCCTAGTTAAAATTGTTCTTCTAGTCTGGCCTACGTATTCTTTTTCACAGTCATGACATTTGATACAATATATACCAGATTTATCAAGTACATCTACCTTATCCTTTGGGTTTCCAAGAAGGTTTTTTATGCTATTATGAGTCGAATATACTATACAGAGATTTTGTGATGTAAAAATACTTCTCAAACCCCTTGTATATGCACAATCGAACGGTATTTTAACATATTTCTTCTTTTCTACAGACAAAGTATTTAAAGTACATACATTTTTTGATTCTGCTTCTTAATGATTCTATCAACTATTTTCTCAGGGTACCCATTATGTATGACAACATTCTTAACAAACAACAATTCTTGCTGAATCTCTCTTTCCTAATCTAATCTCTCTTTTCCTCTTTTTAGGTTCTACTGAAGATGGCAACATAGTTGCTGAAATACGTATTTAGGTTTCTAAAATACTTGTTGTGGTTAGGGGTTTATAATTTTATTATTAAGTTCGCCACAAAATCTCCAAAATATTGTCAATCATAATCTAGTCTATTTTCAGCTTATTTGGTATGCACGCACAGATAAATATAAAACTGTACAAAACAGCAAGTATTCTAGCAAGTTTAAATATGTCCCGTTACTTTCCTGCATAGTTTGAATATCTTGGCAATATAGATAGTGTTGGTGAATTCTGAAATTAAATCATGTTTTATTTATTTTGCTCACAACCCACATGTATCGCTGTGATCAATATAAATTGTTGTATAATGTTAGAAGATATAATAAACAATATTATGTTAGAAGAGCTGGACAAGGTCAAAATCGAAAAACTACTCAAAATCAAGACCGATTTCTTGTCCTTTTGAGGAAATGGTGACTTGTAAAAGTCAAAGTATCGATTTTTCTCATAAAAATTGACAATGTTTTTTTCTCTATGAAAAGAAAAGTATATAACATATCGCATTTCTGGTTTACCAAACGATAAAGGGATGTTTACTTAACATCCAGTTAACATTTGAAGCCATTCGGTCAAATAATTTGTGAAATATCATACCAACCGTTCGCGAAAAAACGGTTTACAATATATTTCTGCTAATATGTTATACCAGGGCCATACTATATTCCTTCCTCCACTTTGTAAAATATATTTTGATATATTTCTCATTTCTACGCCTTGTTTAAGCTTATTTTACAGCCTCGAGTGCACGTCTCGACGACCTCACCAGACGCTGTCTTTCGCGCACATTTGCAAATATCTTCGTTTCCGTGCCAATAACTATTCCTATTGTTGTCATAGTTTTAAGGACGGCAGAAAAGCCTTTATTATAAATTCCTGCTGCTACACAAGCCGCAATTTTGGTAGGTTTTGAGCCACGGTAAAGATGTTTGGGTGCGAGGCGCCAGACAGTAGAATTGAAGCTTCAGGTTGTTGTTTTGAGTTTCTCCTCCCCAAACACCGTTCTAGCAACTCTCTCGACGACAAGTTGTTGTAAATCGGCTTGGTGGCATTACCGACATTTTTATCAAGTGTTATTGAATTCATCTAGAGTTTTCTCGGCTTCGGTTTTTCGCATTTGTATCAACACTGTGATCCCGCAGGGCAGTTCATATGCTGGGAATTTTCATTCGTCCGGATCTTATGATAGAAATTGGTCCACACAGCATTGTACATATTATCAACAGTCTGGATGGCTTCTGATTGGTACAACATAAAAAGTTGTCTATTCTTTTCAATGTACAAGTCGCATCGGACCCAGTGCTCCAACCCACAGCCCCGCGGAATATGTCTTTGGTAGAATCCACTATTTCTTCCGCTGACCCATCATGATCGCAGTACAGTTGTCTGTATGTACTTCGATACAATTGTCATGTTGCCGGATTCTGATTCCCAAAACTCACAGGCATGACAATAGGAAAATTTCACGGCAAACTCAACCCACTTTGTTAGTATATTTCTTCATGAGTAGGTACTGTGATCCCATACAACGGAAGTGTAATCTGTCTTCTTCCATATCCCGTCTCCAAACCCATGCGCTATAATTTCTTCGTCTTCCGCTGTCGACAATATATCGGCAGACGTACTAGCAAATGCTTTTCTTTCACGAGTGGGAATTCCTAGAAAATTTTCTTTTTTGTTGTCTATCAGCACGTGAAGGAGTTTTTTTCTTGAGTGTTTCTTATCCATGACTGTTCACGAGAGAATTTTACAGAACAATAAACCACACACTGCAAGAAGTCTTGGCTTGAAAAGACATTCTTAAGACCTTAAATAATAAAATAACGTATGAAGAATTTCCATTTTTAAGTGTAACTTAGAACTAACTAAGAGCTGTAACTTTGTTTTTATAATTTTCTTTAGTTAATTATATGCAGTTGAAGTATACCAAATTTGATTTGCCTAGAAGTATTATTAATAAAATAAACAGAAATTTGTCGGAATTGCGTTTTTGATATTTTAGAATTTTTAGTAACCCCTTTATTTTTTAGACTAATTTTTCTTATTTTTTTATTGTAGATAACCAGTGTTGAAGTTCTCGAGGCTTATATTCAACGAATAAAAGAGGTCAACCCGTTGCTGAATTGTTTCGTGGACGACAGGTTTGCGCAAGCCAGGAAAGAAGCTGAAGCCGCTGACTCTTTGATCAGAGGTGGCAGCATACCCGAGCAACAATTGGCCAAGGAGAAACCATTCCTTGGGGTTCCCTTCACGACAAAGGATTGCATAGCCGTTGAAGGTACTTTAAAGTATTTTTGAAAAATGTATTTTCTCTACTCCTATTGAGGAATGCATTCATTATCACGGCAATTTATGATAAGTAATACTAACCATTCCCCACACACATGGCAAATATTTCATTCCTGGCTCCTCATACCCCGCCAGTAGTGAGAAATATTTCATTCCTCACGGCTATAGAACCAATCACAGCTCAGGATTTTTCATTTCCAAATTGTTGATACAGTGCTTAGCGACATTGTCAAGGCATTGACAACGTCGCTAAGTGACAAGGCGCACCAAACAATTTTAATCTGTCAAAATCCTGTAAACCGTCATAGTGACATACAGCTGTCCCTATATGCACAAAAATTAATTTATAAAATTTTGTTGCATGGTCGTAGAGAAAGTATAGTATTCCATTCGCAAGTAATGGCAATTTCTCACTCGAACAGCACTCGCCTACGGCTCGTGCTGCAAACTTCGTTCTCGTGAGAAATTCCTTACATTACTTGCTCATAGAATAATATACTATTTTCTACTCCTATTGAGGAATGCATTCATTATCATGGCAATTTATGATAAGTAATACTAACCATTCCCCACACACATGGCAAATATTTCATTCCTGGCTCCTCATACCCCGCCAGTAGTGAGAAATATTTCATTCCTCACGGCTATAGAACCAATCACAGCTCAGGATTTTTCATTTCCAAATTGTTGATACAGTGCTTAGCGACATTGTCAAGGCATTGACAACGTCGCTAAGTGACAAGGCGCACCAAACAATTTTAATCTGTCAAAATCCTGTAAACCGTCATAGTGACATACAGCTGTCCCTATATGCACAAAAATTAATTTATAAAATTTTGTTGCATTGTCGTAGAGAAAGTATAGTATTCCATTCCCAAGTAATGGCAATTTCTCACTCAAACAGCACTCGCCTACGGCTCGTGCTGCAAACTTCTTTCTCGTGAGAAATTGCTTACATTACTTGCTCATAGAATAATATACTATTTTCTACTCCTATTGAGGAATGCATTCATTATCATGGCAATTTATGATAAGTAATACTAACCATTCCCCACACACATGACAAATATTTCATTCCTGGCTCCTCATACCCCGCCAGTAGTGAGAAATATTTCATTCCTCACGGCTTTAGAACCAATCACAGCTCTGGATTTTTCATTTCCAAATTGTTGATACACTGCTTAGCGACATTATCAAGGCATTGACAACGTCGCTAAGTGACAAGGCGCACCAAACAATTTTAATCTGTCAAAATCCTGTAAACCGTCATAGTGACATACAGCTGTCCCTATATGCACAAAAATTAATTTATAAAATTTCGTTGCATGGTCGTAGAAAAAATATAGTATTCCATTCGCAAGTAATGGCAATTTCTCACACGAACGCTTTGCAGCACTCGCCTACGGCTCGTGCTGCAAACTTCGTTCTCGTGAGAAATTGCTTACATTACTTACTTGCTCATAGAATAATATACTATTTATTGGTATTTTTTTTACCTAGATTGGCAACAGTAGTCTTTTGTGTGTCAATTCTTTAATTTTACGATATTTATTTGTCTAAATTACCAAGAAATGAACTACATCAAGTCGATCTAAAAAGACAAAGTGTACTCGGAGTCTTGTAGTCAGTTTACAATACATTTCACAAATAAAAATTGTAATAATAATTGATGTTTTTTTTTTTAGGGCTGTTGCATACTTCCGGATTATATAAACGTAGGAATATCAGAGCAAGTGAAGATGCTGATGTTATCGCAAAACTGCGGGAAGCTGGAGCTATACCCATTGGTCTTACGAATGTTTCCGAACTTTGCATGTGGTACGTTAATATTTTTTTGCTGCACAGTCTTTTTGACAACTGAGATTAACATTAGAGATGTGTCAAACTAAGAAGAGGGTACCCTTCATAATTGCTATTCATGTCAAACATTCCAAAGTTCTAATAACTATACTCATATGCAGGGATGTTAAATTATGGTAATAATTTTTTTCTTAAATATCCATTGAAATTAAAACTATTATTAATTTCAAATATTAAATTACCACGTAAATAAAAATTAAAAATGGTAAATTACGTTGGCTTAAATTACCGAGTAATTCAAAATGTCAAATTAAACCGGCGTTAAAGATTTGTAGGTTATGAATGCTACTTATGTTAATAAATAATGTTAATGTTAATAATAAAAACAACAACACAAATATCTACACCGCTAAATAAAATTTGGTCAACGTCAGACCATCTTCTTACTTCGAAAACATCTCTACCTGGTTTATATTCAGAATTATCTTGTTAGAAATCTCTTCGATTACCTTTACGATCATTAATCTTGAAATTTTAGGTGGGAGAGCAACAATCTCGTTCACGGACGAACCAACAACCCCTACGATACAAACCACATCGTAGGCGGTAGTTCCGGAGGCGAAGGCTGCATCCAAGCAGCCGCAGGGTCAGCGTTTGGCATAGGCTCCGACATCGGAGGCTCCATCCGAATGCCCTCGTTTTTCAACGGCGTTTTCGGCCACAAACCCTCCAAGTTTATCGTTTCAAACAAAGGCCAATACCCCATCCCCAACAACCAAGAACAGCACAGCTTCCTGGGCATCGGACCAATCTGCAGACGCGCCGAAGACTTATTACCGTTGCTGAAAATTCTCGTCGAAGCAAAAAACGATGAATTGAGGTTGGATGAGGACGTCGATATTAGTAAGGTTAAGTTCTTTTATCAGGAGGACGACATGGGGAGTTTGATGGTGTCTCCGGTCCATCCCGAGATAAGGGCGTTGTTTAAAAAGGTTGTTTTGTCGCTAGAGAAGAATTATAAGTTGAAACCGGAAAAGGTCGAATTGAAGGAGTTTAAAAAATCGACTGCGATATGGATGGGAAATATGACGTCGCAAGGACCGAAGTTCCAAGAGCAATTAAGTAACCTAGAAGGCGATATTAACCTCCCGTGGGAATTCGCAAAGTGGTTTTTGTTACTCTCGAACCACACGGTAATCGCTCTATGCACAGCGATGGCCGAGAAGTTCAGTCCGAAATACCAGAGCGACCACCATCTCCACTTCATAAAAAAACGCGATGATTTCCGGAAAAAAATAGTTGACCTCCTCGGTGATAACGGAGTTCTTCTCTATCCAACACACCCAACGCCGGCGCCGTTCCATAACGAACCCTTGTTTAAGTCGTTTAATTTTAGTTATACCTCGATAATAAATGTTTTGGGATTCCCAGCTACGCATTGCCCCATGGGGTTAAGTTCCGAGGGCTTGCCGATTGGCATACAGGTTATAGCGAACGATAAGAATGATAGGTTATGTTTGGCCGTCGCTAGGTACTTTGAGAAGGCCTTCGGGGGCTGGGTGCCCCCTGATATTGAGGCGTAGGTGTTTACGATGATTGTCTAAGGTCTAATTTTATTTTTGTACGTACGAATGTAGGGAGTCTTTGCAATCACCGCGTGTACTGTCGGTACGCGTGTTTGTTTGTTTTTTTGTGTGTATATGCGTTAAATGGATCTTTTTATATTGTATTATGTATATGTCGATATATTTGATGAATATATTTTGTATGTGAGGCGTTTGTTTTATTTATTTGAATAAATCTATAGTGTAGTACAGTCTACTTTGCGAAGTTTCTTTTTGGAGGTTATGTTTATTTTTATGGTTACTGCATCTTATTCCGTTTATAGAGACCATTCTTAATTTAAAACATACCAAATACACATACTCAATATACAGATTGTGTCCGCAAAAATTAGGCATAGGTCTATAGAAACTTGCGTATCCACAAGAAATTGAGGCAAAAGAATGACGGGATATACTAATCTGCGGTTCTGTAGTACTGGAAGATAAGAAATTCACTCTAGGGATTGGCGAAGAATTTGGTATTGGTAACAAAACCGTTGCTCAGGCTCTGAAGAAGGGTGATTTCCGGAGTTATAAGTGCTCAAAAACTCGGGAAACCTTCGCAGAGGACAGTATTTGTAGAATGGACTTTTGTGAAACTGTAATGGAAAAGGTGAACGCAGATGAAAATTTTATACAGAATATTATTTTTATTGATGAATCAACTTTTCTGCTACATGATAAACATAATCCTTCCATTCTTCGATATTGGGCCCAACAAAATCAGCACCGAAGTTATGCTTACCGTACTCAATATCCCGAAAAACTAAATGTTTGGGCTGGTATTCCAGGCAATCATTTAGTTGGTCCATTCTTTATCGATGGATCTCTTAATGCCCAGAAGTACCTTACTTTGCTGCAAGAGCAAGTACTTCCCGCCATTTATAACCTTCCCAGAGTAGATCAGGATGATGTTTGGTTTCAGCAAGACGGCTGTCCTGCTCATAACGCGGCCAGGGTGTGAGAGTTTTTAACAACCGCAATTCATCACCATCTTATTAGTGAGACAGGCGACATTCGTTGACCCCCAAGATCACCTGATCTGTGTCCGAACGATTTTTTTCTTGTGGGGTTATCTTAAAAATACCATTTATGTTGATGAAGTCAATAGGGCACATAATTTACAGGAGTTGAGAGCAAAAATTACAGAAGCTGCCAACACTGGAACAGCCGAAACGCTCTCTGGTGTGAGGGACAACTTTTACAACCGGCTCGGATACTGTCTTGCAGCGCAAGGCGGAATCTTTGAGCCCGAGTTAAAATAATGTTTATTTAATTGTTTATTCGTAGTAGAATATTAGTAAATTTATATATTTTTTTTAAGTAATTATGCATGCATTTTTAAAAGAAGCACCAAAGTGAGCGCACACAGTCCTGCGAACAACAAACTACTAGGTACTCGCACACGAAGCGCGCACCGGGGAACCGCTTAGCCGCTGACAAATACGCCGGGTGGGGAGAGCGATGTTGCCGTTCTTCCGTAAATGCTATGCCTAGCGTTCGGGGAAACGTACGGTAAATGAATTAAAAAGAAAAAACAAATTTATACTCATTTCAAAATGGTAATGTACAAAATAATACAAAACTTAACACAATATCTAAAACGATATTTTACGAAGGTACAAACATAAACATTTACTGTGGTCAGAGTTTGTGTATAAAAACTCAAAAGCTCAAAGAGACAACATAAAACCATGCTGTAAAACCAACTAAAAATATTTATCACTGTCCGGTCTGGTTTGAGCCCACTAGTCCATACACAACTTGCACTGGCGGCGTCACATTTGCAGTCGTTTGGATATTGTTTCTAACAGTAGTGGCGGGGACGCTGACAGGACCTGAAAAAGAGAAATAAAAGACATCATGAATTATAGGTTAGAAAATTAGGGATAAATATATTCTTATACAGTATATTTTAAATAGTAAATTTATATAACAACCAAAGCCGAGGAGAACTTGGGCAACTGGTGACATCTGAGGCATGGAGCGGCGTTTGTCTAGCAATAGCACCTTCGGAATAACACCGTACTCCAAAGAAGTGCGCTTACCTCGAAACCGTAGTAACATTGGCCCATGAAATAATTCGATATGCCGCCATGAGAAAGAATAACAGTATACGTCTCGGCGATTCAACGATCGAATGCTCAGGCATGACTCAGGCGGCCAAGTACAGCGACGGCAGTGACGTACGCTTTGTTTTATAGTATACTCGACGGACAGATAGTGCGTAAATAACTTGTCCCAATAATATCAAATGATTTTAGCAATAATTTGTATTAATAATAATTATTTATTTAACAAGATATTACTGTTAAAATTTGCTATTACTACTTTCTCTAAATTTTCGATAGTCAGTGATGTTCTTTTAGAAGTTAATAGTTATTTAACCAACAAGTATATTAAAAAGAGCGATTAATGATCGAGACTGTTTGTCTAGTTGTCGAGATTATTAATCGCCGTTTAATATTCGAGTTGGTTACAAAATTTTTCCGTCGATCGTATTCTTTTAGCGTCGTCTACATAGATTTTTCTTCGCCGATTTTTTTTTAGGTTATAAAAATATTAAACGGCGATTAATGATCTCAACAATTAACGCTCGAGCGTTAAACAGTCTCGATCATTAATCGCTCTTTTTAATATACTTGTTGGTTAAATAAGTATTAAAAGTCGAAGAGCTTCTCTCAACGTCACAGCTTATTAATGGGGCATAAGTAAAGCAATGCGCATGTAATTGATATTTTTTGCAATTTGTAAAATTATTTGTCATACAAAATTCTTGAACTATTCTGAGATCGGGATTTCTATCTAATATAAAGTCAACTTTATTAGTTAAAAGTTCACACATTTCTCCCGGAACCGATTTCAATTTATTTACGATTTTGGTAAATTTTGCTATCGATTCTCTCACTTTGATGTTATGCCCATCGAAATATTTAATGTCTGCAAGTAAAAATGAAAAATCGCTATGAATAAATTCCAGTTGCTCTTTAAGGCAAGGTTCTTTTAATAATTCTTTGCATTCTATAATTAATATATAAAAATATGTATATGTAAATGTTGCAAGGTTTTTGCGCAAAGCTTTTATTCTACATAATTTAATATGCAATATAAATATTTCATACTATTAACGTCTAAACGTACAATAACCAGCATCGAAAAGAAAGAAAACAGCGATTAGGACCGCTGTGGTTGCGCGCGTGACCCTAGTCACTTCTCGGGCTACCCGCCACTGGAATAACCCCGAAAAAACTTGAATTGCCCGATCACTGCTCGGCTCTGGTAATAACGCACGCTTTTTGAGTAAAAACGAGACTATACAGTAAGAAATTTTAGTAAATAGTAAAATTAGTACCTCAAGAATTGTTTATCGGTATACTAATAGAAAACGGCCACTAATCGACGTCGCGGCAGGAGCGGATTGTCCAGATTTTTAAGAACCAAAAGAATTTTTTCCGTCATCTAAATAAATATGGAAAGTTTGGGCAAAACCGCAGTTTGAGAGACGAGATCGAGTTTTTCATCACCATAAAACACTGTGAGGTTTTAATTACCTAATAAAGGCATGAATGCAACATTTTTCTGAGCAGTCTAGACATCTACTTGCCACTTGTATTATAATAAAACTTTTGGTAAAAATTGTATGTAATGTCAAATCTTGCAGCAATAAATATTGAAAGTTCCGTTTGCGAACATTTCGTGATTGGCGCAATAATTACGACGTGGGTTATTTTCGCGCTCAAACATACCTTTAGCTCCTGCAACCGCGCCACCGCTCGGCTGCAACTGATTCCGCAGAACACTCGCCTGCGGCGTTGTTGGAGCTGGCGCAATGGACCTCAGGCTCCCATTGGCCGTTGTACCACCGTAAAAAGTCCTCGTAGTCGTCGTCTTTTTCACCTCGGGCTCTTTCGGCGTCCCCAAGGCGCACTCGTGTGCCCACCGTTGACTCGCCAGAGTGTATATCTCGAACTGTCTCTTGCAACTAAAGCAGAGGACCGCCTGCTCTCCCTTGTGGAGGTACCGGAAGTGGTCCATGGCTTCCGTGAAAGCGGTTTCTCCGGTGAAATTTTTCGGGCAGAGCAGGCACTGATAGGTTAGGCTGTTGTTTATCAGTTGTTGGATCGCGATAGATTGCGCGTCCGTCTGGGGCATGACGGCGACGCGGTTCAGGTCGGTGAAGGTGACGTCGGGCGTCATGACGTCTTCTTCTACGTTGAATTCGGTTAACGTGAACGCTAGTTTTGGGATGACGATTTCGCAGTAGTTGAGGGGGTTCGATTCTTTGCTGGAATGGTAAGTTTTGGTAAGAATGGTGCAAAGATTGTTGTTTTGTTCGTTGTTTTTCGGGTTGGGAGAAGTGGTCAACTTTGTCTGGCCGTATCTTTGTTCAATCATGAAAAGCCTAGACGTTAAGATACCTTTTTGCAATGCCGGATTTCCCTGAGACTAGTGGGCGAGTAACGGAGTATTCGTTACTTTATAATACCCGAAGTAACGATTACTTTATTTCAAAAGTAATCGTTACTTTTACTTTAACAGATGTTTATACTCCCCAAATTTACTGTGGTGAGGGTATATTGAGTTTGCCACAATGGCCGTCTGTGTACACGATAACTGCCGTTACTTTGAAGTACATAATTGATCTGAAATTTGGTATACAAGCTTATCTCTTAAAAAGTAAGGACAAGTTCGTGAATGAGCAAAATCGATTCACATTTTTTTAAAAATATTTTACGGTGGGGGTATTTGAACTTCAGCACGGCCGAAGATAATTTTCTTACTAGTTTTTTATTATATACATTATGGTAGTTGCACTAATATAACATTTAATTGCAATTTTACTTATAAAAATTGTATTACTGTTTTTTATGGAATATGTGGGGTATAGCTATTATATTAAATATGAACGAAACTACATACATATTTAGAACTTTCATGACCAAACTTAGACCTGAAAATGTTTTTGTTCAAAAGAGTCCAATGGAATTGGTATAAAACTAGTAAGCCAGGAATAGAGAGATACTTTCATTCTAATGACAGTAGATGACGCTGATGTTTTGACAATACCTACTGTATTGACAGTAGGTCTATTGAGAATCATAATATCTAGATTCTATTGAGAATCATACTATCTGTCAAATCCTAGGTCGATCGATCTCGATCAAATAGAATCTCATGTAGTTAAACTATTAATTTTATATATAGTATAATAAAGTCATGTGCCTGACCACATCAGATTTTTTTCCAAAAGTTTATGAAGTTTTGATTTCCGTAAAAACCAAGGCGGAAAGCTATTTCTTAACCTGCTGAAGGGCATATCTCGCAAATGATCAAGTTTTAATTGCACGCTATTGTTCTTCTCGTTATTAAATATGATTCTCAATCTTGTTTTCAAACGTTATACGTGCTTTTGACATATATTCAGACGCATAACTAGAAAACGCCAACTTGTACTTAAACAATGTATAAAACAACGTCTATAAATTCTTTTTCCACGTTCCACTACCTTTTCTTTTGTTTATTAGTTTACTGCTGTCACAAAACTTTGTAGAAGTAAAATTTCTCGAAAACATAGGCCACTCGGACCGAGTTATTTCATATTCGTTACTGAGACTGGTATTTTCGCCTCCAAATGAGTCGAAAAAATGAAACTGCTACAATTAAACCGTTAAAAATAGTCAATTTCGTTTCAAGGTCACCGTCGATTATGCAGTTGGCAGTGCGTTACCAACTGCTCGAAAACACAGACTCATAACTTTGGCAACTCTATCGAACGACCATAAAAAACACTTACGTCTTCGCAGCATTCACCACCATCTTCTTATTTCTTATGTACGTCTTCTGCCCGATATTATAACACACGGTATACGGGGCGCCCATCGTCTTGCCCTGCGTACTGCTCTCCTTCATATCCTTCAGGAACTCGTTGAAGATCACCTGCAATTGCGGCAGCACCTTGACGCCCGGCATCTTATTGAAAACTTTGACGAACTGAGAAAAGTACGCCGCTATAAAATCGTACGAATACACCTTCGTGGTTGCCTTCGGGTCATCCTTGACCACGTAATTGATCAGATTGACGTCGGGCGCGACTACCGAATCGCTGCACTCCGTAATGTACCGCTTGTACTCGTGAATGTTCCGCCGAGACAGTTTGACGTTCGGTAAGTTGACCGAGACGTACACGTAGGGGTAATTTAGGAATTCGGTTGGTATCAACTGCTTCCAGAGCTTTTCGGTGTGCTGCTTGATGACGACATTATCTGAAATAAGAGAAAATAAATAAATAAATAAGGTAAATTGTAAGCAGTTCTTTTCGAGAGCGATTTATTTATGAGTGTGTCTCTCAGAATGAATATTGATCGATTATTTGTTTATAGGGAATTTATTACACAATTTCAGTGGTTTTAATTTTTCTAAATAAATATTGTTGTTGTTTAAGGTGCTCCATTTCCATATGAAACTTTACATTACTATCCAAAAACAACAGGTCTGTATACTTAAGTCTGAATACACGATATGTCATTAGCAGCTGGTTTAAATTTAGATCAGAGATGGTCCGAGTTAAATATCCTTAAGTACGATTAGACGGTAACTCAAATTATGTTGTATTACAATAACGTAGTTACCTTAGCTCTCCGTAAAATGACACGTCTAATCGTAGTACCTTTAGTGCGGCAGCCCATTCCAAAATACCGTCATATAATGGAAATCGTATCATTCGACGTTTTTTGGTTGCTCGACGCAACTGGAGTATTTCAATATTTTATTACCCAATCTTGAGGGTGAATTTGTTTTAAATGTTTGTTACCGTAAAACCTTTTCATATAGAAAAGATAATTCTTTGTGCAATTTAAATGTAATAAACTCTGCCACCTTGAGGTAGGAAGGTATATGATTAATAATTTTGTACATAAATAAGGAAATAAATTAAAATTGTGTGTTGTTTACTATTTACGTCAAATTCAGCAGCAATACAGAATGTTATTATTATTATTATTATTATTATTATTATTATTTAGCTGTCGTATAGCCTGTACTTTACAATGACGGTATAACTATATAGTATCAGCTTTGCTCCGAAGAAATGGGCTTTGTGACTAAATTATCAACGAGGTTTTTGTTTTGAACACATTTTGATCGGCAACTATTTTACAGTTCATCTGTGATTTTTAAAGACCCGTAGGCACTGCATTTGAAGGTCGTTTATGTGAATTTAGATTGATTCGAAGTAAAAGATTTTTTGTTACATCACAGCTTATATTTAAAAAAAAAAAACTCTTCTAAATAAATTATTCATGTTGTATTTACATTTTCAATTTGAAACAGCGCCATCTATCCACAGACCGTTGAACTGCGTTGAACACTGTTGCAATGCCAACAGACTAAAACTCCCCCAGAGTGGTATTCTAGTTACGTTCACTAAAAGATAACTCCCATCGTTATACGCAGCATTTAATGTACTTTTATATTATATTACAGTACACAATAATCATACGCCAGTAAGACCAAAAAGCATTTCTATATTTGTAGTTTAGTTTTAACATTAAAATTTGCAGGTATAATTTGCATAAATATTGAAATTCTTTGTGGACGCAATTGCGTATAGACCTATTCAATCGAATAGTTGCTATAGTTTCGCAATTTAAACAATAATTATTGTGTACTACATTAATAGTTCACGAGTCAACGTCAGGTAACAAAACAAAAATATCTTTTTAATAAAATGATTTCTTTTTTAACAAAACCATGTTTTTAAACACTTTGCAAATAAAACATGGTTTAAACATGAAATACATGTTTTTAATCACACACAAAAATACAAAATGATCTTGTCTAGTAATATTTTATGAAAAACAAAAAACTGATCAAATATCGGTAGTTTAAAACACGCTTAAAACACAACATTTAAAACAAACTATTTAAACCACGTTTAAAACAAAATAAGGGTATACCAAAATAATTTAAAGTATGTATAAACAAAAATTCACTTACTATCGACTTCGACGAACACGATATTATTGAGAATATGCGGCTGTCCGCAGATAACCAAAGTATACGGGGCCTCGGGTTTGTTCTCTTTTCCCATCGACTCGGTCTGCGTTTGTGCGTCTGTCACCGCCTTGGTCGGTTTTCCATCTTCGACGCAAAACAGATTCTGGTTCGCGATAATAAAGTCGATTTTGAATTTCAGGTACTCCTTAAATTTCTGGAAGCACTCGCCAAGTTGCGATTCGGTCCCTCTTTGCTTATACTCCTCCCAACCGGGCCAGATTTTCATATAGTTGCACAAACACTCCGATATAACGTATTTCATCATCGTCGACAAATTTTTAAACTCCACGTTCAGGTCGTAGAATAAAATATCGGAGATTCCCTTCGAGTTTAGGTGTAGAGTTTTTCTGTTGACTATGTCTTCGAAGCAAGTCTTCAAGAATTTGTGTTTCTGCGTTGGAGTTGTTTTGCTTGTTGAAGCGACTGGCTGAGGCACCTGCGGCCTTTCTTTTAACACTGTTTTCTTTGGTGTTTGGGCAGAGGTGCTAGCTTCGGCCATTGTCGCCATTATTGATCAAAGTATGGTACAGTATGGTATCAGGTTTATTTAATTCACCGATTTTCTTTTATTTACTTAATCACTACGGACCAATTCAAATCAGAAAGTCCGAATAATAAACTAGGTTTTAGGTTAACCTAGGTGATGTATGTCGAGCGAGAATGCGGTCCCGACATTACCGACTGAACTTAATAGTAGCATTGAATAATAACTTATCAAGAACGGCAAAGCCTATGTGCCCGTAAAAACAGTCTCCGTTCGGCCGTTTTGTGGCGACATCTTTAATTCGCACGCGGCCGAAGTTGGTACTAACTACAACACGTGCACGTTATCAAGTCCTGCTATTGTGCTACGTCGCGTCGGTCTTAAAAGACTCCCAGCGTCCCAGCAAATGGAAATACGACTGTGATCATTTTAATGCGGAGGGAAAGTTAACATCGATTTTTTTTAAAATTATTTAACCGACGAATCATTTCTTGTCGGCGAAAGATGCACGCTGATTGTTCTGCTGCTTTTACCCACTGTATATTATCAAAAATATAAGATTCTATGTTCTTAATAACATTGACTCCGCATTTGAATTTTTCAAATGATGTTGAACATTATTAGTACGTCGTTAATATATTTTCATATCTGTCATATCTGAGTAATCGTTACCAACACGTAAAAGTGAACAATTCAATTTCATCGAACAGACTTTGCAGTTACGGGGTACCCCAAGGATTAGTTTTGGGCCCCATTCTCTTTTTAATTTATATCAACGACATTAATTGTGCTACTGAAGCAACTGATCTTATTCTATTTGCGGATGACACAACGGTAATTAAGGGAGGTGATGATTATGAACAGCTTCTTAATACAGTTGACCTATGTGACAGAGATATTAAAGAATGGTTTTCTTCAAATGCGCTTTGCATCAATCAGGATAAGTGCTTATCGGTATTGTTTACATTGCGACATGAAGCGCGTTCCAGTACGGACGATAATGAGAGTGTAAAATTCTTGGGTGTTATTCTTGACTCCAAATTAAAGTGGGAAAGTCATGTCGGACATGTTTCAGGAAAACTTGCGAGGGTGATTCATTATTTGAGAATCTTGAGAGAATCAATCTCTATAAAATGTCTTAGGGTTGCATACTTTGCCTGTTTTCACTCCTTGATGACATATGCAATATTTAACTGGGGCCATTCAGGTCACAGCAATAAATTGTCTTCTCTACAACGCCGATGCATAAGAGTAGTACTCGGAGTCGGTTGGAGGGAAGATTGCCGTGAACACTTCCGAAATTTCAATGTTCTGACACTTCCATCCGCCTACATATTGGAATGTTTAATGTACGCTAAGGTCAATGCCAGTACCTTTGTGACATCGAATGCAATTCACTCGTACAACACTCGTGAGAATCAGCAGTATCGCCGACCTTTTCTGAGATTGCAGAAGTCGCGCAACGCATCAAATTACTGGGCTCTAAAATTTTTTAATGTTCTGCCGCCAGCAATTAAGTGTTACTCCAATAACAGATTTAAGACAGTAATGAAACAATTCTTGGTTGAAAAATGTATATTCAATTACGATGAATACTTTAACTGTAATTTCGTAGAAATATGTAGTGCATAGTGTTTTTCTTTTTCTGTTCTGACTTGTGTAAACAATTTTCTTTGTAATAACACCAATAAAGATTATTATTATTATTATTATTATTATTTATTGAAAATCTCTGATACATCTCATTAAATATTTGAAACCTAGATAATATAATTTAGATATAACATATAAATACTAAACTTACACTAATCATTTTGAAAAGTAATAAAGAGGATCAGGGCAAATTGGTAGTACCGAGCTTCGCTGAAGCCTAGGGTACTCCCTTTGCGGGTATCACTGCAGCTCTACCCAATTTTGAAAAACACAAGGCCATTTATGCTTTGCAAAGAAAAATTTCATTTTTCTTTGCAAAGCAAAGGAAAACTGCAGAAAACCCTTGCAGCCTCGTGCAAAGGTCATTAAAAACACACACACACACTCACACACACACACACACAGACACACATTTATTAATAGACAATATACATTAAAAGAAGGTAAAGATGAAATATTAAGCAGCAAATTTAGGGTTCTTTATGATAAAACTCTCCTCAAAATATTTGCGCTTCCCAAAACCGCAATTTCTTGAATTTCCCAGGGCGAAATTTAATTAATTTATTATTATTATTATTATTATTATTATTATTATTATTATTATTATTATTATTTTATAAAACTTTCGGTCGGTCCATTTTCTTTAGCCCACCATCGTATTTACCAACACAATTATTTGAAAATAATTCAGAACATTTCAATATAAGTATTTTATATTTACATATTTGTTGTAAAATAGATAGGAAAGTAGGAAATTTGAAGTACCAATTTAAACACAAAATATCCTATATACCAGCGGCATATAGTTCGGCTCGGTATATAGTAAAACAAATCTACAATAAATTCAAATTTGCTCGAAAAAAGAGAGGAAACACAAAAGTAACTTTTATCAATACTGTATCTAATTAGCTGTATCTAAGTATCAATTTTGTTGAATTTGCAGATTACATTCACAGCGACTTTTAAAACTATATTAGGCCAGAAATAAAGTATGTACACCAAACTTTTAAAAACATTGTGGAAGTATTTAACTGATTTACCTTGATTATAATTTTTAGAAAGCGCATTTCAAGAAAGCATTTTCTTTCTAACTGAAACTTGAAAGTCTGTAGCAATATTAATGTTCCCACACCGCTTGTGCCATGCCTTTGTTCGGCGGACATCTTAAACGGGGAATATAAAATACCTAATTTCCTTACCTTTTAGGCGTTTTTTATTACAATTTATGTGCACACAATAATTATTGCCTGCCATCGTAATTGAGGTAGAACGCGAAAAGAATACGACTTCTCCGCTAACCTAAAACTGACAAATGAGCATTGCACTAACCTCAACACGGGTCGCGCCATCTATTGCTCAGATTACCGCTGTGTTTTTCCGAAACCTATTACTTTGCCAGTCTAGTTAGTCTTCAGTCAACGATAGTAGTAATTCATTATCATTACTAAAATGAAAATACACTAGTACACTACAATAAATAGTATATTATTTGACGAGCACATAATTAAGGATATAAATCGCGAGCATGAAGTTTACACGCGAGCCGTAGGCGAGCGTGTAATCATGCGAGCGATTTATGTCCGTTATGTGCGAGTCAAATACGACGTTTTATCTACGACTCAAATTCCATTTTATATCAAATATTTTAAATGTATTTGTCAATGATGGCGAGGCGAACTGTCACATAACTGTCATCCACGTCGGTTTTGACAGACTTTGACAATAGCGTTGTTTAATGATGACAGTTCGTTCAAATAATGAGGTCATTATTTGAACGAACTGTCATTATTATACAACGCTAGTGTCATTATAATCATTGGCGCGTATAATGATGGGGATTATATAGTCATAGATGAGTATGCAATGAACTTATTATATGTGAGTCGTAGATAAAATCCTTTTTTTACCAGCAATTTATAAAATGGACCTAATTATAGTATAGTATAAAATACTGTAATTTATTACCGATCCACAAAACCACAACCCCAACAATGATCACATTTTATCTGGATAACCAGAACAATTCTTTAAATCAAGAATTTGATAGTAGGTAGATCGCATCTGATTTAAAAACTGCATTATTGGCTCCGCTGAATTAAGTAATTAAAAATCCGGAAATTACCATTAATTACGGAAATTTATTTAGTTATTTACCCAAAAAATTACGGTTTTACATCCCTAAGTACCTTCCAGGCAAAGCACAAACAACAGCGAGTGGACTTGTCGACTGCATAGGAGTGGTGGGGTAGGTACATTCACGCAAGTACTGATGGGAGGTTTTTGAAATTAATTTATTAATTCCTGTAAATTACCAACTGTTTTTGGTAAATCACTAGTAAATTACCAACGGTAATTTAAATTGGCGATAAATTGCCATCGGTAATTAAAGCCGTAAATTACGATACCTAATTTAAAATCGGTAAATTACCATTAATTACGGTAATTAATTTGGTAATTTACGCGGTAAATTATTCATATATTTGATGACTATTGGAATAAATGCATTTTTTAATATATTTTTCATGTTTTGTGAGCCAAAAGAAAGAGAAATTTAACTAAAAATCAATAAAAAAAAGTAAAAGGTTTTTGGCTCAGTCAACACTGAGATTGAACTGGACGTACCGACGGTATCTGACTCCGGATTCTCAGATACTCGTCATCTAGGGCAATCTCACTGTTCGACCTCCCCAACAACAGTTAGCAAATGAATCAACACATTCGTCGGCTCGCGATAATCCATTTGAATTTGGCGCCAATTCATCGGCGTTGCTAACGCCATCTATCAGCTAGGCGCGGAACTACCCACCGTCATACGTTCAGTCGGTATGAGACAGAAGTATCCAAAAGTCCAAAGCCAAAGAAACTCAACCTGGCCATGACGGTATGACGTCAATCGATAACTTAGCACTTTTACATTAGTTTTGGGGTTAGAATTTCTCTAAAACTGCAAAAATAATGAAATAAAACCACACAATTTCAACAAATGTATTTATTTTCATCAAAGAAACAGATACAAACCATTAAAAACATGTAGCTAACAATAAAAAATCAACAAATAAATAGGATAGTTAAGTATGTTCCAAAAAAGAAAAAAATCGTTCAAAGGACTAAAAGGTTGCGCAAAACAGATTAGTTTGACACAACACAAAGGGGGTGGGGGGAGTATCGTAACAGAAAAACGGGGTAAAGCTTTATCATTTTTTCAATATCGTTAATTTGTCTCTCTACACTCTACAGATTTTTTTGTACCAATCGTGTGACAATTTGTTATTTTATAATTAAATTTTCAACAGCTTAATTGTAAATATTGTCACCGTCTCGCACGATATAGGATAAATATAAAGTGGCCAGACGGCGCGTTTATATTCGTTATTAAAATACAAACAGTTACCAAGCGATGTTGTTATTCTAATTTATCATTTGATCTTCGTATAAATTTACCGTTTTTTTTTGTTTTTGTTTTAATATACATGGTATCCAACAAACTGAGAGGAAATATACGATTAGCGTGTTTATTTTCTTGTATTTTGTACATCACGCCTATCTTGATTCTGGTTATTGATAATTACGTAATACTAACTTTATGGAACAAAAAAATACTAGTTCTTTTTTTATTATATCAAAAAAATGCATTGGGTAAGGCTTGCCAGTCGAAAAAATTGTTTCGAACAGTAATTTCCGTCAACTGTGACTCATTGATATCCACATCTCATGTTTATTTCAATTAATATTAGAGTATAATAGAAAATTTCTTTATTATCCATTTATCAGAATATTTTATTAACTTTTACCACTAACTTTTATGATAAATGTAATTTTCTAAGAAATGGATTGATTATAAAGAAAAAAAAAATCAAATAAAGTCATAGTTACGGAAAATTACAATATTCTGAAATCAATCAAATTTTCTTAGCCTGCGTAATTACAGTGACAAATAAATGTCTTAAAAATTTACACGATATTTTTTAGAATTGATTTACAACCGTTTCTTTTCGGGCGCTTTATATGATAATAATAATATATAATAATATACACGATGATAAAGTAATATTATATATTATTACAAAGAATTTATACATAGTCATTAAACACGATATCAAATAAAAAGTATACTGACTTAAGAACATTTCGTATACAGTTTAAATTTGCCGACAGAGGAAAATAAAATATTTATGACGAAAATAAACAAAATGCAGCTCCAAGCGGTCTCGCGGAAAACTTGGCCGTATAAAGAAAAAAAAAAAGAGAAAAGAAAACAAAAGTTACACACACTTTCATCTATAAGCCCTGTATATGTTACACACTATAACGTTCCTCGCGACGATTCACAAAATATCAAGTCGGCAGCCGTCGAAAATAAAACGTCTATACAAAATTTTCATCTAAACAAAAAAGAAACCGAAAACTGAGATTCGTTCGATCGTCAAATAAATAAAATGAACTCTCCACATACATCGGATATAACACGATAAAAACAAAACTAGTCAATACAAAACATAACCGCGTTATGTTATTTTTTTTTTCTTTCTTCTGTGGTATATACTTAATTAAAAAATATCGATTGCACATGATTAAAACAAGAGAAATGCGGTGCGCGAACTTGATATTTCGCAATCGTGGACACAACAATTGTATTTGTCAAACGGATACGAACAACGACGGGTCTACTCTGTCTCGTACTGGTCGTCAGGCCGTGCCCGTTTTGTGTCCGGTTCTAGCATTCCTTCGTGGTTATCGCCCGTGCTTACAGGACTATCTGCCTGTTCGTCTATGTGCCTTTTCAAGTCTAAACCTACGTTGCTGTAGGACGCTCTGAAAAAAGAAAAAAAAACGATAAACATAATTTATTATTTATTTATCATATAATATAAGGTAAACGTCTCAAATTCAGGCACTGTCCTAACATTCGTTACTGAGATTATCGGCTTCCGTCAAAATTGTAGAAATGATTCAGGAATAATATAACACAATTTTTTCCATTCAGCAGTTTTAGGTTGAATCTATCAATGCAAGGTTAAAAGAGTAACTACGGGTTTAATTTACGTTAACTCTGAACTGTGAGTTTACGGGTTCATCAATAGTCGGGTTAACCCTAACTACCACTTAAATCGTGGTTAATTTTAACCACCAGAATTTTTGATAGTTAAACCGCTAACTCCTAGTTTACGGTGGCGCGCGCATACAGTGTTGCGAGTAGAATCGCGCCAGTGGTTATTCTAACCTAATGTTCCATATGTTGCGAGATTTTATTTATTTACTATAGTGATGAATCATTTGGATGATCCTTGTCGACTCGATGATGGTGAAGATATCAGCGATTTCGACTATCAAAAGAAGCTTTGCTTTGTTTTATCTCGATGGGAGTATACAATGTCCATGATATATTATGTAAGTTCAGTTTTTATTTGTATGTTTTTGTGTTTAATGGTGTTTCTAGTTTAGAAATCATGCTGTGTCCCCTACTAAAAACTTCTGCTAACTCTCCGAGTCTACACTACAGCGGGTTTTAAGTAGCAGCTCCTCGTCTAAAAGACTATAGACCGTACAAACATAGGTACGCAATCTCCAGGTACATGCAATACAAACAAGTAAATAGTTTTTACTTATATTAAACTACGTTTATTGTAGGAACTGACTAAGCTGAGATTTTTAGAAACAGTAAGGGCTCCATCTCGATAAACGTCCCGACTGTGCGTTCGGCTAACCTACCTCCGAACAAAATTATTACGAAACTTAACTTTGCGTTGTAGTATTGTCTTACGGGGTCTTAAAACACATATTTCCTGTTTTGCGTTGAGCTTACGCCTGATACTAAAATCTTGGTAGTAACTCTTGCAACATCGGTTGGGTATTACCTCCGACTAATTGAAGAAGTTTTTCCGCAAGATCTGTACGTTACCGTTATACCACATGAAGCGGAGTGGACTGGCATAGTACCTATACAAAATAATTATTGTAATGCTAGGGCTCAGATATTGAGCAAATATTTTCCCATACTATACAATAAACAAATTTTCTGTTATAAATAAATTAATCGTGTGCTGTTTTATTTTTTTAAGTGTAGAAAATAAGCGATAACTTACTATAAAATTTCTTCGGTAAGTATTTGGTACACAATGTGCTCTTATCTGCCACTTAATTGATATCCAACAGTATTGAACACAGAGGAGTAACGGTGAGTATTAATTGCAAATACAGAAGACTTTTGATAATCCGGACTAACCTGTACTCCAACTAATCAAATAATGTGAAAACATAAATGATCGATTTTGTTAAATTTTATTCTTCAAAAATCTTTTTACCAATTTTTATTGCGGTTTGCCACGTAAGGTTAGATCAATATAAACACAAGGTTAGGTATATTATTATAATAAACATAATATAATTATAATATAACTTATCAAATGAGATATAATACAATCACATGTGCGTAATAGTCTATAGACGAAAAAAATCTACAGAAAACAACACAATATGTAAACTCGTAAACAAAGAAAATGTCGAAGGTTTGAAATTCAAAGAGAAATGCGGTAACATGGCGATAACCGATGCACAGCTGACAGTGAAGCGCTATATATTACCAGAAAATTACTAAGATCTTATTTTTCTATGATTGGCGACATTGCTTTTCCATTGCCAACCTCTCCTTAACCTATAATAGTCGCCTAACTAGAAGTTCAGAATGCATTGAAAGACCCGACATTTTCGTAACTAGGAGCTAACGTAAACTACCAGTTTGTTAACTAGAAGATTTAACCTTGCATTGATAGATCCACCCTTAGAGCTATGAGCCTTCAAACATAGGTGTAAATACTATCAAACCGAGAGATGGCAGTTAGGACAATTCTCTCATGCGAGGTCACATATTTAGGCATAATTTAAGACTTTACAGTTCTAAGAAAATAAAAAAATTTGGTCATTTTAACCATAAACTATTTATTAAGGTTAACAAATACGTTTAGCGTCAAAATAATTTCCGAATTTTTGCTTCCTGGTGTTTATATAAAGTATAGCAGCTAAAGTATAGACATAAGAGCAGTCCGAGAAATAAAGTAAACAAAAAAAAACACCAATGTCGCACTCCAAAATGTATAGCAGATTGACTATAAAAAAGTCGGTACAAAACTTACCCGTAAGGAGCGTAGTTTGCCGCTTGGACAATGACCGGTTGCGGGGAATAAGCGGCGGGGGACAAAGACCGGTCCTCGACAACAGACCCAGAAAGGACGTGATATTTATCTGAAACAAAAAAAATTTTAATTTAGTTTTTCACAAATAACTCCAAAACTATAATAATTACAGCAAAGTTTTATAATAATAAATTATTTCCAATTGCGTAAGGAACATTTTGGTGGTTGTTTCACTCCAATCCGACAAAAAACAACAAAGTTACGTTGAAAATTTCACTATTATTGTACCACAAATTACTTCAAATTCCTCAAAAACTGTAACATTTACAGCAAAATTGGATTTAAATAATCTCTTCAACATTACACAAAGAACATTTTGGTACTAGTTTCATTCAAATCGGACGAAAACCAGAAAACATAACCTCAAAAAAAAAAAAGGCGTACCTTCTCTATGGTCTTGTCCGTTGGAACTGCCCGTTATGTGGTCGGAGTCCCGTTGCGGTATCATCAGTCGCGACATCTGCTGGTGCGTAGCAATCATCGTTCCGGAACCTTGATACACCATTCCGGAGTTTCCGGGACTTCCCGGAGCCGATTGGCTTATCTCGATGAGGTGCTCGGGAGCGGGGGAACCCTCCCTGGATAAACACTCGGGAGTCATCAGACCCGACATGCTGACGTGGCTGGGTGATGCTGGAGCACTTCTATATAAGAAAAAGGTGTTCTTGAATTAGTTGAGTTATGTATTTTTTGTTAATTTATGAATTAGTTTATAAAGTTATAGAATTGAAAATATAATATGCAGTTGAATTGTAAAAATAATAGTTTAATATGATAATAGTATTTTTATTGTAGTTCTTGTTTTTACTTTATCATATGATAAAGATAAAGTATTGTAATCGTGCCGAAAAAAAAAAATAGGTTTTAGCGGAAATAGGTCTTTTTGGGTCCCCTGATCATTTTTCACCAAGGTACAAAAAAATATCTGTGTGTGTGTGTGTGTATGTGATAACTGGACTTTTGTGGTGTCGATTCCAGAGAAACTACTAAAGGTATCGGGACGAAACTTCATATTTAGAAGTTTCATGACCAAACTTAGAGCTGAAAAGCTTTTGGTTCAAAAGGGTCCAAAGGAACTGGGTGTTTAAGCCTTTTTCAAGGATTTTGCAAATGAGCCGCCATTTCTGTAAAATCGTCAAAAAAGATAAATCATAAATTAAAGTAGAGGAAATTCGGAATAACTAATGTCTATGACATTTTTTGGTAAAATTAATAGTTTAGCTACATGACCAAATTGAATTTGATTGAGATCGGTCGTGTCTGCATCTTAGTAGCCAAGATTTGCCCAACTTTCATTCTAATGTCAGTAGGTATATAGTGTCAAACGCTGATGTTTTGACAATCGTAGATATTTTTACAAAAAAAATCTGTTCTGCAGTCTCATATATCTTTGTTTGTGACCTTTGTATGTTGTTTTATGTTATCCATGGGTCGCGTCTGACAAAATGTAAGTTTTTACAATTGAGTTTTTTGGAGTTTGATTTGATTGTCAATTGTGTAACTTATTTCTCATTTCTTATAGCGCTTGAATAAGTGCCCAGTAGAACACAAAACATGTAGCGATTGCTAAAATAAAAGAAAATTAAGGAACCCGACCACTTTTTATTGTATTCATATATTGTATTAATAATAGCTTATGAGTCTAAGACAGCTCTACCTGCACTCTGTACTGAAGGTCTCATATGCGGATTCTGAGTTGATAAGTACATATTCACATTCTTATTTTACAAGGGGCGGAGATACGGGTTTGCCTTACGGAGCGAGCAAGTCGATTGTCCAGAGATATTTCTGAGTGTTGCACCAAAGATACACAATATGTTTGTGGTTTATCTGAGGAAGAGAATTGCACCTGAGGAAGAATCTAGAAATATGGGAAGAAGAACTGAGTAAAAGAAAAATGAAGATAAACACCGACAAGACAAAAGTTATGATGATTGGAAATGGCGAGAGAAAGATGAACATGGAAATTTATGGACAAAAGCTGGAACACGTAGAAACCTTCAAATACCTAGGTGTCAAAATTCAGGGAAACGGAAGAATGGATGAAGAGGTGATGGACAGAATAAACAGTGCAACAAAAACTTACCATGCACTCAACAAGCCGTTCTTGACAAACAAGAACATAAGCAAAACAACGAAGCTGGCAGTATATACAGCGTCATTTTTAATGATTGAACGTCACGTGACTGGCTATTTATTTTTGGGCAGTAAGTTTGTTTATCTGGCGTTGGCAACACTTGCGCGCGCTTAGTGAAATTTACTGAAACACGTCACATATTTCCAGTGACGCGCGGTTTGTTTTTCTTCATTTGAGTGTAAGCTGTGTCGTTTGGATCTTAGCGAAAAGGCTGAAAATAATCAAGGTGATTCGTGAATCAAGGTGTGTTTAAAAAAATAGTTCTTTTTAGGGCTCTTTATTCGTTGGGAAGGATAAGAACCATAAGTTTATTCAAAATTTAAGGTTATGTTTATCTAATGCTAACATTTTTAGATGGTTTTTACTCCCGAACAAGATGCTTTCATGCTGAAAGCGCACTATCGCAGTGCCACCCGCAATGCAGATGGAACGTGGAGTTATTCGATACCTTTGTGTGTCGAACAGTTTGCTGAAAAATATCCGAATGAAGTTGTAGATTATGACGTTTTTGCACAACATGTACGACGAGTTACTGCCAGATTTGAGGGAAAAAATTGTATTTGTAAGGGAAAATCAACAGGTAGACCAACAATTTTAACGGAAGATGTTGTTGACAATATTCGACAACGTATGGATCGAAGCCCAAACAAATCCTTGCAACAGCTTTCTCAGCAAGCAGGTACGGTAGAAACACCGTTATAATTTGTCTATTTATTTATTAACACATTGTTCCTCTTCTGTTTAGGTATGTCTGCATCAACCTGTCGTAAAGCTTTACGAAAAAACCTGCATAGGTACCCGTACAGAGTCAGCGTACTTCAAGAACTACACCCACACGACAATGAACTGCGACTACGATATTGTAGATGGTTTAATGAGCACTTAAACAATAACGATAATCTCGATTTAACGTTCTTCACCGATGAGGCCTGGGTTCATTTGTCAGGATATGTGAATAGCCAAAATTATAGAACATGGGCTACAGAAAACCCTCACAACTTTATTGAAACACCCCTACATCCACTGAAAATTGGCATTTGGGTGGCTATATCGAGAAGAAGAATTATAGGGCCAATTTTCTTTAATGAGACTGTTACTGGAGAACGATATCGAACCAATATTTTGACACCATTTTTGGAACAACTGCATGATGATGAACTGGTATTAGGCAATTTTCAGCAAGATGGAGCCCCTGCGCATACAGCTGGTGAGACACTGCGATTCCTTGAAGAGTTTTATGACGACCGCATTATAAGTAGAGGATTATGGCCACCTCGTTCACCGGATCTCACACCACCAGACTTCTACTTTTTCGGAAAAATAAAAGATAATATCTTTAAAACAAGGATGCACGACATAAACGAACTACAAGAGGCAATAGTGCGTGAAACAGAGAGTGTAACGGTTAATGAACTACAACATGTATTTGAAAATATGAAGAGACGGGTTAATTTGTGTATTGAAAATGACGGGGGGGCATTTTCAAAATATGCTGTAATTTTTAATGATCAGTAAAGGTACTTTCTTTTTGTTGTGTTGAATTTCTGTTTGTTTTAAAATCACGTTCAGACCGTAATGTAACATAATTTCTTTGTTTGTATGTACGGTGAAGTGCTACGTAATACTTGTTACGTAATTGTATTGGACCACTTGTCTGTGCTACGTATCAACAAATTGAAGAAGAAAATTAATTAAAAGTAAAGTAAGTAAAAGTAAGTATTTTACAATATTTTGTTACTGATTGAACAAACAAATGTGTTCAACACAACTATGGTAGAAAAAAAAACAACATAACCTCTATGTACGCGGTAATTTTTAAAGAAATCATCATTTAATGGTTTGACCATATCCCCATAATAAAAATAATATGATACGCCACTGCCTTATTTACAGAACTGAATTCATTGCTGCCAATATGTGTATATTTGGTTGCCTACATCGGTAGTCACGTGACATTCAAACATTAAAAATGACCCTGTAGGTCCATCTATGTGCCGATACTAACTTACGGGAGCGAAAGCTGGGTATTGAATAAGAGTATGTCAAGTAGAGTACAAGCGATGGAAATGAAATATCTAAGGAGAGTGAAGGGAGTGACAATTATGGACAAAGTGAGAAGCGACAGGATACGAGAGGAGTTCGGAATGGAACCGATTGCCGAACAGATAAAGAACCAACAACTGAGATGGTTTGGACACCTGATCAGAATGAACGGTGATAGAACAGTAAAGAACATCTGGGAGGCGAAGGCACTTGGAAGGAGGGCGAGAGGAAGACCAAGGAAGAACTGGGACCAAACAATAGCAGACACACTGAGGGAGAGAGGTGTGGAGTGGAGGGATGCAGTCGGCTTGGCGAAGAATAGGGTGGAGTGGCGGAAGTTTGTGCACAGAAATGAAATAAAAAGAAATGTGTAAACATGTAAAACTTTAAACCTTTACACCTAACAAGGTAGAAAAGGATATAGATTATATATATATTATCTGAGGAAAGCGGGTGTTAACGTGTTGGGTGTACTTTCGTTGGACAGAGATATGTTTTGCATCCATTCTAGGGAATTTATTTGTTCGATGAGTATTGATGGGTTGGTGTAATTTGTGCTAAGGAGGGATGGTTTTCCGATATTTTTTGTTTGTTCTAGTTTCGCAATCCGTATTATATGATTTGTTAATTTTATTTTTCTTAGGCTTCGAGCGTATGCGTACTCATTAAATTAAAGCCACACACAATTGTTCATTCAGTATGATAAAGTCATGTGCCTGGCCACAAAGATTTTCTTTTAATTTGTTGTTTTTCTAAACGACGAGTGCAAAAAATGACCCAGTGGCCACTAAAAATAGGTAGAAAAGTAAACAGTTTAATTACCGAGAACTAAGACCGAACGGAGCCCTAAAGCATGGGACGCCCCTTTGTCTTCGCCTTCGGAAGGCCTGCTCAATCAGTTTTGCTTCCGACTGTTGATCTATCCTCCAGAAACTGCCTTTTCCAGGCTCTTCCTGACTTCTAGGTACCTAAAAACAAACGAGAATATATTACATAAACAAAATTAATTATAAAACTCTTAAATACTTTAATATAACAAAAAAAAACTTCTCTAAAGTGTTAATTACACTCATTATTCAATTTGTAATTACTACGTGTAATCATATAATCATATAATACAACAATAACCATCCAAATTTTTAGGTTAGAAACACTCCGATCCATCCCGAGACAAAACTAACCTTAATAAAATATCTATTCAAACTTAAATTGTGCCTAATCGAATTCTGCCATCCCTTATCTGCCGTCCTATAATACGGATAGTTCTTCGTAATATAACTATAAATTCCCGACAGAGTCAATTGTTTGTCGATTGCGCTCGCGATTGCTTGTACTATCAGCTGGGCGTAGGAATACGGCGGTTTTGAGTCATCTTTGCTATTACTGCTACTGCTGGCTCCGTACCCATCGTTAACAACGACTGGCGGAACCTAAAAAAAAAAAGTGAGGTTAGTTTCACCAAAAAAAATTTTTTTTTCGTACGTACAGAACTTCCGTTTGACGTTGCTTGCTTGTAGTGTTCGGGACTGTAGCTCGGCACGTGGTGGTCCTCGTTCTTCTGCGCAATCTGAGTTGCGTACGTGACAGCCATATGTAAATCCGTAGGTACATTCCGATGACCGCCTACGATAAAAAAAAAAGTTGATAAATTGTATTGTAAAAGGAGAATATTGTTACTGTGAGTCATGGTTTAGCATGAACTGTATATACTACGTATAACTGGAACGGACCCGCGCTTTATATTGGCTTGCGAGAAGTGTTGCAGGCGCAAGCAAAAGAGACAGAGCGATACTGTGGGCAATGTGTCACTGTCTGACTACCGTAGGTAGATAGCGGAAGGCAGTAGTGTTTCGCTTTTTTATTTTATTCCAGCTGAACCCATTGTCCTAGAAACCTCAAAATGGTCTCATAGTAAACTTAAATCTTTGTATTTTTACGTGACATTCCAAAAATTTGTTACCAAATGTTTTTGACGTATTTACAGCGATTCTTTAAGTGGGGTGCGGACGGCTTCCACAAACGAACAAAAGTTATCAATATAACACTAAGTTTCAGCTGTCATTCTCGATTTTTTCAAATGTTTTACTTTACAATTATCTTTACAATTAACAGACTTATCAATACCAGTACAAAAAATATGGGGTTGCCATTTAGAAAGTGTCGATGGCGTCAAAACTCGAAAGCATTTGAAAGTCGGAAATTAATTAAATTTGATGTAAATATGTATATTTTGATAATTAAAATCGACGAAATTTTCCAAATATAAACCCGTTTTGGACATTGTGTCATGTTTCCTTACTTTACACGCTAAATGTATACATATTTCGAATGAATAAAATTTTAAAATGTGAAAAATGATTTATAAGTATTAATATTATCGAATAAATATAATCAGCATCATGTGGATTACTTTTAATGTCAGAATGCGTTTCCTTAATTCAATAATACAAAGAGCATTTAGTTATTGGACTGCAAATGTTTCAAATTAAAGAATAACTACTAATATATAATTTGAGCGTACCATCGCGCGCATAAAAAACGGGGACAGCAAAGTGAAATTGGGCACTTATATGCTCAACAAGTTTAGTTGTGTAACATTTACTTTGACAGTATTTGTTAACCTATGATGTCTAAACACTGACAGTATTTGTTAACCTACAATTTTGTTCCGGTTCCATCAATTTTATTCTTCGCGGTATTCTTGCCGACACTTAATTCAATGACAATTTCTCGAATGCTGATTTTATCATGAAGTCGGGTTTGAATTTGCCTTCTCAAATTCAGTCAATTGCGACATTTTTGTTTATTACGTCAAAATTCTCGATGACATTAATGTGACATGACAAGCGTACTGACATGGCATTACGAAGCCCAGTTTAATCAGTGCAAATTAGAGTATCCCCGTTTTTTATGCTCGTGATAGTACAGAGTCTGTAAATTTTAATTAGGCGGAATATATGAATAAAATATAACTTTTATGAAATCTGCGATTATTATCTCATGTATTTAAGTCTCTGCAAGAGTTAAGGGTTGATTAATTTGTTCCAATTAAATTGAAAAAGATATTACAAATAAAAAAGTTAAATTCAAAACGCATACGGTGATAGTACCATATGAGATAGAAAGAGATAGCTTGCCCACTACACTGCGGGTTGCATACCAAATGTATTTGCATCACTAATTAACCATTACGGGTCCTTTTCAGTTATACGTAGTATATATACGTATAACTGTTAACAAATATGTTTAACCTCAAAATATATTTTTTATTTTATACATATTTAATATTAATATTATTACCTCCACGTGGGCTTGCGGGGCAGCTATTGGCTGCACTGATAGTTCCTGTAGGCGACGGGAATGGACTACTGTAGCTGTCCCCTTCGGGAATATTTATCCGCAGTGGTGCCAACCAGCTAGTGTTATTTTGAGCAGCGAATCTACGCGTGGAAGGTACATCCCGTACCTTAGGTGGTGGTTCGCTATTTTCATCTACTAGCGATTGAAATGACAATCGAATTGTTGTACTTGGAAACCTAAATGTGCACCTGAAATAAAGAAAAATTATGTTAGCGAATGTTTTTGATTTGATTTATAGAACAAAATTGAGGTTATGACAGGAAAAAAATAAAAATAAGCTAAATCTAAGATTATGTAGTTCAAAAATGTATGTCGCACATGCCGACTCTTGCTGAATACACAGTAGGTCTACATGATACGTACCCGGTGTACCTATACTCTATTATAGGTTATGTGGTAACAAGATGTCGTATAGTGGTGGATTGATTTTATTTACAAGTTCTATTTCAAGACTTATCTGTTGTATAAATAAATCAAGTAAAGGTCAGAATGTACAAAGTCTTTATGTACCCCAGCTTGTAAGATTGAATCACAACGCAATTTAAAATAAACTACCTAAATCACAACTAATTTATACAAATAGTTTAGCTGCAAGAGCAAATTCTATTTGATCGAGATCGGTCGCATCTGCATTGATATAATACTATATAGTGGGCCAGGATTTTCCAAATATCTTCAGTCTAATGACAGTACCGGTAGTGTCCAATGCTGATGTTTTAACAATATCTCACTACATCTACTGTCAATAATATCAATAGATCTCATATTGTGATACCGTGTACGGTCCTTGCCTGACGGCGTCGGATAGGCAGCGTGTTCAGCGTGTCCAAAATGCATGTGTTCTGTTTGCTTTTGGTTTGAGGAAGTATGATCATGCATCGAATGGGCTGGGCGACTTGGGGTGGTTGAAAATGGATAACACTAGGGTGTTGCATGCAGCAATATTATATCATAAGTTGGTATCAAGAGGATCCCACAATACCTCATGCGGAAGATACGCTGTAGAACGGATGTCCATAACGTTAATTTAAGATTCAGGGGTTTGTTTGCTCCACCTGTCCACCGCGCTGAGCTGTATAAACGGTCGTTCTCTTACCAGGTCAGTCACTTATACAATGGTCTCAGGAAAGATATGAAAAAATTATCGTTAAACAGTTTTGGGGGAAAGGTGAAGTGTTGTCTATTCTATTAGTTTTATATATGGTATGATAAAGTCATGTACCTGGCCATATCAGGTTTGATAATTCTAATTTCTTTATAAAAGTGTGTTTTTCTCATTAGTAGTAACCAAAGGCTACTAAAAATTCATTTTAACTCAACCAACAATTTAGTCTATTTAAAAAATTAGAATTCTTACAAATTGTAAGTTTTAACTGAACACATAAGTTGTTTGCCACAAATAAACATTCTGTCTACCAAACAAATATTTCAAAAAAATGCAATTTTATATCTACAAAAAAGTAAATGTATGGTTTTACGGTTTGTTTGTTGACAATAACGTGTCGATGAACGGTATATAACATGCTGATATGGTTTACCTACAGTTTCGATAACTGTAAACTGACAGGTTAAACTTATATTACTGGAATTTATATAACAGTATCATATTATCATGGAACACTTATTTATTTGTTAGTGTATGTACTTACTGGGTATGTACAATATGTACATATATAAAAGTACTGAATAATTTCTTTTTTACTTTATTACAGACATATTTTAGCCCTATTAAATTATTAAAAAAATAAAAAAACATGTTTTCTACAATGATAAATTCTCTTTCTGAACAAATCATTGAAAAATCTCTAGTCTTAGTAACTTGGCTGTTATAAAATTATCTAAAGGCAAATCTGTCTGACGATATTGCGTAATGTGGAGTCCCTACATCTGTGACACTTTAGATTTTGTTTATGTTTGCCAAGTCAAGTTTAGGCGACAGTAATGAAACAGAACACAGCACGTATAATAAAAATAAAGCACATGTCTTATCAACAAAATCGACTAATATTTAACAATTATAAATAAAGCTTGTCAGATTAGATAACTAGTACTATTTCTTGGCTGTGTAAAGTAGAAAATTAACGATTTGTTTTTAAAAATTAACTTTAGTACTAGTTTTTCTGCTTTTAGTGTAAAAATAAACAAATAAAAACAGCAAAATAAAAAAGTTTTTTTTTTGTGGAAGGTTAGGTATATTATTGAAGTTCTTGATTAAGATTTTTATTCTAATGGTTATGTCATCAACTTGTATTAAGCTATTATCAACTTTTTTTCTGAAACATTGTGAAATTAATGCTAAAACGGGCATTTTCAAAAAATCATTCTGAGCAACTAACAAACATAACAAAACTAGTGAACTTGTTTGATCATTCAAGAATTAGGTTTTGGGTTTTAGGTTAACTTTTTGTCAGTTGGGGGCGTTGTCAGTTTGAATTATCGCCACCAGGGTGCGTGAGTCCATGCACGAATAGGTTATTTTAGATATACTTTTATTCTAGAAGATCCCACAGGTAAGTTTTATTCAACACACAAAACCTGTAAAAATGTGCTAATAAATCATTTTAGAAAGAAAAACTATTTTATATAAAAGTTGTTTGACTCGCCATTTTAAATAATGTAAAATTATTTTTATTTATACAGGGTGTTGCATTTAGGTGTGACGGAAACTATGTACATTAGTTTAAATGGAACGTCCTGTATATTTGATTATATAATGAATACTACTAAATTTGTTAATCCATCCAACCGTATATGTTGCTAAATGACAGCGTTAATAAATCCAGAGATATTCTTTCTAAAATATGCCGGTTGCAGGATCTTTTTAAAAACCATGTAAAAAATCTGATGTGGCCAGGCACATGACTTCGTCTATAGTGTTGCTTTTTAAGAAATACGTATTTAAAAAAAAATAAATGATGTCTGTATAGTAAATGCTAGGTTGGTACCACTTTGACGAAACGTCAAGTTTAAAGGTGCGTTCCGATTGGTAGGTAATGGTAGCTAATGGCGGTGGTAGAATACGAAATTATAGTATTTCTTACATATCGTGACACATATCATAATGACACATATTAGTTTGCATGTACATAAACATGAGACTATCAATTTTCTATTGGAAATACTATAACGGCGTCGGCTACCACTGCCATCGTCACTAATGAAAACGCACCTTAAAAAGGTAATTCAAATTCTGACAGATTTATATTTGTTCATGACACATCCCTACCAACATACTAAAATAAAACTACACTCATCGCTATACTTTATTTATAATTTTCTCAATGTATCGTTTTTAGAATTAGATATAAAGACGGGTTGATATTTCTTATCAACAAACAGTCAAATTGGTGATCTTACTTTATTTGAAATGTGTATTTTATAATTTGCCGCACTACAGCGGCAACGTTCCATAGTGGTTTTCCAACCTCTGATGAGATCAGCTGTTTTTGAATGTGACAACACAAAAAAATATTTGTCAAAATCCTGGCTACTATGTAATTTCATATCAATGCAGATGCGACCGATCTCGATCAAATAGAACTTGGTCTTGAAGCTAAACTATTAATTTTACCAAAAAATGTGATAGGCATAAATTATTCAAAATTTCCTCCACTTTAATTTATTTATTAACTATTTTGTCGAAATTACAGAAATGGCGGCTCATTTGCAAAAATCCTTCAAAAAGGCTTAGTATAAACTACCAGTTCCTTTGGACCCTTTTCAACCCAGTATAATATGTGTTGGCTGTAAAAACCCTTTATTTCGCTCCAATTTACATCTAGTTTGTCATACACCAAACGTTACTATTTTATGTGATATTTGCAATTTAATGAAAATTTAATGCAATTGTATACTTATTTTAATATTGCTGTGAATAAGGTATTTGGTAGTAAAAAACCTAAAAACCCACTTCGGCCCAGAGGGTTGGGTTAAAAAAACTGCTTTTTTCAAACCCTGTAAACTGCTACAATGAACTACACAAACAAAAACAATTTCTGATCATCCAAGAATTAGTTTTTTTACTACCAATCAAAAGTTATTTAAAATTTAATTTATTTATTTACGTAATGCTCTAAATTAATTAATATTTATTTATGAATTATTGTGCATAAGTTACAAATGTCAAACTAGAAGCTTAATAAGTTCTTCTTATTTTCTCTAATTAATATAATTAAATACCAAAAATAACCGATAACCTTGTACCTCAAGTGTACTCAAAAATTCTTGAATGGAATCATACCGATGACATATCAAAGCATAGGTAAACAAATGCTTCATCGGTACATAAACAATCGCTATCAGCGCGACACAACCACGTTTGCGATCTAAAATTAAAACATATTTTATGTGTAAACTGACTGTCGGGCAGTGTTGTGAGCTGTATGTCATTCTGGCGCTGCAAATGTTCACGATAATGTTCATTTTCTTGCTATTGACACTCGCGGAGCATTGGCAACATCTAAAACGCGCATGTTGTTAACAATAATCGAGCCAGTCAAGGTCAAGAAGCGAGTACGCTACGTCTCCACATATAAACAAACTTTTACTCACTCTCTATAATGGGAGAACAACAAATGTGCATGTTGTACGCATGCTGGCCTTATCTAGCTAAGCTAAATCATATCTATCCGACCTTTTGTTCAATTCTTAACTGACTATGCATTGTCATGAAGATAAGAACATCACTAGAGAGCTTAGAAATTGTTTTGGAAGTTATTTGCGAGCTTATTATGACAATGTATTTGAAGGCTCGACATTATTACTAGTTTTAATAGATTAAAAAATCTGATGTGGCCAGGCACATGACTTTATCATACAATATATAAAATTAATAGTTTAGCTGCATGAGAATCTATTCTATTGAGATAAATCGTAGGTATTGACAAAGCATCAGCATTTGACACTACCTACACTACGTCATTAGAATAATAGTTATTTATGTCACAAATGCCGAAAGTACGGAATAGCGCGACGAGCGGTGATGCGGCGCGTCACCGAAGGCGGAGTGTCGCCGTCGCATGTGAGCGAGTCGCGGTATCTAGTTTTTGGCAGCAGCGACATCAACGTTTATTGTGTTGCTTTTTAAGAAATACGTATTTTAAAAAAATAAATAAATGATTTCTGTATAGTAAATGCTAGGTTGGTACCACTTTGACGAAACGTCAAGTTTAAAGGTGCTTTCCGATTGGTAGGTAATGGTAGGTAATGGCGGTGGTAGAATACGAAATTATAGTATTTCTTACATTTCGTGATAATGACACAAATTAGTTTGCATGTACATAAACATGAGTCACTAGCAATTTTCTATTGGAAATACTATAACGGCGTCTGCTACCAGTGCCATTATCACTAATGAAAACGCACCTTAAAAAGGTAATTCAAATTCTGACAGATTTATATTTGTTCATGTCACATCCCTACCAACATACTAAAATAAAACTACACTCATCGCTATACTTTATTTATTATTTTCTCAATTTATTGTTTTTATAATTAGATATAAAGACGGGTTGATATTTCTTATCAACAAACTATCAAATTGGTGATCTTATTTTATTTGAAATTTGTATGTTATAATTTGCCGCACTACAGCGGCAACGTTCCATAGTGGTTCTCCAACCTCTGATGAGATCAGCTGTTTTCGAATGTGACAACACAAAAAAATATTTGTCAAAATCCTGGCTACTATGTAATTTCATATCAATGCAGATGCGACCGAACTCGATCAAATAGAATTTGCTCTTGAAGCTAAACTATTAATTTTACCAAAAAATGTCATAGGCATAAATTATTCAAAATGTTTTAATTTATTAATTAATTATTTTGTCGAAATTACAGAAATGGCGGCTCATTTGCAAAATCCTTCAAAAAGGCTTAGAATAAACTACCAGTTCCTTTGGACCCTTTTCAACCAAAAGCTTTTCAGCTCTAAGTTTGGTAACAAAACTTGTAACGCCTTTTTTTTCCGCAAAAATACCAAAGACCTAAAGTCGCCGAAGAAACACCAAAATACCTCGACTTCTACCAAACCTGTGCTGCTCATGCGTTTCTCCCGGATGCTCCGGCCAACCAGGGAGGTGGTCGTGGGACAGTAACCAAACGGTTCCTTAATACGATGTTCTAGGGCGCCACGTCAGTCTTAATCCGTTGGAGAAACAGCACTTGACTACGAAAGTGCAGCTGAAATAAAGGCAACACAGGGAACAAGCAAAGCAAATGTATCTTCAACCAATTTATTAGCCTCCACACGGTAACGAAGAAATCACCAATATACTTTGCATCGGTATACAGGTACACAATAAATCTTGGTACAGCCAAAAGTACCACTCCGAGGATACGCCGAAGGCTTGCTTATAATTGGGAATGCACACAAACAAAACAATAAAACTCAAACAATTCAACACACTTAAGGGCTTCGAGCCCAAACCGCAAATCGTAAAGATAAAAAAATAATAATAGCGACCGACACGAAGCTTGGCCAAACCGCGCCGCGACTCGCTGTAGATTTGGGTAAAATCCCAAGACAATTACCGCAACCGTCTATGTTGAAAAGTTGATAACAAACAACATTAATATAAAAGGCAATCAATAACCAAGACGGCAACCCGTCCCAAAAGGACATTAAATTCCCATCGGCACTCAACTTGGCTAACAAACGGCTTCCGTTAAAAATTCTTGAACGATCAAAGGAAATTATACCAGAGGATACCATTTATCCGAATTAAATTCAGAATCCACAAAGATAAATACTGTAACGGGTAATCAAAATTACGAGTACGTAAACCAAACTCGAAATTAAAGAAAAAGGTAATTAATAACACCTACGGGTTGAGCACCGATGGTCCGAGCGATATCTTCGGATAATTAAACACTTAACAATTAATAACACTGAGCTGAAGGCTCCGGAATGGACAACGATTACTAAATCGTAGCCACACTAATCTAATATTAATCAAATGCGCCACCATAAAAAGGTGTGCGAGCGGAAGGCTCCTTGACGGGTAACGATTACACAATCGTAGCGATACTAACTACTAATCAACAAAAGGCACAACCAAAAAAAGATATACGAGCTGCCTGCTCCTTCGAGGGACAACGAGCGTCCGCCACAGCTGATCGGAAAAATATAGGACCTCTGACCTTTATCCGGAGCTTCGAGACACTGTTTGCCACCTACAGACGCCCCGATGCTAGCGTTGGATCCTCCACGACGGATAATAATCACCGCACGTGCCGGTCCCGTCACGGTGCCACCAACTCCGACTCGATATACTTCGAAAAGGTCTCGTACTAGATGTCGAAGGACCTACGCAGGGTCTCTTGCCTCGTACCAGGTGACTACTGACTTACGAAGGGTCTCTCGCTTCGTGCTAGGTGACTACGAACGTTCGAGGGGTCTCCGGCCTCGTATTAGGTGACTACTGACTTACGAAGGGTCTCTCGCTTCGTGCTAGGTGACTACGAACGTTCGAGGGGTCTCCGGCCTCGTATTAGGTGACTACTGACTTACGAAGGGTCTCTCGCTTCGTGCTAGGTGACTACGAACGTTCGAGGGGTCTCCGGCCTCGTATTAGGTGACTAAAAAGAGGAAATAGTCGTAGAATCGACCCACCAATTGCCACCAGACAATCTCATCGAATCTAAAGAGAGCTTACCCAAAAATAGATGGACACTGGGCCTACGTGAACGTGATAGAAGTTCGTTTAAATCCGCACAATGGCGTGGTGGCCAGATTTCCACTAAATCAACAACCTGGACACCTGTTGAAGCCTGGTCGAGATAAATCCGCACTACGGCGATAAGGGGGACCTCCAAACTACCAAAATCCTCTCCTATAATTCTCAACGGGCTTCCAAAAATCTATCACACGTGTACACTCCAAGATGATTGACAAGACAAGACGCCGGAAAAGCACGCTGCAAGCCGCACTACGGCCACGAAAAATAACGGCCGGAAACGCAGAAAAAACGGAAACCTAGAATTTCTGTCGGAATAGGGAAACCAAGGGAAAGTTAAACCAAGTAACAACGGCGAACTATAGTACAAAGTAAACAACGATTTTGCAAGACAAAATTCCGTGAATCCAAACAGTAAAAACCGTGGGATCTAATTAAATGTAAATGACGGGGGCGTGGCCTCGGCAATTTTGCGCGCGGAAACCCGATGCTAGCAGCGTTTCACACCCTGCCGAGTTCCTGCCGAGCTCCACCAAGTTGCCCTAGACAGCGATAGATGGCGCTACCCATACGGAATATCAAACAAATCACGCAGAACAATTCGCCGCGTTACACTCCCCCTCTCCTCTCACAGAGGAAAATTTCCACGAAAGTTTCCGACCCAGATCCAAAGGAGCGAACCGAACGCATCAAACTGCAAACCCGTGTGTCCAACGATGCCTCCACACCAACAACTCAACTACCAAGCAATAAAAAAGCTTGAGGGGCCAGCACCAGATGCCAAGGCGGTGCAACGACAACAGTAGGGAGGGGAAAAGGTATGGGGGGAGGACAACACAAAAGAAGGAAGGGACGGGCAGTTGCGTAAGATGCGGAAAAGTGCATCAAACCTCGTTCGTACCCATCGACAGCACTGGAAACCAGCAATAACACATAGGGACAGGAACCAAGGAACTCACCACTGCTGCCACCGCACAACCCCAACACCAGGCACCGACGACTCGCGCCCCGAAAACAAAAAATAGAGCTGACCACAGCTCTCAACAAAAAGGGTACCACCCAACAACAAAAAGAAACTACGATAAGCAAGACAAAAACCCAGGGGACACCAGAACAAACCCCTGGGGTGGTGGTACTAACAAACAAAGAAATCCCAAAACTAAGGAAGACGGCCAATCAACCGAAATACCGCCAACCGAAGTATAACGTCAAAATGACGACAAAGCTAACAACCTAGCCGAAATCGTTTTGCAACGATGAGGAGTCCTCACGCATTGTGAGACGCTCCCTTTCCCGATCCCTACAAGAGATGATGGTAGGTGGAAGTCTTCCGTGGCCTTTTACCAGACTCTTACTGGTGGCAGGTTCGCCGTGTCCGTATTCTGTAAGCCCCGGAACACAGAGCGCAGGTGCACAACACTGAAACAACAGCACCTACAAAACAAAACGAAACACAGCAAACCCCAAAATTACCAAGCGCTGGGAAACGCATCAACAACGACCCACAAGGCCACGCTCAACAGGGAGCGAACAATCCGGCACCATGCCACAAATACGCCATCACGGCAGACGCCAACCTCGCCAATCCAGACACGAAGAAGGGTCCTACAAACTAAATAACAACCACGAGCTCCCCGTTCCGTCACGGAAGAAGGCAAAAGGCATGCATAAAATCCGCAGAGCGACAAACCGATCATCTCCTCCAGATCCGAAAAGGGTACCCGCACCAACACGGGAATCCACTGGAACTCCTGCAAAACAAAGATATAACAAAACCCACAACACCCGAGAACGAAATTCTATGACAACATAAGTTCGCCAGTCCCAATCAAAGAAGCAAAGCCAAGACCAAAAAAAAAGAAACTAGACCCAACCGGCAAAGTCCAAGACCTAATTAGCTCCTCCTAATTAATGATTAAGGGCCCCACGTTGGGCGCCAATGTAACGCCTTTTTTTTCCGCAAAAATACCAAAGACCTAAAGTCGCCGAAGAAACACCAAAATACCTCGACTTCTACCAAACCTGTGCTGCTCATGCGTTTCTCCCGGATGCTCCGGCCAACCAGGGAGGTGGTCGTGGGACAGTAACCAAACGGTTCCTTAATACGATGTTCTAGGGCGCCACGTCAGTCTTAATCCGTTGGAGAAACAGCACTTGACTACGAAAGTGCAGCTGAAATAAAGGCAACACAGGGAACAAGCAAAGCAAATGTATCTTCAACCAATTTATTAGCCTCCACACGGTAACGAAGAAATCACCAATATACTTTGCATCGGTATACAGGTACACAATAAATCTTGGTACAGCCAAAAGTACCACTCCGAGGATACGCCGAAGGCTTGCTTATAATTGGGAATGCACACAAACAAAACAATAAAACTCAAACAATTCAACACACTTAAGGGCTTCGAGCCCAAACCGCAAATCGTAAAGATAAAAAAATAATAATAGCGACCGACACGAAGCTTGGCCAAACCGCGCCGCGACTCGCTGTAGATTTGGGTAAAATCCCAAGACAATTACCGCAACCGTCTATGTTGAAAAGTTGATAACAAACAACATTAATATAAAAGGCAATCAATAACCAAGACGGCAACCCGTCCCAAAAGGACATTAAATTCCCATCGGCACTCAACTTGGCTAACAAACGGCTTCCGTTAAAAATTCTTGAACGATCAAAGGAAATTATACCAGAGGATACCATTTATCCGAATTAAATTCAGAATCCACAAAGATAAATACTGTAACGGGTAATCAAAATTACGAGTACGTAAACCAAACTCGAAATTAAAGAAAAAGGTAATTAATAACACCTACGGGTTGAGCACCGATGGTCCGAGCGATATCTTCGGATAATTAAACACTTAACAATTAATAACACTGAGCTGAAGGCTCCGGAATGGACAACGATTACTAAATCGTAGCCACACTAATCTAATATTAATCAAATGCGCCACCATAAAAAGGTGTGCGAGCGGAAGGCTCCTTGACGGGTAACGATTACACAATCGTAGCGATACTAACTACTAATCAACAAAAGGCACAACCAAAAAAAGATATACGAGCTGCCTGCTCCTTCGAGGGACAACGAGCGTCCGCCACAGCTGATCGGAAAAATATAGGACCTCTGACCTTTATCCGGAGCTTCGAGACACTGTTTGCCACCTACAGACGCCCCGATGCTAGCGTTGGATCCTCCACGACGGATAATAATCACCGCACGTGCCGGTCCCGTCACGGTGCCACCAACTCCGACTCGATATACTTCGAAAAGGTCTCGTACTAGATGTCGAAGGACCTACGCAGGGTCTCTTGCCTCGTACCAGGTGACTACTGACTTACGAAGGGTCTCTCGCTTCGTGCTAGGTGACTACGAACGTTCGAGGGGTCTCCGGCCTCGTATTAGGTGACTACTGACTTACGAAGGGTCTCTCGCTTCGTGCTAGGTGACTACGAACGTTCGAGGGGTCTCCGGCCTCGTATTAGGTGACTACTGACTTACGAAGGGTCTCTCGCTTCGTGCTAGGTGACTACGAACGTTCGAGGGGTCTCCGGCCTCGTATTAGGTGACTAAAAAGAGGAAATAGTCGTAGAATCGACCCACCAATTGCCACCAGACAATCTCATCGAATCTAAAGAGAGCTTACCCAAAAATAGATGGACACTGGGCCTACGTGAACGTGATAGAAGTTCGTTTAAATCCGCACAATGGCGTGGTGGCCAGATTTCCACTAAATCAACAACCTGGACACCTGTTGAAGCCTGGTCGAGATAAATCCGCACTACGGCGATAAGGGGGACCTCCAAACTACCAAAATCCTCTCCTATAATTCTCAACGGGCTTCCAAAAATCTATCACACGTGTACACTCCAAGATGATTGACAAGACAAGACGCCGGAAAAGCACGCTGCAAGCCGCACTACGGCCACGAAAAATAACGGCCGGAAACGCAGAAAAAACGGAAACCTAGAATTTCTGTCGGAATAGGGAAACCAAGGGAAAGTTAAACCAAGTAACAACGGCGAACTATAGTACAAAGTAAACAACGATTTTGCAAGACAAAATTCCGTGAATCCAAACAGTAAAAACCGTGGGATCTAATTAAATGTAAATGACGGGGGCGTGGCCTCGGCAATTTTGCGCGCGGAAACCCGATGCTAGCAGCGTTTCACACCCTGCCGAGTTCCTGCCGAGCTCCACCAAGTTGCCCTAGACAGCGATAGATGGCGCTACCCATACGGAATATCAAACAAATCACGCAGAACAATTCGCCGCGTTACAAACTTCTAAATATGAACTTTCGTTCCGATACCTTTAGTAGTTTCTCTGGAATCGTCGCCACAAAAATCGTTTACGCACAGACGTACATACATACACACACACACAGACATTTTTTGTACCTTGGTCAAAAATGTTCAGGGGACCCATAAAGACCTATTTCCGCTAAAATCTCAATTTTTTTTCGGCACGATTACAATACTTCATTCATCATACTGCGTATGATAAAGTAAAATGTTATTTGGTTTTAAAAGTGCCGTCCAATGATACATGACACTATTTTTCCTATGCTGTTTGTAAAATTGGTTCAATCTTCCGACTCTCTCCAACGTTCAAACAATACATTTCCGGACACGAGATCATTCAAAAATGTGTCTACTATGGCCATTCATATAGCTTATATAACAACAATTATTATTAACTAGTTGACTTAGTATTGTCGCCTTTTAAGTGTTTACGTATAATAGTAATGATAGCAATTTTGAATTTCGTTGTCGATGATCGTTATTGCGTTATCACAGCATTTTAAAATTTGTCAACTTTTCTTTATATTTAGTCATTGTTTTCCGTTTATGTGGTTACACTTTAAAATAATATCTTCACCTTTTATTGTTTACCAATTTGTTATTAAGACTTTTTATCGGATGCTCGATTGACACGATTATAGAATTAAATTATCAATTGTGTTCATTTTGTGTCTGTTTTTTTGGTTTTGAAAGGTGCCAGTTGCTCATTATACGTTAGGCCTTGCTCGATGAACACGAGCTGGAAATTCTTATAAAAAATTAACAATGTTTACTCGAGAATATTACAAAGTAATAAAAATTCTTCAATATTGGTTGGCAATCAGACCAAATCTAAAATTCTAGGATAAAAGTTCAATGATTCTGAAACAAGTATATAAATGCAAATAATATTATTAATAAAAATTATTAATTACACATTAAGAAACGGTAGAAAGGCATCAAATTTTCTTGCAATTCAATATGCAATATCAGTATGCTATAGATAAGTTGCCGAGTATACAGGGGTCACAACCGTGGCTAATGACATATAATAACGTGTACAAAATGACACAACCATAAAAACAAATTTCATCAGAAATTTTACGATTGTCAAACCAATAAGAAGTTTTAAGATATTGTCCACATTATAATAATAAAGAAGTTTCGATTTATTTATATATGTATACATATTTTTTTAAATTATTAACTGCCTGATAAGTGATAAGCCGCATAACCACAAAATTATAAACAAACATGACATCAAGATACCTTGGAAGTAGGGAGTAAACAAATAAACAAAACAGTAGCGGTGCTGTGTGCCGCATGTTCGTGTAGCGGCGGTAGCCGTATCTTATATTATTGTAGCAGTGTTTTGTTTACATCAGCGTTGTTACGACTGACAGCTTTACAACGCAAGCTATACCTAATCGATATATGTAGGTGTCTTTTAACGTGTGTGTTTTTTTTTGTCTATTGACAAACCAATGACCCTTGTTTACCACTGTTTGCCTGTATAAATTAAGAAGATAAACACTTAACCTATCCCTACTTGCTTTATTCACAAATGAACATCGGAAGATAATGAATGAATGACAGTTTGTATTATTGAGTGAATGAAAACTAGCGCCATCTGTGATGGTTTTTGAAAGAGCATTTCTCGAATGACTTAACCAGTCGCGGGTGCTTTGATATTGTAGGAAAAAAATCTGATGTGGCCAGGCACATGACTTTATCATACAATATATAAAATTAATAGTTTAGCTGCATGAGAATCTATTCTATTAAGATAAATCGTAGGTATTGTCAAAGCATCAGCATTTGACACTACCTACACTACGTCATTAGAATAATAGTTATTTATGTCACAAATGCCGAAAGTACGGAATAGCGCGACGAGCGGTGATGCGGCGCGACGAGCGGTGATGCGGCGCGTCACCGAAGGCGGAGTGTCGCCGTCGCATGTGAGCGAGTCGCGCTATCTAGTTTTTGGCAGGAGCGACATCAACGTTTATTGTGTTGCTTTTTAAGAAATACGTATTTAAAAAATAAATAAATGATTTCTGTATAGTAAATGCTAGGCTGGTACCACTTTGACGAAACGTCAAGTTTAAAGGTGCGTTCCGATTGGTAGGTAGTGGTAGCTAATGGCGGTGGTAGAATACGAAATTATAGTATTTCTTACATATCGTGATAATGACACATATTAGTTTGCATGTACATAAACATGAGTCACTAGCAATTTTGTATTGGAAATACTATAACGGCGTCTGCTACCACTGCCATTATCACTAATGAAAACGCACCTTAAAAAGGTAATTCAAATTCTGACAGATTTATATTTGTTCATGACACATCCCTACCAACATACTAAAATAAAACTACACTCATCGCTATACTTTATTTATAATTTTCACAATTTATCGTTTTTAGAATTAGATATAAAGACGGGTTGATATTTCTTATCAACAAACAATCAAATTGGTGATCTTATTTTATTTGAAATTTGTATTTTATAATTTGCCGCACAACAGCGGCAACGTTCCATAGTGGTTCTCCAACCTCTGATGAGATCAGCTGTTTTCGAATGTGACAACACAAAAAAATATTTGTCAAAATCCTGGCTACTATGTAATTTCATATCAATGCAGATGCGACCGATCTCGATCAAATAGAATTTGCTCTTGAAGCTAAACTATTAATTTTACCAAAAAATGTCATAGGCATAAATTATTCAAAATTTCTTACTTTAATTTATTATTTAACTATTTTGAGGAAATTACAGAAATGGCGGCTCATTTGCAAAATCCTTCAAAAAGGCTTAGAATAAACTACCAGTTCCTTTGGACCCTTTTCAACCAAAAGCTTTTCAGCTCTAAGTTTGGTAACAAAACTTCTAAATATGAACTTTCGTTTCGATACCTTTAGTAGTTTCTCCGGAATCGTTGCCACAAATTTCGTTTACACACAGACATACACACACTACACACACACACACACACAGACATTTTTTTGTACCTTGGTCAAAAATGTTCAGGGGACCCAAAAAGACCTATTTCCGCTAAAATCTCAATTTTTTTTTCGGCATGATTACAATACTTTATCTTACTGCGTATGATAAAGTAAAAACCGCTGCAGAACGGACTAAAATCCGACAATCATTGGCGGAAAAATTGTGACGTTACAGCGGTTCAAAATTAAATCCAAGGCCAACTGCGTTCTTTACCTCTGAGTTGTGAACACCGGGAAAAAATACTACCTATAACAACGTTGGATTGATTCCAAAGTCTCGTATTTTGTTGTTTTTTTTTTTTATTATTTTGGAACTTCAAAAATCTGACCTTCCTTGTCCGGAATTGAAATAATCCTCATCTACTTTCAACTTTGTCTGTTTCGCTAATCTGTATTCTGTTTGCCTAATGATGTTTTGTTGTTTTTTATATATTTGGTGAAACAATAAAGATTATTATTATTATTATTCACAATGCACACATTGTAACAAATTTTGGTGTTACAATTAACATATGGTAACACCGTTTTTAGTAACTTTTTTCTAAGATTGGTCACATTGATATCAAATGCCGTATGTCAAACATAACACACATAACCACAAAGTGCCCTTTTAGAATCGCTTGCAGTCGCATAAACTGCGGATTATCTATATTCCATACATATTTAAACATGCGTGTAGAAATTGCATCCGAAACATACTTCAATCGTTGTCCAGAAAGAACACAACCTCACAAATCTATTTTTTGAGAGATTTAAAGAAAATCCCATCAATCACGGGTCATTTAGTAACCCAAGACCCAAACATTACCATATTGAAAATACCGAAGAAGCTGCCACCAACACAGTTGCAGCCGCAGTTGCAAATCCCTCAACTTCAAGTCGTGAAATAGAAACTGAATCTGGTGTATCAAGACGTCGAGCTTTGAGAATCCTCAAGAAGCATAAATTTAGGCCATATGCTTTAAGAAAACAAATTCATTTGCAAAAAACAGACCCTCAGCAACGAATGGAGTTTTGCCAGTGGTACCGTTAAAATCTTCAGCAGAATCCATAATTTTTTAAAGAGTTATTTGGACTGATGAAGCCTACATCAGCAGTGCCGGAATTTTTAATAGGCACAATGAGCACTATTGGTCTGATGTCAATCCTCACCGTACCGTCGACGTGCAAAACCAAGGACGTTTTGGTTTTAGTGTTTGGTGTGCCGTGCTTGGCGAGCGTATTTTAGCATACCATATTTACGAGGAACATCTTAATGGCGACCGGTACTACGATATTGTAAACCATCATATTGTGAATGAATTTTTGGACAATTTGCCACTAATGGAGAGGGGAACTATATACTTCCAGCACGACGGTGCACCACCTCACAAAATAAGAAGGGTAAGGGAATTATTGAATATATATTTTGAAAACCGTTGGATTGGAAACAACGGACCAGTGAGGTGGCCACCACGATCACCAGATCTTACGCCTTTGGATTTTTTCTTTGGGGCACATTACAAACAAATTATATAAAAGATCACATAACGACATTCAGGAGCTAAGGCAGCATTTTGAAGAATGTATCAATGCCGTTCCAAATATTTTTATAAACAACGCTCTTCGAAGTATTGCGACGAGATATAATTTATGAATCAATAAAAACGGACATCAATTTGAAAAATGGTTTTTATTCAGGTAATTATCTAATTATTTTGCTTCGAATAAAACAATATATCCTGCAGTGTTTAACCTTTCAGTTATGCCCTCGATGTGCCGATATAAAATGAAGATTGACGACTGGAAATTGTAGGATCACGGCTACATACTTTCATGACAGTTTCTTCAGCATACCACTTCCATATCACAATGTTCGGCTTTTGGCATATTAATCAACCCGTAATTGATGAGATGTTCTTTTAATCCCAAAAACAAGTTTGTGCGGTCGTGCACTACCTGGATAACGATTGCATTATGTTTCGGATGTTATATCACAATTATTGTTATTACTTTGAATAAAGCATTCGATTATTGCGCATTTTTCATACTATTCAAACGGCATTCCGTAATTTTCAATTAAAATAAAAGAATCAAATTTTACTAATTTCACTGATTAGTAGTGTCAAACTAATAGTGACATACGCCTACTCAAAGAAATCTCGAAGACAATAATCATAATGCCTCTGATATATACTAATTTCATGTTATTCAATAAAACAGTACTTTTTGAATATTTTGGACCAGCATCCCTAGATTCTAAATATAGCAACCACAATTTCGAAATTTATATAAAATTAATGATGCAAAATACTATTATATTGTGATACTTTGTTATTAATGTTGATTTAAACTGCATTAGTACGAAATAGTGTGTAGAAGATATCTCATTTTTCTGGCAAACTGTGTATAATATCTAGGTTAGAAGTTTAAGATCAAAACACGTGATAAGAACTATGTTATCGCTCGTATGTTTGCGAGATAAGGTTAAAATTACAGACTTTCAAGGCACTGTAAACAAAAATGCCAAAAACACCGTCGCCAATTTTCGACGAAACCAAGCGACTACCCGAAAAAACATGACGCAAACCACGAAATACGTTGCCTAGCAACACAGCAGTCACATCGTCGATAAACACTCGAACAAATACACGCATGGAAACGTCACGACTTTCCTATCATTACGAAATCTATTAGAGAATTCAATAATAAGAACTGATGCAACAGCCTTGATGTTATCTCAAGTTGTATATCAAAATAAAACGGATTTGCGTACACTTTTGACGAATAAAAATATATCTGCGTGTATTTATTTATATTTTGAATGTGTCATTTCGTCTTTGCTACATCGATTTCGCGATAAGATTATATCCGATGCATGTTGATAAATTTGTTTACTATTACGAAGTCGGGCGTAGTTTGAAGTACGAATTAAGCTCAAAAACCAACGGAAATATTTTATTTGTTATCGCATGTGTATATTTGTGTATATAATTGATGTATCGCAAAAAGTAAACAAGGTTTACTCATTATGAAATGATGTGCAATTTGCAAATTTGTGTTTGCTTCTAACGAAATATTGTACAAGTCATCTCAAAGCAAACGATTATTGGATTACAGTACTTCCATATTTTGCAATTAAGATTGGTCACATTGATAACAAATGCCATATGTCAAACGTAAATGCACATAACCACAAACTGCCTTTTTAGAATCAGCAATATGCAATAAACTGAATATACTTAGCAAGGTTTTTTAACGTTTTTAACGGTTCTCAAGCGGTTTTTAGCGGTTCTCTGTCGTTTTTAGCGTTTGGTTGTGGGTTTTTAGTCGTTTTTACGGTTCTCAAGCGGTTTTTTATTTACAAATGTTGGCAGTACTGGAAATAACATAGCAGAGTCTCAAACCAAAATATCACGCACCTAACCTATGAACAGCCAGAGACGATGTAGTTTGAATTTGGCGCCAGTAATTGCCGGTATAGTAGAGCGGACCCAATCAAGCGTACCTCGGCCGGTATAGTAGAGCGGCCACAACGAGCCCAATACTTACTTATCGTTTGAATATATTTTCAATATACTGGGTGCTTATTTTATTATACAAATTTGGCAACCTTTCCTTTATTTAAATAGAACATCCTGTATATTATTACATGTAACTCTAAAATTAATTCTTAGAATTTTATATAGGAATAATTTGTTTTTATAAAATGCATTATTAATTTCTAGATTGTTGATTAATTAACTATAACCAAAAATAATCAAAATTACCGAAATACCTAAACAATTCTTCAACTTCAAAAAATTTTAAAAGGTTTTTCTAATAAAAGTTGTTTGCGTTTAAACAACCTCTCATTTAAATATAGTATGAATATACAGCTGTTCATTTTATTGTGTAAATTTACAAACCTTTCCATTTTGTAATAGAACTCTGTAGATTTTTATTATTGCAGAAATTATTTTTTTTAAATGCGCTATTTTTCAGTTATGAGAAATTAACCAAAACTCTTAACCTTCAAATTAAAAATATTTTCCCACATACATAGTTTTTTTTATTTTTTACCCGTTTGTTTCCAGTAAAAAGTTATGATTTATGATTAATTGCTTATAACTAAAACATAATGCCATTTTATAAAAAAATAATTCTCACATAAAATTCTTAGAATTAAAAAATATAATATATACACGTATCCTGTTAGAAAAAGGCAAATTGCAAATTTCTAAAACAAAATAAACACCTGTATATTAAAAATATATTTAAATGAGACGAAGTTTAAAACAAAAAAAAACATTTAAAACAATTTTGAACCTTTTTTTGCATTTGAAGAATTATTCTGTTCTGATAATTTTATCATATCATTTTATTATAATTACTTTATCATACGCAGTATGACAAAGTATTGTAATCGTGCCGAAAAAAAAAAAAATAAATTTTAGCGGAAATAGGTCTTTTTTGGGCCTGTGATCATTTTTGACCAAGGTAGAAAAAAATGTCTGTGTGTGTGTGTGTATGTATGTGTGTGTATGTGTGTCCTCGATTTTTGTGGAGACGATTCCGGAGAAACTACTAAAGGTATCGGGACGAAAGTTCATATTTAGAAGTTTCATGACTAAACTTAGAGCTGAAAAGCTTTTGGTTCAAGAGGATCCAAAGGAACTGGATGTTTCCTCTAAGCATTTTGCAAGTGAGCTGCCATTTCTGTAATTTCGTCGAAATAACTAATAAATAAAATAAAGTGGAGGAAATTTTGTATAATTTATGTCTATGACATTTTTTGGTAAAATTAATAGTTTAGCTGTGATGAGCAAATTCTTTTTGATCGAGATCATGTCTGCACTAAAACTACATAGTTAGCCAGGAATTGTCAAACGCTGATTTTTTGACAATACCGACTGTCAATATTGTCAAATCCTTACTAACTTGTGTTATTTTAGTGCAGACACAATCGATCTCGATCAAAATTAGCTGCATTTTGATCGAGATCGATTGTGTCTCGATTTTTGAAATTTCTTTATGGTTGGAGAATTAAGTAGGTGTTCCGGTAATTTTGGCTAGCCCTGTATACATTACTCGAGTACATACATAACCTCAATCCTTCGCGGCCAAACTAAACACCCATTTACGTCAAAAAAGTGAATTGTTCTTCTAACGACATATTCTCTTTAAATTACGAAAACTTTTGCTAAATTAATCATGGGACCTATTACAAATTTTACATAATTTTAGCGAAATTTTATTTCTTTCGTAAGTAGGATATCATTTGGTAAACAATTAATTTCTTATTGGTACGAACACTTTTGCGACTGACTGTATTATACAAATAATACTGTATGATACAGATACTTTCTTCACCTACTGTACAGCTCAGCATGATACAGATACTAAAATAGATACAAACAAAACAAACAAGCCGCGTCATCGCCAAACAAGATCAAAACACGTTTAGTGCAGAGGCACTTCTCCCAGCGCCGTGTAAACAAAAAACATAAACACAACAGTAATAATTTAGATTATATTTTACGCATACGATTCATACGACCAAGGAGGAACGTCATTTTTGCGCACTAACAGAAAACAGCGACACCTCGCGGTACAATTCGGAAAGCGCAATTGTGTACATACGCAAATAACACAACATTGAATAAACAGCGAACACGTGGTCACAAAATGGGCATTCATTTTGTTTTTATTTATAAACAATCGATGATTTGTAGGTTATTATTACTATTATTATGGAGGTTGTTTTTGTAACAAGAAGAAGAATCTTGTTTGATTGTTTTGTCTTGTTTGGATGCGAGAGTCGAGACATGATAAAAATATACACACTAGGGTTTGTATGTATTGCGCGTGACGTCATGCAACATCCTGGTTTGCGTATTTTGGGATATAATCGCGGAAAACGGGGTTGGAATGAGGGTTAGGATCGATTCCCGTCGGTAAAATCGATTATCGGAAACATTGGGCAACACGTGACGCATCCGTTTCTAACCTAGAAACGCATCGGCGTTTCGTAATTGTTTACAAACTTACGCTCTCGGCAGCTGTATAGATGGAGCTCCTTTCCGTTGGAAAACCCCGTCGATGAAGACGCCGTTCTTCCCGCAGCACTGCAGGAAGAAAACTGGATGCTCGAAAACGATTTCCAGATGCTTGCGCGAAATGAAACTCGAGTGACCCATATTCACGTCTACTTCACCGCGCGAGCTATTCCTTCCAATAACAATCCTATTCTGTCTCACGAGATACTCGAATTCCTTTCCTTCTAACCTAGCGATGGCTTCTCCCTTTTCCTCGGGGCTCCATTGGACTTTCGAACTCGAGGGGCTCGCAGGGGCTGACTTTAGCGACAGCAAAGCCCAGGCGTCTCTCTCCGATGTCCTAGGATAGGCGGACATAACTCTCGCGTGTAAATCTATATACGGCACTCGGAGAACACTGCGGCCACTGCGCGTCTTTTTGTTTTGCGTTCGTAGGCCGGTGTGCGGCCAGCGGTTATGCGTTTTTCGGCGATCGGTTGTTTGTAAACGGACGCGACGCGGCACACGAACACACGGGGGACAGATAGCCGTCGGTATATCGTGTGGGAGGCACCTGCGATGCGAAATTGGCCACCGATTTCATAACAACCCGGTCGGTATTTGCAGCGGACCCGTTTTGTAAACACGTGAGTGTGCGGAGAGCGCTAGCGCGCCGCCGGCGGCATCTCGCGGCGGGCAGTGGAAACGTGCGAGGTGTCGACGCAGGTTGCGCGCTCGGTTCATAGATGGCGGTTGAATTGGGATTGTATGTCATTATTCAATATGTTGTTTTGATTATGATTAATTTAGTATTTCGTTTTGAAATTCGTTCTTCTTGTCCAAACAAAATAGATACCACGTACAGAGTTTTGCTCGCACATAGTCATTCTCAAATAACATTTACTTAGATGAGTTTTTCTAAAATGAAGTGAAACTATAATTTTCAAGTGGAACACATATCTCAAAAACTAGGGCCCGGATCACCATGAAACCTACGCTATCCTACTAAAATGCTTCCAAATTCACATAGCAAAAGTCTCTGTGTCCACTGGTTACCGAGTTGTGCTGAAATTATGTTATTCCAAATAACAGAAAAATAAGGGAATGGAGCACATAACTTCAAAATGTTATATGTTAGGCCTATAAAAGTATATATATTTTTGATGTACTCATCGAGAGCTATCATTTGGTGGCGGGTTAATCTTACTATCGCGAACGGTTGAAAAGTTAATTTTTTTTCTATCTGTACCTATGTGCTAAATTTATATCGAAAATAATTAGATAACTTTTTGAGGGATAGAGAGTTTTAATGCAGTCATGCTTATGCATTGGGATGTGCTGAATTTAACGGTGAGGTCGGTTTTCCCGTAACTCGTATTGTTTGGCCAGAAAGTGGGAAACTATAGTTTCTGCGGTTTCTCGCGGTTTTCTCACGAACCGTGCACCTTAGAGAAACGCGGCTTTCAGAAATGAATTCCTCGGCCAATTTCCCATCCGATACCATTTGAACCGTCAACATCGGTCGATTAGATCGGACACAGTTTGCGTTCAAAGTTTCTAACATAGTAAAATGGGTGTTTTTAGCATCATTTTTGATCATTGGGAACGTCATAACTGCCCAACCGTTCCAAATAAGTAAAATCTAATTATACCGGCGTAATCAGCGTCAAACACTGTAGCAAGACCCACAACCTTAATTTGATTGAAGTTAGTTGGGTTTTTGCCGACTGGCTAAAATTTTGTAAGAAATCACGTATTTTAAACAATAATTTTGAAGTAGCACACCTATCTCAAAAACAAGGACCCAGATCAACATGAAACCTTTGCTATCTTACTAAAATAGGTGCGCTGATTACAAATTTACATAGGAAAAGCATCTGTCTCTACTGGTTACCGAGTTGTGCTGAAATTACGGTTTTTCAAATAATACAAAAATAAGCGAAATGGACCACATAACATGAAAATGGTAAATCTTAGCCATATAAAAGTATACATTTTTTTGATAGACTCAACGAGAGCTATCATTTGGTAGTGGGTAAACCTTTCTATCACCAACGGTTGCAATGTTCAATTTTTTTCTATCTAAAAGTGCTAAATTTAGAGCGAAAAAACAATTATAACTTTTTGAGAGATAGAGCTTTCTAATGTAGTCATGCTTATGCATTTGGATGTGCTGAATTCAACGGTGAGGTCGGTTTTCTCGTAGCGTGTACGGTTTGGCTAGAAAGTGGGAAACCATAATTTCCGCGGTTTATCGCGTTTTTCTCGCGAACCGCGAACCTTAGAGCAACGCGGTTTTCAGAAATGAATTCCTCGGCCAATTTCCCATCCGATACCATTTGAACCGTCAACATCGGTCGATTAGATCGAACACAGTTTGCGTTCAAAGCTTCTAACATAGTAAAATGGGTGTTTTTAGCATCATTTTTGATCATTGGGAACGTCATAACTGCCCAACCGTTCCAAACAAGTAAAATCTAATTATATTGGCGTAATCAGCGTCAAAAACTGTAGGAAGAACCACAACCTTAATTTGATTGAAGTTAGTTGGGTTTTTGCCGACTGGCTAAAATTTTGTAAGAAATCACGTATTTTAAACAATAATTTTGAAGTAGCACACCTATCTCAAAAACAAGGACCCAGATCAACATGAAACCTTTGCTATCTTACTAAAATAGGTGCGCTGATTACAAATTTACATAGGAAAAGTCTCTGTCTCTACTGGTTACCGAGTTGTGCTGAAATTACGGTTTTTCAAATAATACAAAAATAAGCGAAATGGACCACATAATATGAAAATGGTAAATCTTAGCCATATAAAAGTATACATTTTTTTGATAGACTCAACGAGAGCTATCATTTGGTAGTGGGTAAACCTTTCTATCACCAACGGTTGCAATGTTCAATTTTTTTCTATCTAAAAGTGCTAAATTTAGAACTAAAAAACAATTATAACTTTTTGAGAGATAGAGCTTTCTAATGTAGTCATGCTTATGCATTTGGATGTGCTGAATTCAACGGTGAGGTCGGTTTTCTCGTAGCGTGTACGGTTTGGCTAGAAAGTGGGAAACCATAATTTCCGCGGTTTATCGCGTTTTTCTCGCGAACCGCGAACCTTAGACCAACGCGGCTTTCAGAAATGAATTCCTCGGCCAATTTCCCATCCGATACCATTTGAACCGTCAACATCGGTCGATTAGATCGGACACAGTTTGCGTTCAAAGTTTCTAACATAGTAAAATGGGTGCTTTTAGCATCATTTTTGATCATTGGGAACGTCATAACTGCCCAACCGTTCCAAATAAGTAAAATCTAATTATACCGGCGTAATCAGCGTCAAAAGCTGTAGCAAGAACCACAACCTTAATTTGATTGAAGTTAGTTGGGTTTTTGCCGACTGGCTAAAATGTTGTAAGAAATCACGTATTTTAAACAATAATTTTGAAGTAGCACACCTATCTCAAAAACAAGCACCCAGATCAACATGAAACCTTTGCTATCTTACTAAAATAGGTGCGCTGATTACAAATTTACATAGGAAAAGTCTCTGTCTCTATTGGTTACCGAGTTGTGCTGAAATTACGGTTGTTCAAATAATACAAAAATAAGCGAAATGGACCACATAACATGAAAATGGTAAATCTTAGGCATATAAAAGTATACATTTTTTTGATAGACTCAACGAGAGCTATCATTTGGTAGTGGGTAAACCTTTCTATCACCAACGGTTGCAATGTTCAATTTTTTTCTATCTAAAAGTGCTAAATTTAGAGCGAAAAAACAATTATAACTTTTTGAGAGATAGAGCTTTCTAATGTAGTCATGCTTATGCATTTGGATGTGCTGAATTCAACGGTGAGGTCGGTTTTCTCGTAGCGTGTACGGTTTGGCTAGAAAGTGGGAAACCATAATTTCCGCGGTTTATCGCGTTTTTCTCGCGAACCGCGAACCTTAGAGCAACGCGGCTTTCAGAAATGAATTCCTCGGCCAATTTCCCATCCGATGCCATTTGAACCGTCAACATCGGTCGATTAGATCGGACACAGTTTGCGTTCAAAGTTTCTAACATAGTAAAATGGGTGTTTTTAGCATCATTTTTGATCATTGGGAACGTCATAACTGCCCAACCGTTCCAAATAAGTAAAATCTAATTATACCGGCGTAATCAGCGTCAAAAACTGTAGCAAGAACCACAACCTTAATTTGATTGAAGTTAGTTGGGTTTTTGCCGTCTGGCTAAAAATTTTGTAAGAAATCACGTATTTTAAACAATAATTTTGAAGTAGCACACCTATCTCAAAAACAAGGACCCAGATCAACATGAAACCTTTGCTATCTTACTAAAATAGGTGCGCTGATTACAAATTTACATAGGAAAAGTCTCTGTCTCAACTGGTTACCGAGTTGTGCTGAAATTACGGTTTTTCAAATAATACAAAAATAAGCGAAATGGACCACATAACATGAAAATGGTAAATCTTAGCCATATAAAAGTATACATTTTTTTGATAGACTCAACGAGAGCTATCATTTGGTAGTGGGTAAACCTTTCTATCACCAACGGTTGCAATGTTCAATTTTTTTCTATCTAAAAGTGCTAAATTTAGAACGAAAAAACAATTATAACTTTTTGAGAGATAGAGCTTTCTAATGTAGTCATGCTTATGCATTTGGATGTGCTGAATTCAACGGTGAGGTCGGTTTTCTCGTAGCGTGTACGGTTTGGCTAGAAAGTGGGAAACCATAATTTCCGCGGTTTATCGCGTTTCTCTCGCGAACCGCGAACCTTAGAGCAACGCCGTTTTCAGAAATGAATTCCTCGGCCAATTTCCCATCCGATACCATTTGAACCGTCAACATCGGTCGATTAGATCGGACACAGTTTGCGTTCAAAGTTTATAACATAGTAAAATGGGTGTTTTTAGCATCATTTTTGATCATTGGGAACGTCATAACTGCCCAACGGTTCCAAATAAGTAAAATCTAATTAAACCGGCGTAATCAGCGTCAAAAACTGTAGCAAGAACCACAACCTTAATTTGATTGAAGTTAGTTGGGTTTTTGCCGACTGGCTAAAATTTTGTAAGAAATCATGTATTTTAAACAATAATTTTGAAGTAGCACACCTATCTCAAAAACAAGGACCCAGATCAACATGAAACCTTTGCTATCTTACTAAACTAGGTGCGCTGATTACAAATTTACATAGGAAAAGTCTCTGTCTCTACTGGTTACCGAGTTGTGCTGAAATTACGGTTTTTCAAATAATACAAAAATAAGCGAAATTGACCACATAACATGAAAATGGTAAATCTTAGCCATATAAAAGTATACATTTTTTTGATAGACTCAACGAGAGCTATCATTTGGTAGTGGGTAAACCTTTCTATCACCAACGGTTGCAATGTTCAATTTTTTTCTATCTGAAAGTGCTAAATTTAGAACGAAAAAACAATTATAACTTTTTGAGAGATAGAGCTTTCTAATGTAGTCATGCTTATGCATTTGGATGTGCTGAATTCAACGGTGAGGTCGGTTTTCTCGTAGCGTGTACGGTTTGGCTAGAAAGTGGGAAACCATAATTTCCGCGGTTTATCGCGCTTTTCTCGCGAACCGCGAACCTTAGAGCAACGCGGCTTTCAGAAATTAATTCCTCGGCCAATTTCCCATCCGATACCATTTGAACCGTCAACATCGGTCGATTAGATCGGACACAGTTTGCGTTCAAAGTTTCTAACATAGTAAAATGGGTGTTTTTAGCATCATTTTTGATCATTGGGAACGTCATAACTGCCCAACGGTTCCAAATAAGTAAAATCTAATTAAACCGGCGTAATCAGCGTCAAAAACTGTAGCAAGAACCACAACCTTAATTTGATTGAAGTTAGTTGGGTTTTTGCCGACTGGCTAAAATTTTGTAAGAAATCATGTATTTTAAACAATAATTTTGAAGTAGCACACCTATCTCAAAAACAAGGACCCAGATCAACATGAAACCTTTGCTATCTTACTAAACTAGGTGCGCTGATTACAAATTTACATAGGAAAAGTCTCTGTCTCTACTGGTTACCGAGTTGTGCTGAAATTACGGTTTTTCAAATAATACAAAAATAAGCGAAATTGACCACATAACATGAAAATGGTAAATCTTAGCCATATAAAAGTATACATTTTTTTGATAGACTCAACGAGAGCTATCATTTGGTAGTGGGTAAACCTTTCTATCACCAACGGTTGCAATGTTCAATTTTTTTCTATCTGAAAGTGCTAAATTTAGAACGAAAAAACAATTATAACTTTTTGAGAGATAGAGCTTTCTAATGTAGTCATGCTTATGCATTTGGATGTGCTGAATTCAACGGTGAGGTCGGTTTTCTCGTAGCGTGTACGGTTTGGCTAGAAAGTGGGAAACCATAATTTCCGCGGTTTATCGCGCTTTTCTCGCGAACCGCGAACCTTAGAGCAACGCGGCTTTCAGAAATTAATTCCTCGGCCAATTTCCCATCCGATACCATTTGAACCGTCAACATCGGTCGATTAGATCGGACACAGTTTGCGTTCAAAGTTTCTAACATAGTAAAATGGGTGTTTTTAGCATCATTTTTGATCATTGGGAACGTCATAACTGCCCAACGGTTCCAAATAAGTAAAATCTAATTAAACCGGCGTAATCAGCGTCAAAAACTGTAGCAAGAACCACAACCTTAATTTGATTGAAGTTAGTTGGGTTTTTGCCGACTGGCTAAAATTTTGTAAGAAATCACGTATTTTAAACAATAATTTTGAAGTAGCACACCATCTCAAAAACAAGGACCCAGATCAACATGAAACCTTTGCTATCTTACTAAAATAGGTGCGCTGATTACAAATTTACATAGGAAAAGTCTCTGTCTCAACTGGTTACCGAGTTGTGCTGAAATTACGGTTTTTCAAATAATACAAAAATAAGCGAAATGGACCACATAACATGAAAATGGTAAATCTTGCCATATAAAAGTATACATTTTTTTGATAGACTCAACGAGAGCTATCATTTGGTAGTGGGTAAACCTTTCTATCACCAACGGTTGCAATGTTAAATTTTTTTCTATCTAAAAGTGCTAAATTTAGAACGAAAAAACAATTATAACTTTTTGAGAGATAGAGCTTTCTAATGTAGTCATGCTTATGCATTTGGATGTGCTGAATTCAACGGTGAGGTCGGTTTTCTCGTAGCGTGTACGGTTTGGCTAGAAAGTGGGAAACCATAATTTCCGCGGTTTATCGCGTTTTTCTCGCGAACCGCGAACCATAGAGCAACGCGGCTTTCAGAAATTAATTCCTCGGCCAATTTCCCATCCGATACCATTTGAACCGTCAACATCGGTCGATTAGATCGGACACAGTTTGCGTTCAAAGTTTCTAACATAGTAAAATGGGTGTTTTTAGCATCATTTTTGATCATTGGGAACGACATAATTGCCCAACCGTTCCAAATAAGTAAAATCTAATTATACCGGCGTAATCAGCGTCTAAAACTGTAGCAAGAACCACAACCTTAATTTGATTGAAGTTAGTTGGGTTTTTGCCGACTGGCTAACATTTTGTAAGAAATCACGTATTTTAAACAATAATTTTGAAGTAGCACACCTATCTCAAAAACAAGGACCCAGATCAACATGAAACCTTTTCTATCTTACTAAAATAGCTGCGCTGATTACAAATTTACATAGGAAAAGTCTATGTCTCTACTGGTTACCGAGTTGTGCTGAAATTACGGTTTTTCAAATAGTACAAAAATAAGCGAAATTGACCACATAACATGAAAATGGTAAATCTTAGCCATATAAAAGTATACATTTTTTTGATAGACTCAACGAGAGCTATCATTTGGTAGTGGGTAAACCTTTCTATCACCAACGGTTGCAATGTTAAATTTTTTTCTATCTAAAAGTGCTAAATTTAGAACGAAAAAACAATTATAACTTTTTGAGAGATAGAGCTTTCTAATGTAGTCATGCTTATGCATTTGGATGTGCTGAATTCAACGGTGAGGTCGGTTTTCTCGTAGGGTGTACGGTTTGGCTAGAAAGTGGGAAACCATAATTTCCGCGGTTTATCGCGTTTTTCTCGCGAACCGCGAACCTTAGAGCAACGCGGCTTTCAGAAATGAATTCCTCGGCCAATTTCCCATCCGATACCATTTGAACCGTCAACATCGGTCGATTAGATCGGACACAGTTTGCGTTCAAAGTTTCTAACATAGTAAAATGGGTGTTTTTAGCATCATTTTTGATCATTGGGAACGTCATAACTGCCCAACCGTTCCAAATAAGTAAAATCTAATTATACCGGCGTAATCAGCGTCAAAAACTGTAGCAAGAACCACAACCTTAATTTGATTGAAGTTAGTTGGGTTTTTGCCGACAGGCTAAAATTTTGTAAGAAATCACGTATTTTAAACAATAATTTTGAAGTAGCACACCTATCTCAAAAACAAGGACCCAGATCAACATGAAACCTTTGCTATCTTACTAAAATAGGTGCGCTGATTACAAATTTACATAGGAAAAGTCTCTGTCTCTACTGGTTACCGAGTTGTGCTGAAATTACGGTTTTTCAAATAATACAAATATAAGCGAAATGGACCACATAACATGAAAATGGTAAATCTTAGCCATATAAAAGTATACATTTTTTTGATAGACTCAACGAGAGCTATCATTTGGTAGTGGGTAAACCTTTCTATCACCAACGGTTGCAATGTTCAATTTTTTTCTATCTAAAAGTGCTAAATTTAGAACGAAAAAACAATTATAACTTTTTGAGAGATAGAGCTTTCTAATGTAGTCATGCTTATGCATTTGGATGTGCTGAATTCAACGGTGAGGTCGGTTTTCTCGTAGCGTGTACGGTTTGGCTAGAAAGTGGGAAACCATAATTTCCGCGGTTTATCGCGGTTTTCTCGCGAACCGCGAACCTTAGAGCAACGCGACTTCCAGAAATGAATTCCTCGGCCAATTTCCCATCCGATGCCATTTGAACCGTCAACATCGGTCGATTAGATCGGACACAGTTTGCGTTCAAAGTTTCTAACATAGTAAAATGGGTGTTTTTAGCATCATTTTTGATCATTGGGAACGTCATAACTGCCCAACCGTTCCAAATAAGTAAAATCTAATTATACCGGCGTAATCAGCGTCAAAAACTGTAGCAAGAACCACAACCTTAATTTGATTGAAGTTAGTTGGGTTTTTGCCGTCTGGCTAAAATTTTGTAAGAAATCACGTATTTTAAACAATAATTTTGAAGTAGCACACCTATCTCAAAAACAAGGACCCAGATCAACATGAAACCTTTGCTATCTTACTAAAATAGGTGCGCTGATTACAAATTTACATAGGAAAAGTCTCTGTCTCTACTGGTTACCGAGTTGTGCTGAAATTACGGTTTTTCAAATAATACAAATATAAGCGAAATGGACCACATAACATGAAAATGGTAAATCTTAGCCATATAAAAGTATACATTTTTTTGATAGACTCAACGAGAGCTATCATTTGGTAGTGGGTAAACCTTTCTATCACCAACGGTTGCAATGTTCAATTTTTTTCTATCAAAAGTGCTAAATTTAGAACGAAAAAACAATTATAACTGTTTGAGAGATAGAGTTTTCTAATGTAGTCATGCTTATGCATTTGGATGTGCTGAATTCAACGGTGAGGTCGGTTTTCTCGTAGCGTGTACGGTTTGGCTAGAAAGTGGGAAACCATAATTTCCGCGGTTTATCGCGTTTTTCTCGCGAACCGCGAACCTTAGAGCAACGCGGCTTTCAGAAATGAATTCCTCGGCCAATTTCCCATCCGATACCATTTGAACCGTCAACATCGGTCGATTAGATCGGACACAGTTTGCGTTCAAAGTTTCTAACATAGTAAAATGGGTGTTTTTAGCATCATTTTTGATCATTGGGAACGACATAACTGCCCAACCGTTCCAAATAAGTAAAATCTAATTATACCGGCGTAATCAGCGTCAAAAACTGTAGCAAGAACCACAACCTTAATTTGATTGAAGTTAGTTGGGTTTTTGCCGACTGGCTAAAATTTTGTAAGAAATCACGTATTTTAAACAATAATTTTGAAGTAGCACACCTATTTCAAAAACAAGGACCCAGATCAACATGAAACCTTTTCTATCTTACTAAACTAGCTGCGCTGATTACAAATTTACATAGGAAAAGTCTCTGTCTCTACTGGTTACCGAGTTGTGCTGAAATTACGGTTTTTCAAATAATACAAAAATAAGCGAAATGGACCACATAACATGAAAATGGTAAATCTTAGCCATATAAAAGTATACATTTTTTTGATAGACTCAACGAGAGCTATCATTTGGTAGTGGGTAAACCTTTCTATCACCAACGGTTGCAATGTTCAATTTTTTTCTATCTAAAAGTGCTAAATTTAGAACGAAAAAACAATTATAACTTTTTGAGAGATAGAGCTTTCTAATGTAGTCATGCTTATGCATTTGGATGTGCTGAATTCAACGGTGAGGTCGGTTTTCTCGTAGCGTGTACGGTTTGGCTAGAAAGTGGGAAACCATAATTTCCGCGGTTTATCGCGTTTTTCTCGCGAACCGCGAACCTTAGAGCAACGCGGCTTTCAGAAATGAATTCCTCGGCCAATTTCCCATCCGATACCATTTGAACCGTCAACATCGGTCGATTAGATCGGACACAGTTTGCGTTCAAAGTTTCTAACATAGTAAAATGGGTGTTTTTAGCATCATTTTTGATCATTGGGAACGACATAACTGCCCAACCGTTCCAAATAAGTAAAATCTAATTATACCGGCGTAATCAGCGTCAAAAACTGTAGCAAGAACCACAACCTTAATTTGATTGAAGTTAGTTGGGTTTTTGCCGACTGGCTAAAATTTTGTAAGAAATCACGTATTTTAAACAATAATTTTGAAGTAGCACACCTATTTCAAAAACAAGGACCCAGATCAACATGAAACCTTTTCTATCTTACTAAAATAGCTGCGCTGATTACAAATTTACATAGGAAAAGTCTCTGTCTCTACTGGTTACCGAGTTGTGCTGAAATTACGGTTTTTCAAATAATACAAAAATAAGCGAAATGGACCACATAACATGAAAATGGTAAATCTTAGCCATATAAAAGTATACATTTTTTTGATAGACTCAACGAGAGCTATCATTTGGTAGTGGGTAAACCTTTCTATCACCAACGGTTGCAATGTTCAATTTTTTTCTATCTAAAAGTGCTAAATTTAGAACGAAAAAACAATTATAACTTTTTGAGAGATAGAGCTTTCTAATGTAGTCATGCTTATGCATTTGGATGTGCTGAATTCAACGGTGAGGTCGGTTTTCTCGTAGCGTGTACGGTTTGGCTAGAAAGTGGGAAACCATAATTCCCGCGGTTTATCGCGTTTTTCTCGCGAACCGCGAACCTTAGAGCAACGCGGTTTTCAGAAATGAATTCCTCGGCCAATTTCCCATCCGATACCATTTGAACCGTCCACATCGGTCGATTAGATCGGACACAGTTTGCGTTCAAAGTTTATAACATAGTAAAATGGGTGTTTTTAGCATCATTTTTGATCATTGGGAACGTCATAACTGCCCAACGGTTCCAAATAAGTAAAATCTAATTAAACCGGCGTAATCAGCGTCAAAAACTGTAGCAAGAACCACAACCTTAATTTGATTGAAGTTAGTTGGGTTTTTGCCGACTGGCTAAAATTTTGTAAGAAATCACGTATTTTAAACAATAATTTTGAAGTAGCACACCTATCTCAAAAACAAGGACCCAGATCAACATGAAACCTTTGCTATCTTACTAAAATAGGTGCGCTGATTACAAATTTACATAGGAAAAGTCTCTGTCTCTACTGGTTACCGAGTTGTGCTGAAATTACGGTTTTTCAAATAATACAAATATAAGCGAAATGGACCACATAACATGAAAATGGTAAATCTTAGCCATATAAAAGTATACATTTTTTTGATAGACTCAACGAGAGCTATCATTTGGTAGTGGGTAAACCTTTCTATCACCAACGGTTGCAATGTTCAATTTTTTTCTATCAAAAGTGCTAAATTTAGAACGAAAAAACAATTATAACTTTTTGAGAGATAGAGTTTTTTTCTAATGTAGTCATGCTTATGCATTTGGATGTGCTGAATTCAACGGTGAGGTCGGTTTTCTCGTAGCGTGTACGGTTTGGCTAGAAAGTGGGAAACCATAATTTCCGCGGTTTATCGCGTTTTTCTCGCGAACCGCGAACCTTAGAGCAACGCGGCTTTCAGAAATGAATTCCTCGGCCAATTTCCCATCCGATACCATTTGAACCGTCAACATCGGTCGATTAGATCGGACACAGTTTGCGTTCAAAGTTTCTAACATAGTAAAATGGGTGTTTTTAGCATCATTTTTGATCATTGGGAACGTCATAACTGCCCAACCGTTCCAAATAAGTAAAATCTAATTATACCGGCGTAATCAGCGTCAAAAACTGTAGCAAGAACCACAACCTTAATTTGATTGAAGTTAGTTGGGTTTTTGCCGACAGGCTAAAATTTTGTAAGAAATCACGTATTTTAAACAATAATTTTGAAGTAGCACACCTATCTCAAAAACAAGGACCCAGATCAACATGAAACCTTTGCTATCTTACTAAAATAGGTGCGCTGATTACAAATTTACATAGGAAAAGTCTCTGTCTCTACTGGTTACCGAGTTGTGCTGAAATTACGGTTTTTCAAATAATACAAATATAAGCGAAATGGACCACATAACATGAAAATGGTAAATCTTAGCCATATAAAAGTATACATTTTTTTGATAGACTCAACGAGAGCTATCATTTGGTAGTGGGTAAACCTTTCTATCACCAACGGTTGCAATGTTCAATTTTTTTCTATCTAAAAGTGCTAAATTTAGAACGAAAAAACAATTATAACTTTTTGAGAGATAGAGCTTTCTAATGTAGTCATGCTTATGCATTTGGATGTGCTGAATTCAACGGTGAGGTCGGTTTTCTCGTAGCGTGTACGGTTTGGCTAGAAAGTGGGAAACCATAATTTCCGCGGTTTATCGCGGTTTTCTCGCGAACCGCGAACCTTAGAGCAACGCGACTTCCAGAAATGAATTCCTCGGCCAATTTCCCATCCGATGCCATTTGAACCGTCAACATCGGTCGATTAGATCGGACACAGTTTGCGTTCAAAGTTTCTAACATAGTAAAATGGGTGTTTTTAGCATCATTTTTGATCATTGGAACGTCATAACTGCCCAACCGTTCCAAATAAGTAAAATCTAATTATACCGGCGTAATCAGCGTCAAAAACTGTAGCAAGAACCACAACCTTAATTTGATTGAAGTAGTTGGGTTTTTGCCGTCTGGCTAAAATTTTGTAAGAAATCACGTATTTTAAACAATAATTTTGAAGTAGCACACCTATCTCAAAAACAAGGACCCAGATCAACATGAAACCTTTGCTATCTTACTAAAATAGGTGCGCTGATTACAAATTTACATAGGAAAAGTCTCTGTCTCTACTGGTTACCGAGTTGTGCTGAAATTACGGTTTTTCAAATAATACAAATATAAGCGAAATGGACCACATAACATGAAAATGGTAAATCTTAGCCATATAAAAGTATACATTTTTTTGATAGACTCAACGAGAGCTATCATTTGGTAGTGGGTAAACCTTTCTATCACCAACGGTTGCAATGTTCAATTTTTTTCTATCAAAAGTGCTAAATTTAGAACGAAAAAACAATTATAACTGTTTGAGAGATAGAGTTTTCTAATGTAGTCATGCTTATGCATTTGGATGTGCTGAATTCAACGGTGAGGTCGGTTTTCTCGTAGCGTGTACGTTTGGCTAGAAAGTGGGAAACCATAATTTCCGCGGTTTATCGCGTTTTTCTCGCGAACCGCGAACCTTAGCGCAACGCGGCTTTCAGAAATGAATTCCTCGGCCAATTTCCCATCCGATACCATTTGAACCGTCAACATCGGTCGATTAGATCGGACACAGTTTGCGTTCAAAGTTTCTAACATAGTAAAATGGGTGTTTTTAGCATCATTTTTGATCATTGGGAACGACATAACTGCCCAACCGTTCCAAATAAGTAAAATCTAATTATACCGGCGTAATCAGCGTCAAAAACTGTAGCAAGAACCACAACCTTAATTTGATTGAAGTTAGTTGGGTTTTTGCCGACTGGCTAAAATTTTGTAAGAAATCACGTATTTTAAACAATAATTTTGAAGTAGCACACCTATTTCAAAAACAAGGACCCAGATCAACATGAAACCTTTTCTATCTTACTAAACTAGCTGCGCTGATTACAAATTTACATAGGAAAAGTCTCTGTCTCTACTGGTTACCGAGTTGTGCTGAAATTACGGTTTTTCAAATAATACAAAAATAAGCGAAATGGACCACATAACATGAAAATGGTAAATCTTAGCCATATAAAAGTATACATTTTTTGATAGACTCAACGAGAGCTATCATTTGGTAGTGGGTAAACCTTTCTATCACCAACGGTTGCAATGTTCAATTTTTTTCTATCTAAAAGTGCTAAATTTAGAACGAAAAAACAATTATAACTTTTTGAGAGATAGAGCTTTCTAATGTAGTCATGCTTATGCATTTGGATGTGCTGAATTCAACGGTGAGGTCGGTTTTCTCGTAGCGTGTACGGTTTGGCTAGAAAGTGGGAAACCATAATTTCCGCGGTTTATCGCGTTTTTCTCGCGAACCGCGAACCTTAGAGCAACGCGGCTTTCAGAAATGAATTCCTCGGCCAATTTCCCATCCGATACCATTTGAACCGTCAACATCGGTCGATTAGATCGGACACAGTTTGCGTTCAAAGTTTCTAACATAGTAAAATGGGTGTTTTTAGCATCATTTTTGATCATTGGGAACGACATAACTGCCCAACCGTTCCAAATAAGTAAAATCTAATTATACCGGCGTAATCAGCGTCAAAAACTGTAGCAAGAACCACAACCTTAATTTGATTGAAGTTAGTTGGGTTTTTGCCGACTGGCTAAAATTTTGTAAGAAATCACGTATTTTAAACAATAATTTTGAAGTAGCACACCTATTTCAAAAACAAGGACCCAGATCAACATGAAACCTTTTCTATCTTACTAAAATAGCTGCGCTGATTACAAATTTACATAGGAAAAGTCTCTGTCTCTACTGGTTACCGAGTTGTGCTGAAATTACGGTTTTTCAAATAATACAAAAATAAGCGAAATGGACCACATAACATGAAAATGGTAAATCTTAGCCATATAAAAGTATACATTTTTTTGATAGACTCAACGAGAGCTATCATTTGGTAGTGGGTAAACCTTTCTATCACCAACGGTTGCAATGTTCAATTTTTTTCTATCTAAAAGTGCTAAATTTAGAACGAAAAAACAATTATAACTTTTTGAGAGATAGAGCTTTCTAATGTAGTCATGCTTATGCATTTGGATGTGCTGAATTCAACGGTGAGGTCGGTTTTCTCGTAGCGTGTACGGTTTGGCTAGAAAGTGGGAAACCATAATTCCCGCGGTTTATCGCGTTTTTCTCGCGAACCGCGAACCTTAGAGCAACGCGGTTTTCAGAAATGAATTCCTCGGCCAATTTCCCATCCGATACCATTTGAACCGTCCACATCGGTCGATTAGATCGGACACAGTTTGCGTTCAAAGTTTATAACATAGTAAAATGGGTGTTTTTAGCATCATTTTTGATCATTGGGAACGTCATAACTGCCCAACGGTTCCAAATAAGTAAAATCTAATTAAACCGGCGTAATCAGCGTCAAAAACTGTAGCAAGAACCACAACCTTAATTTGATTGAAGTTAGTTGGGTTTTTGCCGACTGGCTAAAATTTTGTAAGAAATCACGTATTTTAAACAATAATTTTGAAGTAGCACACCTATCTCAAAAACAAGGACCCAGATCAACATGAAACCTTTGCTATCTTACTAAAATAGGTGCGCTGATTACAAATTTACATAGGAAAAGTCTCTGTCTCTACTGGTTACCGAGTTGTGCTGAAATTACGGTTTTTCAAATAATACAAATATAAGCGAAATGGACCACATAACATGAAAATGGTAAATCTTAGCCATATAAAAGTATACATTTTTTTGATAGACTCAACGAGAGCTATCATTTGGTAGTGGGTAAACCTTTCTATCACCAACGGTTGCAATGTTCAATTTTTTTCTATCAAAAGTGCTAAATTTAGAACGAAAAAACAATTATAACTTTTTGAGAGATAGAGTTTTCTAATGTAGTCATGCTTATGCATTTGGATGTGCTGAATTCAACGGTGAGGTCGGTTTTCTCGTAGCGTGTACGGTTTGGCTAGAAAGTGGGAAACCATAATTTCCGCGGTTTATCGCGTTTTTCTCGCGAACCGCGAACCTTAGAGCAACGCGGCTTTCAGAAATGAATTCCTCGGCCAATTTCCCATCCGATACCATTTGAACCGTCAACATCGGTCGATTAGATCGGACACAGTTTGCGTTCAAAGTTTCTAACATAGTAAAATGGGTGTTTTTAGCATCATTTTTGATCATTGGGAACGTCATAACTGCCCAACCGTTCCAAATAAGTAAAATCTAATTATACCGGCGTAATCAGCGTCAAAAACTGTAGCAAGAACCACAACCTTAATTTGATTGAAGTTAGTTGGGTTTTTGCCGACAGGCTAAAATTTTGTAAGAAATCACGTATTTTAAACAATAATTTTGAAGTAGCACACCTATCTCAAAAACAAGGACCCAGATCAACATGAAACCTTTGCTATCTTACTAAAATAGGTGCGCTGATTACAAATTTACATAGGAAAAGTCTCTGTCTCTACTGGTTACCGAGTTGTGCTGAAATTACGGTTTTTCAAATAATACAAATATAAGCGAAATGGACCACATAACATGAAAATGGTAAATCTTAGCCATATAAAAGTATACATTTTTTTGATAGACTCAACGAGAGCTATCATTTGGTAGTGGGTAAACCTTTCTATCACCAACGGTTGCAATGTTCAATTTTTTTCTATCTAAAAGTGCTAAATTTAGAACGAAAAAACAATTATAACTTTTTGAGAGATAGAGCTTTCTAATGTAGTCATGCTTATGCATTTGGATGTGCTGAATTCAACGGTGAGGTCGGTTTTCTCGTAGCGTGTACGGTTTGGCTAGAAAGTGGGAAACCATAATTTCCGCGGTTTATCGCGGTTTTCTCGCGAACCGCGAACCTTAGAGCAACGCGACTTCCAGAAATGAATTCCTCGGCCAATTTCCCATCCGATGCCATTTGAACCGTCAACATCGGTCGATTAGATCGGACACAGTTTGCGTTCAAAGTTTCTAACATAGTAAAATGGGTGTTTTTAGCATCATTTTTGATCATTGGGAACGTCATAACTGCCCAACCGTTCCAAATAAGTAAAATCTAATTATACCGGCGTAATCAGCGTCAAAAACTGTAGCAAGAACCACAACCTTAATTTGATTGAAGTTAGTTGGGTTTTTGCCGTCTGGCTAAAATTTTGTAAGAAATCACGTATTTTAAACAATAATTTTGAAGTAGCACACCTATCTCAAAAACAAGGACCCAGATCAACATGAAACCTTTGCTATCTTACTAAAATAGGTGCGCTGATTACAAATTTACATAGGAAAAGTCTCTGTCTCTACTGGTTACCGAGTTGTGCTGAAATTACGGTTTTTCAAATAATACAAATATAAGCGAAATGGACCACATAACATGAAAATGGTAAATCTTAGCCATATAAAAGTATACATTTTTTTGATAGACTCAACGAGAGCTATCATTTGGTAGTGGGTAAACCTTTCTATCACCAACGGTTGCAATGTTCAATTTTTTTCTATCAAAAGTGCTAAATTTAGAACGAAAAAACAATTATAACTTTTTGAGAGATAGAGTTTTCTAATGTAGTCATGCTTATGCATTTGGATGTGCTGAATTCAACGGTGAGGTCGGTTTTCTCGTAGCGTGTACGGTTTGGCTAGAAAGTGGGAAACCATAATTTCCGCGGTTTATCGCGTTTTTCTCGCGAACCGCGAACCTTAGAGCAACGCGGCTTTCAGAAATGAATTCCTCGGCCAATTTCCCATCCGATACCATTTGAACCGTCAACATCGGTCGATTAGATCGGACACAGTTTGCGTTCAAAGTTTCTAACATAGTAAAATGGGTGTTTTTAGCATCATTTTTGATCATTGGGAACGACATAACTGCCCAACCGTTCCAAATAAGTAAAATCTAATTATACCGGCGTAATCAGCGTCAAAAACTGTAGCAAGAACCACAACCTTAATTTGATTGAAGTTAGTTGGGTTTTTGCCGACTGGCTAAAATTTTGTAAGAAATCACGTATTTTAAACAATAATTTTGAAGTAGCACACCTATTTCAAAAACAAGGACCCAGATCAACATGAAACCTTTTCTATCTTACTAAACTAGCTGCGCTGATTACAAATTTACATAGGAAAAGTCTCTGTCTCTACTGGTTACCGAGTTGTGCTGAAATTACGGTTTTTCAAATAATACAAAAATAAGCGAAATGGACCACATAACATGAAAATGGTAAATCTTAGCCATATAAAAGTATACATTTTTTTGATAGACTCAACGAGAGCTATCATTTGGTAGTGGGTAAACCTTTCTATCACCAACGGTTGCAATGTTCAATTTTTTTCTATCTAAAAGTGCTAAATTTAGAACGAAAAAACAATTATAACTTTTTGAGAGATAGAGCTTTCTAATGTAGTCATGCTTATGCATTTGGATGTGCTGAATTCAACGGTGAGGTCGGTTTTCTCGTAGCGTGTACGGTTTGGCTAGAAAGTGGGAAACCATAATTCCCGCGGTTTATCGCGTTTTTCTCGCGAACCGCGAACCTTAGAGCAACGCGGTTTTCAGAAATGAATTCCTCGGCCAATTTCCCATCCGATACCATTTGAACCGTCCACATCGGTCGATTAGATCGGACACAGTTTGCGTTCAAAGTTTATAACATAGTAAAATGGGTGTTTTTAGCATCATTTTTGATCATTGGGAACGTCATAACTGCCCAACGGTTCCAAATAAGTAAAATCTAATTAAACCGGCGTAATCAGCGTCAAAAACTGTAGCAAGAACCACAACCTTAATTTGATTGAAGTTAGTTGGGTTTTTGCCGACTGGCTAAAATTTTGTAAGAAATCACGTATTTTAAACAATAATTTTGAAGTAGCACACCTATCTCAAAAACAAGGACCCAGATCAACATGAAACCTTTGCTATCTTACTAAAATAGGTGCGCTGATTACAAATTTACATAGGAAAAGTCTCTGTCTCTACTGGTTACCGAGTTGTGCTGAAATTACGGTTTTTCAAATAATACAAATATAAGCGAAATGGACCACATAACATGAAAATGGTAAATCTTAGCCATATAAAAGTATACATTTTTTTGATAGACTCAACGAGAGCTATCATTTGGTAGTGGGTAAACCTTTCTATCACCAACGGTTGCAATGTTCAATTTTTTTCTATCAAAAGTGCTAAATTTAGAACGAAAAAACAATTATAACTTTTTGAGAGATAGAGTTTTCTAATGTAGTCATGCTTATGCATTTGGATGTGCTGAATTCAACGGTGAGGTCGGTTTTCTCGTAGCGTGTACGGTTTGGCTAGAAAGTGGGAAACCATAATTTCCGCGGTTTATCGCGTTTTTCTCGCGAACCGCGAACCTTAGAGCAACGCGGCTTTCAGAAATGAATTCCTCGGCCAATTTCCCATCCGATACCATTTGAACCGTCAACATCGGTCGATTAGATCGGACACAGTTTGCGTTCAAAGTTTCTAACATAGTAAAATGGGTGTTTTTAGCATCATTTTTGATCATTGGGAACGACATAACTGCCCAACCGTTCCAAATAAGTAAAATCTAATTATACCGGCGTAATCAGCGTCAAAAACTGTAGCAAGAACCACAACCTTAATTTGATTGAAGTTAGTTGGGTTTTTGCCGACTGGCTAAAATTTTGTAAGAAATCACGTATTTTAAACAATAATTTTGAAGTAGCACACCTATTTCAAAAACAAGGACCCAGATCAACATGAAACCTTTTCTATCTTACTAAAATAGCTGCGCTGATTACAAATTTACATAGGAAAAGTCTCTGTCTCTACTGGTTACCGAGTTGTGCTGAAATTACGGTTTTTCAAATAATACAAAAATAAGCGAAATGGACCACATAACATGAAAATGGTAAATCTTAGCCATATAAAAGTATACATTTTTTTGATAGACTCAACGAGAGCTATCATTTGGTAGTGGGTAAACCTTTCTATCACCAACGGTTGCAATGTTCAATTTTTTTCTATCTAAAAGTGCTAAATTTAGAACGAAAAAACAATTATAACTTTTTGAGAGATAGAGCTTTCTAATGTAGTCATGCTTATGCATTTGGATGTGCTGAATTCAACGGTGAGGTCGGTTTTCTCGTAGCGTGTACGGTTTGGCTAGAAAGTGGGAAACCATAATTTCCGCGGTTTATCGCGTTTTTCTCGCGAACCGCGAACCTTAGAGCAACGCGGTTTTCAGAAATGAATTACTCGGCCAATTTCCCATCCGATACCATTTGAACCGTCCACATCGGTCGATTAGATCGGACACAGTTTGCGTTCAAAGTTTATAACATAGTAAAATGGGTGTTTTTAGCATCATTTTTGATCATTGGGAACGTCATAACTGCCCAACGGTTCCAAATAAGTAAAATCTAATTAAACCGGCGTAATCAGCGTCAAAAACTGTAGCAAGAACCACAACCTTAATTTGATTGAAGTTAGTTGGGTTTTTGCCGACTGGCTAAAATTTTGTAAGAAATCACGTATTTTAAACAATAATTTTGAAGTAGCACACCTATCTCAAAAACAAGGACCCAGATCAACATGAAACCTTTGCTATCTTACTAAAATAGGTGCGCTGATTACAAATTTACATAGGAAAAGTCTCTGTCTCTACTGGTTACCGAGTTGTGCTGAAATTACGGTTTTTCAAATAATACAAATATAAGCGAAATGGACCACATAACATGAAAATGGTAAATCTTAGCCATATAAAAGTATACATTTTTTTGATAGACTCAACGAGAGCTATCATTTGGTAGTGGGTAAACCTTTCTATCACCAACGGTTGCAATGTTCAATTTTTTTCTATCTAAAAGTGCTAAATTTAGAACGAAAAAACAATTATAACTTTTTGAGAGATAGAGTTTTCTAATGTAGTCATGCTTATGCATTTGGATGTGCTGAATTCAACGGTGAGGTCGGTTTTCTCGTAGCGTGTACGGTTTGGCTAGAAAGTAGGAAACCATAATTTCCGCGGTTTATCGCGTTTTTCTCGCGAACCGCGCACCTTAGAGCATCGCGGCTTTCAGAAATGAATTCCTCGGCCAATTTCCCATCCGATACCATTTGAACCGTCAACATCGGTCGATTAGATCGGACACAGTTTGCGTTCAAAGTTTCTAACATAGTAAAATGGGTGTTTTTAGCATCATTTTTGATCATTGGGAACGACATAACTGCCCAACCGTTCCAAATAAGTAAAATCTAATTATACCGGCGTAATCAGCGTCAAAAACTGTAGCAAGAACCACAACCTTAATTTGATTGAAGTTAGTTGGGTTTTTGCCGACTGGCTAAAATTTTGTAAGAAATCACGTATTTTAAACAATAATTTTGAAGTAGCACACCTATTTCAAAAACAAGGACCCAGATCAACATGAAACCTTTTCTATCTTACTAAAATAGCTGCGCTGATTACAAATTTACATAGGAAAAGTCTCTGTCTCTACTGGTTACCGAGTTGTGCTGAAATTACGGTTTTTCAAATAATACAAAAATAAGCGAAATGGACCACATAACATGAAAATGGTAAATCTTAGCCATATAAAAGTATACATTTTTTTGATAGACTCAACGAGAGCTATCATTTGGTAGTGGGTAAAGCTTTCTATCACCAACGGTTGCAATGTTCAATTTTTTTCTATCTAAAAGTGCTAAATTTAGAACGAAAAAACAATTATAACTTTTTGAGAGACTTTTTGAAGTAGCACACCTATCTCAAAAACAAGGACCCAGATCAACATGAAACCTTTGCTATCTTACTAAAATAGGTGCGCTGATTACAAATTTACATAGGGAAAGTCTCTGTCTCTACTGGTTACCGAGTTGTGCTGAAATTACGGTTTTTCAAATAATACAAATATAAGCGAAATGGACCACATAACATGAAAATGGTAAATCTTAGCCATATAAAAGTATACATTTTTTTGATAGACTCAACGAGAGCTATCATTTGGTAGTGGGTAAACCTTTCTATCACCAACGGTTGCAATGTTCAATTTTTTTCTATCTAAAAGTGCTAAATTTAGAACGAAAAAACAATTATAACTTTTTGAGAGATAGAGTTTTCTAATGTAGTCATGCTTATGCATTTGGATGTGCTGAATTCAACGGTGAGGTCGGTTTTCTCGTAGCGTGTACGGTTTGGCTAGAAAGTGGGAAACCATAATTTCCGCGGTTTATCGCGTTTTTCTCGCGAACCGCGAACCTTAGAGCAACGCGGCTTTCAGAAATGAATTCCTCGGCCAATTTCCCATCCGATACCATTTGAACCGTCAACATCGGTCGATTAGATCGGACACAGTTTGCGTTCAAAGTTTCTAACATAGTAAAATGGGTGTTTTTAGCATCATTTTTGATCATTGGGAACGACATAACTGCCCAACCGTTCCAAATAAGTAAAATCTAATTATACCGGCGTAATCAGCGTCAAAAACTGTAGCAAGAACCACAACCTTAATTTGATTGAAGTTAGTTGGGTTTTTGCCGACTGGCTAAAATTTTGTAAGAAATCACGTATTTTAAACAATAATTTTGAAGTAGCACACCTATTTCAAAAACAAGGACCCAGATCAACATGAAACCTTTTCTATCTTACTAAAATAGCTGCGCTGATTACAAATTTACATAGGAAAAGTCTCTGTCTCTACTGGTTACCGAGTTGTGCTGAAATTACGGTTTTTCAAATAATACAAAAATAAGCGAAATGGACCACATAACATGAAAATGGTAAATCTTAGCCATATAAAAGTATACATTTTTTTGATAGACTCAACGAGAGCTATCATTTGGTAGTGGGTAAACCTTTCTATCACCAACGGTTGCAATGTTCAATTTTTTTCTATCTAAAAGTGCTAAATTTAGAACGAAAAAACAATTATAACTTTTTGAGAGACTTTTTGAAGTAGCACACCTATCTCAAAAACAAGGACCCAGATCAACATGAAACCTTTGCTATCTTACTAAAATAGGTGCGCTGATTACAAATTTACATAGGAAAAGTCTCTGTCTCTACTGGTTACCGAGTTGTGCTGAAATTACGGTTTTTCAAATAATACAAATATAAGCGAAATGGACCACATAACATGAAAATGGTAAATCTTAGCCATATAAAAGTATACATTTTTTTGATAGACTCAACGAGAGCTATCATTTGGTAGTGGGTAAACCTTTCTATCACCAACGGTTGCAATGTTCAATTTTTTTCTATCTAAAAGTGCTAAATTTAGAACGAAAAAACAATTATAACTTTTTGAGAGATAGAGTTTTCTAATGTAGTCATGCTTATGCATTTGGATGTGCTGAATTCAACGGTGAGGTCGGTTTTCTCGTAGCGTGTACGGTTTGGCTAGAAAGTGGGAAACCATAATTTCCGCGGTTTATCGCGTTTTTCTCGCGAACCGCGAACCTTAGAGCAACGCGGCTTTCAGAAATGAATTCCTCGGCCAATTTCCCATCCGATACCATTTGAACCGTCAACATCGGTCGATTAGATCGGACACAGTTTGCGTTCAAAGTTTCTAACATAGTAAAATGGGTGTTTTTAGCATCATTTTTGATCATTGGGAACGACATAACTGCCCAACCGTTCCAAATAAGTAAAATCTAATTATACCGGCGTAATCAGCGCCAAAAACTGTAGCAAGAACCACAACCTTAATTTGATTGAAGTTAGTTGGGTTTTTGCCGACTGGCTAAAATTTTGTAAGAAATCACGTATTTTAAACAATAATTTTGAAGTAGCACATCTATTTCAAAAACAAGGACCCAGATCAACATGAAACCTTTTCTATCTTACTAAAATAGCTGCGCTGATTACAAATTTACATAGGAAAAGTCTCTGTCTCTACTGGTTACCGAGTTGTGCTGAAATTACGGTTTTTCAAATAATACAAAAATAAGCGAAATGGACCACATAACATGAAAATGGTAAATCTTAGCCATATAAAAGTATACATTTTTTTGATAGACTCAACGAGAGCTATCATTTGGTAGTGGGTAAACCTTTCTATCACCAACGGTTGCAATGTTCAATTTTTTTCTATCTAAAAGTGCTAAATTTAGAACGAAAAAACAATTATAACTTTTTGAGAGATAGAGCTTTCTAATGTAGTCATGCTTATGCATTTGGATGTGCTGAATTCAACGGTGAGGTCGGTTTTCTCGTAGCGTGTACGGTTTGGCTAGAAAGTGGGAAACCATAATTTCCGCGGTTTATCGCGTTTTTCTCGCGAACCGCGAACCTTAGAGCAACGCGGTTTTCAGAAATGAATTCCTCGGCCAATTTCCCATCCGATACCATTTGAACCGTCCACATCGGTCGATTAGATCGGACACAGTTTGCGTTCAAAGTTTATAACATAGTAAAATGGGTGTTTTTAGCATCATTTTTGATCATTGGGAACGTCATAACTGCCCAACGGTTCCAAATAAGTAAAATCTAATTAAACCGGCGTAATCAGCGTCAAAAACTGTAGCAAGAACCACAACCTTAATTTGATTGAAGTTAGTTGGGTTTTTGCCGACTGGCTAAAATTTTGTAAGAAATCACGTATTTTAAACAATAATTTTGAAGTAGCACACCTATCTCAAAAACAAGGACCCAGATCAACATGAAACCTTTGCTATCTTACTAAAATAGGTGCGCTGATTACAAATTTACATAGGAAAAGTCTCTGTCTCTACTGGTTACCGAGTTGTGCTGAAATTACGGTTTTTCAAATAATACAAATATAAGCGAAATGGACCACATAACATGAAAATGGTAAATCTTAGCCATATAAAAGTATACATTTTTTTGATAGACTCAACGAGAGCTATCATTTGGTAGTGGGTAAACCTTTCTATCACCAACGGTTGCAATGTTCAATTTTTTTCTATCTAAAAGTGCTAAATTTAGAACGAAAAAACAATTATAACTTTTTGAGAGATAGAGCTTTCTAATGTAGTCATGCTTATGCATTTGGATGTGCTGAATTCAACGGTGAGGTCGGTTTTCTCGTAGCGTGTACGGTTTGGCTAGAAAGTGGGAAACCATAATTTCCGCGGTTTATCGCGTTTTTCTCGCGAACCGCGAACCTTAGAGCAACGCGGCTTTCAGAAATGAATTCCTCGGCCAATTTCCCATCCGATACCATTTGAACCGTCAACATCGGTCGATTAGATCGGACACAGTTTGCGTTCAAAGTTTCTAACATAGTAAAATGGGTGTTTTTAGCATCATTTTTGATCATTGGGAACGACATAACTGCCCAACCGTTCCAAATAAGTAAAATCTAATTATACCGGCGTAATCAGCGTCAAAAACTGTAGCAAGAACCACAACCTTAATTTGATTGAAGTTAGTTGGGTTTTTGCCGACTGGCTAAAATTTTGTAAGAAATCACGTATTTTAAACAATAATTTTGAAGTAGCACACCTATTTCAAAAACAAGGACCCAGATCAACATGAAACCTTTTCTATCTTACTAAAATAGCTGCGCTGATTACAAATTTACATAGGAAAAGTCTCTGTCTCTACTGGTTACCGAGTTGTGCTGAAATTACGGTTTTTCAAATAATACAAAAATAAGCGAAATGGACCACATAACATGAAAATGGTAAATCTTAGCCATATAAAAGTATACATTTTTTTGATAGACTCAACGAGAGCTATCATTTGGTAGTGGGTAAACCTTTCTATCACCAACGGTTGCAATGTTCAATTTTTTTCTATCTAAAAGTGCTAAATTTAGAACGAAAAAACAATTATAACTTTTTGAGAGATAGAGCTTTCTAATGTAGTCATGCTTATGCATTTGGATGTGCTGAATTCAACGGTGAGGTCGGTTTTCTCGTAGCGTGTACGGTTTGGCTAGAAAGTGGGAAACCATAATTTCCGCGGTTTATCGCGTTTTTCTCGCGAACCGCGAACCTTAGAGCAACGCGGTTTTCAGAAATGAATTACTCGGCCAATTTCCCCTCCGATACCATTTGAACCGTCCACATCGGTCGATTAGATCGGACACAGTTTGCGTTCAAAGTTTATAACATAGTAAAATGGGTGTTTTTAGCATCATTTTTGATCATTGGGAACGTCATAACTGCCCAACGGTTCCAAATAAGTAAAATCTAATTAAACCGGCGTAATCAGCGTCAAAAACTGTAGCAAGAACCACAACCTTAATTTGATTGAAGTTAGTTGGGTTTTTGCCGACTGGCTAAAATTTTGTAAGAAATCACGTATTTTAAACAATAATTTTGAAGTAGCACACCTATCTCAAAAACAAGGACCCAGATCAACATGAAACCTTTGCTATCTTACTAAAATAGGTGCGCTGATTACAAATTTACATAGGAAAAGTCTCTGTCTCTACTGGTTACCGAGTTGTGCTGAAATTACGGTTTTTCAAATAATACAAATATAAGCGAAATGGACCACATAACATGAAAATGGTAAATCTTAGCCATATAAAGGTATACATTTTTTTGATAGACTCAACGAGAGCTATCATTTGGTAGTGGGTAAACCTTTCTATCACCAACGGTTGCAATGTTCAATTTTTTTCTATCTAAAAGTGCTAAATTTAGAACGAAAAAACAATTATAACTTTTTGAGAGATAGAGTTTTCTAATGTAGTCATGCTTATGCATTTGGATGTGCTGAATTCAACGGTGAGGTCGGTTTTCTCGTAGCGTGTACGGTTTGGCTAGAAAGTGGGAAACCATAATTTCCGCGGTTTATCGCGTTTTTCTCGCGAACCGCGAACCTTAGAGCATCGCGGCTTTCAGAAATGAATTCCTCGGCCAATTTCCCATCCGATACCATTTGAACCGTCAACATCGGTCGATTAGATCGGACACAGTTTGCGTTCAAAGTTTCTAACATAGTAAAATGGGTGTTTTTAGCATCATTTTTGATCATTGGGAACGACATAACTGCCCAACCGTTCCAAATAAGTAAAATCTAATTATACCGGCGTAATCAGCGTCAAAAACTGTAGCAAGAACCACAACCTTAATTTGATTGAAGTTAGTTGGGTTTTTGCCGACTGGCTAAAATTTTGTAAGAAATCACGTATTTTAAACAATAATTTTGAAGTAGCACACCTATTTCAAAAACAAGGACCCAGATCAACATGAAACCTTTTCTATCTTACTAAAATAGCTGCGCTGATTACAAATTTACATAGGAAAAGTCTCTGTCTCTACTGGTTACCGAGTTGTGCTGAAATTACGGTTTTTCAAATAATACAAAAATAAGCGAAATGGACCACATAACATGAAAATGGTAAATCTTAGCCATATAAAAGTATACATTTTTTTGATAGACTCAACGAGAGCTATCATTTGGTAGTGGGTAAAGCTTTCTATCACCAACGGTTGCAATGTTCAATTTTTTTCTATCTAAAAGTGCTAAATTTAGAACGAAAAAACAATTATAACTTTTTGAGAGACTTTTTGAAGTAGCACACCTATCTCAAAAACAAGGACCCAGATCAACATGAAACCTTTGCTATCTTACTAAAATAGGTGCGCTGATTACAAATTTACATAGGAAAAGTCTCTGTCTCTACTGGTTACCGAGTTGTGCTGAAATTACGGTTTTTCAAATAATACAAATATAAGCGAAATGGACCACATAACATGAAAATGGTAAATCTTAGCCATATAAAAGTATACATTTTTTTGATAGACTCAACGAGAGGTATCATTTGGTAGTGGGTAAACCTTTCTATCACCAACGGTTGCAATGTTCAATTTTTTTCTATCTAAAAGTGCTAAATTTAGAACGAAAAAACAATTATAACTTTTTGAGAGATAGAGTTTTCTAATGTAGTCATGCTTATGCATTTGGATGTGCTGAATTCAACGGTGAGGTCGGTTTTCTCGTAGCGTGTACGGTTTGGCTAGAAAGTGGGAAACCATAATTTCCGCGGTTTATCGCGTTTTTCTCGCGAACCGCGAACCTTAGAGCAACGCGGCTTTCAGAAATGAATTCCTCGGCCAATTTCCCATCCGATACCATTTGAACCGTCAACATCGGTCGATTAGATCGGACACAGTTTGCGTTCAAAGTTTCTAACATAGTAAAATGGGTGTTTTTAGCATCATTTTTGATCATTGGGAACGACATAACTGCCCAACCGTTCCAAATAAGTAAAATCTAATTATACCGGCGTAATCAGCGTCAAAAACTGTAGCAAGAACCACAACCTTAATTTGATTGAAGTTAGTTGGGTTTTTGCCGACTGGCTAAATTTTGTAAGAAATCACGTATTTTAAACAATAATTTTGAAGTAGCACACCTATTTCAAAAACAAGGACCCAGATCAACATGAAACCTTTTCTATCTTACTAAAATAGCTGCGCTGATTACAAATTTACATAGGAAAAGTCTCTGTCTCTACTGGTTACCGAGTTGTGCTGAAATTACGGTTTTTCAAATAATACAAAAATAAGCGAAATGGACCACATAACATGAAAATGGTAAATCTTAGCCATATAAAAGTATACATTTTTTTGATAGACTCAACGAGAGCTATCATTTGGTAGTGGGTAAACCTTTCTATCACCAACGGTTGCAATGTTCAATTTTTTTCTATCTAAAAGTGCTAAATTTAGAACGAAAAAACAATTATAACTTTTTGAGAGACTTTTTGAAGTAGCACACCTATCTCAAAAACAAGGACCCAGATCAACATGAAACCTTTTCTATCTTACTAAAATAGCTGCGCTGATTACAAATTTACATAGGAAAAGTCTCTGTCTCTACTGGTTACCGAGTTGTGCTGAAATTACGGTTTTTCAAATAATACAAAAATAAGCGAAATGGACCACATAACATGAAAATGGTAAATCTTAGCCATATAAAAGTATACATTTTTTTGATAGACTCAACGAGAGCTATCATTTGGTAGTGGGTAAACCTTTCTATCACCAACGGTTGCAATGTTCAATTTTTTTCTATCTAAAAGTGCTAAATTTAGAACGAAAAAACAATTATAACTTTTTGAGAGATAGAGCTTTCTAATGTAGTCATGCTTATGCATTTGGATGTGGTGAATTCAACGGTGAGGTCGGTTTTCTCGGAGCGTGTACGGTTTGGCTAGAAAGTGGGAAACCATAATTTCCGCGGTTTATCGCGTTTTTCTCGCGAACCGCGAACCTTAGACCAACGCGGCTTTCAGAAATGAATTCCTCGGCCAATTTCCCATCCGATACCATTTGAACCGTCAACATCGGTCGATTAGATCGGACACAGTTTGCGTTCAAAGTTTTTAACATAGTAAAATGGGTGTTTTTAGCATCATTTTTGATCATTGGGAACGTCATAACTGCCCAACGGTTCCAAATAAGTAAAATCTAATTAAACCGGCGTAATCAGCGTCAAAAACTGTAGCAAGAACCACAACCTTAATTTGATTGAAGTTAGTTGGGTTTTTGCCGACTGGCTAAAATTTTGTAAGAAATCACGTATTTTAAACAATAATTTTGAAGTAGCACACCTATCTCAAAAACAAGGACCCAGATCAACATGAAACCTTTGCTATCTTACTAAAATAGGTGCGCTGATTACAAATTTACATAGGAAAAGTCTCTGTCTCTACTGGTTACCGAGTTGTGCTGAAATTACGGTTTTTCAAATAATACAAATATAAGCGAAATGGACCGCATAACATGAAAATGGTAAATCTTAGCCATATAAAAGTATACATTTTTTTGATAGACTCAACGAGAGCTATCATTTGGTAGTGGGTAAACCTTTCTATCACCAACGGTTGCAATGTTCAATTTTTTTCTATCAAAAGTGCTAAATTTAGAACGAAAAAACAATTATAACTTTTTGAGAGATAGAGTTTTCTAATGTAGTCATGCTTATGCATTTGGATGTGCTGAATTCAACGGTGAGGTCGGTTTTCTCGTAGCGTGTACGGTTTGGCTAGAAAGTGGGAAACCATAATTTCCGCGGTTTATCGCGTTTTTCTCGCGAACCGCGAACCTTAGAGCAACGCGGTTTTCAGAAATGAATTCCTCGGCCAATTTCCCATCCGATACCATTTGAACCGTCCACATCGGTCGATTAGATCGGACACAGTTTGCGTTCAAAGTTTATAACATAGTAAAATGGGTGTTTTTAGCATCATTTTTGATCATTGGGAACGTCATAACTGCCCAACGGTTCCAAATAAGTAAAATCTAATTAAACCGGCGTAATCAGCGTCAAAAACTGTAGCAAGAACCACAACCTTAATTTGATTGAAGTTAGTTGGATTTTTGCCGACTGGCTAAAATTTTGTAAGAAATCACGTATTTTAAACAATAATTTTGAAGTAGCACACCTATCTCAAAAACAAGGACCCAGATCAACATGAAACCTTTGCTATCTTACTAAAATAGGTGCGCTGATTACAAATTTACATAGGAAAAGTCTCTGTCTCTACTGGTTACCGAGTTGTGCTGAAATTACGGTTTTTCAAATAATACAAATATAAGCGAAATGGACCGCATAACATGAAAATGGTAAATCTTAGCCATATAAAAGTATACATTTTTTTGATAGACTCAACGAGAGCTATCATTTGGTAGTGGGTAAACCTTTCTATCACCAACGGTTGCAATGTTCAATTTTTTTCTATCTAAAAGTGCTAAATTTAGAACGAAAAAACAATTATAACTTTTTGAGAGATAGAGCTTTCTAATGTAGTCATGCTTATGCATTTGGATGTGCTGAATTCAACGGTGAGGTCGGTTTTCTCGTAGCGTGTACGGTTTGGCTAGAAAGTGGGAAACCATAATTTCCGCGGTTTATCGCGTTTTTCTCGCGAACCGCGAACCTTAGAGCAACGCGGTTTTCAGAAATGAATTCCTCGGCCAATTTCCCATCCGATACCATTTGAACCGTCAACATCGGTCGATTAGATCGGACACAGTTTGCGTTCAAAGTTTCTAACATAGTAAAATGGGTGTTTTTAGCATCATTTTTGATCATTGGGAACGTCATAACTGCCCAACGGTTCCAAATAAGTAAAATCTAATTAAACCGGCGTAATCAGCGTCAAAAACTGTAGCAAGAACCACAACCTTAATTTGATTGAAGTTAGTTGGGTTTTTGCCGACTGGCTAAAATTTTGTAAGAAATCACGTATTTTAAACAATAATTTTGAAGTAGCACACCTATCTCAAAAACAAGGACCCAGATCAACATGAAACCTTTGCTATCTTACTAAAATAGGTGCGCTGATTACAAATTTACATAGGAAAAGTCTCTGTCTCTACTGCTTACCGAGTTGTGCTGAAATTACGGTTTTTCAAATAATACAAATATAAGCGAAATGGACCACATAACATGAAAATGGTAAATCTTAGCCATATAAAAGTATACATTTTTTTGATAGACTCAACGAGAGCTATCATTTGGTAGTGGGTAAACCTTTCTATCACCAACGGTTGCAATGTTCAATTTTTTTCTATCTAAAAGTGCTAAATTTAGAACGAAAAAACAATTATAACTTTTTGAGAGATAGAGCTTTCTAATGTAGTCATGCTTATGCATTTGGATGTGCTGAATTCAACGGTGAGGTCGGTTTTCTCGTAGCGTGTACGGTTTGGCTAGAAAGTGGGAAACCATAATTTCCGCGGTTTATCGCGTTTTTCTCGCGAACCGCGAACCTTAGAGCATCGCGGCTTTCAGAAATGAATTCCTCGGCCAATTTCCCATCCGATACCATTTGAACCGTCAACATCGGTCGATTAGATCGGACACAGTTTGCGTTCAAAGTTTCTAACATAGTAAAATGGGTGTTTTTAGCATCATTTTTGATCATTGGGAACGACATAACTGCCCAACCGTTCCAAATAAGTAAAATCTAATTATACCGGCGTAATCAGCGTCAAAAACTGTAGCAAGAACCACAACCTTAATTTGATTGAAGTTAGTTGGGTTTTTGCCGACTGGCTAAAATTTTGTAAGAAATCACGTATTTTAAACAATAATTTTGAAGTAGCACACCTATTTCAAAAACAAGGACCCAGATCAACATGAAACCTTTTCTATCTTACTAAAATAGCTGCGCTGATTACAAATTTACATAGGAAAAGTCTCTGTCTCTACTGGTTACCGAGTTGTGCTGAAATTACGGTTTTTCAAATAATACAAAAATAAGCGAAATGGACCACATAACATGAAAATGGTAAATCTTAGCCATATAAAAGTATACATTTTTTTGATAGACTCAACGAGAGCTATCATTTGGTAGTGGGTAAACCTTTCTATCACCAACGGTTGCAATGTTCAATTTTTTTCTATCTAAAAGTGCTAAATTTAGAACGAAAAAACAATTATAACTTTTTGAGAGATAGAGCTTTCTAATGTAGTCATGCTTATGCATTTGGATGTGCTGAATTCAACGGTGAGGTCGGTTTTCTCGTAGCGTGTACGGTTTGGCTAGAAAGTGGGAAACCATAATTTCCGCGGTTTATCGCGTTTTTCTCGCGAACCGCGAACCTTAGAGCAACGCGGTTTTCAGAAATGAATTCCTCGGCCAATTTCCCATCCGATACCATTTGAACCGTCAACATCGGTCGATTAGATCGGACACAGTTTGCGTTCAAAGTTTATAACATAGTAAAATGGGTGTTTTTAGCATCATTTTTGATCATTGGGAACGTCATAACTGCCCAACGGTTCCAAATAAGTAAAATCTAATTAAACCGGCGTAATCAGCGTCAAAAACTGTAGCAAGAACCACAACCTTAATTTGATTGAAGTTAGTTGGGTTATTGCCGACTGGCTAAAATTTTGTAAGAAATCACGTATTTTAAACAATAATTTTGAAGTAGCACACCTATCTCAAAAACAAGGACCCAGATCAACATGAAACCTTTGCTATCTTACTAAAATAGGTGCGCTGGTTACAAGTTTACATAGGAAAAGTCTCTGTCTCTACTGCTTACCGAGTTGTGCTGAAATTACGGTTTTTCAAATAATACAAATATAAGCGAAATGGACCACATAACATGAAAATGGTAAATCTTAGCCATATAAAAGTATACATTTTTTTGATAGACTCAACGAGAGCTATCATTTGGTAGTGGGTAAACCTTTCTATCACCAACGGTTGCAATGTTCAATTTTTTTCTATCTAAAAGTGCTAAATTTAGAACGAAAAAACAATTATAACTTTTTGAGAGATAGAGCTTTCTAATGTAGTCATGCTTATGCATTTGGATGTGGTGAATTCAACGGTGAGGTCGGTTTTCTCGTAGCGTGTACGGTTTGGCTAGAAAGTGGGAAACCATAATTTCCGCGGTTTATCGCGTTTTTCTCGCGAACCGCGAACCTTAGACCAACGCGGCTTTCAGAAATGAATTCCTCGGCCAATTTCCCATCCGATACCATTTGAACCGTCAACATCGGTCGATTAGATCGGACACAGTTTGCGTTCAAAGTTTCTAACATAGTAAAATGGGTGTTTTTAGCATCATTTTTGATCATTGGGAACGTCATAACTGCCCAACCGTTCCAAATAAGTAAAATCTAATTATACCGGCGTAATCAGCGTCAAAAACTGTAGCAAGAACCACAACCTTAATTTGATTGAAGTTAGTTGGGTTTTTGCCGACTGGCTAAAATTTTGTAAGAAATCACGTATTTTAAACAATAATTTTGAAGTAGCACACCTATCTCAAAAACAAGGACCCAGATCAACATGAAACCTTTGCTATCTTACTAAAATAGGTGCGCTGATTACAAATTTACATAGGAAAAGTCTCTGTCTCAACTGGTTACCGAGTTGTGCTGAAATTACGGTTTTTCAAATAATACAAAAATAAGCGAAATGGACCACATAACATGAAAATGGTAAATCTTAGCCATATAAAAGTATACATTTTTTTGATAGACTCAACGAGAGCTATCATTTGGTAGTGGGTAAACCTTTCTATCACCAACGGTTGCAATGTTCAATTTTTTTCTATCTAAAAGTGCTAAATTTAGAACGAAAAAACAATTATAACTTTTTGAGAGATAGAGTTTTCTAATGTAGTCATGCTTATGCATTTGGATGTGCTGAATTCAACGGTGAGGTCGGTTTTCTCGTAGCGTGTACGGTTTGGCTAGAAAGTGGGAAACCATAATTTCCGCGGTTTATCGCGTTTTTCTCGCGAACCGCGAACCTTAGAGCAACGCGGCTTTCAGAAATGAATTCCTCGGCCAATTTCCCATCCGATACCATTTGAACCGTCAACATCGGTCGATTAGATCGGACACAGTTTGCGTTCAAAGTTTCTAACATAGTAAAATGGGTGTTTTTAGCATCATTTTTGATCATTGGGAACGACATAACTGCCCAACCGTTCCAAATAAGTAAAATCTAATTATACCGGCGTAATCAGCGTCAAAAACTGTAGCAAGAACCACAACCTTAATTTGATTGAAGTTAGTTGGGTTTTTGCCGACTGGCTAAAATTTTGTAAGAAATCACGTATTTTAAACAATAATTTTGAAGTAGCACACCTATTTCAAAAACAAGGACCCAGATCAACATGAAACCTTTTCTATCTTACTAAAATAGCTGCGCTGATTACAAATTTACATAGGAAAAGTCTCTGTCTCTACTGGTTACCGAGTTGTGCTGAAATTACGGTTTTTCAAATAATACAAAAATAAGCGAAATGGACCACATAACATGAAAATGGTAAATCTTAGCCATATAAAAGTATACATTTTTTTGATAGACTCAACGAGAGCTATCATTTGGTAGTGGGTAAACCTTTCTATCACCAACGGTTGCAATGTTCAATTTTTTTCTATCTAAAAGTGCTAAATTTAGAACGAAAAAACAATTATAACTTTTTGAGAGATAGAGCTTTCTAATGTAGTCATGCTTATGCATTTGGATGTGGTGAATTCAACGGTGAGGTCGGTTTTCTCGTAGCGTGTACGGTTTGGCTAGAAAGTGGGAAACCATAATTTCCGCGGTTTATCGCGTTTTTCTCGCGAACCGCGAACCTTAGACCAACGCGGCTTTCAGAAATGAATTCCTCGGCCAATTTCCCATCCGATACCATTTGAACCGTCAACATCGGTCGATTAGATCGGACACAGTTTGCGTTCAAAGTTTCTAACATAGTAAAATGGGTGTTTTTAGCATCATTTTTGATCATTGGGAACGTCATAACTGCCCAACCGTTCCAAATAAGTAAAATCTAATTATACCGGCGTAATCAGCGTCAAAAACTGTAGCAAGAACCACAACCTTAATTTGATTGAAGTTAGTTGGGTTTTTGCCGACTGGCTAAAATTTTGTAAGAAATCACGTATTTTAAACAATAATTTTGAAGTAGCACACCTATCTCAAAAACAAGGACCCAGATCAACATGAAACCTTTGCTATCTTACTAAAATAGGTGCGCTGATTACAAATTTACATAGGAAAAGTCTCTGTCTCAACTGGTTACCGAGTTGTGCTGAAATTACGGTTTTTCAAATAATACAAAAATAAGCGAAATGGACCACATAACATGAAAATGGTAAATCTTAGCCATATAAAAGTATACATTTTTTTGATAGACTCAACGAGAGCTATCATTTGGTAGTGGGTAAACCTTTCTATCACCAACGGTTGCAATGTTCAATTTTTTTCTATCTAAAAGTGCTAAATTTAGAACGAAAAAACAATTATAACTTTTTGAGAGATAGAGCTTTCTAATGTAGTCATGCTTATGCATTTGGATGTGCTGAATTCAACGGTGAGGTCGGTTTTCTCGTAGCGTGTACGGTTTGGCTAGAAAGTGGGAAACCATAATTTCCGCGGTTTATCGCGTTTTTCTCGCGAACCGCGAACCTTAGAGCAACGCGGTTTTCAGAAATGAATTCCTCGGCCAATTTCCCATCCGATACCATTTGAACCGTCAACATCGGTCGATTAGATCGGACACAGTTTGCGTTCAAAGTTTATAACATAGTAAAATGGGAGTTTTTAGCATCATTTTTGATCATTGGGAACGTCATAACTGTCCAACGGTTCCAAATAAGTAAAATCTAATTAAACCGGCGTAATCAGCGTCAAAAACTGTAGCAAGAACCACAACCTTAATTTGATTGAAGTTAGTTGGGTTTTTGCCGACTGGCTAAAATTTTGTAAGAAATCACGTATTTTAAACAATAATTTTGAAGTAGCACACCTATCTCAAAAACAAGGACCCAGATCAACATGAAACCTTTGCTATCTTACTAAAATAGGTGCGCTGATTACAAATTTACATAGGAAAAGTCTCTGTCTCTACTGGTTACCGAGTTGTGCTGAAATTACGGTTTTTCAAATAATACAAATATAAGCGAAATGGACCACATAACATGAAAATGGTAAATCTTAGCCATATAAAAGTATACATTTTTTTGATAGACTCAACGAGAGCTATCATTTGGTAGTGGGTAAACCTTTCTATCACCAACGGTTGCAATGTTCAATTTTTTTCTATCTAAAAGTGCTAAATTTAGAACGAAAAAACAATTATAACTTTTTGAGAGATAGAGCTTTCTAATGTAGTCATGCTTATGCATTTGGATGTGCTGAATTCAACGGTGAGGTCGGTTTTCTCGTAGCGTGTACGGTTTGGCTAGAAAGTGGGAAACCATAATTTCCGCGGTTTATCGCGTTTTTCTCGCGAACCGCGAACCTTAGAGCAACGCGGCTTTCAGAAATGAATTCCTCGGCCAATTTCCCATCCGATACCATTTGAACCGTCAACATCGGTCGATTAGATCGGACACAGTTTGCGTTCAAAGTTTCTAACATAGTAAAATGGGTGTTTTTAGCATCATTTTTGATCATTGGGAACGACATAACTGCCCAACCGTTCCAAATAAGTAAAATCTAATTATACCGGCGTAATCAGCGTCAAAAACTGTAGCAAGAACCACAACCTTAATTTGATTGAAGTTAGTTGGGTTTTTGCCGACTGGCTAAAATTTTGTAAGAAATCACGTATTTTAAACAATAATTTTGAAGTAGCACACCTATTTCAAAAACAAGGACCCAGATCAACATGAAACCTTTTCTATCTTACTAAAATAGCTGCGCTGATTACAAATTTACATAGGAAAAGTCTCTGTCTCTACTGGTTACCGAGTTGTGCTGAAATTACGGTTTTTCAAATAATACAAAAATAAGCGAAATGGACCACATAACATGAAAATGGTAAATCTTAGCCATATAAAAGTATACATTTTTTTGATAGACTCAACGAGAGCTATCATTTGGTAGTGGGTAAACCTTTCTATCACCAACGGTTGCAATGTTCAATTTTTTTCTATCTAAAAGTGCTAAATTTAGAACGAAAAAACAATTATAACTTTTTGAGAGATAGAGCTTTCTAATGTAGTCATGCTTATGCATTTGGATGTGCTGAATTCAACGGTGAGGTCGGTTTTCTCGTAGCGTGTACGGTTTGGCTAGAAAGTGGGAAACCATAATTTCCGCGGTTTATCGCGTTTTTCTCGCGAACCGCGAACCTTAGAGCAACGCGGTTTTCAGAAATGAATTCCTCGGCCAATTTCCCATCCGATACCATTTGAACCGTCAACATCGGTCGATTAGATCGGACACAGTTTGCGTTCAAAGTTTATAACATAGTAAAATGGGTGTTTTTAGCATCATTTTTGATCATTGGGAACGTCATAACTGCCCAACGGTTCCAAATAAGTAAAATCTAATTAAACCGGCGTAATCAGCGTCAAAAACTGTAGCAAGAACCACAACCTTAATTTGATTGAAGTTAGTTGGGTTTTTGCCGACTGGCTAAAATTTTGTAAGAAATCACGTATTTTAAACAATAATTTTGAAGTAGCACACCTATCTCAAAAACAAGGACCCAGATCAACATGAAACCTTTGCTATCTTACTAAAATAGGTGCGCTGATTACAAATTTACATAGGAAAAGTCTCTGTCTCTACTGCTTACCGAGTTGTGCTGAAATTACGGTTTTTCAAATAATACAAATATAAGCGAAATGGACCACATAACATGAAAATGGTAAATCTTAGCCATATAAAAGTATACATTTTTTTGATAGACTCAACGAGAGCTATCATTTGGTAGTGGGTAAACCTTTCTATCACCAACGGTTGCAATGTTCAATTTTTTTCTATCTAAAAGTGCTAAATTTAGAACGAAAAAACAATTATAACTTTTTGAGAGATAGAGCTTTCTAATGTAGTCATGCTTATGCATTTGGATGTGGTGAATTCAACGGTGAGGTCGGTTTTCTCGTAGCGTGTACGGTTTGGCTAGAAAGTGGGAAACCATAATTTCCGCGGTTTATCGCGTTTTTCTCGCGAACCGCGAACCTTAGACCAACGCGGCTTTCAGAAATGAATTCCTCGGCCAATTTCCCATCCGATACCATTTGAACCGTCAACATCGGTCGATTAGATCGGACACAGTTTGCGTTCAAAGTTTCTAACATAGTAAAATGGGTGTTTTTAGCATCATTTTTGATCATTGGGAACGTCATAACTGCCCAACCGTTCCAAATAAGTAAAATCTAATTATACCGGCGTAATCAGCGTCAAAAACTGTAGCAAGAACCACAACCTTAATTTGATTGAAGTTAGTTGGGTTTTTGCCGACTGGCTAAAATTTTGTAAGAAATCACGTATTTTAAACAATAATTTTGAAGTAGCACACCTATCTCAAAAACAAGGACCCAGATCAACATGAAACCTTTGCTATCTTACTAAAATAGGTGCGCTGATTACAAATTTACATAGGAAAAGTCTCTGTCTCAACTGGTTACCGAGTTGTGCTGAAATTACGGTTTTTCAAATAATACAAAAATAAGCGAAATGGACCACATAACATGAAAATGGTAAATCTTAGCCATATAAAAGTATACATTTTTTTGATAGACTCAACGAGAGCTATCATTTGGTAGTGGGTAAACCTTTCTATCACCAACGGTTGCAATGTTCAATTTTTTTCTATCTAAAAGTGCTAAATTTAGAACGAAAAAACAATTATAACTTTTTGAGAGATAGAGCTTTCTAATGTAGTCATGCTTATGCATTTGGATGTGCTGAATTCAACGGTGAGGTCGGTTTTCTCGTAGCGTGTACGGTTTGGCTAGAAAGTGGGAAACCATAATTTCCGCGGTTTATCGCGTTTTTCTCGCGAACCGCGAACCTTAGAGCAACGCGGTTTTCAGAAATGAATTCCTCGGCCAATTTCCCATCCGATACCATTTGAACCGTCAACATCGGTCGATTAGATCGGACACAGTTTGCGTTCAAAGTTTATAACATAGTAAAATGGGTGTTTTTAGCATCATTTTTGATCATTGGGAACGTCATAACTGCCCAACCGTTCCAAATAAGTAAAATCTAATCAAACCGGCGTAATCAGCGTCAAAAACTGTAGCAAGAACCACAACCTTAATTTGATTGAAGTTAGTTGGGTTTTTGCCGACTGGCTAAAATTTTGTAAGAAATCACGTATTTTAAACAATAATTTTGAAGTAGCACACCTATCTCAAAAACAAGGACCCAGATCAACATGAAATCTTTGCTATCTTACTAAAATAGGTGCGCTGATTACAAATTTACATAGGAAAAGTCTCTGTCTCTACTGGTTACCGAGTTGTGCTGAAATTACGGTTTTTCAAATAATACAAATATAAGCGAAATGGACCACATAACATGAAAATGGTAAATCTTAGCCATATAAAAGTATACATTTTTTTGATAGACTCAACGAGAGCTATCATTTGGTAGTGGGTAAACCTTTCTATCACCAACAGTTGCAATGTTCAATTTTTTTCCATCTAAAAGTGCTAAATTTAGAACGAAAAAACAATTATAACTTTTTGAGAGATAGAGCTTTCTAATGTAGTCATGCTTATGCATTTGGATGTGCTGAATTCAACGGTGAGGTCGGTTTTCTCGTAGCGTGTACGGTTTGGCTAGAAAGTGGGAAACCATAATTTCCGCTGTTTATCGCGTTTTTCTCGCGAACCGCGAACCTTAGAGCAACGCGGCTTTCAGAAATGAATTCCTCGGCCAATTTCCCATCCGATACCATTTGAACCGTCAACATCGGTCGATTAGATCGGACACAGTTTGCGTTCAAAGTTTATAACATAGTAAAATGGGTGTTTTTAGCATCATTTTTGATCATTGGGAACGTCATAACTGCCCAACCGTTCCAAATAAGTAAAATCTAATCAAACCGGCGTAATCAGCGTCAAAAACTGTAGCAAGAACCACAACCTTAATTTGATTGAAGTTAGTTGGGTTTTTGCCGACTGGCTAAAATTTTGTAAGAAATCACGTATTTTAAACAATAATTTTGAAGTAGCACACCTGTCTCAAAAACAAGGACCCAGATCAACATGAAACCTTTGCTATCTTACTAAAATAGGTGCGCTGATTACAAATTTACATAGGAAAAGTCTCTGTCTCTACTGGTTACCGAGTTGTGCTGAAATTACGGTATTTCAAATAATACAAAAATAAGCGAAATGGACCACATAACATGAAAATGGTAAATCTTAGCCATATAAAAGTATACATTTTTTTGATAGACTCAACGAGAGCTATCATTTGGTAGTGGGTAAACCTTTCTATCACCAACGGTTGCAATGTTCAATTTTTTTCTATCTAAAAGTGCTAAATTTAGAACGAAAAAACAATTATAACTTTTTGAGAGATAGAGCTTTCTAATGTAGTCATGCTTATGCATTTGGATGTGCTGAATTCAACGGTGAGGTCGGTTTTCTCGTAGCGTGTACGGTTTGGCTAGAAAGTGGGAAACCATAATTTCCGCGGTTTATCGCGTTTTTCTCGCGAACCGCGAACCTTAGAGCAACGCGGTTTTCAGAAATGAATTCCTCGGCCAATTTCCCATCCGATACCATTTGAACCGTCCACATCGGTCGATTAGATCGGACACAGTTTGCGTTCAAAGTTTATAACATAGTAAAATGGGTGTTTTTAGCATCATTTTTGATCATTGGGAACGTCATAACTGCCCAACGGTTCCAAATAAGTAAAATCTAATTAAACCGGCGTAATCAGCGTCAAAAACTGTAGCAAGAACCACAACCTTAATTTGATTGAAGTTAGTTGGGTTTTTGCCGACTGGCTAAAATTTTGTAAGAAATCACGTATTTTAAACAATAATTTTGAAGTAGCACACCTATCTCAAAAACAAGGACCCAGATCAACATGAAACCTTTGCTATCTTACTAAAATAGGTGCGCTGATTACAAATTTACATAGGAAAAGTCTCTGTCTCTACTGGTTACCGAGTTGTGCTGAAATTACGGTTTTTCAAATAATACAAATATAAGCGAAATGGACCACATAACATGAAAATGGTAAATCTTAGCCATATAAAAGTATACATTTTTTTGATAGACTCAACGAGAGCTATCATTTGGTAGTGGGTAAACCTTTCTATCACCAACGGTTGCAATGTTCAATTTTTTTCCATCTAAAAGTGCTAAATTTAGAACGAAAAAACAATTATAACTTTTTGAGAGATAGAGTTTTCTAATGTAGTCATGCTTATGCATTTGGATGTGCTGAATTCAACGGTGAGGTCGGTTTTCTCGTAGCGTGTACGGTTTGGCTAGAAAGTGGGAAACCATAATTTCCGCGGTTTATCGCGTTTTTCTCGCGAACCGCGAACCTTAGAGCAACGCGGTTTTCAGAAATGAATTCCTCGGCCAATTTCCCATCCGATACCATTTGAACCGTCAACATCGGTCGATTAGATCGGACACAGTTTGCGTTCAAAGTTTATAACATAGTAAAATGGGTGTTTTTAGCATCATTTTTGATCATTGGGAACGTCATAACTGCCCAACGGTTCCAAATAAGTAAAATCTAATTAAACCGGCGTAATCAGCGTCAAAAACTGTAGCAAGAACCACAACCTTAATTTGATTGAAGTTAGTTGGGTTTTTGCCGACTGGCTAAAATTTTGTAAGAAATCACGTATTTTAAACAATAATTTTGAAGTAGCACACCTATCTCAAAAACAAGGACCCAGATCAACATGAAACCTTTGCTATCTTACTAAAATAGGTGCGCTGATTACAAATTTACATAGGAAAAGTCTCTGTCTCTACTGCTTACCGAGTTGTGCTGAAATTACGGTTTTTCAAATAATACAAATATAAGCGAAATGGACCACATAACATGAAAATGGTAAATCTTAGCCATATAAAAGTATACATTTTTTGATAGACTCAACGAGAGCTATCATTTGGTAGTGGGTAAACCTTTCTATCACCAACGGTTGCAATGTTCAATTTTTTTCTATCTAAAAGTGCTAAATTTAGAACGAAAAAACAATTATAACTTTTTGAGAGATAGAGCTTTCTAATGTAGTCATGCTTATGCATTTGGATGTGCTGAATTCAACGGTGAGGTCGGTTTTCTCGTAGCGTGTACGGTTTGGCTAGAAAGTGGGAAACCATAATTTCCGCGGTTTATCGCGTTTTTCTCGCGAACCGCGAACCTTAGAGCAACGCGGCTTTCAGAAATGAATTCCTCGGCCAATTTCCCATCCGATACCATTTGAACCGTCAACATCGGTCGATTAGATCGGACACAGTTTGCGTTCAAAGTTTCTAACATAGTAAAATGGGTGTTTTTAGCATCATTTTTGATCATTGGGAACGACATAACTGCCCAACCGTTCCAAATAAGTAAAATCTAATTATACCGGCGTAATCAGCGTCAAAAACTGTAGCAAGAACCACAACCTTAATTTGATTGAAGTTAGTTGGGTTTTTGCCGACTGGCTAAAATTTTGTAAGAAATCACGTATTTTAAACAATAATTTTGAAGTAGCACACCTATTTCAAAAACAAGGACCCAGATCAACATGAAACCTTTTCTATCTTACTAAAATAGCTGCGCTGATTACAAATTTACATAGGAAAAGTCTCTGTCTCTACTGGTTACCGAGTTGTGCTGAAATTACGGTTTTTCAAATAATACAAAAATAAGCGAAATGGACCACATAACATGAAAATGGTAAATCTTAGCCATATAAAAGTATACATTTTTTTGATAGACTCAACGAGAGCTATCATTTGGTAGTGGGTAAACCTTTCTATCACCAACGGTTGCAATGTTCAATTTTTTTCTATCTAAAAGTGCTAAATTTAGAACGAAAAAACAATTATAACTTTTTGAGAGATAGAGCTTTCTAATGTAGTCATGCTTATGCATTTGGATGTGGTGAATTCAACGGTGAGGTCGGTTTTCTCGTAGCGTGTACGGTTTGGCTAGAAAGTGGGAAACCATAATTTCCGCGGTTTATCGCGTTTTTCTCGCGAACCGCGAACCTTAGACCAACGCGGCTTTCAGAATTGAATTCCTCGGCCAATTTCCCATCCGATACCATTTGAACCGTCAACATCGGTCGATTAGATCGGACACAGTTTGCGTTCAAAGTTTCTAACATAGTAAAATGGGTGTTTTTAGCATCATTTTTGATCATTGGGAACGTCATAACTGCCCAACCGTTCCAAATAAGTAAAATCTAATTATACCGGCGTAATCAGCGTCAAAAACTGTAGCAAGAACCACAACCTTAATTTGATTGAAGTTAGTTGGGTTTTTGCCGACTGGCTAAAATTTTGTAAGAAATCACGTATTTTAAACAATAATTTTGAAGTAGCACACCTATCTCAAAAACAAGGACCCAGATCAACATGAAACCTTTGCTATCTTACTAAAATAGGTGCGCTGATTACAAATTTACATAGGAAAAGTCTCTGTCTCAACTGGTTACCGAGTTGTGCTGAAATTACGGTTTTTCAAATAATACAAAAATAAGCGAAATGGACCACATAACATGAAAATGGTAAATCTTAGCCATATAAAAGTATACATTTTTTTGATAGACTCAACGAGAGCTATCATTTGGTAGTGGGTAAACCTTTCTATCACCAACGGTTGCAATGTTCAATTTTTTTCTATCTAAAAGTGCTAAATTTAGAACGAAAAAACAATTATAACTTTTTGAGAGATAGAGCTTTCTAATGTAGTCATGCTTATGCATTTGGATGTGCTGAATTCAACGGTGAGGTCGGTTTTCTCGTAGCGTGTACGGTTTGGCTAGAAAGTGGGAAACCATAATTTCCGCGGTTTATCGCGTTTTTCTCGCGAACCGCGAACCTTAGAGCAACGCGGTTTTCAGAAATGAATTCCTCGGCCAATTTCCCATCCGATACCATTTGAACCGTCAACATCGGTCGATTAGATCGGACACAGTTTGCGTTCAAAGTTTATAACATAGTAAAATGGGTGTTTTTAGCATCATTTTTGATCATTGGGAACGTCATAACTGCCCAACGGTTCCAAATAAGTAAAATCTAATTAAACCGGCGTAATCAGCGTCAAAAACTGTAGCAAGAACCACAACCTTAATTTGATTGAAGTTAGTTGGGTTTTTGCCGACTGGCTAAAATTTTGTAAGAAATCACGTATTTTAAACAATAATTTTGAAGTAGCACACCTATCTCAAAAACAAGGACCCAGATCAACATGAAACCTTTGCTATCTTACTAAAATAGGTGCGCTGATTACAAATTTACATAGGAAAAGTCTCTGTCTCTACTGGTTACCGAGTTGTGCTGAAATTACGGTTTTTCAAATAATACAAATATAAGCGAAATGGACCACATAACATGAAAATGGTAAATCTTAGCCATATAAAAGTATACATTTTTTTGATAGACTCAACGAGAGCTATCATTTGGTAGTGGGTAAACCTTTCTATCACCAACGGTTGCAATGTTCAATTTTTTTCTATCTAAAAGTGCTAAATTTAGAACGAAAAAACAATTATAACTTTTTGAGAGATAGAGCTTTCTAATGTAGTCATGCTTATGCATTTGGATGTGCTGAATTCAACGGTGAGGTCGGTTTTCTCGTAGCGTGTACGGTTTGGCTAGAAAGTGGGAAACCATAATTTCCGCGGTTTATCGCGTTTTTCTCGCGAACCGCGAACCTTAGAGCAACGCGGTTTTCAGAAATGAATTCCTCGGCCAATTTCCCATCCGATACCATTTGAACCGTCAACATCGGTCGATTAGATCGGACACAGTTTGCGTTCAAAGTTTATAACATAGTAAAATGGGTGTTTTTAGCATCATTTTTGATCATTGGGAACGACATAACTGCCCAACCGTTCCAAATAAGTAAAATCTAATTAAACCGGCGTAATCAGCGTCAAAAACTGTAGCAAGAACCACAACCTTAATTTGATTGAAGTTAGTTGGGTTTTTGCCGACTGGCTAAAATTTTGTAAGAAATCACGTATTTTAAACAATAATTTTGAAGTAGCACACCTATCTCAAAAACAAGGACCCAGATCAACATGAAACCTTTGCTATCTTACTAAAATAGGTGCGCTGATTACAAATTTACATAGGAAAAGTCTCTGTCTCTACTGCTTACCGAGTTGTGCTGAAATTACGGTTTTTCAAATAATACAAATATAAGCGAAATGGACCACATAACATGAAAATGGTAAATCTTAGCCATATAAAAGTATACATTTTTTTGATAGACTCAACGAGAGCTATCATTTGGTAGTGGGTAAACCTTTCTATCACCAACGGTTGCAATGTTCAATTTTTTTCTATCTAAAAGTGTTAAATTTAGAACGAAAAAACAATTATAACTTTTTGAGAGATAGAGCTTTCTAATGTAGTCATGCTTATGCATTTGGATGTGCTGAATTCAACGGTGAGGTCGGTTTTCTCGTAGCGTGTACGGTTTGGCTAGAAAGTGGGAAACCATAATTTCCGCGGTTTATCGCGTTTTTCTCGCGAACCGCGAACCTTAGAGCAACGCGGCTTTCAGAAATGAATTCCTCGGCCAATTTCCCATCCGATACCATTTGAACCGTCAACATCGGTCGATTAGATCGGACACAGTTTGCGTTCAAAGTTTCTAACATAGTAAAATGGGTGTTTTTAGCATCATTTTTGATCATTGGGAACGACATAACTGCCCAACCGTTCCAAATAAGTAAAATCTAATTATACCGGCGTAATCAGCGTCAAAAACTGTAGCAAGAACCACAACCTTAATTTGATTGAAGTTAGTTGGGTTTTTGCCGACTGGCTAAAATTTTGTAAGAAATCACGTATTTTAAACAATAATTTTGAAGTAGCACACCTATTTCAAAAACAAGGACCCAGATCAACATGAAACCTTTTCTATCTTACTAAAATAGCTGCGCTGATTACAAATTTACATAGGAAAAGTCTCTGTCTCTACTGGTTACCGAGTTGTGCTGAAATTACGGTTTTTCAAATAATACAAAAATAAGCGAAATGGACCACATAACATGAAAATGGTAAATCTTAGCCATATAAAAGTATACATTTTTTTGATAGACTCAACGAGAGCTATCATTTGGTAGTGGGTAAACCTTTCTATCACCAACGGTTGCAATGTTCAATTTTTTTCTATCTAAAAGTGCTAAATTTAGAACGAAAAACAATTATAACTTTTTGAGAGATAGAGCTTTCTAATGTAGTCATGCTTATGCATTTGGATGTGCTGAATTCAACGGTGAGGTCGGTTTTCTCGTAGCGTGTACGGTTTGGCTAGAAAGTGGGAAACCATAATTTCCGCGGTTTATCGCGTTTTTCTCGCGAACCGCGAACCTTAGAGCAACGCGGTTTTCAGAAATGAATTCCTCGGCCAATTTCCCATCCGATACCATTTGAACCGTCAACATCGGTCGATTAGATCGGACACAGTTTGCGTTCAAAGTTTATAACATAGTAAAATGGGTGTTTTTAGCATCATTTTTGATCATTGGGAACGACATAACTGCCCAACCGTTCCAAATAAGTAAAATCTAATTAAACCGGCGTAATCAGCGTCAAAAACTGTAGCAAGAACCACAACCTTAATTTGATTGAAGTTAGTTGGGTTTTTGCCGACTGGCTAAAATTTTGTAAGAAATCACGTATTTTAAACAATAATTTTGAAGTAGCACACCTATCTCAAAAACAAGGACCCAGATCAACATGAAACCTTTGCTATCTTACTAAAATAGGTGCGCTGATTACAAATTTACATAGGAAAAGTCTCTGTCTCTACTGCTTACCGAGTTGTGCTGAAATTACGGTTTTTCAAATAATACAAATATAAGCGAAATGGACCACATAACATGAAAATGGTAAATCTTAGCCATATAAAAGTATACATTTTTTTGATAGACTCAACGAGAGCTATCATTTGGTAGTGGGTAAACCTTTCTATCACCAACGGTTGCAATGTTCAATTTTTTTCTATCTAAAAGTGTTAAATTTAGAACGAAAAAACAATTATAACTTTTTGAGAGATAGAGCTTTCTAATGTAGTCATGCTTATGCATTTGGATGTGCTGAATTCAACGGTGAGGTCGGTTTTCTCGTAGCGTGTACGGTTTGGCTAGAAAGTGGGAAACCATAATTTCCGCGGTTTATCGCGTTTTTCTCGCGAACCGCGAACCTTAGAGCAACGCGGCTTTCAGAAATGAATTCCTCGGCCAATTTCCCATCCGATACCATTTGAACCGTCAACATCGGTCGATTAGATCGGACACAGTTTGCGTTCAAAGTTTCTAACATAGTAAAATGGGTGTTTTTAGCATCATTTTTGATCATTGGGAACGACATAACTGCCCAACCGTTCCAAATAAGTAAAATCTAATTATACCGGCGTAATCAGCGTCAAAAACTGTAGCAAGAACCACAACCTTAATTTGATTGAAGTTAGTTGGGTTTTTGCCGACTGGCTAAAATTTTGTAAGAAATCACGTATTTTAAACAATAATTTTGAAGTAGCACACCTATTTCAAAAACAAGGACCCAGATCAACATGAAACCTTTTCTATCTTACTAAAATAGCTGCGCTGATTACAAATTTACATAGGAAAAGTCTCTGTCTCTACTGGTTACCGAGTTGTGCTGAAATTACGGTTTTTCAAATAATACAAAAATAAGCGAAATGGACCACATAACATGAAAATGGTAAATCTTAGCCATATAAAAGTATACATTTTTTTGATAGACTCAACGAGAGCTATCATTTGGTAGTGGGTAAACCTTTCTATCACCAACGGTTGCAATGTTCAATTTTTTTCTATCTAAAAGTGCTAAATTTAGAACGAAAAAACAATTATAACTTTTTGAGAGATAGAGCTTTCTAATGTAGTCATGCTTATGCATTTGGATGTGGTGAATTCAACGGTGAGGTCGGTTTTCTCGTAGCGTGTACGGTTTGGCTAGAAAGTGGGAAACCATAATTTCCGCGGTTTATCGCGTTTTTCTCGCGAACCGCGAACCTTAGACCAACGCGGCTTTCAGAAATGAATTCCTCGGCCAATTTCCCATCCGATACCATTTGAACCGTCAACATCGGTCGATTAGATCGGACACAGTTTGCGTTCAAAGTTTCTAACATAGTAAAATGGGTGTTTTTAGCATCATTTTTGATCATTGGGAACGTCATAACTGCCCAACCGTTCCAAATAAGTAAAATCTAATTATACCGGCGTAATCAGCGTCAAAAACTGTAGCAAGAACCACAACCTTAATTTGATTGAAGTTAGTTGGGTTTTTGCCGACTGGCTAAAATTTTGTAAGAAATCACGTATTTTAAACAATAATTTTGAAGTAGCACACCTATCTCAAAAACAAGGACCCAGATCAACATGAAACCTTTGCTATCTTACTAAAATAGGTGCCCTGATTACAAATTTACATAGGAAAAGTCTCTGTCTCAACTGGTTACCGAGTTGTGCTGAAATTACGGTTTTTCAAATAATACAAAAATAAGCGAAATGGACCACATAACATGAAAATGGTAAATCTTAGCCATATAAAAGTATACATTTTTTTGATAGACTCAACGAGAGCTATCATTTGGTAGTGGGTAAACCTTTCTATCACCAACGGTTGCAATGTTCAATTTTTTTCTATCTAAAAGTGCTAAATTTAGAACGAAAAAACAATTATAACTTTTTGAGAGATAGAGCTTTCTAATGTAGTCATGCTTATGCATTTGGATGTGCTGAATTCAACGGTGAGGTCGGTTTTCTCGTAGCGTGTACGGTTTGGCTAGAAAGTGGGAAACCATAATTTCCGCGGTTTATCGCGTGTTTCTCGCGAACCGCGAACCTTAGAGCAACGCGGTTTTCAGAAATGAATTCCTCGGCCAATTTCCCATCCGATACCATTTGAACCGTCAACATCGGTCGATTAGATCGGACACAGTTTGCGTTCAAAGTTTATAACATAGTAAAATGGGTGTTTTTAGCATCATTTTTGATCATTGGGAACGTCATAACTGCCCAACGGTTCCAAATAAGTAAAATCTAATTAAACCGGCGTAATCAGCGTCAAAAACTGTAGCAAGAACCACAACCTTAATTTGATTGAAGTTAGTTGGGTTTTTGCCGACTGGCTAAAATTTTGTAAGAAATCACGTATTTTAAACAATAATTTTGAAGTAGCACACCTATCTCAAAAACAAGGACCCAGATCAACATGAAACCTTTGCTATCTTACTAAAATAGGTGCGCTGATTACAAATTTACATAGGAAAAGTCTCTGTCTCTACTGCTTACCGAGTTGTGCTGAAATTACGGTTTTTCAAATAATACAAATATAAGCGAAATGGACCACATAACATGAAAATGGTAAATCTTAGCCATATAAAAGTATACATTTTTTGATAGACTCAACGAGAGCTATCATTTGGTAGTGGGTAAACCTTTCTATCACCAACGGTTGCAATGTTCAATTTTTTTCTATCTAAAAGTGCTAAATTTAGAACGAAAAAACAATTATAACTTTTTGAGAGATAGAGCTTTCTAATGTAGTCATGCTTATGCATTTGGATGTGCTGAATTCAACGGTGAGGTCGGTTTTCTCGTAGCGTGTACGGTTTGGCTAGAAAGTGGGAAACCATAATTTCCGCGGTTTATCGCGTTTTTCTCGCGAACCGCGAACCTTAGAGCAACGCGGCTTTCAGAAATGAATTCCTCGGCCAATTTCCCATCCGATACCATTTGAACCGTCAACATCGGTCGATTAGATCGGACACAGTTTGCGTTCAAAGTTTCTAACATAGTAAAATGGGTGTTTTTAGCATCATTTTTGATCATTGGGAACGACATAACTGCCCAACCGTTCCAAATAAGTAAAATCTAATTATACCGGCGTAATCAGCGTCAAAAACTGTAGCAAGAACCACAACCTTAATTTGATTGAAGTTAGTTGGGTTTTTGCCGACTGGCTAAAATTTTGTAAGAAATCACGTATTTTAAACAATAATTTTGAAGTAGCACACCTATTTCAAAAACAAGGACCCAGATCAACATGAAACCTTTTCTATCTTACTAAAATAGCTGCGCTGATTACAAATTTACATAGGAAAAGTCTCTGTCTCTACTGGTTACCGCGTTGTGCTGAAATTACGGTTTTTCAAATAATACAAAAATAAGCGAAATGGACCACATAACATGAAAATGGTAAATCTTAGCCATATAAAAGTATACGTTTTTTTGATAGACTCAACGAGAGCTACCATTTGGTAGTGGGTAAACCTTTCTATCACCAACGGTTGCAATGTTCAATTTTTTTCTATCTAAAAGTGCTAAATTTAGAACGAAAAAACAATTATAACTTTTTGAGAGATAGAGCTTTCTAATGTAGTCATGCTTATGCATTTGGATGTGCTGAATTCAACGGTGAGGTCGGTTTTCTCGTAGCGTATACGCTTTGGCTAGAAAGTGGGAAACCATAATTTCCGCGGTTTATCGCGTTTTCTCGCGAACCACGAATCTTAGAGCAACGCGGCTTTCAGAAATGAATTCCTCGGCCAATTTCCCATCAGATACCATTTGAACCGTCAACATCGTTCGATTAGATCGGACACAGTTTGCGTTCAAAGTTTCTAACATAGTAAAATGGGTGTTTTTAGCATCATTTTTGATCATTGGGAACGTCATAACTGCCCAACCGTTCCAAATAAGTAAAATCTAATTATACCGGAGTAATCAGCGTCAAAAACTGTAGCAAGAACCACAACCTTAATTTGATTGAAGTTAGTTGGGTTTTTGCCGACTGGCTAAAATTTTGTAAGAAATCACGTATTTTAAACAATAATTTTGAAGTAGCACACCTATCTCAAAAACAAGGACCCAGATCAACATGAAACCTTTGCTATCTTACTAAAATAGGTGCGCTGATTACAAATTTACATAGGAAAAGTCTCTGTCTCTACTGGTTACCGAGTTGTGCTGAAATTACGGTTTTTCAAATAATACAAAAATAAGCGAAATGGACCACATAACATGAAAATGGTAAATCTTAGCCATATAAAAGTATACATTTTTTTGATAGACTCAACGAGAGCTATCATTTGGTAGTGGCTAAACCTTTCTATCACCAACGGTTGCAATGTTCAATTTTTTTCTATCTAAAAGTGCTAAATTTAGAACGAAAAAACAATTATAACTTTTTGAGAGATAGAGCTTTCTAATGTAGTCATGCTTATGCATTTGGATGTGCTGAATTCAACGGTGAGGTCGGTTTTCTCGTAGCGTGTACGGTTTGGCTAGAAAGTGGGAAACCATAATTTCCGCGGTTTATCGCGCTTTTCTCGCGAACCGCGAACCTTAGAGCAACGCGGCTTTCAGAAATGAATTCATCGGCCAATTTCCCATCCGATACCATTTGAACCGTCAACATCGGTCGATTAGATCGGACACAGTTTGCGTTCAAAGTTTCTAACATAGTAAAATGGGTGTTTTTAGCATCATTTTTGATCATTGGGAACGACATAACTGCCCAACCGTTCCAAATAAGTAAAATCTAATTATACCGGCGTAATCAGCGTCAAAAACTGTAGCAAGAGCCACAACCTTAATTTGATTAAAGTTAGTTGGGTTTTTGCCGACTGGCTAAAATTTTGTAAGAAATCACGCATTTTAAACAATAATTTTGAAGTAGCACACCTATCTCAAAAACAAGGACCCAGATCAACATGAAACCTTTGCTATCTTACTAAAATAGGTGCGCTGATTACAAATTTACATAGGAAAAGTCTCTGTCTCTACTGGTTACCGAGTTGTGCTGAAATTACGGTTTTTCAAATAATACAAAAATAAGCGAAATGGACCACATAACATGAAAATGGTAAATCTTAGCCATATAAAAGTATACATTTTTTTGATAGACCCAACGAGAGCTAGCATTTGGTAGTGGGTAAACCTTTCTATCACCAACGGTTGCAATGTTCAATTTTTTTCTATCTAAAAGTGCTAAATTTAGAACGGAAAAACAATTATAACTTTTTGAGAGATAGAGCTTTCTAATGTAGTCATGCTTATGCATTGGGATGTGCTGAATTCAACGGTGAGGTCGGTTTCCCCGTAACTCGAACGGTTTGGCCAGAAAGTGGGAAACTATAGCTTTCGCGGTTTCTCGCGGTTTTTTAAATATCACCAATCCACAGAAAACCGACTGTCATCGATACTATGACGGCCATTTCCATTTTGTTTTGCGTTATTAAATTACATTTTTAAGTGTAAGTTTGAAGTAACCAAGAGTTGTAACATTATTTTTGTAATTTTCTTTAGTTGAAGTTCTATATGCCATTGAAGTATACCAAATTTTATTGCCTAGAACTAGAACTATTATTTAAACATTTACAGATTTTGAGAAAAATGTTCCCCTATTTTTTTTTAGCCGTGTATTAATACTTGTGTACATATGCTATAGTTTGATACAGGCTGTCTCAATCTTCTTAGGTTTCCCAATATATCCAAGATGTTCATAGACTTCATCAACAATTGTTTTTTTCTTTTATTTCGTTCTTGGCCACGTGTCCTGTAACGCCATACCTATCCCTTTCATCTCTTCGAAGTCAATATATTTATCACCCACAAATCTACTCAGATCTAAAAGAAAAAACAAACAAATACAATGTAAGTAACATAGATAAGTATACACACACACAGTAGATACTTAAGATGGGGTTCGAAATGAGTAGGCAACCAAATATACTTCATAATATTATTCTGAGTTGTTCACCGAAATGATTAGGTATTTCCATTCAAATTATACGTCGAACAGAACTTGATACCTTTGCCGATAACACAAAAAATATCAGGCTCAATTCTGTCATGTATAGGTGACCGAATTCTGTGAATATCGGCGTTTTTTTGTTGAACGTAAGAAGACTACGACATAGCCATCAACAATCGTAAAATCCGTCACCTAGAACCGACAGAATTGAGCCGAACATTTTTTGCATTATCGGCAAAGGTTTCAAGTTCTGTTCGACGTATAATTTTAATGGAAATACCTAAACATTTCGGTGAAATACCACGAAATACTGACATCAAAATTTATGAGGTATATTTGGTTGCCACCATGATCTCCGGATCCATCTGTGTAGTAAACTTACCGGAAATATCAGTTTTGACGGCATCTGACTCTTTAATGAAGGCAGTTATTGCTTTACCTGCCATCGAACCCAACTGCTTCACTTGTTTGAGTAGAACCTTCGCGGATTTGCCCATTTTAATCTTTTCGATGTCCATTATTGTACGGGGGAACTGTTGTAACGGCTCCAGTACACTGTTAACATGTTTCGGAGCCCAACCTTTTGCTCCGACCTGTAATTTTCATAACGCAAAACAGATTAACGAGTAGAAATTTGTATTATAAACATACATCTTTGTGTGCACGTTTCTGACATTTTAAATCTAAGCATTTCTAAGTAACATAATCTGGGTTTTAAGGCTCCCGTCTTCGACCTTGTAAACGAGAAAATAACCCACGTCATACTTATTAATAATAATAATAATAATAATATTCATTTATTGTCCAACAGACTGGTCCAATTACAGGACAATACAATAATACAAAATACTTATAGGTATGTAAGTGGTTTTCAGTATTTTCTTGTTAATATGAAACAAATTGCTTATTTTAAAAGACAGAAACTGCCAATCCCAAAATCCCGCGCTTTTTTTGTCTGGCGAGAAGTGTTGCAGGCGCAAGCAACAGAGACAGAGCGATACCGTGGCCAATGTGTCACTGTCTGCCTACCGTAGGTAGATAGCGGAAGGCAGTAGTGTTTCGCTTTTTTATTTTATTCCAGCTGAACCCATTGTCCTAGAAACCTTAAAATGGTCTCATAGTAAACCTAAATCTCTGTATTTTTACGTGAAATTACAAAAATTTGCTCCCAAATGTTTTTGACGCATTTACAGCGATTCTCTAAGTGGGGTACGAACGGCTTCATAAAAAAACGTAAAAAACGCAATAACCTGGCAAGATATACAGCTTTTGAAAACGCCTATTCGCGTACCACAAAAAAAGTTATCAATATAACACTAAGTTTCAACTGTCTTTTTCTCGGCTTTTTTAAATGTTTTACTTTAGAATTATCTTTCCAATTAACAGACCTTTCAATACCAGTACAAAAATATGGGGTTGCCATGTAGTAAGTGTCGATGGCGTCAAAAGTCGAAAACAATTGACAAGTCGGAAATTAAATTTGATGTAAATATGTATATTTTGATAATTAAAATCGACGAAATTTTTCAATTAACAAACAATTTCAGACGTTATGTCATATTTCCTTACTTTACGCGCTCAATGTATACATATTTTTAAAGCATAAAATTTTAAAATGTGAAAGATAATTTATAATTATTATTATTATCGAATAAATATAATTAGCATCATCTGGACTACTTTTAATGTCAGAATGCGTTTCCTTAATTCAATAATACAAAGAGCGTTTAGTTATCTGACTGCAAATATTTCAAATTAAAGAATAACTACTAATATATAATTTGAGAGTACCATCGCGAGCATAAAAAACGGGGACAGCAAAGTGAAATTGCGCACTTATATTCTCAACAATTTTAGTTGTGTAACATTTACTTTGACAGTATTTGTTAACCTATGATGTCTAAACTCTGACAGTATTTGTCAACCTACAATTTTGTTCCGGTTCCATCAATTTTATTCTTGACGGTATTCTTGCCGACACTTAATTCAATAACAGTTTCTCGAATGCTGATTTTATCATGTAGTCGAGTTTTAATTTGCCTTCTAAAATTCATTCAATTTCGCCATTTTTATTTATTACGTCAAAATTCAAGATGACATTAATGTGACATGACAACCGTACTGACATGGCATTACGAAGCCCAGTTTAATCAGTGCAAATTAGAGTGTCCTCGTTTGTTATGCTTGCGATAGTACCTAGTCTGTAAATTTTAATTAAGCGGAATATATGAATAAAATATAACTTTTATTAAATCTGCAATTATTATCTCATGTATTTAAGTCTCTGCAAGAGTTGAGGGTTGAGTAATTTATTCCAATTAAATTGAAAAAGATATTACAAATAAAAAAGTTAAATTCAAACCGCATACGGTGATAGTACCGTATGAGATAGAAAGAGATAGCTTGCCCACTGCACTGCGGGTTGCATACCAAATGCATTTGCATCACGTATTGACCATTACGGGTCCTTTCCAGTTATACGTAGTACATACAGTTCACTGCTTGTACCATACTAAATACACTCCTTGATATCAAGGAATCAAGTTTCCTTGCAGTCGCCAAAGAACAACGCTATTTATTTTAATTCAAATTTCAAATACAACAACGTCAATAACTAATGAAAACTGTAGGGATAATCACGATAGAACGACACATATTACTTAATTCGATTATGCAACTGTCAAACTTTACCTGTAACTAACTGTAAAATAAGTTTAAACAATTTAAAAGGTGTAAAATCAAAATAAAAATAAAAAGAAAGGTTACAGATTTAAACTTACTTTTTCGAACATAAACTTTGTGATATCAGAAATTCCATATAAGCATTCTTCAAAAGTGACGTAACCTCGTAGAATATCATCATCTTTGGGATTCTTTCTGCTCAGAATCTTATTGTAATGTTGTATCCATAGTTTGCATTCGGTTATATACCTGTCCAATGTCTTGCTCTTGTGTGCCAAACACTATAAAGTCAAACAAAGCCGAATGATGCCAAAACACCTCAAAAATAGGAATGACACAGCTTACTTACTGGAACGAGAAATATGAACACAATAATACATATTACTTGTCTCATTTGGGCGGTTTTTGCATCACTATGAGTATCACGAAAAGTGTGTGTTGTTTTCGCAGGAAAAGTATATAAAATTATATGATTTTAATGTGTAATTTAATACTGCGTGTAATGACCATTGTTACTTGTTGTGAAATTTTTTTATTAAGTTTTGTATTGTATTGTATGCAGTCTCATGTCATTAGTTTTTCAATTATGAAACTGTATAGTATTGTTACTTTTGCTTTGATAACCCAAGTTTTAGTAAGTATATTTAATCTAATTATGCATTTTTATAGGTTTTAGTTAATTATGAATTAACAATAAATCATGTATACTAACAAACAAATAAACAACCAAGCAGAAAAAGACAAATGAATAAGAAAGCAACTTTTAATTCGCATCGTTTTCTTGTAGACATGCCTGGCAAAGGATTGGAAAACGAATATAATAGAACAGTTAGAATCTAATATACTGAAGGACAATTCATTGGATTTAATTTCTGAGGAAACTACAACCCGAGGCGATATGTTTTACGGTTTTTTTATCACGGATATAAAGCTGGAACATATTCACACTCTGTGGACGTACATTATGGACAACGTGAGTATACGTTTTTAATATTTACATTTTTCTACAAATCTTTAGATTTATTGGTAACATAAATCCCAATAGGGGATTTTTAGGGTATTATTTTTAGGGTATTTATACTGTATTATAAGTATGGTGTGTATTGTAGTTACCCTAAGAGATTATAGTTTAAAGAAACTATTTGTTTCTATCGTTTGTTGTCCTTTTGTCGTCGACAACCCTGCTCTACACAATTGGTCTTTATAATTAATTCTACTGTAGGAAATGAAACATAACTAATAATTTGTTATCTACAGTAACAAAATAAATCTCATGGTTGCTCTAGTAAGTGGCCTTCTTTCTACCTTCTGGATTATATGCAGGTTGTGTCCGCAAAAATTAGGCATAGGTCTATAGGAACTAGCGTATCACGCAACAACACTGCCAACGTCGGTTGATTGGGGCAGCCAATTATAGTGGGACTGCCGACTGGTGGGAGAGCAGGTCTGGTCAGGTCAGTCTGGTTTTCCGTTTCGGAGCACATGCACGCAACGGTAGAACTATCGCAGATCTAACAACGCTTCATAACATTCCTATCTTTGCAATCGAGATGTACCCTCCGCTAGAACAGCTTCAGATCATCAAGTGGTATTACGGTGGCAATTCGGCGCAACAGTGCGTGGATTTGTTTGTAATCACTTTTGAAGACAGACATATCCCGTGCAGACAAACCATTTTCAATATTGTGCATCAATTTGAAAAAGATCTTTGTCTAAAGAGCTGCGGTACTTGTCATCCAAGGGAGATAAGTCCACAAGAAATTGAGGCAAAAGAACGACGGGATGTACTAATCTGCGGTTCTGTAGTACTGGAGGATAAGAAATCTACTCGAGGGATTGGCGAGGAATTGGGTATTGGTAACAAACCCGTTGCTACGGCTCTGAAGAAGGGTGATTTCCGGAGTTATAAGTACTCAAAGACTCAGGAAACCATCGCAGACGACAGTATTCGTAGAATGGAGTTTTGTGAAACAGTAATGGAAAAGGCGAACGCAGATTAAAATTTTATACAAAATATTATTTTTACTGATGAATCGAGTTTTCCGTTAGATGGTAAACATAATCCTTCCATTCTTCGATATTAGGCCCAACAAAATCAGCACCGAAGTTATGCTTGCCGTACTCAATATCCCGAAAAACTAAATGTTTGGGCTGGTATTCTACCCAATCATTTAGTTGGTCCATTCTTTATTGAAGTACCTTACCCACGTTACTTTCTTTGACAACCCAGCAATATTTGTAGTACAAAGACCCAGTATCACCATTAGCTGTAAAATCTTTCGTAGATACAAGACAATAGCTTCCAGTATTTTTAATTTTTGGAAATAACGTATGAACACGTATTATTCGATATCATATCACTGATCAACAGGAATTTAAAAGAATAAAACCAATTTCTTTACGTTAGTAGGTTAATAATAATACTTCGCGCCATCTTCGCTCCAAATGTAAACAAACCCTATGCGCATGACGGGGCAACTCGCGAGATACCAAAACGTGTCCCGAAAATCATTATATCCATATTCTTTTGCTATTTTTTTTTTTACCAGAATATCGATTTTTTTGCTTTGTTAGTTTTCAAGGTACCGACGCACAGTGGGGTATTTGACCTGAAAACCTGGCCAACATTATTTTTTCAACTAAAAACGCCTTAGATGTGTTGTTTTATTTATGTATAACATTTTAACCTTCCTACTAAGAATTTGAAGGTTAATAACTTAATAAACACAATAAAAACAGTACAAAATAGAAAAAAAAAACAAACTGTATTAAAAATTCTTCACTGCACTACACCTATTGTCAATTAATTACTGCTACAACATTTGTCATCAATACTTTTTTGTGATTTTATTTCTATTATTCTTTACCGTGTCAAATCCATAAAATAATATATGGCATGTCCAGTTTAAATACGCGGCATATACGGATTTAAAATTGAGCAATACATGTTGTTTTTGAGTTATATGAGATAACATGTTTGGGTCTGTTATGTTCTAAGAAATCCTGAAAAAAGTTTTATATTTAAAGGCCAGTGGTAGAGGAAGAAAATGAAAGTTTATACCAGTCGATATTGTGTATTGAAACGGTACATATGCTATTCATGCTGTTTTCTGTTCGATGCATTCCTTTTAAGACGTGATAGTAGAGGCAATTAAGAACCTATTTTACCATATTTATTACTATAAAATCTATTATTTTTAGTATTATTTCAAAATTGTCTAGTATTTATACTTATTGTTTCCATGAAAACTTTCGAAATTTGATCATACTTCAAGCTGAAACGGTCGTTTTTTAGTGGTATGACCCTAATACGCATGTTTTGAACACGCATTCGCATTCCGCATAAACACATTTATCGAAAACGCCTAACCAGTTTCTATTCACAAACTTACGATTCTCTCTCCTCAACAAAAATCCAATTTAAACCAGTGAACTGTATATGCGAGTAGGTGCTTTCGATGTACATATTTTGTTGCCTTGAATATGAATCCGATTGGCTTCAAGCAACCAATTTCCAAGAAATGCATATACAAGTACAAAGTTTAAGGTTTTTTCGGATGATTGTTAAGAGTCTAGGTCATCGGGGTTGTTTGCTATACATGATCCAACACGGAAAAATATACGTACATAACGGCATTTACAACATAGAAGATGCATTGAACATAAAGTTGTCAAAATCTCGATAACCGTAACCATTTGTATATAGCTAAATATGGTTAAATATGTTCTACATTACCTCTACTATTACGGTACCAAGAAATTGCACCAAATTACATATAAGCCGGTACATCAATTTTTGGATTTTCCTTTACAACGTATTTGAAATAAAATCACAAAAACCGCATCCGCACCTATCCGCAGCAGATTTTCCAGTAGTTGTAATGTCAAATATGTATACTATAATTTGAACCACTTTCAAAAGCGTAACAAAGCAAAACACTAAACTAAAACACCCAAGTTCTGCATAAAACTGCTTTTTTTATAACAGCGAATGTTCTAGGCCCTGCAATAAACAAAATTGTGGGTAAATTTCAATAAAAATAATGTCCAATAAAAGTTCATACTTGGTTCTAAAGAATGTATAACAAAAAAGTCGCATTTATCGTTAAAATACAAAATTGCAACCGTTTTTAAGAGCGTCAACTTATGTGCATCTATGTTCAGCCATACTAAAATATAACTTTTGGCTGACAAGGACACGTGGCTCAGTGCTCAGGTGAAAAAATATTGCCGCCTTTTAATACATCGGTCCTTTACCTATCCCAGAAACTGGTTTACTTTTTGGAATTAAATAATTTAGAAATTTGATTTATTGACAGCTTTTTGGGTCTAATATGGTCTAATACCCCAATGTGCGACGCACCGCTGACGTGCCGGCAACACAGCGACGCACTATGACAAAACAAATGAATTTGAAAAATATAAAAACTATAAAAACAAAGCAAAAAAATCGATATTTTGGTAAAAAATAGCAAAAAAATATGGATAAAATGATTTTCATTTTGCAAAAGTTGTGCCGCTGACTTGCCCGACCTTCTTCCTAAATGCACATACTCAATAATACGCTTGCTTACAGCTTATGTCTAACAACCATCATTTTTTTTTTCAGCATAAACCGCAAGATGTTGGTTCATCGGACTTATTGAAAGAAATTAAGTTGGATATCGATTCCGCAAACATTGCTCGCATAGCCGCAATGAATTCTGCGCTGCGCTACGTTAACACCGAACCAATGATCAAACTTCTGAATAACCGAATGCGGACACTAACAAAACATTTCATACAGTTTGTGAAGACTTCTAAATCTGAAATTCAAGGTATGGTATCCAATGAGTTTGCCATCTATTAATTTTAAAAATAGAACACATTCACTAAAAACAATTTTTTTTTCTGTATTATTATTTCTGTTATAGGTGTGTACCGTGTGACCCACGGCATAGGTACCCCTGTTTAGTTCTTACTTTATCATACGCAGTATGATGAAGTATTGTAATCATGCCGAAAAAAAAAATTGAGATTTTAGCGGAAATAGGTCTTTATGGGTCCCCTGAACATTTTTGACCAAGGTACAAAAAAATGTCTGTCTGTGTGTGTATGTATGTCTGTGCGTATGTGTGTACTCGATTTTAGTGGCGACGATTCTGGAGAAACTACTAAAGGTATCGGGACCAAACTTCATACTAGAGGCGAAACGCTTTTGGTTCAAAAGGGTCCAAAGGAACTGGTAGTTTATTCTAAGCCTTTTTCAAGGATTTTGCAGATGAGCCGCCATTTCTGTAATTTCGACAAAATAGTTAAATAATAAATTAAAGTAGAGGAATTTTTGAATAATTTATGCCCATGACATATTTTGGTAAAATTAATACTTTAACTTCAAGAGCAAATTCTATTTGATCGAGATTGGTCGCATCTGCATTGATTCGAAACTACATAGTAGCCAGGATTTTGACAAATATTTTTTTGTGCTGTCACACTCGAAACCAGCTGATTTCATAAGAGGTTGGACGACCGCTATGGAACGTTGCCACTTTAGTGCGGCAAAGTACAAAATACAAATTTCAAATAAAATAATATCGTCAATTTGATTGTTTGTTGATAAGAAATATCAACCCGTTGTCATATCTAATTCTAAAAACGATAAATTGAGAAAATTGCAAATAAAGTATAGCGATGAGTGTAGTTTTATTTTAGTATGTTGGTATGGATGTGACATCCACAGTGTCATGAACAAATATAAGTGTCTCAGAATTTGAATTAGCTTTTCAAACTTGACGTTTCGTCGAAGTGGCACCAATTAAATATTTCCTATAGAGAAATATAACCATTTTTTAATTTTTTAAGCCAATATTTCTCAAAAAGCAACACAAACGTTGATGTCACTCCTGCCGAAAACTAGATAGCGCGACTCACTCTCATGCGCTATTCCGACTTTCGGCACTTGTGACATAAATAACTAATATTCTGATGACAGTAGGTAGTGTCAATAGCTGATGTTTTGACAATACCTACTGTCAAAAGTATCAAAATATCTTTCAAATCCTGGGTACCTAGTTTAATTTTAATGCAGACACGATTGATCTCAATCAAATAGATTCTCATGCACCTAAACTATTAATATTGTTTGTATGATAAAGTCATGTACTTGGCCACATCAGATTTTTTTGTTTATTAAGCTGGACGAATGAAATTTGGGAATGTGTTAATAGACAAAATATGCCATTCTTTGGGATACTCTTGAGGTTAATATAATTTCCGGTTTTTCTGGAAATGACGTTACAATTAAAATTTTAAATAGCACCCTACATTCTTTGTTTGATATTTTCAATCAGGATGACATTCTGAACACACAAACATATAGATCGTCAATGAACGAAATAACGCATATGACTTTATCATACAATATATAAAATTAATAGTTTAGCTGCATGAAATTCTATTGAGATCGATCGTGTTTGCATTAAAATAAAACGAATTAGCCAGGATTTCACAGATATTGACAGTAGGTAATGTCAAATAATCAGCCTTTGGCACTACCTACTGTCATTAGAATAAAAATATCTGGCAAATCCTATATTAATGCAGACACGATCTCGATCAAATAGAATTTGCTCCTACAGCTAAACTATTAATTTTATCAAAAAATGTCATAGACATAAATTGTACAAAATTTCCTCTACTTTAATCTATTATTTAACTATTTTAACGAAATTACAGAAATGGCGGCTCATTTGCAAAATCCTTGAAAAATACATAACAACATTGCTATCCGCACTCGAAATACACATTGACTTTGTAAACACAATGCGTACGTGCGCGCGTGTTTCTCCTCCTCATCGCATTCTCCATGCATTTGCGTGTTGAATTGACGTTTCGCAACCGCTGACGTTCTAAAAACATATTTCCGACTACAATGATACCAAATACTTGACATTTTATTGAAATGCTTAGCGTTAGGTATTTCCATTCAAATTATACGTCGAACAGACCTTGAAACCTTTGCCGATAGAACAAAAAATATCCGGCTCAATTCTGTCGGGTCTGGGTGACGGATTTTACGATTGTTTATGGCTATGTCGTAGTCTTCTTACGTTCAACAAAAAAACGCCGATATTCACAGAATTCGTCACCTATACATGACAGAATTGAGCCTGATATTTTTTGTATTATCGGCGAAGGTTTCAAGTTCTGTTCGACGTATAATTTGAATGTAAATACGTAATCATTTCGCTGAACAAGTCAAAATAATTTTATGAAGTATATTTGATTGCATACTCATTTCGACCCCCATCTTAAGTGACTTTGACTCATTTTTCCATTTGTTTTTTCGATTTCCTTGCTTCTAACAACATTTGTACGCTAAGAATTTCAATAAAATATCAAGTATTTGGTATCATTGTAATCGGAAATATGTTTTCTATCGAATCATCAGTCAGGGTGTGGCCATTCGGTACCCGTGAAAGAAATGACTCACTGGCAAAAAAACAATTAAATCACGCTAGAAAGCACCAGTAATTCAATGTCGACCAAAATCGATTTAGTGTTTATTTGGCAATTTTTGACTATTATTTTCACCAATTCCTAGCCACCTAGATTAACACACAAAAAAGTAATTTTTGCGTTGCCTTGGTGATAAAAATTGACGATCGATATGTTTTTGGGTGCAGAATGTCATCCTGATTGAAACGATCACACAAGAATATAGGGTGCCATTTAAAATTTCAATGATGACGTTATTTCCGGAAAAACCGGAAGTCATATTAACCTCAAGAGTATCCAAAAGAATGGCATTTTTTTGTCTATTACCACTTTCCCAAATTTCATTCGTCCAGGGTAAAAACAACAAAAATAAACGCGAGTACCTATGGCGTGGTTCACCCGGTATGTGATAGGTCAATCAAAATTCCTTAAATATACAGGGTCCTGCAACTAAGCTCCCATCTTCTGTAGCTCATTTACTCATTAAGCTAAGAGTTTGACATTTTGCAAGTTTACCCTGTACTTCAAGGTACAATTCAAGAAAATATTTTTTATTATACAGGGTGTTCCAAAAATGTGCAACGCCATGGTAATATATTATTTTAAATTGCATGCTATAGATTTTTCTACACATTTGGAAGCCTTTTATGGTTGCCTACATATCACCAAAATTTTATTGAAATCGGTTGAGTGACCGCAGCGGAAAAAAATAAAAACAAAAAAAAAATGATTTTGCATCGTAGGCTTTAAAAATCAATAAAAACCACAAAATGCACCTCGTTAATAAAATTTTGCGACGTGCTTATTAAGTTAGATGTAATAGTCTCGTTAACCAAGTGACATTGATCCAAATTATACAGGGTGACCAAAATCGAGTGTCAAACCTGTCAAACTTCAAGGCGTGTTATTGTTCTTATTTTCAATTTTTATGTGAAATGATGCAGAACTAAAAAATAAATATTGTTTCTAAATACAACCCCATAACAGTTCCCAATATTTTAAAACTTATTCGCCAAAAACTCATTTTTCAACGTTTCCAACGGCAATTTTAGATAATAAATATCGTACGTGGCTTTGAAAAACAATTTATTTCATAAAAAATAATAGACGTATTTTAGATTTGAGTGTACTTAATTAAGTAGTTATTCAAATGCTAAATTTACTGCGTAATTTACCTATAGCGGTAAGGACCGAAATGTGGCTATAGGTAAATTTTGCAGTAAATTTAGCAATTGAATAACTACTTAATTAAGTACAGTAAAATCTAAAATACCTCTCTGCGTTATATTTTATGTAATAAATTGTTTTTCAACGCCACGTACGATATTTATTACCTAAAATTGCCGTTGGAAACGTTGAAAAATGAGTTTTTTTGCGAATAACTTTTAAAATATTGGGAATTGTGATGGGGTTGTATTCAGAAACAATATTTATTCTTTAATTCCGCATCGTTTCATCTAAAAAAAATATGGGTTCCAATTTAAAATAAGAACAATAGCGCGCTTTGAAGTTTGACAAGTTTGACACTCGATTTTGGTCACCCTGTATAATTTGGATCAATGTCACTTGGTTAACGAGACTATTACATCTAACTTAATGAGCACGTCGCAAAATTTTATTAACGAGGTGCATTTTGTGGTTTTTATTGATTTTTAAAGCCTACGATGCAAAATCAATTTTTTTTGGTTTTTATTTTTAATTTTGGTCATATGTAGGCAACCATAAAAGGCTTCCAAATGTGTAGAAAAATGTATAGCATGCAATTTAAAAAAATATATTACCATGGCGTTGCACATTTTTGGAACACCCTGTATAATAAAAAAATAATTTCTTGAATTGTACCTTGAAGTACAGGGTAAGCCTGCAAAATGTCAAACTCTTAGCTTAATGAGTAAGTGAGCTACAGAAGACGGGAGCTTAGTTGCAGGACCTTTTGTCTCCTGTCTGTTAAATAGTTTTCGAACCATTTCAATTATTTTCTTTATTAATTATTTCTTCGTACACTTCTAGGTCTGGCTAAACTTGTAAAATCTGAATGTGAAGAGTTTGAGAAAGTGATAACACCATCACCGCTATCCCAAGGACTTCGTTTAATTATCCACGCAATGGTGAATTCATCTCCTCCACACCGCACACATTAAAAATGTATGAAAATTTGCGCAATTTTCTCAACACTAAAGGAAAAATCGAAGTTGTTATTTTTTTGTAGGGTCTAAATATATTCTTTAAAACTTATTGTTACTTTCTGATCTTAGCATACAACCCATTACTAATCCCATCGTATACTCCAAAAACGAAATTGCTTGCACCAACGAAACTAGATGTGTTAATGCATTTTCATTACCATAGGGCCCGCAGAGAGGGGCAAGGGGGTGCACTTGCACCCCCGGGCTTTTGATGTAACTAGGGAAAGATCAACAAAAAAATGTCATGAATTACGTACTTATTTATAACTAGTGTAAAACATGTAAACTCCACTTGCCCACATACCGAATTTTAAGAGCAGGAATCTTCGGTGCCTAAAAATATAAAGGTACAAAGAGCGACCCTTGAGAAGACAATCTACGAGAACGTAATAGGCCCACCAATAACCAAACAGCGAATCATCCATCTAGAGATTCTAGAGCATGGAGTAAGGACAGAATGGTGTGCGCAAAACTCTGCACATTACCTTAAAATATGCCTCAAATCCGGTTGGAAAGGAATATTGCCCCCTTCGTTAGAATGTCTAAACATGAATAAATTAACTGTTTTGTTTGTTCTTGGTTTGTGTTTGTTCATAGGTTGATGTAATTATAGATAATGTGCTTAAAACTCACATTCCATACTTAATTTTCAGGGCTCAGAATACCAACCCCAAAAAGTATTTTTTTTAAACACGTGTTCTATTTATTCCAATCAATTCGTTTGTTTGATAATTTCGTATCTATATCAAGTGAATTATTCTTGCCTTGCTTTGTGTTTACCAAGAGAGAGCCCCTTACTTTACACTTTAGGTTATTAGTTTATTAAGTATAATAGATCAGTTTTTATTTTATTTTTAAGTCAACACTTAGATAACTTAGTTTTAGATTTTTGGTTAGATTTTATAGGTTATTTAATAAGTATTATAAGTTTATTTTACGGTCATTATTTACAATGAAGCATTGCATTGTAACTGGTTGCCAATACAACGTAGACAATTTAGTGACGAATGTGTCCCTACATATATTCCCGAAAGATCCAATAGTGGTGGTTGTGTGTTCTCAAAAAATAACACAAATAATGTTAAGCTTGTTGATTTGTACCTTATTAATTGTAGTATTTAATAAACATGTTTTCCTTAAAGTAATCTATCTCTTCTTAATATCAATGTTTATATCTTTCTTAGTATTTTTTCAGATATTCGAAAACTTCAGTTACCTACGAAGAAGCGAGCAACATAATTCGCCAAACGTCAACATTTACGACTTTTCACACAACCCGGAAGTAATTAAATTTAATTCATTTTTTAAACAGTTTCTTATTTCAATAACGTGAAATGTTCCAGTTAATCATTATTTGGCTTATTCATAATTTGTAAATAGTTTTAAGCTCAGTTCCATGATATATGTATACGAGATTACGTTTTGTCATAATTATAATGTCTTAAGTTTTAACGTTAAAATATTACACTGTGATAAAACGACATACAAAACAAGATGTAAGAATTTCAAAATAAAAAACAAAATGGTTACTAAAGTGTGTATTTGTGAAAAGCATAGACATTTTAACAGTACATATAGTGTGCAGAAACATTGGATATTGTTCGTTTTCAACGTAAGTATACGCCTTTGTGTCTCTTTGAATATACGTTTGTTGCTTTTATACGGACCATTAAAAAATTCTATAGACATATTCATCTATAAGAGGCAATTAAATGCCACGATAAGCCAACCCAACTGAAACTCTTATGCAATTTTTGGGACTTGACCTGCAAATAAATAAGTTATATGTATAATAATAGCTGCGTTCGGATATTGTACACCGTTACACTTTTTACACCCAATAACATGTGTCATTTGGACAGTGTACCCGGTGTCAACGGAGTACAATTTCCGAACGCAACTAATATAAAAAGTTTTATTTTTACTAACCTCTCAATTGTGGGGTGTTTACTCTACTAAGAAATTATCAACATTTGAATACCTTATATGTTCAAATTTCGGATAAACGTATTGCAGTCCTAGATTTGTTTTGTTTAAAAACTTGTGGGTGATAACATTGTTAAAATATGTACCAAAACGTCTCGGTAATCTTTGCACTCTGGAATTATACATACTAAAGTTGGGATGCTCAATTTTTTATACGTTCTAGTAGTTCATATGTTTGGGGTATGTTTGTACTCCGTATGCATCTTTTGAACGGTTTTTCTTTTAAAGCCCAGCGGGATAATTTTGCACGAAGGACTGCGTTGGTTCTACAAATTAGAGCATGAATTTGTTATCCACCAACGCTACAGCAAATTTTCTTGTGACTATTGTCAAATGGTTTCACATCTACATCTACACACACATCTAAACACCAACCAAGAACAAACAAAACAGTTAATTTGTACATGTTTAGACATTCGCACGAAAGGGACAATATTTTACTTTTTCGTGGTGGCATGACGGTAATTGTTACCGTAATTCTCGAGGAATGCGCAGAGTTTTGCGCACACCATTCTGTCCTTACTCCATGATCTAGAGTCCAAAAAAAGGGCTGAGAGCAGTGTTGCCAGGTGTCCGGCATTGCGCTGGAGTATGCAGCATTTGAGGCTCATCTCGGGTCTCCAGCAGGCATTCAAGCATCTCCGGCAAAATCAAACATGAAGGAAATAAATTATTGTAAATAATATATCGTCGGCTTAAAGGTAAAATGGTAAGAGTCACTAACTAACAATTTGTTACATTTTATTGACGCACGCATTAATTGTGGCCAAATGCTGATAAATGCGTATCTAAACGAAAATACGATCAATAAGTGTTATTAAAATAAGTTCAATAAATTCTTAAAATCCATTAATTTTCTGGAAAGTGTCATTATATTTATTGGTATTCTATTGTAGTCAGGCGTTTGTAATTATTTGAAATGTTAGTTAGTTACTTTTACTTTTAACCAGACGATATGCAGACAGAGACATATCTTTGTTGAATTTTACATATTCAATGTTATTCAAATTATTGTACAGTACGCAATTTATCACGAAAAATGTTCTACAACTTTTTCAGCAATCAAAAATTGCGTATAGTGCCATTACCAATAGTGTAAAACCGCTTTGTGAGAACACAAAGTATTAAAACATGACAAAATCTCTAAATCGGTAAGTTATTTAAAAAAAAAAACTCGGGTTTGAATTGCAAAATATCGATCAGTGATGCGAAAACATTTAAAAAAATTAAGAATGACACTGTTTACTTACTGGAACGAGAAATATGAACACAATAATACGTATTACTTGTCTCATTTGGGAGGTTTTTGAATCGCTATGAGTATCACAAAACGTTTGTGTTATTTTCCGGAAAAAGTGTATAAAATTATAAGATTTTAATGGTTAATTTACTACTGCATGTAATGACCATTGTTACTTGGTGTGATAATTTCTTATCAAGTTTTGTATTGTATTGAACGAAGTCTCATGTCATTAATTTGTTAATTATGAAACTGCATAGTCTTGTTACTTTTGTTTTGATAACCCAGCTTTTTCCAGTAAGTATACTCAATCATTTTTATTGTTTTTAATTATGAATTAACAATAAATCATGAATCCTAACAAACAAATAAACAACCAAGCGGAAAAAGACAAACGAATAAGAAAGCAACTGTTAATTAACATCGATTTCTTTTAGGCATGCCTGGCAAAGAATTGGAAGACGACTATAATAGAAGAATTACAATCTCATATAATCAATGATGAATCTGATGAATCGGATATTGTAAGCCATCTTGTTGTCCTGGGTATAAAGCTGAGATATGTGCACACTCTGTGGGCTTATGTTATGGACAACGTGAGTAAATAAAGTTTTTACTATTTACGCTTTTCTACAAATCTTAGTAACCTTCATAGCAAAAATGTCTTGAAAAAATTGTACATTTGGATGACACTACCTATTCTGTAATTGCAGTCTGCTTTGAAAATTATCTGCTTTGAAAACAATCGAACACAAATGAATGGTTGATGAGCTATTAAAAAACTAAATTGAGCACTTTAGGAGGCATCACAATGTCTTTAACACATTTTAATGTACGTATTTTGGCTTTGAACTGACGTATGAAATTCGTATAACTATTAAGAAGACATTTAAAACTACTATTTGCAACTATTGGTTTACAGATATTGAGTTTGTCAAAAAATAATGTTTAATACTTTCTAAAAGCAGAAAAAAGTGGTAATTTTGACCGAATTTAACGAACATTAGCCACAAACTACCAAATAACCTGCGTGGAGAACAATACTAAGATAACAGGTTAGATAAATTCACATTACTTTATATATTTTTTAAAATATCGCAAATACTAATCTATTTGATTGAGATCAGTCGTGTCTGCATTAAAATAAAACTAGTTAGCTAGGATTTAACAGATAAATAAATAAATAATTCCTTTATTAACATAAAACAATATTAGATGCAAGAAAATAATATTTATATTTAGCGCGGAAATCATCACACTTGTTTCCAAATTGCCTTGCTCTTCCACTCAACCCCTTACGCAAACTAGAAGTAAGACATAATTGTACCAATAATATAACAATAATACAGAGAACTTAAAAAAACAAAAAAAAATACTCTAGAGTCTAATTACAGGTAATTGCAGCAAATCCAACACACCAAAACATCGCACATGCCTATAAAAAATAAAAATTAAAACAGCCTCCGATGTGCGCTCACCCAAATCCCCCAAAACTGTTTAACGATAATGTTTTCATATTTTCCCTGAGACCATTGTATATGTGACTGACCTGGTAAGAGAATGACCGTTTATCCAGCTCAGCGCGATGGGCAGGTGGAGCAAACAAACCCCTGAATCTTAAATTAAGGTTATGGACATCCGTTCTACAGCGTATCTTCCGCATGAGGTATTGTGGTATCCTCGTGGATAGCAACTTATGATATAATATTGCTGCATGCAACACCCTAGTGTTATCCATGTTCAACCACCTCAAGTCGCCCAGGCCATTCGATACATGATCATACTTCCTCAAACCAAAAGCAAACTGAACACATGCGTTTTGGACACACTGAACACGCTGCCTATCCGACGCCGTCAGGCAAGGACAGTAGACGGATCACAATATGAGATGTTTTTACTATTGACAGTAGATATAGTGAGATATTGTCAAAACATCAGCATTTGACACTACCGGTACTGTCCTTAGACTGAAAATATTTGGAAAATCCTCCCGAATCGTCTCCATCATACTGCGTTTGATAAAGTAAAAATATCTTAAGAGGAAATAATGGCAGGAAGTAATATATATTTTGCAAGATTTCAACCGGATATAGTTGGGAAGACAACTTTTTCGCTATTCGTAATGTATTAAAATATAGAGAGACTTTCATTAAATAAAAATAAAGGAATATTTTTCCATCACGCTTAAATGCTACACCCTGTATAAATTGAAATATTTTTTTATTGCGGAAAATGATGGGTCAAAGACCTTTTGTATGAAACATTTTTATCATTCCCTTAAGACAACGGAAATATCGTGCTGTGCGACATTAATGAATCACCCTGTATAATCTTCCGGGCGACCGATGTTCCCGTTTCCGTCATTCTCCCTCATTCCTCATTTCAAATTGAAAAATCTCTAAGAAGACTCTTTTACAGTCAACCATTGTAACAATTTACACATTAGTTATACGTGTTAACCACAACTTCTAACTATAAAGCAGGCAAAACTGGGAGAGCTGAAGATTACTCATAGATTTCAGCTGTTATTTTAGACATACGTTACAGAATATTTCTAAATATTGACGCGTGTTAAAACGAAATAGCATACTTTTCATACGTCTGCTGTATAATTTAAATGGGCAAGACAAAAAAGTACGTCTGTTCTTAGAACCATAAGAACGAATGACAGCGGTAGCAACCTAACCTCCAATTCGAGCGCGAACGTGTGATGTGAACAAGATGTTTTCGTTGGTATGTTTTCACTTTGCTTCTGTTAAACATGCTAATGATGGATATATAAATTAGATAGGACAATTATCACAATTAAATGACAGTATTTTTAATAATTAAATATTAATCTTGAACGAACTACCTAGTAGGCAACTTAATATACACAGCTAATAACCAATTCACGCGGTACGTTCATATCTTGGTTCATACGATTTTAAGCGATTTTAAGCGATCACCTTCAGCTCTCCCAGTTTTGCCTATATCAATAATAGGCCTGTTTATCTCTAACAACCATAATCTTTTCAGCATAAACCGCAAGACGTTGGATCATCGGACTTATTGAACAAAATTCAGTCAGATTTCGATAAAGCAGAGCGTATAATCAATGACATGCCTGACACTGCCGTGGACAATGAGGAAAACGAGGAAATGTTGCAAAATCTCAAGAAGCGAATTCAGAAAGTAACAAAACATTTGATAGCATTTGTGAAGAGCTTTACATCGGAAATTGAAGGTATGGTATTTTTGGGTCATTTTGGCGATTCTGTGCATATCTATAAGGTCTAACCTATAAGTTGTTATAGATCTATAAGGAATAGTGCGATTCTGTGAGCCCTCATAGGCTATAGATACCCTTAGATTCCCAAAGCCTTAAAACTATCAAAAGTCATTCCTATCCACAAAAAGGGCACAACAGAGAACTGCAATAACTACAGACCCATATCCTTAACACCCATACTATCAAAACTCTTTGAAAAAATACTAAAAAACCAGTTATACCTACACTTTGAAAATAATGATCTTTTTACTGACTCTCAATATGGATTTAGGCACGGCAAATCGACTAGCATGGCGATAGAAGCACTAATAAGTAAAATTTTGGAAAACTTTGAGAGTGGTCATCACGCAGTGGCTTCTTTTTACGACCTCACAAAGGCTTTCGATTGCGTACCGCATGAAATATTGTTAGAGAAACTTAAATACTACAATATTAATAACTCCAGCATCCAGTTAATAAAATCATATCTTAGCGATCGGAATCAATATGTTAAAATTGGAAATAACATGTCAACAAAACAACAATGTATATATGGAGTCCCACAGGGTTCTGTTCTGGGCCCGATTTTGTTTCTAATTTTCATAAACGACATTCAGAATGCAAGCCCTCTTTCAAAAATTGTTCTGTTTGCCGATGATACAACAGTAGTCAATGGAGGAGATAACTACGAACAGCTTCTCCGAACGTTAGATGAAACCGACAATAACATGAAGGAATGGTTCTCCTCAAACAAACTGCACATCAATTTTGACAAGTGTATGTCCTTACTGTTTACTCTGCGGCATCTTGAGAACTGTGATGACGGTGAGTGTGTCAGATTTCTGGGAGTCTTAATAGATTCCAAACTAAAATGGGACAATCACGTTGATTCGGTCTCAAAGAAACTTGCAAAGGTAATATATTTCTTCAGAATACTGAAAGAAACAGTTTCACAAGAATATCTAGTGGTTGCATACTTTGCATTGTTTCATTCTATTATGACATATGCAATATTTAATTGGGGACACAGTAGCCACTCCAACAAAATTTTTTCATTATAACGCCGCTGTATAGGAGTAATACGCGGTATAAATTATAGAGATGATTGTCGGGATCATTTCAGGGATGTTAATATTCTGACTTTGCCATCGGTCTTTATATTGGAGTGCTTGATGTATGCGAAGATAAATTCAGCAACCTTTGCTCCAGTTGACTCATTTCACTCTTACTCCACACGGACAAATCACCAGTATCGCCAGCCTTTTCTGGGACTGCAGAAATCTCGTAATGGAGCCAATTATTGGGCTTTGATATTTTTCAATGTTCTTCCGGCTGTAACTAGGGCTTACTCTCCAAAAGTTTTTAAGTCAGTCATGAAAAGGTATTTATTACAGAAATCAGTGTATAATTTTGATGAATTCCTAAATAGTAATTTTGCAGATCTAAATTTAGTTTAACTAATTTACATTGTTTTCTGTTTTTTTCTTTGACTTGTGTAAACATTTATATGTATATAACACCAATAAAGATTATTATTATTATTATTATTATTATAATAGATAGTCTTAAATATGCTTATTAGTTATTGGATATTCTGAGCGACTCTGAGCACTTCCATAACGCCACTATGGCAAAACCTGTAAGCTGTTAAGTAATATGCGATTCTGTGAGCCCCAATAGACTATAGATCGCCTATAGATACGCCTAAATTTACGTGTGGTCCGACGGTGGCTGTAACTTCCTATAGAAACTGTAAGCATTGGAGATGTGCTACCTGAGAAATATGTGAACATTGAACGATTCTCAATCACAAAACGAACATCAATCGATTGATCATGACCGATCAGATCGAAGATATCGATCTTTTGTTAATTGATCCGGTCAATTGATTTCTGTAAATATTTAGGGAGTTTCTTTTGTAATCAAGTAGATACGTATCCGTGTGCAATGTCTGAAAGTCACGTGACCGCACTGGCTTTGTGATAAATACTATTGTGTAAAACTGTAAATAAATAAAGCAGGAGCAATTATTTTTAGTATGGGAATGTTGTCAACAAAAAGGGCAAAGGGTTTTGTTCTTTTCCTATGAATTTTGGGTTGTTACGTTTTTGTGAATTTTGCAGTTGTTGAAAATATTGGCATTTTTTGTGTGCAGGTGATACAAAGAGATGATATATATAACAAAAAGACCTGGCAGACAAAGGTTCTGGTTCTTTTCCTTTGAAAAGGCATTGTTGGGTAAAGCTACTATTTAATAAAAACAGTTTTCAACAATTTTTTTTATTGGCCTTTTAATCACGATTATAAATACATATTATGATTTTATTATATTTAAAATAATTGACGTGATATTTGTGAACAAATAAACAAAAAACACATAATACACTAAAACAATATTTAATTATAATAGAAATAAATAAATTTTATCACATTGGTTTTTCTTGAATCTGTCTTTACATTATTTGATACATTCAAAGTCCATGAACAAAATGGTACATGACAGATTAAAAAAAAGAGGCACCTGTCAAGAAAAAAAATCCGCATTAAATTGTGTTAAAATTATTGTTTTGCCATTTGCAAAATTGTTTTCAACTCAACAATAATCATTTAATTAATAAAATTAACTAATAACAATATATGTGACCGGCTCCGAAGAAAGGGGTCTTACTGCTAAATTATCGATTTTTGGGTTTTGGCAGATTCGGAATGCTGGAATCCTATACTTTAATATGCCATTTATTTGAGATTAATCGGATACAATTTGGCGAAGTTACAGAGCGATGAACGAAACTACTTTTTCGCGGAAGGATTCAGGGCGCTTGCATTATACTCGCAAAACAAGAAAGCTTTCCTGGCAATTTTCTAAGCTATTTGTTATTAGAATATCAAAAACAATACACCAAAATAAAAATAAGTGCTTTCTAATAGTAAGTTTGATATTTTTTTATTATTTGTTAAAAAAATAACCTTCCAAGATTTTTTTGCCGAAAACAAAGAAAACTTAAAAAAATAAGAAATAATAGAAGTAGAAGCACAATTCTTGATGTATTTTTGCACCACGAATTTATTACTGAAATCCGATAAATTATGCTATTTATTATGTTATTAAATAAATAACTGGTATAACCTATATTTGAAATGAAAGACTATAACATTGCTGTGATAATAATAATATTGTAAAAAAAGTTGTGCTTATTGTAATAGAAGATTGTAACAGAATGAAATTATTTGTTTTACTATAAAGATCTGTTTTGTATTTTCTTTACTAGTTTCTTATAGCCTCCGTTTCTTGAGAAACTCTTTCTGTGGCTTTTTAATGAACACTGCTTTCTTCTGCTTTCTTAGGGTTTGTTATTAATGGCCGAAGTTCCTTAACCCTTTTAGTGCCGGGAGCCGATATATCGGCTCCTGCTACACTTGCGAAAAGTGCCGGAGCCGATGTATCGGCTCGCGCCTTGAAATTCGGCCGGTTTTTTTTTTTTTTTTTTTTTTTTCGCCCGCCACTAAAAGGGTTAAATAGGTAGCACTGTCGCTGGAGAGAAAGGCCGGTTGCTTGGATGTCTTCCGGTTGACCCGCTAGCTGTATTTTTTAATTGTTGCGTACTGAGTGGCAGAATTAGCAAATTCTTTGCAACCAATATGTTGTTGATTCACATTGAGGTTGAAGTGATGAAATTTCGTGATGAGTTGTGGCAAAGGCCTAGGGTTGCCAACATTGTGCCTATGCTGACCCGGAGATAAATAATTATATTATCGAAGTTTAATATTAAGTTTAAATTAATAACAGCCACCACAAAAATGTTCGGCTTCAACACACACTTTTTGGTAACGCTTTGGTGTGAAATTTGGATATACGTAGTATAGAAAACGATGAGATCTAGATGCTAATTACTAAGTAAATTAATTTATTTCAATTAATGTTACTATTTTTTCCCCTTTTTGATTCTGCTTCTTATTGTCGATCTTTTAACAACACAACCAACATGAGGCAAAATGCGAATATCGCCACCTAAACCAAGGATAATTTTCTAAAAGTACTATAATTGCTACTTTCTAAGTTTCTCACAAGCTCTCAAAAAGTAAAATTAAATTATTGTGAATATTGAGTAAGAGAGTGCTTCTTATTTTGAGAAGAATTCGTTTTTTCAAGGGAAATGGCTGCAAACTGTATGATAAGAATAACAATTACTGCATTATCACAATTTTTAAAAATTATTTAGGGGTCGCTACGGTTTCTCAAAAGATTGGTGACTACCTTTAGTTAACCCGGAGAATTTAACTGAAAACCCGTAGCCCGGAGAATGGTCGCCAAACCCGAAGTCTCCGGGTCAAAATGACCATGTTGGCAACCCTACAAAGGCCTATAAAATTCTGTAAAAATATAACCCAGTTGCTCCATTTTACAAAACGTTGTTCACTATTTGGATGCGAAGCATCAACAACGCATTTAATAAAATCTTTAAACGTATCAACAATTGATTTTGAATATTTTAATTAAACAAAAAATACGATCTGTACAAAAATTTTGTGTGACCTACCAGCAAAACAATTAGGGAAATTTTCTTATTTTTTCCAGAATGGATGCTCCATGATCAGGGATGTAAAAGCGTAATTTACCGCGTAAATTACCAAATTAGATACCGTAATTAATGGTAATTTACCGATTCCTAATTAACGTAATTTACGGCTTAAATTACCGATGGTAATTTACCATCAATTTAAATTACCGTTGGTAATTTACCGATAATTTGCCAACAATTTTAATTGCAGTTGGTAATTTAAAGGAATTTATAAATTAATTTCAAAAACCTTCTATCAGAACTTGTGTGAATTCACCCCACCCCTCCTAAGCAGTCGACAAGCGCGCTGTTTGTGCTTTGCCTGGGAGGGATATAAAAGCATAATTTACCGGGAAAATAACTAAATAAAAGACCGTAATTAACGATAATTTTTAATGACTTAATTCAGCAGAGGCAATAATGCACAATTACATGAGAAGTTATCTACCTACTATCAAATTCACGATTTAAAAAATATTCCGGTGACTTTTTACGAAGACTTTTGCGAAAACCTGATTTTTGCCGTTACAAGGAAAGGGTGTTATGAATAAATTATTGACTTTAAGGTATTGACGGTATGCTGAAATCTTACAATATTATCCAAAATAAACAGCCGGTGCACACGTGTGCAGCCAGCACTTGCCGGGACTAACAACCGCCCGCTGTACACAGGTATAGGTAACCAAACATAGAGTCTATGTTCCCACTAAAATGATTTAATGAACAAGATGAGATTAATTGCGTCATTATTTTGGTTTATTTTTATATAACATGTAAAGCAATCAACATTTTTCGGTCGTAGGAATATATTTGAGAGCGAGGAAATTGAAAAATCGTTCTCGATTTTTGCAAACATGTTTACACCCTCTATTACGTAAAACTTAAAAAAAAACACAAACGCCAATCTGCAGATGAGATACTGTATTTTCACCTATGAAGGTTAGAATATTCTTGGCTAAGCGTTTTTTTGAGAAAAAAAATCGGTAAGGTGAGTGCGAATTTAAAAGAATTACAACTACAAAAGTCGGGTACCATTTTACACTTCTCTCGCGGTCGCGCTTACACCGAGAGACATAATATTTTGAAACTCATACACCCTATGCAGAAATTACTAAGAAGCATAACGAACTTTATTTTATTTCTTTTTGATAAGTAGTTTCAGAGTTATGCGTCTTCAAACACCAGGCGGAACGCCGAGCAACACTGTACTCTTTAAGCGCGTGTATCTCGATAACTCGATTTTAGCACAAGACCCCTTTCTTCCGAGCGGGTCACATATAATAAATGATAATAATGTCAATAAGTAAATAAAATTAAATAACTGACAAACTAGACATATAGAAAAATAAATAAAATATAATAAAAGAAAAATAATAATAAATAATTTTAACGATCTAACTACAACGCTTTAGGGTGTAGTAGGAGAAATGGCGAAGGAAAAATGCTAATAGCGTTTTCTTTTGGTAAAACTCGAGCACACCAGAGCACAATTTTGTGAACGCTATAAGATAAGTGGTGACAGTCATATAGAGCGTATGGTGCCGTTTAAACAAGTTAAATCTTTTTCGACAACGTTTATATTCCAAGAAACTAGGTATTTGCTGTTTACCCCTATACATCTAAAATAGATCATTATAAATGATTGTAGTCAACGTAGGCGGTGACATCCAACGTAAAAATTTGTGTTTGCCGCTTTTTATGAACTGAATACTACTATGATACTATTGTTCTATGCGCAACTGCTAAATTGGTTGCATAACCTAATATAAGTTTGATATTTGTTTGTGTGAAGCGGCAGAAATGTACTAACATGGGCATGGCCTACCTCGACTACAAACATTTATAATGACCCTTTATTAAGTATGTAGTCTACTGTTGATTGGAGCTCCTCCAAAAAATGGTACGGGTACTTCTAATCGGTCCATAGCCCCTCTCATAGACGTGCGTGTAGAACAGAAGAAACCTCATTCATATCAAAGGGCACGTAAGGGCTTGCAAGTGTACTATGCTTGAAGTTACTGAGCAAAATGGTGTACCGTATATGAAATCTCGAGAAGCTTGTGAATGGTGATCGTTATCTAGCCCCGAAGCACAGAATTACAATATTTTGCGTAGAATGTCTTCTTCATATTAAATCTCAACGATTCGATAAATGATCAAGTGTTCAGAAACTTGCATTGGCCCCTGATATTATTAACGTTGGTCTGTACGCAATTGGCATAAGTTTCAATCCTAGATCACATCATAAATAAGAGTCGTCAGGGTTCAATTATTGTGATTGATTCATTCCCCTACCTACAATCAATTCACAATGAGAAACATTGATTTATAATAACATGTAACCATATCATACCTTCTTCAAGCAAATGTTTTGATTGCTTTTTGTATCGCAAACTGCCCTTTCTCAAAAGCATATAATTCCCACTGAAACCGTACCTTGTACTTTGGTAGTTCTTATATGTGGATCATATATGGACTATTTTTAACGATTGAATGCTTGTGTATATCCTGGTCAATGCTAGAGTTCTAACCTCAAAACTGTAAAATATGAGTATGACATCCAACATTATTGCCAACGTAAATTCCATTTGGATTGTAGCGTGCATGATTGCCAACCTATAATTCTGTTATTTTAAAAATTATATTATTGATACAAGGTATTGCAGCGTACCCGGGTCATCTATTTTATCGCACTAATAACACATTCTAAACTTCTCAACCGCTGAACTCAAACAGGGCGACGCTAGTAGATACAATCAGCTGATCTGGCGACTCCATCTTGCCCCCGGTAAGAGATGTACGCAGAATAGCATTTACTATAAGACAGTTATTGACGAGTTATAGAGCTTTATAAGGGTTTCTTATCGAAACCTATACGCTATAGATCTATAAAAGGCCCCAACTCACTTGACAAAGTTTCTCCAATCCTAACCTTTTGTCTCCTGTCTGTTCAATAGTTTTCAAACGATTTCAATGCATTTCTTTATTAATTACTTCTTTGTACGCTCCAAGGTGTTGAAGAACTCGTAAGAACTCAAGCTGAAAAGTTTGACAAAATGAAAGAAATAACAACATCGATAATCCAGTCACTAACTGGTACACAAGGTGATCGAAATGATATAGAAGAAGATGGTGAAGACGATATAGAAGATGAAAAGTTCGTTCGAACAATAAGAACCAAATCAAGAAGAAGCAAATTAAGGAGAGGGAAAAACCGGAAGGACTGAAAATGTTTGAATATTTGGGAAATGTCTTCAACAATAACTTGTAATTTCTTCGAAGGAATTAAATATATCCTTTAAAGCTCTTTGTTACTTTCTGATCCCAATATATAACCCATTACTGATGCCATTGTAATAACAAGATTAAAAGAAACACATTTTATAATTGACGGAATACAGTTTTAACAGAGCATAAGAAACAAAGCATTGTTTTGTTAATTTTGCCATGAAATAGCATATCGATAACAATTCTTTTTGTGGACTTCAATCTCTATTCTTATTACAAGTCGGCCTTTTTACCGATTCTATACCATAAGATGAAGTTTACAATATTTATGGTTATAGCTTTGTACTCAATACACGTCAGTATAGTGGGTTATGGTCAGATCAAGCAAATGTTAGTTACATTTTATTCTAGGCCTGTTATGGAATCAATAAACAGTTCAATAATCTTATGGGCAGAATTGAAAAGAGAATTAATCTGTTGGACCGACATTGTGATCAAGATGCTGAGTCGAAAGGATGTCAAGCTATAGGCACAATATCTATAGGACTATACACGCAGTTGCGACAAATAGTTACGTTTATGACAGACTTTGTAAGTGCATAAATTAGTCGATTTTTTACGTTATTTACTTAAGGTCAGTGCCGGATCTACAAATCTGGGAGCTAATAACCTTTATTTTGGGGAAAAATCGTTCTCGGAGGAAAGAAATAAAACACCTTCAACTCAGAACATAAATATTAATATTTTATTAATTAACAGCACCCCCACAGGTACTTGTGTATAACACCTAGTCTGATGACTATCTAGCTATATTAATCTAACCTAAATTGCTACGTATGAAAAGTGTTCTATATTAAGTGTTCCCCATTGGTGTAACTTAAATTTAATTTGGATGCTGGCGCTTTAAACTTCACACACTGCACGTTGCTCTGCTTTGTTCACCTATCGGCTTTCACTCACATAACACTGTGCTCTGCTTTTTTAACATCACTTCACCAACTCAAAAGGTTTGGTTCTTGTGAGTCTTCGCACACTGTCACAATTGTCAAGAAGCTGGATTGCCTCGACATTCGTGTGCTGGAGAAGTCTGTTCTGATGATTCTCTGTAAACTTTCCAATTTCGTTCGTTACTAATTCCATCTCAAGATCCCTGTGGAGATCTCTGTTTCTTATATACCACGGTGCACCCACGATGTTTCTTAGCATCTTATTTTGGAAGCGTTGAATGATGGTGATATTGCTTGGCTTAGTGCAGCCCCACAGTTAGATACCATAGGTCCACACAGGTTTAAGTATCTGCTTGTAAAGTAGGAGTTTATTATATGTCGACAAAGACGACTTCCTACCAATAAGTCAGTAAATTTTTTTTGAATCTTATGCCCAATTCTTCTCGTTTCTTTTTAACTTGTGCCTCCAGCGGAGCTTCCAGCGGAGCTTGGTGTCTAGCGTCATACCGAGGTATTTTGCCGTGTTCGAGTAGGGTACGGTGGTGAAATTTATTGTAACTGGAACGTATCGTATTCGCTTGTTGGTAAAGTTTATGTGAACTGATTTGGTTTCGTTTAATGTAATTAGCCACCGTTGCATCCAATCACTAATATCGTTGACAGCATTCTGCAGTTTTAGTGTTGATCCTTCAACATTTGTATCTACTGCCATGATAGCATTGTCATCAGCAAACGTGGCAACGGTAACACCATCTGGTTGCGGAAGATCAAGTGTATATAGAAGGTAACGAATTGGGCCTAGTACACTACCTTGTGGTACTCCAGCTTTAATATATTTGAGGGTTGAGTACTCATTATCTTGCTTTATACATTACATACAGCAACATCCTTAGATCTCCACTATCAGTTGTATCCTCCTCTATTTGATAATTTTTAGAGTTTTTATGTTCAATAATCAATAATAATTTTGACAGCATGTCACAACAATGTTTTTCTTTAATTTCCAGCATTCCCCAATGGACAGTGGATCTGAAACTGATCACCTAGCGCTGGAACAACTTTTTATTAAATACGGACCGGATAACAGTGTTTGGTCTGACAGCGGTAAAGTTAGAGACGCAATTCTTAAATTGATGAAATCGGTGAAGAAGTGGGCGAAGAGTTTTAAGACAGATATAAAAGGTATAAATCTCAAGAAAACATGCGTGGTGTTTGTTTCGTTTTGATTATTTTTTGTCCTCTTCTTTGAGTAAAAGTAAAGACGAAAGTATTTGTAGTTCTTGTCTTCACACACTATAGAAGTTCAGAAACAATATACAGTGAAGAATGTACCTATTAGTAAAATAAATATCTTTTTAGGGTTAGATTCAATGCTAAGAGATACAATTGAATGGATCGATGATGAAACTCAAGGATTGTAACATTAGTTCAAGTAACCACACTACAAACAGCAAAATAGGAGGACATATTTCCACCAAAATATAATATGTTGACACTGTAGATTATTTTAGTTTTATTTTGTCCTTTATTATGCCTATTCAGCGGGAAGATGTTCTTATTCAAAATTCAATTCTAAATACTGCGCCATTGTGTTAACATACAAACAAATTTTTTTTTTGAAAATTGTGGAGGATATAGACTATTCCTGAATGGTCGAATGTCTTGCTGAAACGAAACATCATCCTGATCTACTCCCGGAAGGTTATAAATGGCGGGAAGTACTTGCTCTTGCAGCAACGTAAGGTACTTCTGGGCGTTAAGAGATCCATCGATAAAGAATGGACCAACTAAATGATTGCCTAGAATACCAGTCCAAACATTTAGTTTTTCGGGATATTGAGTACGGTAAGCATAACTTCGGTGCTGATTTTGTTGGGCCCAATATCGACGAATGGAAGGATTATATTTACTATCTAACGGAAAAGTCGATTCATCACTAAAAATAATATTTTGTATAAAATTTTCATCTGCGTTCGCCTTTTCCATTACAGTTTCACAAAACTCCATTCTACGAATACTGTCCTCTGCGAAGGTTTCCTAAGTCTTTGAGTACTTATAACTCCGAAAACCACCCTCCTTCAGAGCCTTAGCAACGGTTTTCTTACTAATACCCAATTTCTCGCCAATCCCTCGAGTGGATTTCTTATCGTCCAGTACTACAGAACCGCAGATTAGTACCTCCCGTCGTTCTTTTGCCTCAATTTCTTGTGGACTTGTCTCCATTGGATGACAAGTACTGCAGCTCTTTAGACAACGATCTTTTTCAAATTGATGCAGAATATTGAAAATGGTTTGTCTGCACGGGATAGGTCTGCCTTCAAAAGTGATTACAAACAAATCCGCGCACTGTTGCGCCGAATTGCCACCGTAATACCACTTGATGATCTGAAGCTGTTCTAGCGGAGGGTACATCGCGATTGCAAAGATATGAATGTTATGAAGCGTTGTTAGATCTGCGATAGTTCTGCCGTTGCGTGCATGTGCTCCGAAACGCAAAACCAGACTGACCTGACCAGACCTGCTCTCCCACCAGTCGGCAGTCCCACTATAATTGGCTGCCCCACTCAACCGACGTTGGCACTGTTGTCGCGTGATACGCTAGTTTCTATAGACCTATGCCTAATTTTTGCGGACACAATCTGTATATCGCATTTGAATACATACTTAATATGAAGTGAATATGTATACGCCATATAACAGTCAAACATAATCGCGGAGGAATATCAAACAACATTCATGTTCAAGTACAAATTTATTATTGGATATTATTTTTCACCCACAAATCGTAAAATAATTGTGCGAAAGCACCCGTTATCTTGTGTGATAAAAGTTCTTGTGCGGTTTTGGTCACTTGAACATTCAGCCCTAAAAAAACAAAGCAATATATAACCAAAAGGTACAACATTACAAGTGCAGATAAAATTGAATATAAATCTGTATAGATACAAATATATGTTTATATAAGGTAAACGTCCCAAATTCAGACAGGTTAAGACATTTTTGTTACATTTGTAACGGTATAATTTACAGTTATGTGATGATAATGACTATGACTATTCAGTTTTCAAGAAAACGTGTAATAATAAAAAAATCTGATGTGGCCAGGCACATGACTTTATCATACAATATATAAAATTAATAGTTTAGCTGCATGAGAATCTATTCTATAGAGATAAATCGTAGGTATTGTCAAAGCATCAGCATTTGACACTACCTACACTACGTCATTAGAATAATAGTTATTTATGTCACAAATGCCGAAAGTACGGAATAGCGCGACGAGCGGTGATACGGCGCGTCACCGAAGGCGGAGTGTCGCCGTCGCATATGAGCGAGTCGCGCTATCTAGTTTTTGGCAGGAGCGACATCAACGTTTATTGTGTTGCTTTTTAAGAAATACGTATTTAAAAAAAATAAATGGTTTCTGTATAGTAAATGCTAGGTTGGCACCACTTTGACGAAAGGTGCGTTCCGATTGGTAGGTAATGGCGGTGGTAGAATACGAAATTATAGTATTTCTTACATATCGTGATAATGACACATATTAGTTTGCATGTACATAAACATGAGTCACTAGCAACTTTCTATTGGAAATACTATAACGGCGTCTGCTACCACTGCCATTATCACTAATGAAAACGCACCTTAAAAAGGTAATTCAAATTCTGACAGATTTATATTTGTTCATGACACATCCCTTCCAACATACTAAAATAAAACTACACTCATCGCTATACTTTATTTATAATTTTCTCAATGTATCATTTTTAGAATTAGATATTTCTTATCAACAAACAATCAAATTGGTGATCTTATTTTATTTGAAATTTGTATTTTATAATTTTGCGCACTACAGCGGCACGTTCCATAGTGGTTCTCCAACCTCTGATGAGATGAGCTGTTTTCGAATGTGACAACACAAAAAAATATTTGACAAAATCCTGGCTACTATGTAATTTCATATCAATGCAGATGCGACCGATCTCGATCAAATAGAAGTTGCTCTTGAAGGTAAACTATTAATTTTACCAAAAAATGTTATAAGCATAAATTATTCAAAATTTCCTCTACTTTAATTTATTAATTAACTATTTTGTCGAAATTACAGAAATAGCGGCTCATTTCCAAAATCCTTGAAAAATGCTTAGAATAAACTAAAAAGCTAAACTATTAATTTTACCAAAAAATGTCATAGGCATAAATTATTCAAAATTTTCTCTAGTTTAATTTACTATTTAACTATTTTGACGAAATTACAGAAATGGCGGCTCATTTGCAAAATCCTTGAAAAAGGCTTAGAATAAAGTACCAGTTCCTTTGGACCCTTGTGAACCAAAAGCTTTTCAGCTCTAAGTTAGGTCATGAAACTTCTAAATATGAACTTTCGTTACGATACCTTCAGTAGTTTCTCCGGAATCGTCTCCACAAAAATCGTTTACACACACACACACACACACACACACACACACACACACACACACACACACACACACACACACACACACACACACACACACACACACACACACACACACACACACACACACACACACACACACACACACACACACAGACATTTTTTTGGACCTTGGTCAAAAATGTTCAGGGGACCCAAAAAGACCTATTTCCGCTAAAATCTCAATTTTTTTTTCGGCACGATTACAATACTTTACATACTGCGTATGATAAAGTAAAAAATTTCAGGTACCCAACTGGAGCTTGGTTACAGACCGCCGGAGTAGTTGCCAAGCAACGCCAACAAAATGCACTTGGATCAAGCGGCGCCCTCAGCGTTAGGTTTGCCATTTAACCAAATAAACCTTAATACTGGTTGATTGTGGATGTAAAATGCCGTTTACCAATAACGAAAACCGTGATATAACAAGGGTTTATTATCGTTCTCTTAGAAATGTCGCATCGTACAATATCCTAACATTGGACGGAAATTTAGCGGACCATGGATCGTTTAGTAAACCCTGCAATTCTTATAATCCTAATGGAAATGTTGAAACTGATCAAAGAGGTATTTTAGAAATGGGAATCGTTAAATTACCATATTTTTCCATGCTTCAACTACTGGTTTTTAGATAAATGACGATCCTCGGATTTCTAAGCGGGAAGTAGCCCTTAATTTGGAATTGCCGCAAACACGTGTTTGCAGACCATTTCGAACAAAGAAATTAAAACCGTACAAACCCCACACAAGCCAAACTTTGCAATTGTACGAATTTATTTAAATCAACAATTTCCAAATCGCTGGATTGGTAATGGTGGAGTGGTGGATCCACTGATTTAAGTCCTCTGGACTATTTTCTCTGGGGAACTGTGAACGACGAAATTTATCACGATACTCGCAGAAATATCGACGATCTGCTGGATCGAATAACAAATGCGGTCAATGCTATTCCGGGAAGAACAGTTAGAAGAGCATAACAACATGTAGAAAAGCGGGCACGCTTTTATGCCTTCAAGAAAATAGCTGCCAATATGAACGTTTACTTAAAAAATAATCTTTATGTTGTATAAACTTGCTTCTTTTACAATCTGAATGTTTTTTATCCAAAGCACTCTTGGTCAGTCCGGCGCCGGCGGTCTGTAACCAAGCTGCAGTTGGTTACTTGATAAGCACGACAAACAACAAGAAAAAGAAGAACGTGTTTTTATTATTAAACCATTGTTGTCTGAATTTGGGCCGTTTACCTTATGTTTTTCTTACCAGGTATATCAGTATTTATGTGGTTTACCCAATTCTTAAACGCACGTATCATCTTCTCTAAGGTGCGTCCGTATCTTGACACATCACGCCTGCGCAAATGAACAAAATCATGAGTGACTTCATCTATGATTTCGTTCATATCCTCAACAGATTTCTCAAATTTCTTCAATCGCTTTGGCGCGCCCACTAATATCCCCTATAAACAACAAAGTACAAATGCGTGTTGTTTTGACATCTATAGGCAAAACTGGGAGAGCTGAAGATTACTCATAGATTTCAGCTGTAATTTTAGACATACGTTACAGAATATTTCTAAATATTGACGCGTGTTAAAACGAAATAGCATACTTTTCATACATCTGCTGTATAATTTAAATGGGAAAGACAAAAAAGTACGTCTGTTCTTAGAACCATAAGAACGAATGACAGCGGTAGCAACCTAACCTCCAATTCGAGCGCGAACGTGTGATGTGAACAAGATGTTTTCGTTGGTATGTTTTCACTTTGCTTCTGTTAAACATGCTAATGATGGATATATAAATTAGATAGGACAATTATCACAATTAAATGACAGTATTTTTAATAATTAAATATTAATCTTGAACAAACTACCTAGTAGGCAACTTAATATACACAGCTAATAACCAATTCACGCGGTACGTTCATATCTGGGTTCATACGATTTTAAGCGATGAATCACCTTCAGCTCTCCCAGTTTTGCCTATAGCTAGTCTATACTTACATTTTTTAAGATAAAATCTTTCAGTGCTATTAACTGTTCTGGCAACCCGTTGAAAGTCACAACATTATTGGTCATAACTGTGTCATCAAGTTCGCCGTTTTGCAATTGTTTCTTGAATGTATCGACCATCGTTTTTAATGATTTAATGTAGTCCACTATAGGAACTTCTAATTCTTTTTTAAATTGTGTGTTATTCTTTACAACTGGTTCATCTTCCGGCCAGATTACTTCCAGTTGCAGACGCTAGGAAGTAACAATCAAGTTAAAATTGTAAGATTATACTATACGTTTTTAGTTTACATTTGTTGGGTACTTACAACACAGGGAAAAGTAACCAAAACAGCAGCTACTGTTAACAAGGACTTCATCTTTAATGATGCTGAAGGTGGTAACCAAAACTTAATGTTATCAACAAGCGAATTAGTGGAACAATTGCAACATTTCCTTGCTTGGTTACAAAATAATTGGAATTATATAGTGTGTAAAAATCGACATATTCAATAGGCTTTATCTCGTTGACCCTTTGCTCAATCATAATAAAACCAACACCATTCGATTCCCCTCTTCTTAAACTATAAGAATGTCAAAAAGTCCGATCGCGATCAGTCAGGTTTGAAGTCGCACGACTGTTCGAAAGAGTATTCTTCAGTCAATCAAAAAGTGGAAAAGTCCGATCCGAAATATGTAAATTAGTATCCGTAATTAATTAATAACTGATTAGGTGACAAAAAAAAATCTGATGTGGCCAGGCACATGACTTTATCATACAATATATAAAATTAATAGTTTAGCTGCATGAGAATCTATTCTATTGAGATAAATCGTAGGTATTGTCAAAGCATCAGCATTTGACACTACCTACACTACGTCATTAGAATAATAGTTATTTATGTCGCAAATGCCGAAAGTACGGAATAGCGCGACGAGCGGTGATGCGGAGCGTCACCGAAGGCGGAGTGTCGCCGTCGCATGTGAGCGAGTCGCGCTATCTAGTTTTTGGCAGGAGCGACATCAACGTTTATTGTGTTGCTTTTTAAGGAATACGTATTTAAAAAAATAAATAAATGATTTCTGTATAGTAAATGCTAGGTTGGTACCACTTTGACGAAACGTCAAGTTTAAAGGTGCATTCCGATTGGTAGGTAATGGTAGCTAATGGCGGTGGTAGAATACGAAATTATAGTATTTCTTACATATCGTGATAATAACACATATTAGTTTGCATGTACATAAACATGAGTCACTAGCAATTTTCTATTGGAAATACTATAACGGCGTCTGCTACCACTGCCATTATCACTAATGAAAACGCACCTTAAAAAGGTAATTCAAATTCTGACAGATTTATATTTGTTCATGACACATCCCTACCAACATACTAAAATAAAACTACACTCATCGCTATACTTTATTTATAATTTTCTCAATTTATCGTTTTTAGAATTAGATATAAAGACGGGTTGATATTTCTTATCAACAAACAATCAAATTTGTGATCTTATTTTATTTGAAATTTGTATTTTATAATTTGCCGCACTACAGCGGCAACGTTCCATAGTGGTTCTCCAACCTCTGATGAGATCAGCTGTTTTCGAATGTGACAACACAAAAAAGTATTTGTCAAAATCCTGGCTACTATGTAATTTCATATCAATGCAGATGCGACCGATCTCGATCAAATAGAATTTGCTCTTGAAGCTAAACTATTAATTTTACCAAAAAATGTCATAGGCATAAATTATTCAAAATTTCCTCTACTTTAATTTATTAATTAACTATTTTGTCGAAATTACAGAAATGGCTGCTCATTTGCAAAATCCTTCAAAAAGGCTTAGAATAAACTAGCAGTTCCTTTGGACCCTTTTCAACCAAAAGCTTTTCAGCTCTAAGTTTGGTAACAAAACTTCTAAATATGAACTTTCGTTCCGATACCTTTAGTAGTTTCTCCGGAATCGTCGCCACAAAAATCGTTTACACACAGACATACACACACACAGAGATTTTTTTGTACCTTGGTCAAAATTGTTCAGGGGACCCATAAAGACCTATTTCCGCTAAAATCTCAATTTTTTTTCGGCACGATGACAATACTTCATCATACTGCGTATGATAAAGTAATATTAGCAGAAATCGGGATATTCAATAGGCTGTATCTCATTGACGCTTCGTTCAATCTTAATAAAACCAACACCGTTCGATTCCCGTCTTCTTAAACTATGGGAATGTCAAAAAGTCCGATCACGATTATACAGCCTTGAAATAGCAGGCGTAGACAAAGGTCGGCGTGTTATGCGACAGTTTGCGTTCTTAATTTGGACGGCCGGCTTCCAGCCCCCCTTATGGAAAGTTACGTGTATAGAAAAATGCTAATTACTCGAGTACCCTGAGAGATATCGCAATGAAACTAACACTGTTCGAACGAGCATTCTTCGGTCAATCTAAAAGTGGAAAAGTCCGATCCGAAATATGTAATTTAGTATCCGTTATTAATTAATAACTGATTAGGTGACACGAAATATTAGCAAAAATCGGGATATTCATTAGGCTGTATCTCGTTGACTCTTTGTTCAATCTTAATAAAACTAACACCATTCAATTCCCCTCCTTTTGTACTATAGAAATGTCAAAAAGTTTGATCGCGATTATACAGGTTTGAGGTAGCATTCGTGGGCGAAGCTCGCTATGGGATTCAGTAATATTGATTGCAATTTTGCAAAAAAAAGGGGGAATACTTTAACATTTTCAATTAAATTCCACTAGAGCGAGGAAATTATACCATTGTTTTTATAATCACCAACTTACCAGTTACATCGACTTTATATTTATTTTTAAGTATTACCAAACAGTTTTGTTGGAAATGAAGTTCTCGATATATTTGGTTGTTGTTTTAGCGATTGCCATTCTGCCACACGTAGTAAGTGTTTTTTTTTTCTGTAGGGTATAATAATTTACTTCTTAAATCAGCTGAGAATCTCCAACTAAGTTAATCAACAAGCACCAGGGGTCTTTTTTTATCAAATAATAATGAATAATCATATTTAATAATCTTCTTAGGTTGTCACTGAATTCCTTGAAGCGTTATATATGACAAAGTTAAAGGGACTGTACTGAAGGCAGTTCCACTAAGAGACAGATATCTTCGTTTATGGGAATTAGTTGATCTCAGAAAGAAATTGGAAAAAGAAACGATAACAACAACAGAGACCTGTACATATATAAATTTGTTCAATAATGAAAAACAGGAGCTATGGAAAATCAGAGATGGACTCTTCAAAAACATAGTAAGTATGTATAAAAAGATCAGTGGCATGCGGTCCATGCAGAGCGTACTGTGCACACCCTAAGATTTAGCAAAAAAAGAAAGAAATTTATTACAGTAGGTCAGCCAAACAATGATATAATTGTATGTATGTACTATCGTGGCCATATATTATGTCCCCTCTTTTGACGTCCATTTTCTCGAAAATCTAGCGGAGAAAATTTTTTTAAAAAACATGATGGTGTTCTTGATTAATATGCCACAAAAAGCTTTATTATGCAATGCCAGCAATTCCTTTATTAGAAGAGCTAGAATAATGAAATATAGACTATAGGCTACCCACTAGTTCATAGGTTTACAGTTTATTACATAATCATTGTTTATCTTGCATTTTCCCTACAAAAGATCGAGTTGAAGCATCTCATGATTGCTGCAATTGACGCGGCGCTCTTCGGTCTTTGGGGCGCGCGGGGGAAGGGATCGACAGCGACGCTGCCAATAGTGGCGGATCGCACGTGCATTAGTTACTAGGAGAACAGTGTTTACGGACACAATACATACAACGACACGGCGATTATGCCTCGCCAAAGAAATTTGGATATCCGGCGACAGATTACCGAATTAGAAAATAATGGCAAAATAAGTCAATAAGATAACAGAACCACGAATAGGCATTTGGAAGTCCCATGGGAATTCTTGGCAATTTAAATCGGGTTTCGGGATTAGCATTTAAAATTAATGAGTGACCTGCAAAATATTCTATGTGTCTATAAATTTACGATGCTTAATTTGTAAACGTTTTTTGACATTTTTAAGTTTTATACGCTCAGAGCTGACGTTTGTAATATATGTAATAGTATTTATTTTATAATCGGGCATACTTTTTAAATATTTTTTGGGTTTATCGACCAAACTTAATTTAGTATTCACCACTAATCGGAAAATCTGCTAACTCCATATTATTAGATCTATCCGCTTCCATCAAAATCTTGTTTACAACCTTACAACCGGGTCACATATTATAATCAAAATTATGCAAAAATTAAGAATTTAAATGTTACCTAGTTAAAATTACTACCTTGACAAGTTATCGTTCTTTTTGTGTATTGATAAAAAGCTGCCCCGGTTCTCTCAGCTGTGTCGCTTCACTCCGACACGACAGCACCGCTAACGCCTCCCTTCCCCGCAGCACACCAAACACCGTAGAGCGTCGGAATTCACGCAGAGTTTCAGCACGATCTTTTGTATGAAAAATGCAAGATAAACAATGATTATGTAATAAACTTTATACCTATGAATTATTGGGTAGCCTATAGTCTATATTTCATTATTCTAGCTCTTCTAATAACGAAATTGCTGGCAATTGGATAATATAGCTTTTTGTTGGTCAACCACTAATCCAATTATTTTACAAAACGGCACATTGAAAGCTAGCATACCGCAGGCAATTTTACTATTTAATTCGTTGATATCTATGGATTATTTCCGGAGTAATTAATTGCTAAAGTTAAACGAATAAAATTTTCGGGGCAAAAACAAGACCAATTCTTCTTAATTTGGAATAATCGGGAAAACGCCAACATATACAGCTTTCTAATTTTTATGAGTTGTAGCATATTAATCAAGGACAGCATCAGAAAATTTCAAATTTTTTCGCCCCTAGTTCTGCGAGAAAATCGACGTCAAAAGAAGGGACATAATATATGGCCACGATAGTACCTGTACATCTGGGTTCATACATATTCCCATATTTTTGGAACTGTGTTTAGGTACATCTCTTTTTTTTATTTTAGACCAGTCTTGATACCAATTCAAGAGAACTGAAAGCTTTTGAACAAGCTTACGACGAATCAGATAAATATTACCAGGAGCACGCTCAAAATCTTGTGGAACAATCATTCGATGCAGGCGAAGCAACTGAATATGTTGATACCCTGATTACAGTACGTGAAACCTTTGAAGAATGGATGAACACTATAAATACAGCCTCATTACCTAAAGGTAAATATGAATATTATGATATTATCATCCTAGGTAATTTGGCAAAATATAGTCGCTAAAACAGTTTTCATCTACAACTCAGATATAATAATCCTTACCATGATACACGCAGATAATAGGGTATTCCGGTCATGTCAAAATTTAAGCAGATATTCGGTTTAACCTATTGCACAATTTATGAGGATTCATAAAGTTAAGCTATGAGCTTTTTGATTTAGTTTTTCTGTGAGATAAATGCAATTAAAAGTGCATTTCGTTTGAATTCACCGACCACCCTCGGAAACACACGATGATTACCGATCCCTATTAGCGCTGGCAACAGCGGACAGCTCTCGAACAGCTGATCACCCAAGTTGACGGTTGGCTACCCTGTTGTTTGAGAACGAAGTCGAACTCCATTTTCAATTCGACACAGAACTATGTCGGCGTTGGCGTTTATACATTTTGAAGTCAAGTATTTGATATACGCTCAATAACCAAAGCAGGTGTCAACAAACGAGCGATTCTAAACGTTGACACAACAAGACAACAAATTACGTGCACCCTAGATATAGCAACGTTGTCAAGTCGCTCACTTTGAGCGGTCTTTGTGACGTCACAAAGACCAATCCTATTCAAAATTCAAACAACGATTTCTCTTAATTTAACACGATGTTTGATATCTTACTAGTGAAGTAGCAAACAGTAACACCCATAGTTTATACAAAATGACAATTTAAAAAACACCGGAATACGCTATTATGATGACAGTAGTTTTGTATAACAATGACAGTTCGTTTGAATAATAACTTCATTATTCAACGGAATTGTCATCGTTATAAGAAAGTTCTGTCAAGTTTGTTAAAACCTACGGGGTTGACAGTTATTTGACAGTTGGTGCCTCGCCACCATTGACAAAAACACTTTATATGAAATGGAATTTATGAGTCGTAGATAAAACGTCGTATTTGACTCGCACATAACGGATATAAATCCTCAATTATGTGCTCGTCAAATAATATACTATTATCGATGTCACTTAATTTTATTTTTATTTGTATTTTAGATCTCAGAAAGGAGATGGCAGGTGGCGTTCTTAGTATGCTTGGTTTTGCTGGTACTAAATAATTTATTTTATTTTTAATCGTTACTTGTCTGGAAATATATGTATAGTGCTAATAATTTATATATGCGTTTTATTTTGTTGAATAAATTCCATTCGTTTCATTGTGACTTTTCTTTCTATACGTTATTTTATTATTTAAGGTCTTAAAAATCTGTCTACGATGTTTCATGGCAATATTTGCAAAACTAACCAAGTTATAAGCAACTAGCCGACGGCGTGCAGGTGCCAAAAATACGGAGCGCGCGGATCGGTCGGATCGCGCGCTCAACAATTTTGCCCGCTCGAGTTAAAAGTTTTTCAAGCCAATACATCTTGCAGTTTGTGGTTTATTATTCTGAAAAATTCTCTCGTGAACATTCATGGATAATAAACACTCCTAAAAAAATCCTTCACGTGCTGATAGACAACAAAAAAGAAAACTTTCTGGGAATTCACACTAGTAAAAGAAAAGCATTTGCTAGTACGTCTGCCGATATATTGTCGACAGCGAACGACGAAGAAATTATAGTGCATGGGTCTGCAGACGGGATATGGAATAAGTAAGATTACACTTCCGTTGTATGGGATCACAGTACCTACTTATGAAAAAATATACTAACAAAATGGTTGAGTTTGCCGTGAAATTTTCCTATTGTCATGCCTGTGAGTTTTGGGAATCAGAATCCGGCAACATGACAATTGTATCGAAGTACATACAGACAACTGTACTGCAAACATGATGGGTCAGCGGGAGAAATAGTGGATTCTACCAAAGACATATTCCGCGGGGCTGTGGGTTGGAGCACTGAGTCCGATGCGGCTTGCACTTTGAAAATAATAGACAACTTTCTATGTTTTACCAATCTGAAGACATCCAGACTCTTGATAATATGTACAATGCTGTGTGGACCAAACTCTATCATAAGATCTGGACGAATGAAAATCCCCAGCATATGTACTGCCCTGCGGGATCACAGTGTTGATACAAATGCGAAAAACCGATGCCGAGAAAACTCTAGATGAATTCAATAACACTTGATCAAAATGTCGATAATGCCACCAAGCCGATTTACAACAACTTGTCGTCGAGAGAGTTGCTAGAACGGTGTTTGGGGAGGAGAAACTCAAAACAACAACCTAAAGCTTCAATTCTATTGTCTGACGCCTCGCACCCAAACATCTTTACCGTGGCTCAAAACCTATCAAAATTGCGGCTTATGCACCAGCAGGAATTTATAAAAAAAAGGCTCTTCTGCAGTCCTTAAAACTATGGCAACAATAAGAATCGTTATGGGCACGGAAACGAAGATATTTGCAAAAGAGCGCGAAAAACAGCGTCTGGTGAAGTCGTCGAGACGTGCACTCGAGGCTGCAAAATAAGCTTAAACAAGGCGTAGAAATGAACAAATATGTCAAAATATATTCTAGGAAGTGGAGGAAGGAATAAAGTATGGCCCTGGTATAACATATTAGCAGAAAAATACTGTAAGTACTCGATGTCTTACAAACTGTACTTGAAACTTTAAACGTGTTTTTCTCGAAACCGTTTTTTCGCGAACGGTTGGCATGATATTTCAAAAACCATTTGACCGATTGACTTCTAATTTTCACTGGATGTTAAGTAAACATCCCTTTATCGTTTGATGAACCAGAAATGCAATACGTTATATACTTTTGTTTTCATAGAGAAAACATTGTCAATTTTTATGAGAAAAATCGATATTTTGAGTTTGACAAGTCACCATTTCCTCAAATATAAATATTTTTATTTTCTGGTTCATCAAACGATAACTATTTATGTATAAAGTAGGACGCTATTCGATATTTTAATGGAGACATATTCAATTAATCTCAACTCGACCAAGAAATTATTACTGTTATTACTTATTATTCGTACTGATTCACATTTCGATAACACGGCCTTCATAATCATATTTGTATTTGTGTTTATTGAGTACACTGTCTTTCAAAATGAAGTTATCGTTATGTCTACTTGCCATTTTAGCGATTTGTCCATATGAGGTACGTATACACTTCTAACATAACCTCTATATCTTACGCTACATCATATGCGATATAGTTTTATTTCAAATTAACTAGATAACCCAACAATCCCAATTTCGTAGAGCTCCAAGTGCTACTTGTGAAATTCTGGCTCAGAACCATATGTGACGCCGCACTAGAGAATCACCCTAACTGACCTCGCCACTGCTCTTAATATAGGTGGGGCGTAATAATTTGAAATGCGCCCCGGGTTCTTCTTGCATGTTTTCTGGTATTGTTGGAGGTTCAGCATAAACGATGTCCTTAACGTAGCCTCACAGAAAGAAATCCAGTTTGGTTAATTCCGGTGATCGAGGAGGCCAAGCAACTGGTCCTCCTCTTCCAATCCACCGATTTGCGAAGATTTCGTTGAGCTGGTCCCTGGCATATAACGAGTAATGTGCTGGAGCTCCATCATGTTGCAGCCACATTTCCACCCTTATAGGCAAATCGTGCACTAAATTTGGCAATTGAAGAACTGCTTAATTAAGTACACTCAAATCTAAAATACTTCCCGTGTGGTTGTTATTGATTTTTAAAGCCAACGATGCATTTTGTTTTTATTTCTTTGCGGTGCAGTCACTCAACCGATTTCAATCAAATTTTGGTGGTATGTAGGCAACCATAAAATGCTCTAAATGTGTAAAATGTATGTATATTAAAAAATAATTATTACTTTATCATACGCAGTATGAGAAAGTATTGTAATCAATCATGCCGAAAAAAAAAATTGAGATTTTAGCGGAAATAGGTCTTTTTGGGTCCCCTGAACATTTTTGACCAAGGTACAAAAAAATGTCTGTGTGTGTGTGTGTGTGTGTGTGTATGTGTGTACCAGATTTTTGTGACGACGATTCCGGAGAAACTACTAAAGGTATCGGGATGAAAGTTCATATTTAGAAGTTTTATGACCAAACTTAGAGCTGAAAAGCTTTTGGTTCAAAGGGGTCCAAAGGAAGTGGACGTTTCCTCTAAGCATTTTTCAAGGATTTTGCAAATGAGCTGCCATTTCTGCAATTTCGTCAAAATAGTTAAATAATAAATTAAAGTAGAGGAAATTTTGAATAATTTATGCCTATGACATTTTTTGGTAAAATTAATAGTTTAGCTTCAAGAGCAAATTCTATTTGATCGAGCTCGGTCGCATCTGCATTGATATGAAATTACATAGTAGCCAGGATTTTGACAAATATTTTTTTGTGTTGTCACATTCGAAGACAGCTGATCTCATCAGAGGTTGGAGAACCACTATGGAACGTTGCCGCTGTAGTGCGGCAAATGATAAAATACAAATTTCAAATAAAATAAGATCACCAATTTGATCGTTTGTTGATAAGAAATATCAAGGAAAAAGGTTATTTATCGGGCAATTCCGTCATTCGAAGAAGTTTACCGTCGATAAACATTTTCCATCGATAAGAAATATCAACCCGTCTTTATATATAATTCTAAAAACGATAATTTGCGAAAATTATAAATAAAGTATAGCGATTAGTGTAGTTTTATTTTAGTATGTTGGTAGGGACGTGTCATGAACAAATATAAATCTGTCAGAATTTGAATTACCTTTTTAAGGTGCGTTTTCATTAGTGATAATGGCAGTGGTAGCAGACGCCGTTATAGTATTTCCAATAGAAAATTGCTAGTGACTCATGTTTATGTACATGCAAACTAATATGTATCATTATCACGATATGTAAGAAATACTATAATTTCGTATTCTACCACCGCCATTAGCTACCATTACCTACCAATCGAAACGCACCTTTAAACTTGGCGTTTCGGGAGCTGAGTTGCAGGACCCTGTATATTTATATTTTTTTCAGATTGCCGGTAATTTGGACTTTGGCATTAGTAGTGTATTGGAGATGTTAAAGGGGTATATGGAGTCCAGCAAAATGAAAAAGAAAATGCAGGTGTTAAATTTACAACCCATCATAAATGATATGCAAAAGGGTGATATGACAGCAAAAGAAACTCTGTCATATCTGAAGAAGTTCAAAAGGGAAGCTAATTATTTATTGAAGCTAAGAGACGAAGTTTTGGAAAACGTAAGTATGGCCATTAAAAGCAAGAAATGGCCAATATCAGTTACTTTACTAATCGTATGCCAAGTGTATAAAATTCTGTTTTTATTTTAGAAAGCTGTAAATGATCATTCTCCGGAATTGAAAGCGTTTGCAGAATCTTTCGATGACTCGACTAAATATTACCAAGCGCACTTAAAAGACATGCCAAAAGAGAGTTTGGATGTGAATTATGTGGTAGAATATTTCAAATCTCTGTTGAAAGTGCGTGACAACTTTGAGAATTTTGTGAACACAGTAAAACTTGATTCTATAACTGGTTCATTAATGTATTAGCTATAACAAAATAAATAAATGTTTGTTTGGTTTTTGTTACTTTTTCGTATTGAAATTTGATAAGCGTTTTATGTTGCTTAATATCTCCATGCCCTAACCATATATTACCGTACGTACTATCGTGGCCATATATGTATTATGTCCTTTTTTAACGTCGATTCTCTCGAAAAACCAGGGGCGAAAAAGTTTGAAAAAATTCTGATGCTGTCCTTGATTAATATGCTACAACTCATAAAAATTAGAAAGCTGTATATGTTGGCGTTTTGCCGATTTTTCCAAATTAAGAATTAATTAAAGATCGAATTGAAGCATCTCATGATTGGTGCAGTTGACGCGGCGTTCTTCGGTCTTTGGGGCGAGCGAGGGAAGGGATCGATAGCGACGCTGCCACTACTGGCGGATCGCACGTGCATTAGTTACTAGAACAATAGTGTTTACATAAGGACACGGCGATTCTGCCTCGCCAAAGAAATTTGGATATCCGGCGACAGATTACCGAATTAAAAAATAATGGCAAATGAGTCCATAAGATAACAGAACCACGAACAGGCATTTGGAAGTCCCATGGGAATTCTTGGCAATTTAAATCGGATTTCGGGATTAGCATTTAAAATTAATTAGTGATCTGCAAAACATTCTATGTGTCTACAAATTTACGACCCTAAATTTGTAAAAGTTTTTTGGTATTTTTAAGTTTTATACGCTCAGAGCTAACGTTTGTAATATATGTAATGTAACAAGAGTTGTATTTATTTTATATTGTTTGTGCATGTATTTAAATATTATTAATAATAAAACTGTTGAAACTGCTATAATAGTTTGAATATTTATATAACAAAATCGGGCATACTTTTTAAATATTTTTTGGGTTTCTCAAGCAAACTTAATTTAGCATTCACCACTATTCGGAAAATCTGCTAACTCCATATTATTAGATCTATCCGCTTCCATCAAAATCTTGTTTACAACCTTATTGTATAAAAACTGAAGAAAACTTAAACGCCAATCGAAAGAAGAGATTTCTCTCGTACCGGGTCACATTATAATCAAAATTATGCATAAATTAAGAATTTAATTGTTAGTTAAAATTACTACCTTGACTAGTGGACCTATAGACCGCCTATTGGGTAGATCAGTGAATCGGTACATCGCAGGAATCGATAGACCGCATATACACTACTGTCTTTAAAAAATACTTTTTTCCAAAACCAAACTTTTAAGTTGTTTCTATGGACTCATATATAAAACAAAAATGGTTCAGTTAAAAAAAAAATATACTCCCGCAATTGAAAACAAAAATATAATTTGTCGCTATAAATTTGATTTTTTTTGGGTAGCTTTTTCTTTTCAAGTTGAATAATTTTAACAATACGTATGGTGTGAAACAAAAGTATAAAAATATAGTATTCTAATGCAACGTACTTAAATTGCGTAAAATTTAGTAGTAGTAAAATTTAGTAGCAAATTTAGCTTACTTTCATAATTATTTGATTATATAATCAATGCAAATTACGATGACAAATCTAACAATTGTTTCTTTTTTTCAAGTGGCAAGCATGATCTTAATAAAAATGTAAACATATTTTAGACCACTTGTGGAAGACTCAGATTGCTTTCAATTGGGCAAAATTTGTTGGTGGTATACGTGGGTCCATAGAGACACCTTTTTATCAACTTATATAATGTATTTTTGTATAATTAATTGTCTATTTATCAAATTAAACACTAAATTATTTTTCATGTTGTTGGCCCAGCAACTATAATCTACTCTTATATAGATGGCTTTAATGGAAAACATATTTCTGATTTGTTTTTTTTTATTTTAGATTTTATTAAAGATGTTTGTCACTTGAAAACAAAAACAATTGTTATATTTGTTCCCAGTTATTCCATTACGTGGAATACAAAAAAAGGTTCAATTGTTAAATTTACTCAATTTTATGCCAAGTGCAGGAAATCTAAATCTTGCAGTAACGTAATATTTATATACTATTATTTCACAAACTATAGTTGAAAATTTTCAACTTGAAAAAACTTTAACCTAACTACAACAAACAATTGAAAAAAAATTATATATATTAGGCCTCTTGTGGGAGACCTATTTTTTTCTCAATTGGGTTAATCTTGTTGATGTTATATGTGGGCCCATAGAGATAACATAAATCAACTTAAAACTTTGATTTTCCAAAAAATTCATTTTATACACTCTACTACTTGGTTGGTCACTACTTATACAGATTGGTATTGTAGATTAATAACATTGTACATATATTGCAGAATATGTAATACATGTATAATAAGATTAGTATTTTTAAATAACAAATAAGCAATGATAATTAAGAAACTAAAACATGATTGAGGCTAAAAATTAAATTAGTTCCTTTACAGAGACTGTGCATATAATATATACTTGTAGAACATGTGTATATATTACAGAAAACAATAAGTAAAAAATGGATTATTTACAAATTTAAATATTTCTTCGTAACATGTAACTGTTAATTTGAATAGAATCTTTTTTCATAATCGCCTCGGAGAACACGTCTTGTCTATTTACACATACGTAGAATCCCACCTTTTAGCCGTAGAAAATGCCACATTTAGCTGTGCAAAAACGTGTTGAAATAAATAGATTTTAACTAAATCCAAAGTTTGTCCTCATTTATGGTTATAGCAATACAGACCTTGATTCAAAATTGTATTCTTTGTAATATGCGCGTATGTATATGAAATTGACAATAACATTACGGGTGACCGAGAGTTACGATAGACCAATGCGATATTGCGATAAGTCTACTTCAATAACCCTTCCGAATCACCAATGTTGATATTCGTCCCATTTGTTCAGATATATACAAATCTGTTTTGTTCGAAGTAACAGATAACTTTCTTTAACCCAAAATTAGATTCCTTGTTCCTCAGGCTATTTATCACATCGTATATGTTACCTGTGCAAAAATCAAATTAAAAGAAATTCAACTAAAAATATAATAATTAATGTAACTTTAAAATAACGATAAATAGTTTCATTCCTTCAAATTCTTGTACTAAATGTTTGATTAGAGGAAAAATTCTTGTTTATTTTCTTTCGAGTCATCCCCATTTCTGGCATAATGAGCTGATTCAGCTGATGTTCACGTTCTAGGCTTCTCTCTTGCGCTCTGTCAATTCGCACACTACTTTAACTTCGGCTTTCTTGTAGTTGTAGGGGCTCTGGTATGGTAGACTGAGTTATATGGCATCTATGTCTTTCGATATACTTTGACCTGGAAGATCTATTGTATGTGGGGCTAAATACGTACAAATTACGTACAACAGTTTGTGGACCCCAGTTTGTTTACAGCCTGAAATTATTAATAAATAAGTAAATGTGTTTTACAAATAATCTGCAATAAATTCACCTTATGCTATGGGTGCGGTTGCTTGGGTGTGGGAAATCTCGCCATCAAAATATTAGATTAGGTTAGGTGATGGTTCTTGACATTGGCGCTGTGCGCAGTGTTGCCACCAACAATCCTTACCTGGCCGCTACCGTTCACGAGAAATTCCGCTACCGGCCGCTACCAAAGCGTTGAGTTTCGTCGACGGGGGGGGGGGGGGGGGGGGGTAGGAACAAAATTCAAAACAAATATTCGGCATACTATTTGGAGAGAGAGAAAAAACATAATTTCGGGCGATTTTTGATGTCCCAGGGGTGATGGAGGGCCGTTGTTTGCTATTCTGCATAGAGATTACTCAATGTAAAAAAATCCGCTACCAATGAGCAAACGCCGCTACCCCGCTACTTTACAAAAAATCCGCTACCGGTAGCGGAATTCCGCTACTGGTGGCAACACTGGGCCTGTGCGCAGACCCGACCCGACTGGTACATTGGTGCCATCTAAGAGGTACCTCTCAAACTGTAATCAATTAGAGGGTAAGTAAGGGGCCCTCCGCCCCACTAAACGAAAGTCGAAACGCTAATCATCTCTATTAATTTAGTTACTGTGTTTTCGTAGTATAGTAACTTAACTGCGCGGTAATATTCGCAGTTTGTCAAATTTTACATATCTTTCCAATTATGCGTAGGTATAGGTATTAAGTACGCATTCGTACGTAACAAAAACTAACGCAAATTATTACATATTTTTATACGAACAACATGGTTATAGGTTTTTCAAATCATACTTGTGGGGACGTAACAAATTGCTTAGCTCTGTAGATACCTACTGCAATGTAAATAGGTTTGAGGTTATGATGAGGTTATGTCTGCACTTTTGACGTTTCTAGCTTGCAACCATGACGACGCGTAATAAATGGCTGTTGGAATGTTGAGGCGCGTTCACCAAAATCGCTCGCTTTTTGGAAATTTTTGAAGCAAAAACGCCCTAGAGGCCGTTTTGCGTCGATTTCAAAAACTCACGCAACGTAGAATTGTTCAAATAGTGGATCGGGCGCGCGGAGCGCGCCCGAAAAGGCCTCTCCATTTTTTCCATAAAGAATTAAGAAGCCACTTTTTCGCATGTGAAATGGTGAGAAAAAACACGCCAAATCAAAATACTTAATATAGGACAAGTTATCGTTCTTTTTGTGTATTGATAATAAGCTGCCCCGGTTCTCTCAGCTGTGTCGGTTCTCTCCGACATGACAGCACCGCTAACGCCTCCCTTCCCCGCAGCACACCAAAGACCGTAGAGCGTCGGAATCCACGCGGAGTTTCAGCACGATCTTTTGTATGAAAAATGTAAGATAAACAATGATTATGTAATAAACTTTAAACCTATGAATTATTGGGTAGCCTATAGTCTATATTTCATTATTCTAGCTCTTCTAATAACGGAATGGCAGGCATTGCATAATATAGCTTTTTGTGGGTCAACCACTAATCCATTGATTTTACAAAAATTCACATTGAAAGCTAGCATTCCGCAGGTGATTTTACTTTTTAATTCGATCAAATCTATGTATTATTTCCGGAGTGTCGGTTCTCTCCGACATGCCAGCACCGCTAACGCCTCCCTTCCCCGCAGCACACCAAAGACCGTAGAGCGTTGGAATCCACGCGGAGTTTCAGCACGATCTTTTGTATGAAAAATGCAAGATAAACAATGATTATGTAATAAACTTTAAACCTATGAATTATTGGGTAGCAATTGCTGGCATTGCATAATATAGCGTTTTGTGGGTTAACCACTAATACAATGATTTTACAAAACGGCACATTGAAAACTATATGCGCGTCCAAACACAGTGTTCAATACTTTTGGAGATAATTATTGAGTAATGCAGGAAATGTTACGGATCTTAGCCGACTATAGATACCTGCTGCACATAGAAATAATACCTGTATTAGGTGCTAATAATAAATTATAACAAAATGTAAAACAAAATAATTTATAGTTGTACTGTATTCAGGTTCAGTTAGCCAATCAGGCAAAGCTAATAGATTCCTTGAACACTATACATTTATCTATTCACCGAAAAACAACCATGAATAGACATCATTTATGGTTAATTAACTGATTGATTTATGTATTTGCAGGAGCAGCTCAGTCTATCTTCAAAGACAACATGGACCGAAACTTTGAACTCATAGAGTAGCAGAATGGCTGCGTTTCTCAAAACAGGGTGAATCGATAAAATTAATATTTTTGATTTTATTATTTTTTATTCATACTATTTTATTTTATTAGTTTATAAGTAGAATGTTCTTTTTATTTATTTGTTTATAATAAAGTACTGTTACTTGAATTATTGTAAAGTAATTGTAATAGTATATTGTAATATATATAATATCCATAACGTTGCGGGTCTTATAATTTTATATTTTTGTTTTGTCAATCACTAAATGTTTATACTGACTTAAAGGTACATACAACATACCTATTTAATACAAGACGTTCCCTTTACTGTAACATTTCTGTATTGCCATCTGGCTCTTGTGTGATAAATAACAACACAAAACAAGTATATAAAATCACAGGATTGCAATCCCCTTTACAAAAGTTTTAGGTAAGTATATTATGAAACACAAAAATATAAAATGTAACATCACTGAAATATTACAGAAAATGTTGCTAACTTGTAAACGTTGCAAAAATATTTTAAAAAATGATGCTAATCTGTTATTTAAATGAGTTGGGTTTCCGCAAGTACCAGGTACAGTATATAATTAAAACTTCTTGGTGTCGTTCTTCCTTGTATGTTTATTAAAATATACGTTTGCTTCATGTTTCAGCTACACACATAAAAATTTTACGGAGAGAATTTGCACGTAGTTAGTTGTACACAAAAAAGAGTGATTTTTTCTCCGCAAATCAGTTGATTGTGTGCTAAAAATTGTTGATATACGTAATATCGGAGTTAATTTAACTACACAGCACGGAGTTGAAAATAGTTTATATCCGAAACGGTGAAAATTTTCACTGGAGCTGTGAAATGAAAATTAACACCATGCAGGGTGTTGAAATAACTGACAAAATGAGAGAAAGTACACTTTTTGGAGTTGATATGACTGAACATTGTGACGGAGTGATAAAACTCCTAAAAGTAAACATTAATTCCCTATGTAATATTGATTTCTAACTCCGCTTTGGAGTGAATAATCTCCAAAAAGGTAAGATTTATACTGTAAACGCAAAAACTTACGGTTTGACAACAACAGGCGTCAACATGTCGCCACCAAGACGGTTTGCAGTTTGCTTCGCAGTGTGTTGTGGTCGTCACTTATACTCCTAAGTTTGCGGGGTGCAGTTGAGAGTGAGTTTCATTTCCATTACTTTTAATATTTTATATGTAAGTACTTACATTATTATTTCAAATGGAGCAGTGTATTTTCATAAGAGTTAAATACGGACAAATAAAAAAATGGGTCAGAATTATCAACGATGTATTAAATTTCGACACAATTAATACTACAGGTAAGTTACTTATATTACTACATATGTATGTATGTACGTAGACATATGTATGCGTGTACATTACTTATTCGTTGTGCTCACATGCTTTTATAATTTTGTATAGTTTATAAAAATGTTACGCACACAACTAATGTACTATAGAAAAAAGCTTGTGAAGATACCGCAGTACGTTTGTTGCCGCATTTGTGGTACCTTCATACCGAGTATGACACTGCATTGTACCTACAGAATGCATGTCGATTTTTGTGTTTTTTTATGAAGTAGTGTGTATTCCTTTGTCCGGCAATGCGTTTTTTTTTGATTTTTTCTATTTGCCTTCCAACATACAAAAGTACAACAATTCTGCAGATATTTCTTTTTTTTATGTACAGTTGGCAAGCTATTTAAAATAGCAGAGACAAAATATCAAGATATCAAGTATTCTGATGACGCGAGTTATGGAATGGACAAGGAGTTATTGGTAGACTTCATATGGCACAGTCAACGTGGAATTACTTTGGTAATAAGGACGGGCGAAGAGGATGACGATGTTAATACAAATCCTTATACACATTCCGAATGATATGTATATAGTTACCAATTATATTATATGTACTTAGTCATTAATGAAAGTACTCTAGACTTTATGTACTCTGTTATATTTGATATTAGTTATTAATTTATTATTATTAATATTTATACGGAGATTATTGTTATATTTAGGATAAACTGTATTTTATTTATTGAGTATTGTGCAAACATGTATACATGTTTGCACAATTCCTAATAAAGATAACAACCGCTCTGAAAAAAAAAACAACTCTATTTGGTACATATTTAACTTCATTACGTACACAAACAACTCTTTTAGGGAAAGAATAATTTCGCCAATAAAAGAAAAGCACCCCGCAACAGGGTAATTTTAACACTAATAAAGGAGTTACGTAACATCTCCACGGATGTATTTCACTACTACAGAAGAACTTTTGCACTCCGGAACGCGGAAGTTTGACACGCGGGGAGATTATTTTATGTCTATAAAGGAGTAAACCTGCATTTCCCTAAACATATATTTTCAACTCCGTTACAAATAATAATAACTATAAAAAGAGTGAATGAGCTCTGTAAAAATTCAACTCCGTCTGATTTAACTACATGCGCAAACGGTCGCGAGGGAGATCCATAGCGGTGTTGAATCGGTGTTAAATCCAACTCCGTATTTTTATGTGTGTACACAGTAGGCATCTTCAGGTACATCAATAATTAAAAAATGAAATTATTTAATAATGATTAATTTTATAACCAGAACATTTGATTTTAGACAATTTCTTTTTAAATGTTTGTACTTACCATTTCTACATTCTAATCAAAATGGTACACAGGGATGAACAAATAAATATTATAAATATTATATACAGCAGTCATGTCTTTATTTCCAAAGCTAATTCAAAATAATAAAATATTGTCGACTAAAATACGAGATGTAAAAAGCAAACTGTAGTGACGGTTTCAATTTAACAGATGAGTGATTTCCAAGCAATCTAGGACATATGCGCCTAGCCAGTCTCTCTCCTTTAGCATGGATGGCATTTCCAGCCATCGATTTGTATTAGGATCAAACTTTTCAACTGAATTTCCGGATCCCCCAACAGCATAAACGCAACCATCCAGTGTGACCAATTCGTGACCATACCTTGCAGTGAGCATCTCAGGGATTGGCCGCCAAGCGTTTTTGCGGATGTCGAAACGTTCTCCAGTCTTCTCAGTCTCTAGAATTAAATGCATCTCTAGTTTTTCAAGATCAATTCCACTGCATATTTAAAACTATTGTAATGCAGTAGAAAAAATCTGATGTGGCCAGGCACATGACTTTATCATACAATATATAAAATTAATAGTTTAGCAGCATGAGAATCTATTCTATTGAGTTAAATCGTATTGTAAAGGTATTGTCAAAGCATCAGCATTTGACACTACCTACACTACGTCATTAGAATAATAGTTATTTATGTCACAAATGCCGAAAGTACGGAATAGCGCGACGAGCGGTGATGCGGCGCGTCACCGAAGGCGGAGTGTCGCCGTCGCATGTCAGCGAGTCGCGCTATCTAGTTTTTGGCAGGAGCGACATCAACGTTTATTGCTTTTTAAGAAATACGTATTTAAAAAAATAAATAAATGATTTCTGTATAGTAAATGCTAGGTTGGTACCACTTTGACGAAACGTCAAGTTTAAAGGTGCGTTCCGATTGGTAGGTAATGGTAGCTAATGGCGGTGATAGAATACGAAATTATAGTATTTCTTACATATCGTGATAATGACACAGTAATTTGCATGTACATAAACATGAGTCACTAGCATTTTCTATTAGAAATACTATAACGGCGTCTGCTACCACTGCCATTATCACTAATGAAAACGCACCTTAAAAAGGTAATTCAAATTCTGACAGATTTATATTTGTTCATGACGCATCCCTACCAACATACTAAAATAAAACTACACTCATCGCTATACTTTATTTATAATTTTCTCAATTTATCGTTTTTAGAATTAGATTAAAGACGGGTTGATATTTCTTATCAACAAACAATCAAATTGGTGATCTTATTTTATGCAACGTTCCATAGTGGTTCTCCAACCTCTTATGAGATCAGTTGTTTTCGAATGTGACAACACAAAAAAAATATATGTCAAAATCCTGGCTACTATGTAATTTCATATCAATGCAGATGCGACCGATCTCGATCAAATAGAATTTGCTCTTGAAGCTAAACTATTAATTTTACCAAGAAATGTCATAGGCATAAATTATTCAAAATTTCCTCTACTTTAATTTATTAATTAACTATTTTGTCGAAATTACAGAAACGGCGGCTCATTTGCAAAATCCTTCAAAAAGGCTTAGAATAAACTACTAGTTCCTTTGGACCATTTTCAACCAAAAGCTTTTCAGCTCTAAGTTTGGTAACAAAACTTCTAAATATGAATTTTCGTTCCGATACCTTTAGTAGTTTCTCCGGAATCGTCGCCACAAAAATCGTTTACACACAGACATACATACACACACACACACACACACACACACACACACACACACACACACACACACACACACACACACAGACATTTTTTTGTACCTTGGTCAAAAATGTTCAGGGGACCCATAAAGACCTATTTCCGCTAAAATCTCAATTTTTTTTTCGGCACGATTACAATACTTCATCATACTGCGTATGATAAAGTAAAAATCATAATTATGTAGCATCTTTTATAGGATTTTAATAAAAGTGTAACCAATTTCCAAATATTGCTGTACAAAATTCAGTAATTAATATTATGATTTCAGTCATTTGTTTCAAATCACAGATGCAGATAACATTGTAAAGTGTTTGCCTTCATAGAGAAATTGAACAAATCATAAAGATTGTAATCACAATTAATGTAGTAAGTCTCAAGTAGAATGTTGATCAGCTCATAGTTAAAAATAATAAAGCCACCAAATTATCGTCTAATTTAAATGCAAAAGACAATTCAAGTTTTACAAATAGACAAAGAATAATGGTTATATTCTATAATCAGAGAGGTTCGTGCGCTTATCATGAATAAACGGTTGGCGATTTCTTAATCAAGCACGGATCATTATTAGAGCGCTTTTAACAATCTTTTCGTGTCTACCTGTTAGCTGATGGAACACGATGATCTAAAATGCATACTACTTTCCACGGATGTGGCTTTTCGTTGAGTAATTGAACGGTTTGGCCGCTAGAGCGCGCTGAAAGAAGGGCAAATTTTCCTACTTTATCTAAAACCTAGTTTTTGAGTTAGTTAAAAAGGCTAAAATTGTGCTAAAACTACATTAATTTTCCTACAAATTACACATCTTAATCACTTATTGACCAAACCATATAGCCGCGAGATTGGGTTGATATATTATGTCATATTAAGCTAATTTTTATACAGGCCTAGCCAAAATTACCGGAACACCTAAAATTCCCCAACCGTAAGATATATCAAAAAATTGTTCAAACAAAAATCTATCGGCTTTAAACCACCTATCGTCTAAACATATGTTCAATATACAGAGTGCTCATTTTATTATAGAAAATTGGTAACCTATCCTTTTATTTTTAAATAGAACACCACTATATATTATTACATTTTTTAATTCTAAGATTAATTCTAAGAATTTTTTTATGGGAATCATATTTTTGTAAAATGCATTATTTTTATGTATATGCTTGCTATTAACCAAAAATAGTCAAAATTACCGGAACACCTTATTAATTCACCAACTGTAAAAAATCAAGTAGAAGTTTTATGGGTTCAATCAACCTCTTGTTCAAATATATTTCAATATACAATATTGAAAATATATTTAAAAGATAGCTTGTTTAAAGCCAAAACACTTCTGTTTGAACAATTTTTGGAAATTTCTAACGGTTGGAGATTTTTTTGGGTGTTCCGGTAATTTTGGCTAACCCTGTATATACTGGTCTACGTCGAACCGTGCATAGTTTTATGAGTTTTTGGAAATAAACAGAAGAAAAGTCAAAAATGTTGAGATTTTTGCGATTTCCTTTGTGAAGCCATATCCATGGGAAGTAGCAAAATAGAAATTCGGATTCAGCTGCCCAAAAAACATAGAATGATAGAAAAAAATTCTACTATAGGCAAAACTGGGAGAGCTGAAGATTACTCATAGATTTCAGCTGTTATTTTCGACATACGTTACAGATTATTTCTAAATATTGACGCGTGTTAAAACGAAATAGCATACTTTTCATACGTCTGCTGTATAATTTAAATGGGCAAGACAAAAAAGTACGTCTGTTCTTAGAACCATAAGAACGAATGACAGCGGTAGCAACCTAACCTCCAAATTCGAGCGCAAACGTGTGATGTGAACAAGATGTTTTCGTTGGTATGTTTTCACTTTGCTTCTGTTAAACATGGTAATGATGGATATATAAATTAGATAGGACAATTATCACAATTAAATGACAGTATTTTTAATAATTAAATATTAATCTTGAACGAACTACCTAGTAGGCAACCTAATATACACAGCTATATAACCAAGCAACGCGGTACGTTCATATCTTGATTCATACGATTTTAAGCGATGAGTCAACTTCAGCTCTCCCAGTTTTGCCTATATATTTTATCCTGGGTAAACACCATTTGACTGCACTAAAATTATGAATAAAATTAAAAATAAATTTGCAAATATCTCGGCTATTCGAGCTAACCTAGAAAAACGCCTTTGTGAAAGTGTTTAGGGGGTCATAAAGAATCATTATTAGTTAAAATTTGCCGGGAGGAAATTTTTTGTTGCACAGTCTAGGTAAGCGGTACAATGGTAATAAATTAAAAAGTATGTATAGGTAATTAACATTAAATGTATCAACGTAACATAATCAATTAATACGTAAGATCGGATAATTTTATTATTACGTCATACAGTAGCTTACCAAATCCTCCAGTACTGTATATATAGTCATTTAATGCGGTTACTCCATGCCAATATCTGCTTGTTCTCATGGATGGTGCAGGAAACCATCTGCCCTCACGTGGGTCAAACCTCTCCACCGAATTTAGCGACGCACCATTCCAACCCGCAACGGCATAAATACAATCACCTGAGAAAAGAAAATCAACACATCTTCAATACTAAATTTGATCTGTTACCAATGGCAGCCGTCTTGAAGGCAGTTCGCTTGGTATTCATCGCTGCGCACGTTTTGTATTGGGCGGTCGTCACATCAAATTGTTCAACGGTGCTTAAAACGAGGTCGGTTTCAATTTCACCTCCGCAAATAATTACAGTACCATTAAGGGCACAAATAGCTAGAGTAAAGTCCGGTTAGTTGGGGAGATTTCTGGTAAGTGATAATTCTAATTTTGTTCGTTTTTACCGTGTTCGTATCTCTCATGCGGCAAAGGTGTTGTAAACGTCCAAGTATCTTTCCTTGGATCGTAGTACTCAGCGGATGCAAGTTTTTTTCCACTGTCAGACCCTCCAAATGCATACAGGAGTTGGCCAAGGCCAATAACTGCATGCCTGTATCTTTCGTTTTGCATGGATGCGATTGCATGCCATGTGT